>OY756210.1:61533870-62903710 GCA_963576795.1 Metopia argyrocephala
TCAGATTATCGACAGGAGAAATTTTGAGAAGTTAGGAGAAAAAATTTCTAAGCTGGTGGATTTCTTTAAAGGCAGAAGCAATATTCATAAGGAAATTGTAGGGATGGCTAGGGAGATGCAGGTTCTCTATATGCAGATATGCAGTGATGGTTCTAGTAACCTACCAGGCATCTCAGGAGCGAAGCCTACCGCAGATAAGGGGACAAATACTGATATAATATTCAGTTCTCTAATGAAGGATCAGATTCAGGAAACTCCTTTGCGTAAAAGAACTGCAGATAATCTAAGCCCAAAAGGAAATAAGAAAAAGAGGAATAAAAGTGACTTGATTACCAGTCCAAAAAATAATGTGTGTGCTGCTCCTTCCCTTGAGACCAAAACATCTGCGGAAACTGATCTAAAGGATGGGGCTAACACGCAGGCTGAGGAGTGGCACAAAATAAGAAAGAAGCAGAGGAAGACTAAATCACAGCTACCTCATCGCTCAGTGCGACCTGATGCTTTGATTATTACGGCTAGTGGAGACAAATCCTACAGCGAGATCTTAAAACAGGTCAAAAAAGATTCTAAGCTTGTTGAGTTGGGGCAAGATGTTACGACTATACGCAAGACAGGGAAGGGTGATCTCCTACTTAAGCTTAGTAGGTCCAGTCACGAGAATGTTGAGAAATATAGAATTGCAGTTAAAGAGGTCCTTGGAGAGGCTGCAGAAGTGAAATCTCTAAAACAAGAAATTTTTCTTGAAATCAAGGACTTAGATGAAATCACTACAAAGGAGGATGTCCAAAATGCGCTTACAAATTTTGGCGATGAGTTTAAGAGTCTGCAATCATTTACTGTAAGATCTCTCAGGAGAGCATACGGAGGCACGCAGACTGCAACAATTGGTATGAGTGCACCCCTAGCGAAGACGCTTTTAGATGCTCTTTTAGATGCTAGGAAAATTAAAATCGGATGGGTGGTTTGTCGCATAAGGCAGAAGGCTCCTGGGAAGTGTTTCAGATGTCTTCAATATGGACATAAGGCAGAAAAATGTCAAAGTACACGCGACTTTAGCAATTGTTGCTTTAAGTGTGGAGAAAGTGGACACAAGATGAGAGTATGTCCCAGTGAACATTCGATGTGTCTTATATGCAGTGGCAATGGGGATGGAAATATTCACCGTACAGGATCATCCAGTTGTCCTAAATACAGGGAGGCGCTTGAACGGCAGACATATCGATTATGAAGTTTTTGCAATTAAATTTAAAACATTGTGATGCGGCTCAGTCACTGCTGAGGCAAAGTGTAGTGGACTTGGATATAGACGTGGCATTCCTCAATGAGCCATATAAAACCGAGGTATCCCCAGACTGGACAACTGATTCTACACATGGATCAGCTATATGGTCAACTAAAGGTACTCCGCTGAGTCGGACATTAATGGGCAGGAGTGATGGTTTTGCCCGTGCAACGTTAGGAGGTATTACAATGTACTGCTGTTATATTCCTCCAAGATATTCTTTGGACGAATTTAAATCAATCCTGGACCATCTAGTTGCTGATGCTCAGGGACGAAGGGAGTTTTTAATAGCTGGCGATTTTAATGCATGGGCAAAAGAGTGGGGATGTCGAAATACAAACGCTAGAGGAAAGGTCTTATTGGAATCATTTGCTGCTCTGGATGTATGCTTACTGAATGTTGGAAATAACCCAACGTTTATAGGACATGGAGGTAGTTCAGTCATAGATATAGCCTTTGTTAGTCCGGACCTACTGCATCGCACATCCTGGAAATTAGTTAACATCTATACGCATAGTGACCATCTTGCTATTGTCATGGAGGTATTGGATAGTCATGAAATAGTAGCTTCACGAAATCTTAATAGAGTGATTGGCTGGAAAACAAATATTTTTGATGAAGATATGTTTGTTTTATGTATGGAAGATGTAAAACTGGAAGGTAGTGCAGAGCAAATGGCAAAGCAACTGATTGATTCCGTCACTTACGCGTGCAATATGTCAATGGAGAAAAGAAAACCAGGTATGAGTAAAAATTCTGTTTATTGGTGGAATACACGTATTGCTGAAATTAGGAAAGAATGTATTCGAGCAAGACGTAGATATATTCGAACCCGTGGTAGAGCGGAAAATGAAGAATATCATGCGATATATAGAAGAAGAAAAAAGGAACTAAAGTTAGCTATCCGCCAAAGCAAGCGGTCCTGTTTTCTTGACGTATGCGATGAACTTGAGAATAATCCCTTTGGGTTGGCGTATAAGATAGTAACGAAAAAGTTAAAAACAGCCAGGTCATCTTCTCCAAATGACGCCAGTGTATTGAATGAGATAGTATCTCATTTATTTCCTCAACAGAGTAGGCCATCATGGCTAAACAACACTACAACGTTGGAAGAAACCTTTGCTCCGGTAACTTGCGAAGAAGTCCTGGAAATTTGCAAAAGGTTAAAGATAAATAAAGCCCCAGGACTGGATGGAATACCAAACCTTGTTGTGAAGGAGGCTGTATATTGTTGTGCTGATGAGGTACTAAGGCTGATAAATTGTTGCCTAAAAGAAGGAAAATTTCCGACCATGTGGAAACGGCAAAGACTTGTTCTGCTTCCAAAAGAAAAGAAACCTCTGGATGAGCCATCTTCTTACCGACCGCTTTGTATGATAGATACATTTGGCAAGCTTCTAGAGAGTGTTATCTGTGTTAGACTCCAGGAGAGTGTGGATATAGCTGGTGGCCTCTCTGAGACACAATTTGGATTTAGAAAGTCACGCTCTACTGTGGATGCGATAAACTTGGTTGTGGAAACAGCCAAGAGAGTAACTCGGCGTAGACCTTACGGAAATTCATACTGCGTAGTCGTAACCCTTGATGTTAAAAATGCATTTAACACAGCGAATTGGGAAAAGATAATACTCAGTCTTCAGCGACTAAACATACCACGCTATTTGATCGCTATAATTCAGGACTATTTTCGTCAGCGGGTACTTATCTATGATACTGATGGTGGCTCAAAACAGTACCATGTTACCGGAGGAGTTCCACAGGGTTCTGTTTTAGGACCCTTGTTATGGAATATTATGTATGATGGCATATTACGGCTCCAGTTACCCAGTACGGTCAAGATTGTTGGTTTTGCGGATGATATAGCGCTTGTGGTAGTGGCAGATAACATCGGGGAAGCCGAAGCGACAACTAATTGCAGTGTGCAAATTGTAAAGGCATGGTTGGCCTCCAATGGTCTTGCTCTAGCGGAACATAAAACTGAAGCTATCTTAATTACTAGCCGAAAAGTTAAGGAATATATAAATATACGAGTTGGTGACTGTACAATTACGAGTAAGGATACTCTAAAGTACTTAGGAGTAGTGATTGATAACCGGTTGTCCTTTAAACATCATATTGAATATGTGGAAGAAAAGGCAAGTAAAACATGTAAGGCGCTTGCCAGAATAATGCCTAATACAAGAGGACCAAAATTTCTTAGACGCAAAATGCTAGCAGCGGTAGTCGTAAGCATAATTCTCTATGCTGCTCCAATTTGGGCAGATTGCTTGAAATACAAATCTTATCGCAATAAATTAGGATCGGTATATAGACTTACTGCCTTGAGAGTATGCTGTGCCTACAGGACCGTCTCCGACGAGGCAGCATTTGTAATTTCGGGTATGATCCCCGTTGACATTTTGGCCAGAGAATCTAGGATGGTACATAGCAAAGAGTATACACCAGCCGAGGCAAGGGACAAAAGTATACAAGATTGGCAGAGAAGGTGGTCGAACACAACCAAGGGGCGGTGGACTTATAATCTGATTCCTAATTTGAATGAGTGGCTTAAACGCGCCCATGGTGATATAGACTATTACCTGTGTCAATTTTTGACTGGTCATGGACCATATAAACAATATTTACATCGCTTTGGACTTTGTAGTTCACCGCTCTGTCCACATTGCGATTGTGCTGTACAGGATGCCAGGCATGTGTTTTTCGAGTGCCGAAGATATGGAGTGTTTAGAGGTAATTTGGAAAGGGATATTGGCTCAATGGTTGGAATGGAGAATATCATGAATCTTATGATGTCCTCGGAAGTACTATGGAACAAAATTACTACATATATGAAATTGGTTCTTAAGGAACTTTGTAGGCTTTCTCAGACTGTAGAATAAATACAGTTATGCTCGATCCAATGAGGAAATGCTTGACGGCGGTGCCATTGGACTGAGTTGGTGTATTGAGGTGTTTTAACGGGTTAAAGTCCCGTACAACGTCTTTCGATGATTTCACCTCGTTAAAAAAAAAAAAAAAAAAAAAAAGATAGATAGATAGATAGATAGATAGATAGATAGATAGATAGATAGATAGATAGATAGATTGTGCTTGTTTCTTTACCCCTCGCCGTCTTCGCCTATAAACATGCAATCTTAAAAATAAGAATCTCTACGTGTGAACATAGACTAAGCACCAACATCTACAGAGCATCAGTGAAAAATTGTTTATGTTTTTAGGCAGAGAACACGTATTGTAATTAAAATAAATAAGTAAAATATCTAAAAAATTTAAAATACACACACTATTTATTATTTTTTCATAGAACATTTAAAACTCCTTTTTTTTAATAATTTAACGTAATTACAAATGAGAAAAAAGTTTCATTTGATAGCTCATATTCAGCATTATTACTTCACAACATGAGCAAACAATTACGAGTATGTTAAGATGCATTTGCAAATAAATGTTTTTGTGGTTTACACGTGAACATTTGGTATTGGCATTTAGAATTGAAGTTTGAAAACATAATTATTTCCAAGTTTATTGAACGTGTAGAAGTGGCGTTAGATTGACCCCAACTTGGGAAAGTTTTCTGTGACTAAATCTTGCGGCTTCTATATTAAACTTTGTACGCTGCCGACATTAAGAAAACTTACTTTTAAAAATGCTGTTTTATCGTTCTCTTTTTTGCATATTGTTGTTTGTACTTTTTACTACTACAAACGAAGAACAAAGCAACGTCTTCGTCTTTGCCCTCTCATCCACAAACGCAAGAGTTTTCAAAGAAAACGTTCCCAATGTACGACGTGTCTTAATATGTAATATTTTCTTATTTTCTGTTCAAATTTCATTTACAAATTATTACATCTTGAAATTATTTTTAGAGAAATTTAAGGTTTTTACAAAAACAAAACTATAGCAAACTTCAGTATGAATGAAGGAACAAAAGAGAATTTCAAGGGGTATGAATCATTGTACTCGATTATAGTATATTCTCTTGTTTCCCCTTACCAACACAATCAGACTTTCCGCAAGAAGATTTCATCGTGTGTTCCCTGGCTGAAAGGGGTCAAACAAGTCACCTTAAGCAGGCCATACACGACAACGGCATGCACGCGCAATCAAGTGATTGCGTAAACAAGCTCGTACAACATAACATGCAATCAATTTGGCCCAACATTTATTTATTTAAAAAAATTTTGCAGGACGGCTCATAGTGAGTAATGATATAGCTTGTGCTGTAATAATAACTGGACTTTACAATCCTGTGTCAGGATTACGGCCTAGCTTCTCGCAGCACTCATGTTGTGTGTGTCAATTTTTATCCATGAGTCACGGGATCTACAGTTTAATGTCAACTCCGAACGACGGACTTGAGAAGATTGTTCATGGCAATCAGTTACTCTCAGAGCATTTGCCAAAAGACTGCGAAGAAGAGATAGTCGCCGAAAGTAATATATTTTTTTTTTTCTATATTTAATTTTTTCAAGATGCCAGAGCTGAGATTTGAACCCTGAGCTATAGTCTCAGTAAGCCTACACACTACATAAATAAATAAAATTGTCGAATAAATCTTTCGCTATAATTGCAAATACCAGTCAATACTGAATTTATAAAAAAAATATTGATTTGTTTTATTTTTAATTCAATAATATTTTTAAAGAAATACAAGTGCTGTTTTTTACATTTTCTTATAACCTAACTCGACTGTAAATACATCCACATAACAGGGTGGTATTTTTATTATTAAGCAAATAATGATTTTTAATTCTACTTGTAAATAGCATTGAATTTTTAAATACTGTAGACAAGAACCTTTCATTTTCATTCTCTTTATTGTAATATTTGTTAGATATAGCAGTTTATCGGTAATAGCGTTTTCCGTTTATTATTTAGCATGGTGTTAGTACTGTATTTTACCCACAAACAATATTTAGAAATTCACCATTACATTGCATAATAACAATAGTGGTGTTTGTTTGATGTATATACATCAGCTATGCCCACCGCTTGAGCTCGCGAGCAAAAACAGCTTTTTGTGCTTTTACATGACCATATAAAGAGCTTTGTGCTTTCAAACACGAATTACAGTATTGCTCAAAATTATAATGATATTTGGGAAAATAATTTTTTTTTAGCAAAACAGCGTTTGTGAGCCAATATATTTGGTATGCCAACGCAATGTTAAGCGTAACCACAAATTTAGTGTCGAAAGGCATTGCAGGTCTTGCCACAGCCCTGGATTTACGAATAGGCACTAATATAACTGGATATTAAGTACAAATTATCAGATATTTTTTAAACTATCGATAGCCATTTTTGCAATATTAACTTTATAAACCCCGGGAAATTTTTTTCTATGGTGATAAACTAAGCAAATACTAGTTTTTCTCCTCATTTTCGTAATTTCACAGTCACTTACAACTTTTAAAAGGCTAGCATTTTCTTTTATCGAAATAAAAATGGCATCGTCTTTCCTCTCTGTAGGATCCTTTGTTCATCATCGCATAGTAAATTTAAAAACATTGTTGATCTTTTGGTAAGATAGGACTCAAGTCCAGTCTCTTTAAGGCTTCAGCTTTTGAGGTAGTAGCTGGAGATTTTCAATCATATTTTTTTTAGTTTCATAAGTAACTATGGAATCAAAAGGGGCAGGCCCAATTAAATTCAGAAAACTACCATAAATGTCGTGAAATGCTTTTACAGCAGCTGTAACTATTTTTTCATTGAGATAGTTTCCGAGATATTTAAGGAGGTTTTGGACATTAAGAGGAGCATTTTTTGCTAAAGGAGTTTCATTCCAGTATCGGCCATATAAAAGACTTATAAACAAATTTATTTCCCTATCTGTGAAATCAAATTGACTTTGAAGCGTACATATTTTTATGCAATAGAAAATGCATTTTGACGAATCCGAAGAAGATGAGATTATAACAGATAGTCCAAATGAATTATTTAAAAAAATGTATTTGATAAAATTATATTAGTTTTGATAAACGAATTACAAAAGCGTAAAAATGCATACAATTTTTTGAATGAAAAGTTTGGATATATCGAAAATATATGTTCTATTGATACCAATATAATTATATAAAAAAAAAGAATTGTACGAATTTTATGAAATTGATTTAGACCGTGAGGATCCAATGGAAGAAATTCTTCAGTTTAAACAGCATTTTACGGAAAAGTGATATATCCGAATATGAAAGAAGTATCGCAAACCAGTTCAATTTTTTATTTACAAAAAAATATAATAACGTGGAAACTTGGAAATGATCTTCAGAATTTATCTGTCACTAGCAGTAACAAATTATTCTGCTGAAAGATAGGTTTCCTGTTTAAAAAGAACCAAAAGTAACCTTCGTTCACAAATGAAAAAAAAAAACTAAATTAAATGACGTTAATAATTATAATAATAATTATAATAATTAATAATTATTAAGCACCGCTTATAAAAGTGGATATAAACAAAACTTTGTATAGAATATATTCGGTTCGAAAAAAACACCACTATAATAGAATAAATGTGTAGGTTTGTTTTCGTGGCTGTGTAGTACACAGTGTGTACTCAAAACAATTTTCTAAAATTTGTAGAATTTTTACTACATTGCGTTTATTTACGCAAAAACTCAGCAAGGACAGAGAAACAAGGAGAGTAAAGTGACAGTTCGATTGTGTTTAATGGACAAATTTTATATAGTGAAAAATTGTAAAATATACTACATATAAAAAACAGATGGTTGACAGACATATGCATATGTCAAGAAAAATAAAACATTTATAAAAATAAATTGTCATGGTATATCATGGTAAGACATCTGATACATATCAGAAGTTGGCAACTCGAATATGAAAATACAACTTTGAGTAAAAACAGGGACAATATTAACTAAAGAATTGTGATTGGACGAGTGACGTGGCATTGTTGTTAAAAAGATGGCGAAGTAACGGTAAAAAGATCACGCCATACCGATTTTATGTGTAGTAACGAGGTTGAAAAATAACGAAGAAGAAATGAAAGCGTCATTCGAATTGTGTGCGCGAGTGGAGTAAGTTTAAATACAAAAAAGTGGTAATACAGTGGCACAGTAAGGTCTGCATACCCCTTGAAAAACGATGTTTTGAGCTATATAGGAACAATGCAACAACCAAATACATTTTAAACAATTTAACACTAACAACAACAAGAAAATTTTGAGAAAAAATTTGTTTTCCAATAACATTTATTATTAAAAATTAAAAAGGTCATTTTTTAAACACAGAAAAGTCTACATACCGTTGGTCTCAGGTAGAAAGGCCCTAACTCAAATAATTTAAAATTTACAGGAGGCGGTAAAAATACAACAGATACTGTAATTATTAATATATAACTTTTTATTAAATGCTGTACAATTGCTTGTAATAACGTTATTTTTAATAATATTGTAAACATTCTTTGTGGGGAGCGGAATATTTCTAAAATGCATTGGATTTACTGAAAAAAAGTAAGTTTTGAAAAAATGCGAGTTAGGGCCTTTCTACCTGAGACCAACGATACATACTTTGTACAGAAAATTAATTTTACATAAAAATAAAAGCACAATTAAACAAAATTAATACTTTATGAGCCCGTCTTAGCTTTGTATGACAGCATTTAATCTATTTTTCATAGAATTTACTATTATTTTTGTGTAATTATTTGAAATTAAATTCCATTCTTCAAGTAGAGCGTTTTTAAGGTCCTGTTTATTTTTAATGTTCCTTTTTCTAACCCGATGGTCTAGTTTATCCCATAAATTCTCAATGGGGTTAAAATTCGTTGACTGGGGTGGAAAATGAAGTTGAGACATGTTATAGAGTAGCCATTCTTTAACAACACCAGCGGTATGCTTTGGGTCATTGTCTTGTGAAAGAACCAACCTTCTGGAAGACACAATTTATCCGTGGATTGCCTTGGATTATCTTTAAAAATATTCAAATATACCATGCGATTCATATTAATATCGATAAATGCTAAATTGTCCACTCCAGCCCCCGTCATGCAGCCCCATACCATAACGGAGCCTCCACCGTGTTTCACTGTAGGAAGCAAGTTTTTGCGTAATAGTTCTTCTTCTTCTTATTTGCAGTCCAAATCAAACAAGTTGAACTTGCTTTCGTCAGTAAATAAAACATTTGCCCAAAAACCTTCATCTTTATCAATGTATTTCTTAGCAAATTCGACACGTTTTTGCATATTTATTTTTGAGATACACTGTTATAAAATCTATTACTTTTTAATAGATATCTCACCCTATCTGGATACTCTGAAGCAATATCCTGGCTTTCCAAAGTATTTGCAATGTCTATTGCAGTAATTTTAGGGTTTTCTTCAACATATAACAAAATTTGGCGCCTGGCACGCGGAGTTAGTTTAGGTGGGCGACCACTTCTTGGTTTGGTTGTCTCTCTTTTTGTTAGTTTATACTTTCGAATTGTTGTCTGAATGCTTGATTTTGGATGCCCAACTAGTTTTCCAAGCTCTTTTAATGATTTATTTTTTATATGATACTTTACAATAAGCTCACGTATTCGACCGCAGATCTCTTTACCTTTTTTGGTTAAATAAGAAAAAGTACAATGTTAACATCGAACACTAGAACTTCATTTCTACTAACAGTGTTTAGTAAAGACGTCTGAAGTGGTTAGTAGCACTGTTTGAGAACAGAGTTGTATTTTATCTACTTTTCTACATAGCCGTATGTAGACTTTTCTGTGTTTAAAAAATTAATTCTTTTAATTTTTGATAATGAATGTTTTTGGGATAAAATTGTTTTCTCAAAATTTTGTTGTTGTTGTTAGTTTGAATATGTTTGGAATGTATTTTGCTGCTGCCTTGGTCGCAGATAAATCAAAACATCTTTTTTCAAGAGGGTATGTAGACTTTACTGTGCAACTGTATATATAAAAGACAAAATTTACCAAAGGAAGAAACCTATACAAAAAAAGGAAATAAAGACGCAGGTGAAGAAGCGGAGTCATAAAAAGGTTTTTTGTACTGAAGGGGAAAGGAGAAGCGGTGTACAGTTGGGGTAAGTTTTCACTATAGTTTTACCCGAACCTCGTGTTGGTTTGAGGTTATGTGCGTCGGCATCAGCGTGACTTATAGCGGCATATATTTATTGGAAGTGGGAATTTTTATTCTGCCACCACCAACATCACCACTAAGTCAGCCGAATCGCGCCAGTGCCAAAATAGTGGAATAGGAACACAGAACCGGCAGTAACCACACCAACACTGCGTTTTCAAACAGTGCCTAAACTACCTCCATCAGCACAGGCAAATTTTATTCACTACGCGCACAAAGTCGAATCATTATTTTTATACACCACTGCACGCAACACCAACCAACATTCCATCAAGCTCGCAACTGAACACTGCACACGCACCATAACCCAACACTGCACGACAAAGTACACCGCTTCCACAAATAAGTAGTTACCCAACAACAAATTCATCCCAAAGTCAACAGCAACAAGCACCTTCACATCATCAAACATAGCCTAAAACTCAACAATGAATTCATCAGCAACAACTATAGACCCTCCACAACCACTTCAGCCAAAGACAACATCAGCAACAATTAATCACCAGTAGCAGACCATTATCCTTCACAGCAATAGAGAATAAAAAAAAAAACAAAACCAGCAACAACTGTAGATCCTCAACAACAACAACTTCAATCAAAACAACAGCAAAAACAACATATGAAAGCCAACAAGAAGTAGACACCAATTGCAACCAAAAATCATCATAGTAACCACCAACAACATCTCACAGCCAACAATAACCGAACAATTCAACAACAAAAATAACATCAAGAACAACAATAGAAAATCAAAATCATCATCATCGAGGGATAAGTTACAATAGTTTAAGAATACACCCGGTTGAAGATCCCTGGGTGCCAGGTAGCCTATTTGTATTTTAAATTTTTGTTAGACCATTTGATAAGTAAGATTTAGACAACCTAGGATTTTCTTTACATACGTGAATGGGAAGTTAAGGTATTCCTTTCGTTTGGATATTATTCCTTTTATTAAAGTAATTGTATTCCATATTTAATTGAATATTATAATTAACCCGTTTTGAATATGCAGATATGCATGCATATATTGATATCCTTTTATTCGTGTTGACCTGGCTATAGGATACATGTTATCGTAGGCAGGCATACGCAAGTATATAATTGTAAAGTGCCTGTATATATATATGTACATATACACTCCGGTTCACTTATTTAAAGGCACAAAAAATCCCACATTCAGGAGCCGGTATCTTTTGCAATTTTTAACCGATTCCAGAATTTTAAAATAGAAATGGAAGGTAGACATCTTGAGATATAAACAAAATCATGACAATGGTGGTTTATTAACTAAGGAACCTTTTTATTGAGGAATTTATAAAAAAATCTAAAAATGTGGTATTTTTTTTTTGGTTCACTTGAATAAAGGCACTTTAACTAACTTTAATGAAAAACAGCTTTTCTAGTTTTTTAAGTTATTATTACTTTATTTGCTTTATTAAAGAACTATTAGTAATGGGTACAACCCCCTTTGTTTTTAATAACTTCAAATATACGGGTTTTCATTGACAGATAAAGAGAATTGATGTAATCCAACGAAATTTCATTCCAAGCATCCTTAATGGCCTGAATTAGTGACTGCTTGTCATCAAATTGTCTACCTCCTTCATAGACCTTACGACATCACGACCCTCTCGGCTGTGATGTCGGTTCAAAAATCGCTTTTCTTTACGCAGGTTTAGCTGTTTTTCATTAAAGTTAGTTAAAGTGCCTTTATTCAAGTGAACCAAAAAAAAAAAACCAAATTTTTAGATATTTTTATAAATTCCTCAATAAAAAGGTTCCTTAGTTAAAAAACCACCATTGTCATGATTTTGTTTATATCTCAAGATGTCTACCTTCCATTTCTATTTTAAAATTCTGGAATCGGTTAAAAATTGCAAAAGATACCGGCTCCTGAATGTGGGATTTTTTGTGCGTTTAAATAAGTGAACCGGAGTGTATATGGAGGTGTGTATGCTTATTCATATAGTGAGAAGTGTATCCGCGGGTAGGTGGACATAGGTATAAGGGTGAAGATATATATGTTTGTATATGCATATATGAGTCGTGATAGATATACAGCTGCGTGCAACTAATTAAGGACACGAAGCTTACATGTGAGCTTGAAGCAAAAAAATAAAAATAGTTGGTTTTTACAACTTGCCATAAATTCTCAATCGGATTAAGATCTGGACTGCATGAAGGCCAATCAAGTACAGTGACCGAATTGTTTATAAACGATTGTTTGACGTGATGAGCCGTATGCTTCGGGTCATTATCTTGTTGAAATATCCATGTTACTGGCATATTCTCGTATGCATACGGCATTATTGTATCGCTTAGGATTCTTACATATTGGAACTTGTCCATGTTTCCGTCAACTTTGTGCAGCGGTCCAACACCGCGTGACGACATAGCACCCCAAAGCATAATCGAACCTCCTCCATGCTTTAAAGTGGCCCGGGTGTATCTTGGATCAAATTCTTTTAACTTTGGCCGGCGAACATATTTTTTTCCATCGGGAGAGACTCTATTAATTTTTGTTTCGTCCGAAAATAACACTCTTTTCCATTTCACAGCGGTCCAATGGCGGTATTTTTTTGCAAACTCTATTCGCTTCTTCCGGTTACGCTCAGACAACAATGGTTTCTTTCGGGAAATTCTTCCAAAGAGGCCAGTTCCCACAATCGACGTTTTACTGTTTCTACAGATGGTTTTGCTTCATTTTCACCAAAGACTGCTATCCGAATTTCATTTGCTGATTTATGCGGATTTTTTTTTCGACTCGCGGACAATCAGTGCATCTTAACGCACTGTCGTAATTCGGCTTCTGTGTTTACGAGGCACCTTTTCAGCTGTCGAATGTTTTTTGAAATATTGCACCGCTTGGAAAACCATTGTTTTAGAAACTTTTAAGGCTGTTGCGATCTCCCTATAAGAGCTTCCTTCCTGATGCATTTGTACAATAATCTTTCGAGTACTGACGTCACAGGACTTATTTTTACCCATGTTTAGCAATAAGTAAAAGTTTATCAAATTCTGAAAAACACTTTGTGTAATCTCATTTATTTGAATTTAACTGTTAAAACTTACTTGAATCTCAAAATTTTTAAAATTAAGTGCACGAGTAATTTATTTCACAAATTATGAAAAACACCACAAAGAAAAAAATAACGGTAAAAATAGGGTTGCCATTGAGAAGTTTCAATAAACAAAGTTGGATTAACTAAACAGGGTCAAATTTTAGCGGTTTTTTTAATAGTATTATTTTCAACATAATGATTTAAATATTGAGTACTACTGTCCTTAATTAGTTGCACGCAGCTGTATATAAGTAAATAAATGTCGATACTTGTAAATGTCTGAATAAAAATTAGTGAACAAGAATATTTAGCTATATATTAGTATATAATATCTAGGTATACATTTCAAAACTTTATATATATGTACATGAAAATTAGTGAGTAGGAAGTTAAAAAAGGGGAACATTAGACGAATTTTGATTTGAAAATTTCCTTTGCGAAGATTGGGCAAAGGGTCACCAATATATCCGTTTAGGTACGAGCTCGAGCCGGCGGGGGGCGTTAACGTACATATATTTAGGGGTTGTTTATGAACCCACGTACTAATGTACTTCTTCGATACGTGTAACCTTATTTTATTTAATGATTTTTATATGAAATTTAGAATCGTATGTTAAGATTGTTTTCGATTAATTACTGAAATTAGTGCCCTCGAGTGGGCATATATAAATTATTAGATCGGAGGGATATTTAAATATATAGTTAATTGTAGGATATAATTTTAGTATTTTGGTTTGTCGAGGTACAGTCGAGACCTCATTAGGATTACCTTTGTACAATGGAATAAGTATACAAGTTGTAATTGAATTGAAATTGTTTTACTGATGATAATTTTGACATTGTAATAAATGAATATGTATGTTACATTGAAATTAAGATTTTTTTAATATGATATTTAATATGGAGTAGTAACACTGTAGTCAGCGGTAAGTAAGGTGTAAAAAGTTTGTGGTGCGCTATTGGGGCATTACGGGAGTCTAATAGTAATGCCATGGGGAGACTCATATCTCCAAGGGTGGGACCATTCCGGCGTAACATCGGCCGATGAATTTAGGGGTGTGCAAATGTATTCTTCAGAGGCAGCGAATGCTTCGGGCGTCCAACTATATTATTTCAGTGAACTTCGGATGATCCTTTCAGCTGGCATGAATTTTTTGTTGAGGGATACAGACGACCAACGGCTTGACAAGAACCAACCCCAATCCGACGAGTCATAGCCCGGCAGAAGCAAGCATGCCAGCGTCGTCAACCGTCTGGTGCGTCACAGAAAGTATGGCTATACTACCGCCAGCATTTACAGCTTCGCCTTTGCGAGTATTGGTAAGTTAGTCGAAGATATAATGGATATTGATGAATGAATGCCCCCGCCACAAATTGAAAATTTGCATTATTCATGTTTGGATGTTGTGGATTAGTAAAAAATTAGTTTATTTTATGTGATATCTATAAATTTTATCTGGAAACTTAAAAAAAATTAGCAATATGATCAAAACTTATGTTTCTATACTTATCAACTTCAATTATCCACAAGTAAAAGAAATAACTCACAGCTCTCTTTTATCCCATAGGTACTTCAATTTCAATTTATTTAATACGTTTACTTATTCATAATTAGCTGTTAATACTAATTCATAATCAATTTCCGACTGTTTACTTAATTACATATTTTTTCAGGCTTAATTGTATTACTCTCCCTAAATTTTTACTGAAAAAGTACCCAAACAAGCCTAACATATATATATTGATACTAACAAACTGTAAACAAAAACAAACCGCGATGTTAACCCAACACCATGGCAAGAGAAACAATTCTTCTGTATTCTATTACAAAAACGTCGTTAGACGACGATGACGTCGCCAACTATGAGAAGGCCTAAAATAATTTCATTATTTTTGTGGCAATACACAATGTACTTACTAGTAAGGCAAGAAATCGTCACTTTGTTAAATTTGGATAAGAAAATCTTCAAAACAACGGTAAATCGTCAAATCTGGCACGATTCAAAATCAAATCTTTGCTGATCTCAACTGGCGTTGCTAAAACTCGTCACGAAATAGTACCAGATCATGCGAAATGATTCTAATGTGCATTTGACATACCAGCTGAGCTACTCCTTTTCTGACAAATTATGAAGGTCAATTTTATGAATTGTCAATTTTTTCTCTATTGCATACAAATTGTTTTTATTTTTGCACTTTTTGGTTATTCTGATAGTTCTTTACCTGAACCAACAATAAAAAGCAGCGTTGTTTTTGTTAATAAGGGTACTCACGATTGAATCTGTGCAAAATAAACTAAGCAAATTTGCTGTGCAAATGGCTATAGATCGTGAGTGTGCTTTTATAATTAATTGTATTTTTTGAAGTATTTGTTTGACTTAGTGCTGCCGGATTTATAGACTCAAAAACATCTGGCATCTTCCTCTAAAAATGCCAAAAACAACGCTTATTCTTTGAAAAGAAAAATAAGTTTATTATAAATAAAAATGCCTAAATGCTGCGAAAAGGAAAAAAATTATTATTTTTTTAATAAATAAAGGCAATAACTAAAAAAGAAAGCACGTGTTTTGTATGTATGAAGTAATATCATTTTTTGGTTTCAGTTGTTATCTTCACATACGTAAATACATGGCTGTAAAAATGTTAAAAGTTTTTGAGCAAAAATACACAGCCAATTTACTTAAGGTTTTTTCAGTGCAATTAATGCAAATTTCAATTGCGTATATTTTGTTGTTGCAGAGAAAAAATTTTATGTATTTTTACACACTTTGCATCGTTTGCACAGTTTGCAAGGCCATTCGTGAGTACCCTTAATGTTTTACTTGTTGCATTCTCAAAGGCAACTTAAGATAAAAGCGCCTTGTTTTACACTTTTTAATTGTTATATTACTCTCTCTCTCTCTCTCTCTCTCAAACACACAATAATTTCCTCAGTGATGGAAAATGAGATTTTCATTTAGTATCAAAATAGTCTTTTGGCAGTTCTTTTTTAATCCATGAAGTACTAAATATAGGTATAGCTTTTTTAACAGTTATAAACAATCCTAATCGCTTTTCTTAGCTCTATTGTATATTTTTACATATATGTACAAATGTAAGATTTTATTATTTTGTTAAAAGTCAATTTAAATCTATTCCTTTTTTTAATTTTCAAAAATAAATTTTATTTTCATAATTCCTTTTAGGCAGTTGTTTCACATATTAACACAAAATTAATTTAAAAAATTTAAATCTTTTTTATAATTTTAAAAGCGAACATTAAGAGCCTGTTTTTGTTCTTTATAATTCAATTAATTAATAAAAATGTGCTAATTTTTTTAACATTTGTTTCAAATGTCTGATAGTTTCAAATGGTAACACGGTATAATACGATCGTACCAACTTTTCCATCACTGGTTTACCTTTTAAATTCAAGAGAAATTTAAGAGTTAGAAAGTGCACAACAAGTAATTTTATTAAAACCAATTCTAGTAAGAGTTTTTAAATATTTCAAAGCTATGTTAAATAAACTAAACACCAGTTGAGAGTTGTGTTTGAGAACGAGTGGACGTGTGTGCGGAAAATAATATTAAAAGAAGAGAAAGATATTTTATTACAAGTTATACCCGCTTAATAAAATCAAAAGAAAAGGTGGACAAATTAAAAGATCCAATTACATTTTAAGCAAAAACTAAATTTTGCAATTTCATGTGTCACCAAAAAAATATATAAAACGTTTGACTAAAACGACGCAGTAAAAGAGAAAAAAGTAATTGTAATTAATATTTTATAATTAATCTTTGTTTAGTTGTAACTACAAAGCAATAAAAAGTGAAAGAATTTCTGTTATATTCTTAAAATAGGAAAGTTATTTGTATACCTACATACCTACCTTTACAGATTTTAATAAGAAATAAATGCCTTATGTATTCGGTGTTATACATAACGTTATCGTTGTAGTTGTGCTTTCAAAATTTTCTGCTACTAGCTAACGCGATGCTGAGCCGTGTTTTTACATCAAGTTGTTTAACATCATACAACGAACCAATCAGATTATATGATCGTTGAATGAAATATTAAAAAATTTTCCAAATGTTGAACAACAAATTGAAAGCTGTATGTATCACATTATATTTGTTGCTGTTGGTGCGGTATTTTTTATAAACCAGTTTGTTATTGTATGTGTCAGTGTTAAAAAAAAATAAAATTCATATGTGTAAGTGAAACACAAATGAAAAGTAAGGCAAAAAAAAACGTTTCTAGAGAACAAAATTCAATAACATAACCAGAACAGCAGCAACATTAATTTAGGAACTGAACTCATCCAAGTAAAGTTCCAAATAGAAAACAAAAAGCAAAAGAAGCGATGACAAAAAGAACAACATACCATAACCCTATCATACTCATACATGTATGAACACTATTTTAGTAAAGAGCTAATTAACATCTAGTAAAATACTCTCATAATATAAAAGAGAAAAATTACGATATTTGAGAGACAACAAGAGAGTGATAAATTTCATGTTTTCCTAAAAATAAAAAAGCACCAGTAAAATAAACAGATTTACTAATGTGTTGGTTTCTTGTTTTTGCCGTTTTCTTCTTTAATTTTTAAATCGTGGCAAAAGTTGGAGATATTTGTTTCAGTTAAGCAAAAACAGCACTCGGTGCTGCAACATATCTATAAACAAATAAAAATATAAAACGTTGTTTCACATTCTAATTGCATTTAACAAAACGGGACGCAAGCAAGCACGCCAAAAAAGGAAAACGCATTTTTACATGTAAAAACGAAATAATTTTTATAAAGAACAAGAAATTATAAATTTTATTTTCTACAATTTTCTTATGGCCCATGCAGCCAGTGAGTGCGATTAGATCTATTTAGTCTATTAGTGTAAAACAAACAAATAAATAATAATTGTCTACAAAAAAATTATAAAAAAGCGCTTAAATTTGTTGAAAAAATTAATTCAAAATTAAAATAATAAAAAACGAAAACAACAAGAAAAAATCATAAAAATTAAAAAAAAGAAATTTAAATGAGAAGAATTCTTACCTTATGTACAGTACAAAATTGTAGCAAAATAGTATTTAAGGAAGAATCAAAACTATTTTTTAGATTATACCTATTCCATAATAACCCTTTAAAAATCAGAAATAAAAGAATAAATAAAAAACTCCAAATAGATATACAGTATTCCCCGGATAATTGCCTCGACAAAAATGTCAACATTTTTGGGCAATTATGCGTGTAAGGCATTTAAACGAATACGCTTAAGTGCTTCTTTGAGGCAGTTAAACGAATATGCTTAATTGTCTATATACACTGGCATCAATACACATAAAAAGCAAGTAATTTTATAATTATACATATACATAAATTTGGTAGACTTTAATTGGAAGGTTGTATCAAAAAAGTAGTTTGTAGTAGTAGTAAATTCAACGGACAATTTATGCCATATACAGTGGCCGACAAAAGTCTACATACGACCCCTTTTTTGCGATTTTATCAGTCCAAGTGAATAAATGAAAAAAATAATGATGCAGTTTTGTTTCAAATCTATATTTATTAATATAAACCAAAATAATATGTATTCCAATATAAACTTAAAAAACTATTCAAGAAAAACTATAAAAAACATTCGACAAAAGTCTACATACGACAAGAGTGTTCACAGAAAAACTTAGCGTAAATGTAAAAAATCATCACCTATATTAATATTTTGTCGGACCCCCACGGGCATATATAACTACCTGCAGTCGCCGAGGCATCGAGTTCACCATATTTTCTAATTCTAAGGGTCTTATGTTCTGCAATTCTTCTTGGATCCTCTGTTTTAACATTTGGGCATTAGTAATTTGGTAGTTACGTATTTTTCGTTGTAATATCTCCCAAACGTGCTCAATAATATTTAAATCTGGGCTTTGAGGTGGAGTGTACAGCTGTCTGGGAGCATAGTATAGCAACGAATCTTTCACAATTTGAACAGTGTGCTTCGGGTCGTTATCTTGTTGGAAGTACCAATTTCGACCAAAGCTTAGCATATCGACGGAGGGTTTTAGATTCTGTTCTAGAATGGAATTGTAAAGCTGCCGATCCATATTACCCTCAATGAACACCAACTTTCCTACGCCAGAAGCAGCCATGGCACCCCAAACCATTACACAACCCCCACATGCTTAACAGTAAAAATTAAGTATTTAGGAGCCAGTATTTCTTTTTCACCACACCTTAGATCTACCGTCACTGCCAAAAATGTTACTTAGATTCATCAGTAAACAAGACCCGCTTCCAAAAATCAAAACCTTTGTCAATATACTTTTGGGCAAATTCTATACGAAATTTGCGGTTTTTTTCACTTATTAATGGCTTTTTTCGAGCAATTCTGCTAAAATAACCATTTCCATTCAATGTTCTTTGAATAGTATGGGGATTTACAATCACTTCTAATCTTGTTGCAAGCTCTTCGACCAATTTTGTTGTATTAATTTTAGGGTTTTTGTCCATTTCTTTTAAAAAAAAGCTTACATCTCTGCGAGTAAGTGCTTTTGGGCGTCCACTACGACGCTTATTTTCAACAGTTCCACTATTTTTATAATTCTTAAATATTGTCTGAACTGTAGATTTACTTAAATTTAATAGTTTTGCTATTTCTCCAAAGGATTTCTCTTCAGATCTGTACTTAACCAATAAATTTCGGATATCAATTGAAATTTCTATACGAGAAGACATTATTTTACTTAAATATACACCGATGAAGACTAAATTACAACTTAAAGCTGTTTAAAACAATCTATAAACTTAACAAAAAAAATTTTGTAATAAATAACGGCGCTATCTCGTTATTTAATAGCAACAAACGCCTGGGTATGCTGATCGTATGTACACTTCTGTCAATGCATTTTAAATGTTTTTCTTGAGTAATTTTTCCTATGTTTATTGAAAAAACTTAAATTTTGGTCTGCTTTAATAAAAATATATTTGAAACAAAACTGCATCATTACTTTTTTATTTAAGTATCTTGGGCTCCTAAAATCGCAAAAATATAGGTCGTATGTAGACTTTTGTCGGCCACTGTATAAATATAATTGAGTTAAGCTGCACTTTTTAGAAAACAATTATGTTGGGTAATTAAGCGGGGAATTTTAAGTGAAATTTCTCTTTGGGGAAAATATATTTGAGGTAATTAAGCGAATAACGCAGTTAAGCGTAAGTTAATTAATTGTGAAATTTTATTAGAAAATGGTAAGAAAAAATATGGGGATTTAGAAATTGAGGTAAATAAGCGTGAAAGGCAATTAAGCGTGGGGCAGTTATACGGGGAAAACTGTATTTTATTTACTAAAACATAGTACTTATTTATATTCAGTTGTGAATAATTTACTTGTAATATATGTTTTAATTGGCCAAGAGTGGCTTTATATATTACTGTTGATTTACAAATAAATAAATAAAACACCAAATAAAAAAGTATATATGTACATAAATATGTATATATAATACTCGTATGTATGTATGTAGATACCTACGTAGGTATACCATATAAATGTATGTACGTATTGTACACATATGCATGTTAACAAAAATAAGCCGCTATAATTCCTCTATAGTAAAAGAAGAAGAAGAAAGAAAAAAAAATTTGTGTGCAATGCAAGCTTAAAAAATAAAGAAAAGGAAAGTTTACTAAAATAATTTTTAAAGTACACCTAATAGGCTTTTCACACCTCAGTACATTTTGTAGGAACGCATGGAAGATGTTGAAAATGTGAAACATGCGTTCACATTTGCAACACCTAACATCTACCATCAATTGAGCTGCAAAAAAAAAGATGCTTGTAAAAGCATTTTAATAAAAATAGGACTAGGATATAGATTTAAACATAAAAGAAATAAAACAAATATGTATGTTGATTCAAAGGACACAATTATAGTTTTTTCTTTAACAATAAATTATTAATAAAATAAGAAAACAGAAAAAGTTTATTTTAGCTTCACCCAGGGCATATATACATACATATATAGTACATACGAAGTGTCTTGTCAATAAAATAATGTTTTTGTTTTTTTTTAATGTATGCATTAAAAAAAAACTGAAAAGAAAACGAAGTTGTTTATAAATAGAATATTAAAAAAACAATTCACTTTTGACAAGAACTAGACATAAATAAGAAAAATAAAAAATAATCTTTTGCCAAAATGTAAAAGAAATACACAATTTTTTATACTAAATGTGTTTTCATTGGTAATGACACAAAAATAATCGATTTTTCGATAGTTATTCTAGTGATGACACTCAAATTTAAGGGAGATGTTGAGTGGAACAAAATGATTTAGGAACATTTCGTGGAGATGTTGAAAGATGTTGAATTTTAGCCCTGTACAATTATTATGGGAAAATTTCAACATCTTCGTAAATTGATGGTAGATGTTAGATGTTGATAAGTGTGAAAAGCCTATAACTCTGTTTTTACGCGAATTATTTTTAATCGAATTTGATTTGACGCAATTTTAGAAACACACTTTATTCTCTTTTTACGTGACTTAATTTGATATAACGCGGCCTAAAAATTTATACATTTTGGTCAGAATAATGCACTAATACATAGTTAGCAGCACTGCACATCGTGTAGTACGAAAACTTACCACAACAAAAATTTTTTTTGACAGATTGCGTTAAAAATGACGATAATGATGATAGTCGCCGTGGTCTAGTGGTTAGTGTGTTGGCCAGTCTCTGACATCTTCAAAAAAAGAAATATTAAAAAAATATTTCTTTCGGCGACTACCTCTCAGCAGTCTTCTGGCAAAAGCTCTAAGAGTAACTGATTGCCATGAACAAGCTTTCTCAAGTCTATCGTTCGGAGTCGACATTAAACTGTAGGTCCCGGTAGTCATGGATAAAAATTGACACACACAACATGAGTGCTGCGAGAAGCTAGGCCGTAATCCTGACACAGGGTTGTAAAGGCCAGTTATGTTTTTTTTATGTTATGTAATTACCTCCGAATTACGTAACAGCGTAATAAAATTTGGAAGTCAGTGATTGATTACGGAGTATTTGACAAAAACCGCCACCAGCAACTAGAGACAATTCCAGCATTTAAAGAAAAGTTTTTCGTAAACAAAAGCGATTGTTAGAAAGTGATACTGATAAAACAAAAACGTATTTTTTTATTTTTTTTGATTACACTTTCTAAATTATTTTTTTATTAAATAATTACTGTTTTATTGCTTTTTGTTTAAAAAAATGCATGATTTTTGTTATATATTTTTTTATATCCGTGCAGACAAAACAATTAGTATGTGATTAGAAGTATACTAGTTGCTATTTATTTCAAACTGGTTGCCTTTCTGTCCTTTTTTCATATAACGAACTATCAATTATAATATTGGGTTGTCATAGGAGCCCAACTAGTTCATTTGTTCATAGTTACATACTAGTACTATACCAGAGCATGTGCTATATACGTAAATACTAGTCAAGGATTGCGAACCTTTTTTTGGCTGTGTGCCAATAAATATAATTTTTATAAAATGAAAACACATGCGTGCCAATAAAAATTATTTTTATTAAATTAAAATACATGCATTTTAAAAATTATATATAGATTAATTTCTTTAATATGTCGACATATTTTTTAATGGGATTTTTGTTGCTGAATATTTCTCGATAATGCATCAATATCCGGATCATAGTTTGACAATTTTAATGAAATACAAGCCTCCCCACATTCATCGGTAAGTCTGTTTCGTACATCAGGGGGCAAATTATTTATTTATTTAGGTATATTTCTCATTAAGAACCTTAAGAATATAATTCTTTTATAGTTCAATAATGCAATACGGTAGTCGATATCGAACGAAATTTCATAGAATTTTAAAACAATTTACATAGAAATTTCGTTTGATATCGAATGCCATAATTTGCCCCCTGATTTTATATTATTCATAATCGAATTAAATGCTTCTGGGAGCGAACACCATGTCTTCAACAACATATTACTCATGTTTTCGTATTCTTCTTCATTTAATCTTTTTTTTATTGTTTTCTATTTCTTGCCTCAACATTATAAATTTGTGCTTCCAAATAGAACTTGAATGAAACTCAGCCAACTGCATTTCTAAATTCACCAACTTTAACCATTCTAATTGATCCATTTTAGCAGTTTCAAAATCAAATTTGTCTGGATATTTAATAAGGTTAATTAATTGTTGAAATCTTGAAATCTCTTAACAAAATTGTCTTGTATGTCACTTATAACTTGGCTATAAAAATTTATATTAATTTCATAGACTCCATGAACGGAAAATCTTTGAAGGTGATCTTTCAACAAAGAAAAATACTTAAAATTATTGTTGTCAATATCGCGTTAAAATATTACTAATTTGCGCTCAAAACCTTCAATAATATCGAACAATACATCAATTTATTTTCCGGGACCTTGCAATTTAATATTTAATGCATTTAAATGGTTGGAAATATCCGTTAAAAACATTACTTTTAATAAAATTAAGCCTATCTTTTGTACTATTGTGCGTTGAATTAATATACTCATGAGCTTGATTAATGTGAATGCGAATAGAGGTTTTATAAATTTTGCCTTTTCTCCCATATTACCAGAAAGTAAAATTATATCTTGACAGATTAATCAGAGTATATATAACATTATATTGCAAAAAACCAAATAGTTATTATTGATTTAAAATAATTTTCTTAATTATTTCTATTATAATTAGGACTTAAAAATTTGGTAAGATCTTTGCTGCAATTTGGTTACAAAAATTTAAAAATCGTGACAACACTGTTTCCCATTAGCTACTAAAAAGAAATGCAGTTGTCACACTATGAAGAGTACAATATTTTTATTGTACTCTGAATCAACTGTACATTAAAATGTTGTACAAGTGCTGTTGCTTTTTGTTCTCTTTTTTTGCTTTACATACATACATACATAACTGGCCTTTACAACCCTGTGTCAGCATTACGGCCTAGCTTCTCGCAGTACTCATTTTGTGTGTGTAAATTTTTATCCATGAGTACAGGGACCTACAGTTTAAGGTCGACTCCGAACGACAGACTTGAGAAGCTTGTTCATGGCAATTAATTACTCTCAGAGCTTTTGCCAGAAGACTGCTGAGAGGTAGTCGCCGAAAGAAATATTTTTTTCATATTTTTTTTTTGAAGATGTCGGAGCTGGGTGTCGAACCCACGGCTCATGTCTTAGTAAGCCAACACACTAACCACTAGACCACGGCGACTACGACTGTGTTTGCTTTACACTTATTTATATTTGCAACTATAATCAGTATTTGGTCATGAGAAAAATACATTACTGTTATGAATAAAGGCACCAGAAATCTGGAAGTTTGTGTTTAAATATCAAAATTTGTGCATTAAATTTGAATAGAGTTCACAATTTTTTCAATATCAAAAATGCATTTGGATTAGCCAGTACATATGTATGAAAATGAAAAATATTATACGTGCCAGCGAAAATTTATCTGCGTGCCACTTTGGGCACGCGTGCCATAGGTTCGCCATCCCTGTACTAGTCTTTTAAAATATATTTTTAAGACAGCTTTGTTCTAGTTACGTAATTTACTAATGCTTACCATTCCATTTTAAAGCAATTGCATTGTTGAAGGTTGTATACCAGTTTTAGTGTCCAATTAAATATTGCCGAAATCAATTTCTTTTTTCAATATGTAACAGAGCACACCATTCGGGATTTTTCATTCTCTTTTTATTTTTATCTATTTTAGTTCAAAACTAATTCATATCTGTCAATTTTGCGACAATCTTTTTACAACTAGTATCATGACTGTCTCAAAACGTTACTAGTTGTAACTTTAGCTACAGGGATGTTTGTCTCATTTTGCTAGGGGTTTTTTTACGTGTAACCAATGCTTTATAATTTTTTCCGGTAGTTTTCGAGGAAGGTATCTATCGCGTAAAAACGGAATAAGGTGTATTGCAAAATTATAAAAGAAAGTAAAATTGGATGTTCTGTTGTAAAGTGTATTCGAGTGAAATTGAATTCGAATGAAATTTAAAAAGATTTGGAATTCCTTTTTTTACTCATTACCTTACTAATTATTGCCACTACATCCTTGATTATTAAAATTTTAAAATAATTAAAACAGATAAGTTTTATATGACTTTAAAAATACAAACGATTTCAATTTCGATAGAAATCGTTTTTCATCACATACCGGGTAAATAAGTTTTGATACTTTTCACTTAACACGTTCACTTATGCTAAATTATTCAGAGAGCTATAGCATTCACGTCATTTTGCATCAGTATGAAAATAAATGCTATAGCGTTCACGTCCGAGAACGTGTTAATGATCATAAACGTAACTTCTTGGAATACCAAAACTTAAATAATTTGCATAATAAAGTTATACCTATTTGTGTTTGAAAAAAAACACTCGATTTCAAATTCACCCGAATGCTTAAAATTAAGAAAAAAGGACATCCTGTTGGAAATCTTTAAACGACTAAAATTTGTTAAAAAAATTTAACCACGTTATTTTAAACTAAATTTATTCAATGTAATTTTTACGAAATTGTCAAAAATGAACCATTAGATAGTGATTGTAATTTCAACATTATATGGAATTCATTTAGTGTTAATTATGAAAGTGGTCTAAGTCAAAAATTAGACCACAAATTTTTGGTATCATGTCATTCCTTTCTACCGAATGACCGTTATTTTGGGTTTATAGAAATGAAAATAAAAAAGCAAATTAATTATACAACCCTAAGCATTATTATGAATTATATGAATTTCCGATAAAGCGAATGTCGCAGCCGGATTTTATTTCAAAGAAATCACTAGAAGAGTAAAAAATACCGCGGGGGAATCTGTCTCTTTGCTACAAATTCAATGGATGAGATTCTTGAAAAATTAACCTTATAAAATCTTTCATAAAACTTCTTTAGATGATTCTAAATTTCACGTTTTGGATCTTTCACCTAAAAGAGGAAGACCAAAAATATATGGAAATATTAAATTACTTCACCATTAGACCAGTATCGGAAGAAAAACATAAAGATATTATGAGTTTACTACCGTACATCCCTCCAGTTTTTCAGGAACATTTTAAGAATCTTAAATACTCGAAATAATAATAAAAATGGATTACTGTTAAAAAATAATTAATAAATGCTCACGAATTATTTCAATCCAGGGACCGTAATCATTATGAGTTTTATAATAAAAATTACACAATAATGATTATATTGTGAGTTTTAAAGATTTTCTTCAATGGTAATGATTATTTTTGAGTAATATTAATAAAAATCAGCCATAATCATTATTTTTGAGCAAAAGAAATAAAACTCAAAAATAATCATTATTTATGATTTTTATTTTTTTCGCTCAAAATAAACCTCACTTTCAATTTATGACTTTTTTTTTGAGGTTTTTTACATATAAAAATTTGGTCAGAACTAATAAAAGAAAAAATATTAAGACATGCTTCTTCATTTTGTTATATAAAATATCATTCTTTTGCGCAAAAATTATTTTTTTTTCATACATGATATATAAAATAAATTAAAAGTGAGTTTTATTTTGAGCGAAAAAAATAAAAATCATAAATAATGATTATTTTTGAGTTTTATTTCTTTTGCTCAAAAATAATGATTATGGCCGATTTTTATTAATATTACTCAAAAATAATCATTACCATTGAAGAAAACTTTAAAAATCAAAAATTTAAAAATCATGACGGATATGCAAAGATTGTTAAAAAATAATAATAATGGTGCAAAAAATTTTTATTTATGTCTGTTCTAAATGATTGATTTTTTGATTTAAAAAAACGAACAATAATCATTATTTACGGTCTCTGTTTCAATCAAATTATTGTTTTTTTTTAATTTTTTTTTTATTTTTTTTTATTTAACACCAATACTTAGGAGTAAACCCCTACTAAATGCAGTGCATTGTATTGGAATGTTGAATATATACATAGATACAATACATAGATGTGAAGTAGTAATGTTAAGCGCCTTATGTCAATGGGGAAAAATTGCTGTCATTTTGATCACTCAAAGGTCAGTGTTATACCTTCACCTTTGAATGATCAACAACAATTGCCCCATCTGGATGTTGAATGTGAGTGGTGAGCATCTTTTTTATGCAGGTTAGCTGTTATCTATCTTCCCAGAAGATGGCGCTGTACTCCTGATCATTCGTTTTCTTGGTGGAATAGGCTGGACATGCCAGGGAGCGGTTTCGTGAAGATGGATTTTTTGGAGGGGGGGGGGGGGTACCTCTTATTTTTTTTTTTATTATAATTTTGGAAAAACCTAAAATTAATTTTTTATTTTTTTTTTCTCCTTCGCTGAGATTTGAACCTCGGTCCTTTGAGTTTCTGTGCACGCGCTCAACCACTATGCCACTCAAAGTAATTTTTAGGACATTCAGTTAATTTTGAAAATGGTCTAAGTCATTTTAAACTTTAGAAACAATATTATCGTATGAAATTCACACAAAATTTCATATTCATAACAAAATTTCCATTAATTAAGACTTACAAAATTATAAATTAAAATGTCACATAATGTAAAAATATTTTTTAATTTATTGAAATTTAATTCATTAAATATCTCGAAACAAGAAATATATGACTTAGACCACTTTCATAATTATGGGTACACTAGAACACAAAGTTCTAACAAGTTTACAGTTACATTCATTTTTGTTAGTGCTTCCTTCAAGTATGTAATGACATAAACAGCAATGGTTTTCAGAAAGACAGTTTAATACCTAATTTTTCCATCAAATTGTCCAACATTAGACTAAATACATGCATACATTCATATATTAGGGTGGCAGCAATTATATGGACGAATTTTTTTTTTGCTTTTCGCGCGGAATATTGTGCGTGCCGTTTGTTTTAAAAACTATATGCTAAAAACTTGAGAAAGATCGGAAAAATATTTCCCGTGCCCAAAAGAGGTCAAAGATCAGATTTTTTAAGTCCAATATTTTTAAAACAGTTTTTTTAAGAAGTTTTCGTTTTTGCCTGAATTTGTATAAAAGATCATTGCACATCATTTACAATGTGCAATTATTAAGAATTATGAAAATGAAAAATTTAACCCTTTCGTGCCCAGTGGGTTTTAAAGTTTAATATATTTTGTACTGTGAAACCGTAATATATTGCACTTTTTTTTAATTATCTCGGATATGCTAACAAATTATCTATGAAAATTTTAAATCATTAACCCTTTTTGCCCACTGGTGTCAAAAGTTTTATTAAATTGAACATTGAACAATTGAACATTTTTACGTAAATACGTAAAAAATAAAATATGGGACACTTTAACCCTCCGTCCTGCGCATGTATCTGGCTAGATCTTTTACGAGTTTTACACTGATTTGTACCTGTTGTACCTGTTGTAACCCTGCAGGCAATTCAGTTAACTTTCAATTAATTTAAAACTAACTATTTCTCAAGTAGTGGTGGTTGACACTTGGATTACTTTTATATGAAAACAACCAACTATTTTAACATTGCGATGTCCTAGGAAGTAGTCAATTGTCCGACTCTGCATTACTTTCAATTAACTTTAAAGTTAGTTACCTAGCCGTTAACTTAAAGTTAACTTTTTGTAACTTTTTTCTATTTGCATCAGTTGAATTATTTTTTTCAATCAGTTGAAAAAATAGAAAAAAAAATTAAAATTGTATAAAACTAGCTAAACCCGGTGTGCTTCGTTACCCCCTCGTTATATACATATTACAAAAAAAAGTATTTTGTATAGCAAACATTATTAGTGGTGTAAGTAAGTATCTGAATTAAAAGAGAAGGGGGCGGTGAAGTGGGCGTGGTTCATAGTTATATGACGACGTTAACAGTATTAAGAGCAATATATTACCAAATAAAAAAAAAATACAAATTTCTACATAGAACAAAAAGTTTGAAACTTTCAAACAAAATTTAGCGTGAAAAGGGGCGTGAAAGAGGACGTGGAGTAATAAATTATTACTTATACTTCGCCTGAAGTATAATGTGTATACAATTTGAAGTATATCTTTTAAAAACTATATGGGGCCAATTACATAATTTAAAAAAGTGGGCGTAAAAGTAGGCGTGGTCGAAAAAAAGTACCCTATTAATCATGTCAGAGTCCCAGTTAAATGCTGTGAAAATTTCAGGAAGATCGGTCCAGAGGTTTGGTCTCCTATAAGGTACAAACAAACAAATAAACAAACAAACAAATAAACAAACACACATTCAATTTTATATATTTAGATAATATTATAATAATATAATGTTATCAATAAAATTGCATATTTTTCATAAAAATGTATTGAAGTACATAGTGCATCTGGCCAGATGCGTGCGCTACGTATGTTACTATCGGAACATGTGCGTGACGGAGGGTTAATTATAATTACTTCTTAAATGTTGACAATTTGCTTCTTTCGAAAATGCTGTCCATAATTTTGTACAACATAAAAAAAAGAAAACAAATTTTAACATACAAATCTCTAACTAAAATTAATAAAACAAGTTGTCATTACTTTAAATAAATGCTGCCTCTAAACCTCATCTTTTGTAATTTCCTCTATGAGGAAATTCTGGTGGAAGTATTAATTCCTCCTTCGGCGCAGTCATTGACAATTTTTAAGTTTGAAATTATGTGCTTTCCTTTACGATAGTCGTCTAAAATTGGCCAACAATTTTAGTCTTTTTTTAAAAAGTCTGAAGAAATTTTAAACCTTTGTAAAAGCTTGTTGGTGTTTTCTGGAAAATAATTCATCCAAAATTACATTATTGTCTCTGGCAAGGAAATGGCTTAGATTTTCTTGGTTTATTGTTAGCAGCGTTGCCGTTTTTGGTTATTTCTAATCATCATCAAAATTGGTTATTTTTTTCTACAGTGTGAACATGTGAAGTTTTTTTTCGTTTTGGTTACTTTTTCTCTTGGGGCAAAAGGTTTCAGCGGCTTGAATTCAAAATAATCGGCCCTATTCCCGTTGGCGTTTTTATTTTAAAACGAAATAAAAACGACAACTTGGTATCACCGTTGTCGTTATCGACAATAATCGAAAAATGTCGGTATTCTCTATTTAAAAACGAAGATAGAAACGACAAAGAAACGCCTGTTTTTTGTCGCTTTCATTTTTAGTAGCGACATTAAAACGAGAGGTTTGAAAAATAGAAAATTAAAATTACAACGTTGCAACAAACAATCGTAAAGGTCTCTAAATTTTAATAGTTTTTGGAAGGAAGTGGCTCCAAAAATAAATCCATTTGGACCTCCATTCCGTGACGGAGATGGTTGGCACAAAATAAGTAAAACTAAATCAACAACAAAATATTACTAAAAAATTTTAATTGTATATAATTGATTTGACGCCACTTTCTATACGGATGTTTTTGCCCAAAACAGACCTACTTCTATCACTCCTATATGGATGTGAATTATTTGCAAACTGTGACAGAATTGACTTACGTAAACTTAGAGTTGCTTATAATAACATTGCTCGATATATTTTCCGCAGAGGTCGCCATGACCGTAGAATCTCTAGTTATTCGTTTCAGATTTTTAATATCAGTTTTGAAGATTTAATGAAATACAAGTGTCAGACCTTTCTGCATAAAATTATTGTTTCAAAAAATCCTCCCTACATTTATAACAGAGTTGTATTTGCAAGGTCAAATCGTGGAACAGAAATTATTGTGCCGAAATATAAGAGCCTTTTGTCTCAACGGTAATTCCATGTATATACTCAGGAATGTTGTAGAATCTGATTATTATCAGAATCAGAATTGAAACCGACAGAATTCTCATTTTGGTGTCACAGAAACAGATGATACCGGTTTTATATTCGAATCAGAATTGTTGTCAGAATTTGGTGTCATCGAATCTGATTTTATCGGTTTTTTGTCAGAAACAATCCGATCAGTTTTCAGCTGTCAGAAACACACTTGTATTGATTTTTGTTGTAGGCGGTTAAACGTATTTTGCTGCACAATGCAAGTAAAATTAATTTAAATTTCATTTTATATAAAATATATTTATGTGTATTATTTTCCTTGACCTTTTTATTAATTTTATTATTATTTAATTTATTTGAGCTTAAGGTCGAATAAAAATAAAATATATTTATGTGTATAGGGGAAAACATAGAAATACAATATAACTCAAAATGGGATATTTATAAAATTTATGGAGGAACACGAAGATATCGCAAGGGGTTATACAAAACGAGATAAGGCTGAAGTTGAGTCTCTCTGGCAGGAACTTACACAGTCTTTAAACAGTGCTGGACCACCCAGCAAAGATGCCAACGGATGGAAGAAGTTAAAATGTTTAAATTTCTTAAATGTGACACTATTATTTAACAAAAAAATTTTTTTTATACAAAAGATATGGATAGAATGGAAAACATCCATTACATTGGCCAACACAATTAACACCGTACTCCGGCCTAAACTAACGGTAGAATCGTTTCCAATTGACTTTTGATAACTGCCTTCTGCCAAAATTGGAATGTTGCTGCTATCTGAATAACACACAAAATATTTGACGGAGGCAAGTGAATTTCAACAATGTTCATCAACATTTGGAATGCTTCTTTATTCACACGGTATTGACTTACGAATCTTTAATAAACTTTCATACAATTCAACTTTTCGTACTTTGTTGCAATGTGTACTTACGCTATCTCCGGAAGTTCCAAGGGATTGCTGTAATCTCTCAATATCTTTCGTTTAACTTTTTCATTCGATTCTTCCTTCATTAATAAAAATAAAACGACAGCCTCTACCATTTTTAGTTCCGTATAATTTAAATTTCTTTATAAAATATGTTCAACACCAAAAGAAAAAAAATTTTTTGATAAAATATTTCTAAAAAAATGTAAGCAAAGCAAAAACAGCTGATTCGATTATGGGTTTTGTTTATTTTCGAATAAAGCCAAAATCCACACGGTTTCATGACACCAATTGAAATCAGAATCGATTTTCATTTCTGATAAATGACAATTCTAACTGGGATTCTACAACAACCCTGACTATAAGTCTTTGGAATAGTCTTCCTAATAACCTTCAGAAAACGCGCAATGCTACCTACCACATTTAAAAAGGAGTTACTCAAATATTTTAATTCTTTTTTTTAAATTCAACAACAAATCTAACACCATTTCATTTGATTTTTAATTAAAAAAAAAGACGAAATTATTTGGTAAACAAAACCACATAATATGTATTACAGGTTTTTTTTCTAGTGCTATCAAGTTTTTCTTTGGTTTTATTGTAGTTTTTTTTTATCGGTGTCTTCGTTTTATTTCAGGAATACCATTTTAGAAACGAAGCGACATAAAAACGACAACCAAATAGAAACGACATTTAAAATAAGAACGCCAACGGGAATAGGGCCGAATAACTTTACAATTTGTAAATAATCATATAATATTAATAATGGGTGTAAATTTGTATTTATATTTATTTATGTACGAGTGTAATTATATTTATGTATACAGTCGAAACTCTCTATAACGAATTCCAAGGGACTGGATATTTACTTCGCTATATAGAAAATTCGCTATATGGAAAAGAAAAACAATATTGTTCTTTTAAAATTTTTTATTTGTAGTAGTCAGTTATTTTGGTTTGAAGTACATTTTTAAACTTTTCTTCTTCAATCCAAAGGCAAATGGATAGCGACTGCAAGGAATGTGAGAGATGGTAATGATTCCAGTTGTCACTTGCATAGTTCGGTGGTTCCCCCACTTTTAATTTTATGGTAAATAAACGATTCAAAGCATCAGACTTTGCTTGTGCGTTGTGAAAGCAACAAAGTACACACAGAGCAACAATAACAACACCAATAACACAAAGCGACATCGATTTCTTTTTTGTGTGCGTGCGTTCGGTTTTACCTAATTCGTTGTATGGAGATTGAAAACGCTTCAATCTTGAAGTTACGGTAGCAAAAATACTTCGTTATAAGGAAATATTCGCTATATGGAAATTCGTTATACGGAGATTATAATACACTCAAAGTAGACCCAAAACACAGTATTGCTTCGCAATAAAGAAAACTTCGTTATACAGGAGTTCGTTATAGATAGTTTCGACTGTATATGTACATATACAGTCGAATGTAGCTAGTCGAAGTAGCTAGCGAGAATGACTTGCTATTTCTTTAATAATAAATCATTACCATGAGCTACCGATATAACTACTGGCAATGGTTATGACTGACGATTTTAACATGGGGATATCATTGACGATATGTGACGTGCAATTTGACTGATGCTGTGATAACAAAGTAGTGAATGTTTTTCGCTCAAATGCACCAATTAATTCACTATAGATACGAGTATTTCCATAATAAAGAAACTCGAGAAACTTAAAATATCTATTTTGATTTTTATTTTCTTAAAAATGAAATTTCAAACTTAAATAGGTAAAATCAGAGGGTTCCCCCCCCCCCCCCCCCCTCCAGCAAGACCATCTGCAAGAAACCGCTCCTTGACATTTTCTAATATATTCCAGGAGTACAGCGCCACCTTCTGGGAAGATAACAGCTAATCTACTGAAGACGCTTACCATTCACATTCAAACATCCACCGATAGATGAGGCAATTGCTGTTTGATTATTTGAGGGTGAAGGTATAACACTGGCTCTTGAGTGGACAAATTGAAAGCAACTTGTTTCATCAACAAAAAAAGACGCAAAATATACAAACATCTATGAAAAAAAAAAAAACTTCTATCAACCATCTTCACATTCCAATACAATGCACTACATGAGGGGTTTACCCCTAAATACTGGTCTAAAAAAAAATTAATTTCAAAACTATAATTGAGTGACTATAATTAACTGTCGCCAACACAAAATCAAACAACATACTGCAAATACTCATAGTTTTGTTTTTATATTGTAGGTATTCTTTGAAATAGGGGCTCAGTTTTTTATATGTATAAGAAAGTGAGAAGCCAAAATGCGAATTTTTGCATTGCATCTTCTAGGGACTGCGGTAACTAATCGGTTTTTCGTTAAGCAAACCACTAGTAATTTCGAGTTAATTTCTACTTCTAAAACTCCAGCGTAGTTACTGCTGAATTTATAAACAATTTCTAAATTAATTTTTTTTTATTGAAACCAAATACATAGGAATTTTTGTGGAAAGGACAGTATATTATGACAACAGAACACTTATTTTGTTCTTCTTATATTATTAACACGTTCACGCCGGCACTGCAATTCATGTTTCTTGCCCATAGGCGGTTGCACTGAAAGCTTTTCGTTCTTTCGGGCGGGCGCGAACTAAATGTTTCAACGAAAGATTGTCAATTAAATTTGGAATTTTAATTGAATTTTTGTGTTAATTTTTTTGGATTAAATTTTATATTATTGAATAATTAATTTTTATTTTATATCATTGATATATTTATGTTATAAGTATTATTTTTGTTATAATTATTATTGAATTATTTATGTTTTCGTTATTGAATTAAATTTATGTTTAAAATACTTAATACAATATTATCTATATTAAAATTATTATTAAAAAATACATATAAATGCTTTAAATGAAAATTTAAAATAAATTTTTAGTGATGTGCACTGCTTGGTAGTACAATCATATGCGTACCACCGGTGGTACGCGCCGCCCGATAAGGCAATTCTGTGCGACCCACCGGTGGTACGCGCCGCCCTATCAGGCAGATATGTGCGAGCCACCGGTGGTACGCGCCGGCGTGAACGTGTTAAGCGCCTTAGGAATGAGACAAATTGCTGTGAATTGATCATTCAAAGGCCAGTGTTATAGCTTCACCCTTGAATAATCAACTGCAATTGCTCCATAATTGCATGTTGATTGCGGTGAATGCCTCGCTAAGTAGGTTTTTTTAGCTGTTATCTGCTACTTCCCAATATGCTCTTATTTAACAAGTAGTGCATAAAAACTTTTTCAATAAATTGTCAATTTGTGAATAAACTTTTAATACTCGTAAACATAAAATATTTTTAATGAATAGGTACCTATAATAATTAATTAATTTCCAAAATTTCAATAACAATTTCATTAAAAAATTTTATTTTCGCTTCTATAAAAGAATTTCAACTTTAATCAAAAATTCATCAAAACAAAAAAAAAATACTATTTTGTATCCATATGTATTACAAACGTGTAAGCATTTATTTAGAATAATAAAATAGCCATAAAATAAATTTATTTAATTAGAAAACATCCATATTACATACATACATACATACATATGTATATTTACGTATGCGCATACCTATACGATATTTTAATAAAACAATTCATAAAGAATCATTAAAAAAAAGTTATCGTTTTCAAAATTGTAACACTTTTTGTTACTCGTATTGGTTTTACAATATTTCCAAAAATAAATTTTCATCAAATCTTTTTGGCTTTTATGCATATGAATTTTGTTTATACGCTTGTGTGTGTGTTCAATTATTGTAAAAGTAAAAAAAAGAAAAAAAAAAAAGAAATTTTCTTCGAAATTACAAGCAAATAACAAAATAAATAAAAACAAACAACAGCAACAACGACGTCATATTTGTGGAAAATTGTTAAACAAGTTTTTAAGTTTTTAACATACTCGTACATACATATGTATGTACATACATACATACATACATTGCATACGTACAAATATGTCTGTTTTCGCCTTTCTGCATCACAGCGTTGCAAATTCTGTGTAATTATTCGCATATGGAAGAAACAGTTGTTTCTTCAACTATTTTCTTAATTTTTGTGTAATTTCGTTTCACCAATAAAAAAGTAAATTTTTAAAAATTTTTCATGTCATAAATTACATTTGTAATTCTCAAAATTCTGCTTGGACTTTATTTAAAATAAGGGTAATTCTACTAAGTACAGAAAACATTTTTCTTTTAGGCCATCAACTTTTGTGGATCTATTTTTTGAACAGCAAAATAAGTTGATTTTAACAATATTTTTGAATACCTACATGTTTTTTTTTTGTTTGTTTTTCGTATTAATTACAAAAAAAAAAATACAAAAAAAAAATATTAATCACGTTTTTCTAATGTTTTCGGCCACAAATATGCTCGATTATGGCGAATCCTTTTTATTGAACACCTCTGTAAACATACCAGGGACCGTAACAGTTACGTCTTTTTTCAAAAAAGTCACTTTATAATAGTTTTTTTTTGACTATTATTTTTTCGGTCAGAAAGAAAAGTTAAAATTTGACTTTTATTTTTTCGGTCAGAAATAAAAGTTAAAATTTGACTTTTAATTTTTAAGTCAAAAATAAAAGTTAAAATCTGACTTTTATTTTTTAAAAGTTAAAATCTGACTTTTATTTTTTAAGTAAAAAATAAAAGTTAAAATCTGACTTATTTTTTAAGTAAAAAATATAAGTTAAAATTTGACTTTTATTTTTTAAGTCAAAAATTAAAGTTAAAATTTGACTTTTATTTTTTAGGTCAGAAAAAAAAAATTTACTATGCCATAATAATAACAATGTAATGGAAATATAAGAAAATAAGATCGATGACAATTAGTGATGTTGTTTTGGTTATTTCTAACCCACCCAACTTTAGTCAAATTTGCTATTCCAATTTAACAAAGTTTAATGCACCCGTTATAATGTCATGTCTGCTTGACTCATACAAGGAGAAGCGTATTGACGTTGATGTCGACCTTGTGGAATATTGGGAAAACAAAAAATGTTTATATACCCGTCTAAAGGACTTGGCATGTATTATTCATCAAGTACCTGCGACACAAGTTAGTGTAGAAAGTTAGTGTAAAAATAAAAACTGTGTTAATATTTAATTAAAATTTTATTTAACTTTTTTAACATCTGCTTTCAATAAGAACAAAAGTTAAATTTTAACTTTTATTTCTGACTTAAAAAATAAAAGTCAAATTTTAACTTTTATTTCTGACCGAAAAAATAAAAGTCAAATTTTAACTTTTATTTCTGACCGAAAAAATAAAAGTCAAAAAATAACTATTATAAAGTGACTTTTTAATAAAAGTCAAAAAAATTAAAGTCTTTTAAATTTATTATTCCTTAGCATAACAGCAAAATTATATCCACCTGACTTTTTGATTTTAAATTTTAAAAATAACTGTTATTTTCGGTTCCAGAAACATACATACATATGATATATCAACTAAAATATATGTTTACATACTAAATATATATGAATATACATATGTATGAATATATATTTATAAATCAAATAAAACATATGTACATACATGCAAAATTATTATGTTTCTGTAGGGATTTTTGGGGATTTTTCAGGATATGAATTTCGAAATTGGGGATAAAAATTAAAAACTATCTGACAACCCTGATATACATACACGTATTGTATGTACATACATATACACCACCTGAATAAAAACTGCTAATTCCAACTAATAAATAAATTCGTTTTGTGAAAATTATAAAATGTTGGATAATTTTGTCTTTGCAAAAGTCGAATTCTGGCAACACTGTTACTTCATATCTCCCACTCACTCGTGCTCTCTCAATTTTTCGAGTAATTTTGTTGTATTGCTGTTTTTTAATTAAGGTCAACAAAGTCATATAAAGTTGAGCTTTAACTTGGACTTTTTATTTATTTTTCTTTTATATAGGTAATTTCTGATTTTAAGTAAATGGAGTTTATGTTGTTTTTTAATAGTTATATAGTGGAATAGTGTTGTCAAGTTAAATTTTTTCTTTATTTTATATTTTTATAGCCTAGTGTACGAGTTTAAAAAAATCGATATTTTTACGAAAATAACCAGAAACTTTTTTATTTCATTAAACTAAGTTCACATGTGGATTTTTTTAAACATTTTCGGCCTTATGTATAATAAAAAATTAGCAGGTCGTTGTACATAGCGGCTAAGTTTGTCATTCCAATACGTGGAAATTCTTACTCAAAGGTACAAGGTATTTAATTTTTTGGATTATCTGACTAATTATCAAATAGAGGGTATGGAAAATTTTAATAATATTGTAGCGTGTTGTTTCAATAGATATTTATTAAAAATGAATTTTATTTATTAAAAATGAAGTTATAATTAAGCTTTACAATATATGTATTAAAATGTTTATTCACGACCGGCGTCTATTCAGATGAAAAACAGAAAAAGAATGGCTGACGCAATACACAAAACGTCGGTTAAAAAGCTTCTAGTCTACCGTGTTAGTAAACGTTAAATCGTATATGACCAGTGTGAGTAAACGTCAAAATGTACTCTGATAAGAATCAAAACTGCAACGTTACACCACAATACCCCCCGCCTAGTTATCACACTAACGGTACCTATGGGGTATATGAACATGACGACCTGATGTAGTTACTCGTTGTTGTTGTCTGTGGTCGACATTTTCTATGTCGTCTTTTCTGCAACTTTGATGATTTTCTACATCGTTGTTGAGCGGTAGTTCATTACTGGTATGACGTGTTTCTTCGCTGTCGGTATGTTGTTGTTCCTGGCTGGTATAATGTTGTTGTTGTGATACATCGTTGTAGATGAATGCAGTCTTTAGACGATCGATTGATATTTTTGCTTCTCGTTGATTAATTTTGACAACAAAATATTTTTCGTTTTTTGTCAATACTTTAAACGGTCCTTCATAACTAGGTTCCAAAGGAGTTCGTACCCGATCAACTCTAACAAATACAAACTTGCAGTCCTTCAATGCTGGGTGTACAAAGTGTTGTCTATTACCATGACGTTGTGGTTTCGTTATAGGCAAATTCAGTATTGCTTTGCGAAGCGATTCTGTGAACTCTGTCTCACTGGTGTTATTTTTAGATGGTACTAGGAATCCACCAGGGATTCTCAACGGAGATCCAAAGACCATTTCAGCAGGACTTAATCCGATGTCGCTTTTGACGGTTGTGCGCATACCGAGCAATATTAAAGGAAGGGCTGCACTCCAATTTACTGGGTCTGAACATTTTATAGAGGCCTTCAACGTTCGATGCCACCGCTCTACGATACCATTTGACTGCGGATGATACGGTGTAGTTCGAAAATGTCTAACTCCCAGTATGTGCATTAATTCCTTAAAAATAGCTGACTCGAACTGGCGTCCAAGGTCGGTGGTTATACGTAGAGGGACACCATAAACAGATATCCAACCGTTTATTAGTGCGTTTGCAACATTTTGTGCTGTTATATCAGTCATGGGGATCGCGGCTGGCCATCTTGAAAATCGGTCGATGCATGTCAAGCAGTAGCGAAAACCATTCGATGTAGGTAAAGGACCCACTATATCAATGTTGATGTGTTCGAAACGTGTGTCGACATTTGTATAGTCGCTTAAAGGTGATTTCGTGTGACGGTTCACTTTTGATTTTTGGCATGCTATACACGAACGAACGTAGTAAGCTACATCTTTTGACATTGATGGCCAGACGTAATGATCAGCCACTAATTTCTTCGTTGCTCTAATACCAGGGTGCGACAATGTGTGTAGCTTGCGGATGACGGTCTGGCGGAAGGTTTTTGGTACGTAGGGCCTTATTTTATTTTGCCAGATGTGACAATACAATTCTTTTGTTGATTCTGGGATAGATAATTTTGTCATTGTAATCGAGATACCCTTACCTTGCTTTAAAATTTTCTGTAACTCTGCATCAGACTGTTGTTGAATTGCCATTTCGTCAAAATTGATAACATTATCCTGAATCGTATCTATTCGTGAGAGTAGATCAGCTACATTATTATCTGCACCTGGTAAATAATAAATTTCGGTGGTATACTGTCCAATTAGATCTAGTTGACGGGCTCTCCGAGGAGATGCTTTGTCGCTTCTCTGCTTAAAGGCGAACACAAGTGGCTTATGGTCAGTAAATATTGCGAACTCTCTACCCTCAAGTGCATATCTAAAATGTTGGATTGCTTGATAGATGGCGGTCAATTCTCTGTCGTATGCACTATAATTCTTCTGGGCAGGTGTAAGTTTTTTTGAGTAAAAACCCAGTGGTTGGGTTTGGCCTTCTATAATCTGGTGTAGAACTGCTCCCACTGCGTCGTCGGATGCGTCAGTTGTAAGAGTTAGCTTTGCGTTTGGAGCCATATAATTTAAAAGCGTAGCGTTTGCGAGGTCATTTTTGCAGGATTCGAAAGCGTTTTCGGCGTCGGAAGTCCAGTTAATGAGGCTGTTGTCATTTTTCCGGTTACCGGGTATTAACTGTTGTAAAATTTGTTGATTTTTTGTAGCCTTAGGAATGAAAGTGCGATAAAAATTTATCATTCCTAAGAACCTTTTTAAGTCTCTTGCTACTTTAGGCCTCTGAAAGCTCCGGATTGCATCAACCTTTTCTTCGGGGGGTCTTAAACCGAGTGAATTTAATGTGTGGCCCAAAAATGTCAGTTCATGTTCACCAAAACGACACTTGCTAAAATTAACGGCAAGATTTGCTGAACGAAGGCGATCCAGTACGACCCTAAGGTGATGCTTATGCTCTTCCTCGGACTTTGATGCAATTAGGATGTCGTCTATATATGCGAATACGAAATCGAGACCTTTGAGTACTTCATTTATGTGGCGTTGAAACGTTTGGGCCGCGTTTCTCAAACCAAACGTCATATATAGGAATTCGTATAACCCGAAAGGAGTTATAATGGCGGTTTTGGGTATATCACATGGCTCGACAGGTATTTGGTGGTACGCCCTTTGAAGGTCTATGGTTGAAAAAATATTTTTTCCGTGTAAAATACTTGTGACGTCATGCAAATATGGTATGGGGTACCTGTCAGGCACTGTTATGTCATTCAAAGCGCGGTAGTCCCCACAAGGACGCCACTCACCATTTGCTTTCTTCACCAAGTGCAGGGGGCTCGCCCAGTTGCTTTTCGATGGACGACAGATGCCCCTATCCATTAAATATTCGAACTCCCTCTTTGCCGCAATTAGTTTGTCCCCAGCTAGCCTTCGGGAACGGGCATACGTTGGAGGGCCCTTTGTAGTAATATGATGTGTGACGTTTGTACTAGCGGGTGTTTTATTTGCACTGATAGTAGCGAGGTCTTTAAATTCATGTAGCAACTGTGCATAGCGCCCCTGAAAATTATAGGCAAGTATTTGGTTATCACATTGGGTAGTAATACCACTTACCTCCAGCAAAGTTTTCCGATCGATAAGCTTTCCGCGCTTTACGTCAACTAAAATGTCAAAATGTTTTAAAAAGTCGTATCCTATAATTGGATTGCTAACATTCGCCACTATAAACGTCCATATGAATTCACGCCTCAGTCCCAAAGAAACCTTGATGCGCTTTTCACCATAAGTTCGTATCGAAGTATTGTTGGCTGCGAATAGTTCGGTTGTTTTTGTAGAATTTGCGTTGACTGAGTGACATACCGGCAGAACTGATACATCCGCGCCTGTATCTATTAAAAAGTTTCGTTTTGAGATCGTGTCGTTAATTAAGAGGCGAGCTATACGGTAGCCATCTTTGTGTCCGCCCGCTGGATCACAAGGTGCGGTTAGTTTTTTGAAATTTTGTTGTAAGAGCATGGTTCGCGGCATTTGCGCGCGTTTTCGCCAAATTTTTCGTGGTACCAACAGAGCTGCTCCCCGGACCGATTTGACACACCTTGGGGTTTGACGTTTTTCTGTCTTTTTGCTGACACAGAGCGTGAGCGATGTTTATAGTTGTTACCTACACAGAGGCTGTTAATTTGCTTCTCGAGACGTTCCAGTCTCTTATCGAATTCTGATATGCCCACGGGCAACGAGCGTGATGACGTCACGACTGACAAATTTTGGAATTCACCAACTTCCATTATTTTGTCGGCCAACTTTGCCAGCTCGCCTAAATCAGCATCTGATGCCTGTAAAATTGCTCTTACCTGTGCTGGTAACCGCTGCAGCCATAGCGTTTTTAAGAATTCACGTGTAACTTTGTCTTTAGCAAGTGCACTTAATTCGTTGAGTAATTGTGTTGGTCGTTTATCACCCAAATCGACTTCTGACAATAATTTTTGAGTTTTCTTCTGTTCACTCTCACAGTAGCGTTCTATAATGCACCTTTTCAAATTGTCGTATTTGTCAACGGATGGAGGATTCAATATCGCGTCTGAAATTTGGACGAGTATGTTAGACTCTATGGCTGCTACTACGGTGTTGTATTTGGAGTCATCGCTTGTAATTCCAGCAACTGAAAACTGCGCCTCGACTTGAGCCAGCCAAATTTCAGCATGGTCGGGCCAGAAAGGTGGTACTTTCACAGCTACTCTATTTATTACCTGGCTGTGTGTCGAATTGTTCATGTTGGTGGACGTGCCGGTGGTTGAATTTTCAGCATGTGATGTACTTGGTTTTTCGTCGTTATCGCCCTTCATCATTACCTCTTAACTAAGAAACAAAAATTTTAGCTTTTCCGTTCGGGGTCACCAATTTGTAGCGTGTTGTTTCAATAGATATTTATTAAAAATGAATTTTATTTATTAAAAATGAAGTTATAATTAAGCTTTACAATATATGTATTAAAATGTTTATTCACGACCGGCGTCTATTCAGATGAAAAACAGAAAAAGAATGGCTGACGCAATACACAAAACGTCGGTTAAAAAGCTTCTAGTCTACCGTGTTAGTAAACGTTAAATCGTATATGACCAGTGTGAGTAAACGTCAAAATGTACTCTGATAAGAATCAAAACTGCAACGTTACACCACAATATCAGTCTATAGCGGGTGATAAACTTGCCAGTTTTTTGTCCCATATACAAACGAGTTTCTAATTTTTCATTATACATACGGCCGTTTATTTATATAGGTATCTATGTACTTGTTTTACATACAAAAGTCTACCTAATCATTACCCTTCATAATTGCTTTCATTACTAAAAATTACCAACTCGCTTATTATGTAGATAGTAGGTAATCAGTTTTTGCGACCATGGTTCTATCTCATAAGCCTTTAGCGGCACAATCTTGTTTGAAACAAGAAGATTTAACATATATATTTTGGAAGCAAACTATCGTTCTTCATTTTTAATCTTGTTGCGAACCTCGAAGAACTGCTATCCTCTAATTTGGTAACAATTTAAACTAAACTCTCGTGTGAACATTGGGAGTCCCAATCGTGGTTCAGAGAGTGGACCAAATGGTTTATATTATCATGTGAACCATTACATATTGGATGAAAAACATATCAGTAATCGATATAAAGAAAAGAACCCTATATTTTTGTCCACAATAAACGTTCCATAAAATATTACCGAAATATTTCATAATTCTGTATATTGCTTTTGCCAACACTGCCGTCCAGAAACTACCGTAATAATAAACATCGAACAAAACAAACCGCATAAAATAAATCGCATAAGAAAAGAAATCGCACAAAAAGAATCGCATAAAAATAAAATCGCACAGAAATAGTCCGCATATAAACAGGTTCTACTGTATTTAACATATTATTATTTAGTTTTACTTATATTTAAATGATTAAGTTACCAAACCGATTAATCAGAACAATTTAATGATTCTTAAATTCATAATATTAAATAAATTTGTACTTAAATTAAAGAAAAAACGGTTAACGGATGAAATCGTGCTTTTGAATAAATTGAAAATATGAAATAATTGAAACTAAAAAAGCAGTTTAACAATTTCAGTTTTTTGAAAACACTTTTTTGATGGCTTCATTGAAGTCTTGGTAACTCGATTTTTCCCTTTTATAAAAACTAGGTTCTGTCTAGGTATATGTAAGTATGTATTTTTTTTTTTAATTCCAAATGAACATTAAGAAATTTCCCTAAAAATACACAAGTGAAAATAAAAACGCTAAATACCTATGATAAGAGTTAACAACACGGAATATGGTCGATCACAGGTTTTTCTACATTAAAAATGACAGAGAAAAAATAAGCTTTTATTTGATTTTTCTTGTGGTTTGTTTTTGTTTTTATAAAATACCTATATTGCACTCTTTACGTGCTTTGTTTTCTACTTTGGCATGTCTGAAACAAAACAAAATTATAAAACTCTCATTACTAAAACAAAAACAAATTAATAAATATAAACAAAAAATACAAATTAAAACAAGTTTTTTTTCTTATCAAAAATTCTTACACAAACCACATACATATGCATGTAGATATAAGAATATTTATATTAAAGCTACAAGTTTTACTATTAAACCATATACATACATACAAACAACACTGAATCAATTTGAAGTAAAAAGCGGCTCTATAGCAGAACAACAGCTTAAATATCTAAAAAAAAAACGCAAAACTAGAACTTTATTTTTAATTTAAACTTGATTTACTAACTCTCTAAATAACTTTTTCTTTTCTCTTTTTTTCGATATACAAATACACTCATATCTCATTATCTCATTTTTCCTTTTTATTATAGCTCATCCTTAAAAGAATACATCATACCGACATATAGCAGAAGCGGCGACGTCATTATTACCATAAAAAACAGAAACGTAAACATAAACAACTACATTGCAAAAAGTTTTTTTTTAATTCGTGTGTTTTTATGAAATACAACAGCAAAGTTTATACTTAACGTTTTTATATCACATACACACACATACACGCACCGAAAACTTTTTTGTATACGTATTTGTTGTATTTTTGTTTTTCTTTGTTTTTATCGTGTGTGAGAAACAAGTTTTACCAGATTGGTAAAATTTTCTTATTTGGTAAAACATTTATTTAGTTTCTGGCTTGTGTGTGTTATCCTGGCCCGCAGTTGAAAACTGAAGCGTCAACAAAACAAGAAAAGGAAGAATCTTTTTGAGCGATTAACAACGTACAACACAAGACTTATATTGTTGTTGTATATCCTTGCCATCTATAGTTTTTCTTTTATTGGGTGTTTTAATAAAAATTAATCACGCTGGATTTGGGATATTACGAAGCTGTTAAAGGTAAGTGGTGGTTAATTCGTATTTTATTTTGTAATTTGTTTTAACAGTTAATGTCAGTTTGCACTATATAACACTGTGTTTTATGACATTTTAAAGCTATTGTATATTTACACTACCTAAGTTTCTCATCTGAGTTTTTTTATCAGAAGCGCACTCAGATAGACTCAGTTTAATTACAAATCTAATTTAATTTTTATTGTTTTTGTCTGAGGTGAGTTAAAAATAGAACATTTTCTACTTTCAAAATTATTGCCGTCTGGGTTGTACCTACCTGTTATAATCTGTTATAATCTGATGAGAACTTAGGTGGTGTAAATATAGCATTAAGAATTAAACTAAAATTTAAAATATATCTAATATTGTAAACACAAAGTATGTTATGAAATGTCAAAAAATACGTATAGAAATTTGAATCCAACATTTTTAAAATTTGTTCATACAAATCGATTTTTTTTTATATGATCAGAGTTGTATTTTTACGAAAGTACTATAAAAAATCAGGGATGGAAAATCAAAATTTTGTTCACAAAAATATAATTTTTTCTTTTTGTAAATATCTAGGTCCACCTATCCGGCTTTGCCCGCACTGTATCCGTTGTAGGCCATCTGCAGAGCTTTGTGGGCTTCGCTATCGCATCTTGTTAATTTACTTCAATTTAGATATATTCACTTTTACAGTTTTCAAGATATACAAAGAATCTTAGTTAACTTGTATTGAAGGTACTACGCCCATTTGTCTAATTCCTTCCACTTTCTTACGGTGTATTTGCCTTCAACATGAAGTCAATCAGACCAAATTCCGAAACGTTAAATTGAATCGGTCTCAAGATATACAAAAATCAGTTTTTAGTGCACTTTCGGTAGTTGAATGTATGTGTATTCCAAATTTGAAAAAAAATCGGGCTATGTACTTATATATGTATATATGGTTCGAATCTATCCCCTGTGAAATTATATATTTGTATATTTTTGCTTATAACTTTTTCCCTGAGCAACAACTGGAAATGGAAATATATGGTTGGAATCTACTCCCTCAGACGTATGTAGTGATATATATATATATATATATATATATATATATATATATATATGTATATATATATATATATTTCCTGTGGGGCTGCGTCAAGTCGATGGTCTATGCCAACAAGCCAGCGACGATTGATGAACTTTGTACGAATATCGAACGTGAAATTGCAGCAGTATCGGCCGATTTATACTTTGAAACCGTCGAAAATTGGCGTCTGGACTTCTGCAAGTATAAGTCGGCCGATACTGCTGCAATTTCACGTTCGATATTCGTACAAAGTTCATCAATCGTCGCTGGCTTGTTGGCATAGACCATCGACTTGACGCAGCCCCACAGGAAATATTCTAACGGCGTCAAATCGCACGACCGAGGCGGCCAATCGACTGGACCATTTCGTGAGATAACACGTTCTCCAAACTTGGTTTCCGATAAATTGATTGTGGCATTCGCAGTGTGGCTTGTGGTCTAAATATTCGGTTATCATTGAACGGTAGCGATTCCCATTCACATTAACGTGCCGGTCTTGATAATCACGTAAGAAGTACGGCCCAATGACGCCGCCGGCCCATAAACCGTACCAAACCGTAATTTTAGACATTATATTTGTTAATTATGATATATCTCAGTAAGCTAAAAACCTTTCTCTCGTGTATTTCGAAAGTACTGGATGAATTTCTTGTAATTTTATAATTCTAAACTTAATGATACACTATTATTATTATGATAATGTATATTGTTACATTATTTATTAATTTCTAAGATAAATAAATAGAAATAATGTCTTAAAAATACTGACTGACCATCTCTGCCTGCTTCCTAAGTAAGTACATTGCAAATCAGAGCATTGGAGAACAATTGTGTTACGAGTATTAAAATTTTCTGTACCTTTTCTTTAATTTTCTGCCACCGCATGTACCGGTAAGCGGCACCGAATGAATATTTACATTAATTTCTATATTTCAGAAGCGATATCCATCAAATTTAGAACAAATAACTTGAAACGAGGCAGACAAAAAAGAAAAACAAAATGTAGTTTAGGGAATTCAAAAAAGTTTCATGCGCCATAAAATGTTTAAAAAGCTGCACCTTTCAATACTCAGGGGTAAACCCCTACTCATGCAGTGCATTGTGTTGGAATTTGAAGATACATAGATAGATTTTATTTAATTTTTTATTATGCGCTGTTTTTGTTGATTAGAGAAGTTGCAGTCAATTTGATCACTCAAAGGCCAGTGTTATACCTTCACCCTTGATTGACATTTGTCGGTGGATGTTAAATGTGAGTGGTAAGCGTTTTTAGTCGGTTAGCTGTTATCATTCGTTTTTGGTGGAATAGACTGGAAATGTCAGGGAGCAGTTTCTTGAAGGTGGACTTCTTGATTTGACTGTTATAAATTATCCCCCCGGGGATACAGTAAAGGTTGCAGGTGATTACTCACAGCAGGGAATATGGAGTTCAACCTAGCTCTAAGTGGCCTGGCGCTCGCTATAGGCAGAGAATGGTTGGTAATGCATGGCGCCGCGTGTGCTATCGGAGACTTGACTGTCATCAGTCCTGGGGGCTGTTGTACCCGAGACCGCATAGGGTACCCAGTTGGTTCCTGGTGGTGTTGGTCTTGTCTCTGTGTGTGAGCGTGGCAGGTATTTTCTGGCGTTCTCAAGGACTGACCAGAGATGCCTTAATCTGGTACTACTGGCATCAGGGCGCCCCCGGTTATGCCGGTTAGTACTACGAGAAATTAAATTCTGTCATAGTTAATTCAAATAACAATCAACGCCTTTTTATACATATGCAATATTTTTTTGTGTTTTTATAAATTTCCAACTATATGGCAGGTCTATAAGGCTTAATAGAACACAACGCATTTTATGTCACTACAACTACTATTCCAAGCCCTAGAGTCTCTTTCGGGCTGTCACCTACGCTATTAGGAAAGCTTCTCCTATGTTATTTTCATACAGGACGTAACTATATTTGTATGGTGGCTCTCCTTGCTATTAAATCATGCATTTGTTTAATAAGCGGGCGAATGAATTGGCATGTAAGGATTCTGCCTCACATAGACTTCATTCGAACTTAGACTAGTCTAAAAGGGGTATTCTTGACTACTATTATAAAACTGGTTTCCGAATAATTGGAAAAATTACGCTTTTTTTCGAATACGGTTTCATAAGACCCGGGTTAACCGGTTTTTGTATTAAATAAAAAATACATTTGCATACATCCATCCTTTTTTATAAACAACAAAAATAATTTACATGTAAGATAATAGGTTTGTAATGTAACATGTTTAAACAAATACAAAACATTTTAGGACAAAAAAAAAAAAAGAAAAATTTTAACACAAAATTCGTTTTAAACGAAAATGAAATGAAGTACGAAAGTATGTACATACTATCAAATATAGGGTTAATAATAAACTGCATTAACAAATAAATTTTTCTTAAAATAGTATTTCAAAAATAGAATGCAGTGGAAGTGCTTAGCTCTTAGACGATTTTTCTGTTTCATTCATTAATAATTGAGGTACTAAAGCCTTCAACATAACCAGGATTCCTATAATAACTCTCTCAGTGTCGCACACTGGTTCAAGAGCGGCATTAATTAATTTTTTATGCCTTCTGATCTACATGATTTTTTTACAGTTTATAATAAACAATCTAATTATCATGTACCAAAAATATTAGGCTTATATCTTTATTACTTTTTTGTCCAGAGACATTCAAATTTGGCCTAAGTGAATGCGTTTGAAATGATCGTTTAATATATGCTATCTTCTATCGCTTCATGCTTTTAAAATACTCTTGTTATGACACTATAAAGATCTTTTTTCATACAATTGGACGTTATTAATGATATACATATATGCAAATAAAAAAATTTTTCTAGATTAAAATAAATAATTTTTTTTTACTATAAAAAATTGTCAAAAAATATTTATTTTCTCCAACTTCTACGGATTGCATCTACTGATCTCCAACGACCTCTGGCCAGAGACTTATATCAAATTAAAGCCTGAAGTCTCAGCTAATGATTTATTAAAAATTAAGCTGCCCATTTTTGCCCCTAAGCAATTCCGGCATAAGAAACTTAACCTCTTCAGGGACGAATTTTTTTAAATGAAAAAACATTGAATTTATTTATTTATTTATATTTAAAACAATTCAATAATATAAGAAAAAAATAAAAAATAGTAATATTTTACACAAAAAAAAAATAATGTCCACATATATGGCCATTTAGCGTAGATTTCATCTATGAATGAAAAGATTTCATACAATAATTTGCTCCTTATTGTATTCTCTTTTTACCTTCATTGTAATCTGGGTATTAAATTCAATCGATTAGAACAAGCATTTATTGTTTATAATAGACTTACACAAATGCATACACGATTCTGAGAAAAATGTTACTCAAAATGATTTACGCAACTACTACTTGGTATACTTCTTGAACCGATAACTGTACACATTTGTGTACGTTTATAATTAGCAATATAAGGCAACTAATAATACAAATTTGGTTTTCTAAACTATTATAATAATTGAAGGGATTATATTTTACTTACCTGATATTTTATTTGGCAAAAAATAATAATAGTTTTGGGATAAATGCAAACACTTTACGAACCAGAAGTTATCGTTATAATGTTTTCACAGCACCGCAAATATAATAGAATGTTCCGTTATCAGTGCTGCCATATTTAACGAAATCGTTTTTTTTTAGTTGGGGGATCCTGTAGTAAAATATTCTTCGATAAAATTTTACCTAATTTCTCTTAAAATAATTTAAATAAAAAAAAAGCTAAACGTACACATATGTGTAAATGTCCCTGAAGAGGTTAAAAAAGTTAGGAAAAATTTCTTTCACAATCATGTAATTGTGCATGCAAAATATCTTTTTTTACTTTGTTTTTTGTTTTGCTTGCTTCATATGTTGCTTTGTGGTAAAAAAAACAAACAAAAGACAATCAAATAAAATAACAGAAATTAATGCATTTAGTGCCATTATTACAACTTGCCTTTAATTAAAGGCAGGATTTTTACTGACAGATAATTAATTAATTTATTATAATTTTATACTTGAAATGGTGCCATTAGTTGAAGCAAGTTGTAATAATGGCCCTTCGTAGCACTTGCAATAACTTCTTCCCGCTATTTTTGATGCTATTGTTGTTGAAAGTTAAATATTTTTATCAATTGTGATTATTTTATATTTTCTTTCATTTATTTACAGATATTTTCTTTGAATATGGGCGTGACTGTTGTTGCTTTTATTTATATTTTAATCAAATAAAAAACAAGAAAATTAAAACCTTTTTTAGCTTTCTTAAGCAATCGAGCTTTATTAACAAAGAAAATATTGCATTTTACGTGGTCATTTTATATGAGAGCACGCCTAGCTCTTGTTGTTAACAGATTTTGCTAATTCTTTCACAGTTGATTAATAAAATTGCAATGAGCAAAAAGTTGTGATTCTACAACGATTTTTAACTTTTGTGTTATATGGGAAGTAGGCGTGGTTGTGTTCGGATTTTTTTCATATTTGCAGTATTCGCTTATCACAACCAAGTATTAGTCTATACCAAATTTCTACGATATTTCCTTATATATAATGCCACAATCGTATGAAGCTGAATCAGCGTGTGGCGTCGCTCTGATGAATTTCAAAATGTTGGCCTGTGCTAATCTTGAAAATTCTCCCTCTGGTATCTGGTAATCACCAAAGTACCTCTTTCTATTGTGCATCAAAGCTACCCAATCACCTATTATGTGCTCTGATGACTAGATTGTCTCGCCACAGAATCTGCACAAATCGCTCGAAGCGATTCCTATCTTATTTAATTGCCCATCGAGTCTGCAGGGACCGGTTAAGAGTCTCGTTAATATTCTTTGTTTGTTTAGTTTTAATGAAGCTGGACGTTGACCAAACTGTTTATTGTAAGAAATCACGTATTAAACTGTTAGAGTTTTCAGAATGTAAATTTGAATCTTTTCTATCTTTTTATGAGGATATAAACGCTCATTAAGTTTTATCCTTAGACGTTTACAAAATTCTTGAGCGTATTCTGTTTTCATTTTAGGTGAAGTACTTCTTCGAGTTAAACTCCATGTTTGGAATCCAAATCCGAGCCTTCGGCCTTAGAATAATCTCACTGGCTGGGATAAACTTGAGTCTCAAGTAGAGCTGCAAAACAATCGATAGTACTATCGATAGTATCGATAGTTTTATTTTTGGCCGACTATCGATGGTTTCACTGTCGGTAGCGATACTATCGGAAAATTTTAAAAGTAAACGCAGGTTTTTTGCCGCCGCTAAATTTTTGTATGCATGTTCTACTTTTTCAATAAAAATAATATATTTGCATTTACTTAATGTAAAATAAAATAGAGTCAATATTTCAAAAAAGTGTTATCCTATTACGCTCCTTAGGGTAATTAATTTTATTTTAACTTAGTTATTTTTATTCAGCGGCAACGGCTACCTTAATATAACGACAGCGGCGAATTATTGGCGGTACAAAAATAATACAAAGACGTTTAAAAGTAAAAGTTTCTGGTATTGTTAATAGTATTTCTGAAAGAATAAAGAATTATTAAATATAAAACAGTTTTAAAAAATGGAGAGATTCCTACAATTATCAGAAAGTAAGTATTATTACAATACTATTTAAATGTAAGTATGTATGTACATATGTGTCCAATGGACACATTCATAGGAGTGTGTATGTCTGTCTGTGTTTAGTAAAGAAATGGCAACGAAAACATTGAGGTAGACAACGATGATGAAGAGAGCATTCAAAAAAAGATACGTAGGACGTATTCAGATGTTTGGACTTATTTTGAAATAACCAAAGATAAAAATTGTGCTAAATGCCGTTTATGTGGCAAATATTATAAAACTAGCGGCAATACTACAAATTTATTACATCACCTTAAACGTTCGCACCCTAATTTCAGAGAAACGGAAAAGCCAATTAAGACCATAGACCAAAAACGGCCGATAAACTCTTGTTCATTAACAAAAATTATTGGGTAAACCTGGTATAACTTATAAATACCTAAATTTAACTCTCCTGTACCTAATTTTATTTATGAATTGTTTTCTTATAATCCATTTTAATTAGAATTCTGATATTTACATATGTAGAATGTATGTTTTACGTTTTCAACGTTAAAGCCTTTTACGGTTAACGTTAATTTAAAAAAATTATCTCAAATTAACAGCTTTAATTATTTTTTTTGTTTGGCAAATAATTTGGTTTTTTTTGTTTGTTATTATGTAATAAAATTGAAATTTATGTTATTTATGTCTTTTATTTAAATTAATACATTTATTATGAAAGACAGTTGAAAGCGAATAATAACCCATATACATATATGGTACTTACATGCATACATAATTGGCCATTACAACCCTGTTTCAGGGTTACGCCCTAGCTTTTCGCAGCACCGATATTGTGTGTGTTAATTTTTATCCATGAGTACCGGGACCTACAGTTTTTAATGTTGACTCCGAACGACAGACTTGAGAAGCTTGTTCATGGCAATTAATTACTCTCAAAGCTTTTGCCAGAAGACTGCTGAGAGGTAGTCGCCGAAAGAAATATTTTTTCATATTTCTTATTTTTTTAAAATGTCAGAGCTTATTGTCGAACCCAGGGCTTATGTCTTAGTAAGCCAAGACACTAACCACTAGACCATGGCGACTACATGGTACTTGCTATATTTTAATAGAGTTTTACTTACTGGACTTCCGTTACAAATTGAATTCTACTTCTCCACTAGATTTTAGAAGAACCTAGTAAAATATATCAAAAATTCGTATTGCGATTCTAATTTTCTCAGAAAAATAGAAAACCGATAGTTTCGATTGGTTAAAAAAAACTATCGATACTATTGATGGGGCCGACTATCGATAGTTTTGCAGCTCTAGTCTCAAGACTTTTAAGACATTCTGGATTTTTTCAAGCGCTATCTTGATCAAATCCAAGTATAAGTGGTCATCACATTGATGCTTCTGTATGCCCGGCCAATTTCCACTGAGTCGAACCCTCTAGAGTTCTCCATTACATGGTTCACAACAATACAAGACAACCTTGCATCTATCTCTGGCAATTTTTGAAGTTGTCGCTATATGAAATATTATTAACCAGTGCAGTTTGTAAGTGATCCCTTACCACTTAATTTCTGGTTGGTTTAGCTAAATACATACATATAAGTTTCATTTACCTTAAAGTCCTTAGATGCTTTACCACTTTCATCCTTGGAACAGTTACGGTAGCCGGCCGCCTCCGTCTTAGTAGTGGCTTGGGACTCAAGGTCGACTGCATCTTTTGAATATACTTTACTTCGGCCTCGTTCCTGTTAATCCTGTTAAGAATATCCAGAGACCTTTGATATAAATACTTTATATATGAAGAGACCAACATATTTTACATTTTCTGATTATAGCATTGCCGAACATGATTGAACGGCATAACATGGCATGGCAACTGCATGTTGTGACACTTGTTACTTGTTGTATAGATCAACATGTGCAGGGCTTTATTACATCATTACCAAATTAAAAATCATTTTTTTGACGCGAATTTCAAAACACCAATGGCATGTAACAATGCCTATAACCTATCCACGGCATGCAGAAACTTAAAAATTTCGTGGTATGCTTTGACTCATGCAAGATCGGAGTATCTCCTTCGCCACGCATTAAATTTATATTCAGTCGGTAGCAGAAATATCCAAGAGATGAAATACAATAATTATTCTTATGCAAATCGGATAAATATAGTTCTGTCGTTGGTTGCAAGTCCTACATACATACATAAATAATTGGTCATTACAACCCTGTTTCACGATTACGCTCTAGCTTCTCGCAATAACCATGTTGTGTATGTCAATTTTTATCCATGAGTACTAAGATCTACTTGAGAAGCTTTTTCATGGCAATCTGTTACTCTCAGAGCTTTTAGCAGAAGACTGCTAAGAGGTAGTCGCCGAAAGAAATATTTTTTTGTTTCATTTTTTTCAAAGATGTCAGAGCTGGGGTTTGAAGCCTGAGCTCGTGTTTTATTACGCCAGCAAGTTGCAAGTCACTGTACCCATATTTTGATAACGCCTAAATTATCCTTCATTGTGTTAAACGATACGTGATATTTTAGGTTTATACGCCATGTGGTACTTTACTACGTTCTGCTTAAAGCTGAATTTGGTCATTTTCAATTAGCTTGTATTTCGATATATTCCACAATCCAATCTATTTATAGATAACAATTAGAATACAAAAAGCTACTTCAGCTCAGCTATCGTATTAAAATATAGGTATGTATACTTGTTGGTAGAAAATTTTGATTTCATTTAAATGGTTCCTCAAGTGCAGTGAAGTGGAGTTTTTTTTTAATTTTTTTTTGGTAAAAAAATTATAATTTCAATCGGTGGTACTTGAATTGCTAAGTTTCTTTTTGCTACTATTCAAAGTGTACTACACAATTGCCGGTCCATGTAATAAGAGAACTTTTACAAGGTTGTTGCAATAAGTGAAAAATAAACATTAGGAATTCCATTTCTGCTCGTATTTCGAAAGAAAAGCAAAAGCGAAAATAAATGAAAATTATTCCTAAACTTAAAACAACTGAATTAAAAAATATGCTCATAATGATGTGTAGCAAACATTCTTTATTATGATCACAATGATGATCATTATCATGGTCATAACGTGTTATGGTCATATTGTGTTATTGAAACTTTTCTTTCAACAACAAAGATTAAAAAATAAAACTCTCGTTGTAGTAAATAAGTAAACAATGCAACATAAAGAAGAATTCAAATAAAAAAATGCTAAAAGTAAATAAAATTAAAACTGCCGCGCCATTTTTATAAAAAAAACTCAGACTAAATAATAGCAACACAATAAAAAAAAGGAAAACGCTACAAATTAAAAACAAAAAGATGATCGTGCAACAAGGCCAAGAATGCAACATGGAACTAGAGAAACAATAACAGCAGCAGCAATTGCAAAGCTTCTTCGTCTCGTTGCATTGCATCGACAAATATGTACAGAAAAAATTGTTTTTCTTGCAACGAACAGACAGATTTGTTTTTTGTTTTTAGCTATGACATGGTATTGCAGGAACTGGTTGTGTTTATCGAATCTGGATTTAAATGGTGGGAAGGCTAGTTACCCGCCCTCTTGCCTGCCTTACTGCCAATTTGTTTGGATAAACTGTCAGTCACTTGAGTTTATGTATCTTTGGTTGCATTTTTTTTAATAGAGCTCTTGACTTTAGTGAACTTTTGCAATTTGTTTTCTAAAACCCTATAGTCAGTTGTTTGGGTTTTAGTGCAGCACATCCTTCGCCATTAAACTATAGAACAGAGTGCAGAGTTCTAATGAAGATCTATAAAAGAACTGCCTTCGATATCTAATATAAATCTTTCAGAGACTGGTTGTTTACTCGTATAGGGAAGAAAGAAGACTGTTATTTGTGGGAACCGCAAACATTGCTGTTGGCTAAACAAACTGCGAAAACAGTTTCAAAAACTGAAATTTAATGATATATAAAGCGATGTACAATATAGATAGAGTGAAGGAAAGACTTTTCTGAACTTTTATTTGTGGATTTTAAGAATGGTTTTGATTCATTTAATAGACACGCTGTATGGTTACTTTTAAGGTTGTGCGTCATAGACCAACCACAGAATCTATGTTAAAACGGAAAACTGGACAATCAAATATAAAGTTCTTGTCTGTTGCTTACTCTTTCGGCTACAGCTACGTCAGTTATTTGTTATGTTGTATCTTAAGGTCAGTGTCCAATTAGTAGAGCCACTAACATGGATGGGTTCCTTTTACTGTGATGTATGACCAATTGAATGCATTTGATATTATATTGGGGCCATGCAACAGAGATCATTTGCTATCTATAAGTATTGGGTTAACAGATCCCATTGGAGATGTCAGGTATAAACGTAGTAATTTGAATGAAAAATTAATTTAAAAAAATCAGTTTGTTGCAAGCAAACTTTGCCTTCTGCTCGGCTATATCGTCAATGGAATTAAAGAACGCTGTAACTGACAAAAAATTGAAAATACGTTTTTTGCATCATTTTGATCAGAAAAAAATACGCGTCGATTGGTCCAGGTCCCAGATTTCTACGATGAAAATAAATTCACTTACGCCGTTTGCGAAATGAAAAATACCAGTGTATTTGTTCTACTTTTATGAAAGTTTTTTGGCTCTGGTGAACATTTAAGGTTTTGTCAGTTACAGCGTTCTTTAATTCCATCGACGATATCTTTTATAACATCAAATTTTTCAACGGCAAGTTGTTAATTTTTTAACTGTAGGCCTCTCATGTGAATAGCTCATTCATTTAAGGCAACTGTAGACGTTACTCCCGAAATCACCATGATTTCTTTTCAATCCGGCATCACTTATTCTATTTCGAAAAGGGAAATTTAATAAGTATAACGTGTATATTAATTTAACGAAAATTCTATTTGTCAAGAAGCATTTTACCGCCTACACCATCTTTTCTTTTTGTAAGCACTTGATTGTGAAGCGGTTCAGACGTGATTGCCTCTTAATTATATATAATTTCAAATAGAATTTTCCAGGAATTTCCATACCATACCATAGTACGTAAAATTATTTGTAATATTTTGTAATTTAAATGAATATTGAATATACATACATATGTATATATCTGTATTATTTTTTGTAAAGGAATCTTAATAAAATTATATTGCGTGATATATCAAGGCTTTTATTACGATTTTGTAATTTATTCAAAATCCCATGGAAATTGCTGGCTCGGCCGATAGCCTTCTCAACAGCAACTTTAGCTATAATTTTGCGTTCGTCGGTTAATAACATTCAAATGATGGAAACGATGTATATACCGATAGTAGGATATTATTGTCTAAGGGGAGTAATTTCTCTGCGTGCCATTGAATCAGCTATTTTACAATCTATATATGGATTGTGAATAAAAACGAAGGCGATTTTTGGCTTACGTATGTCACTGCATTACGCTTAATTCGTCGACTGATTTCAACCAAACATATGGAGAAGGTAGGAAGTGGGACCTATGTATATGGTTTATATTAATTTTTGGTTAAAATCTGAAATCGCATGTGTGCCGTAAGTAAGCCTCAAATCGGTTCTAAGTTGTCCTTGATTTTTATATTTATATTTTGAGAACGGTTAAAGGTAAATTTTCTCAATTTAGAAATCAATGCAAATCATCACTTAAAAGTTGGGCGGAATTGGATTAGTGGGCGTGGTACCTCCAGTATAAACTACAAATTGATTTTGGTATATTGTGATAACGGTTAAATGTAAAGTTTCTGGATTTAGTACAAATGGCTCCATTGCAAATGCAAATCACCATTTAAAAATTAGACGGAATTTGCCTAGTGGGCGTGGTTTTTCCCATACAAACAATATACATATTACTTTTTAAGTATCTGGAGAACGATTAAATCTAATATTTCTCAATTTGGTTTGGATTATTTCACAATCATTAAAATTCTTTTTATCAGAAAGTGGGCAGAGTTGGACAAGTAGGCATGGTACCTCGCATACAAAATAAATATTGATTTTTTGTATATCTCGAACAGTTAAAGCTAATGTTTCTAAATTTGATCTGAATGACTTTTTGGTCAAGTCAAGGTCCGCTAGTTAGTTTATAACAAGGCAAAATAAAGTTACACCCTGCTTTGCAAAACATACTAGGCTTGAAGTTGAACTTTTGTTTTCTTTATTGTAACAATAGATAGGGTATTACATTGTTAGTCTTGTCTTCTATTTTTCACATACTATATGTTTTGTTTTTATAAGAGTCTGCCTTATTTTTGTTTATAATTTTTTATGATCATGAAATTTGAACGGTTTTTTGCTTTCGGCAACATCCAGATTTTGTAATAAAAAATTAATTTTTTTAATATTAAGCATTATGTGTAGGAGTTTAAAATGTTACGTGTTACACTAAATTAAAAACAGCATCCCATTTTGAAATTTAATTAAATGCACAATTCAAACAATTGTTTGTTTGTTTGTTTTAAAATGTTTAAATCAATGTGTAATTAAATTTTCAGTTTAATGCAAGTTTGTTGCATTTATACGTACTTTGGTAGAATATTATTTCTTTAGCTTTTCAAAATTTATCGAATTATTCCTCTATACAAATTTAAAAAACCTTAATTAAGGGTTAATTTGACAAGTATTGTACAGAAATTTGTCAAATAAGGGCTTAATAAACTTATTTTACTATCTATAAATAACAAATTAGTCACATGAGAGGTTTCTATAAGACAGACACGGATTCGATTTCTAGCACGTTATTTGTACGATCCAATTGACACCATTTTGAAGCCTTTAATAGGTGTCAGATCAAAGAGTAACTAACTAGTTCACTGTCAAGCATTATTGTATTCTTGTCCGAATTATGCTTCTTAAAAACATTTCCATAAAACTAGTCTTGAAAATCTCTTCAGAACTTGTTAAATACATTTTTCGTTACCAATACTGGCTAAAGTGATAATGAAATATTTTTCATTCGGCTCTATACTTTTATGTATATGGAAGCTTAATACACTTCGGCGCTTGAAATGTCACTTGGTCAGCCTTGCCCTATATCTAATATATAAAATTCTCGTGTCGTGGTGTTTGTTGCCAAACTCCCCCGAAATGGCTCGACCGGTTTTCCTGAAATTTTGTGTGCATATCGGGTAGGTCTGAGAATCGGTCAACATCTATTTTTCATAACCGTAAATGTTAAGCTGGCCCGCCCCAAGGGAAAATTTATGCCTCACCTAAATAACGTTCTGACTTCGATGAAATTTTAAAGTAGATAGATCAGCGTACCGTAGAGCATATACGGTTTACGTTTTTTTTTTTAATTACTCAGAGTGGGCGGTACAAGGGCTACTTCTCCCTATCCCCAACTAACAAAATGATTTTGATTAAATTTTATTGGTGTCTTAACACAACTTTAGGTTAACAAATGTACATTTTCACATCTAATTTTTATACCCCTAATTGTTAAGGTACCCGCCTCAAGGGGGCGACGTCGATGAGATTTTAAGCTAGATAATATATACCTGCGTACCGTAGAACACATATGTATGGTTTATGTTTTTTTTTAAATGGTACTCAGAGGGGGCAATACAGAGGATATTTCTCCCTATCAAACTGAAGTACCGAAAATGGCGGATAATCATTTATTAAAATTATTAGTAACGCAGACATTGATTGCTCATATCAAGGTTGACTTTTGCAGTTTGGTGAAGATTATCAAATATATTTGGAATAAAAAAATGTTTTCTAAATTTATATGGCAAAACAACGTTTGCCGGTCAACTAGTACATAAGTATATAAGAATGCTTTGATAAAGTTTTCAAACCAGTTTAGTGATATTTTCACTTTAAGCGATTCGGCTGACGAATTTTTGGTGGTATTACTTAGATACCCATAAATTTGCAATATTATTGTGCAATTATTCATATTGCACAATAAAATTACGTTTGCTTATACTATATTAGTAGATGGCACAATATATTGAATAAAATCAAAACCCTTTTGATTTTTATTGTGCAAAACGATATATTGTGCAATGTGTTGACAACATTGTGTACAATAACTATTTCGAAAATTTTGCTGTAACCGTTCTCAAGATATACAGAAATCAGTACATATTTGGTTTGTATGGGAGGTACCACGCGTATTGTTCTATTATGCCCACTTTCTGACTGATGATTTGCCTTGACCATGAACTCGTTGCGACTGAGACTAAGTTTAGAAAATTTATCTATGACCATTCTCAAGATAAAAATTACTAATTACATTGTATGGGAGATACCACGCCCACTTTTGGTGGTTTCTAATTTCAACAAAATCGGTATAATCGTTTAGTCGTGATTGACCGACAATTAAACAGATTTAAGAAGAGATTTATGTACGAGTAAATATGGATTGAGCCTAAAAGACTTTATTTTTCATTAATTACTCGTAATTCTTAATGATTTTCGATTGATCTGTTTTTAAAGCTTTCTGTTAAAACGCCTGTATAGCACCTACTGTTTTATGCATTTTAAAAGAAGAAAAATAACTGTACGAGTATGTATTGTAATAATAAACACTTTTGTTAATTTAATTGGTCATTTAGGCGTAAAATCTATTAAACATCGTTTTTTGCACCTTAATATTTAATCTCTTTTGTGTTTGTGTTTTTGTAGTATTATAAGTATGCATATGTATATGTGTGTTTGTATTGTTGCAAAATAAATTGCAGGGCGCCTACTTATTTACAAAAAAAAGGGTTTCTTCAGTTAATTGTGTTCTTCTTTTTTGCTAATTTTTTTAGTCTGCCTTTAAAATCTTATTTTAATACAGGATTATGCAACAAGTTGCTGAATTTGTTATTTTCCTCTTCGTTCAAATTCTATATGTTTTTGCTTTTACTACATGAGCTACTACGACTGCTGCTGAACGATGTTGCACCATGCGAGCTGTAGTTAATTGTGTGCTTTTATATAGATTTTTGCTATAGGCTTCTGCTTTTCATTTTTTTTAGTTTTTTCTTTCTTGTGTCTTTGTTAAATTTTTTCTAAAAGAACAAAACACTTTTTTTCATTGACCTTAATTCTCCTTCTTCTTCTTTTTTCTTTTCTACATTTTAATTCTTAATGGGATTTAATGTGTTGTTTTGTTTTTCTCTTCTTGTTTTAATTTTCTTCGTTTATTGCAGGCTTTAAAAAAAGTCATTAAAAAAATCTATACTTTTTTGTCTTAACTTTTGTTTGTTTGTTGTGTTTTATTCGGTAGAACAGGTTGAATTTTTGGTTAATGAGTATTTTATTAAGAACATACAAAAAAAAAAAAGAAAAAAAAAAACAACAGTCTATATTTACCTCAAGAAAGTATTTGGAAATAGTGAAAGTTTATAAGTTTTTAAGTGTGCAAGAGTAGATAATTTTCTTAAAAAAACGAGTAGAAAAACAAAAAGTGTAAACATAATTTTGGTAATTACTGTAGGTAGAAAATAATATGCAAATGGTTTTCACTGTGTGTTGTTTTCAACTAGAATCAGTCCACAAATTTTTTTATAATCAATTGTAACTTGTCTACTATACTCGTATCTTCACAATTCATACAATACGCTTCTACATACATAATTGTCCCTTTTTCAGAGTTATGGCCTAGCTTCTCACAGCACCCATATTGTGTGTGTCAATTCATGAGTACCGAGACCTACAGTTTAAAGTCGACTCCGAATGATAGACTTGAAAAGCTTGTTCATGGGAATCAGTTACTCTCCGCGTTTGAACCCGAAGTTCTTGTCTAGACTACTAGACTACGACAACCAATAACGCTTCCATTCAAATGAAAGGTTTTATTTAGCGCAGCAACTTTAATAAAAATCGGACCATATATGGGCATAATCATTCCATACGTGGACACTAGGGTGGGTCAATTTTTTTTGCAAAATAGCAAAATCGTAATCTACTGGAAATTCTAAGAACTTTTCCCAAAGAAACCATAGTTCTAAAATTAAAATCGAGCTTCCGGTTTGTTAAGAGAAAATTTGGTGTCAAAATAATAATAGTCAAACTGTTAAAAACGTAAAACTATTATTATTGTGACATAAACCTCCAAAACCATTATTTGGGTAAATAATTTTCTATAAATGAGGACAGATATAGAAAGCTGAGAAAATTTCCTTTAAAATAAGCCCTCTTCCAGCGTTACAGGTTAACTATTCACCAATTGCAATATATACTTCCAAAAAAATAGCATTATTTTCGGATGACCTGAGCACCAAATTTTCTCGTAAAAAACCGGAAGCTCGATTTTGATTTTAGAACCATGGTTTCTTTGGGAAAAGTTCTTAGAATTTCTCTTAGATTACGACCTTACTATACGCTTTGTCATGTTTTTCGGTCCCGAACAAATTGACCCAACCTAGTGGACACTCTGGAGTACGAAAAGCGTCTTCATGGCAAATTTGTTCATATTTTGTATACTAAAATTAATTAGTAAGTAAATATTTGTTGGGAATGTTCGTATTGATTGTTGTTGTTATTTTGTTATAATTATTCTGAATACATATTTATTGTTTTTCGAGTTATATATGTACATATGTAGTAGAGTGAAGAGTACAATACAAATGAATGTTTTCCTTATGATTATGAACTTTGATTTTTTGTTTAAATTTTATGGGGTAAATTAATCTCAAACATAAGAATTGACATGTTTCCTAAAAACCAATGAAATGTTTATAAATACAAGCTTGGCTCCACAAGCAATCCCATTCAATTTTTGTAAATATTTTTGGAATAAAACATGACTCTAAAAAATTAGTTTTAAGCGCCTAAAATATGCATTGAAAAAACAGTTTTAAGCGTTAAAAATATGCTCTGTAAAACTCATAATGCATACATAGCATGTTGATATAAAATTACGAGATCTTTTTTTTTTTTTGTTTGTAAAAATTTGAAAGCATGAAAAGTAACAAATAAAATTAGCCACCAACCAAATAAAATAAAATTCCTTTATATTTACTTATATGTACATATGCTATGGCGATTTCGACTCAGAGTGCGATCAAGTTGAGGGAGCTTGGCCTCTGGGGGCGATTTTCTGGTGGCCATAGTAATATGGGATGTGATATCCAAGTTTTCCTTGGAAAAGCACAGAGCAGATGGAATTCCATAACTTCCTGTGCTGTTTCTAGGTATAATTGGGGCAGGAAGCTGGGAATCTTGGGGATTCCTCGTCAGTCCTTGTCCAGACTTATACCTGTATATACGGGTCACTGGCTGATCGGTAGACAAGCAGAGAGGTTTGGTCTGTCCTTTAATCCGCACTGCAGAAGTTGGGTGAATACTTCTGAGGGTGAGACTGTAGGTTATTTTCTTTGTGATTGCCCAGGTCTGGCAGCCAAATGATTGATGATTTAGGGGTGCCTTTTTTCGATAGCTTGTCGCAATGTGCGAACCTGGACCCCCTTGCTGTACTCCATTTATAGGCAGCTCTAGTTGGCTGTAGCTCTTTTCCTATTTTGGGTGAATTCAGTTTGGTCCTGCAATGGTTTCAAAACGGCACCTTGTGCTAATTGTAGTTGATCACGTTTTCGATTAACTGGCCATTTGACCAACCTATCCTACATACTATATAAATATCTGTGGAATTTTGAAAAAACGTCTTCTCTCGAAATAGAACAATTTTCCAAGATTTTTATAGTAAATATAGAATTTCCTTGTCCTTCTTTTGCTCAAATCCCCGTATTTCTACGACCTCTGGAACGCAAGATATGCAGTTGACTAATCGACATCTTTCAGACTTTCCCCCAATTTTAATTTGACAAAACGACTAGTTTTAGAGAATTAAGAATAATTTGAAAAATTGAATGTCTATAAAAAATTTTATTTAATTTTTATTATTATTTTTAAATTTCGACATCAACGGGAGTAAGCACAATATCGTCAATGGAATTAAAGAACGCTGTAACTGACAAAAAATCGAAAATACGTTTTTTGCATCATTTTTATCAGAAAAAAATATGCGTCGATTGGTCCAGGTCCCAGATTTCTACGATGAAAATAAATTCACTTACGCCGTCTGCGAAATGAAAAATACCAGTGTATTTGTTCTACTTTTATAAAAGTTTTTTGGCTCTGGTGAACATTTAAGGTTTTGTCAGTTACAGCGTTCTTTAATTCCATCGACGATATGTTTTTGACTTCCGAGGTGTTGTTTTATGGTAAATATTTTCTTTGCTGACACTGGCTTATTGCAAACTTTACAAAACACAATTTTCTTTTATCAGTTTGAAAATTTGGACCTTTATGAACCATTTTCGCAATTTTCCCCAATATCACAAATGCTAGTTTTAAGCGTTTTCAAGAGTACCCTTATTATTTAATAGATTATACTTAAGTTATGTGTCAATAGGTAGTCATTATTTTGAAAAAATAAAAATTGCTGATACACGTAAGTTATTCTAACATACATAAGTATGTAAAAATTTGTAAAATATGCCATACAAATATGAAAAAAATTTAAAAATGCAAAAGTATGCATTTATGGCGAAATATGAAAAAATATGTCGTAACGATAGGGGTTAAACTTCGTAGTTTTTCCTAAAATGAATTAATATTATCTGTTTTCTCAGTAACATCCAGAAAAAAATGCTAATACATATTTTTGGTTGCCCTACTAATTAATCACCTCTTTGCTGAATCCGTCGTACCTTCAATTTTGTTACGAGTCGTCTAAATTGTATGCTCATATTCGCGTTGCCTTATGAAAAATTGTAAATTCGTAGTGTTGGTATGCCTGAATCTAACAGAAATGAAAACTGGTATCGAAGCTTTATTAGTTTTACAAAAAATACCACCGAATAACACGGAGGAAAAACTTAAAATATGTAAACTTAAAAATACAATAACCTCTACGTTTTTGAACAAAAAGTTCCCGGAATATATGCAGAAAATTAAAAATACAAGCTTATTCATCTAAATCTATATTATCTCCTTCAGAGTAATCCTCATCGACTGCAAGACATTTACAGTCATGGACTTTATTGTTCATACACCCCCGAAATTTTCAATAGCTGATAAATGAAAAGCATTACAAACCTTTTTTTCAAATATTATTTAATTATTTATTTATTAGCGTAAAAAACAAAATTTTTGGTTTCTTTTTAAAAATTTAAGCAATGGATAAAAAAACTAAAAATAAAGAAGGACAAAAGTGTTCATACAGTACAATTATTTGTTTTTTTGAAATGTGAAATAAGAAAGCTGAGTAAAGTTTTTTATAAAATTAATATTTAGTTGGCCCACCATTAGCATCAATTACTGCCTGCAGACGCCTTGGCATTGATGCGACCAGATTTTCAGTTATATCAGGAGTTATTTGAGACCAGGCCCTTTGCAAAGCTTACTTTAAGGATTCCTTGTTTGTAACGGCAGTAGGATCAATTTTTCTTTTCAAAATATCCCAAACGTGCTCAATGGGGTTCAAATCCGGCGATTGGGGAGGTGAGTTTAATTGTCTTGGTGCATTAAAAAGCAACCAATCTCTAACAATGTGCGCTGTGTGTTTGGGACCGTTGTCCTGTTGGAAAATCCAATGCTGGCCAAGACCCAACATATCAACAGACGGATGTAAATTGCATTCTAATAGCTGTTTATAATAGTATCGATCCATAATACCATCTATAAACACTAACTGCCCAACTCCAGATGCTGCTATTGCTCCCCAAGCCATTACGTTGCCACCATTATGTTTTATTGTTGGAACAATATTCTTTGGATCAAGTGCAGCATTCTTTTTGCGCCAAACCTTCCCACGACCATCATTTCCGAATAAATTGAACTTACTTTCGTCCGTAAACAAAACCTTTTTCCAGAAGTCTATTCCTTTATTTAAATGCTTTTTTGCAAACTCAAGGCGTAGTTTCCTATTTTTTTCAGATATCAAAGGTTTTCTGCGGGGAACTCTGCTTGCATAACCATTTGCCCTCTGAACAGTTTTAGGATGAACAGTCTTGTCTAAATTGTTAGCAATAGTTTTTGCAATTATTGAGGCAGTAGTACGCGGATTTTTTTTAACTTCTTTCAAAACAAAGCTTACATCTCTTCTGGAGAGTTTCTTCGGGCGTCCTGGCCTTGGCATATTTTCGATGGAACCAGTATTTTTATACTTTTTAATAACATACTGAATTGTAGCAAACGGCACATTTAATAATTTGCTTATTTCCCGATAGGATTTGTTGTTTTTGTGCTCTTGCACAATTAATTTCTTTATTTCAAGGCTAATTTCTTTACGCGTACTCATCTTGTCACTTGATCACTTTTGTACCAATAAAATATCCACTAATCATACAAGTAACACCTCACCTCATTGCAATATGAAAAACTAACGGTTTTTAAAAAGTTACAATGCGAATCTTTGGAATAAAGCAAAAGAGATTACACTGTATGAACATTTTTGTCCCTCTCCAATTTTAGTTTTTTTAGTGTATTCCGTTAATTTTAAGGGGAATTAAAATTTTTATTCTTGTACACTGATTAAAATGAATTAAATTACTTTTGCTGTAAGAACTTTTTTTATGTTGCTCTTAAATCAGGAGTTTTCTCTAATATAGGGGGTGTATGAAGACTTAAGTCCATGACTGTATGTCAGCACTTGATCCAACCTTCAAAACATTATTCATATTCGGTTTTGGGCATGTCCATTAGTGCTTACTGCGATTTTTCCATTATTTCCTCTCGGCTGCTGAAACGCTTTTCTCGTAATTGGTTTTTAACTCGATAGAACAGAAAGAAGTCATTGAAATCCAAATCAGGTGAATTCGGTGACAGCTCGCAACTTATGCCTTTTGCGACGTCAACACGGACCCCTTTTGAAGCGCCCGAGACACTGGTTAACGACTGTTTTCTTTAGAGAATCGTTGTCTAAACACTTTTCAAACATTTCGTGCAACATTAAATAAGAAGATTTTAAACAATTGATTTTTATTTTTGCTTTTGCTTAAAATTTGAATACATTTTTTTGTTGTACCCGACTGTCAAAATCTTCTCTTTAACTTTTTTATACCAATAAAACCGGCTTGAAAATATTTTCGTTTTTTCCCAGTTTAATTTCAAATAATTTATTGATACACTTGTAATTCCAGACTCACGTTTATTGAATAGTGACAGTTTAGTTTATTTAATGGTTATATTCATAGCATCTAAGTTTAGATGGGGAGTTTGAATTATTTAAGAAATGAAAATATATATTCTTATAACTAAAAATAGATCTGTAAAACACTCGTATTGAAAAGAGAGAAAACAGAGAAAACATTTATGCCAGCCAGAGGAAAAACGTCAGGGAAATGGACATACATACATACCATACATATGTACATTAGGGTAAAAACTTTTTGCATTTTTTGCAAATATCAAATCTCCCCAGACAAAATCGTGTACGGCATGGACAAATATTAAGAACTGCGTTTTTAGTTTTTCGCTATCGTTAAAAAAGGCTACGCACCAAACGCGTTAAAGTTTTGAATCAAACAAAGTTAAAAAAAAACTTTTTTGATGCCTTAACGTCTGACCATCACATCTATATAATTAAGGCATGCTGATTTCAATAGTAAAGTCCATTTTCGAGTCAATGGAGTGGTTTTCTTCCCAATTTGCTTTTAATTTCCACTATTTTTTGCAGTTTTTTATATAACTTTTACAACCTATATGTGATTTCATTTGTGATTCATGGTTTCTAATCTGGTTTTCGGACCACTGTTTCGACGAAAATGATTTTGAACGGTTAAACAAGTCATTAATAAATTTTACGAAAGCCCACGAATGTTTCCTCAGACATTGGGTACCTACACCATCTACAATTCCAAATCAACAACACAGTAATATTTGTGCGGAACGTGAAATAAAAATAGTACAAGATATATATCCGCTTTGTAAAACATCGCGTACTTTGAACCTAAAGTTTATATCTTACAATACCTATCTTTAATCATTTATTGTTCTTATTTGTTTACATACTTACATATGTATAAACCATATATAAAAAAAATTTTTATTAACAAAAATTAAACAAAAAAATATATCGTTGGTCTCAGGTAGAAAGGCCCTAACTCGCATTTTTTCAAAACTTACTTTTTTTCAGTAAATCCAATGCATTTTAGAAATATTCCGCTCCTCACAAAGAATGTTTACAATATTATTAAAAATAACGTTATTACAAGCAATTGTACAGCATTTAATATAAAGTTATATATTAATAATTACAGTATCTGTTGTATTTTTACCGCCTCCTGTAAATTTTAAATTATTTGAGTTAGGGCCTTTCTACCTGAGACCAACGATATATTAAAAGCATTTTAGAAATCGCTGTCTGTGCGTAAGGTTTCTTTTACCAAATTGAACTGAAATAGTTTTTTTTTATCATTAATACAATATTTGCTATAAGAAAACCTCTGGGGAGAATATTGTCCAAAAAAAGTTATCACCCTAATGTACATATGTATGTATGTACACACTTAGACATATGGTTGGTGTGTTCATATGCATATTTTTTTGTTTTTAGTTTTTCTTTCCATAAATAAAACCAAATACAGAAACTGGCAATGTAAACAATAATAAATGTGAAATACGAGTAAGTACTTTTCTTACAATAAAACGAAAGAAAACAAATATGGGAAATTGGTGTTAAACATTTAAATATTTACAACAGCACAAGAAACTGCATAGAAGTTAAAATACTCGTATGTGCAGTTAAAAAATTATTTTTCTAAATAAAAAAAAAAAAAAAACAGATTTTTACAAATATCAGATACTCGTATAACGAAAATGCTTTCGCAATTGTTATCTGTAACAATGTAACATTTTAGTATGAGTATGTGCATTTTCTGTACCACACACACACACACACAAACACTTTCATACATATGTGGCTTAAAAGCGACGTTAGACGATTTTCTGTTTAATATTCTGTTAAAAAAATTAATAAAAAACAGGGTAACATGACTTATGGTAGAGTAAATGGCATACAAGTATTTATAGAAACTCCAAGTTCTGGTGGGCAAACAAGCAATAGACAACATAATACAACACTTTTAGAGCTTTGCCTGCCCCGAGGTCTTCGTTAACACCAATTTAAAGACCATGTAAAGTAGCCAAACAACCAGTAATATCAAACATATTTTTTTATTTGAATTGTCTAGAAAACAAGACAAGTCAAAAAGTGAAAGAAAGACAGAATGAATTGAAGAAAACAATAATTCATTAACTTGTTTTCTAAAACGGTCTAAAAAATTACAGCAACAACAAAATACTGGAAAATCTATTGTATTTTTCCATATATAATTATTCGAGAGGTTTTTATTTGAGGTTAAGTTATGGCAAAGATTTTTTTTTAAATTATTTAATTTAAAAAAAAACATTAAAAAAATTTTGTAACTAATTCAATTATATATTTGTTTGTTTTCTTTACAGGTAATCAATACATATTCGTACATATTTCAATTGTATAAAATTTAATAAGAAATTAAACGTAAGTCATTATGATAAAAAAATTAGACACTTTCAACCCACTTAATATCAGTATTATTAAACTGCAGCCCTATTCTGTAAATCTGTTAAGCTAAAGCCTAGAACAGTAAGTAAGTAATAGAACAGTAAGATAGTAATAGATTAGCGTAGCAAGACAAAAAAAAATACAAACAGAATAGTAAATCTTTCTTTATGGTTGCCAAATAACTCTTCAAGAACTTAGAGAATAATATGTATGTACAGTAGTTTCGCGGTTTACCGAACGTATATATTGTCAGGCCGTTTCGTTAAACTGAAAAGTTCATTATATGCCAAAGGTGGGGAACCTGCGGCCTCCGCGGGGTTCTAGTGCGGCCCTTTGCCACCTAGTACAAAATACTAGAGTTCGTTTCAAACAACTATTGTACATTAACGCCATGACAGTTGCGCGAAAAAATTATTTAGAAGGAATATTGGGAATTACAAAATTGTAGAATTTTTAGGTAAGTGAAAAATTATTTATTCGGAGATTTCAGAATTTCAGAAATCAATTATGATTTTTTCAGAGTATTGCCGAAATTTGGTTTTATATCCAAATAAACAATTTTTCACTTTACTGAAAATTCCACAAAGTTTATGTAATTAACATATCTAAAAAAAACGAATAATGTTCTATGTACTATTTATTTGAAAATAAATTAAAATTATAAAACACTATTTACAAAATTTGTCATACATAGTCAGCTGATTGTGTTTGCAAAAAAAAAAAAATTAAATTAGCGCTAGCAGCGCCAACTACCTTGTCTAAGTAGTAAACATAATTCGGTTTCAGATCTCCCATTTTAGTGTCACACCTTGCTTTAGCTTCTCTGACTCGCAACTCTCAACGCTTCCCTGTTGAGTAATTTATTATTTTTCAAAACATTGCTTGTGAAATAAAATATTCTATGAATATGTAGGTGTCTTGGATTGTTTAATAGAAGATTATACTAATAGATTTTCTGATTTTAATGAGCACACTCCTGCTATGAAACTGGCATTTGAACCACATTTAATAGATAGATCCGAGGCTCCTTCAGAACCACAAATGGAGTTAATTGATTTAGGGGAAGATAGTATCATCAAATCCCTTTTTAACGCTAAAAAGGATCCCATATAAATCCGGAAAAATGCTGTTGAATATCCATGTCTACTGTTGCGAGTCAATCAAGGCAATTCCTATTCTCGCTTTCACCTCAAATACGCTCATAGAGTTTATTTTTTAATTATATAATACGTTAGGGATGAACAACTTGAAAACATACGATTTTTTTTTTCAATTTCTATATATTCTAAAAAACGTTTTCACCATCACAACCAGTCGTTTTGCTTCGTCAAAAATTTTGCTGCGTTTTATATCATGAATAATTAAAGAGAAGGCTTTTTTTTACCAAATTTTGCTAGAAGTAAATCTATTAAGAAGAAAGCATCAAAAATTAATATATAAAATATTGTTTTCTAAAGAACAGTATTTGGTTAACTTATTGGAAAATTTTTTTTGCAAGATTTAGGGCTAAAATACAAACAACGTCAGGTCAATTTAAATTGATGGTTGATTTTATGGTGGAACATAAGGGCATTGGAAGATGAGTCAGCACATTACTACCAGAAGATCAAAATGTTTTACGGAAATAAATTACACAAAATGTTAATATAAATGGCCCTCCTGCTAGAGATGTAGCAGGATGGACAAAGGTAAGTGGATCTAATCAAAGGCTCAAATTTGAATTCTACTTCCAATTATCGACTACATGTGAATATGAGTTGTAAAATTTCTGTAAAATCCCATTTTGAAATGACTTTTTTCCTATCTCCAAACTGGGTAATAGCAATATCCGCACACATCCTAAATTTAAAATATTTAATTCCTAAGATCTGGCGAGACTAATACAAAAAGTAAACTGGTAATAAATAAACGGCAAATGGAGGCCACAGGTGAAGTTCTAACAAAACCATTGCGTTAAATGCTTTGGAAGAGGCAGTGTTTACTATTAAATTATAAAACATCCGTGAAAGGTGTTTCAAATGTAAATTAACTTGGACTATTTGAAAAACCGGAAGCATTAGAAGAAGGAGTTAGTTTAAATATCAATAACAGTCCTGCTAAAGAGCCAGTACCTAAAAAAGAAAAAATTTGAACAACCGAATTTTTTGCAGCAGCAATTAGAAGAGTTTTATGAAAATTACCAGCCTGTTTTTAGAACACGAATGGTTTTTGACATTCGTCTTTTTATATGAGAAACACTAACAAATTTGAGTGTTTTTGTTATTGTTTCACATAAAAAAGACGAATGTCAAAAACTATTTGTGTTCTAAAAACAGGCTGTACGTTACTTTAAAGAAAGAATTGGGATTTCTTAAAAAAATAACTGAATGGGAAGTATTCTTTGAATTATTTCTTATTTTTGTATTTTCTAGTAAAAATTACTTCTTACTATTGTAGTTATAGGACTTCATCATCTAATGAAATTTGAAAAAGCCATTCGGGAATATTTTGAGGGTAGTACGAAGATTTTCTAAATATTTTTGTATTAAATTTTATGTTTTTTACATGTATTTTTATTTAATCAAATAATAAAAATAAAATTTTAAGCAGTGGTGACAAAAATATGACAGTTGTTATCGATAATTTATCACACGTATTTAAGAATGTATAGAATTTTAGTTGTCGAAAGTGAATGGTCCCATTCGACATTATAAAGAAAGTATTGCCGGCCGAATTGCCCTGAATATTTTTTCTCATGTCAAAAATAAAAACAAATTAAAGCTGTGTGTTACGAAGCTTTCTCCAAATATACAATTACTGTCAAACAAAATCAAAGCCAAATAAGTCACGAACTTAGTAAATAACGAAATATTTTTTATTGTATTTTTTTATAATATTTTTATATTATTCTAAATGTATATTCTATTCAAAATTTTTTAGTATTATTGTTTATTTTTTCTAAATAAATTGTTAAATCTATAGAAAAACTATAATAATTTCACAAAAAGTCACTTTCTTAGGTCAATCAGCTTATGCGGCCTCTTGTATTGCTGACTAATTTAAATGTGGCCTCTAATTTTAAAAAGGTTCCCCACCTCTGTTATATGCAGTACATACTTATGTATGTATTTTAAACATCCGTGCCTGCTAAGACTTGTTAAAAAAATACAAGAAGTGTAATAGTTTTAATAATTTATTTTATTAAAAAATAATTTTTGCATAAAATGTTGCATTCAAAGCTATAATAAAAACAAAAAGGAACAACTTATGTACATATATCACTTTGGCATGCAAAACTTACAAATCAAAAAATGGTAATATGTAATAATTTTGAGTGTATGATCTTCAATAAGTTTAGTTAAAAAACTGATCTAGCTGATTATAGAACTTTTACTCGCAAACCATTTCGTGGTTAATCAGTCGTATTTTCCCAGAAATGGCCTCTAGAGAATTTTCATAAATTTGAGTTCTTTTCAAATCCAAATTTACGAAATAACCGCTGGTTATACTGATTATGGAACACAATAGAGGACTCCCTGGACTACCATTTGTATATAGTCATATATGTGTACCAAGTCGTATTTTCCCAGAAATGGCCACTGATCCTCTAGAGAATTCTGATATTTCTCATAGTGATTTTTTTAAACCCAAATTTATGAAATCCCAAAGTACCGCTGGTTATACTGATCATGGATCTCAATAGAGGACTCCCTGGACTACCATTTGTATATAGTCACATATGTGTACCAAGTCGTATTTTCCCAGAAATGGCCACTGATCCTCTAGAGAATTTTCATAAATTTAAGTGTTTTTCAAATCCAAATTTACGAAATCCCAAAGTACCGCTGGTTATACTGATCATGGAACTCAATAGAGGACTCTTTGGACTACCATTTGTATATACACCAATACCCCGGTTTGCGTCGCTAATTGGGACTGAAAAAATGAGACGCAAACCGAAACGATGCAAACTGAAGCAGAATTTTTAATTGTTTACGTATTTGATTTTCGTTTAGGCAATACAGGTTTTAAACATTTTAGCTTAGAAAAAGGGGTTTTAAATCAATATATTTTCTTATTATTTTTTGAATAACAGATTTTATTAAAATAAAAATATAACAATTGTGAAGACCACTGATATAATTCGAAACTAATAACTACGCTTAACATGTAAACAACGTACACCTGCAAATTTGCTTTCTACTAAACGGGAGATCCCCTTTTTTGCCTTAAATTTGTAAAAACATTTTCATATCAACCACGCAAATCGAAGCATTTACGACGCAAACTGAAACAAAAACGACGCAACATTGAAATTCCAGAAACTTAAAAAAAGACGCAACTTCGAAGCGACGCAAACTGAAGCGACGCAAATCGGGGTATTGGTGTAGTCGCATATGTGTACCTTTTGGCATATAACCACTGTTAGCGTGTTAACAGAGCTCTGTTAGCGTAAAATACGGCTGAACTAAATTACTTGGTATATGTCTCGACTAGTTAAATTCGAATTTATCTTCACACACATCTATGTTTTTGGTTATTATTATTTGCTTTTTTGAATAAAATATTTTAAAAATACACAAAATTGATATGTTATTTTATATAAAACAAAATGCGATTAACCCATAAATTTTGAAATTTTATTCGATTAATCGATCAAGAAAAAACCCGAATAATTACTCACTCGATTAATTGACAAAAAAAAAGTCAAATAATTGAATACCCTAATCAAAATAGATGTTCGAGCAAAATTTTAGATTCCTACGACCAAAAATGACGATTTTATTAACGAAATTCAAACGGACGTAACTACAAGTGCGTGCATTTGTAAATGCCAGAAGATATAACTACATATATATATATATATATATATATATATATATATATATATATATATATATATATATATGAAAATAAAATAATAAACCTAAAATATTTTTTATGAATACGGCCATAAAATTTATTTTTAAATTTATACCAAATTGTTTTACATTTGAAAAGTTGAATAGTATAGACTAGAATTTAAAAATAAAAATCCGAATAATTTTGGGCTATTACTTTGTTGTAAACAATAATTACAATCTTATTATTTGTATTATTATTTGCCATTTTATATATATATATATATATATATATATATATATATATATATATATATATGAAAATCTTACATACAAACTCATTTGTTGTATATAGGGATGCCAAGTCGCGCTGCAAAGATAAACATTTTAAATCTAGCGCTTCAATTTGTACTACAGCGACAGCTACAACTATGCATTTTGTTGACATTTACTTTGAAACGCAGCGCTACTCATGACATTGCACTACAGCAAATATTTTGTTATGTTGACTTGGCGTGTTGTGACTGCGAATGCATATCTGTAACGTGTTTTGTGATTTTAGAATTTAATGCTTGCTTACTACCGTGGCTAAAATGCTTAGTTTTGTGTACTCATTCTGAGGCTAAATCAGGTGTAGCTTTTGGAAAACACAAAGATTTTAGCAATAATTTTTTTTTTTAATTTTAGCAGAATACTGAAAAAGATGATAAAATATTGTTGTGCACTTGTAGGAGCATTTTAAAGAGCTATAATAAGTACTTTATTTTCTATAGGAGATTCAACTTCAGCTACGAGACTTACAGAAAACCTGTTATACTTTTCGTGGCTTCATAACCACTGGTCTAACAAAGTTTCAGCTCATTTAGATGTGTTTTATTTAGTGCATAGTTAACCAAAACTCTCAATAAATGAAATGCGTCTGTAGCACAATTGTGTAAAGAAAATGAAGATTTGGATTACATTGATTTGGTGAATGTTAGATATTTACGAATATCGATCGTTCAGTAATAGAAGAACGCGTAAAAATAGTATCTCTTCCTCTATTCTGTCTCGTACTCTATTTTTAATTTTTCTGAAGGATCTTCTCTTTTTAACTTTAAATCTTATCTACTCTTTCGCATATTTGCAAGACCTTTATCCGACCCAAGTTGAAAAACAACTCTCATGTTTGCAACGGCGCTTCAAAGTTATTTCGGAGCTTCTCGATTGAGTACAGAAAAGAGCCAAGGTCTTCGCAATATGCGCTCTGCCGAAAATATCGATTCTGTTGGCAAAAAAGTGGCGGATAATTCGAGTTTGTCAATTCCATGGTATTCTCAGCAATTGGACCTATCTTATGACTCGTGCTGTATGTTTCACTTATAAAGTGTGATTTTTTAAGAGCTATAGGAAAGTTAAAAAAAAAAAACATAAAAATCAGAAAAATTAATGAAATCTTTATTTGAATCGATATAATAATATTATACATATATAATAATTTAATGTTTAAAAATTATTTTATGCAAATGTTGACCGTGACTGCGCCTCAAATGGTCCATCCGCTTAGTCCAATTTTGGCATACTTTATCCAACTTTTCGGTCTTCCAATGCGTCAATTGAAGCGGGCTTGGCTGTATAGACATGAGCTTTAACATAGCCCCACAAAAATAGTCTAAAGGCGTTAAATCAAACTATCTAGGCGGCCAATTGACAGGTCCCGAACGTGAAATAAAATGTTCACCGAACTCGCCTCTCAATAAGTCCATTGTTACGCGTGCTATGTGGCTTGTGGCATAGAGCTGCAAAACTATCGATAGTCGGTCCCATCGATAGTTTCGATAGTTTAAAAAAAACTATCGATTCTATCGATACTATCGGTTTCCAATTTTTTGAGAAAATTAGTGGAAACGTAGAATTCAATTTGTATCGGAAGTCCAGTAAGTAAAACTCTATTAAAATATAGCAAGTACCATGTTATTCGCTTTCAACTGTCTTTCATAATAAATGTATTAATTTAACCCATTAACGCCCAAATGAAAACCAAGAACAATTTTTAATATTCAATATTTATAACTAAATTTAAACAACATTTTTTATAGTACAGTAAAAGAAAAAAACCAAAAAAAATATTCTGAGTTGTGTTTTTTCAGGTATACTAAGCTTAGTACAGCAGCACTTAATATGCTATAGCTCAAAAAATTCTATACGAACTAAACCGTCTTATATTGCTTTTATTAGAATGTGATGTTATCAAGCAAATAAACTGCTATTTAACGTTCTTCAAAGTTAACTGATGTAAAATAAACTACATAACCATTCATAATCTCACAAGAAATAAATCACCAAAATGGAGATTCCTAGATAACTAGCCAAAATGGAGATTCCCATAATTGATAATTGATTCAACAACAGCTACGTGGATGTTGCATGTACTCTTATTGACTGATAAAAAGCGTTTCCCGGGTAAAAAACTGCATTTTATAATTTTTACTTGAATTTTAAGTTGTGTACTATATATAGTACAGAGGCCGGAAATGGGTTAAATAAAAGACATACATATGTAAACTATTGTAACATAAATTTCAATATTATTACAATATAACAACAACAAAAAAAACGCAAATTATTGGCCAAACAAAAAAAAAATTAATTAAAGCTGTTAATTTGAGATAATTTTTTTAAATTAACGTTAACCGTAAAAGGCTTTAACGTTCAAAATGTAAAACATACATTCTACATATGTAAATATCAAAATTCTAATTAAAAGGGATTATAAAAACAATTCGTAAATAAAATTAGGTACAGAAGCGTTAAATTTAGGTACTTATAAGTAATACCCAATAATTTTTGTTAATGAACAAGAGTTTATCGACCATTTTTGGTCTATGGTCTTAATTGGCTTTTCCGCTTCTCTGAAACTAGGGTGCGAAAGTTTAAGGTGATCTTATAAATTTGTAGTATTGCCGATAGTTTTATAATATTTGCCACATAAACGGCATTTAGCACAGTTTTTATCTTTGGTTATTTCAAAATAAGTCCAAACATCTGAATACGTCCTACGTATCTTTTTTTGAATACTCTCTTCATCATCGTTGTCTACCTCAATGTTTTCGTTGCCATTTTCTATTAAACACAGACAGACATACACATTCTTATGGATGTGTCCATTGCACACATATGTACATACATTTAAATAGAATTGTAATAATACTTACTTTCTGATAATTGTAGGAATCTCTCAATTTTTTAAAACTGTTTTTTATTTAAACATTCTTTATTCTTTCAGAAATACTATTAATAATACCAGAAGCTTTTACTTTTAAACTTCTTTGTATCACTTCTGTGCCGTCAATAATTCGCCGCTGTCTTTATATTAAGGTAGTCATTGCCGCTGAATAAAAATAACTAAGTTTAAATAAAATTAATTACCCTAAGGAGCTTAATAGGATAACACTTTTTTGAAATATTGACTCTATTTTATTTTACATTAAATAAATGCAAATATATTATTTTTATCGAAAAATTAGAACATACATACAAAAATTTACCGGCGGCAAAAAACCTGCGTTGAAAAAGTTTACTTTTAAAATTTTCCGATAGTATCGCTACCGATAGTGAAACCATCGATAGTCGGCCAAAAATAAAACTATCGATACTATCGATAGTACTATCGATTGTTTTGCAGCTCTATTGTGGCACCGTCTTGTTGGAACCAAATGTTATGCAAGTCAAGCTCTTGCTGCAATTGTTGCGAACGGCGACGAATCGATAATTGATTGATGGTCATCATTAACACTGGCCGATACAGCTGCGATATTTTCTTCATTTCGCACTCTACGTAAGCGTGTTGGTGGTTTAATGTCCAACAATGTGAATTTGTTGTGAAATTTAGTCACAATATCCCGAATGGCCGCTTTAGTGGGTCGATTAAACAGCAGTCTCATCAGAGTTCTTTGTGTCCTGTGTATATTCATATTCGATTGTGAGCAAGCGGGGCAACCATCTTCTGAAAAAGACCAAGGTTCCTCTAACTGTTCATTAATTTGTAAAATTATTTACTTTTAACGATTAGAAAGTTTTCAGTGATCATTCAATATTGAAACCAACCCCAAAAGTTAACTGACAGTTACCTGCTACGAAACAGTGTTTCTCTTTTAGTTAAGAGGCAGAAAATTCGAAAAGTGTGGTGAACTTATTAACTCAGATTCATAAAAATATGTCTCGAAGAGTACTAAAGTGATCTTTATAAAATGTGGATCGCTGCAAAGCCCATACATATCGTCGCAAGAATTAAAGAACGCTGTAACTGACAAAAAATCGAAAATACGTTTTTTGCACCATTTTTATCAGAAAAAAAATACGCGTCGATTGGTCCCGGTCCCAGATTTCTACGATGAAAATAAATTCACTTACGCCGTCTGCGTTTTGAAAAATACCAGTGCCTTTGTTCTACATTCATACAGGTTTTTTGGCTCTGGTGAACATTTTTGTTTTTGTCAGTTACAGCGTTCTTTAATTCTTGCGACGAAATGTATGTCTGTTAATAAAATTTTTTTTGTTTTATACGTTTTAAACACCATATACGTTTATGCCCATATTTATATCTGTGTATGTACAATTGGTTTACGTTGCACACTTCTTGTAGAAAGAACACATTCTTTTAATGAACTACTTTGGTTTTCTGTTAAGCCGGTTAGTTGACTAGCAACTGTGGTATATTGTATTTGTTTTTTTTGTCTCTTTCTCTGTTTTACAATTTAATTTAACGCTGACACTTGCATTTTTTCAATTTAAAAACTTGTTTTAACAACCATTTAGTTGTAATAACTTCAATATGATTCATATTCAAATAATTTAGAGTTGAAACTTCTAATTAACCTTAAAGAGTATAATTTTCAATTCAATTTTTTTTACAACATGCATTGTAATTCAAGAATAAATGTACGAATTGCAAAGAATATTTAATAATTGTTTGTTCAATTGTTTTATTCAACATTTTTCTTTATATGTATTGTATATACTTATGTAAATATACAATTTTAATACTAATTAAAAACTCTCAATATTATTCTATTTGCTTCGATTAAATATTTTTCTCATTACCAATAGTTTAGTCAGTTTTATTTTGTGCTTGAATTTCGAGATTGAAAAATTTCGAATCAGTTGTCTTGATTTTGACAGCAGGAAGAAAATTATAATCAGCTGTCATAGATTCAAAAGAAGACAGTAAAAAAATTAAAAATTTTGTTAAAAAGCCGATTTAATAATAGAGAAGTTGGAAAAGTGAAAAATTTTCGTGGCATGGAAAATAAAATGTTCTTCTTAGGTATTTGATAAACTATTTGTGTACAATATTGTCAAAAAGATTTTCGTCAAGATTTTTTAAAAGCAAAATGCCTGTTCACTATTATAAGAAATAAACACTAGTTTTTTTATGTTCGACTACCAATGAAATATGAATGAAGTACAATATTTACCAAGCACTAGAAAATTTATTCAGTCTCAAAAGTTATGTGTTAGTTTGTATGATTTTCATCAGCCTATTCAGATTAACCAGCATGACCCATCACTTAAGCATGCTTTCGGTCACCAATATTACTTCTATATATTATAAAACTTGCATTTTCAGGCACATTTTGCCTATTAAGGCTTAATTGGTATCCCATGATACCAAGATAACGACATGCTAGTTAATAAAGGGTGAAAAAATTTGACGCTATTATCAAACGGTCCCCGCCTCACTCTTATCCACCCTCACCCAACCGAGAAGGGACATGTGCGCGCAATAGTTCGTTCTACTGCGGGCTAGTATGGGTAACTACACGGGTACTAAATAAACTACAGATTCAACAGTTTGTTAATTTATAAAAACAAATACAAAAATAAAACTATATGTATAAATGAATCACATAGAACAGTTCAGATATAAAATTATACACGATCTGTCCGAATTACATTGCGAGCTCGATTTTCGCAACTTGAAAAAATCTGGCCTGTTGCAATTACCGAAAAAGTTGCAATTATCGACCACTTTTTATTGTACCTGAAAATACATACCCCATTTTTAATAAAAAAACAAATTATTTGTAAAAACAATTTTTTTTATTAAAAAACAAAAAACTAACTGTTAAAAAACAGTCTTCTTGTTGAAACATTGGCGTAGCGAGCAATTTTTTGTTTTAAAAAGTGAAATTATACAAATATGTTAGCCTACGCATCTGTGTAAATATACATATGCTGCAAAACAGAAAACTGATGCGTTTCTATTTGTGTTTTTAAACGTGTTTGGGACAACACTAACGTGGGAGAAATGCTTTTGAAATGGGATTCTTTGATTAAATATAATTACTTTTATAAAACTACGTTTCTGAACAAGAAATACGAACAGAAATCACTGCAAATATATTTAGAAAAAAATACTGTTGCACTTATTGAGACTCATTTTTGAAAATTGTTGCACTTATAAAGACTCTAATGTAAAAAATTTGCCTGTTGCGCTAATCGGGGTGTTGCGTTAATCGGGGGTTGCGAAAATCGAGCTCGCACTGTATATGAATTAGAGATATCCATTATATTAACATACCGTGAATTAAAATTAACACATGATCTTCGACATGCAAAAAATTAAAGAACCTGGAATTTTAATTACACAGCCGGGCAAACAATTCAGTTAAAGTATGAAAAATTTTCTCCATGCTATTTGGCGATGTCAATTGGCTGTCTCGTTCTTGTGATTTAACACCGCTGGATTATTGTCGCTGGTACCACATGAAAGACCGGGTTTACATGAAGAAATCTCAAACAGCTGACGCTCTGAAAGATGAAATTCGGTGCTGCATTGACGAGATAAGGCGAAGCTTTATTTCAAAATGTGTGTGAAAGGAGCGGACGTCTGCCTACGTGCTAGAGGTGGACATTTGCTAGACATCATATTCCATTATTAATTCCCATATTTCTACTTTACATTGGTATTAATAAAACTGTATTTGCCAAAAAAAGCTGGGGGCCGTGGTATAGTGGTTAGAGCGCTCGCACAGAAACACAAACGACCGAGGTTTAATCCTAGCGAAGGACAAAAATTATGAAATAAAATTAGCGGTTTTTCTAAATTATAATTTAAAAATAAGAGGTTCCCCCCCTCCAAGAAGTTTATCTTCAAAAAACTGCTCCCTGACATTTTCGTCTATTCCACCAAAACCGAATGATCAGGAGTTCAGCGCCGACACCTTTTGGGAAGATAACAGCTAATCTACTAAAGATGCTTGCCACTCACATTGAACATCCACCGACAGATGGGGCAATTGGTGTTGATCACTCAAGAGTGAAGGTATAACCCTGGCCTTTGAGAGGATAAACGGACAGCAACTTCTCCCATCAATAAAAAAGGCGCATAATAAAAAAAATTAAATGAAATGTATCTATGTATCTTCAAATTCCAATACAATGCACTGCATGAGTAGGGGTTTATCCCTGAGTATTGAAAGGCCCAGCTTTTTAAACAATTTATGGCGCATGAAAATTTATTGAATTCCCTAAAATAAACTTTTTTTTTTCTTTTTTTGTCTGTCTCGTTTCAAGTTATTTGTTCTATATTTGAAGGATATCCTTTCTGAAATATAGAAATTAATGTAAATATTCTTTCGGTACCGCTTACCGGTACATGCGGCTGCAAAAAATTAAAGAAAAGGTACACAAAATTTTAATACTCGAAACACAATTGTTTTCCACCCTTGTAAAATTATTCATAACATTTCATAACACTTTTGACAGTTCGTTACTGTTTCGAAGGCGAAAATTTTGCGCTGTCAATAATCATCCATTTTCCTCAGATTATTATTTCTCTCCAGAAACTGCCAAGGAAAAAAAATTATAAGTAACGCAATTGTACAAATATAATTACAAAATTAATTGAAAATCGAGCTCGGTTTCTCTGGAATTTATCAAATGTCAAATCATACAGTCAAGGATTTTTATAAACTTGGCAAATTGAAATTTTAATTTACTAGATTTAAAAATTAACTAATTTTTTCATTTTAATACATTAATTTCACTACTACACACCTGCATTTGCATGAGTAACACTTAAACAAAGAAAAATAAAAACAATGAAAATTAATTTCACTTGATTTTTTATACAAAAAGTTTATACAAAAGACAAACAGATGAAGCCTTATAAGTGATACAAATATGTCAGAGAGTGTTGAAATAAAAATGCCTCTTCATACCCATTATATTCAACCAACCAACCAACCATTCATCCCACTATACATGCTCATACATACGTCCTTCTATGTGTACCCTTATATCCACACTTTTTGTCTTGTGATTGTTTACAACTAGTATGGAGGAAAAACAAAAATGTATTGTTAGTGATGGAAGCCAGACCATATTCTAGTGGTTAAGTGTAAAAAGAATTTATGCGTTCATTTTCACAATATGTAATGTGTGTAGCCATGTACTGTATGCATGTTATTGACCAATTTCAATCGGTTCTTTTCGTTGTACCTCTCCAAAATGTCACTTTCTATCCATATTTCTTGATTAACATTATTTACGTACATATAACAACGCTTTCGTAATTATTGCTTGAACTATACGTATTTAGCCAAAGGTGAACGGAGGTCAAGAATTTTTAATCTATTCTAGTATTGAATGCATGACTGATCTAATGAATGTCTAATAAAATAGTTTGATTTGATTAAATATTTAGGTTTTTTTTATTTATTTATTTATTGAAAAGATTGTATCATAGCATAACAAGATATAATCCTTATAAGTGAAAGTACTGTGTGAGGAACTAAATATTTAATAAAAATTAAATAAATGAATATTAATTAAACAATGTTGAATAAAATAATAATCTATGTAAAAAAAAAAAAAGAAAAATGAACACAAGATATTTAACTATGAAAATTTAAAGTAAAAACAATAAGAACTATTGTAATAAATTATAATAAACGTAGGATATCCGTTGAGAAAGATAGAAAAAAAATAAAAATATAATACATATTATAATAGTGATTATGAAAATATTCTACACAACTCCCTTTTGAATATATTTGCATTATCAATATTCTGAATAATGTTTGGTAGAGAATTCCAAAGACTGGTTGTATATATAAGAAATTGCCGTTCTGATAAAAGGGTCTTATATATTAGTTGAATAATTTTCCTATCGCGGTTAGATCTAGCAAATTGTAGCCTGTTAAATATATATTCTAATTGTCTCGACACAATGATTTTATGAAGAAAAACTTAGCATTTAATTTTTAAGACATTTTCAAATGTTAAGTGAAAAATCTGGTAGGAATAAAGAGAAATGTGGTCTCTACACCCCTTAAGAAATACATATGTATCTTGCTATATTGTTATATGCCAGATTTAGCTTCCGTTTATCATCATTGTCGCATTTGGCAAAAATTTCACATCCGTACAAAATAACAGGAATTAAATATTTTTCGCAAGTTGCATACGAATGGCAAAAGGTGTTGAATCTATAACTGCCCACAAATTACGAAGAATATTATAAACTCTGCCAACAAGGACGTTAATATGATCGGACCACGTTAGTCGAGCTTAATGCTAATAATAATATTATTATCCTTATTATTATTACCTAAGTTAGAGGCAGTCTTGACAAATTCAATCCTCCTCCCGTTTATATTAATTTCTGAAACTGCAAAAGCTCTATTCGACTTAGAGATTAATAAACATTTAGATTTGGAGGGATTGCCGCACTGTCCGTGGGCTATAACCCAGCCATTTATTTTGCTTAGGTCACTATTAATGGAATCCACACAAGGGCCAACATTTTCAACTCGAGAACCTACATAGAGCTGTACATCATCTGCATACATATGAAGTCCCAAGACGTCCAGTAGATCATTAATATATAAACAGAAAAGAAGAGGCCCCAGTATTGATCCCTGGGGAACTCCTCTTTTTACCATAAGTGGCATGGAGATATTACTGTTATGGTGTACCCGTTGAGATCTATTAGACAGATAAGAATTTATAAGTTTACAAGCTGATTTTGAGAAGTGATAAATTTTCTGCAGCTTACTAATTAATATCGTATGATCAACTGAGTCAAAGGCCTTACTGTGGTCCAATAAAACTAAAAAAAGCCACAAAATTATCATCTAACTTCGACCTCAGATCTTCGATCACGTGTACTATAGCAATTGGCCTGAATTGGTTCTTAGTTTTAGGAATGGGTATAATTCTAGATAGCTTCCATTCTAATGGAAAAGTTGATTTGGTGAGAACCGTATTAAATAAATGAGTATAATAAGGCAACAACAAAGAGGTGTTAGACACATACATAACTGGCCTTTACAACCCTGTGTCAGGATTACGGCCTAGCTTCTCGCAGCACTCATGTTGTGTGTGTAAATTTTTGTCCATGAGTACCGGGACCTACAGTTTAATGTCGACTCCGAACGACAGACTTGAGAAGCTTGTTCATGGCAATTAGTTACTCTCAGAGCTTTTGCCAGAAGACTGTTGAGAGGTAGTCGCCGAAAGAAATATTTTTTTTCATATTTCTTTTTTTTAAGATGTCAGAGCCTGGAGTCGAACCCAGGGCCCATGACTTAGTAAGCCAACACACTAACCACTAGACCACGACGACTACAAGAGGTGTTAGAGCTTTTAGAAATTTAGGATCTAAGCCATCAGAACCGATTGCGTTTGATTTTACTAAAGATAAGCGCTCCAAAACTTCAAGCTGCTGGACACGCCGAAAACTGAAGGGATTTTCTACAGAAACGTAACACATGTCGTCATATAGGTTACCAGGTGGAGACGTTACATTAATATTAACAAATTGATCGTTCAAAGCATTAACATCAGCAACCAGATTGTCTGTGCCAGTGCTTTTTCCACCTGCTCCTATTTTACGAACCTCCCGCCATTTGGATCTATTGTCCATAGCAGACGATAATATAGAATTTTCGCGAGTCTAATGAGTGTGGTAACAAGCCTACGAGCAGATTTATGAATTTCCTTTAAATCATCTGTTCTAAACCTTTTCCATCTACGATATGCATCATCACGTCTTCTTATCAAGAGCTGAATTTCGGAATTAAACCAAGGCTGCTGATTGGCTTTGATAAGTCTAGTATTTATTGGGACACACATATCATACAATAGACTAACATTTTTCTGAATTAAAGAAAGTTGATCATTCACACTGTCCATATAATAGATCTGATCCCAACAAATATTTCCAATATTACTATTCAACATAGAGTAATCAATACTCCGGAAGTCACGGAATGATATATACTTCACTTCATTAGATATTGAAATATCATAGGACAGAAATAAAAGATCGTGATTAGAAAAGCATGAGGCTGAAATTTGATCATACAGTAACACTTTAGCCTTCTGATTCACAAACACTAAGTCGATCAGACTCTGCTGGATGTAGTATTCACAGGATGGAGATGAAGAGACAACATTAAGACGTTTAATGAGTTTTCTACAAGAAGGTTATTATTAAAATCTCCTATAATAACCATGTCATTATATGAAATAGATATTTCCTCCAAAGTGGAGATAAAAGGAGTGAAGTCCATGTTACTGTTCGATCTATAAACAGTACCCAATAAAAATTTCTTATTATTGGCCGTCGAGATATGAAGAAATAAATATTCAATTTTACTACCAATTTCAGTTACAAGTTTAATCCTAGAATGAATACTCTTTCGGTCGTATACTGCTACCCCACCTCCTTTAGCTTTAGTTATAGCGCCGTTAACTAGGATCCTTCTATCCGAATGAAAAAGCTTATAGCCACACAAATTAAAAACTGAATCCTGAATATCCAGCGGAAACCATGTCTCTGTAACACAAATGATATCAATATCTGGTGATACAAATAAATATCTAAATTCATCCATCTTTCGATTCAAGCTTTGTGCATTAATGTACACTAAACACCTTAACAAGGTGTACACACAGTCAATGGAATTGTAATTGTATTAGAGCCGAGCATAATCATCTAGTGTATTGACAATGCTTTCAAAATCAAAATAAGGTACTTTAATAAGAATAAAAAGGAAGTTATAAGTACAAAAGGGAGTATTATAAGAGGAATTACACGGTGCTACAAATGAGCAACTTTTTTTTATACTTGGAAAGTGACCTAGTGTAAGTTGTAGGCCTTATTGAGTAGATCATAAATTAATTTTTAAAAGTTCGGAAACACCCTCAAATTTCGGAGTTATTCCGAAAAAACTATTTTCGGGTAGGTTCGAGTACTTATGAACACGTAACTCAGTTGATTTTAATCCGATTTTTAATTTTTAAACGGATTCGAAAAGAAGAAATATGTGCCTTTTCAAATATGTACACATTTTGGTACATATATTAAATTTTTGTAGTGTTATTTTAATTTATATCCGATTTTAATTTTATTTTTTCTAAATTTTTTAACTTTGGCGCCATATTTTTGAGTTAGATTGTTTAGAAACATACCCTTATGTATATACTTCAGTAAAGCTAATTTAGTTCTGAAATAGTTGACCGGACATCCTCGCCGATCGGTTAGGTCCTGACGTTGAGCAGGGATGATCATTAGGGTCAACATCCGTGAATGGATTATGGAACAAACGATCGTTTGGGTCGCAGTGTCTGCCCTTGATAATTATAATGATAGCGGAAATATTATACTCGTATATGTTTCCGAAATTCACGAAGTCAACTTATGTTTTTAGGAAATCTCATATATTCCAGCTATGTACCTGTGGCTAAATATTGTATTACGAGTAAAATTACTTTACGCTTTATATCAAACTAAAGAATTACAAATAATTCTTATAGTACTTGCAAATTAAAGTGGAATTTTTTCAAAAAAACTGCAGTAAAACTAGCAAAAGTCGTGAGGTTTTCTGCAACTTTTTCATTTTCCATTGATCAAAAATAAAATTTTATAAACTTATGCTTTTTTAAAATCAAAAAGTCGAAATAAACGCAAGAGCAGTAAACAAAAATTTATAAAAAACGAAGTACTTTTTTGACAGTTGACATGTTCGAAAATTTTTTGTTTGACTCTCTTTAGCCTTCAAATTGATTCCGAAGTTAAAGCAAAAGCAATAAAAAAAATTGGAGCTCTTGAAGAAACGACATATTCTGGCTTTCTGTTGGAAATTTTTGTTTTTCTAGGTTCTCGTTCAGACGAGATGCCAATAATTCGAAGTGCTCGTCCGATAGATTTAAATTCTTTAATAAATAATTTAACTTTGATTAAATGCTTGAGGATTTTTCTCTAGATTAGGTATGAAATCAGTTTCAAAATTTGTTTTCCTCTTTAATTTCCATCTCCTCCGGTTAAAGTACAGTTAAAACAAAAACTTTTAACCCTAGGATTGACAGCTTGGTCTGGCCAGACCAAATTTCATTTGTGCGTGTAATATCTTTCATATGTAGCAAAAAATCAAAAAAAGGAGGGACGTGAATTCTATAAATGGAATGTGCTGAATCGAATGAAACTTATTTGGAATCGATCGGAGCATTTTTAAGGGGTGAAATTCAATTTTTATGTGATGGTATATTAAATTAACCTCTTGGTCTGTCCAGACCACAAAGTATTGTTTACATGCTTTTCGTATGTCTTTTGTAGAGCAAAATCAAACGACGTGGCTATAAATAAGCATCCGTAAATATTTGTGTTGTATTAAAATTTTCTGTAAGAAAATAGAGCCAAACATTCAAAAAATTTAATCCCCTTGTTTTGACCATGCGAGCTGAATAAACTTATAGTTCATTTCATTCGTCTTTTGATTTGCAAGAATAGAAAACAAATCTGCCTGTGAATATTTGTTTTAGATCTTCAGTTATAAAAGTATTGAAAGTCAATAGCATATCAGGATTAGATATCGTTGACATGTTTTTGAATAAACCAGACAGATTCCAGCGTTTAACAACTGCTGCAAAAAAACGAGCTGAGGATAATATTATAGCTTCTCTATGTAATAGTGAGGAAGATGAAATAGAAACATTTTCTGAGAGCGAGACAATTGGCGGAAATTGTGCGTATGATGAATAAATTATGATTTTATTCTAGAAAATGGTGAAGAATATACTGATGATGAGGACGATGAAAATGAAAAAGAAAAGGCTGAGTTTCATCCGTTCTGATATCGCAAACACTACTGAGTTTCATCCGTTCTGATATCGCAAACACTAGGCCAATTAGCCAAGAATTTAACAAATCAGCAGCAATAGACGATATGTAGATAGTTGAAAACTGTACCAATCCCAACCTCTTCTAAAAATTATCGGCCATTATGCGTTAAGTGCAATACAACAACAAAAACAAAATGCAAAATTCGTTTCAGCTGTGGTTTATGCATGTGAAAAACCAATGTGTTTGCAGCATGGTAATGAAATTAAAAACAATATTTTTGACGACTGTAATATAGAATAATATAAAAAATAATAAATTTGTATAATAATAAAAATAAAATCATGTAATTTAAAAAAATGAATATCTGTTTAATAAAAATATACTTATTTACTTTTTATTTAGTTGGGTGTTTTAGTTATTCTCATTGTGGTCTGGTCAGACCAAGAGGTTAACTTAATGAAAAAAAGTTACCGACAATCCTAGGGTTAAGCTGAAATTTCTAAAGAACTCAAAGTCAGTCAAACAAAAACTATTAAAGTGCTGCAGTTTTTTCTCTATTGCTTCTGCTTTAACGTCGGAATCAACTCGAAGTTTAATTCGGTCAAACAAAAGACTTTCGAACAAGCCAACTGTTGAAGTTTTGCAGTTTTTGTTTTTGTTTTCGCTTTAACTGCGACTGCTTGATTTTTAAGAAGAAAAAGAAATTATAATATTTATTTATAATAAAAAGTTAGCAGCTGGTTGTACGTAGTGGCTAAGTTTGTCATTCCTATATGTGGAAATTCCTACTTAAACATATCAGTTATGTCATATTTTGAATTTTCTGACCAGTAATTAAATATGAAATATGGAAAGTTTAAATAACATCAATCTATAGCGGGTAAAAAACTTGCAATTTTTTGTTCTATATGCTAACGAGTTGCTAACTTTTCATTATAAATACAGACGATAATAATACAGACGTAAATGTTTTAGAAATTTTTGAACGCTGGAAAATAAAAAAAAAATATATTATAATTTTTTGTTGAAAAGAAAAGTACTTATACACTCGTGAGTTTATATTTAAAAAAAACCGTTTTGCTTATTTAAAATTACTAAAATAAAATGCTATCTATTAATGGTCTAGTTTTTAAATGCAGTGGCCCTTTTAATTATTTTAAAGTCCTTTATTAAAAAACATAATAAATAAAAATAGAAATAAAGACATTAATTGATAAGAAACCAACTACTCGTATATGGCTGTTTGCAATTTCCATAGGTTTAAACAAAGTTTAAAATATCAATTTGTCAGTCTGTAGTAGAAGTTGTTGTTGTATAAGTTTTTTTTTATTGCATTTTGTTATTAAAAAACAAGAATAGAGAATGAGAATATTTTATTTTTTATTGAAATTGATGACTGCATTGCTTTAAAAAACAAAAACAAAAAAATAATGATTAAATATGGACACTAATAAGAGACCCTGTCATATCGTCGATGGAATTAAAGAACGCTGTAACTGACAAAACCTTAAATGTTCACCAGAGCCAAAAAACCTGTATGAAAGTAGAACAAAGACACTGGTATTTTTCAAAACGCAGACGGCGTAAATGAATTTATTTTCATCGTAGAAATCTGGGACCGGGACCAATGGACGCGTATTTTTTTTGTGATAAAAATGATGCAAAAAAACGTATTTTCGATGTTTTATCAGTTACAGTGTTCTACGATGATATATTAGTTAAGCCACATAATTATATGTATACTAAAGTAATGACAATTAATTTTTATCAATTTTACCTGTCAAATTATTTATTTGTTACTATTTGTGAAAACATTTTTATATTTTGTTTTGAAAGTTCAATGACAAATATGATTTTTTTTTTTTTTTTGCTTTTCAAACAAAAATTTTAATGTAAAATAAGATAAAACAATATTAGCTGATCGAGCTGGGTTCATACAACTTTTTTTTTACTCTTATTGAGTTCTAGCAGTGATAACATTATTAATTCCAATCTGGCAATTTATGTTCAACATGTATACATGCAAACATACATACTTATATATATGGTATGCACATAAATGTGTATGTATAGATATTAAAGTACTGTAAAACGGAACATTTTGTTTAAAAATGTCATTTTTAAAAAACCATGGTCATGCCATGTCATGCAAAGTCATCATAGTGTCTTAGCATGTTATTGCAAATCGTCTAAGCTCTTGCGGCTCGCTGTTATGGATATATACCATGTCTATTAATGTTTTTTTGTGCATAGTCATAATGTTTTTGATACTGTTGTATAAATATTCGCTACATTACTTGGCCTTACAGGGTATATTTATTTATATAACCTGAGTTTGTATAGTTTTACAAACTACAATGCATAATCAATATTTTTCTCAAGCTCTAAATTACATTTTCTGAAAAGTTTTGTGTACTAAAACAAAATACTTTACTAAGGGCGTTATTCATAGAAAATATTTTTAATTTATAGCAGACTTATAAAGCAACATTTTGTACAAAATTTGTTTCACAAACCTTAAGTGAAACCAAAATATTTCTTTACTAATAAGAACGCTAATGTTAAAAAAATTACCAATTTAATAAGTACAGAGTTGGTAAGACACAGATCACAATATTGAAGAAAGACCAGTAAAAATTATTTGAAAAATAGTAGTTGAGAAATTTTGCCTTAATCCTCTGCGACTGATGTGGTAGTCTATCAGACACCAATAAACACAAAATTTTCGAATTTTCGCTATAAATTAGAAAAATAATTATATAAATAATACCTTATACTCATGAACAATAAAAAAATAGTTTCATTAGTTTTACAAATCGGAACTTTGGAAAATATTATCCATGGAAATGGTGTCTGGTAGACTACCACGTCATTAGAAATTTAAGAACTACATGTCAGTCGCAAAGGGTTAAGGTAGAAGTGCGTAACAGTTGTGTGTTCCGCACGTCTGTAAAAAAGTTAAAATAGTGAATTTTCATAAAGCAAGTTATTGGAAACGCATCTAACATTAATATTAATTTTTACATGGGTTAACAGTTGTATAAATATATACCGCTGTTAACGCCGTAACGCATTCTGTGTACTTTTACCTTTACCCTTCACCTTTATCTAGCATTCCTACATAGCTACATATGATTTTTGACTATTACAAAGTTTGTTAAAAAAGAAATTGGATGATGTTTTTTTTTTTTTTTTTTTTGAAAAATACAGATAAACCAAATATACATACATACAAATGTAAACATGGTGATAAAATCTTTAGATTGACCTAGAATTAAATAACGTCATATTTACATTTATGTTGGTTGCAGTTAAGCTCTGTTCAGACGGTTGTTAGATCTACCAATATTGTCAGAGCTGGCAATATGCTGACAATAACCTTACAATGAAAAATTGTCAGCACTAAATAAATTGTCTGTTTACACGATTGTAATAAAGTTGTTAGAAAACTTACAATTTAATTGTCAGACAATTTTCTGACAATAACTGTTTCTGACAACGTTTGCAGAAAAAAAATTGTCAGTTCACACGGTAGTCAGATTTTCTATGTAGTAAAAATGTTCAACTTAATTAACAGACTAAACTTATTGTAAAATGTGTGTGAGAGAATTCGGAAATTGTGATATAAGTACATATTTTATTAATTAAATTTAAATATACATATAAATTATGGATGTTTTTTTTTCTGACAATGATGCCGTTGTCAGGTGTTAATATTCTCGCATCTGACAATGCCTGACAATGATATGACAATAACAAAGAAATGCGTTTACACGGTTGCCAGATGTCTGGCAATATTGTCAGTTTTTCCAATCTGACAATGCTCTGACAATGTTTTATCTAGCAATGTTGAAACAGAAAAATTGTAAGTTCACATGATTGTAAGAAAATTTCTACATTTTTCTAACAATATTGTCAGATCTGACAACCGTCTGTACATAGCTTTATTTTGCAAATTAAATACACAATTTGCTGTTACAACCCTGTTTCAGGGTTACCTCTTATTTTTAAGTTATAATTTTCAAAAAAACGCATATTTATTATTTAATTTTCCTCCTTCGCTGGGATTTGAACCTAGATCGTTTAAGTTTCTGTGCGAGTGCTCTAACCACTATACCATGACACTCCCTTGGTCTTAGTTATGTAACAGTTACATATAAAAATACATTAAAGCTACCGACCATCGACCACAAGTAGTCGCCGTGGTCTAGTGGTTAGTGTGTTGGATCACTAAGACGATAGCGTTGGGTTCAAATCTCAGCTCTGACATCTTGAGCAAAAGAAATATGAAAAAATAATTTCTTTCGGCGACTACCTCTCGGCAGTCTTCTGGCAAGAGCTGTGAGAGTAATTGATTGCCATGAAAAAAGTTTCTCAAATCTGTCGTTCGGAGTCGACTTTAAACTGTAGGTCCCGGTAGTCATAGATACAAATTAAGACACACAACATGAGTGCTGCGAGAAGCTAGGCCGTAATCCTGACACAGGGTGGTAATGGCCAGTTATGTAAGTACATATGTATATGAGTATAATTATTTTATTGGCACCACGACTACTGACTGCACGACTACTTTTGTAGCCCGTAGCCAATTTAGGCTAGTTTCTATATTTCTTGGCGACAATAAACACTTTATTGCTGCCAATACAATAAGATGCATGAAAAAAATAATAATTTTGTTATGCTTTAAAAAAATGTTCTTCATTTTTTTCCTTGAGCTGATGGACACATATTCGGTAAAATACTTCATCATCTCGAGTCATATTTACCTGCCGGACCCACCATCTTCGGTTACTTCTATTGTCTTAATTATTATACACTTCATACACTAAAGCAGTTGTTTGAACTATTTTGGCAATAGTTGTTATACAATTTTCTTCAGACATTTTTTGTTTTCTCACAATTTCACTTAAAAAAAAAGTTTGTTATGCTTTGTTTAGGTTATGTTCAACATGTCAAAAGGGATGTTTATTTTGTAGCTGTAGTCGTTAATATACATAATTAAGTAGCTGGCTACTTGGTGTAGCTACTTTTGTAGCCAGCGAATTTTGTAGTCGTGTGTTCGGTGGTCGATAGCCTTGAATGTATTTATAGCATTTGTAGTCAGCCTATTATGCAGAATAAATTTCAGCTTTCATACAAGAAGTTTTTTTTTTATTTTAACAAGTAGAATGGTCACATGATCGATCGTACCAGATCGAGAAGACCTTTCTTATTTGTATAAAACTTGTGTGGCTGTTTAAAAAATGTCGTAGTTGATTCAAGTGTTTATTACTATTTTTTCTTTAACGCGAGTACTGCGACCCCTTTGTACTCGTATTTTGTTTATATGTACTTCAATTTATAATTTTTTAACGTGTTTTGCATATTAATAAACATATAAATTATTGCATAAAAAAGTGCCAAAAGGCTTTAATGAAATTTTAAACCACGTGTTCTCTGGTAAAAATATTAATTTAATTTTTTTTTTGTTTGCGCTGAAAAATCAATTTTAAACCCTCTCTTCTTAGCGTTCTACATTCTTTTAATCATTTATTTTTTATAACTTTTGGACGAATTTTTTGTTGATTCTATTGTTTTTTTATTTGTTAATAAAGTCTGATGTCAGCATTATGCAAATATTTATCGTGTTTTTTTTTTTGAGACAACAACTAACAACTTAAAATATATAATAAAAAATAAATTGTGTTTGGAATAAATGACTACGTTTCATAAAGAAAGATAAATAAAATTAACCCACTGTAAGAATTTTTAGGTGCACTTGAAAAAATAAACGAAACTTATAATTAAAAAACAAAAATGTTTTTGCCCTTTATTCATTTAGACTTTTTAGAATGAATTTCTTTTTACTCTATACTAGCAATTATGTCTCTGGGTGCATATGGCCTTCATAAAACCCCTTTCGTTTTATTAAAGAATATTTTTTTCAACTAAACAAAATATTCGTCCACTACATCAAGTTCTAGAATGTTGCCTGAAAACGAATTCACATACTGTGAGCGTCAAAAATTATTCATTACAGAAAAGATATAAGTAGAAATTAAAATGTTTAATAACAGTTTAAGAGGCTTATAAAATAAGAGTTTAATTCTGTATTAACCAAAAATAAAAACTAAACAAAAACAAAAATATATCACTTCATCTTAAAATACTACTATTTTTAAGCGTCAAAAAAGTAAACAGTGGCTACATTGCTTGATTCTTTTTTTAAATATTTAGGGGAAAATTCTTTAATTCTTCAAAAAGCAGTTATTAATCTAGTAAGCCGGTGTAGTAAATATATTTTTTGAAGTTTTCTATTAACTTTGTTAAAAAATAGTGCAAACAGTAAAATTTTTAAGAAATGCCTAAGCATACGACCAATGAAACGCAAAAAATCATATTAGATTTACATAAAAAAAATCTTTGCGTAAAATTGGAGAAATTGTAGAAAAGAATCATTACACTGTAAAAAAAATTATAGATACATATGCGAAACATACTCTGGTCGGGGCGACCATAACGACTTACTGGCGCAGAAGTACGAGCAGTAGTTCGAGAAGTGAAGACCAATCCTGTGTCAAGTGCTGTTCAACTAGCAAAAAATATAGAAGAGACATCTGGAAAATCAGTCAGTGCCAGTACAATTAGAAGAGAACTCCACAAAAATGGACTACATGGCAGAGTTCCTCGAAAAAAGCCTTACATTTCTAAAGCACACCAACAGAAGCGCGTAGAATTCGCAAAAAAATACAAAAATGAGGGTGTTGGTTTCTGGAGAAACATATTATATACCGATGAGAGCAAATTCGAAATATTTGGAGTGAAAAAGTCTCAAAATATGGCGGTCGAAGAATGAAGTTTTTCATGAAAAATGTGTTACATCTACCGTGAAACATGGTGGAGGTTCGATTATGGTCTGGGGCTGTATGGCGGCATCTGGTGTCGACAATCTAGTGTTTATTGAGTCGACAATGAATAAAATAGATTACCTAAACATTCTAAAAGAAAACGTTGCCCCCAGCGTTGAAAAATTAGGACTTCCAAACAACTGGGTCTTTCAGCAAGACAATGACCCGAAACATACGTCGATGATTGTTAACGAATGGTTGTTATACCGAACGCCTAAGACCTTAGATCACCCACCCCAGTCTCCAGACCTTAACCCTATCGAACATTTATGGGAGCACCTTGATAGAAAAATCAGGGAAAGAGCCATTTCCAACAAGGACGATTTGAACAAAGCTTTAATTGAAGAATGGCACAAAATCTCTCCATACATTACGACAAACCTTGTGGAATCAATGCCAAGAAGGTTATAAGCCGTGCTAGATGCAAAAGGAAAACAAACCCAATATTAAAAGTTAACCTACTTTTAGTTTCTGTACCTAACCTGCCCATTTAATAGATTCTGTTTACTTTTTTTGACGCGTAAAAATAGTAGTATTTTAAGATGAAGTGATATATTTTTGTTTTTGTTTAGTTTTTATTTTTGGTTAATACAGAATTAAACTCTTTTTTTATAAGCCTCTTAAACTGTTATTAAACATTTTAATTTCTACTTATATCTTTTCTGTAATAAAAGCTTTAATGCAGATAAAGTAACTGTTTACTTTTTTTGACGCTCACAGTATGTAATCGTGTAGTTGCCAGGTCACTTTGCCTGACTGACGATTATTTTAAAGGCAGCACAGCAAAACCCTAGACAAAAACCTATGCTGCTGCTCCCCAACTTAGAATAATTTATATTTTTTGAAGCAGCAAAAACTGATTAGTGATGTTAATATAATATAAAATGTTTAATAAATACGAGTACGACCTAAAAATATTTATTACAAAGAAAAAAAATGTATTTATTAATAAAGATAATAAAAATTAGAAACTTTTCACATTATTTAAGTAATCAAATTTAAGATTTTAAAGTTATGTTTGGTGATCCACATGGATCAATATGCATTGTTGTTAAAAATGCTTGTATAGTATGATGGGAAATGCGATGAAGTCCCTGAATGTAAAACAAAGAACTAAATACGTTTTGTCTTATAAAAAATATGCAACTGTGGGTTGCACCGAAATATCTTTGTGAACAGGTGATTTATTTTTAAATATGCAGCCGTACCAATTGAGAAATACACAATATTTCAAAATTTAACGGGCAACATCAACGACGATGCAAAAATCATTACTTTCCAAGGGTTTTTTACACATTGCCAAATAATTTGAGATTAGAGCAAACTTTTAATTCCTTTTAAAAGAGTATGTGTAAAATTAGCGAGAAATCTATTTTGTTGAGTTTTGTAAAGTTTTTTAACCTTTAACTACTGAGGTCGTGTTAAATTTTACCCCTCCTTAGATTTTTTAATTTATTGTCTTCGGTTGAGCGCTGTTGAGTCCCTGTTTTGTTATACTAAATCTTTAATTTTTTTATTTTTATAATCATATTTATATAAAAATGTATTTTCTTGTTCTTTTAAAAATAAATTATTAAAAAAAAATTTTTTTTGACTAATTTTTTTGGTAAAACAAAAGGTGGGGTAACCACGTCAATAATTATGAAAAAATATTTCACCTCCGTAGTTAAAGGTTAATACTAATAATATATAAAAAAATTAAAATAAAAAAAGATATATACACATAAGTATGTACATTTCAAACAATCGATTTTATTTTTGCGATTTTGTACACTTGAAAGTGGTATCACTGAAATATTTTTTTCAACAACAACACATGTTCATCATTTTTTTTTTTTTTTTGTTTTGCTGTTGCTGCCTTCAAAACATACAGTGGCCGACAAAAGTCTACATACGACCTATATTTTTGCGATTTTAGGAGCCCAAGATACTTAAATAAAAAAGTAATGATGCAGTTTTGTTTCAAATATATTTTTATTAAAGCAGACCAAAATTTAAGTTTTTTCAATAAACATAGGAAAAATTACTCAAGAAAAACATTTAAAATGCATTGACAGAAGTGTACATACGATCAGCATACCCAGGCGTTTGTTGCTATTAAATAACGAGATAGCGCCGTTATTTATTACAAAATTTTTTTTGTTAAGTTTATAGATTGTTTTAAACAGCTTTAAGTTGTAATTTAGTCTTCATCGGTGTATATTTAAGTAAAATAATGTCTTCTCGTATAGAAATTTCAATTGATATCCGAAATTTATTGGTTAAGTACAGATCTGAAGAGAAATCCTTTGGAGAAATAGCAAAACTATTAAATTTAAGTAAATCTACAGTTCAGACAATATTTAAGAATTATAAAAATAGTGGAACTGTTGAAAATAAGCGTCGTAGTGGACGCCCAAAAGCACTTACTCACAGAGATGTAAGCTTTTTTTTAAAAGAAATGGACAAAAACCCTAAAATTAATACAACAAAATTGGTCGAAGAGCTTGCAACAAGATTAGAAGTGATTGTAAATCCCCGTACTATTCAAAGAACATTGAATGGAAATGGTTATTTTAGCAGAATTGCTCGAAAAAAGCCATTAATAAGTGAAAAAAACCGCAAATTTCGTATAGAATTTGCCCAAAAGTATATTGACAAAGGTTTTGATTTTTGGAAGCGGGTCTTGTTTACTGATGAATCTAAATAACATTTTTGGTAGTGACTGTAGATCTAAGGTGTGGTGAAAAAGAAATACTGGCTCCTAAATACTTAATTTTTACTGTTAAGCATGTGGGGGTTGTGTAATGGTTTGGGATGTCATGGCTGCTTCTGGCGTAGGAAAGTTGGTGTTCATTGAGGGTAATATGGATCGGCACCTTTACAATTCCATTCTAGAACAGAATCTAAAACCCTCCGTCGATATGCTAAGTCTTTGTCGAAATTGGTACTTCCAACAAGACAACGACCCGAAGCACACTGTTCAAATTGTGAAAGATTGGTTGCTATACTATGCTCCCAGACAGCTGTACACTCCACCTCAAAGCCCAGATTTAAATATTATTGAGCACGTTTGGGAGATATTACAACGAAAAATACGTAACTACCAAATTACTAATGCCCAAATGTTAAAACAGAGGCTCCAAGAAGAATTGCAGAACATAAGACCCTTAGAATTAGAAAATATGGTGAACTCGATGCCTCGGCGACTGCAGGCAGTTATAGATGCCCGTGGGGGTCCGACAAAATATTAATTTTATTAATAGGTGATGATTTGTTACATTTACGCTAAGTTTTTCTGTGAACACTCTTGTCGTATGTAGACTTTTGTCGAATGTTGTTTATAGTTTTTCTTGAATAGTTTTTTAAGTTTATATCGGAATAAATATTATTTTGGTTTATATTAATAAATATAGATTTGAAACAAAACTGCATCATTATTTTTTTCATTTATTCACTTGGACTGATAAAATCGCAAAAAAAAGGGGTCGTATGTAGACTTTTGTCGGCCACTGTATATGTATGTATGTAACCATGGTACTATGATTATTAGGCACTCCTTCATCGTCAGCTGATAGTTTTATTTTGGCTATCGGTTCTGTCAAATGTTGTTTGTGTTTTACTAATATTTTTTGTGTTTGTTTTGTTTATTCATAATAAATATGTATGTTTTTTATATTTTTTAGGTGTTTTTTACAATAGGTCTGTTTGCGTACTCAAACATTTTTTTAATTTATAGAAGTTTTTATTGGACCGTGTTTGTTAATATAAATTGTCAGTAAGTAGAGAAAAAACAGAAGTTTCTGGTTTTTATTTGAAAAATTTTGAAATTTGCTAGTTAAATAAAAAATATTTTTTAGAGATACATATGTACATATATTCTATATGAAAAACAAAACATTTATGGAAATATATGTACATGCATGGAAATTTGGTTATTATATTGATCTATTTTCATATTGTGCTGTTGTGAATCGCTAATTTGAGAAAAGAATATCTAATCGTAAATTTCTTCGTCTGTTACATGTTACGTTTTTATTTGTAACTTTATTAAACAATTTAATAATATGATCAAAACAATGTTCCAAAAATTATTAATGGCAGAGAAATCGCTCATTTATATTTTAACTTCATTTATTTGTTTATTTTTATTTTCACAATCAACTATTTTCATTGTATTATTTTTTATTTTTGGAAGTAAATTTTATCCAATTTTCTGAAAATTTCTTACCAAGTAATTTTTAGTAGATTTCACTAGAAAAGTAGTCAAACAGACCTTATGTATAAATAATGTTTTTTTTTTATTTTCTTTTCTACAGCCAACTGTTGTTTGACAGAAACGACAATGAAAAACAATAAAAATGCCCTGTTGTTTTTTGTGTTGTAGATGTGCGACTACCTTATAATAATTGTACCATGTATGTAACCTATAGCATGGCAGCTAATATTTTCGGCTGCATTTGCTGCTTGATGTTGTTTATGTCTTTAATACTTTAAATGCCAATTCGGACAATAAAAACAAATTTTGCTGTTTTTTATAATTTTTCAAATTCAAGATATTTTTGTGCTTTTTTTTATATAGGAAACATATTTTTTTATATACATACATATATCAAAAAAATCATATCTGTGGAATTTTGATTTTTATAGTAAATATAGAATTTCCTTGTCCTTCTTTTGCTCTAATCCCCGTATTTCTACGACCTTTGGAACGCAAGATCATAGCTGCCAGATTTGACGATTTATCGTCATTTTGACGATTTTACGACGCAAAAATAAAATCTTGACGATTTGACGATTTTTGCCCTCAATTTGACGATTTTTATTTATTTTGACGATTTTTGGAAATTTAAAATTTGCAACGTTTATTTCTTTGAATTCTTTAACATTGTTACAATTATTATCACACTATATGTAACTATTGCTTTTGGAAATTCAAATGTAGAATATTATTATATTTCTGAAAGGAATTTTATGCTGTTTTCACACAGTGAAATCCAAAATTGGCAACTGTTGCATCCACCAATTTAATGAATTTAATTTTGAAATATATTATTATTAGAAATAAAGCCAAGATCAAACATTTTAATTTGGTGGATTATAAAGATAAACAAATTTTTCAACTTCGAAGAAAAGATATTTTTGAGGAAATATAATAACGTACTATTTATTATTATTTGTTTCATACATTTTTTTAGAACAGTGTGGCCAAATAAGATATGATTTTAAAAATGAATATTAAGCTTTAAGTACTTTATATATATTGAACAAAGAAAATCGTTCGTTTTGTGAATAAATTTAACCATTTTATTGAAGAATGTGAAAGGCAAGAGCTAAAATCTGAATTAAGACAGTTAAAGTTATTCAATTTAGAGAACAATTTCGTCCAAAATAACTTTAGATTTAGCAAAAATATAAAAAATGAAAATGAGAAACTTCACTTTTTTTTCCTAACTCTATCTAAATTTATTCGGAAAAAATTAAATTTTTACATTGTTTTGCAAACGGAGAACGATTATTTAGACAAATAAATATAAAATAAAATAAAAGTCGTCTTTGGAGGCCATTACGTTTACAAAAAATCAGTCTAATATAAGGAATTGAGAATAATTAAATTAAAATTATAATTAAAACTGACTAAAATGTGTAAGGCTGATGTCAGAGTGCGCGCTATAAGCGAAACGATGCTAAAAACTATAATATTCATGCTATACTTATACTACAGGATGTTAGAGTGGAGACTATATTAAACAAAGCGGCTTGTTGTGTTTTTAAAATACTTTTTTTATTCCGTCAATCTTTTTTGTTAAAAATGGATTCAGATTCCCTTACTTGGTTGTTTCATTATTGTTTCAGTACTTTTCAGGTTATTTTTCACTAGAATTCTGTTGTGGTAACTTTTTTTGCTTGGTCCCAAAGCACAAGGCGTGTGAACGAACACTTCTGTTATAAATTTTTCAATATCAATATCCATTATTTTACAAATATCTTTTAAAATTAATGGAAAATTTAAACATGCACAAATAATAAATAATAAAAAAAAATAAGGAAAAATGTCAAAGTACAAATTATTTCGCAACCTGCTTTGTCGCTTTGGCTCTCTTGTAGCTTCGCTTTGACTCTGACATCTTTTGAGCCTTGACGTAAGAAAACACAAGCAGAGGTTTGTAGCGCATTGTAGTGCGATATTATAGCATCGCTTATAGCGCGTCCTCTGACATCAGCCTAATGGTAATGCATGTGCATAATAAATATTTATAATATATTTTTGAGGTTTTTTTTTATTTAGGTTCCGAAATTTTATATACGTTTGTACTGTAAATTCTATTTTTCAGTTTTACTCAAATAAAAACAAAAGTTTTTTAAAAAGGTATATTTTCTTATTTATATTTTAGTGGTGTTTTTTCGAACCGAATATAAATATTCCATACAAATTTTTGTTTATATCCGCTTATATAAGCGGTTAATTTTAAAACTGCTTAAAAATTAAGCACATATAAAAATGCTGCCAAGTTAGATTTATATTTATCTTGACGTTATCTTTTTAAAATTTTATGACTTTTTATAATTTAATAAAATAATAAATGTTGTGAATATGGCTGAAGCGAAGGAATGTAATTATTTTTATATTTTTTGAATTGTTTTTAAAAAGATAATTACATATTTGTTTTATAAAAATTCTAAGTAATGCCCAATTTAATTTATTAAGCACTTATGCGTTTTTTTCAAAGCAGTTTATCTAAACGGCTATAGGTTTCGAAAAAAACACCACTTTTGTTGACGATTTTTTGACGATTTTAAGGAATCAATTTGACGATTTTGACGATTTTATTGTCGATGTTTGACGATTTCATAGCCAATTTATCTGGCAGCTATGCGCAAGATATGCAGTTGACTAGTCGACCTCTTTCAGACAAAACGAATTTTTTTTTGTCAATTTCAATTTGACAAAACGACTTCTTTCAGAGAATTACGAATAATTTGAAAAATTGAATATCTATAAAAAATTTTATTTAATTTTTATTATTTTTTTTTAATTATTTGCATATTGTAGAGAAAAATAGAAGTATTTTTTTAATAAAACCGAAATATATTTTCCAGATCAACTTCTTTCATCCTTTTTTTTTTCATATTCCATTTTAACAAAACAACTTGTCTTGACTTAAGCGACTAAAATAATTTTCAAATTTAATCAAAAAAATTTTGACAAAACGACTTGTATGGTGGAAGCCATGGTACAGTATTCCCCGGATAACTGCCCCACGCTTAATTGACTTTCACGCTTATTTACCTCAATTTCTAAATCCCCATATTTTTTCTTGCCATTTTCTAATAAAATTCCACGGTTAATTAACTTACGCTTAACTGCGTTATGCGCTTAATTACCTCAAATATATTTTCCGCAAAGAGAAATTTCACTTAAAATTCCCCGCCTAATTACCCAACATAATTGTTTTCTAAAAAGTGCAGCTTAACTCAATTATATTTATATATGGCTTAAATTGTCCGTTGAATTTACTTTCAAACTACTTTTTTGATACAACCTTCCAATTAAAGTCTACCAAATTTATGTATAAGTATAATTATAAAATTACTTGCTTTTTATGTGTATTGATGGCAGTGTATACAGACAATTAAGCATATTCGTTTAACTGCCTCAAAGAAGCACTTAACCGTATTCGTTTAAATGCCTTACACGCATAATTGCATAAAAATTTTGACATTTTTGTCGAGGCAATTATCCGGGGAATACTGTATAATCATCATAAGGTAGTCCCAGTTTGAAATAGCATAGAACCCTGTGGTTTTGCAACCCTGCTGCTCTTAGAATTGTCAAATTAAAGCGACACTGTAGTTGGCCGTTGAACACAAATAAATATATTATTGTAAACAAGCTCTTCCTCTCCTTTTTTTATTTTGTGGAAATTTTTTTTAAAGTTGAAAATTTTACTTTTGTTCTGTAAAAAAATAGTTTATAAACAATATAATACATTCGCCCGTTGTAAAATATAATTATCCAGAGGCTCATTGCGCATTGGATGGTTGCATCAACAGTAGCCCTGTATGAAAAGATAAATTTTTATAAAAATTTTTATTTTATGCAACTTGTATTAAAAAAAAATAATTTATATTGCGTATGTGTGTGTATGTCGAAAAAAATAAAAATATAAATGTTTTGCAATTTATATTGCAAACAAAAAAAACTAAATTTGGTATTGATAATTTGGTATTGCATTTCATCATTTTAAATTTTCTAATTTGTTTCAAAGAAAAAAAATTTAATTTCAAATTCGCTTAACGTCAAAATAAATAACAAAGAAGAAGAATAAGATTTTGACAATTCCAAGTAAGCAGCTGTAATTGTTTTGGTAAAGCGGGACTACCTTATGATGATTATACCATGGTGGAAGCTAATTTTTTTCTTTAAAATCTATTTAACAAAAAGTCCTAAATTAATTTTTTGTCGTTTTAAAGAAAACTATTGCTTCTAGAGGGAAAAAAGGTCGCATGATGTTCGTTAAGTAAGTATTTGTGTATAATATCCAAGTTCAAAATTTCTTTAATTTCTTTCTTTTCTAAGCAACTACTTCTATTAGCCTTTTGAACTGTTTTTTTTGCTCTACTGAAAAGTTGTTGATTTAGAGAGAAGACGTTTTGTCAAATGTCCACAGATATATTATAAGGATTAAAATAAGACCTCAGTTTAAAAAATTGGAAAGAAAATTACTCGTATTAGAGTTTTTTTTTAAACAAAATGTTTTCCAAAAACGAAATTTTGAACCAAAACAATCAAAAGTGTGTTTTTTATGGTCCATTCAAGAAAAAAGCGAATCTGACAACTTTTCTTTACCAGGATCGAAAATAAAAATAAATTTTCCTATACTCATGTCAAAATATAAAACAACACATATACTCGCTTCCGATCTGTCAGACCGATGTTTACAGAGCCTACAAAACTTATATTAGCTTAAAAAATTTACTTTTAGAAATGTATGTTTTTAGTTTTATAGAAAATAATTATTATATATTTTTTCGAATTAAATTCGAATATTTATAACACAAAGAACTCTGATGATACCTTTTGTAGCTGGGTCGAAAACTAGTTCAGTTCTGCTGGGTTGGGTTGTTTTAAATTAAATTTTTTAAAAATTTAAAAATCCAATAGAAGTTTTTATTAAAAATAAATTTAAATATTAAATTATTTTTATATTTAAACGCTGTTTATTATGCGATATGTGGCTGTATCAGACATTTTTAAATAAAATATTCCAATTTGCGTTTAATCATCGAAGATAAAAAATTAACAACTCAAGCAAAAAGATTTTTAGATTTTGATAAAAATAAAACGATCGTTTAATATTCAATGAAGTGTATCTCTCTTCTCTGTGGTTTTTGCATAATTTTTGTTTTTTAAATTAAAACAACATTTACTAACAATTTGTAAATACGTGTAAGTAACAAAAAACATTTATTTAATTTATTTTTACAAGTATTGAAAAAGTTTTGTTTAAAAAATATACAATACAAACAAAATTTATACCAGTAACCACTCCCTAGGATTAAAGATAATGTAAAAACAATAAAAAACAAATTTCTTTTTCTCCACGCCTAGAAATGCCGCCCCTTTTGTACATATTTTGTTCACTGTGTCGTCATTATTTAGTCTGATCAAAACATTTTATAGAGCAGTGTTCATGGCACTTCAAGGGATACATTTCAGTAACCACTCCCTAGGATTAAAGATAATGTAAAAACAATAAAAAACAAATTTCTTTTTCTCCACGCCTAGAAATGCCGCCCCTTTTGTACATATTTTGTTCACTGTGTCGTCATTATTTAGTCTAATCAAAACATTTTATAGACCAGTGTTCATGGCACTTCAAGGGATACATTTCAGTCTTTTAATTTTTTAATTACCACTTTAAATTCTATTTTACTATCTTTTGTGACCATTTTTAATTCTAAAACTTGGCGTTTATGTATTAGTAGACCTGCTTTTCTTGGCAATCTTGTCATAAAAACATTAGGCCGTATTCCAATTGGCAACATCGTCGTGGCGTAACGACATTTTTGTAATAGATTAAAGGCAGGAGAAACATGTTTTCTTTATTCTGCTACAAAAATGTCCTCAGACGACAACGACGTCGCCAACTGGAATAAGGCCGATTATTTTTTTGTGTAACAAAGAAAATTTAAAAAATATATTTATTATAGAACAAGAATACAGTTAAATCTCGATTTTCCAGCTCTCGTGGGACCGTCACTAGAACGGATTATCATATTTGACCAATTCTTCCTAATTAATCCTCTTTGAATGTCGATACATACAAACATAATTGTCCATTACAACCCTGTTTCAGGGGTAGAGCTTAGCTACCCACAGCACCCATGTTGTGTATGTTAATTTTTATACACGAGTACCGGGACCTACAGTTTAAAGTCGATTCCGAACGACAGACTTGATAAGCTCTCTCATGCCTATCAGTTACTCTTAGAGCTTTTGCCAGAAGACTGCTAAGAGGTAGTCTTCGAAAGAAATATTTGTTTTATATGTATATTATATTATTATATATTATTTTTTTTCAAGATGTCAGAGCTGTGGGTAAATCTCTCTTAATTTCCTCTTAGCAGTGTTTTATTCGGTACATCACATTTTTTTGCGTTAAGCTTCTAATAACAAATATATTTTTCTTTTTTTTTAACTGCTCTTGGTATCTACGAGTAGTTTTTTAAAATAAATACATACTTTAATAAGAAATTATTACAAATTTTTTTTCTTCCTTTAATATATACATATGCTACATATGTATATAGAAAATTCCCGTGGCGCGGTGTTTGTTGCCAAACTCCTCCGAAATGGCTCGAACACATATGGTTTACGTTTTTTTTTAAGAAGTACTGAGAGGGGGCGGTACAAGGGCTATTTTTCCCTATCCCCAACTATCAAACTGAAGTACCGAAAACAGCAGATAACCATTCATTAAAATTATTAGTAACGCAGACATTGACGGTGATAATCGTTGAGTTGGTACCGTATTCACCTCTGCTGAGCAAAACATTAAATGCTCATCAGCGTTGCCGTTTTTTGTTATTTCTAACCAAAATTTGTTATTTTTTCTGCATTGAAGTTTTTTTGGTTTTGGTTATTTTTTTCTGCATTGAAGTTTTTTTTGGTTTTGGTTATTTTTTTCCTAGAAGCAGAAAGAAAGAAAGCCATACTTATTTAAACGGTTGGAATTCGAAATAAAAAAATTCAAAATTTGTATTACATATTTACAAATTAATTTTTGTAAATATGTAATAACAACATGATAAAAGATTGTCCAACATATTACTTGTTCACTATTTTTGCGAATTTCTTTAATTTGTAATAATATATAATATCTCCCAAGAAGATAACTCCTAAGGTATACATATGTACATTTATGTATGTGTTTGTAAACTTTAAGTATTGTAAAGTAAAATACCTTAATTAAAGATTATTTTGTCCTTAATTTCAATCTACCCATTCTTCGAAAACTCATAGCAATATTTAAGAAAATGGGTGAGTGATGCTATTTGAAAATCAAACAAATAGACAATGGAATTATTATCGGTTTAATATTAAACCTAACTTTTGTACTAATATGCTGATATTTCGATTGATGTGAATGAGAGTATAGGTTTTATATATTTTGCTTTTTCTCCCATATAATCAGAAAGTAAAATATTATCCTGACAACTTAATCTAATATACTTTGCAAAGTATATTGGATTGTATTGCAAAAAAATTAATAAGTAGTTGATCTAGGTTAAAGATAATATTCTTAATCGATTCTATCAATATTAAGAGTTAAAAATTTGGTTATTTTTATTTCATTTTGGTTACATTTTCACTGAAAATTGGTTATAAAAAATTAAAACTTGTGGCAACACTGATGCTCATACCAATGTTGAGTTTTGCAGTTTGGTGAAGAGTATCAAATGTATTTGAACTAAAATATATAATTTATATTGCAAAACAACATTTGCCGGGTCAACTAGTATCCTATATTAATTTATTTTTTTAAATATTTTCTTTGATAGTTGAACAGCTAAAGTAATTCTCTTTATTTTCTAATTATTATTTTAACGGTTTACACAACTTTTGTTTGTAAAATGTCACCTTTTCAATACACGTTTGTCTCACACAATAGAATAAGTTTTGTCCGAAATACATATGGGCATGAAAACCGTTTAGTTACAAAAGCCACGGAAAACCTAAAAAGAAACTTATTTTTTATATTTATTTATGATATTGCAGTGGGCCATATACAGTCATGGACTTTATTCTTCATACACCCCCGAAATTTTCAATTGCTGCTAAATGAGAAGCATTACAAACCTTTTTTTTTCAAAAATTATTTAATTATTTACTTATTAGCGTAAAAAAAAAAACAAAATTTTTGGTTTCTTTTTAAAAATTTAAGCAATGGATAAAAAAAACTAAAAATAAAGAAGGACAAAAGTGTTCATACAGTACAATTATTTGTTTTTTTGAAATGTGAAATAAGAAAGCTGAGTAAAGTTTTTTATAAAATTAATATTTTGTTGGCCCACCATTAGCATCAATTACTGCCTGCAGACGCCTTAGCATTGATGCGACCAGATTTTCAGTCATATCAGGAGTTATTTGAGACCAGGCCCTTTGCAAAGCTTGCTTTAAGGATTCCTTGTTTGTAACGGCAGTAGGATCAATTTTTCTTTTCAAAATATCCCAAACGTGCTCAATGGGGTTCAAATCCGGCGATTGGGGAGGTGAGTTTAATTGTCTTGGTGCATTAAAAAGCAACCAATCTCTAACAATGTGCGCTGTGTGTTTGGGATCGTTGTCCTGTTGGAAAATCCAATGCTGGCCAAGACCCAACATATCAACAGACGGATGTAAATTGCATTCTAATAGCTGTTTATAATAGTATCGATCCATAATACCATCTATAAACACTAACTGCCCAACTCCAGATGCTGTTATTGCTCCCCAAGCCATTACGTTGCCACCATTATGTTTTATTGTTGGAACAATATTCTTTGGATCAAGTGCAGCATTCTTTTTGCGCCAAACCTTCCCACGACCATCATTTCCGAATAAATTGAACTTACTTTCGTCCGTAAACAAAACCTTTTTCCAGAAGTCTATTCCTTTATTTAAATGCTTTTTTGCAAACTCAAGGCGTAGTTTCCTATTTTTTTCAGATATCAAAGGTTTTCTGCGGGGAACTCTGCTTGCATAACCATTTGCCCTCTGAACAGTTTTAGGATGAACAGTCTTGTCTAAATTGTTAGCAATAGTTTTTGCAATTATTGAGGCAGTAGTACGCGGATTTTTTTTAACTTCTTTCAAAACAAAGCTTACATCTCTTCTGGAGAGTTTCTTCGGGCGTCCTGGCCTTGGCATATTTTCGATGGAACCAGTATTTTTATACTTTTTAATAACATACTGAATTGTAGCAAACGGCACATTTAATAATTTGCTTATTTCCCGATAGGATTTGTTGTTTTTGTGCTCTTGCACAATTAATTTCTTTATTTCAAGGCTAAGCTCTTTACGCGTACTCATCTTGACACTTGATCACTTAAAACCAATAAAATATGTATCCACTAATAATTCAAGTAACACCTCACCACATTGCAATATGAAAAACTAACGGTTTTTAAAAAGTTACAATGCGACTCTTTGGAATAAAGCAAAAGAGATTACACTGTATGAACATTTTTGTCCCTCTCTACTTTTAGTTTTTTTAGTGTATTCCGTTAATTTTAAGGGGAATTAAAATTTTTATTCTTGTACACTGATTAAAATGAAGTAAATTACTTTTGCTGTAAGAACTTTTTTATGTTGCTCTTAAATTAGAAGTTTTCTCTAATACAGGGGGTGTATGAAGACTTAAGTCCATGACTGTACATAGCTGCAGTTAATAATAGAATAATATAGCTGCAGTTAACCGCATAAAAAAGGAAAACTAAACCAAATATGCCTTTATTTTTTGTTGGTTTTATATTTATTTTTTTTTGTTTAGAAGAGTTTGCGGTTCTCGAATAATTTTATTACTGCATACAAATTATCGCATTAAAAGTTAACAAAAAAATTATTAAATACCGGGTTATCTATTTCGTGGTTTCTAAAGTATTGGACTGGAATTCGATATCCGTCAAACTAAGTTGTTAAACGAATTTTTTCCTTTTCAGTAGAGCTGTGCCAAATCGTTCACTTAAATGATCGGTCATTTTCGTTCGGTCATTAAAAGTGATCCGGATCGTTCACTTCGTTCATTTGTTCGTTCAATCTAAATTTGTGTTTTCTTTGCTTGGTCATTCGTTCAATATTTGTTTTGTTGTTTATTTTCTGATATGCCGAAGACCCGAATTTATCGATTCCTCGTCGTTCTCAGGAATTAGGACTGTCTTACGGCACATTTTTTTGCCTGCTATAGAAGAATACGAGTTGGAGAAAATGTGGTTTCAACAAGACGGTGCCATATGCCACATAACTCAAGCGAATATGGCTTTATTGTAAGAGACATTTCCTGGCCGCGTAATTTCTCTTCGTAGCGATATCAACTGGCCACCAAGATGATGCTATTTGACACCATTAGACTCTTTTGTGGGGCTACGCGAAAGACCGTGTTTATGCAGGTAAACCTTAAACTCTTGAGCACTTAAAAACTAACATTTGTCAAGTTATGGCTGAGATACCGCCCAATATGTGTCAAAAAGTGGTCGGAAATTACCTCAAAAGAATCAATGCTTGCAACACTTCGCGTGGAGGTCATTTAAATGATGTAGTGTTTCACACATAATGTCAACGTTCAAACTTTATAATAAAAAAAAATATCATGAAAAAAATATTTTATATGTGTTTTATTTACGTTTAACTTTTAAACCGAAAAATGGATAACCCTTTACATCCATACAATATTGGTATTTCTCTTTTAAATATTATTCAATAATAATTAAATAAAAAAAAAGTAATTCAAGAATTAAAAGCGATAAAAATTATTTTGGTCGAAAATGTCCAAGTTTATAAATTTATTTTATAAACACCCAGTTATCTCTGTCTTAAAGACATCCTCGAGGATGGGTGCACGGCAACAGACTATCCTGCACGACAACGTCAATGAACTTGTCATCGACCGCACATTGTATGAATTATTCTGTATTCTGTTTATCATCGACAACTTTAAGGAAATAGTCGTGCACGAACACCTCCGCGATGCTGTCGACAACCGTTTGTGACATGTCTTAAAGACATACTTGACGAGACAATGTCGTGCACGACGATTGTGCCAACTGGGTATGTATAAGTATCAGAGTAGGAAAATCAACAAAACTGAACGTTTGATCTCATTTTGTTGTATTCTTTACAATGAATAAAACAAAAATAAAACAGAAACAGTGAGAAAGATTGTCCCATTTAATTTTGTATGTTGTTTTTGTTTTGAGTACTACAAATACACTAACTCAAATGTGCGTAGGTACAACAAAAAATGAATGAGAAGAAAAAGGATAGAAGAAGAGAAAAAGAAAAGAAGAAGAGAAAAAACAAAGCAAGCACAAGAGTAAAAAGCTAATTGTTTCATTTGCGCTCTTTCTCATTTAGAAAGTATTTGTATTGGTTTTGCTCATGTACAATACCATTAAAAAAATTTTAAAAAGTGTATGACTTTGTTCTAACTTTTGCGAAATGTTTTGTTTGTTTGCCCACTCTGATAAGTATGTATGTACATACATACATATATATAAATGTATTTACATATATAAGTACATTGTTTTTACTAAACTTTATTCTTGAGCATACCTATAATAAATCATTTAATTGAAAATAATTTCATAGTACAAATGAAAATGCAAATGTTTTTAATTTTTGTAATAAATTATATAATTTATTATTTTTTTGTTTTTTTGTTTTTTGTTAATGCATTACTTAAATACTTTTTCAATAAATATTTTTAACTGTAAATGATGTAATAATTTTTTTGAATAAAAATAAATATGATCAGTATGTGTAAATTCTAATTAAGCTTAACGAATTTTGCCTTCAATGAAATAAAAAAACACTTTTAGGCAATTTATTGAGTTAAAGATATTGTAAAAATCAAAATAACACAATAATAAATTATAATTTAAAAGCAATTTTTAAATTATTTCAATATATTCAAACGATTCTTTTTGTTTTTTCAAATATTGCGAGCTACGAAAAGTTTGTAACTTATCTTCTCTGCTATTGGTATTTGATGAAACGACTGGCTACCTCTTGTTTATTTCGTTCAGTGTAAAACAATTTACATGGTCATTATTCTATTTGTTTGGAATCAATACGCATTTTTATTGTGTGCGTGTGCTCTCTTTTCTTTTATTTGTTCTTTTTTTCAATGATTTTGCATTGTTTTTGCTATAAACAAAGTTTTGTCTTTATGTATGCGTTTGTTATGATTGAACAATCCAATTAATATTCAATGCAAATACAACAAATTGTTTCCATTTTAAATGATTAGTATTGTTGTTGTATTAAATACCTCTGTCTTCTGCTTAAATTATCAAATTATCCGTTATATTATTACTCACACAAACATACATCCATAGTAAACATGGTAATTTCTCTTTGATTTGTATGCATCACATGATCTGTTTAAGTTTGCTTACGATTATATTAAAAATACTAAATAAAAAATTAATAATTTCTCTAAAAAATAATTTCTTTTTTATTCAATTTGTTGTTTTAAGTGCATGTCCATGGCTTTTGGTATACATAAATTGAATTAAAAAAAAACCGACAACAATTGAGACATAATTGATATTCTCAATTGAAATGCGTTACAATAACAGTGCATATGATCTGGTTCAAAAAAATTTCTCTTGTACAGAAGAATAAAAAAAAATACATTCAAATAAAACACAATGACAGCAATTGAAATTCTTAAGAGAGTTTATGAAAAGAAAATTATAGTATGGTAAGTAAGTAAGACTAGGAACGCTTTAGTTATCAACTATTGATGTAAATGTATCGAAAATTAAAATAAAATTCTGCCTTATAAAGGTTATTTGATAGACCACATTATTGGCCCATCTGACAAACAAAAAGATGTTTTATAAAAGTATTTAATTTCGCTAGAAAACAATTATGCATCGAATTGTCATCTACGAGTAGTGGTTGGAGAACCACAGGCCTGGCAATCTCATTTAAATATCAGTCACCTAAAATGTATCTTTTAATGACCGTTTAAAACCAGTTAAAACTTACTACAAAATGGTGAGTAATTCTAACGCGGCCACTATGCGAGCATTACAAGATGTCTATGGTTACGGTGACCATATTTTTAAAACCAAAATACAGAACAAGGAAATATCTGACCAATAACAAGAATAAAATGCAAACAAACAACCTTTCATACATACATAGGCATGTATTTATAATATCTGTGGAATTTTGAAAAAACATCTCTCGAAATAAGACAATTTTCCAAGATTTTTATAGTAAATATAGAATTTCCTTATACTTATTTTGCTCTAATCCTCGTATTTCTACGACCTTTGGAACGCAAGATATGCAGTTGACTAATCGACCTCTTTCAGACTATCCCCCAATTTCAATTTGACAAAACGACTTCTTTCAGAGAATTAAGAATAATTTGAAAAATTTAATGTCTATAAAAAATTTTATTTAATTTTTATTATTATTTGATAATTATTTGCATATTGTAGGGAAAAATAGAAGTATTTATTTTTAATAAAGCCGAAGTATATTTTCCAGATCAACTTCTTTCAACCTTTTTTTTCATAATCCATTTTAACAAAACAACTTGTCTTGACTTAAGCGATTAAGATAATTTTCAAATTTAATCAAAACAATTTTGACAAAACGACTTAAGGCCCAACCATAATGTGCTTAGGCTGGCTTAAACAACTATGCGAATGCATACAATTAAATGTGTTTAACCATAATGTACTTAACCAACGTTTCGTTGAGTTTCATTTCAATTTCATTTGTTTACGTTTGGTGCGATCGGCTTCGCTCCAAACAGCTGTTTTTGTGTTTGTGTAAACAATAATATACAAAAGATCGCAGTGTGCAATGGAAACCGAGGATAACTTCATTGAAAATTTGATTGAAAATATATAAAAAAACGATTTCTCTGTGACAAATGTGTATCTTATTCATTTTCAACCATTTAAATATTTTTCTTTTCTGTTTATTTTGTATCACATTAATAACAAAATTTAAACAAATGTGCCTGTGTTTACAATTGGAATGAACGCACGGTTGTATTTTTTAGTACTATTTTTTATTTATGATTTTTTTTTTATTAAAAAAAATAAATATAACTGACGTGTTTTCGGTAAAATATTTAACCGTTGTAGATATTAAATAACATTTTGTAATAAAAATCTGTATATTTATGAAATATAGAGACAAATCAAATTTTACATAAGTACTAATATTTGCAACTAACAACAGCTTGCATTTAAGTTCAAAAAGTACATTATAGCCACTCAAAAGCTTCGTTAGACTTTTGACAGACGTTTCGTTGATTTCTGACATTAGCATACGTCTACGAAAGTACATTATGGTTGGGCCCTTACACTCCGGTTCACTTATTTAAATGCACAAAAAATCCCATATTCAGGAGCCGGTATCTTTTGCAATTTTAAACCGATTCCAGAATTTTAAAATAGAAATGGAAGCTAGACATCTTGAGATATAAACAAAAATGTGTGTGAAGATAAATTCGAATTTAACTAGTCGAGACATATACCAAATAATCTAGTACAGCCATATTTTACGTTAACAGAGCTCTGTTAACACGTTAACAGTGGTTATATGCCAAAAGGGTATAATTACCGAGCCGATTTAGGAGAAACAGGACTTGGTACACATATGTGACTATATACGAATTGTAGCCCAGGGAGTCCTCTATTGAGTTCCATAAGTAGAATAACCAGCAGTACTTTGGGATTTTGTAAATTTAGATTCAAAAAAACCACTTTATGCGAAATATGAGAATTCTGTGGAGGATAAGTGGCCATTTCTGAAGAAATACGACTTGGTACACATATGTGACTATATACGAATGGTAGTCCAGGGAGTCCTCTATTGAGTTCCATAAGTAGAATAACCAGCGGTACTTTGGGATTTTGTTCATTTGGTTTTGAAAAAATCGCTTTATGAAAAATATGAGAATTCTCCAGAAGATTAGTGGTCATTTCTGAGGAAATGGAAAATAGTACACATATGCCACTATATACAAATTGTGCTCCATGGAGTCCCCTTTCGACCCATACCATTGGTATAACCAGCGCAATTTTGGGATTTGAGAAAATTGAATTTTAAAAAATCGCTTTTTAAGAAAAAAAAATCGAAAATTCTCTAGAAGATTAGGGGTCATTATGGAAAAATGGGAAATAGTACACATATGCCACTATATACAAATTGTGCTCCATGGAGTCCCCTTTCGATCCATACCATTGGTATAACCAGCGCAATTTTGGGATTTGAGAAAATTGAATTTTAAAAAATCGCTTTTTAAGAAAAAAAAAATCGAAAATTCTCTAGAAGATTAGGGGTCATTATGGAAAAATGGGAAATAGTACACATATGCCACTATATACAAATTGTGCTCCATGGAGTCCCCTTTCGACCCATACCATTGGTATAACCAGCGCAATTTTGGGATTTGAGAAAATTGAATTTTAAAAAATCGCTTTTTAAGGAAAAAAAATCGAAAATTCTCTAGAAGATTAGGGGTCATTATGGAAAAATGGGAAATAGTACACATATGCCACTATATACAAATTGTGCTCCATGGAGTCCCCTTTCGACCCATACCATTGGTATAACCAGCGCAATTTTGGGATTTGAGAAAATTGAATTTTAAAAAATCGCTTTTTAAGAAAAAAAAAATCGAAAATTCTCTAGAAGATTAGGGGTCATTATGGAAAAATGGGAAATAGTACACATATGCCACTATATACAAATTGTGCTCCATGGAGTCCCCTTTCGATCCATACCATTGGTATAACCAACGCAATTTTGGGATTTGAGAAAATTGAATTTTAAAAAATCGCTTTTTAAGAAAAAAAAAATCGAAAATTCTCTAGAGGATTTAGGGTCATTATGGAAAAATGGGAAATAGTACACATATGCCACTATATACAAATTGTGCTCCATGGAGTCCCCTTTCGACCCATACCATTGGTATAACCAGCGCAATTTTGGGATTTGAGAAAATTGAATTTTAAAAAATCGCTTTTTAAGAAAAAAAAATCGAAAATTCTCTAGAAGATTAGGGGTCATTATGGAAAAATGGGAAATAGTACACATATGCCACTATATACAAATTGTGCTCCATGGAGTCCCCTTTCGATCCATACCATTGGTATAACCAGCGCAATTTTGGGATTTGAGAAAATTGAATTTTAAAAAATCGCTTTTTAAGGAAAAAAAATCGAAAATTCTCTAGAAGATTAGGGGTCATTATGGAAAAATGGGAAATAGTACACATATGCCACTATATACAAATTGTGCTCCATGGAGTCCCCTTTCGACCCATACCATTGGTATAACCAGCGCAATTTTGGGATTTGAGAAAATTGAATTTAAAAAAATCGCTTTTTAAGAAAAAAAAATCGAAAATTCTCTAGAAGATTAGGGGTCATTATGGAAAAATGGGAAATAGTACACATATGCCACTATATACAAATTGTGCTCCATGGAGTCCCCTTTCGATCCATACCATTGGTATAACCAGCGCAATTTTGGGATTTGAGAAAATTGAATTTTAAAAAATCGCTTTTTAAGAAAAAAAAAATCGAAAATTCTCTAGAGGATTTAGGGTCATTATGGAAAAATGGGAAATAGTACACATATGCCACTATATACAAATTGTGCTCCATGGAGTCCCCTTTCGATCCATACCATTGGTATAACCAGCGCAATTTTGGGATTTGAGAAAATTGAATTTTAAAAAATCGCTTTTTAAGGAAAAAAAAATCGAAAATTCTCTAGAAGATTAGGGGTCATTATGGAAAAATGGGAAATAGTACACATATGCCACTATATACAAATTGTGCTCCATGGAGTCCCCTTTCGATCCATACCATTGGTATAACCAGCGCAATTTTGGGATTTGAGAAAATTGAATTTTAAAAAATCGCTTTTTAAGGAAAAAAAATCGAAAATTCTCTAGAAGATTAGGGGTCATTATGGAAAAATGGGAAATAGTACACATATGCCACTATATACAAATTGTGCTCCATGGAGTCAACTTTCGACCCATACCATTGGTATAACCAGCGCAATTTTGGGATTTGAGAAAATTGAATTTTAAAAAATCGCTTTTTAAGAAAAAAAAAATCGAAAATTCTCTAGAAGATTAGGGGTCATTATGGAAAAATGGGAAATAGTACACATATGCCACTATATACAAATTGTGCTCCATGGAGTCCCCTTTCGATCCATACCATTGGTATAACCAGCGCAATTTTGGGATTTGAGAAAATTGAATTTTAAAAAATCGCTTTTTAAGGAAAAAAAATCGAAAATTCTCTAGAAGATTAGGGGTCATTATGGAAAAATGGGAAATAGTACACATATGCCACTATATATAAATTGTGCTCCATGGAGTCCCCTTTCGATCCATACCATTGGTATAACCAGCGCAATTTTGGGATTTGAGAAAATTGAATTTTAAAAAATCGCTTTTTAAGGAAAAAAAAATCGAAAATTCTCTAGAAGATTAGGGGTCATTATGGAAAAATGGGAAATAGTACACATATGCCACAATATACAAATTGTGCTCCATGGAGTCCCCTTTCGACCCATACCATTGGTATAACCAGCGCAATTTTGGGATTTGAGAAAATTGAATTTTAAAAAATCGCTTTTTAAGAAAAAAAAAATCGAAAATTCTCTAGAAGATTAGGGGTCATTATGGAAAAATGGGAAATAGTACACATATGCCACTATATACAAATTGTGCTCCATGGAGTCCCCTTTCGATCCATACCATTGGTATAACCAGCGCAATTTTGGGATTTGAGAAAATTGAATTTTAAAAAATCGCTTTTTAAGGAAAAAAAATCGAAAATTCTCTAGAAGATTAGGGGTCATTATGGAAAAATGGGAAATAGTACACATATGCCACTATATACAAATTGTGCTCCATGGAGTCCCCTTTCGACCCATACCATTGGTATAACCAGCGCAATTTTGGGATTTGAGAAAATTGAATTTTAAAAAATCGCTTTTTAAGAAAAAAAAAATCGAAAATTCTCTAGAAGATTAGGGGTCATTATGGAAAAATGGGAAATAGTACACATATGCCACTATATACAAATTGTGCTCCATGGAGTCCCCTTTCGATCCATACCATTGGTATAACCAGCGCAATTTTGGGATTTGAGAAAATTGAATTTTAAAAAATCGCTTTTTAAGGAAAAAAAATCGAAAATTCTCTAGAAGATTAGGGGTCATTATGGAAAAATGGGAAATAGTACACATATGCCACTATATACAAATTGTGCTCCATGGAGTCCCCTTTCGACCCATACCATTGGTATAACCAGCGCAATTTTGGGATTTGAGAAAATTGAATTTTAAAAAATCGCTTTTTAAGAAAAAAAAAATCGAAAATTCTCTAGAAGATTAGGGGTCATTATGGAAAAATGGGAAATAGTACACATATGCCACTATATACAAATTGTGCTCCATGGAGTCCCCTTTCGATCCATACCATTGGTATAACCAGCGCAATTTTGGGATTTGAGAAAATTGAATTTTAAAAAATCGCTTTTTAAGGAAAAAAAATCGAAAATTCTCTAGAAGATTAGGGGTCATTATGGAAAAATGGGAAATAGTACACATATGCCACTATATACAAATTGTGCTCCATGGAGTCCCCTTTCGACCCATACCATTGGTATAACCAGCGCAATTTTGGGATTTGAGAAAATTGAATTTTAAAAAATCGCTTTTTAAGAAAAAAAAAATCGAAAATTCTCTAGAAGATTAGGGGTCATTATGGAAAAATGGGAAATAGTACACATATGCCACTATATACAAATTGTGCTCCATGGAGTCCCCTTTCGATCCATACCATTGGTATAACCAGCGCAATTTTGGGATTTGAGAAAATTGAATTTTAAAAAATCGCTTTTTAAGAAAAAAAAAAATCGAAAATTCTCTAGAGGATTTAGGGTCATTATGGAAAAATGGGAAATAGTACACATATGCCACTATATACAAATTGTGCTCCATGGAGTCCCCTTTCGACCCATACCATTGGTATAACCAGCGCAATTTTGGGATTTGAGAAAATTGAATTTTAAAAAATCGCTTTTTAAGAAAAAAAAATCGAAAATTCTCTAGAAGATTAGGGGTCATTATGGAAAAATGGGAAATAGTACACATATAATGACCCCTAAATCCTCTAGAGAATTTTCGATTTTTTTTTTCTTAAAAAGCGATTTTTTAAAATTCAATTTTCTCAAATCCCAAAATTGCGCTGGTTATACCAATGGTATGGGTCGAAAGGGGACTCCATGGAGCACAATTTGTATATAGTGGCATATGTGTACTATTTCCCATTTTTCCATAATGACCCCTAATCTTCTAGAGAATTTTCGATTTTTTTTCTTAAAAAGCGATTTTTTAAAATTCAATTTTCTCAAATCCCAAAATTGCGCTGGTTATACCAATGGTATGGGTCGAAAGGGGACTCCATGGAGCACAATTTGTATATAGTGGCATATGTGTACTATTTCCCATTTTTCCATAATGACCCCTAATCTTCTAGAGAATTTTCGATTTTTTTTTCTTAAAAAGCGATTTTTTAAAATTCAATTTTCTCAAATCCCAAAATTGCGCTGGTTATACCAATGGTATGGGTCGAAAGGGGACTCCATGGAGCACAATTTGTATATAGTGGCATATGTATACTATTTCCCATTTTTCCATAATGACCCTAAATCCTCTAGAGAATTTTCGATTTTTTTTTTCTTAAAAAGCGATTTTTTAAAATTCAATTTTCTCAAATCCCAAAATTGCGCTGGTTATACCAATGGTATGGGTCGAAAGGGGACTCCATGGAGCACAATTTGTATATAGTGGCATATGTGTACTATTTCCCATTTTTCCATAATGACCCCTAATCTTCTAGAGAATTTTCGATTTTTTTTCTTAAAAAGCGATTTTTTAAAATTCAATTTTCTCAAATCCCAAAATTGCGCTGGTTATACCAATGGTATGGGTCGAAAGGGGACTCCATGGAGCACAATTTGTATATAGTGGCATATGTGTACTATTTCCCATTTTTCCATAATGACCCCTAATCTTCTAGAGAATTTTCGATTTTTTTTTCTTAAAAAGCGATTTTTTAAAATTCAATTTTCTCAAATCCCAAAATTGCGCTGGTTATACCAATGGTATGGGTCGAAAGGGGACTCCATGGAGCACAATTTGTATATAGTGGCATATGTGTACTATTTCCCATTTTTCCATAATGACCCCTAATCTTCTAGAGAATTTTCGATTTTTTTTCTTAAAAAGCGATTTTTTAAAATTCAATTTTCTCAAATCCCAAAATTGCGCTGGTTATACCAATGGTATGGGTCGAAAGGGGACTCCATGGAGCACAATTTGTATATAGTGGCATATGTGTACTATTTCCCATTTTTCCATAATGACCCTAAATCCTCTAGAGAATTTTCGATTTTTTTTTTTCTTAAAAAGCGATTTTTTAAAATTCAATTTTCTCAAATCCCAAAATTGCGCTGGTTATACCAATGGTATGGATCGAAAGGGGACTCCATGGAGCACAATTTGTATATAGTGGCATATGTGTACTATTTCCCATTTTTCCATAATGACCCCTAATCTTCTAGAGAATTTTCGATTTTTTTTTCTTAAAAAGCGATTTTTTAAAATTCAATTTTCTCAAATCCCAAAATTGCGCTGGTTATACCAATGGTATGGGTCGAAAGGGGACTCCATGGAGCACAATTTGTATATAGTGGCATATGTGTACTATTTCCCATTTTTCCATAATGACCCTAAATCTTCTAGAGAATTTTCGATTTTTTTTCCTTAAAAAGCGATTTTTTAAAATTCAATTTTCTCAAATCCCAAAATTGCGCTGGTTATACCAATGGTATGGATCGAAAGGGGACTCCATGGAGCACAATTTGTATATAGTGGCATATGTGTACTATTTCCCATTTTTCCATAATGACCCCTAATCTTCTAGAGAATTTTCGATTTTTTTTTTCTTAAAAAGCGATTTTTTAAAATTCAATTTTCTCAAATCCCAAAATTGCGCTGGTTATACCAATGGTATGGGTCGAAAGGGGACTCCATGGAGCACAATTTGTATATAGTGGCATATGTGTACTATTTCCCATTTTTCCATAATGACCCCTAATCTTCTAGAGAATTTTCGATTTTTTTTTCTTAAAAAGCGATTTTTTTAAATTCAATTTTCTCAAATCCCAAAATTGCGCTGGTTATACCAATGGTATGGGTCGAAAGGGGACTCCATGGAGCACAATTTGTATATAGTGGCATATGTGTACTATTTCCCATTTTTCCATAATGACCCTAAATCCTCTAGAGAATTTTCGATTTTTTTTTTCTTAAAAAGCGATTTTTTAAAATTCAATTTTCTCAAATCCCAAAATTGCGCTGGTTATACCAATGGTATGGGTCGAAAGGGGACTCCATGGAGCACAATTTGTATATTGTGGCATATGTGTACTATTTCCCATTTTTCCATAATGACCCCTAATCTTCTAGAGAATTTTCGATTTTTTTTTCTTAAAAAGCGATTTTTTAAAATTCAATTTTCTCAAATCCCAAAATTGCGCTGGTTATACCAATGGTATGGGTCGAAAGGGGACTCCATGGAGCACAATTTGTATATAGTGGCATATGTGTACTATTTCCCATTTTTCCATAATGACCCCTAATCTTCTAGAGAATTTTCGATTTTTTTTTCTTAAAAAGCGATTTTTTTAAATTCAATTTTCTCAAATCCCAAAATTGCGCTGGTTATACCAATGGTATGGGTCGAAAGGGGACTCCATGGAGCACAATTTGTATATAGTGGCATATGTGTACTATTTCCCATTTTTCCATAATGACCCCTAATCTTCTAGAGAATTTTCGATTTTTTTTCTTAAAAAGCGATTTTTTAAAATTCAATTTTCTCAAATCCCAAAATTGCGCTGGTTATACCAATGGTATGGGTCGAAAGGGGACTCCATGGAGCACAATTTGTATATAGTGGCATATGTGTACTATTTCCCATTTTTCCATAATGACCCTAAATCCTCTAGAGAATTTTCGATTTTTTTTTTCTTAAAAAGCGATTTTTTAAAATTCAATTTTCTCAAATCCCAAAATTGCGCTGGTTATACCAATGGTATGGATCGAAAGGGGACTCCATGGAGCACAATTTGTATATAGTGGCATATGTGTACTATTTCCCATTTTTCCATAATGACCCCTAATCTTCTAGAGAATTTTCGATTTTTTTTTCCTTAAAAAGCGATTTTTTAAAATTCAATTTTCTCAAATCCCAAAATTGCGCTGGTTATACCAATGGTATGGATCGAAAGGGGACTCCATGGAGCACAATTTGTATATAGTGGCATATGTGTACTATTTCCCATTTTTCCATAATGACCCCTAATCTTCTAGAGAATTTTCGATTTTTTTTTTCTTAAAAAGCGATTTTTTAAAATTCAATTTTCTCAAATCCCAAAATTGCGCTGGTTATACCAATGGTATGGGTCGAAAGGGGACTCCATGGAGCACAATTTGTATATAGTGGCATATGTGTACTATTTCCCATTTTTCCATAATGACCCCTAATCTTCTAGAGAATTTTCGATTTTTTTTTCTTAAAAAGCGATTTTTTTAAATTCAATTTTCTCAAATCCCAAAATTGCGCTGGTTATACCAATGGTATGGATCGAAAGGGGACTCCATGGAGCACAATTTGTATATAGTGGCATATGTGTACTATTTCCCATTTTTCCATAATGACCCCTAATCTTCTAGAGAATTTTCGATTTTTTTTTTTTCTTAAAAAGCGATTTTTTAAAATTCAATTTTCTCAAATCCCAAAATTGCGCTGGTTATACCAATGGTATGGGTCGAAAGGGGACTCCATGGAGCACAATTTGTATATTGTGGCATATGTGTACTATTTCCCATTTTTCCATAATGACCCCTAATCTTCTAGAGAATTTTCGATTTTTTTTTCCTTAAAAAGCGATTTTTTAAAATTCAATTTTCTCAAATCCCAAAATTGCGCTGGTTATACCAATGGTATGGATCGAAAGGGGACTCCATGGAGCACAATTTATATATAGTGGCATATGTGTACTATTTCCCATTTTTCCATAATGACCCCTAATCTTCTAGAGAATTTTCGATTTTTTTTCCTTAAAAAGCGATTTTTTAAAATTCAATTTTCTCAAATCCCAAAATTGCGCTGGTTATACCAATGGTATGGATCGAAAGGGGACTCCATGGAGCACAATTTATATATAGTGGCATATGTGTACTATTTCCCATTTTTCCATAATGACCCCTAATCTTCTAGAGAATTTTCGATTTTTTTTCCTTAAAAAGCGATTTTTTAAAATTCAATTTTCTCAAATCCCAAAATTGCGCTGGTTATACCAATGGTATGGATCGAAAGGGGACTCCATGGAGCACAATTTGTATATAGTGGCATATGTGTACTATTTTCCATTTCCTCAGAAATGACCACTAATCTTCTGGAGAATTCTCATATTTTTCATAAAGCGATTTTTTCAAAACCAAATGAACAAAATCCCAAAGTACCGCTGGTTATTCTACTTATGGAACTCAATAGAGGACTCCCTGGACTACCATTCGTATATAGTCACATATGTGTACCAAGTCGTATTTCTTCAGAAATGGCCACTTATCCTCCACAGAATTCTCATATTTCGCATAAAGTGGTTTTTTTGAATCTAAATTTACAAAATCCCAAAGTACTGCTGGTTATTCTACTTATGGAACTCAATAGAGGACTCCCTGGACTACCATTCGTATATAGTCACATATGTGTACCATGTCCTGTTTCTCCTAAATCGGCTCGGTAATTATACCCTTTTGGCATATAACCACTGTTAACGTGTTAACAGAGCTCTGTTAACGTAAAATATGGCTGTACTAAATTATTTGGTATATGTCTCGACTAGTTAAATTCGAATTTATCTTCACACACATTAAACAAAATCATGACAATGGTGGTTTCTTAACTAAGGAACCTTTTTTTGAGGAATTTATAAAAAAAATCTAAAAATGTGGAATTTTTTCTTTTGGATTTTTTGTGCCTTTAAATAAGTGAACCGGAGTGTATATATGGTGGAAGCTAATTTTTTTCTTTAAAATCTATTTAACAAAAAGTCTTAAATTAATTTTTTGTCGCTTTAATGAAAACTATTGCTTCTAGAGCAGTGGTCTTCACCAGTATTACTCAGGTAAATAAATTGTTCGGATATTTTTTTAGTTTTTCTTACTCTCTTCGTGAATATTACAACCAGGGTTGCTTAATTCCACAAAAATTCTGGCAAACAGCTTCTTAAAATATACCAAAATTACCCGTATCGTTAATTCTTATTATTTTAGTTTAAAATTAAATTTATTGTACTTTATTAACAGATATCACTTTTAGAATTCCTGGAAACCAGTTTTTGTTTTATTTTCCTATGAAAAACTTAATTAATTATAAAAAAATTTGCAATGTTAAAAATCTTTCATAAAAAGAAATCCATACGATTTGTTTTCATCATGTTAAACGACAACCACAATTATTACAAAAACATGTGTGTGAGACAAAAATTGCGTTTTTTTAGTTTTCAAGAGAGCAAAATCTGTTTGTCAGACACTGAGAAGTTATGATAATAAGCAACATAAACTTATTAATGTTTATATTTCTTTTAACTACATTTCAATTGGTTAATAGCATTTACAAACAATTTATTTCATGAATAATTTTAATAAATTAGTTTAAATTTTAAAATTAAAGGTTTTTAAAACGAAAATTTTCACAAATTTCATTCAAGTTGTTAAAAACAATACAAATGAAGAAACCAATCTCATCTCTCAGTGTATTTTTGTGTGACTCTCTTTGTGAAGACCACTGTTCTAGAGGGAAAAAAAGGTCGCATGATGTTCGTTAAGTATTTGTGTGTAATATCCAAGTTCAAAATTTCTTTAATTTTCTAAGCAACTACTTCTATTAGCCTTTTGAACTGTTTTTTTGCTCTACTGAAAACTTGTTGATTTAGAGAGAAGACGTTCTGTCAAATGTCCACAGATTAAAATAAGACCTCAGTTTAAAAAATTGGAAAGAAAATTACTCGTATTAGAGTTTTTTTTTAAACAAAATGTTTTCCAAAAACGAAATTTTGAACAAAGCAATCAAAAGTGTGTTTTTTATGGTCCATTCAAGAAAAAAGCGAATCTGACAGCTTTTCTTTACCAGGATCGAAAATAAAAATAAATTTTCCTATACTCATGTCAAAATATAAAACAACACATATACTCGCTTCCGATCTGTCAGACCGATGTTTGCAGAGCCTACAAAACTTATATTAGCTTAAAAAATTTACTTTTAGAAATGTATGGTTTTAGTTTTATAGAAAATAATTATTATATATTTTTTCGAATTAAATTCGAATATTTATAACACAAAGAACTCTGATGATACCTTTCGTAGCTGGGTCGAAAACTAGTTCAGTTCTGCTGGGTTGTTTTAAATTAAATTTTTTAAAAATTTAAAAATCCAATAGAGGTTTTTATTAAAAATAAATTTAATTATTAAATTATTTTTATATTTAAACGCTGTTTATTATGCGATATGTGGCTGTATCAGACATTTTGGTAATCTGGTTACAGATGCACAAGGGACACTGAGATTATGGAGACAGCATTTTTCTAACCTACTGCAAGGCGATGACGACACAAATTCCGCCTCTAGAGATGCTGTGCCGCTCCCAATTAATGATGACGACGTTAAGATCCTGTCGCCCAGCTATGAAGATATCAAGATTGCCATACAGCGACTAAGAAGCAACAAAGCGGCCGGACCGGATGGTCTGCCCGCTGAGCTCTTCAAGTATGGAGGCGATGAGCTGGTTAGGTGCATGCACCAGAGTATGGCTGGAGGAAAGCATGCCCAATGATTGGAATCTCAGTGCGCTCTGTCCCATCCTGAAAAAGGGAGACCCCACGATATGCACCAACTACAGGGGTATAAGCCTTCTCCCTATCGCATATAAGGTTCTTACGAGCGTATTGTGTGAACGACTGAAGCCATTCGCCATCTCACTGATTGGACCTTATCAGTGCGGCTTCAGACCTGGTAAGTCCACCATTGACCAGATATCCACACTGCGCCAAATCCTGGAGAAGACCCATGAAAGTCAAGTTGACACACACCACCTTTTTGTCGACTATAAGGCAGAGTTCGATAGCCCGATAAGAGATCGCGTATATGCCGCAATGTCTGAGCTCGGTATTCCTGCAAAGCTGATAAGACTGTGCAGAATGACGTTGACCAACTCCTGCAGCTCCGTCAAGGTAGGAAAAGACCTCTCCGAACCTTTTCGTTTCATTTTTCATTATGTCAGTAAGCAAAATAACGCGTATTGTGAAAAAGCAATTGTATTCGGCAAGAATGACGCATTGCGGTCTATTAAGCTATATTTTTCCGAAAATAAATCTAGAAGTACTATTACTGTCATCACAAAAACTTCAACTGCATGCTTTTTCTTCTTGTAATTTAATAATTTATTTTTATTTTACTCTGTCTTTTTCTACGTCACAAAACTAACTATTGGTTCATTTCATATGCACATACTTCCATACTAGTGTAGAATAAGTGTTTGCGTGTAATTGTGTGATAACCTCAATACAAAAAAATACTCATTTAATCACATTTACCCTCTCTGTCTGTCTTTCTCATATTTCTTTTAAGCACCAGGTTTGTTTACATTCCTTTTTATTTATTTTCAATGCATACATATTCTATTATGATGAATATTATTATTGTTGTACGAGTATTGTTCCACATTTTTTATTGTTGTTATCTCGTAATAGCATTATTTTATTGTTGTCGTTTTCGTCATCGTCACCGTAATTTTTTTTCGCTCCGATTTTGATGTTGGGAAAGTAAGTAATCGTTGTGTGTTGATACTTTTTAATTAAAATTTTTGATTGTTTTTTAACCAAAATGTGTGAAAATTTTAATAAATTTTCAATTGCTTGAAATATTTGTTGTTGTTTGTTTGTTTGTTTTTTTTTTTCAATTTAAAATAATCAATCTGGAGAGGAAATAGAGATGTGTTTTTACTAATAAGAAAAAAATTAATGAAAACTAAAATCATTACTCGTTTTCTATGGCTTAAAAATGTTATTGTTTTCTAATTTAAAGAAATCAACATTTGTAATTCAATTTCGAATTAGAGCAAAGATTTGGTATGTTTCTTGTTACATATATTTATAATTAAAATATATATTTTTATTTAAATAACCGAGAAATTTATTGTTTATTGAAAAAAAATCCCGGGTTGTAGGACTTTGCGTAAACGTTAACAAAGATTCAGCATTGGTTGAATAGTAGTTTCACTTCTAAGAATTTGTAAACCTTGTGATCTATGTATAAACTTAAGATGATACTGCTTTATTGGAATTCGGTGTGACCCTTATCATGAATTAAATTTCACACGTACATAATTTGTACTTCTTCAGCAACATTTTAATCGATAATTTAGAGTCGTTTTTGTACATCCTAACAAAGATGGAACACTTGTTGAATTCTATTTTCACCTTCTGGAATCTGTAATATTACACACTGTACTCTTTCAAAAATATCCTTTAAAATATAATATTTTCATATGTCGGCGAAATGTCTTATCATGGATGACACCGACTTACCAACAACACATTTTATGGCTAATCAGGTATTGTTTAGTAGAATGTCACATTGAACATTCCATAGAGAGCAGATGGAACACAAAAGTTTTGTGGAAAGCGAACTTTATATGTTTTACTGTATGTCCACGAGCTGAGTAGTCTTTGTTAAAAATATGAGTTTACCTAAGAAATATTAAGTATTTTCCTTAATTATTTTCTTCAGAACAAAACTGCAGAAGTGAAATTCGGTCAGCATCATTTTCTAGCAACCGTGGCCTAGTGGTTAGTGTGTTGGCTTACTAAGACCAGAGCTCCGGTTCAAGCCCCTGTCTGAGATCTTGAACCAAAGAAATATTAAAAAAATATAAAATATTTCTTTCGGCGACTACCTCTTAGCAGACTTCTGGCAAATGCTTTGGGAGTAACTGGTTGCCCTGAACAAGCTTCTCAAGTCAGTTGTTAAACTGTTTGGCCCGGTACTCATGGATAAAAATTGACACACACAACATGAGTGCTGCGAGTACATACATACACACATAGTTGGCCATTGCCACCCTGTTTCAGAGTTACGGCCTAGCTTCTCGTAGCATGACCCAAGGTTGTAAAGGCCAGTTATGTATGTATGTATGTAAGTTCACAATCTACTTATCAGTCAGAAAATGGGAGGAATTAGGCAAGTGGGCGATACCTCCCATTCAAACTAAATATCGATTTTTGTAGACAATTGCTTAATTTTTTTGCCTAGCAAAACAGGCATAGGGTCCGCTATTTTAAATATAAAAATAAATTAAATTGACTTTTGTTTAATTTTTAAAAATTGTATAATAATATCTTAATTATTAATTTTTTTATTTTCGTTTCAGGTAAATATTTGATACCTTCTTCAAATTAAAATGGATTTTACATTGGTATGATTAACTCTAACTCTTAACTTAATTTTCCAATAATTGCATACACCTAATTCTGTTTTTACGAGAATAACGCGATTTGATTTGATATAACTGGGCCTAAAAAATTATCTATTTTGCACAGAAAAACTTGGGTATTTTTATATTGCATTCGACGTAGCTAGGAAATGACTAGCTAATAACCAATCATTACCATTAGCTACCGATCTAACTACTAGCAATGCTTATGACTGACGACCTTAATACCGTGATGACATTGACGGTAGTCAATTACCCATGATCTGCATAACCTAACCATTTCACTAATACAGTATTCCCCGGATAATTGTCCCACTCTTATTTACCTCAATTTCTAAATCCCCATATTTTTTCTTACCATTTTCTAACAAAATTACTTACTTACTTAGCTGGCCATAACAACCCGTTAACGGATTTCGGCCTGCCTCAACACTAGTCTCCAGGCGTCTCTGCCAATTGATGACAGGGCTCCATCTACCTGGTCTTTCCAACGTAAACATGGACGTCCTCTACGCCGACGTGCAATGACCTTCGCATCGAAAACCTTTTTCGCTGGAGCAGATTCTTCCATCCGAACAACATATCCGAGCCAGCGCAGCCGCTTGATGTTAATGCGCTGGACAACATCTACGTCGCCGAGGAGCTCATACAGCTCATAGTTGATCCTAATGCGAAACTCATCGCCTTGCTTCAGTGGACCAAAGATCTTGCGAAGAATTTTTCTCTCAAACACTCCCAGGACCACTGCATCGGCACAAGACAGCGTCCATGCTTCCGCACCATAGAGAAGCACCGGAAGAATAAGCGACTTGTAGAGTTTTAACTTCGTCGCACGAGAGAGGTCTCTGTTACTAAACTGCCTACCGAGACCGTAGTAGCACCTGTTGGCCAGTGTAATTCTTCGCTTGATCTCCAGACTGACATCATTCTTGCTGGTAATGGCTGTGCCAAGGTAAATAAATTCCTTGACCACATCGAATGTATAGTTGCCGGCTGTAACCTGGGAGCCGATACGTTCAACATCCCTACTCGTCGACAACATGTACTTCGTCTTGCTCTCATTTACCGCCAGACCCATTTTTGCAGACTCCCGTTCAATAGCATTAAAGGCTGCGGTGACATCTCGCTTGGTATGCCCAATGATGTTAATGTCGTCTGCATACGCAAGAAGCTGGACCCTTCTGTTAAAAATAGTGCCATTACGATGTACACCTGCCTTTCGCAAAACGCTCTCCATGACGAAGTTGAAGAGGTCGCAGGATAAGGGATCGCCTTGTCTGAAACCTCGCACGGTATTAAAAGGCTCGGAGAGGTCTCTTCCTACCTTGACGGAGCTGCAGGAGTTGCTCAGCGTCATTCTGCATAGCCTTATCAGCTTAGCAGGAATACCGAACTCAGACATTGCGGCATAAACGCGATCCCTAATTGGGCTATCGAAGGCTGCCTTATAGTCGACAAAAAGATGGTGTGTGTCGACTTGACTTTCATGGGTCTTCTCCAGGATTTGGCGCAGTGTGAATATCTGGTCAATGGTGGACTTACCAGGTCTGAAGCCGCACTGATAAGGTCCAATCAGTGAGATGGCGAATGGCTTCAGTCGTTCACACAATACGCTCGTAAGAACCTTATATGCGATAGGGAGGAGGCTTATACCCCTGTAGTTGGTGCATATCGTGGGATCTCCCTTTTTCAGGATGGGACAGAGAGCACTAAGATTCCAATCGTTGGGCATACTTTCCTCCAGCCATACTCTGCGAATGAGCTGGTGCATGCACCTAACCAACTCATCGCCTCCATACTTGAAGAGTTCAGCTGGCAAACCATCAGGTCCAGCTGCTTTGTTGTTCTTCAGTCGCCATATGGCAACCTTGACCTCTTCATGGCTGGGGGACGGGATCTCGACGTCGTCGTTAATGATTTTGTCCGGCACAGCATCTCTAGAGGCGGAATTTGTGTCGCCATCGCCCTGCAGTAGATTAGAGAAGTGCTGTCTCCATAATCTCAGTGCACCATGTGCATCTGTAACCAGATTACCATGTTCGTCTCTGCAGAAGGTTGCTCCGGGCTTTAAACCAGTAGTAAGACGCCTTATCTTTTTATAAAAATTTCGAGCATCATTTCTACTCCTGCACATCTCGATTTCCTCACGATCACGCGTTTCTTGCTCTCTTTTCTTCTTTCTAAATAGGCGTCTCTCTTCCCTCCTCTTTTCTCTGTACACCTCCACCGTTGCTCTTGTAGTGGTGGACTGCAATGTTCGTCTATAGGCAGCGTTCTTTGCTGCAGTGGCCTCACGGCACTCTTCATCGTACCATTGGTTTCTGCGGGGAGGACGCTCAAAACCAAGAACTGTTTCGGCAGCGCTGCGCAGAGAGTGAGCGATGTGAGACCACTGTCCAGCAATACTTTCGAGAGAGGACGGGATGTAATTGAGCTCGTTAGAAAGACGATCGGAAAACGACCTGGCTGTCTCTTGTGATCGCAGCTTTTTGATGTCTAGCTTCCCTTGCACACTAGAACGTGTCGTATTCGACGCGCATATACGCAGTCGCATCTTGGCTGCGACAAGATAATGGTCCGAGTCGACATTTGGACCTCTAAATATGCGCACGTCTAGTATGCTGGATACATGCCTTCCATCAATCTCAATGTGATCGATCTGGTTGTTGGTAGATCGATCAGGAGAGAGCCAGGTGGCCTTATTTATTTATTTATTTATTTTTATTTATTTATTCAGTCTCATGCCGTTCAGTGAGGTGGAATTATGGAGACTGAACTGTCCGACAGTGGGGCCAAAGATACCTTCACGTCCAACTTTCGCATTGAAATCGCCGAGGACAATTTTGGCGTCATGTGCCGGACACCTATCGTATACGTCCTCGAACTTGGCGTAGAAAGCATCTTTGACCGCATCATCCTTCTCTTCCGTCGGGGCGTGCACGCAAATAAGGCTGATATTATAAAACTTTGCCTTTATTCGGATCGTAGCAATTCTTTCGTTCACGGGGGTGAACTCCGAGACAAGATGGCGAAGTCTCTTACTTACTACGAATCCGCAGCCAAATTCGCGTCTCTTGTCATGGCAGCTGTAGTAGATGTCACATGTTGCTTGCCTCGTACAACCTTGTCCTATCCATCGCATTTCCTGGAAAGGCCCTAACTCGCATTTTTCCAAAATTTACTTTTTTTAGTGAATCCAATACATTTTAGAAATATGCCGCTCCTCACAAAGAATGTTTACAATATTATTAAAAATAACGGTATTACAAGCAATTGTACAGCATTTAATAAAAAGTTGTATATTAATAATTACAGTATCTGTTGTATTTTTACCTCCTCCTGTAAATTTTAAATTATTTGAGTTAGGGCCTTTCTACCTGAGACCAACGATATTAAATGAGCCGCTAAAATGCAATATAAATGCAAATTTACTGCAACCAGTAAGCAAATAGTACCATAAATCAAAAATAATATCTTATGCTGTAGCATATTTGGAAGCTTTAATGTATAAAATATAATATAATGCTTCCATTATTGCTTACAATTTTATTTATTGCTTCCAAATCTTAAAAATTTTCATCTGTGATAATACAAATGGGAATTATTAAAATGCGTTTATCTTTCAAGTAAATTCAAAACTTTTTGTATAATACCCTTATTGTGTCCTTTTATAGCATTTTCAGTTTAAATCAAACCTTTTTCAAAATAAATGAAACCTTTTACAAAATGAACGCAACATTTTTCAAATGAAATGTCTCATACTGATTTTTTATTTGTTTTTATTTAATAAGAGTATGTATTTATATTTTGGTTTTAATCAAAAGGTTTTAATGTTATGATATCATATTTAAGTAGAAAAACACAAATAAATCACTATTTAAAAACTTTTTGACAGTTCAAACCCAAAAGTTAAAAAAAATGTTCAACTTCATTGAATGAAAACAAAACAAATAAAAATAAATTTTGTTTTTTTTTTTTCTAATATTTTTTTTTTTGTTTAGTGTAGGCAAACATTTCAAACATTTTAAATAGTTTGGTACTTATTTCTTAAAGGCGCCAGAAGTCATTTTTTTTTTTATTTTTCTCAAACACTTGAAAATTTATTTGGCTTGTTGACGACAATTAGTAAAACAATTAAAAAAATGACGACTAAAAATCATTGAAAGTTTTGTTTTATATTGACAAGTTCAATGTAGCCATTTACTTGGGATTAGAATTAACAAACAATTGTGTATAATGAATGCTCAATTGTTTAATAATCATTTTAAAAAATCAAAAAATAAAAAGAAAAATCTAAAATACTCCTCTATTATGATTCACTTGTGGTTTTTATTCAAACAATTGAATTGAAAATTACAATACAAAAAAAAAAACAATTGTTTACCATACTTGTTAGAGAGTTATTTGAATTTTGTAAGTTTTATTTAAAAACTTAATATGACCAGCTGTTCTTCAATACGTGTAAGAGGCAATTTTGATTAAACAGCTGCTCGTGATGAAATTATTGCGTGAAGTATGAGACCTCACTGTAATTTTTGCTAGAACGATTACAATTCTTCAGTGTCGGAAGAAGTATTCATGTGTTAGAATTACATCATTCCATTTGATATCTTTATTCTGCTGAATCAGCAGGTGTTTCAACTCTTATTTTAGAGCATTTGGCGTAAGTGTATTCAATTCTTTTGATTTATTGCGCTGTTCTATCAAAACTCATGCTAACATTCATACCTTTTTTTTATTTTGCAAAACACATACATTTTTCAGATCGAATTTTCTCCAATTCCAAAATTATTTCACAAATACTACTTATACAGTTTCATTATGGACATCTTGGACTATCATCCTCATACAGTCAAGGCCATGTCCTATTTTTCTGTGAGTATATAGGTATAATAACCAATCAGCCTCTCGAAACATCTTGTAAAAAATATTTTTTTTTTATGTCGAATTTTCTCTAATTTCAATATTATTTCGGAAATACCACGAATACACAGCTCCATTAGCAACCTATTGGACAATTAACACATATAGTCTGGCCATCTCCTATTTTTCACATTAATCACTGATATTCTGCCCTTGTTAGTTTTTGTTGTTGTAATTTTCTAAAATTAATTAAAAAAACATTACAACCCTGTGTCAGGGTTACGGTCTAGCTTCTCGCAGCACTCATGTTGTGCGTTAATTTTTATCCATGAGTACCGGGACCTACAGTTTAAAGTCGACTTTAAACGACAGATTTGAGAAGCTTTTTCATGGCAATCAATTACTCCCAGAGATTGTGCCAGAAGGCTGCTGAGAGGTAGTCGCCGAAAGAAATTATTTTTTCATATTTCTTTTTTTCAAGATGTCACAGTTGAGATTTGAACCCGGCGCTATCGTCTAACCACTAGACCACGGCGTACCACCCCTTACAAGGAAAAAAAGTTTCGCCGTACCGTCTCTAACATAGAGTATTTTCTTTATTTTTTCTGTTTGCCGAACGTAGGGGTCGCCTTTTTAGTTTTATCATCATATCTTAGGTATTTACATCCCGATCTCAAAGTGTGAAACAATATCAAATTTTTTTGTCTCGAGAAGACCAATGTTTTTTGGTGTTTCCGAGGCATCAACATTAAAATATAAATTTTATTTTTTGCCGATCTTTAAGTATAATACATACTATCAATGTTTTTGGTCTTCTCGACACAAAAACACTGATATTATATCACACTTTGAGATCGGGATGTAAATACCTAAGATATGATGATAAGACTGAGAAGACGACTCTACATCCGGCTAAAAAAATTGTTTTTTGAAATTTCGTTTTGAAAACACCTTGTATTACAGGCTGTACGGGGAAGCTTTCTTTCAGGTACGGTCTAATACTCGTATCAATTGTTTATGCAAAATGAAATGAATATTTAACAACATGAAATCGTATAAAATCAAGATTAGGTATACAAAGCAAATAAAATAAAAATCTTTTTTTAAATAGTTGGTCCCATTAGGCACTATTACTTGCATAATTATTTTCTAACATCATGAACACTACCACCCGTTTTTTATTATTTAAGTGAAAAAAAAAACATGGGAATAATAAAAAAACAGAAAATTTGTGCCAATTATAAAAAAAAACAAAATACACGCCTACAAATAAAATGTGCTTAAAAATAAAATTTTTGAAAACCAGTAGCTCCGGAAAGGGTCACCCGCAATAAATAAAAGTTTAATGATCACCATTGATTCCAATTCACTCATTCAAGTTTATTTCGCACTCATACATACATACATACTCATACATACATATATGTATGTGTATGGTAGTGGCAAAAACAGAATGTTAAAATGAACTCAACGCATGTGTAACACCCAGATTTTTTACGTTTTTTTTTCAAATTCCAACAAGAGAAGCATAACATGTACTCTTCATTTATTATAATTCTTATAAACGTAACAATAGCTTAACCAACGAGCTTTAACTTGCCAAACCCTCTCCCTGTAAATGCTGTTCTGTTTATAACTATTTAGTGATCAATGGTTAGTAAAATAATAAAGATTGAGAGAAACACAATTTAAAAATGATGTCATAAAACTTTGAATTGCTTAAATTAGTATTTTTTATTTCTACTTCTAAATTTTTATTACTTTATGTCTTTTGATTTTGCACAGCTAATAAAAGAAAAGACAAAAAAAACATCGGTAGGGCGTTATTTTTCCTTTATTAAACCACTAAATAAATTTTCTCATAATTTTTATATTTTTGCAAAATAAATAGTAATTTCTTATAATAGTTTCTTTTTTTCATATGTTTCCTTCTATAAGGTTTTTGATGATGTCATTTTATTTCACTTTTATTTGCTATTATTTTTTTGTACGTTATTCATTCAAACATGTATTTTGATTAGAAAATATAAATTTCTTTTAAGCTGCTGGACATTTCTTTTATAAATATCAAAATTATTAATTTTTTTTAATAAACTTTTGCAAATGGTTCGAGGCGTTAATTTGTTAAAGAAAAGGTTAAAGTTTTTATTCGATACCAAAATTACTTTTCAATTCGTAAGGTCAAATGTTAAATAAGTTTTTTGTTGTATGAAAATAAATTATTTCAACATTTTTGACAAAAGCGTACAACGGCTTAACTTGCAAAGTGGCGAGTGTTGCTTGCTTACAAAACTCATTTCTGGACGCATATGTTGTAATACAAGAACAAACTTTTATTTGTTTTCGTTTTTGCACTCCTCCTCACAAGCGAACACCTTCCAAAAGCGGCAGGATTTGAAAGTTCACAGTACATAAGTACATATACAAAAGTTTTTAAAACTTTTTTGATAATTAAAAGATTCCATATTCATATGTTATGTAATTAGTTAGAATATACATATATCGTCGTGCGGGAGTTTATGTGCTCTATTCGCTACTTTATATATCTCGAGTTAATGATGCCACTTTAGATTTTTGACAAAAAAATTTATAAAATCCGTTTTTTTTAATTTCCGTTTTCAGCTATTTATCTCCGAAACTTGACGAGATATCCGAAAACGGATTGCAGACTTGAAAAATTGTGGGTCGAAAACCTAAAGTGGAATCATTAACTCGGGATATATAAAATGGCGGATAGAGCACATAAACTCCCACACGACGATATATTATTATTTTTTTTAACAAAAAAGTGTCATATTTTATAATATTTAGCATAATAAATATTAAAATTTGTTGAAAATGCTTAGAAAACTAATTAAGCTGGTCTTATAATCATGTGTAAAGATAAATATTTAATTTCCGTTTCATTATTTTCTTGTTTTTTTATTTTGAAATTTCCGTTAAATATAATAAATATTGACAAATACATATTTATAAACAAAAAATAAAAAAACAAATAATGACTCAGTATTTAAATATTTACAAAAATAAAAAAATATATACTTTTTAAAACAATTTCGCTTATTAATGAATAACGCCAACAAAATAGCAACAACACAGTGAAAAAAAAATACTGGCAAGATATGGAAAAATGATGATGATCATGATGGTTTAAAGCTATTGTTTAACAGTGATTAAAAAAAAAACTAAAAATTATTAATTATTTATGAATTGTTAAGCAATAAAGAAAGAAACTCCCTTCGGGCATTTGAAAAATCAAATCAATTCAATTCAATTGTTAACAGAAGTTGATACTTCTGTTTTAATATTTAAAAATTATTAATGCTTCATATCAAATTGTTTATATCCCCTACACAACTATAGGCGTCAGATATATATTGTTCTTATGCAGATCTGTTGCTTTTAGACAAAAAACTAATCCTCTTATTTACTTTCTGTGTGTTCTTCACCCAGAGGCGCATGTTGAAATGATAGCATAAATTCTTTATTTCTTAAGAAAGTTAATTATTAGGCCAAAGTTGCAGGACAAGGAGCCTTTTTCACAGATACTATCACGGCATTTAGACTATAATTTTAGCAACAGGTTTGTTAAATATGTCTCTTTTGTTTATGGACGAAGGGAATAAAAAAGGCAGAGAGGTTAAAAAAAAGACACATTTTCTGTTTTTCGTGTCTTTTTTTGAATTTCTCTTTTGACGCTTTCGTTTTTTTTTCTGTTTTTCTTTATTCGTTTTCGTTTGTCGTAGCAGGAATAACATTCTAAAGTAATTTAAAATTTTAATTATTTGCATTTTTATTTTAATTATTTGCACAAATGGTAAAACTGTTTATGAATATACGTATTTTATTTTTTTTAAAGAATTGTATTTTAACACAAATATTATCATTAATGATTTACATAAAAATTTGGCACTTTAATGCAAATAAAAAAATTAAAGAAAAAGAATAAAGAAGAAAAAAAACAAACAAAAAAAATAAAAAAAAGACAAGTTTGCAGAAACATAATCTAAATGCTTTAAGATTTTTAATTTTTTTTTTAAAAGAAATGAGAAAAAAGACATGTTTCTAAAATTAAGAATTAAGTGTTTTCAAGTACAAAAAGCAATGCCAATCGTTGCAACTTGTCCATAATAGCAACAGGCCAGATTTTATCAAGTTGCAAAAATCGAGCGCACACAGTAATTAACTTTCTTTCAATTGTGTGTTGACTTACTAGACAAGAGCTCTAAGTGCAGACCCCACCTCTCACATCTTGAAAGAAAATAGTAATATGAACAAATATTTCTTTCGGCTGCGACCACCTTTTAGCAGTCTTTTGGCAAAAGCCTTGAAAGTAATTGATTGCCATGAACAAGCTTCTCAAGTCTGTCGTTCGGAGTCGACATTAAACTGTAGGTCCCCGTACTCATGGATAAATATTGACACACACAACATGGGTGCTACGAGAAGCTAGGCCGTAACCCTGAAACAGGGGTGTAATGGCCAATTATATACATATGTGTGTATGTAATTGCCCTTTGCATTTTTTAATGTACTGTACATTGTATTGTAAGGTGCTACGCTGTCGGGCTCTATTGTATATAGCTTTGATCAGTTTAGTTTTTAATTTTCCGAAACAATGTTTCGATATCTTTTTAACAATGTTCTTTTTTTTCTTCATTATTATCTGCTTTAATTAATAAAAACTAATCAACAGAATGTTTATTATTTTTTTTTTTTTGGAACATAAAAGTGTAAAGCACATAAATATGAGAATATCTCAACACATAAAGTTTAAAATTAATGATTCTCTTTTAATTGGCACAACTTTCTTATTAATTTTTCGTTTTTTAACAACGATTACTTATTTAAAGCTTAATTTGTAAAAAAATAGCAAAAAATAATAGAAGAGTATATCTATACTCTTCTTATCACACCCTAAAATGTTTTTGTTTTTTTTTTTTAAGACAACCAAAGAAATAGGAAAGAACACTTTGTCCGTTACAGTTTAAACTTCAATATCATTTTTTTAATATTTAAAGAAAGCTTTCATTTATCAAACTTCATACGTATATATATGCCAACCATAGAGATTAAATAAATTTTAAAATTGGAAAAATATCAAAAAGTTAAGAAGTAAACTTTAACCTAAAAGTAAGGCTATCTTCCCAATAACTTTATCGGTCACTTTAGGGCAAAGTTTACTTTTAATAAAAAAGAGCAATTTATCTGTTGGATAAAATCCGACCTTTAACTTACGGTAAGTTGTAATAATGGTTGAGTTTCTGCGCGAGAGCTCTAACCTCTATACCACGACCGCCCCCAATACTTTCAAGTATTGAGTACTCAAAAATGTATATATCGTTGGTCTCAGGTAGAAAGGCCCTAACTCAAATAATTTAAAATTTGCAGGAGGAGGTAAAAATACAACAGGGGCCTTTCTACCTGAGACCAACGATATATACTCGGTACCCATTACCCAATAGTTTGCCAGCACTATAGCATAATAAAAATTTTAAAATTTTTAATTAATTATTGTTTTGTTTATATCTTATCAGCTGTTTAAATAGCATGTCAACAAAATCACTATAAATTACTTTGAAAACAGATGCAATTAATTTAACGTGTTATTTGAAAGATATTATTAAAATCACCCAGTGATAACATAGAATAACAGCCCAATTCGTCGTGCGGGAGTTTATGTGCTCTATCCGCCATTTTATATACATATCTCGAGTTAATGATGCCACTTTAGGTTTTTGGCACCAAAATTTTTCAAGTTTGCAATCCGTTTTCAGATATATCGTCCAGTTTGGGAGTTAAATAGCCGAAAACGGATTGCAAATTTTAAAAATTTTGGTGTCCAAAACCTAAAAAACTCGATATATATAAAAAATATGAAATGGCGGATAGAGCACATAAACTCCCGCACGACGAATTGGGCAATTATTCTATGTTGTCACTGGGTGATTTTAGCAGTAAGTTTCGAATAACACGTAACATTAATTGCACCTGTTTCCAATACAGGTCGAATAATTGGTCTAAAAAACCACGGTTTCGATTTCGGTTAAAACCGAACAGCAAACTGTAGTGCAAAGTATTAGAAGTGTTGCCATTTCGTAAAATATTAATACTCGTAAAACACGTTTTAAGTAAATTTAAAAAAGCAACCACTAAAGAGAGTGCATTTTAAATCATGGTCAATTATACATTCAAAATTTCAACAATTTTTTGCTATTCTTTGTTTTTTTTTTTATTATTTAACTTGCTTTTAAATTTATTAAAAACGCATTAATTTTAATTTGTTAATGCAATTTAGAAATGGAATTTTTGAAAATACAAATAATGCGATGGTATAAGATGTTATAAGGGAGTGGGGTATTTGTTTCTATAATTTAAGTGGAAATTATTTTTATAATTAAACTAAAAAAAAAGAAAAACCATAAAAATAATTCTAAATGCAAATTCAAGTCGATAAGTATTCAACTTTAAAATTCAAATATAAAAAAAATTATACAGAATAAATTACATGATATTTATGTTGATTTGATGCTAAAATAACTCGTTATCATTTAATGAACATCTTATATAATAGCATATTTATGTAAAATATTTTAGTTGTACCGTATTTTACTATTTTTACCATCAAAGACCTATTTTTTTATATCAGACTATATGTAGATTGTTATCTGCTGCTACTGAATATTTATTTTTAATTGTGATTTATTTAAGAATCGGTTAATTTTGAATTAAAAATCATATCGTTCGAAATCGAAAAGAGAGAGAGAGAAAGAAAAGTTTAAATTTTTTTTTTAAACTACACGGCATGACAACATGGGATAATAAAGTATAGATATATTTCTAAAACAGAATAAATACAGAAATAAAAGTATAAAACTAAATATTAATTAATCTTTAATATTCAAATAAAATCATAATTATTCTGAATGTAATCCTAAATATGGATAAAAGTGAATTGAAGTCTATGGACAGCTAAACAGCCAAACCGATTCTCTTGAACTTTTTATAATATCTCTCTGTAATCTTATGCCCGTATTCATAAAAACTATTTCAGGTTTATTGAGGGTTTACTTGACAAGTATTGCATAGAAATTTGTCAAATAAGTCCTCAATAAACCTAAAATAGTTTTTATGAATACGGGCATTAATATATAAAAACGTTTGTGCCGGGTACGTGTTACAAAAACTCAAGAACCGCTGGACCGATTGACACCAAACTTGGACAATATATAAGTTTAGTCAGGTGCCAGGTTTCTCTTAAGTTTAACAACGATGGGTGGCGCTATTGTCGTAATATTTCAATTGTTTTTACTTATGGTACGATTTGGCTCAAATTCACAAAATATATTTATTAAACAAAAATAAGTATCCTTTTCTTTTATGGGCATTCAAAAATAAAAAATTGTTAATATATTAAAAATTTGTAAAAGAATTTAAGTTTTAAAGAAAATAATTGGAGACAAAATCAAAATATTTTAGGGCAAAACAACGTTTGCCGTTTGTCAGCTAGTATGATATACAAATTTAAAAATACAAAGTAAATATTTCCTTGTCTATATCTTCAAAGTAGTAATAATGGTCCAAATAGCTTTGAATTCAATAAAAATGATTAGTCAGGAAATTGGTATTGTATCTCTCATATACATATATTAATTATCACAGTTAATTACCAAATAAGCTGTTGATTATACTTTCTTACAAATTATCATAATAACAAGTGTCACAATGTCATTGTCGACCATATTACGACAATGTAAAATAAGTTGGAGTCAAACATATGCAATATTTTTATACACATTTTTTTCACATGAACAAGGAAAATTAACATGTCAACACATGCGACATACATACATGTTCTTAATGATGAATTCTGATCAATTGTTTGAATTTGTATTACTTATATACATACCTTCTTAATGCAATAATGTTTTATAATTAATCATTTTTTTAAAATAAATTTTGTGTGATTATTGCTAAATATTGTATTGTATATATAATAACATATTATTGGAAAATATGAATAAAACAAAATGAATAATAAGAGTACCAGATTAAAGGCGGGTTTAGACGGTAATACAAGTGTGGAACAGAATTTTTGTGTAGAAGAGAATGAATAGTATCGTGTAAACTTGATATGTAATGAGACCGTACGACATTGAGAGAAAATACGGATGAAAATTTGACAGTCGTACGGCTCTCTTTGTTTTTTGGAATTTTTTAAAAAACCATCACACTTCATTAGATCCGGGATGCATTTTTATGTTTTTGTTTGTTTATATTAAATGTATTCACAATGCATGTAAATTTTATGTGCATGTGTATGTGTATATTATTTTTTTCATTTTACTTTGTTTTGGTATTTTACAAACCGTGTAAACGTAAAAAAATCTGTCGTAAGATTTTTACTCTCATTTTTAAAATACCGATGGAATTTCATAATATTTTCTCTTTGATTTTACGTACGTAAAGTATTACCTTCTAAACCCCCCGCCTTAATGGAACATTTATGTACGAGTATATTTGTTCTATTATTAAACAATCATTGTATACATGTATTGTTTTACAAACTCCAGTTATATAAATAAATATACCCTGTAACACCGAGTACAAAATGCACAAAATCATTCATGGACATGTTATTCAACACAGCGAGCTACAACAGCTTAGCCGATTTGCAATAACATGCTAAGACACTATGATGAGTTTTCATGACATAGCATGACACTTGGTTTTGAGACGACGCACATTGGGGATTTTGTGGAAAAAAGTAAAATTTTCAACATACTCTTCATGCAATATGCAGTGATATTTTGACATTTTAGACTAAATGGTACAATCAAATCAGAAAGAATTACTCCGATCTGACTGCGAGTTTTTTTTTATAGCCATCTCAAACTTAGTACTTGTATGTTTTACTGAACCAATTTAATTTAAACCTAAGAATTTCAAAGCGAATATTCTTTTATTATGTGAGCTAACGTTTTATTATTATTTATTTTTTATTTAAAGTAGGATATTTCAGCATATTAAAATTGGGAAAATAAACTTTGCAGAGACTGAAGTTTTTTTTGTGTGCTTATTTTTATGAACATATAACAAAAATTCTTTTTTTCTCCAAACATTTGGACCTGCAATTTTAGCAATACTTCCCTACAGTTGGAAATCACTACTAATACATTGTCCCATATGTGTTTTAATATTTTTAATCAATTTCAAGTGCCACCAGGTGCCACCTCTCAATTCGTTGCATTACACAGTACAACATTTTTCAGCCGATTGACTCACGACTCAATTCTGATAAGGCTCTTTTGTTTAACATAACTCAAGAACCACTAGTCGGATTTTGCTGAAATAAATATAGAAAACTCAAGAATTACAACTACTTTCATCTGTTTATATAACGTTTCGCTACATTAGCAACAGTTTCGCAGTTATAAATAAATGTATGAAGGAAAACAAATTTTTTTTGCATAAAAAATAATTTTTTTTTTTAATTCATTTAAAATCCAAAACGGTAAAAACGTATCACGTTCTACTACTCTCGCGTAAAGTCGCATAACCTATGAACAAAATGAGACATAAATGATGAAAATCGATGATCGCGTTTCGCTTTTATTCACATTTAAGTAAAGGTATGTATATAAAAATTTGCTCGAGATATGAACAAAATTCTTTTGAAAAAACATTGAGGACTTTTTTATGATTCTCAGAATTATAAAAAAAGTAGTAAACAAAAGATTATTTGATTTTTATGATTACAGTAGCAAAGTAATAAGCGTTAATAAATTTTACATGGGGTTTTACGCCCGAAGTTTCTGGAATTTGACAAAAACAGAACAAAATAAGAACAGTTTTTGCAACAATCGCACATTAGCTTAAACGAAACCAGAGCATGTGAAATTTTGGATACAATATATAAATGCTTTTACTCTAACTTCAAACAAAGATGGCAGGATTCTAATCGTGCGAAGTCGCAATTTGAAAAAAAAAATGCAAATTGGCTTGAACGCACATTTACAATAAAGTTTACTTAGACTGAATGTCCTACCAGTTCTGCACTTGGTCGGCCACGTAAATTGTTTAAGGAGTGTACCTCTGCAAAATCTGTTGGATCATACTGCTAAAAGAGTCCTAGAGGCCAAGTCAGTAAAGGCTCATGAAAGTCGTAACAAAGACTATCAAAAATATGGCCTTAGATACTCCAGAAAATGCATTTAGCCAGAAAAGGCATACTGTTATAAGCTCTTTTAGAATAATAATTTAAAAATAGATTTAAAATAAATAATAAATTCAAAATTAAAAAAATCATTTAAATTTTTTTGTTAGTTATGGCTTTTTACATTGTAGGTAACGATATACATTTCTCTAAATTTCTTTATTTTGATTACTCTTGTGTATTACTATTGAAATAAAACTAAATTTGTGATAAAATTACTATATTTTCTGACAAATATATTTTTTTCCTCACCTCCATACAAAAATCCCCAGTGTGCGACGTGACATAGCAAAGCATAGTTTTTTAAAAAAATTAAATTTTTAGACAAAATGTTGCGTTTTGCAGTACTTTAGCTTACAATAATTAAAAGAGTCATTTTAATGGCACGACTTACGTCTTGCTTCTCAAAAAATCTTCATAGTAAACTAGGACATCAGTAGTTAAATTTCTTTTAAGCTTCCAAATGCATACATATGCACATCAGCAACTAAGAAAGTTTTAGATTAAATTATTTATTTCGTTCAAATTGGGTTAACGAAAAAGATCGGGGTTTGGTTAGTTCTGCATAAATCTCGAGTCGTTTTCTTAACATATTCTGACAGTTGATGAACTGATGACGTCTTTCAAATGTAAATAGAAATCTTAAATATATATGTACGTACATGCTAATTTTTTAATATGTACATTAGGGTGGGTCAATTTTTTTGCCTACTAAGCGTATAGCAAAATCGTAATCTACGAGAAATTCTAAGAACTTTTCCCAAAGAAACCATGGTTCTAAAATCAAAATCGAGCTTCCGGTTTTTTAAGAGAAAATTTGGTGCTCAGGTCATACAAAAATAATGCTATTTTTTTGGAAGTATTCATTGCAATTGGTGAAAAGTTGACCTGTAACGCTGGAAGAGGGCTTATTTTAAAGGAAATTAATTTTAGGTTTTTAACAGTTTGACTATTATTATTTTGACATAAACCTCCAAAACCATAATTTGGGTAAATAATTTTTTATAAATGAGGACAGATATAGAAAGCTGAGATAATTTCCTTTAAAATAAGTCCTCTTCCAGCGTTACAGGTCAACTTTTCACCAATTGCAATGAATACTTCCAAAAAAATAGCATTATTTTTGGATGACCTGAGCACCAAATTTTCTCTTAAAAAACCGGAAGCTCGATTTTGATTTTAGAACCATGGTTTCTTTGGGAAAAGTTCTTAGAATTTCTCGTAGATTACGATTTTGCTATACGCTTTGTCATGTTTTTCGGTCCCGAACAAATTGACCCACCCTAATGTACATATATAAATAAATCGATTTTAAATTATAGTGATTTAAAAAGTTAATGAATCAATTTAATTTTTTTTTTTGGTAAATATATAAATCCTCAATGATTAAAATACAATTTTTATGTTAATTTTCTATTTAATATTCGTCGGTTTTAGATAAACCAATAAATTTTGCTTAACCAGCACTACAGAGAGCCAGTTTATTAGTTTTAATACTCGTAATATACATATTTAAAATTATTTTATAAAATTTTTCTATAAAGTAGGGAACATATTTATGATTATCGATAAATACTCGTATTGATAAGAAAACATTGTGTTTAAAACCATTTTAATGCATATTTTAGGGCTATCAAATATAAGTAAATTAAAAATAACACCATGTCGTTATAAACTTTGAGGTTGTCGTCATCATTATTTCTTTTTATTTCATTTTTATATTTTTGCTGATAAGAAATTAATCGGATTTTTTATGTAAAACCACCGGTGAAATAATAAATTTAATATCGTTCATAAAGGTTATACAATTAATGATATGAGTAAATAATAATAAACAAAAAAACTAAAAATAAAATGAGACTTTCGAGACTATAAGAACAATATTTGCATACCTATTTAGCACAAAACGAGTAGCGCTGGAAGATGCATAAACAAGGCTCATTAATAAAGTTAATTCTCAGGCTGATTTAAATGTAAACAATTGTAGAATGGTGAAAATTATTGGTACATACTTGTTTTTGCTTTTAACAGGGTTACATACATACATACATAATTGGCCATTACCACCCTGTTTCAGAGCTACGGCCTAGCTTCTTACAGCACTCATGTTGTATGTGTTAATTTTTATCCATGAGTACCGGGGCCTACAATTTAATGTTGACTCCGAACGACAGACTTGAGAAGCTTTTTCATGTCAATCAGTTTCTCTCAGAGCTTTTACTAGAAAACTGTTAAGAGGTAGTGGACGAAAGAAATATTTTTTTATATTATTTGAACCCGGAGCCATCGGCTTAGTAAGCCAACACACTAACCATTAGACCACGGTGTGTCCAGGGCATGGTTACCATTCATATAATTGAGATTTTCGTTTAAAAAATGGTAACACTGGCTGTGTTTGTCAATATACACTGTATAAATAGGACTTGTGTCAACAATTTTAAACGTCCTTTTTAAAGTTGTGTCAACAGAATACGTATGTAGGTGTACTCGTAGTAGTCGCTGCAGTTAAAGTTGAAACTCAAAATAAACTTTAACCTAAAGGTGACCGATAATATTATTGGAAAGATTCTCTTAACCTTTAACTTATGACGTTGGGGTAAATTTTACACCGCCTCACTAATTTCATTAAAAACATCTTTCTGCTAAGCGCTCATAATTCTATACTCTCAGTACCCTCCTAGAATATTGTGCCCTTTTCATCTGTAGTGTTCGGCTTCTTGTAGCTTACAGTCACAAGAAGATATAAGTATGTAAGGGTAAATTTTACCACAAGTCGTCATTGGTGCTATTTTTTCGTAGATAATATTCTACTACCACATCGTAGTTAACACACAATTGACAGGAATCAATATTTTACCAAATAATAATTTTTTATTAAGTAAAAATGATTTTATGTTTAAAAGTTAGCTTTTGTCATTTTGATACAATACAGTTAGTAAAAATTTTCACATTCTAAAAATATGAATGAATACGAAATTTCTAAAATATTAGAAGAAATCCTTACGATAACGAGATTTATGATGATGGAAGTGAAGTTGTTGATGAAGTCGTCGATCCAAATTTCTTCGCCGAAATTTTTGGTGAAAACAGCTCCGAGACATCCGAAACGAAAAACGAAGGAGAAAAAAACAGCGATTTCATTTCTTTATATTTTTTTTATTGAGGCCAGCACTCAGGGGATGAGCCCTACTCATGCAGTACTGGTCGAGAAAAAAAAAAATATGATGGAAAGGAAGTAAAAGATTATAATGATATCGGAGATGATGTTGTTGTTGTTCTCAGTGATCCAGCCCTGGGATAATATAGTAACTGCTCTTCAATTGTCTTTCTATTGCTCTCAGTTGAGTCCTTGCAGTGTAAGCCTCTACACTACGACAAGGTAATTATCCTAAGATAGAGGAAAAAAAAAGTCGAAGACGATGTTATCGAAGCCCGAAATAACAACTCCAGCTCTGAGTCTAGTTTTTATTATGGAAACAATAGTTTTAATGGTCAACTTAGCAACCGCAACTTTTTAGTAGTCTTTTCTCTGTAATATCGTTCAATTACTAACCGTAGTTAGTACCGAACACTGGCAACACGAAGCAGAAAATACGATATTATGGTACTGGTCAGGATTTTTTGATGACTATTGAAAACACAAATATTAAATATACATATATGTATAATACATATATACACATGTATAATTTTTTTTCTAAAGCAAACTATAATTTGGTGTTAAATTTACCACCACCTCTTTCAATACGTTACAATTTTTAAAAAAATTTTACATCTTACAAACCAATTGTTATTTTTTAAAATATAAAACTAAATATACAGTTCTAGTCTACAGAAAAATGCCATTTAATTTTCGAAAAGTCTTTTTATTTTTCAAATATAGAAGAAAAAATGCATCTATTTTTTTGGTCCATAAAAAAGAGGTTTGTGAAATAAACAGCAAATTTCCCAGAAAATAAGAATTTTTTTCATATTTTTTTATTAAATATGAATTTAGAGGTCTTTAACCTTGTATAATGTAAATATGAATCCATTATTATATATAAATGTTAAAAATAATACTTAATAAAAAACGGTGTAGAATTTACTACCACCTCTGCTTGTATGCCATAAATTTTCACCTCCTAAGTTAAAGGTTAAATCTAACTTTTAACGTCAGGTTTAAACGTTTGAGCCTATACTAGATTACCGAGTTAATATAGGGTGTTTTTTTTAGAGGTATAAAACTTCGAATTGAAATAAAATACAAGAAAATCGTTTTAATGTCCATCAATTTGGCTTTATTGGAAGGAGTATGGCCCAATGACTCCACCAGCCCATAGAGTACACCAAACAGTCAGTTTTTGTGGATGTAATGGCGTCTCAAGGGTCTCATGTGGATTCTCTTCACTCCAAATGCGGCAATTTTGCTTGTTGACGTCGCCATTCAACCAAAAATGAGCCTCATCACTGAACAAAATTTTGCGATGAAAATCAGCATCGAGATCAATCTCGTTTTCGGCCCATACACCAAAATCACGACGCATTGCATGGTCTCGTGGCTTTAATTCTTGCACAATCTGGATCTTGTAAGGTCGCAAGCCAAGATCTTTGCGCAAAATCTTCCATAAGCTTGATGGACAAAGCTCCAATTGCTGTGCACGGTGGCGAATCGATTCATTCGGGTTCTCTTCAACACTTTGCTCTACAGCGGCAATTGTTTCTTCGGTGCGCACTGTTTGACGTCTCTGCGGATGCGTATTATCACATAGAGTAAACGTAGTGCGAAAACGATCCATGGTTAACCGAATTAATTGCTCTGATGGACGATTATGTCGACCATAAAATGGACGGAGCTTGCGGTAAACTTCGAGAACTGAACCATTATTTTCGAAATAAATTTGCACGATTTGCAAGCGTTGTTCTTTTGTCAACCTGTTCATAATGAAATGGCAAACGAAACTAAATATTAATCACTTGACAGCTGACAAAATGGCCGCCAGTTAAAAAAGTGATGCCAATTTAAAGTTCTATACCTCAATAAAAAACACCCTATATATCAGTAGTTAATAGCATCACTAACAGCATTATGATAATTGAATAAAAAAGGAGTTGTCATTACATAAACAGAAGAACGCAATAAGCCTTAACGATTAAACAAAACTGGGGCATGACGTTTTTTTCCATACAAATTGACACAGAATTGACTGCAGAATACAGTCGTTAAATACCTAGAATATATTTTATTATGACATAGATTTTTCTTATGCGCTCTAATTTTGAGACACAAATACTCTGAACAATATTACCACACATTTATTAAATTTCATACATTTTGTAAGCAAACCCATATGTTTTTTAGTTCTGGCTTAAAGAAAAATATGAACAAAAGAAAATCAAAAGGACAGTTGAAACTTTAAATAAATCAAAAATTTTGTGATTTGTTTTATAAAATGAGTGATATTATAACAAAAATAATTGAAGAGAAGTGTGTAAACATGATTAAATTATAAAATATAAATTAAATTTTTAGCAAAAACCGTCATAAACTTAATGTTTTAAAATAGCTTTTTATACAATAAATGCAAAACATTTAATGGCAGTTCGCGAAGCTGCAGCCGTCGTTTTAATTATGGGCCTGTTTTCTTTGAGGATCGTTATTGCTTGAAGTTGCGGTCGTCTTCTGTTTTATCACTTATTCTTCCTTTATGAATACAAATATTTTAAGAGTAGACCAAAAGTCGTTAATAAGTACATTTGTACTCCCTAAACTTACAATATACAATACACAAAGTTTTGTATCGTTGTTTCATGTGATGTTGGCTTGTGAACATCTATTGTATGTATATGAAAGTATTTTGTGTATTAAACGTCAAAAACCAAATAAAAAAACAAAAACTGCATTAAAAAGTTGATTTTTACAAACAAAATACATTTTTCTTCCATTTTTATATTTTTTTATTTTATTTTATTTAATTTGCTGTTGACAATAAAAAGAATTTTTTTGTGTTTATATTTTTTGTCAATATTTTTCATTCACAATAACACAGAAACCGATACAACTTTTTTAAAACATATGAAAAAAAGTGTATGAGTTGTATCGAATGTTTATATACAAATTACCAACAACAAGCGCACAACTATTGTAGTGTCATACAATCTAACAACGAATACAATGAATACAAGGGTTTTGTGAATTCGGCAATAGACTGTATCGCCAAAAGAACTTAAAATTATATTAAACGTAAACAAACCTGTATCCTGTAACTGTGTACAAAAAATTGTCGACAATCTTTAAATTTTGCACTTAAAAAATTACTCGTAATTTATGCACATACAGCTGCGTGCAACTAATTATGGACACGAAGCTTACATGTGAGCTTGAAGCAAAAAAATAAAAATAGTTGTATATATTGTCAAAATGTTTCCGAGTTTAGTTATTTAAACTCTTAGTCGTAGAAAATAACTGTTTATTGTGTCAATTAAATTATTTTTTATAAAGCAGTGAGCCATATTTTAAAGAATATTGAATTCAGTCGTGCATATAATTAAGGACACATCGTAAAATTTAAGAAAAACTTGTATATATTAAAAAAAATCAATATTTTGTTGCAAAACCATTGTTGTCGATAACAGCTTGACACCTGCGAGGCATCGAGCTAACCAGATTTTCACATACACTAGTTGGAATGGAATTGTATCGCTTAGGATTCTTACATATTGGAACTTGTCCATGTTTCCGTCAACTTTGTGCAGCGGTCCAACACCGCGTGACGACATAGCACCCCAAAGCATAATCGAACCTCCTCCATGCTTTAAAGTGGCACGGGTGTATCTTGGATCAAATTCTTTTAACTTTGGCCGGCGAACATATTTTTCCATCGGGAGAGACTCTATTAAATTTTGTTTCGTCCGAAAATAACACTCTTTTCCATTCCACAGCGGTCCAATGGCAGTATTTTATTGCAAACTCTATTCGCTTCTTCCGGTTACGCTCAGACAACAATGGTTTCTTTCGGGAAATTCTTTCAAAGAGGCCAGCTTCCCGCAATCGACGTTTTACTATGTCTACAGATGGTTTTGCTTCATTTTCACCAAAGACTGCTATCCGAATTTCATTTGCTGATTTATGCGAATTTTTTTTCGACTCGCGGACAATCAGTGCATCTTCACGCACTGTCGTAATTCGGCTTCTTTGTTTACGAGGCACCTTTTCAGCTGTCGAATGTTTTTTGAAATATTGCACCGCTTGAAAAACCATTGTTTTAGAAACTTTTAAGGCTGTTGCGATCTCCCTATAAGAGCTTCCTTCCTGATGCATTTGTACAATAATCTTTCGAGTACTGACGTCACAGGACTTATTTTTACCCATGTTTAGCAATAAGTAAAAGTTTATCAAATTCTGAAAAACACTTTGTGTAATCTCATTTATTTGAATTTAACTGTTAAAACTTACTTGAATCTTAAAATTTTAAAAAAATTTTCACTGTCCTTAATTAAGTGCACGAGTAATTTATTTCACAAATTATGAAAAACACCACAAAGAAAAAAATAACGGTAAAAATAGGGTTGCTATTAAGAAGTTTCAATAAACAAAGTTGGATTATCTAAACAGGGTCAAATTTTAGCGGTTTTTTTAATAGTATTATTTTCAAAATAATGATTTAAATATTGAGTACTACTGTCCTTAATTAGTTGCACGCAGCTGTATGTATTTCGTAGATATATGTATGTACATACATATGTATGTGTTTCAATAGATCTTAAAACTGCTACTATTCCCTTTTAATTGGGGAAAAAATTGTTTTTTTTTTTCTTTATTTTTAACTTGTCCCAGCATGGGCATTAATTTTTTTTCCATTTAATTTTTAATTTCTTAACGAAACACTAGTGATATATTCTTCTAATGATACATAAACTAAGGACTACAATTTGATGGTCCTAAAATTTAAAAATAGTTTTCGTATATAATTTTTCCCTATTGGTGTAAGTGTTTTATTTGTTCAAGTTCAAGTTGATCATATACTCGTATATTTATAAATAACTGTAGCCATAAAAAGGAGACAAAGCCAACACATTTTGAAGGGCTGATGTGAAGAGATATTTTTAAAACCAAAACATATGTGCGAGTATAGACGCTTATAATCATTCTGTAAAGGTTGCTGCACTTGCGCTTGTGCTCGTCATACTGGTATATTAATAAAATGAAAAAAAAAAAATATGTAGTAAGTGAGTTTGAGTAAAATCATCAATCATCTGATATGATTTTAACCCATATCGTCCCAGAGAATTTTTTTTTCAAATAGACTTTTAAAACTTGATTTTTAGAAGCTAATTGCGACCAGAAAATACAAATTTGAAGTCAAAATTTTTGTTTTCCAGAAAAATGGTGTTCGATTAATCGAACACTGGGCACTATTTAGCATATTAGTTTTATTGTTCCTATAAATTGTAAATAATAAAAAAACATTTTTTTTAAACTCAAAAAATTTTCAATAACTAAAAAATAATTTATTTATTTTATATTATATTATGCCCCAAAACAATGTGTGTGAAGCGCAACCTTGCACTTTTTGGTTTATGCTTGGTTTATGACAATGCTTACATCTCCACTTCTTGTTTTCCTCCATTTTAACTATAAGATGCTCAGTTTTTCTTACAGGAAGAATATTTATGGGAGAATCAAAAGCGCTGACATCACCAGCTGAATCTATTTGTTCTTGTTCTTGTTGTGTCATTAAAAGAAGTTTTACTCAAAATTCCTTTTGCGATCTAATTTTTTAATTTTTTTGGCAATGACAGAAACAGCCCAAGCATTTACCAACGAAGAATTTAAAGTAGCTATTTATAAAGGTCAGTACCACTTTTTTGCTCGAATTGCAACACTATAACTTTCGTCAGCATAATCGTGTAAATCCACTCTTCCCATTTCTTTGTTGTAATTTTTCAATAGCTGTGGTTGGCTATAATTCACAAACCGACCTTGTTCTATTATCATCATTTTTTTCCTTTGCTTTTTCCATCTTTTCGCTGGAACAGTTGGGTAGACTTGATCAAAATTGTGACTTTATTGTTCTGCCAACGGCAAATTAAAATTTTATTTTTGCTATTAAACTTGAAATCATGATAGCCTTTTTCCAAAGCTTTTCCGGATTTCAGCTCAGCTCCTCCGATTTTATTTGCCCGCATAGTGCCTGTTGCACACAATCGTTTTCAGTAAGTAGGTAGTAAGATGTAAAAAAAGTTATCAAAATACACAGTATGCCTATCTGCAAACTGTATATTTCCTAATAAGCGAAGAACCACATCGGCTCCTAAACCAACTTCCTTGTTATAGTTGCCTGCCGATCCGGCATATGGTACGCAGTTGTAAAGATATCCAGCTGAGGAGCAAAGACACCATAACTTGTACCCAAAACGGATTGGCTTACCGAGTACAAACATTTTGCATTTGTTCATCAATCGACAAATCTGCCTCCCAGATTCCAAACTGCATACAAAGGTAGTATCTTATATGAAATAATTATAATAAATATAAAAATTTACTATTTAAAATAATTTCGATTGATTTGAGCAATATCTTTGCCATTTTATCGTTCTTGTTGCTCAAAATTGTTGTTAAAGTGAATGAATATTTTAATATCCAAAAACTTATTTCTTGACATACATAATTTTACAGCAGGAACGCCAAATGTAGGGTGATTTAACCAATAATCGCGTGCAGCAGGCAAAGTATGATATCCAGATAATACAAAAATGCCAATAAATCGTTGGAGCATGATATTGTCTAGTACAAAAGAACAGATCTTCTGCTGAACGTAGCAATTTGTCTCCTCGACTATCATACCTGAAACCTCATCATCAAAAAATAGTCTGAATAATTCTAATGATTCTAATTATGCTACCGTATGTGTATTTTTCTTTTTTCCGTTAGTTACATAAAAAAAAAAAAAAGATTACAATATGGTAATTCAATATGTTTTAGAAAGCCATTCCTAGAAAAGACAAAAGTGCTAAATAATAGTGCCCAGCGTTCGACAAATCGAACACCGATTTTTGAAGGCAAAATTAGTGTTTTTTCTTTCCCCTTGTAATAACAAGGAGGAATAAAGTAGGTAGGTCCTTTTATTTTTATATTTGTAGCTAACCTATCACAATATATAATTATTAAAAGAAATAAGTTCGTAGTCTTCCCTTGAAATTTATTGTTCGAAAAATCGAACATCGGGACGATATGGGTTAATAGTGATATGCTATGCGATATATGACATATGTTTGTACAATTTTATGGATTATACACAATCTGTGTTGAAAGAAATTTACAAATAATTTTAAAAACAAATGTACTTTTTTATAAACAACACCGTTTATATACAAAACACGGTTTATGCATTAGCTGTTTTTAAACAGGACTGATCATTTTTAAGTTCGTTTATATGGAAACACATAAACATTTCACGGTATTTTATATGTTGTAGAAGAAGACATTTTAAAATTTCAGTTTTCATTGCATGTGCAATAGTACGTTTCAAAACAATACAAAAGGAAGCACATTTTACAAAGGAATAGCGGAAGTATATGTTGTATTTTTAAGGATTTGCTTTCTGCAGCAGCTGTATGTGGATTTAGAAGCGTTTTGAAATTGGATTATTAAATACATCTGTGTTTTCACACATAATAGTAGAGCTGTATTAAAAATATCTAAAAGAAGTAATAAAAAATTTGTTAAGTGTGCAAAACAATAGTACGACGAACATCAATAAGAAATACAAATTAGATTAGTCCATAATATTAACTATTTAATCTAATTTTGTAAGATGGTATTTTGGTGAAAAGCTTTTAGTGGTTGGGTATAACAACTGTGCACCGCCGTGACATTTATTCAAATAAAGTAAGGTGGCGCACTGTACTCCTGATCATTCGTTTCAAAGGTGGAATAGACTGGAATGTCAGGGAGCGGTTTCTTGAAGATGGACTCTTGGATGGGGGGCTCATATTTTTAAATTATAATATTTATAAAAACGCAATTTTTTTTTTCATTTTTCTCCTTCGCTGTAATTCGAACCTGGGCCTGAGTTTTTGTGCGAGTGCTCTAACCACTATACCACGACCCCCCAAGTTTTGTGTGTAATTTAAGATTTATGAAATGTAAAATAACAAAAAAAAAAAAAAACAAAATAGAAAATAAAAAACTCAGAAACTCAGTTGAAATTTTCTTCATATAATTTTATAATTTATACATATACTTATCTTTTCTTTTCAATTTAAAATAAATAATTATAAAATTACCGAAAAAATCTTTCAGAAAAATTGCATCACGCCGCAGTTATCTTTTTTTTGTCCCACTGTGTTATATTATAAAGGATTATTTAACAGTTTTTAATCTGCTTCAAGCAAAGATTTAATTAGGATCTAATTTTTTAATAAATTCTTTACTTATTTACATACAAATTCATACATAAATTTTCTAAAATTTCATAACACCACTTTAGAAATGAAATGCATATTTAGTATCAGCTATCTATCTGTCTGTCCATTTTTCTGTGGGGTTCGAATTGTTTCTTTCTTTTTTTAATTCAATGAACGTTATAAGCTTTTGTGGCTGTGTATTGCCTACAGGTTTCAATATCATAACTGATAAGATAAACAAAATTGATAAAATAGTTTCGCTTTTTTCTTCTTCTTCTATTTGTGCACTCTACTTATCAATAATACCATTTTATGATGGATGCGATAAAATGAAAATAAAAATAAGAAAAGATAAATAAATAAAAAATGCTTTTTCCTAAAAGAGAGAGAGAGAGAGCATTGCATATGGATGTATGTGTATAAAATTAATTAACAATAATATTTATTTTAATTTTAATAACAGGGTAAATATTTTTTTTTAAGAGTAAAGTAAAAATAAAAGTTAAAATAACAAATAAGTTCAGCAAATCTCGAAGAAAAATATGTTGGTTTTTAGATAAGTTAAGACCACAAGTACTACTGCCAATTTGTTTTAGTAATTCTCTCACTTATACAGTGTAACTGTATGCTATATGTTTACTTAATATCACAGTGGGTTCGAACATGGCAACTATGGTAAAATTACCGTGTTAAAGAATTATTAAACTTTAAAATTATTATTAATACAATATAAAAATTTGGGATGTTTGAGTTTAATTATTGGCATCATTTCTTTGTACACAAATTAGTTTATTATTGAGACTGTTCAACAATTTGTAAAAATTTACAAATCCTAAAATTTTCATTGAATTCTGTCAAAACAAAAATGTAAAAAATCAAATAGAAAATTTTAAATCGTTACATTCCGCTTCATTAAAAATTTCTTTAATAATGCGTTCCGTAGTTCATGTAACAGATTTCAATTCCGTTCGAAAATCACAGTTAAGGCGCACGTCCTTTGTCTTAAACTGCAAATATTTTTTTATTAGTAAAAAGATAAGTCTTTGTTTATTTATTTTTCACAAGAAATTTTATTTTAACTAAATTTTACTGCCATATTTTAAATATCTTTAAAACAATTTTAAAGCCTTCTATACGAAAACAAAATTATTGGAAATGATTTATGCAGTATTGTCATATTTTCTTTCGCTATATCTCAATATACGCAACACCCAAAAGAAACGAGAGCAACATCCACCGACAGATGGGGTAATTGCTTGTAATCATTCAAGGGCGAAGGTATAACACTGGCCGTTGAGTGATCGAATGACAGCAACTTTTCTCATTAACACAAGGCGCTTACTGAAAATTTAGAAGGAAAAAATTTATTTGTCTGTCTTCAAATTCCAATACAATGCACTGCATGAGTAAGGGGTTCACTCCTGAGTATTGGTCTTAGAAAAATAAAAATAAAAAGACAAAGCGGAATTAAAATTAAAAAAGAATACAGAAAATACAATTTTATGAAAATACTAGTTAACTCGGCAAACGTTGTTTTGCCATATAAATTTGCTCTAGGAAACATATACATATATTTAATACTTTTCACCAAACTGCAAAACTTAACATTGATATGAGCAATTAATGTCTGCGTTACTAATAATTTTAATAAATGATTATCCGCCATTTTGGGTATTTCAGTTTGATAGTTGGGGATAGGGAGATATATCCCCTCTGAGCACTTCTTAAAAAAAACCATATACTTATGTTCTACCGTACGCAGATATACATATCTAGTTTAAAATTTCATCGACGTCGGTACGTTATTTAGGTGAGGCACAAATAGATGTGAAAATTGACTTTTGTTAATCTAAAGTTGTGTTAAAACGCCAACAAAATTTAATCAAATTCAGTTTGTTAGTTGGGGATAGGGAGAAATAGCCCTTGTACCGCCCCCTCTGAGTATTTAAAAAAAAGTAAACCATATATACTCTACGATACATACATATATAGTTTAAAATTTCATAAACGCCTGTACGTTATTTTGGTGAGGCATAAATTTTCCCTTGGGGCGGGTCACCTTAACATTTAGAGGTATGAAAAATAGATGTTAACCGATTCTCAGACCTACCCTATATGCACACAAAATTTCATGAAAATCGGTCGAGCCATTTCGGAGGAGTTTGGCAACAAACACCGCGACAGTAGAATTTTATATATTAGATTAAAGCAACTGTTTTTTTGATTTATGTACATACATATGTATGTATATGATAGCATGCTGCCATATAATGCTTTTGCCATTTTATTTATATAAAACAAGTTTTAACAATTCCCTTTCGTTTTGATGAAAACGATCGGAATCTGAACCACCAAAAACAATTCCAAACGGAATGGTAAATGCAGAATTTACCGAACGGGATCTTTAACAGGGCTAATAATTATAATGTACTAGCCTAAACCCGGCGTGCTTCGCTACACCTACCACTACCGCTACCATTGGTCCACATTTTTCCTACCGATAATTTTTATTGACTACGAAATGAATCACATTAAATTCAGAAACTTTAGCTTCAACATTTTTCAAGATATAAAGAAAACAACACTAAGCTTGTATACGCAGTACCACGCCCACTTGTCCGATTATGTCCACTTTCTGCTTGATGATTTGCATTGACCATAAAGTCATTAAGACTAAGTTTATAAACTTTACCTTTAACCGTTCTTAAGATATACAAAAATCAGTATTTAGTTTGTATGCGAGGTAACACCTTCAGGTCAAATTTTGAAGAAAAACACCCTGTTGCACTTTCGGTAGCTGAGTTTATCTATGTATGTTCCAAATTACAACAAAACCGATTTAGGCGTGATTGACCGAAAAACAAACAAACAAGAGATTTTTACTCAGCTGATAAAGTACTCTATATATGTATGTATGTATGTACTCGCATGTATGTACATACATATGCGTTAAAATTTATACAAAAGCCAAAGATTCAAAATAACAGACAGTTGTGTGAAAAATACCTTTTAGACGGTATATATAATTGCTGATTTAATGATTAAACAGAATACGACCGCAACTTGAGACAAAAACGGCTCTCAGAGAAATCATGCCCAAAATTAAAACGACGGCCGCAACTTCACGAACTGCCATTTATTATTTTTACAATTCTTGTATGTAAAGCTATTAAAAATTAAGTTTATGAGAGTTTTTGAGAAGAATTAAATTTATATTCTATTTAATTTAATCATCTTTACGTACTTTTTCAATTATTTTTTCTATAATATCAAGCATTTTTAACAAATTCCAAAATTTATTAATTTATTTAAACTTTCATGTGAAAGTATGGTAACATTATTGAGAGAATTTGTGTCACAAAGTGGGAGCATAAGAAAAATCGCTGTCAATATAAAATAGGTTCTATTTCACGACTGCATTCTCCAGCGTTTTTTTTTTTTCAATTATATGTACGGTGACCATCCGTTCTGTATTATACAGAACAGTTCTGTATTTGAAACCCGTGTTCTGTATAAATTATTCATTAGGGAAAAACGTAAAAATGTATTTGTTCTGTATTTTCATGCCTCAGAGTAGTATTTGTAGTTTTGATTAACACCTTTGGGTTTTAACCCTTAAGCAGAGACATTCTTCTTCTCATAAGCAATACATTTCATATATGTATGTATGTACATTTTAGAGAAAGAAACATAAATTTTAAAAATATATTGACGGTTGTCAATTTCAGTTTGTGTTTACCTGTTTTAAGTGCTCCGACAGAAATATATGGACCAATGAAGAAACTCAAATGAAAACCATCGAAGCCATTTTGGTCACTAAATTAAACTATAATATGAATTGCATAGAGTTTAAAGAAATATTTTAAAAATTATGTACTTATGTACATAGTATGTATGCAAGGTATGTATGTACTTATTTAATGATCTTACGAAACTTTAGTTATTTTTGAGTTTTTGGGTAACCCTTCTGTTAGGTCAAGAAAAACTTAAGAATTTTAGGTATAGGACCATTTTGGTCCATAATATTCTTTTTTTGTAATAGTTGCCTGTTATAATGTCGAAATATATATGTGCTGCACCCAGTTTGACTTTGAAGGTAACTTACCTTTACTTCTGGGATTCCCCTTTGTAAATTTACATATCATTTTCAGTGTCTGATTTGTTTGCTTTGCGATTAGACAGCATGAATATGAGATGTAAAACTTTGATAATTTCCTTCTCAAGAGGTGTTGATACCGTCGATCAAATGATTGGATACTACAGTGTAAAACGAAAAACAAATCGATGGCCAAATATTGTGTTTTCCAATATGATTGACATATTGTTTTCTGAAATTGATGGTTCCTGAGCTCCACTGGACAAAAATCGTAAGAGGGCAGAATTTTTGCGGCAGTTAGCTTTATCATTAACTCAAGACTACATGACAGAAAGATCTAAGCTCCCTACAAATAAATTTTCAGCTGAACTTTTTACCGAAATAAGAACATTAGCTTCTGATTGTACCAAAGTTACAACAACTAGAAACCGTGAAATCTGCAGCTGCAAAATTAGTGCGATAGCAAATGCTCCATATGCAACAAATTTATATGTAAATTGCAACGGAAGATCATTTGCTCATCATATAGTGAGAAGATTTAATAAAAAAAAAACAATAACGGACCAAAATGTTCTTAAACCCAAGATTCGTAATTTTTTATTTTTCTAACTTTCATTTTATTGTTTTTGGTTGAAAGTTTTCCAGGAGTAATAAAATATAAAAATACCCCAATAGCAAACGTTTTATATTGGTATGTTGCACCATTTCTTAGTCAAGGCAAAAACAAAAATTGACCAAAATGGTCCAAACCTAACAGCAGGGTTAATTTAATTTATTTTGTTTTTTAATTTTGTTAATTTTGCATTTAAGTAATAAATACAATAAATACATGCCTATGTACATGTATGTAGGTTGCTTGTTTGCATTTTATGGTTGTTATTGGTCAAATATTTCCTTGTTCTGTATTTTGGTTTAAAAAATATGGTCACCGTAATTATATGTAGCCTGATAATTAGGAATGTGGTTCTTTTAATACATCTAGATGAGATTCTATTTTTTCATATTTTATAAAGGGCGGGGGGGGGGGGGGAGGGCACCCTAGATTTTTTAAAAAATCTTATGATTGTATTAAACGCAACATAGTATTTACAGGAAAATAATTTCTCATATTAGTTTAAGGAAAATTTTAGGAAGAAGTGTAAAAAGCAGTAAAGAGAGGTGTTTTAAAAGAGGTACATATTAACTTCAGCTTCTACAAATACTTGGTGTTCAATGAAAGTGTCTGATTTTCGAACAACTCCTCTTTTTTTGCTGGTATATAAAATCTCAAATCTGTCGTTCGGAGTCGACTTTAAACTGTAGGTTCCGGTACTCATGGATAAAAATTAACACACACAACATGAGTGCTTTTAGAAACTAGGCCGTAACCCAGACACAGGGTTCCAATGGCCAATTATATATGTATGTATGTATGTATATAAAATCGATATTAAAGTCTTTTACAAGTTTTTTAAACCACAAAAATTTTACTCCTTTGCTGTTTTAAGAAATTACCAAATCATTTAAAAATTGTTTTTTTTTATTAATTTTATTCTCTATATCACACTGTAACTATCTGTAGGTGGGAAGTTTAAAGAAACAACGATAAGTAAGTACATATTTTCAACGTTTTCTTTTCGTTTTCATTTACTTATATGTACGTACCCGAACTTTTTTTTTAACTGTAAAAAAGCGCATGAATTATTGCGGTGAAGCCAAAATACCCACTGTTAACCATAACCAGCACTCTCCCATACAAATATTAGCGCAAAAAAAGCTTTAATCGTTAAAATTTTTACAAAATTCTAAAGATCGTCAGTGGCTAATCGGTAAACGGGCAGTTAAGAACGACGAGTATTGGTAAAAAAAAAATAGAATAGAAAACGAGAAAAATACAAATAATTGTGTAACACTAAAGAAAACGCATAAAGAAAAGAATAGAAGAATAAGTGCCATAAATAATTCGAGACGAATTAAAAAAACACACAATTTTAATGTCTGTGATTTATTTTAATTTTAATAATTAAAAAAAGCAAGTGAGTTCAAAATGCGATCCAATTTTTCAAGACGTGAATATCGTCGTTATATATCATACGAACGTCAATCATTAGGTATGTACATATGTTCCAAAGGCATATACAATGTATGTATGTGTAGGTATGTCTAAACAAATATTATTTCCTTCTTTTATCACTTTGGAAATTTCTAGAAATGGTGTAATAATTGAAAAAACTCTCACTAAAATTTGTTTTACGTTTGGAGACTCAAAACAAACAAAAAATAATAATGATAATGTCATTACGAGTAAAAATATTAATTGCTTAGTTGAAGAATAAAGTCCCAGAAAACGCTAGAATGGGAAAAAACAATATTACTATGCGTAGGAAACCAAATAAACAAACTACAGTACTCTTGCTTTCCTCTTTTCCATAACATAATTTCCTAACCGAGCGCGAAGTATGTTAAGTGCTGAAGGCTCGGGTTCGAGCCCCAGGAAAGGTGTGATCAATTTTAATTTTAATTTTTGTTTCGTCAGAAACGCTTTAATAAAATCAAAGTTAACTGCAATGAATATTTTTTGGTAATTAAAAAAGAAATAATGTCCGTGAAGGAATAGTACACTAGCCAAACTGAACAATTGTTTTTGACTCCAGCTACGGTAGTCTCATCAGAGTTCTTTGTGTCCTGTGCATATTCAAGACCAAACATCAACTATTTAACTTACATTTTTTTTGGAAATCGCATACTGAAATTATTACCGTATGTACATACACTTGTATGAGTTAGTCGAAGTAAAGTCACACAACAGTTTCTATCATATTCTCCTTTTCTTACCATCATTGCTCTTCTTGTAATTGTCATTTACAATTTATTTTGTTTTCGCCCTTTTTATTCCACCCTATCTATTCATTGCAGTTAACTTTGATCTTATTAAAGCGTTTCTGACGAAACAATAATTTCCTAACTTTTTGTTTAATCAGAAACGCTTTAATTAGATCAAAGTTAACTGCAATGAATATTTTTGGTAATCAAAGGAAAAATGATGTCCATGAAGGAATAGTACACTAGCCAAACTGAACAATTGTTTTCGCAAATTCAAGACTAAAGATCAACTATTTACCTCAAGAAATCACATACTGAAATTGTTTTCTTCCATATGTATGTACATACATTTGTATTAGTTAGTCGAAGTAAAGTCACACAACAGTTTCTATCATATTCTGCTTTTCTCACCATCATTGCAGTTTTGTAATTGTCATCTTATTTGAATGAAACAGAATTACAGTTTTATTATTGTTCTGCCCTCTTATTCCATTTTATCCACATTAGTCGACATAGACGACATGTACGACTGTAGCCGTGGTGGTCAAAGGTTGGGTTGAAGGAATAAAAGTCCACAACTGCCCAGGAGTATCCCCTAGAGGGATAAAATGTAAGACCGACCCTCGCTAATATTATACCCCCAACTTTTTTTCCGAACATACCTACCCTAAGGGGGCTCAAGAAAATTACAGTTATACTTTTTTGCATTTTTTTCCGATTTTTAAGACCCCATATTTTCGGATCCAGATGTGTCAGTGCCTCCAAACTTTGTTTTTAATTTAGTTCTATGATATACTATATTTCTACAAAAAATCATTAAATTCTGAATTACACCCATTGGTTGATTTGACTTGGAATGACCCATATATGGGTTATACGAGTATTTACATGTATGTATTGTATAAAAATGAAATGATAAATTTTTTGTACAAAAGAAAATGCTATTAAAATTCCCTCTAATTTTTGGATTTTATTTATAAAACCGGAGAATTTGTAATTCCCTAAACTTTTCTTATACTAAATTTTGTTTTCGCTCACCAACACAATCACAATTCTCGTTTTGCCCATCTATCTTCTCAGGTAATTATAAAATTTTTCTTTTTTTAAGTATTTGTAAAGCTTCCAACATTTGTTCATTTATTAGAGTTGACAGTGAAACAAAAAAGTGATCACATCAAACGATGTTAAGTCGGCATTACAAAAATTAATAAACAAATTCATAAAAAAGGCTTTAGTTTCATTTTAAAATTAAAATTAGTTCGGTTTTTGGTATTTAATTACTTATTAAAAGAAAACTGTATATTAATAATGATTGCGGTTTATTTCATAAATATTTTTGAAAAAAAAAAAATAATTTTAAATTTTGTTTGCGGTATACGAGTATTTTTTATTCTTTTTAATATGGTTGATAATTTTAATTATAATTGTTTTGGGTTTAAAAGTAAATATTAATTATATATTAAATAAAACAATAATACAAAAAATATACATATACATATATATGTATATATATGTATATATTTTACTCATATTTGTTTTTAAAAATGCAGGTGTAATTGTTTTATTTATTAACAAATAATTAATTAACAAAGCCATTTATTTACGTACTCGTACATTCAGCTGGTTTCAAAATAATAGCACTACCTTCAATGCTATTGTATCGAATAATACTTCGATAACTGTCGAGTAACCTAATCACCACATATGAGATATTGTAATTTTTTACATAGGTATGTTTAATGAAAACAATGATAAATGTAAACAATTCATATATGTAGGTACATATACTAAAAATATGTATGTACAAATGTGCCCATACAAACTAAATAGCGATACTTTTATGTCTTGGGAATGGTTTAAGCTAAACAATCTGAATTTAGTCTGAATTATTTCATGATCACGGCGTCAGTCAGAAAGTTAGCATTGTACAAGAAGGCGTGGTACTTCCCATAAAAACTTAATAATGATTTTTGTATGGCCAGTGAATGGTTAAAACTAAAGTTTTTAAATTTAGTCTGAATTACTTCATGGATAGGGCAAACCATTTACCAAAAAGTGGGCGTAGTATATTCCACTCAAACCAATATTCTCAATATGTATATCTTGAGAACGGTTCAAGCTAAAGTTACTGAATTTGATCTGAATGACTTCATGGTCATATGCGAATATGCGCAGCGAATATGGCACGTTCTAGTGTTCGAGGGAAGCTGGACATCAAAAAGCTGCGATCACAAGAGACAGCCAGGTCGTTTTCCGATCGTCTTTCTAATGAGCTCCATTGCATTCCATCCTCTCTCGAAAGTATTGGTGGACAGTGGTCTCACATTGCTCACTCTCTGCGCAACGCTGCCAAAACAGTCCTTGGTTTTGAGCGTCCTCCCCAATGGCACTATGAAGAGTGTCGTGAGGCCACTGCGGTAAAGAATGCTGCCTACAGAAGAACGTTGCAGTCCACCACTACAAGAGCAACTGTGGAGGTGTACAGTGAGAAGAGGAGAGAAGAGAGACGATTATTTAGAAGAAAAAAAGGGAGCAAGAAAGGCGTGAACGTGAGGAAATCAAGATGTGCAGGGTAGACATGATGCTCGAAATTTTTATAAAAAGATAAGGCGTCTTGCTACTGGTTTTAAGCCCGGAGCAACCTCCTGCAGAGACGAATATGGTAATCTGGTTACAAATGCACAAGGGACACTGAGATTATGGAGACAGCATTTTTCTAATCTACTGCAAGGCGATGACGACACAAATTCCGCCTCTAGAGATGCTGTGCCGTTCCCAATCAATGATGACGACGTTGAGGTCCTGTCGCCCACGTATCAAGAGATCAAGATTGGCATACAGCGACTAAGAAGCAACAAAGCGGCCGGACCATATGGTCTGCGCGCTGAGCTCTTCAAGTATGGAGGCGAAGAGCTGGTTAGGTGCATGCACCAACTCATTTGCAAAATATGGCTGGAGGAAAGTATGCTTAATTATTGGGATCTCAGTGCCCTATGTCCCATCATGAAAAAGGGAGACCCCACGATATGCACCAACTACAGGGGTATAAGCCTTCTCCCTATCGCATATAAGGTTCTTATAGGCTTTTTACACTTGGTCACATCTTTTGTCAATTCACAAAGATGTTAACATCTTGTTATAGGAAGTATACGGGGCTGAATGTTCAACACCTTTCAACATCTTTAAAAGATGTTCCTATCTCATTTTGTTTCATTCAACATCTTGCGATAATTTTTGTGACATCACTAAAAAATTTACTATCATCACTAAAAAAAAACACATGTGTCAAAAAAATATACAAAAAAAAAACACACAAAAATATACAATGAGCGTCTTGGGCTTACAATACGTTGGGCAAAAAGAAATACATATTTCATCATAATCGTCTTCGTCCTCGAACATGTTGTTCACTAATTCTCCATATTGTAGTAATAATTGTCTTTGATTTTGAAGAGCAATTATTAATCCAATTACTGAAAAATTTTTAAATTCTATATTATTTAATTTTTATTTCTTTAAGTTTTTTTGCTTATGCAACTAGAAAAAAATATGACAGATGAAAGATGTTGCAATGTAAACAAGTTTTTTCAGTTTTTAACATCTTCCACGCATTCCTCTAAGATGTGAGCAAGTGTAAAAAGCCTATTACGAGCGTATTATGTGAACGACTGAAGCCATTCGCCATCTCACTGATCAGACCTTATCAGTGCGGCTTCAGACCTGATAAGTCCACCATTGAGCAGATATTCACACTGCGCCAAATCCTGGAGAAGACCCATGAAAGTCAAGTCGACACATACCACCTTTTTGTCGACTATAAGGCAGCGTTCGAAAGCCCGATAAGAGATCGCGTATATGCCGCAATGTCTGAGCTCGGTATTCCTGCAGCTCCGTCAAGGTAGGAAAAACCTCTCCGAACTTTTTAATACCGTGCGAGGTTTCAGACAGGGCGATCCCTTAACCTGCGACCTCTTCAATTTCGTCATGGAGAGTGTTTTGCAAAAGGCGGGTGTACATCGAAATGGCACTATATTTAACAGAAGGGCCCAGCTTCTTGCGTATGCAGACGACATTGATATCATTGGGCATACCAAGCGAGATGTCACCGCAGCCTTTAATGCTATTGAACGGGAGTCTGCAAAAATGGGTCTGGCGGTAAATGAGAGCAAGACGAAGTACATGTTGTCGACGAGTAGGGATGTTGAACGTATCGGCTCCCAGGTTACAGCCGGCAACTATACATTCGATGTGGTCAAGGAGTTCATCTACCTTGGCACCGCCATTACCAGCAAGAATGATGTCAGTCTGGAGATCAAACGAAGAATCACACTGGCCAACAGGTGCTACTACGGTCTCAGTAGGCAGTTTAGTAATAGAGACCTCTCGTGCGACGAAGTTAACACTCTAAAAGTCGCTTATCCTTCCGGTGCTTCTCTATGGTGCGGATGCATGGACGCTGTCTTGTGCCGATGCAGCGGTCTTGGGAGTATTTGAGAGATAAGTTCTTCGTAAGATCTTTGGTCCTCTAAGGCATGGCGATGAGTTTCGCATTAGAACTAACCATCAGCTGTATGAGCTCCTCGGCGATGTGGGCGTTGTTCAGCGCATTAACATCCAGCGGCTACGCTGGCTCGGCCAGATTGTTCGGATGGATGAATCTGCTCCAGCGAAAAAAGTTTTCGATGCGAAGGTCACTGGACGTCGGCGTAGAGGACGACCGTGTTTACGTTGGAAGGACCAAGTTGATGAAGCCCTGTCGTCAATTGGTGTGACCAACTGGAGAAAACGCGCGAGCAGCAGAGACGCCTGGAGACTAGTGTTAAGGCGGCCGAAACCCGTTAACGGGTTGTTATGGCCAGCTAAGTAAGTAAGTATTCTTTGAAATATGTACTAAAATTAAGTTTTTTTTGTGTCAACTGGTCTCAAACTTAAAAATTTGTATCTTGTTTTTTAAATTTTTGTTTACTTATATCTCGGTTTCGAATTGATAATGTTGGACAAACTTTTAGTATTAGATGTACCAATGCCTTTTACAAACTTAATTATCAATAGATTTTGAATCGGTTCTATACTGTTTTTTGGGAGGTTGAAAATAGTATAGGACATATGTGTCCCATTCGTCGTCAACGATAAAAATAAGGGATATTTTTTTTGTGCATATTTTTTAGTTTATTAACTTGCATATTTGAAAAGCAAAGAAAGCAGGAGCAATTAAATTTGTGATATAATTAAAATTATGATATCTTATACCTATACATAAACTAAAACTATATCGAACTCAATTGTGATAAATTTTAAAACAATTTCTGTTCATGTGAAACAACTTTTAACTTTTTATTCCATTTCTTGTGCAAATAATACACCGGTTCCTGCCTCCACCTTTCATTTCTGTTTGATAATATCCAAAGAATTTCGAATCCAGTAAATCTTCGATTTACGATCATGTTCGTAATACGACTGAAAGTAAGTTAATCTAATCTAACTTTAGCAGATCATTCCAAAAATTATTTTCAACTTTTTTTAAATATGGAAAATATTATACCTTTCTGTTCACAATAAAGATTTGTTTGGTGAATTATGTAAAGTACTCTATTGGTGAATCGTACTCGCAAACTATCATAATTTTCAGTATCCGATACGTTTAAAATTATATTATTCATTTATATTGTTATATAATGCGCTACATTAGTATATGCGTGTCATGTTTACTTTTGTAGCTACAAAAATCCGCCGTAATATTTAAGGTATTTATTCCCAAATAATTATACTTGAAGACGAATGGGACACATATGTCCTATGATTTTTCTCCTATAAAGAGTAAAAGTTTGTAAATTTTTACAACACTTTAGTTATGTTTCCGATTAAGAATCCGCAAACAAAATTTGAAAATTTCCAATTTAATATTCTTCGTCGTCAAAGAGTTAAAGGTAAAGTTTCTGAATTTGGTCTGGATGATTTCACAATCAATGAAAACATTCAGTCAAAAACTGAGCGAAAGTGGACAAACTAAATATTAATTTTTATGTATCTTGAGAACGGTTAAAGCTAAATTTTCTTGGCTTCGTGCTCAAGGCAAATTATCAGTCAAAAAGTGAGCGGAATTGGACAAGCGGACGTGGTACCTCTAATCAAAGTTCATTCCTGATGTAGAAAAAGCAGGCACAAGGTCCGCTAAGGTGTAATAAATATTACCACTGAAGTAAATAAATAGATAAACGTGGGACTTAAAATTTAATAACTTGCGATCGTTAGTAATGTGATCATTTGTTATTTATAAAGTTTTTTCAAAATTTTTTAATTTATTACACAATAATTGTTATTGTTGTTCTTGTGTTTGTTTATTTTTTTTTCTTCATTTTTTAATTGAAATAATTTATATTGTAATCAGTGCATAGTAAAACCTTAACAAAATATTCTCAATTTGTTATAGTGATAAGAAAATAATGGAAAAAAAACACAATATAATTTTTATTTTAGCGAAGAAAAAGTTGTGTTTCTAATGAACATTGAAATTTTACGTACAGAGTGTTGTTAGTAACTTGAAAATAAAATTCAAGCGAATTTTAAGTTATACGCTCAATTATTTTTACATACTGAAATTTCGTAGCCCTCACACTTGTACAAGTATTAATAGGTCTATCTGTATGTTTTTAAGTTTATCATGAAAATTACGAATAATGGAATATTACCTCATCGTATTTTTATAGATTTCTTTTTAATTGTTAAATTTCTTTTACTTTTTTAAAGAATAATTTGGTAAAACTCTTACTGTTGTACAGTTCCGTCTTTATCGTTGGGGTCGCAAGGAACCTGTGCCCAGAGCCCCTTGGGTTTCAATTTAACATACTGTCCACTAAAGACGGGGATTCCTGTCTTTTATTTCTCAGCTGTTATCGACGGTTGACGGAAATATACGTCATTTGGAATTTTGTGCAATTTTGTATTATAAATAAGATTTCAAGTTATGCTTTAAACACAATCAAGGCTACCAACCAACGACCACATGACTACAAAAAGCGCGGGCTACAAAAGTAGCCAAGTAATAAGTGACCTAATTATTTGAACTACTACAGCTACAAAATGAACATTTGATTTGACACATTGATCATAACCTGAACGAAACACATATGTATGTACGTCCAAATTTGCAGGTAAATTTACCTAAAACGTTTTGATTCTACTCGTACAATATCATTAATATACGAGTATATTATATAGCAATAAACATAACTATTAAATACTTGCCAACGTCAATAAGAAACCACAAAAAAACTAAAATTGAAATAAATAAATGAAATAATTCACTAAATAAAAACAAACGAAAAATGTAAGAAAATGGACATACAGTGGTGTGCAATAAAATAAACTCAACCTGATCTAACATTTTTAAGGCCTAAAACAAAAGAAAAACGTGAATAATACTTCTGTTTGTTTTTATTTTGGTTCAACTATAAGGTAAATAATATAAAAAATACAAAACTTCCCAAGAAAAAAACTTGAAAAACCATATATTCATAAATATTATTACAATGGCAAATTTTACCTTTTCAATAAAATAGACTTGTCAAATGTGATGGTTTAACAAAGTTTATTTTTTGTTAATTAAACCAAATTATTACTATTAATTACGTTCTATTTACCTCTGAATTTAGTGGAATTATACTTATTTTTAATAAGGTCCAAGCAGCGTTTTAGTATTGAGTCCATAATTCTTTAAAACGTTTCGATTGGAATGTTCTTCCAGGCATCTTTAAAAAATTCCAACAACTGTTCCTTATCGGAAGGATTTTCTCTTCGAAATGACGCTTCAACAATTTGCCACAAAATTTTAATAGGATTTAAGTCTAAAAACTGTGTAAAAAAAACTTATATCCTTGCCGTTATTATTTTCAAACTAACCTTTTGGTCGTTTTGATGTGTGTTTCCCATTGTTATCCTGTTGAAACATCAGCCAATGTGGCATTTCATATTCAGCACAAAATGTCATGTCATTGTAGCTTTTAGAATAAATAATTATGCCGTAGTATAATTTTCAGTTCCGCTGGTGTTTATACATATTCCTTAACAGATGTTAATTCTTATAAAGACACCTTTTTCTCTTTGAGGTATTAAGAAAAGTATCAAAAAAATACGCTGAAATATTGGACTATACAGCGTTTGTTATTGCTAAAAAAAAAAACATTATTTATTTCATCCGGAAAGAAGTTGATTTTACTCGTTTTTTTTTTTTTTTTTTTTTTTTGCTTTAAAAATTAGACCTACTGGGTTGAATAGCTTACACCCCAAGGATTTGGGCTAAAATGTTTCAGGTCCGAGATAAATACAACGAAACATTTTTTTCTTTTTATTTTTTTGCAAAAAGTTAAAAAATTGGACATGTCTTAAAAGGTGGGGCAACTAAACATACCGGGTGGGATTCCTAACGTTCGAAGGCTTTAGAACCTGTTTTCCGATTTGGGCCAGAACGTTTCTTGTTACTAAAGAGTTGTAAAGTTTTGTGCTTTGCAATAGAAAAATTAAATAAATTTTTAAGTTTTTTTTTTTTTAAAGGTATAGAATGTGAAGTTCGCAACACTTTATTAACTGTCGGCTATTTTGTCTGCTTCCAAGTGGTTTATGTTTAGTTTGGTTTGGCATTTCAAAATGAATTTGCCAAGCAAAACGTAGATTCTGTGAATGGACCCAAAACAATATTGCCGTTGATCCTGATTATTTCAAGCAAATTTTGTTTAGTAATAAAGCTCAATTTTGTTTGAGTGGATTCGCCAATAAACAGAACTGCCGTATTTGAAGTGATGATGGTCCTCAAGTGTAGGTTAAGACATCGTTACATTCAGAAAAACTAACTCTTTGAGGTGGCGGAATCAGAGGTCCATACTTTTTTAAAAACTATGCTGGCCAGTCATCTATTTGAAAATCGTTAGGTGCAGGAACAGTTGTTTCAACAAGACAGCGCAACATGTTACACAACTCGTGCCACAATTGATTTATTAAAGGGCGCGTTTGACAACCTCATTGTTTCATGTGTCGTACCCGTAAATTAGCCTCCAAAAGTGTGCGATTTAACACCGCTAGACTTTTTTCTGTGGGGATATGTTAATTCGTAAATCTACGCTGGTAAGCCCAAAACGATTTATTAATTGTAGAACAGCATTTGCCAATTTATTGCCAATATACATATGTTCACAAACGTTGGAAAGAGACTTTGAAAATTGCCTTTTCCTCTATACAATCAGAACGTAAAATTATATCTTGACCATCAGACTAGTCAAGGTACATACATACAATATTACATTTTTATTGCAAACAATTTAATAGTTCTAATTGATTAAAGAATCAATTGCTTCTATCAGAATTATGTATTAAAAATTTGGTTACTTTTATTTCATTTTGGTTAGATTTTTGTAGAAATTTTGTTACAGAAGATTAATTTTGATACCATTTGACACAATCTCTTTTCGCTACTTAATTCAATGGAATGAGCCACCACTAACAATAGCATTAGGTGTTTTTTTTTTAATTATTTTTATTCGCAACGCGTCGTTTTTGTATATGTACACCTTTTTCTTACTCTTAAACAAATCATTAGTAATGATCATTATTTCATTAACAAAATTGAAATATGCCGTTGATAATTCCATAATTGTAATTTTACAATTCTTCATATATTTTTAATTTCTTTAAACTTGTTTACAATAATACCAATATTAGCTGATGAAACATTATCCTTAACCATCCCAAATGTAGTTATTAAAAAAACATTTTGCTTAAACATATTAAAAAAAGGTAGTGTGAATATAGCATAAGTGCAAATCTTTACATTGAACACAGTGGTCCTTGTAATCAATATTCTTCCCCATTATGCTACATATAAACACATTCAAGACTATTGACCACCGAACACACGACTACAAAAGTAGCCAAGTAGCCGACTACTTAAGTAATTATAATAACGACCACAACTACAAAATAAACATCTTTTTTGACACGTTGAACATAACCTAAACAAAACATAACAAACTTATTTATTTTAATCAGGGACTGAAACCCTGAAAAAATTGGGTTCAGGTTCGGGGTAATCAAAATAAAAAGTTTGGGTTCAGGTTCGGTCCAGGGTTCAGGTTCGGGTTCAAAATTTTGAAAAAAAAAGTACAATATCATTTATTTATTTTTCAAAAAATTTCCATTTAATTTAATAATTAAAATATTTTTTAAATTTTCTTCTTTTAAATTTTACCTTTGTGGTGATAAAATAAATTTCAAAGCTGAAAAAGCTCGTACTACGCTTACTTGCGTTGCAGGAACTGCGAAGATGATCTGGGCCACCTGATATAATAATGGTATTTCCATTTTATGTTGCTCCCAAAATCCTAAAATATTTTTTTCTTTTGCCAGCCTTTGATAATTTTCGTATATTTTCATCTCATTTTTAACTGAACTATCAATTGAAGATGTAGCATTTATATTTGACGAATTAATTTGAGAAAACTTTTCTTTCTTCTTTAAAACTTGTTCAAGAATATCCTCATCTTCTCCTGAAGAACTAGAAATTTCTGTTCTTATAAAATTTTCTTCTACTCTCTCCATTTGTAAATTTTTGAAAATTTTTATAGTTTTTAAAATTTGCTTCTTAGCATTGCATATATCTTCGGAACTTAGCATTAATCTAAATCTGTTGTCTAGAAATACTGCTGCCAAGAAAAATAGAAATTAGCCTAAGTTGGCTACAAAAGTAGTCGTCTGGCCGGTAGTCGTGTTGCCACTAAAATAATTATTCTCATATGCACACATGTATTCTATTTTTGACAACTTGTAGTCGATGGTCGGTAGCCTTTAATGTGTTTATAGCATTAGTCATTTTTAGCTACTGGCTATTGTACAGGCCATCTAAACTGCGAGTTCTTTGTATTCAAATCAATGTGTTTTCGGGGCTCTTGTCTTGCCTAGGTAGCATTTTCCATAATAATATAATTCAAAGTAAGTTTCTTTCTTATTCTCTCAATTCAAAAGAAAGGTCACGCACGAGAAGTAGACCCTAAATTGAAACATGCGGCTATATAGTCTTATTTGACATAATATATAAGTATATATTCTTTTTATTTCATAACACAATTATAAATACTTAATTGGCCTTTAAAACCCTGTGTCAGGATTACGGCGAAGCTTCTCGCAGCACCCATGTTGTGTGTGTCAATTTGTATCCATGAGTACCGGGACCTACAGTCTAATGTCGTCTCCGAACGACAGACTTGAGAAGATTGTTCATGACAATCAGTCTTCTAAGAAATATTTTTTCTATATTTCTTTGCTTCAAGATGTCAGAATAAATAAAAACTTATAATTGGTAATACATCCAGCATTGGGTGTAGTGGTTTTCTTTTAGAATTTTCAATTATGGGGGTGGCATTTTATTACACACATAAATTTGAATGATACAATTTTAATATTTAGAAATATTTTAATTATTATTTGTTGTTGTCTTTGTTTTACAGCATCACAATATGAACCGGGTGGTTATTCATTGCAGACACAAACCAGTCGTAATTCAGCCAACATGACACAACGTGATGGCATTATGAAATTCGAAAATGAAAGAATTAAAACTTTACAAGAAGAACGTTTGCATATACAAAAGAAAACTTTCACAAAATGGATGAATTCATTTCTAGTAAAGGTACGTTAAAAAAAACAAGAAAATAAAAGAAATGCAAATGCATATTCAAATAAATTGTACAAAAAAAAATATATATATATATATATATAAAAGAGATTAAATTTCAGTTGGTTTTATTCTTGCTTATGTTTTAGGCCAAAATGGAGGTCGAAGACCTCTTTACAGATTTAGCAGATGGTGTCAAATTGCTAAAATTACTTGAAATTATATCAGGTGAAAAGCTGGGAAAACCTAATAGTGGACGTATGCGTGTACATAAAATAGAAAATGTTAATAAAAGTCTGGCATTCTTGCACACAAAGGTATGTACTCGTATTACACATTCTAATTTTTTTTATTAATTTTTTATTTATATCTTACATATCTTTTATCGGTGCATACAAGTACATTATAATGTACATATCTTGTTGCGTTTGTATTTTAAATATAAAGTGTGATTTTTTAGATATTATCTTTTTGGCAACACTGGTTTAAACAGCTGACGCACGTTTCGTGTTTTGTTTCACTGTCAAACATCTTCAGTTTGGTCTATAATTTAACCATGAATCGTCTTACAAACGAACAACGCTTGCAAATTATTAAATTTTATTATCAAAATGCGTGCTCTGTTAAGAAAGTTCATCGAGAGATTCTTCCATTTTATGGTCAGTTTAATCGACCCACTGATATCCAACTTTTTTTTGCCTAAAATGCAAAAGCTTGACTTGCATGACATGTGGTTCCAACAAGACGGTGCCACATTCCATACGCACGCGTAACAATGGACTTATTGAGAAGCGAGTTGGGTGAACATTTTATTTCACGTTCGGGACCGGTCAATTGGCCGCCTAGATCGTGCGAATTAACACCTTTAGGCTATATTTTGTGGAGCTATGTTAAAGCTCATGTCTATACAGCCAAGCCCGCTGCAATTGACGCATAGGCAACAACATTGAAGAATTTATTCGTCAGATACCGGCCGAAATGTTGGAGAGAGTATGTAAAAATTGGACTAATCGGATGGATCATTTGAGGCGCAGTCACGGTCAACATTTGCATGAAATAATCTTCAAACATTAAATTATATAGACCGTACTATCGATTCAAATAAAGACTTCATTAATTTTTCTGAATTTTATGTTTTTTTTTTAATCTTTCCTATAGCTCTTAAAAAATCACACTTTACATATGCATTGTTTAAAATTGAGTCTAATTTGAGTTGGTCGCTTACGGCGAATTGATTGATTGATTATGTGCATTTTCGTATACAAAAATATGTTTTATTTCTAGCGACGAATATTCGCGATCAAAAATTCGTCGTTCGCCCCAATTGTGTTCCTAGCATTAGTCGGCAGTAAGAAGCATTTTATAGAATTAAGAGTAATACGAGAATATAATTTATTTAACACAAGTTTAGCAATTCCAACTTTGATGGTAATTTCGATAAGAAAAAACTTTTCAAATGATTGTGTCGTCAATGACACAATCAAACAAACGGCTTTAAGCCGTTTTGTAAGTGAACGACGAAATAAAAAGAAACAAGTCAATTTCTAGTTGTTTACATACATGCAATGTAATGGTATATACGTTTGTGGGTAAAGATAATAAACCTTATGTAAATTGACTAATTTTTACAGACAAAAAAAAAAAATTAAACTTAAAAAAAGACACATGTGAAACACATGTCCTGTGTGTCTTTGGTTGTGGTTATTTTTTTTTTATTCTATACAGAATAGGAAAGACAAATCGCTTTATATAATCGGTCGGCCTCATTCAATTTGGTGTTTTTATTTGTCGTTTCTATTGTATTTTTGAAATATATTGGGTGGTATTCTTGATTTCGATATTTGATATTTGTAGTCGCCGTGGTCTAGTGGTTAGTGTATTGGCTTACTAGGACGATAGCGCCGAGTTCAAATCTCAGCTCTCATATCTTCGAAAAAGAAATATGAAAAAATTATTTCTTTCGGCGACTACCTCTCAGAAGTCTTCTGGCAAAAACTCTTGGAGTAATTGATTGCCATGAAAAAGCTGTAGGTCCCGGTACTCATGGAAAAATTTTATCACACACAACATGAGTGCTACGAGAAGCTAGGCCGTAACCCTGAGAAAAGGTTGTAATCACCAGTTATATACAGTCATGGACTTAAGTCTTCATACACCCCCTGTATTAGAGAAAACTTCTAATTTAAGAGCAACATAAAAAAAGTTCTTACAGCAAAAGTAATTTAATTCATTTTAATCAGTGTACCAGAATAAAAATTTTAATTCCCCTTAAAATTAACGGAATACACTAAAAAAAACTAAAAGTAGAAAGGGACAAAAATGTTCCTACAGTGTAATCTCTTTTGCTTTATTCCAAAGATTCGCATTGTAACTTTTTAAAAACCGTTAGTTTTTCATATTGCAATGAGGTGAGGTGTTACTTGAATGATTAGTGGATATTTTATTGGTTTTAAGTGATCAAGTGTCAAGATGAGTACGCGTAAAGAGCTTAGCCTTGAAATAAAGAAATTAATTGTGCAAGAGCACAAAAACAACAAATCCTATCGGGAAATAAGCAAATTATTAAATGTGCCGTTTGCTACAATTCAGTATGTTATTAAAAAGTATAAAAATACTGGTTCCATCGAAAATATGCCAAGGCCAGGACGCCCGAAGAAACTCTCCAGAAGAGATGTAAGCTTTGTTTTGAAAGAAGTTAAAAAAAAATCCGCGTACTACTGCCTCAAAAATTGCAAAAACTATTGCTAATACTTTAGACAAGACTGTTCATCCTAAAACTGTTCAGAGGGCAAATGGTTATGCAAGCAGAGTTCCCCGCAGAAAACCTTTGATATCTGAAAAAAAATAGGAAACTACGCCTTGAGTTTGCAAAAAAGCATTTAAATAAAGGAACAGACTTCTGGAAAAAGGTTTTGTTTACGGACGAAAGTAAGTTCAATTTATTCGGAAATGATGGTCGTGGGAGGGTTTGGCGCAAAAAGAATGCTGCACTTGATCCAAAGAATATTGTTCCAACAATAAAACATAATGGTGGCAACGTAATGGCTTGGGGAGCAATAGCAGCATCCGGAGTTGGGCGGTTAGTGTTTATAGATGGTATTATGGATCGATACTATTATAAACAGCTATTAGAATGCAATTTACATCCGTCTGTTGATATGTTGGGTCTTGGCCAGCATTGGATTTTCCAACAGGACAACGATCCCAAACACACAGCGCACATTGTTAGAGATTGGTTGCTTTTTAATGCACAAAGACAATTAAACTCACCTCCGCAATCGCCGGATTTGAACCCCATTGAGCACGTTTGGGATATTTTGAAAAGAAAAATTGATCCTACTGCCGTTACAAACAAGGAATCCTTAAAGCAAGCTTTGCAAAGGGCCTGGTCTCAAATAACTCCTGATATGACTGAAAATCTGGTCGCATCAATGCTAAGGCGTCTGCAGGCAGTAATTGATGCTAATGGTGGGCCAACAAAATATTAATTTTATAAAAAACTTTACTCAGCTTTCTTATTTCACATTTAAAAAAAAACAAATAATTGTACTGTATGAACACTTTTGCCCTTCTTTATTTTTAGTTTTTTTTTATCCATTGCTTAAATTTTTAAAAAGAAACCAAAAATTTTGTTTTTTTACGCTAATATGTAAATAATTAAATAATTTTTGAAAAAAAAGGTTTGTAATGCTTCTCATTTAGCAGCCATTGAAAATTTCGGGGGTGTATGAAGAATAAAGTCCATGACTGTATGTATGTATGTATTATTTCTTCGGTATAGATAATTTTCTTCGTTTTGCTTACGCACAAGTTTTATAAGCAAAAGCTCACGGAAAGAGATTAAAAAAAATTAGAAATTAAAATTTGTGTGCCTTAAATTTTAATTTTTAAGATATTTACATTTGTTTGTAATAAAATAAAAAGGAAAAATCTAATAATTGTTCTTTTAATTTATTTAATTCGTTTGTTTGAACGTGAAAAATTAAAATGTAACACAAAATATTAAATTTTGCAAAATAATAGTTTAATTTATTTCGCAGATTAACCAAAAACCATCGGTTTTACCTTGTACGAACCATTTCCGTTAATCTTTCCTTTGCAATTTTTCTACCGATTCGGTCTTTTTTCACCCCTCACTCTCAGAATCGACCTAGCTTTTGCTAACCTGAATTTGTTCCAGTGTTATTATAGGGTACCCTTTTATCGTCAGCTGATTTTATTATTTTAGCTCTAGGTTCTGTCAAATGTTGTATATGTATGTTTTACCAATATTTTTTATATTTGTTTATAAATATTTACAATTTGCGTTTGAAAAAATGAAAAAGTGCTGCATATGCCAGAACAAGCAAAAACCGCAAAATAGAATTGTTTCTGATGGTGACTGCAGAAAAAAATATACTTAAATAAGTGGTCATAATGCTAGGAGCACAATTGGAACGAACGGTAAATTTCGCGCACCTCGACGAATTCATCAGCTAAAATTCACTGCATAAATTCGTCGTATAAAACACAATAACGACGAATTCATAACTAATTATATAATTATTTCACATTTTTATGATCTTTTGATGCCAGATTATACAGGCATTCATGACATTGCATATTTTCAATTATTATTTCACTTTTCAATTATTATTATTATTGTTGGCACGAATAGTTTTTGCTGTTATTTCTCATATAAAAAGACGAATGTAAAAAACCGTTCGTGTTCTATGAACAGGCTGTTACTAAACTTGTAAGTTGCCTCTACTCTATTTCTTAAAAACAAATTGCAATCTTTTTGATTGCTTTGGTCAAAATCACTTTGAGTTCAATAAGAACGCACTGCAGTTTTTTACATCACTGATAGTATTGGTTTACTTGATAAAAATATGCTGTACAATTTAGACCTCAAAGTGACCTATGGTGTAGATCTAATAGCTGTAGTTAAATCAAAACGGGCTTGTATTTTATATTACTTATGTTGATAGAGATTTTTGTATACACCGCCCGACAAAAAAAAGACTACTCTGTCTAATAACCTCATGTTACTAGGTTGTTGGCACAGATTTTAGTCTACATATATGCTTACGACTTTCAGATTTCGAAATTTGAAAGTATGTAACTTGACATAACTGTTTTCAGTGTTCATTTCTGTTAAGTTTGCAGATCCTAAAAGGTTTGTCATGTATAAATTTATGCCAACGAGTTGCGTACCCAAATCGAGCTTACGAGTCAATAATTTGTTGATTTAAGTACTAACATTTTATTGTTTTGTCATTAAGTTTTAAGCTCAAGTTATTCTCAAACACTTTCGATCATGTGAAAAATTTAAGTCAAGAGACCATCTAATTTCAGTCGTGCAATTTCTGTGATATTTAGTAACGAGTATTTACAACAAAAGGCAAACAACGACTTCAGGCGTGGTGCACGCACAAAAACTTAAACGGCCTGGATTCAGATCCTAGCAAAGATGAAAAATTAACATAGTTAGTTTGCGGTTTTTTCAAAATTATAATTTAAAAATTAAGAGGTTCCCCCTACTCTATTACACCTTAACCATTGACAAGAAAAAAAAAACGAATGATCAGGGGAAAAAACGCCAATCATTGGGAAGTAGCAGACTACTAAAACGTACTTAGCGAAGGCACTCACCACGATCAACATGTAACGATGAGGCAATTGCTGTTGATCATTCAAGGGTGAAGCTATAACACTGGCCTTTGAGTGATCAATTCACAGCAATTTGTCTCATTCGTAAGGCGTTTAATAATATAGGAAAAACAATATGTATGTTCTGTCATAGATGTACTGTCCTTTCCATGAAAATTCCAATACAATGCACAGCATTTATTAGGGCTTTACCCCAGAGTATTGGTCTCAATAAAAAAAAAAACAAGAGCATTACTCTATATACGGTTTTTCGTTTGGAACCTCCAAAAGGAATCTTTAATCGCTAACAAACTTACTTTAAAAGGAAGTGGTGCGTTGTATTACATTGTTCCCAAAGAATTTCTAAGCGATTGCTTTACAAAAAAAAAAAAAACAGTGGGCATGCGCACACATACTTTATCTGACGGTTTTAAGTATCACCGTTATTGTAAAAGAAGAAAGAAAATATGTAAAATATTAAAATAAAAAATGCAAAGCCAAAGAATTTAAATTAAAAAACGAGTTAAACGTAACGCATTAATGGTAACAAGAGTTCATGTACAATATTTTCTTTAAGTGTAAAAAAGAGTGCAATTTTGTATTAACTTTAATTAATGGAAAAAAGAACAGACTTAAACAAATTAAAAAATAAACAAAATTTTTCATTAAATCATTATTTCAACATCAACAAAACACTTTAAGGGTTTCTGTATAATTTTTTCTGTACTACTACAGTTTTGCTAATAGAAAAAAAAGAAAAAAAAAATTAGAACATATCGTCAGATGGTTTCAAAAAAGCCATAATTTAAAAAAATTATAAATCTACGTTTTGTGATTTATTGTGATACACCCCACACTGTGGTAAATCACAAAGCTAGCTGGAAAAAAATATTTGGCAACATTCCTTCTGTTCGTCTAATGAGCTTCTCAATTCAATATATACTTGCAAATCATGTTTTTTTGTTTTAGCTCTGATTAGGAAAAAGTAAACCTTAAAGTTGGTTGTTGTCAACAAGTGCATTCAGATTAAAAAAAAAAAGTTTTCTCTGCTATCGTACGATTTCTTTAAATCATTTCTTTTACTACAAAGCCATCTTTAAATTAAAAAAATAACTTCTATTATCAATACAAACAAGCGATTTCAAATACACAATAAATTGTCACTTATAAACAAAAAGTTTGTCCTGTAATCATACGATTTCTTTTTAATAAGATGCTAATACTTAAATATTAACTAATAAAAAATAAACATATTTACCTCTTCTAAATATTCAATATACCATACATATATTATTAGTAGCTGATTAAAATACCATCGAGGATCAATTTTAAATGTTGCTTCCACCAAATATTTTCTATCAGATACATCAATATTCTCCCTTATGAGGTCTATTGACTTTTGCGATGAAAATTTTCGGTAGAAGAAGCCTTCTTCTGTATTGCAAGCCATATAAAATGTTCTCGGATTTTGTTCGCCCCTATAAATACCGAAATTAGTCCATACTTTTTCTAATCTAACACTTCAATGACATCTAATGCAGATCGTGGAGAATATATTATTTATTATTATTTAATATATTAATTTAACAGAACAACTATTTCCATTAGATTTCTCTCTCTTACTTAGACCGTCATTAGTACGCAAATAAGGCTGATATTATAAAACTGTGCCTTTATACGGAACGTAGCTATTCTTTCATTCACGGGGATGAACTCCGAGACAAGTTGGTGAAGTCTCTTGCTAACTACGAATCCGCAACCAAATTCGCGTCTGTTTTCGTGGCAGATGTTGTAGATGCCATATGTTGCTTGCCTCGTACAACCTTGGCCTATCCATCGCATTTCCGGGATGGCGGTGATGTCAGCCCTACATTTTGTGAAAGCATCCGTCAACTGGATAGAGACACCTTCCCTATAAAGGGTCCTCACATTCCAGGTGCATATCCTTAAATCATAGTCCTTAAAACGTTTGCCATGGTCGTCAACATAAAATGGGGTTCGTTTCGGTTTGCATTGAAAAAAGTTTTTACGTGGTATGTTCCAAGCTCTATGCACAACCCAAATTTAAAGTCCAGGGGATTGGACAACGTGTTATTGTGCTCCATTTAAATTTTTGGGGTCATTTTTCATTTTCGGGTTGGTTACCATAAGATATACCAGTGTATAAAAACACTAATAATATTAGATATAAATTTTTGCAGTTGCACAGGAGGTGGGCTAGGTATAGGTTCAATTTCGCCAATTTGTTTTTCCGGTGATAAATATTGGCCTAGTGACCGTGTAAGAAAATTCACAAATCTTGGTTTATTATTTTTAAAGATATTAATTTTGTCCATCTAGATTGGCAAATTCTTACACTACTTAGCGAAGGCACTCACATTACAATCAACATGCAACGATGAGGCAATTGCTGTTGATCATTTAAGGGTGAAGGTATAACACTGGCCTTTGAATGATCAATTCACAGCAATTTGTCTCATTCCTAAGGCGCTTTATAATAATATAAGAGAAATAAATATGTACTGTCCTTTCTAAAAATTCCAATACAATGTACAGCATTGAGTAGGGGTTTACCCCTGAGTATTGGTCTCAAATATGTATATGTACATATGTATGTATATACTCGTATGTTCTTGAAAGTTTTATTTCATACTCCTGTGATAAAAAAGACGACTTTATGACAAAAATTTTGATTGACTTTCTGTATAAAAACATTGATTATTGAAAAGTTCTTAATTTAAATGTAACTTACAAGTTTTTATGATTTCATATGACTATATACTCTTATACACCTTGTAACGATGTTGATAATGGTGTTGTTAACATTTCTTTGAGTTGGCGTGTGACACAGTTTTCAATTTTTCATTTCACAGCATGTATTTTTATTTCAATTTCCATTTTCTTTTAAATACATATTTTAACTTCTATTTTTTTATTTTCTCTTATTTTACCACATAAATCTTGCACTGGTTACAGCTACTTTCATTAGTATTTTACTTATTCGCATACAAAAAAGTGGCATCAGTTACATATTTAAGCTGAAAGATTTCTATCTACATACATGCTTACACTCAAGAAAAATATTTCGTAATTATAAATGCTTTTAATATACAATCTACAAATAAAAGTATTTACAGCCAGGCCCACGATATCGAATCGTGTAGTTTTAAGCGACAAACAGCTGATTTGCGGCACACTAATTTTTGTGTCGCCAAAAATAAATGCGATTGGTAACACAAAATTTTTTTACACACATATACATAAATAAGCAAAATCGGAATAAGTTTGTTTACTGCATTTCTGTCAAGTTAAACTAGCACACGGTTGCATTTTTTACTGTACAATTTAAGCATTTCAGCGCTTTTTTCGTGTATATTCGCGATTATTTTTTGATATGGCAGCTTTGTTGTTTATTTGCATTACGTTGGTAACGTAAAGCAAAGCGAACGATAAAGTGACAATTAGTGGGCCGCAGTTTAGATTCACAGTGAGTGACTGAGTTTCTTTCGCTGAAGTTTTCTTTCGATATCGTGGGCCTGGCTGTTAGTTTTGATATTTTTTTTACGAACTTAAGAGGAAAACCTACATACCTATGTGTATCTGTTTTGATACATACATATGCATATACATATATTTTTAGGAATAAGTTGTTCTATATTTATCAGTTTATAACTTGAGAACCAATCAAGCGGTTTAGAAAGGCTATTAAGTTGTCTGCGAATATACATGATATGCACACTTTTGTGCAACTGTGTTTTTTCCATATAAAATGTGTGAACTCATTTAAAATTTTTCTTATTAGGAATACATTTAATCGGCATACAAAGATATGGGTAGTCCCAGCTACGCTGATAGATTTACTCTAGTAGATATATCAAAAAAATTAAAATTTGTTATTTACTGAAAAAATACATACATACATACATAATTGACGATTACAATCCTATTTCAGGGTTAGGGCCTAACTTCTCGCAGCACCCATGTTGTGTGCATCAATTTTTATTCATGAGTCCCGAGACCTACAGTTTAACATCTATTCCGAAAGACAAACTTGATAAGCTTGTTCATGGCTCACTCCGACAACACGCGCTAAAATTTGTATAGTCTGACTCCGATATTTCGATGCTAAATATGGTTATTGGACACACATTACTTACTTACTTATTAAATGGCCATAACAACCTTTTAACGGGTTTTGGCCTGCCTTAACACTAGTCTCCAGGCGTCTCTGCTAAGCGCGCTCCTTCTCCAGTTAGTCACACCAATTGATGACAGGGCTTCATCACCTTGCTCCTTTCAACGTCCTCTATCCCGACGTCCAGTGACCTTCGCATCGAAAACTTTTCTCGCTGGAGCAGATTCTTCCATGTTCTATTTACTTTTTTTTCATAATAAACAAAAGACTCGTACTATAAGACTGATGTCAGAGTGACCGCTAGAAACTAAAATATAGTGATACATGATACTAGAACACACTACTTATGTTTTTCATACTATGTACTCGTATGAAAATGTGAAATAGTTTCTAGCATATTGTAGTTTATTCTCTTTTGTTTTTGTTTTGCTATCAAAAAAAATAAAAGAAACTTGTGCATTTAATTTTTTTCACAAAAAATGTATTGAAAATAGTAAGTGACATAAAAAACTCATCATCAGAAAACACGATTAACCTACAAAAAGTTCTAATGGCGTCAAATCGCATAATCGGTGATGTCAGCCGTCATATAGTCATTAGAAATGGAAAAATTCCAGTAAAGCCAAAATCGGTTGTCTAGTTCATATTCTTCAATTGCACACAAAAAAACAATGTCGGTTAAATAATGTCAAAAATATCCATTGTCCAGGTGCAATGGCTTTTACACGATGACTTCTGGTTTCTCTGAGCCCAAATACGTGTATGCGAATATGCATGTACAAATCAAATTACAAAGTACTCTATAATAAGCCATAGAAAGGGACAAATTTGAATTATCAACCACTTTTTCACTAACAGAAGAGATATTTTCGGCAGAGCGGTTACGGTTTTCGACACCCAAATGTTTAAAATCTGCAATCCGTCTTCGGCTATTTATCTCGGGAACTGGACGAGATATCCGAAATCGGATTGCAGACTTGAAAAATATGGGGTCGAAAACCTAAAGTGGCATCATTAACTCGAGATATATGTTTAAAAAATATAAAATGGCCGATAGAACACATAAACTCCCGCACGACAAAATATTTGTCTAATGTGACCTCAGCTTTAGTCTTGCAATTTTTTATATTTGCGTTTATAAATAAAACTTTTCTAATCAATTTTTTCGAGTGTAAAGTAAAGCTTAAATTTCAACTTGCTTTTCAAATCTTTAAAAGCAAATGTTTTGAATGTAATGAATGAGTAAGTATTTTAATGTACAAATACTCATCATTATTTTTAAAATCACTTCACATTAAACTTAAAACTGAAACAAAAACGAAATTAAAAGATATGATTACAAAAAATACCCTGAAATAGATAGTGAACAACGAAAAATTTACTATTGTATAGATATGCGTATTTAATTCTAATGGTGGCTGTAAAAATTTTGCCTCATTTTATACCCTACATCGGTTTCTTATAGTGGTGGTACATTTCGTTTATGCTAAAGTAATCGTATTATATCTCTTTTTATATTTCAAAAGTAATAGACGAAATATCATTTAATGGAGTTTTAAAATATTTTAAATTTGATGTAAATTTTACATTTTTTTTAATCAGATAAAAGGAAAAAGGTTAACGCTCAAATTAAGAGAAGATCATGCATTAATTTTGCTGCTGATTGGTTTAGATTTTAGTTACTAAAACTAAAACTTTTAAGCATATCGAAATTATTATTTTTATTTATTTAAAATATCGGGTTTTTCAATAAAAGCGCTGCAAAAGTTTTTTTTAAATAAAACAAAAACGGTTTTGGATATCAATGAAATTCTTTATTCCTGTAAAAGTACGTTAGATGCCATTATGTATGGCAGACGCTGAACCCAATTTTCGACGGTTTTCAAGCATAAATCGGCCGATACTTCTGCAATTTCACATTCGATATTCGTACGAAGTTAATCAACCGTCGCTGGCTTGTTGCCATAGACCATAGACTTGACGTAGCCCCACAGGAAATAGTCTAACGGCGTCAAATCGCACGACCGAGGCGGCCAATCAACTGGACCATTTCGTGAGATAACACGTTCTTCAAACTTGGTTTCCAATAAATTGATTGTGACGTTCGCTGTGTGGCTTGTGGCGCCGCACAATGGGGATTTTGAGGAAAAAAGCCAAATTTTCAACATACTCTTCATGCAATATACAATGATATTTAGACATTTTAGACTAAATGGTACAATCAAACCAAAAATAATTACTCAGTACTTGTATGTTTTACCGAACCAACTTAATTTAAACCTAAGAATTTCAAAGCGAATATTCTTTTATTATGTGAGCTAACGTTTTTCTTTTTATTTTTTATTTACATACATACATACATAACTGGCCTTTACAACCCTGTGTCAGGATTACGGCCTAGCTTCTCGCAGCACTCATGTTGTGTGTGTCAATTTTTATCCATTAGTACCGGGACCTACAATTTAATGTCGACTCCGAACGACAGACTTGAGAAGCTTGTTCATGGCAATTAGTTACTCTCAGAGCTATTTTTTATTTAAAGTAGGATATTTCAGCATACCAAAATTGGGAAAATAAACTTTGCACAGATTTAAGTTTTTTTTGTGTGTTTATTTTTATGAACATATAACAAAAATCCTTTTTTTCTCCAAACATTTGGACCTGCAATTTTAGCAATACTTTCCCAAAGTTGGAAATCACTCCTAATACATTGTCTTATATGTGTTTCAACATTTTTAATCAATTTCAAGTGCCACCAGGTGCCAGCTCTCAATTTGTTGCATTACACAATACAACATTTTTCAGCTGATTGATTCGCGACTCAATTCTCATAAGGCTATTTTGTTTAACATAACTCAAGAACTACTAGTCGGATTTTGCTGAAATAAATATATGAATTTAAAAAATTTGCTCGAGATATGAACAAAATTCTTTGGAAAAAACATTGAGGACTTTTTTATGATTTTCAGAATTATAAAAAAAAGTAGTAAACAAAAGATTATTTGATTTTTATGATTACAGTAGCAAAGTAATAAGCGATAATAAATTTCACATGGGGTTTTATGCTCGAAGCTTCTGGAGTTTGACAAAGACAGAACAAAATTAAAACAGTTTTTGCAACCATCGCACGTTGGCTTAAACGAAACTAAAGCATGTGAAATTTTGGATACAATATATAAAGGCTTTTACTCTAACTTCAAACGAAGATGGTAGGATTCTAATCGTGCGAAAAAAAAAATGCAAATTGGCTTGAACGCACATTTACAATAAAGTTTACTTAGACTGAATCGTTTGAGTAGTGTACCTCTGCAAAATCTGTTGGATCATACTGCTAAAAGAGTCCTAGAGTCCTAGTCAGTAAAGGCTCAAGAAAGTTTTGTTACGACTTTCAAAAATATCGCTTTAGACACTCCAGAAAATGCATTTAACCAGAAAACGCATACTGTTATAAGCTCTTTTAGAATAATAGTTTAAAAATTGATTTAAAATAAACAATAAATTCAAAATTAAAAAAATCATTTACATTTTTTTGTTAATTATGGCTTTTTACATTTGATTACTTTTGTGTATTACTATATAAATAAAACAAAATTTGTGATAAAATCACTACATTTTTTGACAAATATATGTTTTTCCTCATCTTCATACAAAAATCCCCAGTGTGCGCCGTCCTGTTGGAACCACATGTCCTCCAAGTACATATTATCCAATTGGGGATAAAAATATTCGGTTATCATTAAACGGTAGCGATTCCCATTCACAGTAACTTGCTGGTCTTGATCATCACGGAAGAGGTACGGCCCAATGACGCCACCGGCCCATAAACCGCACCAAATCGTAATTTTTCGGGATGCAATGATGACTAATGGAGTACGTGTGGATTGCTTCCTGACCAATAACGCATATTTTGTTTATTGACGAAGCCATTCAGCCAGAAATGAGACTCATCGCTGAAAAGGATTTTTCGATGAAAATCCGAACAATTTTCAAGTTGTTGCTCAGCCCAATTTACGAACATACGACGCTTTTTTTTTTGTTTATTTGAGACCAATACTCAGGGGTAAACCCCTACTAAATACTGTGCATTGTAATGGAATTTTGGAAAGGACACTACATACATTATTATTAATTATATTATTATTAAGCGCCTTTTTTAGACAAATTGCTGTGAATTGATTATTCAAAGGCCAGTGTTATACCTTCACTCTTGAATGACCAACAGCAGTTGCCTCATCGTTGCATGTTGATTGTGTGGTGAGTGTGCCTTCGCTAAGTAGGTTCAGTTGTTATCTGCTACTTCCCAATAGGTGGCGCTTTTTTCTCCTGATCATTCGTTTTTTTGACATTAGTTGAGGTGGAATAGAGTGGAATGTCGGGGAACGGTTTCTTTGTAGATGGTCCACTTTGGAGAGAGGGGGAACCTTTTATATATATACATATATATATATATATTTTTTTTTTAATTACTTATAATTTTGAAAAACCCGCTATTTCATTTTTTTTTCACCTCTGCTGGGATTTGAACCTGGGCCCTTTGAGTTTTTGTGCGAGCGCTCTAAACACTATACCACGCACCTTCTTGTGATAAAGCGGCTTCAGTTCTTGCGTCAATTTGATCTTGTAAGAATGTAGGCCAAGATCTTTTCGCAAAATTCGCCACAACGACGTCACAGAGATGTCCAACGCTTGAGAATGACGTGTGAGAGACACATTTGGGCTTTCTTCAACTGAAGCCTCAGCGGCAGCAATATTCTCGACACTACGGGCACTTCTTTGTCTCACTGGCATGGGAACATTTTGTACTGTGGCTGTGGATTCTAATTTTTTCACTAGACCCTCAATTGTTGGTCTGCTTGGACGATTATGACGACCATAAATTGGACGTAGCGCCCGTTGAGGCCACTGACTCGGAATTTCGGTAGTAAATTTTAATAATTTCGACTCGTTGTTGGCTCGTATATCTTTCCATCATGAAATGGCAAACCTTACTAAAGAGAAATGTCAAAAGAGCGCCAAGAAATATGGCGTCGTTTGCTGTCCCTGTCGCTCTACTTTTGTACATATGGCATATAGAGCACTTAAACTCTCACTCGACGATATGTTATGCGTTAGCTTCTTGCAACGGCAAATACATTACAATACAACTGAAAAAGTAAATGAATAACTGACTTCGTTAATAATGCATTATAAAAGCTAATTCTCAAATTGTATTGTGCCAAGTCATATTTACTAACTCTACCATAAAGTTATAATGCATTCACTAATGAGTTACTAAAAGTATTTCGACTTGAAGATGTATTGTACAGCCCCAAACTTAACTAGGGTTTCAATAGTATCTCCCCCAGTTTCGTAGCTCTGACGAATTTTAAAATATCGGCCGGTGTCAACATTGAGAGTTCCCTATCGAATATTTGATAATCACCAAGGTGCCTCTTTCTTTACTTTGCATCAATGCTGTACAACTGCCCAGTATGTGCTCTGTGACTCGATTGCCTCATAATAGTATCTGCACAGACTACTCGAGAAGATTCATATTTTATTTAAATGTCCATTGAGTCTGCAGTGCCCGGTCAGAAAATCCGTTAAAATCCTCAGGTAGTCCCTAGAGAATTTAATGCAAGACTCAATTATAGTTACCATGTAAGAATTTGGAAAGTCTAAGACCTTTATCTCTTTTTTCTTCAGTATGGCCTTTCAAACTCCTATTCCCATTTCACAAAAGGGTTCTGGCCCCATCAGTGGCATCGATGCTACTTTCCTGGTAAATTTATCGGCCATTTTATTTTTCTGAATATCAACATGACCCGGGATCCAACATTGACTGACCTTATTGTCCCTGCGTAGCCAGTTCAGTTTCACCAGACAGTCCCATACTAACTTTGAGTCAGTTGCATAGAATCTAATTGCTCTAATGGCAGCCTGACTATCAGATAGTGTGGCTATCTCCTGTCCTTTGCACCTTTTGTCCAGGTTGAATTGAGCGCATTTTTCAATGGCATAAATATCCGCCTAGAATATGCTATATATGCTGTTTGTACCACATTATTAGTAGCCTGTGTATCTGGTGTTTTCAAGTTCATTAATATTTCTGGAGGACACCTTGCCCATAGATCCCGTATTTGTGCTCTAAAGGTTGTGATGTTAATCCTATATTTTAATGGTATTTTTATATCCCGAATCATCCAAACCGGTTAATTATATTTCTCAAATTTTATTGTTATATAAAAAATGACTTTGCCATACACAAACAAACGATCATACTTAGTTCCATTTTTCTAAAGCTTTCATGTACACTTTCGATTTTAAGGGTTTTTCAACTAGGAATTTTGAAATTCCTCGTATCAAATTCAAACAATGTCTTAGACCAAAGTTCATTCGAAAAACAGTAAAGCATTGTGGGGGTAGTAAACTTTTTAAATTAAATTAAACGATGCTGTAGTTTTTGTTTTCTTTAATTTTATCGCCATCTACTAGTGTAAAGGAAACAACTAAAAATATTAATTAAAAGAAACTTAAGCCGTAATGCGGCACACAATGTGTGTCTCTGGCATTTTGGTTGCAAATATGAAATTTTTAAAAATCTAGTAATTGTGTTCTATAGAGAAGTGTTTCACTTAGAAAAATTCATAGTTTGGTTTTGTATAAAGTAATATTTTGTTTAAGACAACTTCTATCGAAGTCACATACAAAATATTGTAAAACGCAAACTGTTGAAAATCTGCCTGCTTGTACGTATCGTTCATGGCTAACATTTTAATGCCGTTTTATTGAAATACAGCACTTCCTTTTTATTTAAAGGAAGTGCAATATTTTGTCCTTTGGTTAGTTGGGACCAAAAGGTATTTCCTCGCCTAAGGTACTTGTATTCATTGAGAACTCAAGTAAAGCCGGGAGAAGAACTGCTTCTAATATAGAAAAATAAATATAGGAAAAAATTTTTAGGTAAAAAGGAAAAGTGCAAAATGCGGCCATTAAACAAGAATATCAAGATATTATGTTAATAAATAATTTCAACTGGATCATAAGGCTGGGAGATTATTTTTTAAATAAATTTTAAATATTTTTTTTAACGTCAATTTCTTGGATACATATTTTCGTGGACTATACATAGCTAGACTTAGAATAATTTTCAAAATTTATGTGCATACATATACATATACTTATAGGAACATAAATGCTGTTAATACTTTTAACATACCCATTAGAATAATAAAATTGAAGAGACCCTTTTATTATCACATGTTTTTTGAAAGGTAGCCTCTATAGCGTTAGTCAGTTACAGGAATTTGAAATTGTGTTAACTTTAGCATGAAGTGGTCAGATAAAGAAAACCGTACAACAATTAAAAAGTTGCTTACGTTTTGAACAGCTATATTTGCACTTACTAAGTCTGTTTCTTTACTGTACATTGGGCGCCCGCGGGATCCCAATTTTACCAAAAAGCGTTCCCGTACACAAAATTTGGGTAAATGAGAGAAATTTTGAGAGAGTACCATTCTTCTTCTTCATGCACGAAATAGCCCGTACTTTTTCTTCGGGCTAGTTTGTGCAAGTAAACAAATAATCAGCTGTTAAAAAAATAATAGAAAAATGAACGGTTAAAAAACTTAAAAAAAATTTCAAAAGTTGAATTAAAAAATATTTATAAACCTGCAGTGAAAGGCTTATAGTATAATTTAATTCAATATTTATATAAAAAAATTTTATCTTTGCCTTAGTTAACATGTATAAGCCGAATTATTGTTGTTTGTTTTTGCGAAAGTACATGTTCTATATGCGTGTGTGTGTGACATAAAGTTGTGTGTTTTCATATTTTTAAGTGAATGGGTAAAATATTTGCTTTTTTGCGTTCCCGTACTTTTGGGTAAATTTGTCTCTTATTGAGAGAAATTATTGTTTACTCTCTATTTCCCGAACTTTACCCAAAAAGTAAAGAAACACACTTATTATTGGTTTTGTTTTTTTTTATTTTTTTAAAGAAGAAGAATTTAATTTATTTTATTATTATTAGAATGTTCGCACATAATGCAATAATAATTACAATCATTGTTTCCAATAAATAAAGAAAAACAAAAATATGAGGCTTTGATTACTTCGTTAGAAAAAGTTGCTTAGGTTTCTAACAGTACTGTACATACATACATATGAATAAATAAAATATGAAAAATGTTTATACATACGAGTACCTTTAATCATAAATTACACTTTTTCTCACTCTAACATTGTAAAATTGAAAAAAAGTGAAAGTCTTCATGTACTCGTATCAACATTGTTGATTCAGACTATTTGTCTGGTTAGCTGAGTGGTTACTCGGTTAGTTTGTTTGTTTATTTGTTGAATGACTGGTTGCATCTTTGTCGCACATATGTATGTGCGCATAATGATATATTACGTATGTACATGTACTACATGCAACCACCTGTTTCAAGACTTATTTCTGTTATAAAATTTTTATAACAATTACAATATACATATGTATAAGTACATACATACATATGTATGTATGTAAAAATTTTAATGCATGCATTCATTTATATATACATACATATGTATATATGTATATTAAACTAAAAGCCGACATACAATACATAAATTTTTTGTATATTTTTTATAAAACTGAAATCTATCTTCTATCTTTCTATCTTCTAATATATAAAATTCTCGTGTCGCGGTGTTTGTTGCCAAACCCCTCCGAAATGGTTCGACCGATTTTCATGAAATTTTGTGTGCATATAGGGTAGGTCTGAGAATCGGTCAACACAGAATTTATTATTTAGAACATACATATATGTCTCATGTTTTGACATTATATTTTCTATGCTAATGTGTACAAAATGAGTATAGGTTTTACTCCGTTATATTTTACATTGCTGTCTTAATATGGCATTCTCGAACATGTTTGAACGGCATAACATGACATGGCAATTGCATGATGTGACACTTGTTACAATTTAAATAACGTCTATTTATTCTAAATAAATTTTTATAATTTTGTTTGTTCTTCGTTGTGAATATTGTTGACATACTTACATATACTATGTATATACATATGGATGTGGGAAGCCGAAGATGTTCTTCCCCAGGGGACTATTACTGCTGAGCATTTATGTGGATAATTCTACTTCAAGATTAACCCAGCAACATTGGCTTAACAATTACCAATGGGGTTATTTCAACTCAAGAAATAAATGCTCAGATTAAAATAAATTTAATCCCCGTAGTCTAGATACATACATATCTATAAATGTAATCCTCTTGGCTTACTATCCAAGAGCTCCGTGTTCAGACGCCAGCTCCGCTATCTTAAAAAAAAGAAATATGAAAAACTATTTCTTTCGGTGACAACCTCTCAGCAGTCTTTTGACAAAAGCTCTGAGAGAAACTGATTGCCATTAACAAGCTTTCAAGTCTGTCGTTCGGAGTCAACATTAAACTGTAGGTCCCCGTACTCATGGATAAAATTAGACAGACACACTACGAGAACAGGATTTTAATAGTCAATTGTGTATGTATCTATGTATACATACGTATATATATATATATATATATTCGTTAAATGTTTGTTAAAAATTTTAGCAAAATTAGCCGCTTTGTGGCATTTTTAAATCGTTTTTATGTGGTCAGCCTACATAAATAAAGTATTTTATAAGCACACGCTATTTTTGAATTTGTTACGTTTTTTAGTACCATAGCAGGAATTTTATTGAATAGCTTATTGTATACAATTTTTAAAATATGTACCAGTTAATAATTACTCAAATATTTATTTCAGGTCCGTCTGGAATCAATAGGCGCCGAAGATATTGTCGATGGCAATCCCCGCCTAATTTTAGGTCTTATTTGGACAATTATATTGCGATTTCAAATTCAGGAAATTGAAATCGATGTCGATGAAGAAAATGAATCATCCGAAAAACGTTCTGCCAAAGATGCTTTACTATTGTGGTGCCAGCGTAAAACTCACGGCTATCCCGGTGTTAACATACAGGACTTTACATCATCTTGGCGTTCTGGTTTGGGTTTTAATGCTTTAATACATTCACACCGTCCCGATTTGTTTGAATACAGCACAATAGTTAATTCGAAAAATTCAAATATTGATAATTTAAATCATGCCTTCGATTTAGCTGCCACAGAATTGGGCATTCCAAGGTACATACATACTATTCTAAATTACAAATTATTCATAAAGTATTATAAATTTATTTTTGATTATTAATTTTATAGTTTATTGGATGCTGAAGATATCGATTCAGCACGACCCGATGAAAAATCCATTTTGACCTATGTCGCTTCATATTATCACACTTTTGCACGCATGAAAAACGAACAGAAGAGTGGTAAACGTATTGCAAATGTAAGTTTTAGTGTCGTTTACTTTACGTACGAGTATGTAAATTTATTTGTAAATTTATACTATTTCATTTTCTCTTTTCTTTTTTAGTAGAACTGAATTATTGTATCGATAACTTAGTAAATAAGTTGACAATAATTTTTACACCATTTCCTAAATATACCACTTAGTACCAATGGATATTTTTTTCTTTCTTTCTTTCAATTTAAATTTCACATTTTTTATTTATTTTATTTAAGTAATGTAAAATATGTAAGTCTAGTAGTAGGAAGAAAACGACCATTAAGCTATTGGCAAGATCCAACGATCTGCTTGCATAGGCGTCATTAGGGCTCCTGTGAGTCCCTTATGTAATACTGCATACTACGCCATGTTTATACTTGGTACAGCGACTTGTAGTGCATTGAAACTCATCTCTGGGAGTATGGAGAAGTAGAGCATATGGTCCTGTCCGGGTTCTTGAGAAGCTTTCGACTGAACTACATGCCCTCTCTAATACTGTATACCCAGACTGGACGTCGATAGACACTTCGAGGTGAATATTTCAACCAGATCGGAATGGAATCGAGAATTTCGATATCAGGGTCTATAAGGATTGTTCCAAGAACGACTGGTGATATGTAGAGTAATTTGAATGACTTCTACAGTCTACCCCTAGCTATAGTGTTTTTCAGTTGAAGGTCTTCGCTATTGAAAATGACTGCTCGGCACTTGAATCGTACATTACTCCCTCCCAGCTAATAGCAGAGTTCAAGGATGCACTAAACGCAGAATATCTTCAAACTGGGATTCCGGGGCATCGTGAGTTTGAGGAGAATTAGGTAGCGAATGAATTGGCTCGGAAGTGTTCTGCTTGAAAGATATCCCCTTTTGCACCGGTAACAACTTCAATAGAGTTTTCCAAAAGAGGTATCTTTAGTTATTTCTATAAGTTGGCAAATGCCAGGTGGAGGGTAATTGGCTCCAGCAGAATCTTAAGGCAGACTTGGACCGTTTTTTATGTAAAAAGATCGCTGTTTTACCACAGTCGGAAGAATGTCTTTAGATTGGTGGCTGAACTTGCTGCACACTGGTCGATTAGAAATCATGAAGCTACTTATTTATACAGGATAACGTAGAGATATCATCGGATGTTGATCCGGGAGACATCCTTAGATACCTTAATGTAATGAACTGTATACGAGAGACATTCCGGCTGTGGTCAAAACTGTTGCATTATTTTTCAAAATGGCTTCGTAGCAAACCAATCAACCAACCAGAAACTTGCAAAATTTAGTAATTGATAACGTCACTTATTTATGTATTTTGTTTTGCAAATGAATACGATGTTAAAGAGTTTAATAATATCGCGTAAGCCCGTATTTTATTTTTACTGCTCTAAGATTTCCTAGAAAATTTATCTTCCTTCTTATGTCTGCATTTTTTAATATTTATGGAATGGTGTATTATACGGATTATTAAAAGCCTACAATAGAATACAATTTAACTCTAAATACGAGAATGTATGTATGTATGTTACATACATATACAATAAATAAATAAATAAATTATTTCCATTAAGTGTTCCGGTCTATTTAAAAAAACAAATAACAATATTTTCCCCTTCATTTAGTTTTTCTTTGAAAAAAAATCATAATTTTCTTTAAAATACACAGAGAAAGCAAATTATATTAATTTACTTATGATTTTAATTTCTTAATTACAGATTGTGGGTCAATTAATGGATGCTGATCGGAAAAAGATTTATTATGAACGTTTAACCACAAATTTGTTAAGTTGGATTAGACAGAAAACGTTAGAATTGCAACAGCGTGATTTTCCCAACTCATTGGAAGGTATACAAAGAGAACTTTTGGCATTTAAAGAATATCGAACTATAGAAAAGCCTCCAAAGTAAGTAAACATGTGATTAGTGCAAAAATAATTTTAATGATTGTACATCTTAGTCTTACAAAGAATGGCCTTTACAGCATTCCATTATCATCGATTTAGTAAATTATTTATATCTAATAGAGTATGTAGAGTATGTATACTTGCTGGTTATTCTACTTAATTGCAGTGAACCTGTTTTATAATTTTTATTTGTCTACAAGAATTTTCAATAACACTGTGCAATTTTTTAATCCATGGAAATATAACAATATACGGACACCACAACGTAATAGAAGGCCATGTCTGTCAGTTTTGCCCTAAGTAATGAAATTTATTTTTATGCGCCCCCAAACATTTTATGGCCTCCAAACATTTAGAGTCTCGGTATCATTTTTTGCAAAAAAATTTATCATTTTCTCAGGCTCATTTCTTGCAAACCGTTCGGAATTTTGATTTTTATAATCACAAAAAAACTTCACCTTCAGGACCAAATCGCAAAAAACTTTTAAAATTCAATGCTTTTTACCTTTTTTCCACTGTTAAGGTCCATAGGTAGCAAACCGTTCAACATTTAAGGTAAATTTTTGTAATTCATTGTAAGTAAAATTTAAAATATCAAAGAATTAAAAATAATTTAAAGGAAAAAAATGATAGGAAAACCTTTGTTAATTATCCGAAATTGATTTGTACCACATATACAGTGATGATAGATAGAGAGCTCTAAGCATTTAGTAGCTTTGCTCGCAATATGTTCCATATGGGTTGCGTATGTCAGTTTTCTGTACAAATACACTCCCAGATATTTAACAGCATCAGTGTTTTTGTGATTTATTAAAAGGGAACAGAAGGGCCTGTGTTGTATCTGTTTATTTTGATCTTTCACTTTTTATAATACCCAATACATGATTGAAGACTATTGTTAAGTTTATGAACTATAACATTTGACAAATTGCCCTTTGCAATCATTGCCATATCGTCAGCATAAAGCGCTATTTTAGTACCTGTTCTGGGAGTATAGTCCGAGACATAAAGCAAGTATAACGATGGCGAAAGTACTGCACCTTGTTTTTTTAATATGAAAACCAATCCATCATGTCATACACAATCGAATGCTTTTTCAATATCCAACAGTATAATTCCAGTTGAGAGCCTTTGTCGTTTATTTTACTTAATCATATTTTTTATCTGACTAACCGTTGAATGTTTCTGCCGCAACCCAAATTGCTCTCTGTAATTCAAATTGTTATTTTCAATAAAACCTTAACTCTAAAAATATTTATTTTTTTTTTAATTTTATCCAGACAGCTCAATACACTTATCCTCGATAATCCAGGATATTTTCCCAGTTTAGAAAGAAAAGAAACCTAGTTTTAAATATGCATTGAATATCTTACTTTAGAAATTCATATGCAATGTCAGGTGGTTTTTATTTTTTTTATATGTTACGTATACCATTAACTCTGACCTAAATTCCATATTTAAGCAGATTTACAATTATGTAAGGTAAGTTGTTCTAACTTTGTCGTCTATTTTGTCAATTCTATTGTAGCATTTTGAAATACTGATCGATAGAGAACAAGTCAATATTATTAAGTCTGCATGCCATATCATATTTTTTGTTCGAAAAACGGGCTTTATGAAACTGGCTTTCTTTTATATTCTTTAAAGTTAATGAATAAATGAAATACTATATATCCGTATATATTTTATTAGAAAACATCTGTTTTTGTTTGAGTTTTAAATTTATTATTGATAAAAATATTGTATATTTCTAAAGAGTCTTAGTGACATCACTTTGTGATACTAAAAAAAAAGAAAATATAACAAAATATAATAATAATATTATATTATAAATAATAAAATTAAGGCATTATTTTATGTAATAAAAATATAAAACAATTTGCACCTCAATGATTTGCACAGGAGGCTCAAAGCTCAACTTTCTGCTCGCCACATATACTTTTTCCATATTTTGAGCATACAGTCTTTGTCATTCGATTTTTCTTACATACATAACTGGCCTTTACAACCCTGTGTCAGGATTTCGGCCTAGCTTCTCGCAGCACTCATGTTGTGTGTGTAAATTTCTATCCATGAGTACCGGGACCTACAGTTTAATGTCGACTCCGAACGACAGACTTGAGAAGCTTGTTCATGGCAATTAATTACTCTCAGAGCTTTTGCCAGAAGACCGCTGAGAGGTAGTCGGCGAAAGAAATATTTTTTTCATATTTCTTTTTTCAAGATGTCGGTGCTGAGATTTGAACCCGGCACTATCGTCTTAGTAAGCCAACACACTAACCACTAGACCACGGCGACTACAATTCGATTCGATTCGATTTTTCTTAGTAGATACAAAATGCGGAAATTTTCCTTTTGTTTACTTTTCTCGATGATGTTATACATATCTCTTTGTGAAGACCACTGATGTGTAGGGACATTGCAAATATATGAAAACTAAATAACTCGGTTAATAGCAATCATAAATTAATATAATTCGGTAGGTTTATACTTGGAATAGTTACCGATTATTTTACAAAAAATTAGTCGGCAGCCACGCCTGCTTTATGAATAGGAAACTACCTCAACTACAGCGATGAAATTTGTCACATTTGTGTATTATTCCGTAAAAAAAATCGTTTAAGAGGTTACTAAAAATGGCCGTAAATAAGCAAAAACATGGCACCGTCTGCCGAGTTATAATAAAAAGCGTATTTTTTTTTTAAGGTATAAAGAACGAAGTGAAATTGAAGCATTATATTTTACCATCAACACCTTACTGAAAGCTTTAAATCAGCCACCCTATAATCCTCAAGATGGCCAACTGGTAAATGATATTGAAAAAGCCTGGCAACTGCTAGAATATGCTGAACATCATCGTGAAGTAGCACTTAGGGAAGAGCTTTTACGACAAGAAAAATTAGAGCAGCTTAATTATAAATTCGAAAAGAAATCTGTGTTGCGCGAAGGTTATTTAAAAGAAATGATACAAGTTTTATCTGATCCGCGATATCTGAAACAAGTTGATGCCACCCTTAAAAAGCATGAAGCTATATCAGCTGATATATTGGCTCGCGTAGAGCGTTTCAATGATTTAACTGCGATGGCAGATGAGTTGGAACGTGAAAACTATCATGGCAAAGAAAGAGTGAAAAAGCGTGAAAATGAAATTATGGAAAAATGGCGTAAATTGTTGGAGCTTTTAGAAAATCAACGTTTGAATCTGTCACAAATGAGCACTCTAATGAATTTGCTTCGAGAAATATCGAGTACAACAGAGTCGATACAAGATCTACAGATACAATTTCGGTCAGAAGATGTCGGACCACATTTGTTGGGTGTAGAGGAATTGTTGCAGGCTCATTCGTTGCAGGAATTACAAGTGAACACCTATGGCGAAACAATAAAACGTTTTACCAGACAAGCTTTGCCGTTTAAGACATCAGAACACAGAGACGCTGCTGTACTTGCCGAAAAACTCGCTGAATTGGATGATGCCTTTAAAGTCTTGCAAGACCTCTGTGCCAAACGCAGAGCTTGTCTAGAAGAGGCACGAAATTTTCATCATTTCATGGAAGACTATGACAATGAAGAGGGTTGGATGGTTGACAAACAAAGGATATGTAAAACTGGCATTACCGCCAAAGACCTTAGAGCTGTTTTATCTTTGCAACAGAAGCATAAAGCTTTGGAAGATGAAATTAAATCCCGCAAATCAAAGTCCCAACAAATGTCTGATGCAGGCAAACGTTTAATAGCTGACAAACATCCTAGATCATCAGAAATTAAGTCAAGAATAGAAAGTTTAGATGAACACTGGAAAGCTTTGGAAGAATTAGTAGAAATGCGTCGTAGACAATTAGAAGATGCTGCCGAGGCCTACCAATTTAATACCGATGCAAATGAAGCTGAATCTTGGCTGAATGAAAAAATGGCTTTAGTCAATTCAAAAGATTATGGAAATGATGAGCCCTCAGCTCAGGCTTTACTTCAAAGACATCGCGATCTTCAGGGAGAATTAAATGCCTACTCGGGCGATATTCTTAATCTGAACCAACAGGCTGATAAACTTATTAAAGCTGGTATTTGCACTTTGGAGTTATCGGCTAACGAACCAGAGATGCCAGAAATGGAACAACAGCAACATGAAGAATGGGTAAATGAGACACGATTGGTACCCAAAGAAGTTTGGGAAGATGAATGGGTGGAGAAATTGGAACACCGTAAAGTAACTGAAACAAAAATGTTACCCCATGTAAAAGCCATGTTTCCATTTGAAGGTCAGGGTATGAAAATGGAAAAAGGCGAGATAATGCTTTTAAAATCTAAAACTAATGATGATTGGTGGTGTGTGCGCAAAGAAAATGGTCACGAGGGTTTTGTGCCGGCCAACTATGTACGAGAAATAGAACCACGACCTGTAACCTGCATTGTGCCAAAAGCTGAAAAAGTTAAAGCCTTGCAGAAAGTCAAAAAGACTATACTTGTGCGACAGGTTGTACCCGTTAAGCGTATTAAACCCACCGTTGTTACACCCAAACCTTTGGTAAGACGTCGTACATCGGCCAACAGTATTAATGAAAATTCCGATAGCGTAGAAAAAAGACAAAAGCGCATTAATTCTACTTATGATGAATTACAAGATATAGCTCAAAAGCGACATGCTCTTTTAGAAGATTCTATTCACCTGTTTGGCTTTTACAGGGAATGCGACGATTTTGAAAAATGGATGAAAGAGAAGGAACGTATGGTCAAATCAGATGAAGGTGGCGAAGGTGTTGAAAATGCGAAGCGCAAATTTGAAAAGTTTTTGACTGATCTTTCTGCAGCTTCGAAACGCGTTGAAGAAATCGATTCCGCTGTAGACACATTCCGCAGACAAGGTCATTCTCAACTCGACAAGATAATAGCTCGCCAAAAACAAATTCATCAAATCTGGCAAAGACTTAACAATGCTAAAGCTCAAAAAGAGAAAAGCTTAGAAGGAGCATCTAGTGTAGAATTATTTAATCGTACTTGTGATGAAGCTAAAGTTTGGATGAGTGAAAAAATGTTGCAGTTAGAAAATGCGGTCATAAGTCCTGACCTCAAAACAGTTCAGGCCCTACAAAGACGTCATCAAAATATGGAACGTGAGTTAGCACCTATTGAGGAAAAAGTTAATCGCGTAAATTATTTGGGTAATTCCGTAAAAAATGCCTATCCGAATGAAAGAGATAATGTCACGGCTCGTCAACAAGAAGTCCAAGACATGTGGGGCCAAGTCCACAACAAAAGCAGCGAGCTTAGGGCTCGCATAGAAAGTGCTGTAGGCCAACAGATTTTCAACAACAGTGCCAAAACATTATTGGCATGGATTGATTCAGTCAAAGATCAACTAAACGCTGATGAACCAGCGAGAGATGTAGAAACTGCCAATAAATTATTAAAACAACACAACGATTTGGGAGATGAAATAAAAGCGCATAACAATGAATTTGCCGAGGTTATCAATTTGGGTAAACAGCTCTCTGATGGTAAACCCAACATGCAGGAAACTGTTAAGATAATAGAACGCTTAAAAGCAGAACAAGATGCAATTCACCGAGGTTGGTTAGAGAAACAAAAATGGCTTCAGCAATGTGTTGAATTACAAATTTTCAATCGTGAAGCAGATAAAATTGATGCCACTACAAAAAGCCACGAAGCATTTTTAGAATACAATAGCTTAGGGGTGAGTTAAAGCATTGGTTTAAATGGTATGACTTAATTAATTCTGTTTTTTTTTACAGAACTCTTTAGATGAAGTCGAAGCCATTCTTAAACGACATTTGGATTTTGAAAAGAGTCTAATGGCCCAAGATAAAATTCTGAAAGGTTTTTCTGACAATGCGGATAAACTGATTGCCAATAAACATTACGATGAAAAATGGTGAGTAATTTATAACAACCTTTTTTAAATCACTAAATTGTTTTGTTTAACCTCTTTTTTAGTATCGATGATAGGCGCAATCAAGTTCTAGCCAAACGTAAAGCCGTCAAGGATAAAGCCTTTGAACGTAAGCGATCTTTACAAGCCTCTAAAGACTTTCACAAGTTTGCTGCAGAAGCTGATGACTTGAATGTTTGGCTAAAAGACAAGACTAAAATAGCTGGTGATGAAAACTATCGTGATCTATCAAATCTACCCCGTAAATTGCAGAAGCATAAAGCTTTTGAACGTGAACTAAGGGCAAACGAAGGCCAGTTGCGGAATATCAACAAGGACAGCGAACAATTAATTGCTGCAAATAATCGCAAACCTGAAGTAGAAAAACGAGTTAACGATTTAAACAAAAAATGGAAGGATCTTTTGATACTATCCGAAGATAAAGGCCGTAAATTAGAACAGGCAACCTCCCAACGTGAACATAACAGGGCTATTGAAGACGCCAAAAAAAAAGTGGATGAGTTGGATGCCGCTTTAAAAAGTAAGGACGTTGGTAATGATTTAAGAAGTTGCAAAGATCTCATCAATAAACACCAACTTTTGGAATCTGAAATTACTGTTTGGGAGCAGAAAGTTGATGAATTGGTCAATTCCGGCGAGGAAATGGCTCATGAAGGTCACTTCAATGCCGATAATATTAAGGGCGAATCTAAAAGCATACAAAACAAATTTAAATTGCTTCGTGATCCTATGATTAAAAGACGGGATGAGCTTGAAGAAAGCCTTAATTACCACAAATTTGTTTTTGAATTGGACAATGAGTTTCAATGGATTAACGATCATTTGCCTGCTGCCAAGTCCAAGGAACTAGGACAAAATCTCCATCAAGCACAAACTCTATCGAAGAAACACAAAAAATTGGAAGCTGAAATAAAAGGTCACCAACCTATGATCAATAAGGCTCTACTGGCTGGTCAGGCATTGGTTCAGCAAAATCATCCCGAAAAGGAAAATGTAGAAGACCTTTGCACAAAGCTTGAAGATGCTTGGAATGATTTGGAATACAAAACAAGCGAACGTAGCAAAAAATTGGAAATGTCTTTGAAAGCTCAACAATATCTCTATGATGCTAGCGAAATAGAGGCTTGGCTGGGAGAAAAACAAAATGCCTTGAGATCTACAGAATATGGTCGCGATCGTGATTCAGCGGCAAAACTCTTAACCAAACACAAAACAATTGAGTTGGAACTGGATACTTATACTGGAATTGTTACAGAAATGGGACATAATTGCGCTGCTATGGTAGCAAGTCAGCACCCCGACAGTAAAATTCTATCAGCTAAACAGAAGTTAATAGAAAAAATGCTAAAATCCCTTCAAAAATTGGCTTCTCAACGACAACTACGCCTAATGGAGAGCTTATACATGCACGAGTATTTCATTGAATCGGATGAGGTTGAACAATGGATTAAGGAACAGGAGCAGGTATCTTCTTCGGAAGACTACGGTCAAGATTATGAGCATTTGCAATTACTACAGAATAAATTCGATGACCTCAAGCACCGTGTCGAAGTAGGTGCCGATCGTGTGGATCAATGTGAAGTTTTGGCCAAAAAACTTATCGATACCGAAAGCACCTACGCCCCTGATGTTGAAAAGAGACAAGAACAATTGCGCATGTCTTGGGAAAATCTACTTAAACTATTAAATCTAAGAGAGCAGAAATTACATGCGGCTGGTGAAATTCATCGTTTCCACCGAGATGTAGCCGAAGCCCTGTTCCGTATTCAAGACAAGAATGCCGCACTATCAACAGAGTTAGGTAAAGATTTAAACTCAGCCTTAGCTTTGACACGTAAACACGAAGGATTTGAAAATGATTTAGTTGCCTTAGAAGCTCAATTACAAGTCTTAGTAGAAGATTCCGTACGACTTCAAGCAAAATATCCATCAAATGCTGCAGCTATTGCTCAACAGCAAGATAAGGTAGTAGCTGCCTGGAATGATCTAAAAGAACGCTCAGGTGCAAGAGGAGATCGTTTGGCAGCTAGTTACGATTTGCAAACTTTCCTTACTGATGTCAGAGACATCATGTCATGGTCATCAAATTTAAGAGCTGCTCTACAAGCAGAAGAACACGTCAGTGATGCAGCTGGCGCAACGGCTCTTAAGATACAACATGATGCCATTTATGGTGAAATTGAAGCTCGAGAAGACAAATTCCGTCTACTCAATGAATTAAGTGACTCTATGGTACAAACCGGCCATTATGCAGCTGCTGAGGTGGAAGAAAAATGTTCAGCTATGTTAGATGAAAGGGCTAAATTACATACGGCATGGAACAAAAAGAAAATAATGCTGGAACAAAAAATTGATCTGTTTTGTTTCCTACGCGATGCCAAACAAATTGACAACCTCTCTAGTTCACAACAAGCAGCCTTGACCAGCTCTGATTTTGGTCACACTGTAGAAGATGTTCAAAATCAAATTAAAAAGCATGATGAATTCGAAAGGCTGATTCAAACTCAAGAAGATAAGGTCGCCTTATTGCAGGAACATGGACGTAAACTTATTGAGCAAAGACACTATGACAGTGCGAACATTCAAACCATTTTACAAGGAGTGTTGGCTAGACGACAGAAAGTTAAGGATTTATGTGCCGTTAGGCGTTACAAACTTGAAGATGCTCTGCTTTATGCTCAGTTTGTAAGAGACTGTGCCGAAGCTGAATCTTGGATAAATGAAAAGAAAAAGAAGTTGGAGGCTGATGCTGGCAACTATAATGAGGTATCTAATCTTGATGAAAAGATAAAAAAATTACAAAAACACCAAGCTTTCCAAGCGGAGGTTGCTGCAAATCAAGGACGCATAAAAGAAATTCAAGAAAAAGGTCTAATCCTGCTATCAAAACAACATGAATCATCATCTGAGATAAAACAAGCTATCGATAGAGTATTATCAGCTTGGAAGAGTCTTTTAGATGAACTTGACAACCGTGGCCGCGGTCTAGAGGAGGCTCAAGATATATTGGAATTCAATAACCAATTGGATAAGATTGAAGCTTGGATAAGAGATAAGGAAATGATGGTTCAAGCGAGCGATACTGGTCGTGATTTAGAGCACTGCAATGCATTAATGCGGAAGTTAGATGATGTGGACTCTGACATGAGAGTTGATGATCAGAGAGTAAAACACATTAACACATTGGCAAATAAATTGATAAATCAGGGCCAAGTACCCGCTGAATCTGCTAACATTGACAAACGAAGACGTGATTTTAATAATAAATGGCGTCAGTTACAGGGGGCTTTAAATGCATATCGCACATTATTGTGTGGGGCAAATGAAATTCATGTTTTCAATAGAGATGCAGAAGATACGGCAGAACGTATAGCCGAGAAAGCATTAGCTATGAGCTCTGAAGATACCGGTCGAGATTTAGCTGCAGTTGAAACTTTAATACGTCGTGAAGATGCCCTAGAGCGTGACATGTCGGCTGTTAAGCAAAAAATATCCGAACACGAACAAAACGCACAGTCTTTGCAAAATAAATATCCCGAAAGGGCCATGGACATCGCTCAAAAATTGGATGAACTCTCTTTTTCTTGGAAACAATTACAAGATTTGGCGGTTAAAAGACGTAAACTTCTCAACGAAGCTTACTTGGTGCACAAATTTGTTTCGGATGTACGTGAATTGGAACTTTGGGTAAATGACATGATAAAGAAAATGAATGCTGCACCTACACCAATGACAATTAACGATTGTGAAAGCCAATTAGAGCTGCACCAAGAAAGAAAAGTAGAAATAGATGGACGCGATAAAGCATTTAAAGATTTGAAACTTCAAGGTGAAAAGTTATCAGACAAGGACAAGTCAGGTAAAGTTAAACAGCATATGAAAGTGTTGGAGGATCTGCATCAAAATCTTCATGAAGCCTGGAATCAAAGAGCCAAGGATTTAACAGAAGCCCATCAATTGCAATTGTTCAAAGCTCAAGTTGAACAAGTAGAAATATGGCTAGCGAATAAGGAGGCTTTTCTTAACAATGATGACTTAGGTGATTCATACACAGCTGTCGAAAGACTTTTTAAGAAACATGAAGCTTTTGAAAAGCTCCTCGACTCCGAGAACGTGTCAGATTTAGAAAAATTTGCCAAATCTATTCTTGAAGGCGAACCAAATGGTGCCGATGTTATAACAGAAAAATTGGCTTACATAATAAGAAGAAAAGAAAAGTTGAATATCTCTGCCCAGGAACGAAAGCAAAAATTGCAGCAATCGTTGCAGCTACAAGAGTTCCTTAGAAGCCTTTACGAAATTGATCGATGGTTAGTACAAAAAATGCAGGTAGCCATGGACGAAAACTACAGAGAACCCAGCAACTTACAAAGTAAATTGCAAAAACATAATGCTTTCGACAGTGAATTACTTAACAACGCATCCAGAGTTCAGGATGTCATTACGGAAGGAGAACGATTAATTAAAAGTAATCACTTTGCCAAGGAAGAAATTGCCCAACAACTAGAAATGCTTGAGGCTGACTGGTTAAAATTAAAGTCGGCTTCCAGAGAAAAGAAAGAAAAATTAAATCAAGCATATGAAGCGCTTACATTCAACCGTAGCGTAGATGAGTTTAACAATTGGATGGATGAAGTAGAATCTCATTTGTCTAATGAAGACTATGGCAAAGATCTGGCTGCTGTCACAAATCTCATTAAGAAACATGAACGATTAGAGGCAGATGTAACACACCACGCTGAATTGGCTGCGCAAATCAAGCAACAGGATGAAAAATTCTTCCAGGCCGATCACTTCCTTAAAGATGACATTCACGAGAGGGCAATGTCTACAATAAAACGTTACCATACCCTTCACGAACCTTTAGGCATAAGAAGGGAAAACTTGGAAGACTCATTCAGTTTACAACAATTCCTGCGTGATGCTGAGGACGAGTTACAATGGTTAAACGAAAAAGAAGGTATTGCAGCTTCTGAGGACTTAGGAAATTCATTGATTGCTGTTCAGACACTACAAAAGAAACACCAAGCGTTAGAGGCTGAACTTTTGTCGCAAGAACCTTTAATACAATCCCTTCTGCAGCGAGGAGATCAAATGATACGAGATAATCATTTTGCATTGGAACAAATTCAATACAAATGTGACCACATCAAGAGTAAACTTGTTAAATTACGAGAATTATGTAGCATTCGCCGTTTAAGACTTCTGGATGCTGTAGAGTCACAATTATTCTACGTGGAGGCCAATGAGGCTGAATCGTGGTTAAGAGAAAAATTTCCGATTGTTGTATCCTCCGACTATGGCAAAGATGAATTATCGGTTCAATCACATCAAAAGAAACTTGAAGTTTTACAACGCGAAGTACAATCTTTTAAACCTTCCATTGAAAAGGTCAATAAATTGGCTTCAAATTTAGTCGAACGCAATCACTTCGATAGCGCCAATATTAAAGTCAAACAAGACTCTGTCAACAAACAATACGAAGAGCTTCAAAGGTTGGCTAAGGATCGGGAAGTTCGTCTGCAGGAAAGTAAACTGTTATTTGAATATATGCGTGAAACAGAAGATCTACATGAATGGATAAATGATCAAATGGCTGTTACTGCTTCAGAAGACTACGGTGAAGACGTCGAGCATGTAGAGCAACTGATTTTGGTATTTGAAACATTTGTCTCAAATCTTACAGCCAATGATGGCAGAGTTAAGGCCCATTTACAAAAGGGAGATGACTTAATTAATTCAAGCAATCCCTATAGAACATCCATCAAAACTAAACGTGATGAAACTAAGCAATTATGGGACGAGCTTAAGGACCTTGTTTCGGCCCGCAAAGATGCTCTGGATGGTGCAAAACAAGTTCATGTTTATGATCGTGTAGCTGATGAAACCATTTCGCTGATAAACGAAAAGGAAGCCAATTTAGTATCCGAAGATTATGGACAAGACCTAGAAAGTATCCAGGCTTTAAATCGTAAGCATTTAGTGTTTGAAACAGAATTAGAAGCTATACGAGAGCAGGTAAATTCTGTTATGAATGAAGCTAACAACTTAGCTGAAATTTATCCTGACGCGAAAGAACATATTGAAGTTAAGCGTGATGAGACTATTGAAGCATGGGCAGATTTAACGGAAAAGTCGAATGTACGAAAAGAAAAGCTACAACAAGCTGAGCAAGTACAATCGTACTTCGATGAGTACCGTGATTTGATAGCCTGGGTAAATGAAATGTTGGCTAAAATTACTGCCCCCGATTTAGCAAATACTGTAGCTGGAGCTGAATCCTTACTGGCAAGTATTAAAGAACACTACGCTGAGATTAGAGCAAGAGATGATACTTTTGCTAATTTCAAAGCCAAAGGTCAAAAGTTGATTAGAGAAAAACACTTTTTGTCTCACGAAATCGAAGACAAAATACACATTTTACAGCAAAGACATGAGTTATTGGAGCATACTTTGCAACAGCGCAAAGAAATCTACGAACTTAATTTAGACACACAAATGTTCCTCAAAGATGCGGACATCTTAGAAAACTGGATCGTAAGCAGGGAACCCTTGCTTAAAGACACCAAAGTTGGTGAATCCATTCCGCAAGTAGAAGACCTTCTTAGACGTCATTCTGATTTTGAAAAAACCGTTGAAGCCCAAGAAGAAAAATTCCAAGCAATCAAACGTATTACATTATTGGAACAGAGATTCCGTAAACAAGTGGAGAGTGAAAAATTAGCTAAACTTAAGGAAAAAGAACGTTTAGAGAAGGAACGATTGGAAATGTTGAAACAAAAAGAACTTCAGCGTCTTAATGACGAAAGACGACGTGCCGAGAAACAAATGGAACATAGAAACATTGCAAATACCCAAGAGAAAACTCCTATTTTCTCTAGTCCCATGGTTACAGGCGCAGCTGGTGCAACAAACAATGCACAAACTCACCAAAAAAGCCAATCCTCCTTAAGATCAACCGCATTCGATGAAGATCAATATAGTTTACAGAAAAGTTCATCGTCTAATATGTTTGGTGATCGGCTAAGACGTGGTTCTGATCAAAATGTAAAGCGCGCTGAATCCATGAAAGTGCAACAGAAGCAACCAAAACGTACACCATCCTTTACCACACGACGTCGCGCTCAGTCTTTCCGTAAAAACCAAAAAGGAGAAGGGTTCGATTTACCACCAGTAGAGATTCAAGGTATACTTGAAAGAAAACACGGTCTGCAATCCGGTGGCAAAAAAGCTCCTGTACGCTCATGGAAACAATTCCATACTGTTTTGTGCGGTCAACTGCTATGTTTCTTTAAAGATGAAAACGATTTTCTGCAACAAAAAACAGCCAATGCACCTGTCAATATACTCGGTGCTAAGTGTGAACGTGCCGAAGATTACACTAAGAAAAAATACGTTTTCCGATTACGATTGCCCGATGGCTCAGAATTCCTATTTGAAGCGCCATCTTTAGAAATTATGAACGATTGGGTTCGTAAGATATCATTCCACGCTAGTCTACCCCCAAATCTACAACTATTAAGTTACGACGAATCCATGAAGGTATGAAAGATTTTAATTAAATGTCTTTTTAACAACTTTTCTAAACACAACTTTTCGTTTTTACAGCAACAATCTAACAGTTTTCCTGATATTAAAGTAGCCAGTGTTCAAAATGTTGAATCGCCAGTAAGTTCTCGTACATCCTCACCAGATTCACAAAGACGTTCTGCCTCTCGCACCAATTCTATGAATAGCAGTATTTCTATCAGCTCAACTGCTACACCACAAATGAACTTTTTACAAAAACAAATGCAACAACAGCAACAGGTATATTCATACTTAAATATATAGAGTGATGTTATAAAGAATTATTATTTTTTTTAGCAACCACCCTCACCATCTTCCCCAACTACTTCAATAGGATTTGAACATAAACCACCAATACCACCTAGAGGTGCACCACCACCAATACCACCCAATCGTCAAAGTACAGATAATATAGTGGTTATGCGTAGTCCTCTTAATGCGGGTAAGTTTTTGTTTTATTTTCATTCTTGTTTTTGAGAGAAACGTGCTTTTCTGACAATAAAATTTTAACCACAGATTACAGCCCAGAGGGTATAATAGGAGGTAGTATGCCACGATTACCAAACGGTTCAAATGATGACAATGTCAGTGTTTTAAAACGCAACAGTGAGGCAAGACAATCAGGTAAGATTATTAGTAAATAATTTAATATTTCGCTATTTAGTAAATGTTTACACATGTATATTCTCTAAGTCAAAATGTACTTGTTATTATTGCAAAAAAAATATATTGTCCATTGTCCAAATAATAATAATAATGTTAACGTATACAACAATTGTCAAAAATTTTAGTACTTACTTTTGCATACATGTTTGTGTGGTCCATTCATTAACTTCAAAAAATTCGTAAAAATTTCTTATTAATCTCGTTTTTTATCAGATTATAATACAAAGTATCAATTGATGTTTCGTCTTACAGAAATACATTTCTGTTTTTAAGTTTAAAGGCATGATTTTAATCTCTATTAATTCCCCAAACTGAATACGGGAATCTGCAAGTAGCAAAAACCGGTTAAAACGCAAAATTAAGAAGATTAATTACTTTAATAAAAACTATTGCATTAGAAAGTGAAACCAAAGCAAATAATAGTTTCATAATACTGAATAGATATAATATTCTGTATAAAATAAGGTCCCCCCCCCTATTGAATTAAAATTAAAAGATTAACTTGTTCCTGGCTCGATTAAATAAAAAGCAGTGGTTATTGAAATTTTTTTTATTTTTTTATTTTGATCATTATTTTTATTTTATATGTTAAATAGTGTTGTTAAATCATTCATAATTATCAGAATAATTTCAAAAGAAAACAAAATACATTTCATAACAACCTTCCATATAGAAAATCCTCCACCTCTACCAACGACAATGCCACCGTTAACTGGAGCAGCTTCTACTGTTGCTGCTGCTGCCAGTCAACATCATTTAATACATCAACACCAAGCTCAAGTGCAGCAACGTATAAATGCTTTTAATGCTGCTGCAGCTGCAACAAGCCAACATACTAACGAACAGCAAGGAAATTATTTGAGAAATCAACAACAGCAGCAGCATAAAATAATGGCTGCTCCCAGATCAAGTTTAGGAGGAACAATGAGTCCAACTAGCGTCAGTAATACACATAATAATAGTAGTCGTTCGGATTTGGTTACAAAATTTATTGAAATGGAAAGTGTTAGTGAATTACATCAACAAATGTTACCAACAACAAAACGTACTTTACATACTACCATCTCTACCAGTCCGAATTCCAGCACTAACAGCAGCAGTATTAGTCCAATTACAAATAATATTAATATCTCTCGAAGCAATAGTAGCAATAACAACAGTAACAATGGTAAACATCATCAGCTAAAAAACAATACTACAAATAATAATGTAACAACAACAATACCTTATCATAAAACTTCTTCTACTCATACTACCACTTCATTCACATCATCTGCGACGACAACGATGTCATCATCTTCACAACAACATAGTCGAACAGTGTGGCATTTCACAACAAGCAACACGAATAGCACAGAAAATAATTCCATTAATAATCCAAGTTACATAAGTGTCATCAATAACAATCATCATAATAACAATGAGGGTATTGGTTGGTTAATCTCTAATCAAATATATTAACATTTTATCAAAAATATGTGCATACATACATACATATGTACTTGCATATGTAGTTTTTGTTTTTCCTTTTTTTGTCTTATTAATATTGCTTTATTTATTGTTTTATTTTGTTTGACTTTTCATTTGTTTCAATAATGTATCACTTGTACTTGTATTAATTGCTTTTTTTTTTTTTTTTTGTTTAATTTTATTCATTTAAAATTCTATAACTTTTGCATGCTTACTATGATTATTACAAGGATCTTTTATAAAAGCCACCAAATTAAATCGATCCTATTTGCGTACAAGTTTACAAAGTAATTTTCTTTTTTATGATTTTACTAAAGGGGGGTTTAGACGGTAATACAAGTCGTACGACATGTCAAATTTTTGTGTAGAAGAGAATGAATAATATCGTGTAAACTTGATATGTAATGAGACCGTACGACATTGAGAGAAAATACGGATGAAAATTTGACAGTCGTACGGCTCTCTTCGTTTTTTGAAATTTTTTAAAAAACCATCACATTTCATTAGATCAGGGATGCATTTTTATGTTTTTGATTGTTTATGTTAAATGTGTTCACAATGCATGTAAATTTTGTGTGCATGTGTATGTGCATTTTATGTTTTCATTTTAGTTTGTTTTGGTATTTTACTAACCGTGTAAACGCAAAAAATATCTGTCGTAAGATTTTTACTCTCATTTTTAAAATACGGATGGAATTTCATAATATTTTCTCTTTGATTTTACGTACGACTTGTATTACCGTCTAAACCCGCCTTAAATAAACAATATGTTCTTAAATTGAGTAATTTGAAAAATTTCAAGGTTGAAGGCAACATTTTAGAACAAAAGCAAACATTAACATTTAGTTGGAAATTTTTAAATTAAAAATAAGGTTTTCATATGCTGCTTAAAAATTTCAAAAAACTACCTAATTACTCTACACCAAAATGCTCCTATTGGAGCATTAACCTTTAAAATGCTCAAACTGATGTCGTGGTAATCATAACAAATCTTATGACAAAAGTATTACATCATGAATTGATTTTTTTTTTTTTTAGTAACAGACGGGATAAATTAATGTGTCCAGCAAAACATTTATATTTATTCAATGTCTAAACATAAGTAAATACAACTGCAACAACGCAACGTAGCAACATCAAAAACATTTCTAGTTTATATACATACATGGATGTTATTTCTCTAACATTTTTATTGAAAAATTTCAAACTTAATTTAAATTATCGGCAGAGATCAGTGCATATTTAGAGCTCATGAACTCTAAATTCGAAAAATTTAAATTTTGTTAGTATGCATTTAGCCATGTCACAGACTTCAATTCCATTCGGAAACGGAATTCATTCCGTATTTGGTTCTTCAGAAAGCGAAATAATTTCTCAAATTGAAACAACTTTTATTTTCATAAACGGAATTGACATTTTTATTGCCTGTTGGTTCAAATAAATGCTCGAAACTACTTTTATCAGTAAAAAAAAAGGTTTTTAATTTATTTTTGACAAAAAAGTTTATTTTTAATAATTAGTTTTGCTTTATTTTGGTACATGGTATAATCATCATCCTGCTTTACCAAAACAATTACAGCTGTTTACTTGCGATTGTCAAAATCTTATTCATCTTCTTCCTTATTTATTTTGACATTAATAAAATTTGAATTTAAAATTTTTTCTTTGACAACAAATTAGAAATTAAAATTAAAAATGATGAAATTCAATACCAAATTTAGTTTTTTATTTTTGTTTTCAATATAAATTGCAAAACATTTATATTTTTATTTATTTATTTATATTTTTCGCCATACATACACACATACTCAATATAATTGATTTTTTTTTAATACAAATTGCAAATTAATAAAATATAAATTTTTACAACAAAATGTATCTTTTTATTCAGAGCTACTGTTGATGCAACCATCCCATGCGCCAAGTGGTAGTCTCGGGATAATTATATTTTACAACAGGCAAATGTTCATATTATATTGTTTATAAACTATTTTTTTTACAAAACGAAAGTAAAATTTTCAACTTTTAAAAAAATGTTCCACAAAAAAAAAAAAAAAAAATATGCAATAGTATAATTATTTGCGTACCACGGTCAACAACAGTCTTGCTTTTATTTGACAATTGGAAGAGCAGCAGGGTTGCAAAATCGCAGAGTTCTATGCCTTTTCAAACTGGGACTACCTTATGATGATTGTACCATGTTTGGTAATTTTTAAGGCACCCTTAAACGACATGTTTTTTACACGTGTTTTTTAAGTTTAAAATAAATAAGTTTTTTTATGGCTGTGAAAATTAGTAAATTTACATAAGGTTTATAATTTTAACTCACAAACATATATGTACAATTGCATATGTAAATAAATAATAAATTTATAAAAAAATTTATAAAAAAAACTATTTTACACATCATTCATTGCCGACTAATGTTTGTGCACGGCATAAAAATTTAATATCATGTGTGCATATACGAAATTAGAGCATGCCCTAATTGAAATTTTGTCATATGGCTTTCCTTGTGTTTTTTTACACAAACAATGTTTTAGAAGTCACATACGACATCTAACTGTTTACTCATGTAAAAGTTGACATTATCAGTGGAAAAAACATGTCGTGTAAGGGGGTGCCTTAAGTGATGTGTATAAAAAAAACTTTGAAGAGATTCAGTTTTATGGCATTGCCATATCTCTTTCTTCTATATATTAATTTTATTAAAATTCAGTTAAAAAAATTTTTTTATGCCACATTATCAGGCCTGTGACAGAAATCCATTCCGATCGAAAGTGGAATAAATTCCGTATTTTGCTTCTCCAGAAAACGTAAAACGAAATTTTTTTGCGGAATTAAACCACTTTTAGTTTACTAAGTGGAATTGATATTTTCAGTGACTTAAATTTAAAAAAAATGAATTAAAAGCACTTTTAATGGGAAACAAATATTGTTTTTGATTTATTTTATTGAAAAGTAATTTTTTTAACATTTATTTTCTTAAAAATATACACATTTTTGTAATCGTTCCTGAAAGAAGCTATCTCTTAAACCACAAATTTTTTTTCAACAAAAATTAAACATTTTCAAAAAGTTTATACCAAAATAAAAATAAAATATTTTTATTCCCAGCATTTTTGTTTTATTATTAATTATTTTAATCTTTTATTCACTTTGTTAAAACTTTTCAATTTGTCTCGCTCTTATTCGCTTAAAACACATTATTTTTGTTTTGGTATACATTATGTTGCCATATTTTAAGAGAAAAATAGAAAAATCGGAAGTTGCTAAATCGATCGGAATCTGAAGAAGCTAAAACAAAACCGATCGGAATTGAAAATACGAAATGCAAACCATTCCGATCGGAATCTGTGACAGGCCTGTATATGCCTTAACATTTGATAATGTTGCTAAATTATTTATCAAAAAAGAACTCAACTACATTTGTCGGATTGATGAAAACGTTCGGAATCAGGGACCGTAACGGTTATAAGTTATATCGAAAAATTTATTTTTTTATGGTTATTTTGAAAGTTGTTCCAAAAAAGGTCAGCAGAAAAAGTTATTTTTCAACGGAAAAATAAAATTCATTCGATTTTAATTTCGATCGAACTCGATTTCCATCACATACCAGATATTGATTTTTTCGTTATCGTACATAAAAATTTATTAATGGGTCGATTATGGATGGAAACTCGACTTGACTTGAATTTTAAAAATTCATATTCACCCCTATCATAAATATTTTTTCCCTCGAAATATTTTCCATTTTCCCATAATTACAATCGCGTGAACAACTTTTCCCTTATATTGCTTTCACTTTTTTTGATAATTCAAAGTGGATTGATATCCATGAAAAAATTTCACATTCCAACGTACATTCGTAAATATTTTTCCCTACAAAATATTTTCATTTTTCCGCTTGATTCGTTCCCTTGATTTTAGTTGGCGAACTAAAGAAAAAAATTTAAATATTTGAGTTATTTTTTCTTATATTATACATTTCGTTCCACATGATTAGCAATCAATTTAAGCTTGCTGCTCTCAAGATAATTCATGGAAAGAATTTTGTTGTACTTTTTATTAAAGGTTTGACAATTGAGAAAAAGAGTTTGAAGAAAGAACACTCGAAAAAGTTCCGTTAGATTTTATCTGTGCTTGTTTTTGTAATTTGTAAAAAATGGATTTTATTTTTGCGTCAATTGAATAGGTGCATTGATTAAAATGTCATTGTACGGTGGTTTGTTTCAACTCAAACTTGAAGAGTGTTAATCGTTTTTTTTTTTTTTAATTGAGAACAAGAGGGATTTTCTATATGTAAGTTTAAATTGAAAATGGGCCGCGATAAATCTTTAACAGCGGAAGAAGAGGCTAAAATAGATGCCTATAATGATCAAGGTCTGTCTGGCCTCGAAATTTCTAAAAAAAAATAATAAAAGTGGTAACGTTGTGTGGAATTACCTTAGAGACAAAGAAAATTTTTTCAGTAGACGGTCAATTAACGTTGAGACCACTGACTCCGAATTTCGGAAGTAAATTTTAATAATTTCGACTCGTTCTTTCCACCATGAAATGGCAAACCTTACATACATACATACATACATAACTGGCCTCTACAACCCTGTGTCAGGATTACGGCCTAGCTTCTCGCAGCACTCATGTTGTGTGTGTAAATTGTTATCCATGAGTACCGGAACCTACAGTTTAATGTCGACTCCGAACGACAGACTTGAGAAGCTTTATCATGGCAATCAATTGCTCCCAGAGCTTTTGCCAGAAGACTGCTGAGAGGTAGTCGCCGAAAGAAATATTTTGTGTATATTTCTTTTTTTTGAAGATGTCAGAGCCTGGAGTCGAACCCAGGGCCCATGTCTTAGTAAGCCAACACACTAACCACTAGACCACGGCGAAACCTTACAAAAGAGAACCTTACTGAAGAGAAATGTCAAAAGAGCGGAAAGAAATATGGCGTCGTTTGCCGTCTCATTCGCTCTACTTTTGTAGCGTCCCTTTTGAAAAACCCTGTATACTTATGTATGTATGTATTTACTTCTTATAGTTCTAAGGAATACCTATTTTCGTTTTCCTAAAGACGCTGTCAGCTACATAGTAGATTATTTTTACAAGACAAAATTGGTCTACTGCAATTCCGGCAGTTTGAAAAGTTTGTGCATCTCTAAGGATTTATGCAGAAGGCAATTTTCAGAAATCCCACGGCAACAATTTTAATTTGGGAAAGGCTCAATCCACGTTGTCTGTGGTATAATTTCATAAATGAAATAAAAAATTTTATTTACTTTTTAGTAGTCGCCGTAGTCTAGGGCTTAGTATGTTAGGTTAGGTTATACTTACTAGATAAGATCTTTGGGTTCAAACTCCAGCTCTGGCATTTTCAAAAAAAGAAATATGAAAAAAATTTCTTTCAGCGACTACCTCTTAGCAGTCTACCTGCAAAAGCACTGAGAGTAACTAATTGCCATGAATAAGCTTCTCAAATCTGTCGTTCCGAGTCGACGTTAAACTGTAGGTTTCGGTACTCATGGATAAAAATTGCCACACACACAACAAGGGGGCTACGAGAAGCTAGGCCGTAACTCTAAAACAGGGTTTGAATGGCTAATTATGCATGTACATATGTATGTACCTACTTTTTAGTTTTTGACGCCTTATGACATAAAATACCTGCACAGCAACCATAATAACTCTTTGCACCGTTGATAAGCTCGCTTTAACACCAGTTTTTTCCTTAATTTTGGTAGGCGAGTCATGCGAATTTGATGCTTCCCTCAGTATGACTCTCCTATCTGCTTCAGAAACCACTCGATTGTTACCGCCCTTTATGCTTTTTTCATAGTTTTCCTTAGTTTTAAGAAAATTGGCTATTGTTTTCCTGTGCCTTCCATTTTTTTCTGCAATTTTATGGAAAGATAGTCTTGCCTCCCAATAAGCTTCAATTTTCAATTTTTCCTGCAAAGATAAAACTGTTCCTCTTCCCATATTTTTCAATTGTTTGCAATTGTTTGAAGATATTGAATTTGATGACAATTATTGCAAAGGCAAACTACAATAGATAACTTCAATTTAATTTGGGGGCGCTAATCTGATGAAGCAAAATAAGTGCAAAGTATTTTGACGAAAATAAAACAAAATATAAAATAATATATAACGGTTCTTTTATTGAGCTCAGTTTTCTTGTGAGAGAAAACTTATATAATGATTGCAAAAACAAAACAAAAATTAAGAAGTTGTGCCCAATATTAAAATAGAAAATGTAAAAAGTAAATAAGAAGTTAGGGGGCGCTAACCTGATGACGCGCAGTGTACACATCTGTGGACATTTGACAAAACGTCTTCTCTCTCAATCAAGAACTTTTCAGTAGAGCAAAAACCAAAACAGTTAAAAAGTCTAATAGAAGTTATTGCTTAGAAAATTAAAGAAATTTTGAACTTGGATATTATACACAAATACTTAACGAACATTATGCGACCTTTTTTCTCTCTAGAAGCAATAGTTTTTTTTTTTTAAACTACAAAAAATTAATTTAAGACTTTTTGTTAAATAGATTTTAAAGAAAAAAATTAGCTCCCACCACATATACATTTACATATTTTTGTAAAGATTTACGGCCATATGCAAAACAAATAAAGTAGACTTGAAGTCTTTATATGCCATACACATTTTTAATTAAAGTCTATTTTAATTTTATTTTTCATACGGGCATTAATTTGGTGCAATATTTTAAATGAAACTAGCAGTTTTTGTTGTTTCTTTGTCGAAGACATTTTAGAAATAAACTTGACTATTAATTTGAATACAGCCTGTGTCGCAAATTTTCGAAAATTACCCAATTTAAGAGCATTAACTTTTTTTTATATACCTATATATAAACAATGGAGAACGTTAGAAAATGCATCACTGTACTGAAATCACGACATTTAGCGTATGATTATGAACTAATTTGAACTTGTATTTTAGAATTTTTTTATGCAGAGACATCATATATGGTACTGTAGCCGCATAATTGTATACATAAGTTGAGCATTACTTTTTATTCTGTTGTAAAATTTTGGCGTCGTGATGCAGTAAAGTGATGAATTTCCGAACGCCCCTGATGTTAATACTACATGCAACACACTTAAGAAATCTTTCATTTTTACAAAATGTTAATCACTAATATATTGTTTATGCTTTTAATAATAGGTTGGGGTACAAGTCGCTTTGAAACAAGTCGCCCAGTTTCATTGCAACCCGATTCCATAAACTTGTCGCGTGTTTCGGCAGAAAGTTCCAGTGAAAGCGAGGCTCAATCTATATCATCAGTATCGGGTGTAAAAGGCAGCAGCAGCAAATCTAAGGATGATCGTCGTAGCGGCGTTTTTAGAATATTTGGTCGCAAAGGTGGTGATAAAGACAAGGAAAAAGATAAGCGTAGATCAAGTCAAACTCCACAGTGAAAATATTACTCGTATATACCATTAATGAAGAATAGACAATTAAAGAATGTTCTTTGAAGAGGAAATGAAATAAGTACAGAAGTACATACAGAATTTGATTACAAATAAACCATATTTACAAAGGCATTATTTTTACATATTGTTTTGTTTTATATACTTATATTAACGTAAATATTTTTATACATTTATTTTTTATGCATACATATGTATTTTTAGAATTATATATCTACATACATAGTATATTGTTTAAGATGTTTAACATTTTTTTTTTTCGTTTTTATAATTAAATTAATAAAAATGTATTTTAATTATTGTACTTTTTATCACAAGAATAAGATCACGTTGAAAGCCTATTTATTATTTATGTTTTTCTTTAGTATACAAAGATTTGTATGTCGGTTAATGTAAAAAGCTAAAAAAATATTCTGGAATCAGTTTCGTATTTATTTTTTTTTTTTGTAATTACTCATTGTTATTATTTAAATTAAAATACAAGAAATATGTAATCAATTACAAGTCATTTATTGTTTTTTATTTTTTTGTTTATTTTAATTATTATAACAAAATATTGTGTAGATGAAGCTATATTCACAAAAAATATTTTTGATTTATAGCAGACTTATGAATAGAAAAAAAACCTTTTATAAATTAAAAATATTTTTATGAATATAGGGATATGAAATTATTTTTATTTATAAATATATAGAATACTTCCATAAATATTTTTGTACACATTATTTTATGTTCTTTTCTTTTTCAACAAATATTAACAAAATATACAAATATTATACCACACATAATTTTAAACTTTTTTTATTGTTCTAAATGTGTATTATTTATGTATGTATGTATGTTTATTATTAATAATGTAGAATAAAAAAATATCAATAAATTACAAAATACATATATAATGACTATAAAACTATCATTTTTTTTTTTTTTTGTTTTTTTTTTTTTGTTTCCTGTTTAATTGTTTTAGATCTATTTGATTATATTTTGTTCTTTAGTATTAATTCGTAAAAAAAATCTTTTTCTATAAATTGATGGAAACTTACCCACCTGCGATAGTAAATTTTCTTAATCATTGAAAATAAATAATTTGAATATAACATATGTATGTATACATATTTATTTCTTCTTTGTTATGTTTAAATTGATTTAATGATTTCAATAACAGGATAAAAATGATTAAAGTTTAGTGAGACTATTTTTAATAATAAATTACTTCGTCATTCAATTCGAAAAACAAAAGCATTCGTATGTATGTATCTTTCGAATCGAAAACCAATTGGTACTCTATTAGACATGTTCTGGTAATCACTTTTTGTGAAAGTGATTTCAAATCACAAAAAAGGTGTTCTGACACCAAAATCGTTTGAGATTTTGTGATTTTAAATCGGTCAGGTAAATGCTTGTCGATATCAAACCACTACTTTGCTTACAATTCGGCGAAGAAAGAAAAGCAAACATATCAAAGCATTTGTTCTCTAATTATTTTTATTTAATATAAAAAATATGATTTCATTCAAAAAAATTCCAGAATTTGCATATTTTCAAACAAATTAAAATTTTCATAATATTTTTCTTTCATTTTGTTTACATTTTTCACAATTTGCTTTTATTTTTCAAAAAGGTTTTTAGAGTTTCCAGACTATCATAATTTTTTTTTTATATTGTACATCATTTGACTAAATTTGTCAATTAAATTAGTTATTAAAAACAAAAATTTATTAAATTCGTCCATAAAAATGTATATATTGCAAGGCCCATTAATACAGGTCATTGCATCTCTCCGGCTGATTTTGTGTAAACCTACCTATAAACGTCAAGGTTTGTTTACATTTTTATCTTTTTTGTTTTTATTTGAATGTTTATGTTTTCAATCAGTGTTGCCATATTGGCTATATCTAACCAAAGTTGGCTACTTTTTTCTTACATATATATTTTCTTCTTGTGTTTTTTCTTTCTTTAAGAAGAAAATGGTATTTTTATTTTAAATGAATAATAATAGTTTAAACTAAACATTGTAATATTTTAGGTTCAAGTAGGATAATATTGTTATGAATTGTCCTTTATAGTTCGTTTTGTATACTAGGGCTCATTACTGCAAACTAAAAATACAGATACTTTTGGATTTTATAGCTTTTATTTACACTCTATAATCTTGTATATATAACTAAAAAGAGTAATGTGAAGCCTTATTTATAATACCTACAGTTTTTCTACTAATTGTTATTGTCTCTATTGCTTAGTATTTAACTAATTCCACAGCAATAATAAATCTTTTATAATTTAAAAATTTATATAACTTTAAACGTACTTGATTTTCCGACATACATATATTTTCTTATTGTAATAATTTTTTTATATAGCCCAAATTCTAGAAATAGTGAAAATACTAATTTAATGGAATGCAATTATGATTTTGTTTTACAAAATTATTTCTTCGTAACAATATGTTTTATATGGGAGACTTTCACTTTATTTTACAGTTTATATCATAGAACGTATGTGGTTACTAAATTTTACGGACTGTGGCAACACTGATTTTAGTTTCTTTTCCACCATTTTCTTTCAATTTTGACAGTTATGGGTAGATCACCCGACACAAAATACGTGTGGTTTTTTCTATAGTTGTATTGTTGTAGAGATGCAATGACCTGTATTAATGGGCTTTGATATATTGGATGGTATTCTTGATTCCGTTCCGTGGCTGCGGAAAGCCATATTTTGTGCGGAAGCAAAATTTGCTATTATTCATTCCGTTGTTGCCATATCATTCCGTTGCTGCGGTATCATATCGACACTGCGGTATTGCCTTATTATTGATTCCGCAATATAGATAATTTTCTTCATTTTGCTTACGCACAAATTTTTTAACGAAAAGCTCACGGAAAGAGATTAAAGAAAAATAAAAAGGGTACAAATTAAAATTTGTGTGCCTTAAATTTTAATTTATAACATATTTACATTTGTTTCTAATAAAATAAAAAGTAAAATTTAATAATTGCTATTTTAATTCGGTTATTTGAACATGAAAATGAAAAATGTGTCCAAATAAGTTTGGACAGTAAATTTTACATACATTTAGTTCTGATGACCACTGTGCGAGTTATCGATAGTTACCTTATTCTCTATAAATAATGTCATCTTTTTTCTATTTTTTTTTTGTGTACGGGATCAATGTGACAGTTAGTATTCAACTATCGTGAGAGCAGCAACTATTATTATATATAATCTGCAAATTTAATTTTCATTTGTGCAAAAGAAAAAATACTTTATAAAAATTATCTTTTATAAAACCATAAATTTAAAATTATTCTAAATTTTCAAAAAAAAGGAGAAACTTATATACAACAGTAAAAATAACAAAAGTGAAAATGTATGTAGTGATAGAAAGAAAATTGTTATACAGTAACTAAAAAAAACCCAAATTAATTTCTCCCTTCAAATTCATTTATATTTATCTATAATACATACATACATCAATTAATAAAAATAGTTAACAAGAATAAATATGTACTATTGTAATTTAAAATTAGTGAATTCTCTAAATAAAAGCATTTTTGGAAAATAAATAAATCGTGTGTACAAAATTCATCTTTTATAAATTAAATAAATTGGTGTCTAACCATATACACCAATACAAAATGTAAGGCAAATTTTTAAATTTTGCAAAAAAAAAATTTTTAAGTTTAATTTGTTGTGTTATGTATATATAATCGAAATGCAGACTTTTTTTAGAAATAAAATAGAAAAATATACAAACAAACAGCAGTTGGAAGAAATTGTAAATACGTATATATAATTAAATCTAAGAAAGATATTTCATGCGGTTTAAGCCAACGAGCGCGAATGAAAGATGCCGGTATTTGAAAAAAATTGAAACAGTGATAAAAAAAATACTCTTCATTGACAAATAACAACAAATCAACTCTAAACGCATTAAAACAGGGATGTTATATTAAAGTCGCGGAAAGCTCATACCGCAGGAATGAATCACCCTTATTCTGCGTTTCGATTCGGATCGTAAATTGCTCAGTTTGGCAAATTTGGTATTCTGCGTTCCGTTCCCTGTAACAATTCAATTTGTTTTTCGATTGTACAGTGTCTCAAAGTAATAATGGGACACACTCTTACGTCGACAGTTCTTGTAATAATTTAGTCAATATAACAACTCCAGGAAAAAATTGTATATGGAATTGAAAAGCATATATGGTACTTTATTTAAAACAGAAACTTTGAATTCAATTAATGCTGGCAAAACAAAATAATGCAAAATAGACTTCATAATACGTTAATTAGACCTCAAAGTAATAATGGGACAAATTAAAAGAACAATTCATAAGGTATTGAATCTAATATTACGGATAAAGATTAATATTTTGTTGGCAGCTCTTTTTGTCGTATTACTGACTTCAATCGATTTGGCATCGATCCAACAAGTTTACGGCAGAACTCAGGTGATATCCTTTCCCATTCCTCCTTTAGAGCAATTATTAAGTCGTTTTTGGAATTTATATGACGAACTTTTAATTTTTCCTCCAAATGGCTCCACACGTGCTCTATTGGATTAATATCCGGCGATTGTGGTGGGGTTTCAAGCACATGCGGGCAGTTATAGAGCAACCAGCTTCTGACATTGTATGCCTTGTGCTTTGGGTCATTGTCTTGGTAAAAGTAATAATCATTTGTAAGACCCAATTTGACCCAATTTCTCCGCTGATTCTGCAAGATTTGCACGTAAAATATCTAAATAGTATTTGTGGTCCATAACTCCTTCAACAATGTGGAGATTACCCGGTTCAGCTGCTGATATTGCACCCCATACCATGACAGATCCCATACCGAGTTTTACCGATGGTCTTAAATTTTCTTTGGCGAGCTCTGTATTCGGTTTTCTCCACACGTAAGAACGTCCATCCGACCGGAAAACATTAAATTTACTTTCGTCGGTAAAGATCACTTTATTCCAGAATGAGGAGTCCTTATTTTTATGTTCTTCAGCAAAACTAACACGTTTACGTCTGTTTACATCATTTATATAGGGCTTTTATCTAGCTACCCGGGCATTATAACCATGCTTTCTCAAAATATTTCTTACCGTTTCAGGGTTAGCTTTCTTTTTTAGATATTTTTCTGCTTCAGCAGTTAATTTAGGGGCGCTTATATGAGGTTTTTTCTTAACTTCTCTTAATAACCACCGTTCATCTGCATCGGAAAATATTTTTCTTTTGCTTGGCTTTGAAGCATTTTCGAAACTTTTTGCATCCGAATAACGTTTTATAATATTAAACACTGTAGATTTCGGTTTATTGACTATTTCTGCAATATTTCGAACAGATTTTCCGGATTTTGAGTGTTCAATTATTAATTTTCTAATTTCAGGCGTTGTTTGTAAACCCCGATTCGCCATAATGAATAATGTATTTAAAATGGTTAAAAAACACTTGTAAAAGAACTCTTAGACCATGTAAATAAAAAATATTTACAAATTGTTCCGTTATAAAGCGCATTCAAAACGAAGTTGCCAGCTGTCCCATTATTACTTTGTGATCTAAAAATGTGTTATTGTGAATTATCGCTTGTAACTTTTTTTGTTCAAAACAAAAAGCGATAAAATTATGTCATAGCAAAATCAAGAACAAAAGTAACATAAAAACATAAAAAACATAAACATTAACGTAACTGTGAGAAAAAAATATGTTAAATAAAAAGTACTTTGGTTGTGTCCCATTATTACTTTGAGCCACTGTATGTATTCTGCGTTACGATCATAGCTACGTTTTTTCAAGTTGTTTATTTACTAACGGAAAGTTTTTCGATTTTTGTTTTTGTAGTTAAAAAAGTGTATAATTAAATAAAATGTGAGTATAAAATGCTATAAATTTATTTTGTAATAAATTTTGTTTTTTTTAACCTTAAAGCTTTATTTAATTTATTTCAGGTCAAAAAACACAACACCTGAGCAGTATGAAAAGCTGGCGAGTTTAATGGCAACGAAGGATGATATTGCGTCTGGGTATCATAAGCTTCCCAAGGAAGAACTACAGGCATTCTGGGAAGAAGTTGCAAACGCACTTAACGCAATAGGTCCACCAATAAAAACTGACGCTGCATGGAAGAAAGTATGACGTTTTAGTTGCATATGTATGCATATTAAAAATATTTTTAAGATGTGGATTGACTGGAAAAGTTATATAAAACGCAAGTTGACAACAAACAAAAAGGAAATGATGAGCACCGGAGGAGGCAACTGTCGCTTACAGCGCATTAGCCACCTTGAGGAAAAAGTAATTCAGCTGACGGGCTTGGTAACAAGTACAAGTGGCATTAGCGGTACAGTGGATTTTGGAGTGGCCAGCGAGATGCCAGATGACACGCGACCTACCGAAATGGATATTTCCGCTCGGTCTGAAGATCTTGCTGATGTAGCTACTACTTCAAAAAGGCGTCAGCAGCTTAGTACAAAAGAAAACACTTCGCCTTTGCTGAAAGAGCAAATAACCGCCCAGAAAGAAATTCACAACGATGTCAGGGAATTCAATGAAACCATTTTGAAAAGGTATGACGAGATGTCTACGCATTTACGGCGCATAAATCGCTCTTTAGAGAAGCAGTCTGACATTGCTGCACAACAGTTAGAAGAACAGCGGCGCACAGTGGAAAATCGTAGAGTAAGACCAGCCCATAATTCATTTTTAAAAAGGTTCGAATTACACCATAATTTTTCTTTTATCGAAAAGCTAAGTTGTGGAACTTAACAATTTGAGGAAAATATTTGATGTTTGGTCAGTAGTAATACTCGGAAATAAGGACCGTATTCACAGCTTTTTACGACAACGATTTATTACTGTAAGAATAAAACATATTTCAGAGCATATTTTTAATATAATTCACATTAGAATTAAGGAGTTATATACCTTATTGGAAAGGCAATTTGATGTAGATTCCGATTTTATAAATAACGGATCACGTTTTAGTGAATATATTTGAAGTTTAGCTGCTGTATGATGTAAAGTTGTTTTGGTTGTATGTAAAATTTTGGTAAGGCTTTTAATTAGGAGCTCTGCTTAGCTCTGCGCTCATATGTATCAAATTTTAAAGCTTAATATATTAGTAAAATACTATAAAAATATTAGCTGCATATTCGTGCCTAAACAAAAGTTACATTCAATAACGTTAAAGAACTCAGTTATTTAGATAATTAAACAACAAAAAATAAAAATTCCGTTATATAAAAAAAGTCGACTAGTAGGCTATTGATGGAAAGTTTAAGAATTGTCACAATTAATATATGTATGTGATCTTCTTTTGTGAAGAGATTATTAAAAATCAGTATTACATTAATTAAAAATGAATATTTTTAAGTGTTCAGTGCGTCAAATAATTGATACTTATATTGAAAGTGGGAGAAATACACAAAGTATTAAGGTTTTTGTTGAAAAAAATTATCAACTTTCTGAAGAAAATATAAAATACATATATAGTCAATAATATAAAAAAAAACTGTCATACCAAGTTTTATAATCGGTGGAACAAATCAAACAGATCTTTAAAAATATAAAAAAAAAAAATGTTGAGTGGTTAAATGGGGACTTTGCACATTGGTTATAATAGTGAATTCCAAAAATGGTCAGCGTTAACTGAAAATCATAAAGAAAAAGAATCTTAAAAAAGCTAATATACAAAAACGTTTTCGTGAAGAGTTGGGATTAATTATTGATAAGCCAAGACAAGGAAGTGGTAACAGCAATGATGGTAATACCGCTAGGAGATTTTTTTTTTTAATTTTTCGCGATCTGCTGATATATGTAACTGGAGTAGATAAATAATTAATAAAAAGGTTTCACATCATTCTTCAAACTTTATCGTCGGATTTAATAATAGACCCTAGAAAATTTGGTAAATATGCAATGGAAACAGCAACATTGTATATAACAAAATACAACTGGTATCATATGGCATCATCTGTCCACAAAATATTGATACATGGGGAAAGCATTATAAAACATTTTGCAGTGTTGCGTATTAGTCTGCTGTCCGAAGACTCACAAGAGTCACGCAATAAAGACTACAAAAATTATCGTTTACATCACTCTCGAAAATGTTCGCGATTAGCCACTAACGAAGATGTTTTCAATAGATTTCTTTACACCTCTGATCCATATTTAAGTAGTATAAGAAAACCATCCGCCAAACTTGCAAAAGATTTGGATGAAGATACGCTTAAACTAATGAAATAACCACAAAATAGCGATTTTCAAAAAGAAAATGTCACAGTTAAAGTGTTTTTAAATATTTAAAGTTACACTATATCGAACAGAATGTTTTCTAAGTTTATTTTTTACTGTATTATTTAATTATTTTCAACAATATACATCGAATATGTAGGTTTTATTTTATAAAATCAAAACCCAGTAAAAATGGTAAAAGTGCAATTTAATAAAATCATATTAAGTTAGGTGTGGGTTAAAATGACATCACATAAATTAAAAATATTAAAAATGTTACATAATAAAAATGTTGCATAATAAAAATGTTAATATAACAAAAAAATTTTATTTAATTTTGCTATTTTGTAAACTTCTTACCTTTATTCTGAAATAAGTTCTGGTTTAATTTAGCTCATATTTTACAGAATAATAGCAAATATACTTAAGATTATTCTTGCTAAATTTCAGAACCATATGTCTAAGAACAAAAAAGTTACAGATTTTTGATCCGATAAGGACTAAAATTTTCCATTGTGCGGCGCCACAATAAAATTAAAGAGGAATTGCTAAAAAAGAAGGTAGAAATCAAGCTGCGAATGTTAAAAATGGAGCATCCATCTAGCGATTTAGATTCAGATTAGAAGATGATGATGAGCCAGCCAATCTTTCCTGTTAGCCTAAGTATATTTGATTTTAAATAAAAATGTGATAATTTTTGTTTTTTATTTGACCTTTATTAGTTGTTAAATAAAAAATTTAACGACCTAAAGCTAAAATATTTTATTTTTTTATTATTCATCAAATTTTATTTTTTATAGTTTGGCAATTACATTGTTTACAAAATTTTTTATTTTTATGTTTATATTTCATACGTTTCATAACACAGCAGCTGGTTTGAACATACTCTTCTCTTCTTATTTTTCTTTCGATTAGGTTTTTTTTAGAATACCTATTTTCGATTCGAGCGTAACTGAATGCGGGAACGTAATCGAAACGCAGAATAAGGGTGAATATCTTGTTAAAATTTCAGTTTTGGTTTGTGGCACCTTTAAGTCTAAATTTCAGCGAAATTCTAATTAAATGGGACCGCAAAATGTCTAAATATTGATGCCCACCCATTTCTGAGTCTATAAAAGGAAGATCACCCACTCCTTGACCGGAGATACAGCCACATATCATTATTGACATTTTTCACATTTTACGGTTGGAATAATGGTTAACTGTTTTAGAGTTGCTAAAGGCTTGCGCCACACCCTTAACGGTCCATCATTGAATACAACGTCATTTTCGTTTCGTCAAAAAATATCACATTGTTCCAATAATCATTTTTCTATAAAACGTTAAGAATAACGAATGAAAATCACTTTTCTATATTTGCTATTGACAAGTATTTTCCTCGCTGAATATTTATTTTTTATCGTGGTCTGACGAACGTTCCCGTGAAGAATAATAACGCCAAGCTCTTCCTCTAATTCTGCCGCTCGTGGTCTAGTCGAAATTCTGGAATTTTGAGCCACTTTTCTTATAATAAAACGCTCGGCACGTTTGTTTATTTTATTTTTTCACCCACCTCCTGACATTAATTCCAATCTATTCTCTTTTTCTGATCGACTTATAACGTTGTAAATTGTACTCCGTGAAACTAAAAACATTTCCGACAACACAATCGCACTAATTCCCAGTTGACGATTATAATAAAGCGATGGAATAGTACTGTATGATGATTTTCTTCCCGTAATTTTTAAAATTTCAAATATTGTAAATATAAGAGGTGTATGATACAAAAATACAGTGAAAATTAATTAAAAAAGTGATTGTTATAAAAAATTAGCTTAAATTATAACGGTAAATCACCGTTAAGTTGCAAAAACTACAAGTTATTAACTCCCTATTAGCATCAAATGAAAAAAAATCATTTTTGTGCAGTTTCTTGACAGTGTAAAATGAGGTAAAAATTTGTTTTTGTTGTATTTCTTTCTTATTTTAATCTGTGCCTCGTTTCTGTATTACTCGACTCGAGTAATATCTCACATGAAACGAGAAAAATGAAACAAAAACGATGTGAATTGACACAAAAAGTGCTGTGTCTCACATAAGTGTTTCTGTATGTAAAATAATGCGAGTACTATCTGTCATTTATGTCATTTTCCAATTATTATTGGAAAAATGTGAGTAAAAGTGTTTCTGTATCTTTATTTTGTGAAAACTGAACCGAATGAAGTGTCAAAATAAGCCGCATATTAAAACGGTGCGAAAAGTGTTTTGCAAACAAAAATAAAAACAATTTTTGTATTTTGTGCCTTTTTTTAATTATATTGTGTGGCATTTTAAAATAATATTGTGTGGCTTTTTTACTAAAAACAATATTGCGTAGCTTTTTTTAATAAAAATAATATTGTATGAATGATTTTTTTTATTAAAACTACAAGTAATATTTTGTGGCTATTATTTATTCAAAAAAGAACAAAAATACATACATAAATAATGTTATTAAGTTCTGTTTAGCGTAAATGTATATATTTTTCCTTTTTATAGTTTTGCATTCCTCTTTATATAATTTTTTTATTGGTTTGTTTACATTTTTCTCCAGAGTTGTCAGATAGTTTTCAATTTTCATCCCCGATTTTAAAATTCACATCCCCAAAAATCCCCACAGAAACTGTATCAATAATTTTGCCTAGATACATATGCTTTGATGTAGGTATAAATATATACTATTTTACAAAGGTCAATATTAATTGTGTAAACTGAATGCAATATATACTATTTTATTTGATATGTATGTCTATTTACAGTGGTGGGCTATAAAAAATATTGACCATGTTCTAGCATCTTTGTGACCAAAAAACTTTAGAATAATGTGATTAATATTTTTGTTTGTTTCTATATCAATTATAAAGTAAATAAAATGAAAAACATAAAATTTCCCAAGATTAAAACTTAAAAAACCATGTATTAAAAAATATTAATTAATTAATATTAACTAATTTTGCCTGTTCAAAAAAATATACTCATCAAATTTGATGGCCTAGAAGAAAAATTTTTTATTAATGAAACCAAATAACTACTATTCTGTAGTTAGTGAAATTACCCTTGTTTTAAATAAGGTTCCAAAAGCGTTTTCGCATTGAGTCGACAAGTCTTTAAAACATATTGATTGCAATGTTTTTGCACACATCTTTAACAAATTCCCACAAAGTTCCTTATTAGAAGGGTTTTTCCTCAAAAAGCCGCTTTGACAATTTGGTATAAATTTTCAAAAGGGTTTAACTCTGGAAACTGAGCAGAGCTCAAAATTTTTAAGCAAATATTTTGAAAATAACTTTTCGCTCGCTTCGATGTCTGTTTTGGGTTGCTAACTTGGTGAAACACCGATAGATGTGCCATTTCACATTCAGCATAAGACATCTTGATGCCGTTTAAAATATTTGTATAGTATACGATATCTATTGTACGTTCTACATAGATGTCCTGTGCCATAGTATGAAAAACATTGCCATACCATTCCGAAGTAGTTTAACTAAAAGGAGAACCTCTAATACTAAATTCCTACGCAATAAGATCGGTGGGGGAAATATAATAGTATAGAGATGTTTTTGTTTTATGAGAAAATAAACTAAACTAAAAAGTATGAGGTTTAAACAAATCATCCTTATAAATTCATACTTTCATCGGAAATTCTTTCACTGTGTGTTCCAAATGAAAGAAATCTATAATATATAATTAAATAAGCAACCAAATTGTAAAAACCGTCAAACATTTGTCGATTATCCACAATTAAATCCCCATCCACAAATGAATTTTTTTATCCCCATTTCAGAAAAAAAATCCCCATTTTGGTGATAAATTCCCTAATCTGACAACACTGTTTTTCACAATTAATGTTTTCTTTTGACGTTTTGCTTTCGTTTCACACATTTAAACTGGAAATATTCCCGTTGGAAAAGAGTTTGTTTTGATTGTTTTCGCATGCAGATACAGAAACACTTTTTTAACGACGATTCGAAAAACGATGGGATTTTTTGTTTCAACATACATGTGAGTAATTTCTCGAGTCGAGTAATACAGAAACGAGGCACTGATTCCAAGATTCTTTTCTACACGATCCCTGTAAACACCGATAAATGTGGTATACATATAACAAAAATACATTTTTGATAATAAAAGTACCGTTAAATTACAAATGATTGTAAATAAATGCTGGTTATTTTAAATGTGCAAACTCATTATTGACAGACTGTACATATATCACCGTTTTTTTGTCAAAGAATACAGAAAGTTGTACGCAAAGAAAACAGAAAATTGATGAGATGAAATGTTCATGTATGAACGCGAATGCAGGTTGAACAGAAAATCTAAAAGAACTTGATGAGTCCGACTTGACTGGCGTGAATCGGGACCATAAATTAGTGTACATACAGTAGGGATTTTTGTAGAGAACTTTTTTACTTCGTAAGAAAAATAGGAACTTTTTTGTAGCAGCGTAAGGATTTTTGAAAAAAGGCATATAATATCACTGATCCACCATTAAAGGTCTTGTCAGATAAAAATTTTGCTTCGCGTTGCATTACAGATTCGCTTTGACATTTAAGATAAAATGTACATGTTTATATGCCACTTGTCACATAAAGTACTTTTAACGCAACGCAAAGTGCAAAGTTGTCCAACTTTCATCTTTTTGCGCGCTTTGACAATCTGCTGTTAATTTTTCTTTAAATAGTTTTAAAAATTTGCAGTTTTACGTGTTTTTTGTTTAGCTTTGTGTTAAAGTTTTGTTTTAAAACTGTAAAAGTAAATTTATACCTATTGGAAGTTTTAAAAAAAGAGATAAACAAACAACGCCACTGTTAAAGTTTTTATTGTGTCATGCACCATTTGCTTTACGCTTTTTTATCAAATTTTTTAACGTCACGCAAAGCAACAAAGTTTTATCTGACACGGCCTTAAGATCTGTTTGTACATATCTATTGTACATTTTGCAATCTTACAAATTTGTATGAAATGAAAGCAAAAAATGTAAGTGACTCATTTTGACATTTGCCTTCGCCGTTTTGACAATGCGTCCGACATAGTGAAACTTATTTTTGTATGAAAATCATAACGTTTTTTCTTTTCTTCTTCTTGTTCTTTTTGTTCGCATACAATTCTGAAACCAAAATTAATTTTTTTCTCTCAACAAGCGAATGAAAGCACTCACTCGATACTGTGAAATAGGCTATAAACCAAAGTAGAAACTCTCAAATGCCAACTTATAAGATCGACATAAAAAGGGTATCAATTTAGAGTATCTTATAGGACAAGAAGATGTCACAAATGCTTCAGCTATAGAACGTAAGAAGTATTCAAAATTATTACCATTTTCTATGGCTAATCTTTTTCCATTCGAAATGATATGCTTAAAAAATACAACAACCAATTTGTATCTATACGAATGTCCTGGAACATACATATTTAATTTGGATAAATTTTATTGAAAATAATAAAAATCAATTACATCGCAAAAAGCGGCATTTGAAGTTGTTATTGTTGTAACAGCTCAGCTGTTGCAGGAAGTTCCTTTATGAGGAAAAAGTTTCCTGTAGATACAGCTTTCCTAGAGTTGACAATCCTTGGCTGACCGGTTGTCGGATCATTACTAAAATTAAATTCGATATAGTACGAAATTTAATTGTATGAAATTGCGCTCGATAGTTTTAAGAATTATTTGATAAAAGAGGCTAAGAAGTTTTGAATAACTTATCATGTTACTTATCATATTACGCAAAAAATCTTTATATATGTATGTATATAATCGACAAGAAATTTTGCCACACTCATTCAACAGATATAAAGTGGTTTGAGAATTGAATACAAATATTGTAAAAAAAAACGGAAAACTATTTTAAATTGTATACGTTACAACTTTACCTTGTGTGCTATACTCGTAAATACTGTAAATGAAAATATCTTTACTACAATAAATAAGAAAACTAATATATATTTTATAGAAATAACAATACGATTTTACTAAAACATTTGTATAATTTAGTTTAGAAATACTAGCGTTTGTCGAAATCCCAGGGTATGCAAACTATACCGTCTGTTAAAACTGAATAATAATTTGTTATATGTAGTTCCAAATTATTAAACGAATTAGAATTATATTTGAGTAGAGCTGTTAAAGATTCAATCATTTTTTCAGGTGTTACAGAATCATCTTTAGTTAATGATTTAAGACGTAATTCCTTCAGGCATTTTTCAGTCAGGCTTCGTTCTATGTGTTTTTCTTCTTGGTACTTTTTCATACGTTCTTTGGCCACTGATAGATTGGAAGTTATAAAATCTACCAACATAAAACCCGGACATGTGGCAGGTGCTATCAACTGTCCTGTAGGGCTAACCATTAACGGACCAGCTTCTGATTCGATTACAATTTCATATTCCTGTAGTGAGTTAGGCCAAGATTTTGGATATTTTTTTACAGTCAAGTAGTCACCAAGCGTTGTAGTAACTTTCATTAGATGTCCTGCGTATTCAACGGCTTGTTGTTTAGGCATAAATTTTCGCCGTCCAATTTTTATACGCCTTAAAACTTGTGATAGTGTGTGTTCATATATGGGTATTTTCTTTAGAAAAGAGTCGTGTTGTGGAATGTTTTTTAAAAACTCTATCCAATTGTTTAAAACATCGCCTGTAAATAACATAACATGCCCTTCTAAGCTAATACCAGTAAAAGGCGCAAAAACTACTACACGGCCTTTTAAATTTTTTATGGGTTCTTCATGCATTGAGGCAAGACGTTCTAAAGTTTTTAAACAACCGCGATAATGTTCAAAATTCCAGCCACAATCATAACGTGCATCTTTTAAACCCAAATTTTGTATAACATTTCTTTGTAAATTGTATACTTCAGCTTTAAGTGCTTCTAGTTCCTTAGAACGCGTTTTAGCCAAACTAGCATTGTCAGCTATCCAAGTAATTAAAGTCTTTTTATTTTCCTCCTTTGCCTTTGAAAAACAAAAAAAAAAATGTTATTAAAATTTTTTATGAACTAGCCATTTGCTCAACTACATTCAAAGCATTGATGTACAAATGAATGGAAAAGTCACACATTAAATTTATTTTTTAACTAAAACACCTTATTAGTTTTTTTATTGTATAGTAACTGCTTTCAAAAGGTTTTTTTTTTCATTTTAATTTTTCCTTTAAATCAATAATAACTGTATCCACTATTAATATTAAATCAGAACAGATTGTAAAGTAGGAAAGGACTATCGGGTATGTTCTGTAAATCGAAAACGAATGAAAATGAAATCAGATAAAATTTCAAATCTTTGTTATTTTAAAATAAGGTGTGCGTCACTATAAACTGTAACACATCAAAAGTCAAATAAAAACTGACTGGAGTAAGCTAGAGTTAAAAATAAAACAGTTTTATTTTTCATTTTTATTACAGATTTATATTCTGTATTATTTTATTTAAAAATTAATTTAATTCTATAAAAATTTTTATTTTATTCATTATGCCATCCATAAGCAATGTTATAGTGTTTTCGGTGATTTTTTTGGTACCAGCTGTCCATTTATATCGAAAACTAGTAATGGTTTTGGGAACAGATGTACTCTTCTTTAGTTTTCTTTTGACCAGAGCCCAATATCTTTCAATAGGCCGCAGGTCTGGGCATCTTGGTGGGTTAGCCTCTTTTGGAAAAAAAATAACATTATTTTTATTATACCAGTCTATTGCGCTTTTACTGTAGTGACATGTTGCCAAATCTGGCCAGAAGAATGTTGATATGTTGTGCTGTCTTAGAAATGGGAGCAACCTCTTTTGAAGACACTCTTTGATATAAATATCTGAGTTTATTGATCCCAATGTAACAAACGATGCACTTCTGTTGCCGCAGCTACAAATAGCCTGCCAAACTAGGAACTTTCTGGGAAATTTTGATAGTTTTTTAGTTCGGAACTCTTCAGAAACATTGTCTCTACTATCCGCTACATAAAACTCTTGGCCAGGAAGTTGCGCAAAGTCTGCAAAAACGTAAGTTTCATCATCCATGACACAACATTCGAACTTTTGAAAAAATTCTTTTTTGAGGAGTTTTGCTCTTTTTTTTGCTTCAATATTCTTCTTAGCATTTCTATCCGGAACTTTTTGGACTTTAAATGTTTTAAGGCCAGCTTTAGCTTTAACTCGGCTCACAAAACTTTCCGAACATTGCACGCGCCGGGCCACTTCGCGACCAGAAATGTTTGGAAGAGCCAGCAAAAGCTTCTCAACCTTTTTGGCTTTCGCGTCGTTCGTTACCAGTTTTGCTTTACCTGTTTCAGGCTTTCTTTCAATTTTTAGGTCTTTGTTGAACTTTTTGACCACTCTGGAAACACATTGCTTGGTCACGTGGACTTCCCTAGCAACTTTTGTATAACTCCAATATGGTTGTTTTGAATTATTTGAATAATTTTTGTATGCACTTGTCTTTGATTATCCATTGTGAACTAACTAACAAGTAAAATTTGACAAACTGATACATTTTAAAATCTGACACATTTTTCAAAGATATTGTGATTACGAAAAATAATTTTGATTAAAGGTGAAAAAAGTTATTAAGAAAAATGGGTGTTACACTTTATAGTGACGCACACCTTAAAACAAGTTATTGATATAATTTTTTATTCAATTTCTTAATTACCATTAACATAACTTATATGACAATCAAAACCTTGAAATAATTGAGGTAATGAAGCTTCAATTGTCTTTGAAAAAACACACGATTTCAATTTAACTAGATTTCGTTTTTGAGAACACACCCGTATATCGTAATATTAAATGCAAACGGTATGTACATATTGCTAATCTCTTAAATTAATACGACAAAATAAAATGTAAAATGTTTTAATGAAAAAAATAAGTAAATATGTAAATCTAAGCACTTAAATTTTATAACATAATAGCGAACTTTCTGCCTAGTTTGCCAGGTAAAATAAAATAAGAATTTTCTATATAGGGAATGAACTTTAACCATTTTAAGATATAAATACAAAAATACATATTTAGTTTGTCCACTTTTTCTGACTATTGATTTGCCGTCACCAAGGAGTCAATCAAACTAAATCCAGTAACGTTAGCTTTATCTGTTGTCAAGATACTTATATAAAAATCAATAATAAAAAAATAAAATACCACTAACCGATCTCCAGATTATATATAATATATATAATATAATATAATTACCAATATAGGTAATTAATATATAGTTTGTATGAGAAGTACCACGCCCACTTTTCCAAGTCCGCAATGATCATTGAGTCAGTCATTGTTTAAGTATTTATTTATATAATTTAAATAGACCTTTTTTTTTTGAGTGCATTTATACTACCTTATATTTTCATCCTTGATGGAAATATAAGAAAAATAGTAACAGTATTTAAACATTGTCTAGTTACCTTTTCTATTTCTATCTAATAATATTTGGTTTTTCGGCCTTAAAACTGTGTGTGTTTTTTCAACACGTATCGTCATATATATATACATACTTATATACCTACGGTATAATATAAGTTTAAACCTTTACGAGGTAATATTTGAATTTAAATAAAGTGAGATTAATTCTCAAATTAATATTAAATATTGTATTTTATTTCTCCTTTTTGGAAAATTGTTTTTATTTATTGGATATACGCCAAACATTGGTCCTTCGAACCGGATCTTTTTTCCAAGGAGAAATATACTTTCATCGGCCTTCACGAGGATACACAAACATACATATATTCACACCATATTTGGAATTAATTTTATCACACTAAAAAGGTAAATTGATTTTAGATTAAGTGAAATTAAAATTAAAAACAAATAAAAGTGTTTTGCTGTGGATATATACATACATACATACATAACTGGCCTTTACAACCCTGTGTCAGGATTACGGCCTAGCTTCTCGCAGCACTCATGTTGTGTGTGTAAATTTCTATCCATGAGTACCGGGACCTACAGTTTAATGTCGACTCCGAACGACAAACTTGAGAAGCTCTTTCATGGCAATTAATTACTCTCAGAGCTTTTGCCAGAAGACTGCTGAGAGGTAGTCGCCGAAAGAAATATTTTTTTCATATTTCTTTTTTCAAGATGTCGGTGCTGAGATTTGAACCCGGCACTATCGCCTTAGTAAGCCAACACACTAACCACTAGACCACGGCGACTACTGTGGATATATACATACATAAATAAACAAGTGAAAAGACAAAAATAAAATAAATACAAGTTTTGTTATTGTAAATGATCACGCCGAATTAATTACTTACATTGTAAAGACCCCTTTTACATTACTACTTTTTTTTAACTAAGCTGGTTTGTTTACACAGACAGCCGTCGGCAAATTGCAATAAAATTTCTACGACCATATTACATTATATATGTATATTAAAGGTCTGCATGAATGTTTTGCTTTTCTGCCAGTTTAGAATGTTTCGAGAAGTGTACTCTAATTGAGAGTATATTCAAGCATAGAAACAAATATTCATTCTATTCGTTTTGCAGCCAACGAAACGAAACGAAACGAACAGCCTCAAGAAACGAATAGAATTGAATAGAATAAATCTAAATTTACTCTCATAATTCTAAATTATTATAGAGACATTCGAATGTCTTGGAATGTCTTGAATGTCTTGAATTTCCTTTGTGAATGAAAGTATGTATTGAAGTAAACGCGATAGTTTGTAATACAAACAAGCGAATGAAAACAAACAAATTGAAATCTAGCAAGAAGAATAGTGTGTGTATATTAAAGCATTTAAAGGCAAAAAAAAAATTAATCACTTTTTGAATATGGGCATTTCCTCAAAATGGTAAACCAGGATCGAAAAAAAAATATGTTGATAATCATAGCATTTTATTGCTTATAATTATAAAAAAGAGTCTATATTTTTATAATATATTGGATTCTTATCATATCTCAGGTGTTTTACTTGAGAAAATTGGGCTAGAAACTGAAATATTTAAAATTTCATTTTTAAACTACTTCTAAAGACATTTTTATATTTAATTATTTTACATGCAAAAAATGTATTGTGTTTGCACTCTTTCTTCAAAATCTTTCTTTAACAAACAATTAAGAAGGAAAATGTGTAGAGAGAAAAAAAAAAGTTCGATTAACGGTAAATTTTTGCTTTGTTTCTTGCCTAGGTTTTAATCGTACGTTCGCGACCGAAAATATCATTTTATTGTTATTGCTTTGCATAAAACGTCAATAGGTGCAAAGACATACCACATTTTAATTAATTTCGGTGTCACCTATTTGTATATAAATAAAAGAAACTTCTGGGTTACCATTAAATAGACTTTTTTTGTTTGCAAAGTTTCGTACGTTCGCGACCGTAAGTAAATTTTTTCTACAAACAATGAGTTTATAATTGATAAGATGTCTCTAATTTTACTTTAAAAGTGAAATGATATACCGAATATTCCAGTATTAGAATGATGCACTGGATTTTCTGTGATGAGGACCTAAAATAAGCACAATTTTAACGGCCTGTTGAGTAAAAACAATAATATCACAAATATTGTTAAAATTTCATTATTTTATATTGAAAATTGTTAATAATAAAACAAATATTAAAAAACACTGTAAGTGCTTTACTGAAATCTATTTATCAGAAGAATTACGTTCTCGCGAAGTTTTCTTATTCTTTTGTCAGTATCTGTAAACGAATAGTGGCATGCTCTAACTTAATTATATTACAAAAATATCATATGTATGTGTCACCACTTAATAAAAGGATGATATACTCTTAGTAAGTGAATTTTTGCAAACATTTTTTATTGAGCTTGTTGATCATTAACTGTAATAACGTAATAATGTATTTTTAGACGGAGTTTTGTTTTGCTGGTTAAAATTTTAATTTTCCACACAACTTTAATGTAAAAGTACAAGTACCCAAAAATTAGTAAAAATACTCCATACGTGGTACTCATTACTCAATACTTTGCCAGTACTAGTTACCACACACTATAAATAGAGAATTACGTTTTTCGTAAAGAAAATTTGACGATATTTATGATATTAAGCATGGTGATAATACAAAAAAAAACCTATGGAAATATCGTACGTTCGCGACCCGTACGTTCGCGACCGATACTTAAGCCAATTAAACGAAAACCAATAGAGATATTTTATTGTGTAAATACTGGATAGAGACCTACATTAGTATGCTTTAAAAATTATTTTATCGCTTTGGAATATTCCGTTGCATTTCGCAGAATTTCTCATTTCACTACTGTCAGCTAAAGTTGACTTCTATTTTGCGTACGTTCGTGACCACGTCTTTATAACTATTATTATGAAAACTTCAACTCGATGAAATCCATCTTTTGCACTACATATAGAGCTACTAAAATGCTATTAAATCGCAAAAAAAATACTAGAAAAAGTTTTTTTTCTACCTTCTTTGTACATTAAAAGCGTACGAACGTACGTTCGTTACCCCAGGAAATGTCCATATGTAATTTATTTATAATTTTTTTTTTAAGTTTTTGTAAATATGTATGTATGTATTTTTAAAAATTAAGCCAAAAATATAAAAAAAATAAAGAAAAATAACATGAAAAATTATTCAGTTCATTACTTTTATTATTCAGTTCTTTAGTACTTATAATACCAGTACAAGAAATTCTTTTCTATCATATTACAAACAAGACATTCTATTCACTCTATTCATTCCATTCTAACTCTTATGTTTCATGTCTCTCATGTCTCGATACTCTCTTGTCTCTATTCTCTCATTATTTACATTCTAACGACAACAACCACTTTTTATGTTTGTTTTATTCGTTTCGCTTTTACGAATTAGAGTTGGAAGTCTGTTTGAAATTTTTAGAATGTCTTGAATATCGTTTCAAACATACCCGTGCAGACCTTTAATGTATATACATAATTTACTTGTGATTTTTTGATTTATAATTGGTATAAAGATTTTAAACAGAGTGCAGTAAAATTTGAAGGAAGAATTTATCTATCTATAGTGCTTTGTGATACAGTGATATTTATTGGTTATTTACATTATAATTTTACATTGGACTTGCTAGAGTATAATATATTTGCTTAGCGTTGCACAGTGTACCCATTTCATATAACGAGCGGCCAAAAATAGAAGGAGTTATCGTAGAGTTTTTAAATTTCGTACATTTTCGTAGAATATCTAAATTAGGAAAAATACAAATTTTTAGGATAATCGGGCGAAGGACACGCCCACCGCCTAGATGTGGTGTACTTACAACAACTGTTGTTCTATACATTCATATAAAGAAAACAGTTTAAAAATTTACAAATGTCATACACGTAAAAATTAGCAATTTATATGCAGATTTTTTCTGACATTGCAACAAGGATTTTAAATTCTCTTAAATATCCTTCAGGTGAAAAACTTACATCTCTTTCAAAATTTGTTTGATTTCTTTGAATTTCAATTGTCTTCCGATATTATACCTACTTACATAACATAATAGATGTTCCACATGCGAAATTATATTTTTTAACTCTTTTTTAGATAGTTTTCATTAGTTTTGAATTTATTCAAACGAATAAAGTCCATTGAGGCTCCATAACTTTCGTAATAAGTAAATTTAAAATAAAGATAAAATTTTTAAAACTTAATTTAACAAAAATAGACAAAAATGATGACACCAGTTCAGCAACTTTTCTACTTTTAGAACGTTCAGAACAATCATTAAACTTTACTATTGGCCTACCTTTCTTACTGGTACTAGGAGCCTATAAAACTTCAACTTCAAACTTTTTCTGAATATAATAACTCTTTTTCCATTAAGTTTATATTTTAAATAATATGAAATGAATTTCTTTTATCTTTTTTTCACTTAGTTTTATTTCAGAATTATTTTCTACATAAGTAATTAATTGCTGCAGATTTTGCATCACAAAATTTTTTGTGCCTAAGCCAGATATCAAAAAGAGGACGAATTTTAATACGTCTTGGCACTAAAAATTGTAAATATAAATCAAAGTTGGACGAAGTTGGACATGAAACCAATTTTGTTTAAATGTACATACTTGTGGAAGTATTATATTAAAATATGGAAAAAGTATTTTTTGGTATTTTTTTTTAATTGCCCACTAAAGTTGTAATATTCACAATAATTGATCTGTTTCTTTTTGTTTGCTTTCTTTGTAACGGTAAATCGCATATGAGTTACAAGTTGTAAAAAAAAGTATTGTTTTAATAACATACCTGTGTTACAATTATATTTTGGACTAAATTTTACTACTATATCAAAACCCTTTTTAAAACCAATTCTTTAAAGTTTGTATACTTTTCTATCATTTTTTCAAATAATGGCATACTTAACTACAACCTTCAACTTTAAATCAGCATATCTTTTTTAAAAGTCAATATTATTTAAAAATTATTCTTCATTTAATCAATTCAGAATACTACAAATAACATCAGATAGTGCTTTTCTTTTTATTCAGTATTTAGTATTTTTTTATTTTTGGCCGCCCTCGTTACAGTGTGCGTTGCTTCTTCATTTTCTTAAGTTTTTTGTGAGTCACCCTACGTTCAGTAAATTTGACATTAGTATATTTATTGAAGTTTTTACGCAATTTTTGTATTCGATTTGCTTACTTTTCTGAATAGAACTTTGAGAAAATTTTAAGATGTCTTTTAATTCATTGGAGAGATTTATACGCGCTTCTGACGCTTTAGTAAAATTTGATACTAATTTTGATAGCACACGCGAGGAAAATCTAGATATTTTTTCCGCTGAAATTTTGAATAAGGAGTTGGAATTAATATGGGAGAGAGTACGAAAAACGTATGATGAATGTTTGGACTATATTGAAAAATCTGATAATGCAGAACCCGATGATATTGAGGTAGCGGAGTCCAAATATAATTCAACGATGTACACATACATTGAATGCTCATCCAGAATGAAGAGGAAAATATCTGACTTAAAAGCTAGTACGAAATCGGAGCCAGAAACTAAATTTCAAGGGAGTGGCAATCATTGCCATAGTTTACCATTGCCCCCTTGTGACATCGATATTTTCAACGGTGATTATTTTTCATGGCCCACTTTTAGAGATTTATTTACTGCGTTGTATATAAATAATAGTCGTCTTAGTGATATTGAAAGGTTGTGTTATTTGGTAAGGGGTACTGGTAAGGAGGCTAGGGAGCTAGTTTCTAAATTCCCTTTGACTAATGATAGTTTTAATCTTGCTTGGAGGTCATTGAGGGACACCTATGAGAATCCACGAATGTTGGTCAACAATCAGCTAAAGGTTTTATTTGGTCTAGCCACGCTAACTAAGGAGACAAGTGCTGGTTTGAAAAATTTGCAACGTGGGATTAATGGTTTCTTGGCATCTATGTCCATTTATAAAATCCCTACTACTAATTGGGACCCCATCCTTGTTTTTATTTGCATCCAACGTTTACCGGACCATACTGTGACAATTTGGGAGCAGGGAATAAAAAATAAATCATCGTTGCCCCTATGGAAGGATTTAGACTACTTTCTAACGGAAAGGATTCAAACTTTGGATTGCATATGTGATCTCAAAGGGTCTGATGTTAGCAGGAAGGATAATGATCGTAAGTTAAGGACACACGTTTCAAGTACTTCAGCGACATCTACGTGCATCTTATGTCCAGGTCAAGGTCATCTTTTGAGATTCTGCCGTCGTTTTCAGAAATTATCTATCTCTGAAAGATTTTTAGCTGTTAGGAGGCACCATTGCTGCGTCAATCGTCTTTCTAGGCAACATGAGGTAAAGGATTGTCATAGTAATCACAGTTGCTCCATTTGCAACAAGAGGCATCACACATTACTGCATCGGGATATTTCTGCAGAGAATTCTACCAATACAACCACACGGGACGATAGTGTGTCAAATGAGTATAGGTCTCATTCTACGAATTTGGACAACTCTGGACCTTCTACATCTACGTCTCTGGTTTCCAATTTTAATTGTCAATCTACTAATTTAGGTAATTCGGTACCCTCTACTTATAGGGCTGCTGGTTCTAATGTTAACCGTCAGGTTTTCCATCTCTCGAAGAACTGTTCTGTGTTATTGGGCACGGCTATGGTCTCTGTTTTATGCCCGGGTATCACGTACCCCGCAAGAGCCTTGATTGACCCCGCTTCGGAGGCTTCCTTTATATCGGAACGCCTGCGAAATCAACTGCAACTTCCGTTCACTTCTACGAGTGTTAAGATTTCCGGCGTCGATAAAAATGCTTCGATTACTTCTAGGAAAATTTGTTCACTTAAAATAGGCTCTCTAATTGATGTGAATTTCCACTTGGAGACCTCCGCCTTTGTATTTTTTTTTTTTTTTTTTTTTTTTAAGACCAATACTCAGGGGTAAACCCCTACTCATGCAGTGTGCATTGTATTGGAATGTGAAGATGGTTGATAGAAGTTTTTTTTTTTTCTTTTTCATAGATTTTGTATTTTTTGCGCCTTTATTTGTTGATGAAACAAGTTGCTGGTAATTTGTCCACTCAAGAGCCAGTGTTATACCTTCACCCTGAAATGATCAAACAGCAATGGCCTCATCTGTCGGTGGATGTTTACATGTGAATGGTGAGCGTCTTCAGTAGATTAGCTGTTATCTTCCCAGAAGGTGGCACTGTACTCCTGATCCTTGGTTTCTGGTGGAATAGATTAGAAATGTCAGGGGGCGGTTTCTTGCAGATGGTCGTGCTGGAGGGGGGGGGGGAACCTCTTATTTTATTAAATTTAATTTTTAATTTAAATTGTAATTTTAGAAAACCGCAAATATTTATTTTTATAATTTTGTCCTTCGCTGGAATTGAACCATGGTCGTGTGAGATTCTGTGCAAGCGCTCTACCAATATGCCAATTTCTGGAAATTTACCTTCTTTTGAAATCCCGTCGGATATCAGTGGAAAAATTTTAGGCCTTAGACTGGCAGATTCAAGTTTCTGCAAAAGTGGTCCTGTTGATATTTTATTGGGCGATGACTTATACCCGGATATTATTTTAGGCGGGTTTAAGAGGAATGAATTGGGTTCCTTGCTGGCCCAGGAAACTGTTTTTGGATGGATAGTCACAGGCCCGGTTGAAAATGCTTCAATTAAGGTTCACACCACTGCCATTACCCTCTCTGAGGAGGACAATTTGAACAAGAATTTGCTTAAATTCTGGGAACTGGAAGAAACTCCGAAAAAGAAAAATTTGTCACCTGACGATGAATTTTGTGAGGAGAACTATCGATCTACCACTCAGCGAGATTCCAGTGGCAGATATACTGTCAGCCTTCCCTTTAAGCCTGAATTCCCTCGGACTATTAATTTAGGTATATCTACGACCGGTGCTTTATGGCAACTTTTGAGAATTGAAACGTCTCTTTCGCGCAAACCAGACATAAAGAACCTGTACAATGAGGTTATGGAGGAATATTTGAAGTTAGGTCATATGGAGCCTGTGAGACCTTCTACGAAGGCTATAACTTATTCCTACTATTTACCACACCATCCCGTTATTAAGCTAGATAGCAAAACCACGAAACTTCGCGTCGTTTTCAACGCATCAAATAAAACTTCAAATGGAACTTGTTTAAATGATTGCTTGTTTGTAGGACCTATTTTACAGGCTGATTTGGTCATTTTAATTCTTCGTTGGAGATTGTTTAGATACGTTTTTAATTGTGACATTACTCAAATGTATCATCAAATTAGAGTTCATCCCTCTCACACTCCCTTTCAGCGTATTCTTTATAGAAACACTCCAGATAGCGCATTAAGAGAATATAACTGCCTTTCGGGTAAAATATCTTTGCCGGCAAAGAGCTCATTACTTACCCTAAATACCCTTTTGGATGAACATAGGGTTATGAGGCTAAATGGACGACTTGAAAAGTCACCTTCGTTGACATATGGCGAGCGTTGTCTTATTATTTTACCATATGGTTGTCGATTTGCTAAACTTCTAGCGGAATTTATACATTTGATTTCGATACACGGAGGAAATCAATTGATGCTGCGCATTTATAGATTTGAATATTGGGTACCAAAATTACGTACCTTGGTTCGTTCGGTTATAAATCGATGCAAGCGTTGCATTATTCAACGCAAACAAACGTGTAGCCAAATTATGGCTGCGCTTCCCCCCGAAAGGACTACGCTGGATCGCCCATTTACTAATACTGGTGTTGATTTTACCGGCCCTTTTGATGTTAAAACCTTTACTGGTCGATCTTGTCAGATCACTAAGGGGTACGTTTGTATATTTGTTTGTTTTGCTACTAAGGCGATTTATTTAGAAGCTACTTCAGATTTGTCAACTGACGTCTTTTTGGGTGCTTTCAATCGATTTATTTCAAGGAGAGGTTGTCCCCATACCATCTTTTCCGATAATGGTACAAATTTTGTAGGAGCTTCTAATGAAATTTCTAGGGACTTTAGTACCTTTCTAAGGGAATGTCAGGCGAAAATGTGTCCTAGTCTTGGTTATGATAATTTGAATTGGAAATTCATACCAGCAGGTGCTCCCCATATGGGAGGCTTGTGGGAAGCCGGCGTCAAGAGCTTCAAACTTCATTTTCGTAAAGAAGCACAATCTTGTCGTTATACGTTTGAGAAATTGTCTACTGTACTAGCAAGAATTGAGGCTTGTCTAACCTCTCGTCCATTATGTCCTATGCCAGATAATCCTTGTGAACCCGTTGCATTGACACCTGGACATTTTTTAATTGGAACGCCTATCTTAGTACCACCGGAACCTTCGATAATAGATTATCCCATAAATATAGTAAATCGCTATCGAAAAGTTAAAGCGTTAGTGCATCATTTTTGCAAACGATGGAAAGAAGAATATTTGTCTTGCTTACACAAGCGTTATAAATGGCAACATCCACAAAGGGATATACAATTAAAAGATTTGGTCGTTATTAAGAATGAACAATTACCCGCGACTTCTTGGCATCTAGGCATTGTCGACAAGATATATACTGGTTCCGACGGTCATGTTCGCGTAGCGGATATTCGAACTAAAAATGGGATCGTAAAACGTCCAATAACAAAACTTGTAGTACTAACAAACACTGAACTTTAAAATCAATTTCAAATTATTAATATTAGCTTTCTCCTAGAATAACGGAATGAAGAATACATACGAGTGCGTTTCAAGCTTGCTCAATATAGCAACTTTGGTCTACAATCGATCCTTTGATCACAACAGGAGTCCATCATGACTCACATAATACATTTATACTCAACAGGAGTCCCTCATGACTCACATCATATATTTATATTCAACAGGAGTCCTTACTGTCCACAGGAGTCCTTACTGGCTCATATAAAAAAAATATCTGGCCCTTCATGGCTATTCATATGTATTATTAATTGCAACACTTTTATTGTTGCAAGGTGGCCGGCAATGTTTAAGTATGATTTAAACTTGTTTAATTTAAATATGTAGTCCTTTTTTTTTGAGTGCATTTATACTACCTTATATTTTCACCCTTGATGGAAATATAAGAAAAATAGTAACAGTATTTAAACATTGTCTAGTTACCTTTTCTATTTCTTTCTAATAATATTTGGTTTTTCGGCCTTAAAACTGTGTGTGTTTTTTCAACACGTATCGTCATATATATATGGGCAATTTCAAAAATTTTCGACATTTTGATATTTTTTTTTTCGAAATTTTTTTTTTGGATGACACGAATGACGCTTTGGTCACGTGAAGGGTGATATTTTAGCATACCAAAACAGTTCGCGTTAATCATTTATTGCAAACGGCGCGAAAGTTATGGAGGTTTTAAGTTAAAATCTCTTTAAAAAAAATTTAAAGCTAAATTTATTGATTTATTTTAATAAATGTTGTATGGATGCATGAAACTCATTCCAAATTCATCAGTGCAGTCCAAATTCATCAATGCACTGATAAAATACACAAAAAAATATCACATATAATTAAATTACCTTAACATTAAAAAACGCGAATTTTTGCAAAAATGTGAATGTTTCACCGATTTTTATAATATGTGTTTATATAACGCATAACTAATTTACAGAAAAACAATGTTTTAACTTGCAAATTTAAAAAATAAAAAAATTATATAAGAATTATTTTTGAGGTTAGGATTTTTTTTTTGATCTGTAAAATTTAAAATCATGAAAATTTTTTAATGCCTATTCGGTTTTATTATCAAGCTTAAAAAAACCTATCATTTGCTGTTAATCGCGGCGGAATCTATACATAACTGCAGATGTCACAAAGCAAAATGTGTTTGAAGAAAAATGCCACTGTACCCTCTAAATATGGACCGAATTCAACCGTATTTATATATGATCTTTAGTTCACCGCCGCACTTCATTTCCAATACTTTACATTGATTTTAAACCACGGATTAATTAAAAAAACGTGAAACAAAATCATGAAATTTCGCAAAATTTTTATTTTCTTAATAAAATTTTTGCGTTTCAAAATATTTTAACGCCTTCTTGACGTTGAGGTGCCATTTACTAAGAAGTTTAGATCACGCAATACAAAAACCCGTTTTAAATAAGATTGCAAATGTCAGACGCGAAAAACTGTCATTTTTGACAAATTTACGCCAATTCTTTAAAAGTTTGAGGTCTTCGTTCTCAGCAACTAGCAACTAAATACTGTTGACGAAATGCAATTTTCTTGAACGGCGCAAAAACGCTATAGAAAAAACTGCGAAAATTCAAAAATCGGAAAATTTTGGTTTCAAAAATGAACCGCTGTACAACTTTTTCCCAAATAGTAGTATGGGCATAACTTTTATAGTGTAAATATCTACTAAGTCTAGTGACTTTATTTTATATCAGTGGGCATCGGAAGTTTAAAACTAAAAGTAGAAAAGTAATGAAATATGAAAAAACTCTTGTAAATTTCAAACCTGTTTTTGAGTTTTTCAATATTTGATTGCCCATAACTTTTAGAGATAAAGAACTGATGGTCTGAAATTTTGAATTTCCCAGTTTTCTAGTGTGGCCTACCATTCCCTTTTGACCGTTTTGGTCAATTCGAAAAACTGGAGAAATAATAAGCATCTGAACTCAGTTTCAACAAATGTTGAAAATTTTTGAAATTGCCCATATACATACTTAGATACCTACGGTATAATATAAGTTTAAACCTTTACGAGGTAATATTTGAATTTAAATAAAGTGAGATTAATTCTCAAATTAATATTAAATATTGTATTTTATTTCTCCTTTTTGGAAAATTGTTTTTATTTATTGGATATACGCCAAACAGTCATTCAGACTAAATTCAGAAAATTTACATTGAACCGTTCTTAAGACATTTAGAAATCGAGTATTATTTTGTATTCTTTAAGTTATGATTTGCACTGACTATGGAGTCTTTCAGACTAAATCAAGGAAAACTTAAAGCGATTTGAGGCTTACTTATCCCACACATGCGATTTTGAATTTTAACCAAGCGTTAATCTAAGCCAGGCCCAGTACCTAATATCTTCCGAAGTTTAGTTGAAATCGGTCTACGATTTAAGCGTGGTGTGGCGACATACCTAAGCCAGTACAGTACAGTAGCGAGAAAAAAATTGCAACTCGATGCCATATGTTGTTCAATACCATGTTTCACACCCGCCATGTTTAACAGTTGGCAACTGATATATGGGTGAATATCTGTGTTTTGGGGGCCGACGAATATAATTTAGCCTATCAGAGCCAAATAAGTTAAATTTTGATTCGTCGCTCGACATCACTTTGGCCCACTGCTCCTTTGACCAATCCGGATACTGTCTCGCAAAGTCAAGCCGTTTTTTCTTATTTACTTTACTTATAAGTGGCTTCTTGGATGGTCTTCTAGATAATAAGTTTGCCTCTTTTAATCGGTTTCTAGCTGTGTGGACGCCAATAGAAATACCTAATTGTTTGCATAATTAGTAATATCTACTGCCGTTTTCCGAGGATCAATTTTTACCATTTGACGGTCTTGGCGAGTAGTAGATTTACGAGGACGACCACTTCCTGGCTTCCTATCGACGTTATTTCTTTGACAATCCGACAAACCGTTGATTTATTGATATTAAATTGACGAACAACTACATTCATTGATTTGCGTTCTTCTAAAGTCCTGATAATCGCAAGTTTGCTATCTGCTGACAGCTGTTTCTATTATAAAATTTACAATTCGAAAATTTTTAATTAAACTTTTATTTTAATAACTCTAGTTGACTTACTTTTAACAAATTTCGTTGCATTTTTTCTCGCTAAATTTGTTTTATAAATATAAAAAAATTAAATAGACAGAGAAGCAAACAACGCTTACTGATGCTTATTAATAAAATCTAATAGTTAACGAATAAAAAGACAAAAAAAAAGAATAGTGAAATTGAATACCGTTATATGTTAATTTTCTGTGGCACAGATTTGCATTTTTTTTCTCGCTACTGTACATACATACATACGTATGTATATACAGAATATAAGTAATAATTTTTCCATTTAACTATAATTTATTTTGTTGTTAACAGAATAGTAATATTTTATTTTTAAATTATTAATAATCTTTTAAACACCTTTCATACTTCATAAACCATCATACATCTTTAGTAGTGAAAGAGATATGAGGAGCTGCCGAGCAAAACCAGACTAGGGAAGTTAACTGTTTTTTCCAGAACAACAAAATAACTGAACTACCTAGATAGAGACCAGCAAGGATTTTTCTTTCTATTCACATGAAATGTTATCAAACCTTTTTATTTAACATTTGCTAGTTTTTTTTTTTCTTATTTTTATTTTATAAATGGAAATGTCTAGTTTTGATTTTAAGTACAAAAGTAATTATGTATTTAGTTTTATACAACTGTTAGGAACAAATGTCTTGTTTAGGACAAGAAGTCAGTTTTCGTTATTTTTTAAGATAGTATCGAACTAGTTTTAAATAGAAATATTTAGTGGCTTTATAGAGTGTACTTGACGACCTCGAAAATAAAAAAAATCAGATTAAGCGAATAACCTTATTATGAATTAATGGGTCCATAATTGATAGCAACCGAACTTTGGTGGAGTTGCCAGTTGCCTAAAATGATATCACAGACATGAACAGGCAACAAATATTTTAAAATTTTTCTTGCAAAGACCAATATTTTTCCGCAACTAGAAATTTTTGGTTTCTAGCTGGCAACGCAACTGCAGTTCAGTTGACATCCATAATCGACCCATAAATTTGTTTTAGAGAGGATATGGTTTGGATCTAACTACGCCGTAAAACGTTTTTTTTTTTCTTATTATTATTTATTTATCTATTTAGCTACACTTAGTTAACAACTACAATTATCGTACGATATAAGTTTAAAACGCATTAAATTATAAGGAATCACATAAAAAGCTTTAAGATAATCTATTTGTCTTCATTTGAATTTACGCGCATCAATAGGATTTCAACAAATATGTAAAAGTTTTTAAATTCATTACATACACTCCGGTTCACTTATTTAAATGCACAAAAAATCCCATATTCAGGAGCCGGTATTTTTTGCAATTTTAAACCGATTCCAGAATTTTAAAATAGAAATGGAAGGTAGACATCTTGAGATATAAACAAAATCATGACAATGGTGGTTTCTTAACTAAGGAACCTTTTTTTGAGGAATTTATAAAAAAAAATCTAAAAATGTGGTATTCTTTTTGGTTCACTTAAATAAAGGCACTTTAACTAACTTTAATGAAAAACAGCTTTTCTTGTTTTTTTAAGTTATTACTTTATTTGCTTTACTAAAGAACTATTAGTAATGGGTACAACCCCCTTTGTTTTTAATAACTTCAAATATATGGGTTTTCATTGACAGATAAAGAAAATTGATGTAATCCAACGAAATTTCATTCCAAGCATCCTTAATGCCCTGAATTAGTGACTGCTTGTCATCAAATTGTCTACCTCCTTTATAGACCTTAGGAGAAAACCAACCCCACACATTTTCGATAATGTTTAGATCTGGGGAATAGGGTGGACAGTCAAGAATATTAACATTTTGGCTTGCAATGTACTTCTTTACTACTCTGGCGTTGTGTATAGGGGCATTATCCTGTTGCAATATCCAAGGTATTGGACCAAATAGTTCATTGAACTTCGGAAAAGCAGACTCCATTAACGTTCTATAGGTTGCAGCAGTCATTTTTGCACTTTGAAATTCAAGATCGATGGTGCCATAGTACGTAATAGCACCCCACACCATAACGCCGCCCTCTCGGCTGTGATGTCGGTTCAAAAATCGGTTTTCTTTACGCAGATCATGGAAATAATAGCTGTAGCCATCAGGCCCATCCAAATTAAACTTCTTTTCATCCGTAAATACAACGGGTTTCCAGTCATTTACATGACCTCTTTGCTGCACATCCCATACCATGTGGTCTTTTTGCGAATTGAAGACGCTTTTCCTTACGAGGACCATTAAGTGGCGGCTTTTTTTGTAATTTTTTGTATTTAAGATACTCACAGCTATTAATAACTGTGCGTACTGATGACTTGCTCGCTTGCACTCCAGCTTGAGCTCTTATTTTTGACAAGGACAAGGCAGAATTGGAAGCAATTCTGATGGTTTTTCTTTTCTCATAAGTAGATAAAGACAACGAAATCCTTCCTTTAAAATTTTTTCTATAGCCCTCGGGGTCCTTGATGTAATCGTCGACAACAGTTGGGCTCCGTCCAATTTTTTTAGCTATTGCGCGGTTAGAATATCCTTCAGAACATCGATTTTAGCCCTTTTCGATAGATTTAAAATTTTTTGTTTTGCCATTTTGACTCATAAATCGACTAAGATGTAATAAATTGCAATAAACAAACGCCCTCAACAAAAAATCAACGCTTACTTTAAAAATAATAAAAAAAAAAATAAAGTGCCTTTATTCAAGTGAACCAAAAAAAATACCACATTTTTAGATTTTTTTTATAAATTCCTCAAAAAAAGGTTCCTTAGTTAAAAAACCACCATTGTCATGATTTTGTTTATATCTCAAGACGTCTAGCTTCCATTTCTATTTTAAAATTCTGGAATCGGTTAAAAATTGCAAAAGATACCGGCTCCTGAATATGGGATTTTTTGTGCCTTTAAATAAGTGAACCGGAGTGTATTCTTGTAAAGGGTTCAAAATTAATAAAATTGGATCGGTGAGGCTTAAAATACAGAGGCTCATATGATCTAAGCTGCCTATTAGAAACAGTGAATATAAATTTTGTTAAGAAGGAATGCTGAGTCAATATTGCTATGTAACAAATTTGAATTAATATAATCGTGTCACTTTTCAAAGTTGATAAATTTATAAGATCTAGACGACGGTGATATGCTGGAAGCAATATACAGATGTATGTATTAGGATTCCATTGGAGATTCCGAAGACAAAATAGTAAAACTTATTTTAGATCTGATTCCAATACCTTTATATGTACATATGTATATGTATTGTATTGAGTTTAACAAATTACTGATGCATTTTCAAGTATTGACCTTTTTTAGGTAATGATTAGTAATCGTAATGTTTTCTAATTAAATTACTTTTTTTTAAGAGCGAAGTATTGATTACGATTATTTTTGGTTTATGGGCATGATCACTAATTGATTATAAATAATCAAAAAATAATTAGAATTACTGGTAATTGGTGCAAAATAATCAAAAGACTCAAAAGTAATTCCAATTATTTTCAACGATTCTGTTTGATTACTTTCAACAATTCGGTACAGTTTTTCCTCCTTTGAAAGAAACCTCCAGGGGGAACTTTTTTCATAATTGGGCTGTAAAAAAGACGACACACAATATAAATTTAATATGTTTTCTTTTTATTTGAAGAAAGGCAAGTAAGTTTTTTTAAGATTTTTATTAAAAAAATTTATTTTTCTGTTTCAATTGCTTAATTGATTGCGTTGCGTCAGTTGTGTGTTTTACACGTATTTCAAAAAAAGTGAGAATAGTGAATTTTCATAGAGTAAGTTATTGGCAAAATTAGTAACTTATCTAACGTATAAAAGATGAACAACTTTTAACTTTTAGATGCCTTGACAGTTGAACAGTTGACTTACATTACACATTGTAACCGCTTTTAACGACGTAACGCATGTACGTACTTATACTTATTTACTTCTACCTTTACTAACTTTGGTCTTCTGAATGCAAAATTTTTTACTAAATCGCAAAAAAAGACTTCTAAATGGAGTAATAAATCAGTTATTGAGACGAGTATTCATCTCCGAACATCTCTAATTGCGTTTGTTTAATGAATAGTTCCCTTTGTGTTTAAATTGAAAAAAGGCGAATACGGTTTGTGTTTTCAAAAAAAAAAATACGATTTGAAAACGTAGCGTTTCTCGGAACATGGGCGTATATGGGCGTCAAAGCTACGTTTTTTTTTTTTGTAGAAAATAATAATGGAAATGAATATGTTTTAGTCTTATAACTTTAAAAAACTTTATTTATTTACCTTATAGAAAGCATATTCAAACCCACTAAATTCCGTTCCATATTGATAGTCCTGGGCTGACCTATAACCCATTGTTTCACCTCCATAACTTTTACTAGGAGTTTCTTTTACTGCTGCAATTTTTACACTTTTTATGTAGTCAGTGGAGAGATTACACAACTCCAAAAGTTCTTGTATAATTTTTTTAGGATCATTCGCACGATTGTCCAGGGTTATTTTAATCAACTTGAACTTGTTACGTTCTTCTACATTCTCTTCACGTATATAAAACTGAAGAACTTTCTTTTCACGCAGTGCGTGATACTTGCGCTCATATAGTAATTGCATGTGGGCACTTAATTGCTTTAAAGAGTCTTCATTGACAGCACGTTGCTCGGGATACTGTCCAAAAAGATCAGGATGTACAACAAAATAAAAAGGCCTTAAAGCAGCAGCCAATTCTGTGCTTAGATATCTTGTTTCCTTAAACACCTGATATATATTTGACTTCTTTAATGCTAATGGAGCTCCTCTTATTCCATTGATTAGAAAATTTTTTAGCAGCATTCTATTTGGAAAATAAGATGAAATTATATAAGAATTTTATTTAACATTTTTTTATAGACGCTCTTTCTAAATAATGGGAAATACTTTCTTATATTTAAATACTTTCAAGGGGCAAATAATTTTATATATGCAAAAAGTATTATTTTAAGTATCTTTACACGTAAAACTTTTATATATTCCTCAACGGAATTAATAGATACCAAACAACAACACCACAGAATACAACAAGCACAAGCAAATAAACAAAAAACACTTTTTTATAACAATACTACTTAAATCAGCTGAAAGCTTATAAACAAACAGTAAATACGTGTGCCAAGTTAACGACGAAAAAATACTTTTAAAAACGTTTTTTGAAATTGGGAATTGTAAATGCAAAAAATCTGCATTATTAAATTTAGGCTTTTTTTAATAAATTGATTATGTTATATTATACAAAATGTTTATAATGCGCCATATATGTATCTAAGAACTGTATTTCATTCAAATTTTGTATTAACCTTTGTGTCTACAATCAAAAAAACTACATTATATATACAACCAGATTACCCGGGGATGCTGATTGTATACATAAGGGAACTTGCATAGATTGACCAACTTTTTTTTTGTTTTTATTAAATTGCAGCCCTTGCAGCCCATTTCATAAAAAAGAACGCCGTAGTTGTTCCTATTTAAGTGGCTGCGATTTTTCTTGTGATTTAATAAAGGAAATTCCCCTTGTTGAGCTTAGCTGGTTGCTGTTGTTGTTTTATTATTTAAAATTTCATGAAAAATTTTGTTCTCGTTCGCTACTATGATTAAAAATATAAAAAACGCAGCAGCCTAGAGACAAGTTGTTAGCAAACCAAATTAGTTTTGTATTGAATTTGATGTTTGAGCTTTGATTGCGAATAAACAGAAACGCTTTGATTTCATAAAAATACAAATTCATAAGTAAGAATATAAAGGTAGGTTTTCTAAGATAAATTAGCACATATTTATTATTTAAAATTACATACATACATAACTGGCTTTTACAACCCTGTGTCAGGATTACGGCCTAGCTTCTCGCAGCACTCATGTTGTGTGTGTCAATTTTTGTCCGTGAGTACCGGGACCTACAGTTTAATGTCGACTCCGAACGACAGACTTGAGAAGCTTGTTCATGGCAATTAGTTACTCTCAGAGCTTTTGCCAGAAGACTGCTGAGAGGTAGTCGCCGAAAGAAATATTTTTTTCATATTCCTTTTTTTGAAGATGTCAGAGCCTGGAGTCGAACCCAGGGCCCATGTCTTAGTAAGCCAACACACTAACCACTAGACCACGGCGACTATTTAAAATTACATAAATTTAAAACAGGAATTTGCAAAATGGGTGATGGTGAGTGGTTAACACCCCGCCAAATGCATGGGCTTAGCTTCAAAGAAAGAGAGAATTACATAAGACATAAATTAGAAGAACTCTTGGAATATAGTAGTGAAAATGAAATTTCACAAGAATTACAGGATGAAGAGGACGACTTTAATATTTTAACAGCCAGCGACTCTGATGCAGATGAACTCCAGCTACCTGAATATATACCTGATGAAGAAACAGATTCAGAAACTGAATTGGATATTGACCCAGTGCAATCTTCTACATTAAATTATACGGCTAGATGGGACAGTTTGATCGATGCAACCACCTGAAGTACGTAGAGTTTTGTCACATAATATTCTCAAATGCTCCAATACCGGGCAAACTAGTAAATCAGCAAATCTTAGTATTATAGATACGTTCAAATTAATAATGTCTGAGGAAATGTGTGACATAATAATTAGAGAAACAAATAGAAAAGCAAGGCAGAGTTACGAACATAAGCAAAAAGGCATATGGAGGTCCCTCACATTATCAGAATTGGATGCCTATCTCGGAATAGTATTACAAGCTGGCGTCACACATTCAAATTTCTTTCTTGCAACTGACTTATGGAAAACTAATTCCCATTCCTTGTATCGTGCATTAATGGGTTTTCAACGATTTTGGGCCATAAGCCGTTATATAAGATCTGATAATGGCAATACACGGGAATATCGTAAGGAAAGTGGTAAGCCATATCAGACATATTCCTGATGTTAAACAAAACAACTAAGTATCAGGAGCCAACAACACGGTTGATGAACAGCTTCTTCCCTACCGAGGTGGAACTGGATTCATGCAATATATTCCTTCAAAGCCGGCAAAACATAGGATAAACGTCTGGTGGGCTAGTGATTCTCTTACATCTTATCCACTAAGTAGGCAGATATATACAGGGTTGGCGCCTTCTGGAGAAAGGGAAAAAAATCAGGGTGAACGAGTCGTTAAAGATTTGTGCTGCAAGCTTTTTCGTGGAAGTGAAAGAAACATCGTGTGTGACAATTTTTTTACAAGTTACAATTTGGCCTCTTTCTTGATGTTGGACTATAATTTACCTACCTTGGGTACCGTCAACAAAAGGCGAACATTTGTTCCGGCTGAATTTTCTAAACCAAAAGGAAGACAAGTAGAAACTTCACTCTTTGGATTTAGCAAAAACATTAGTATGTTGTGCTTTTATCCACATCTCATTACATTACCGAAGTTGAAGGTGCAAAACGAAAGCCAGTTATGGTACTGGATTACAATAAAAGTAAAGGCGGAGTTGACAATATGGACAAATTCCTTGGTAAATATATGACAAAAAGGAGAACAAATAGATGACCCTTAGCGTTTTTTTATAATATTATTGACGTATCAGCATTTGCGGCTTTTGTCATCTACATAGACAATAATTCCAGTCTTAAATCCTCGACAAACAGAAGTAGACGATTTCTTCAAAAACTTAATGAACAATTAGCTATGAAGGAAATTCAGATCCGTTCACAAAATCGTCAAATTATGAGACATTTTTCATCACGCAGTGGAGTTGAGTGTGTTTTGGGATAAACAGTAAAATCAAATAATGATTCAGTATGCGGTCAAGAAGAACGTGACGCCATCGGAAGAAAGAAGCACAAAGGAAATTGCTACATGTGTGATAAGAGGAGATCTACAAGAAAAGCCTGAAAAGAATGTCAAAAACCGGTATGTGCGGAACACTCACTGAATGTAAGCATTTGCCATACATGCTTAAATTACATAAGAAAATTTTGTAAAAAAAACTACACTTATCTAAAAATTTACGTATCTCTCTTCTTTTTTATAAACAGATGTAATTTTTTACTGATATGTATGTAAATGAAAAATTGAATTGAATGTAATAAAATTAAACATACATAGCACTATGTACATATTTTTTCATTTTTAATCCAATAATTTTTTTACTTCTTTTGTGCATACCCTGGTATGTCGGTTGTATGGTTAAAGGGTAATTCTCAAAAACTGCTCGTAGATTTTTTTCACAAAAATTTTGTTATATTTTTAAATATTAAAAAACAATATTTTAGGAGCATATTCAAAATTTTCAGTCATAGCTCATTTGGTAACGAAAATATATCAAATTGAAAATGAGAAACATACCCGGGTAGGTGGCTGTAGACATAAAGGTTAAAAATTTTTGAGAAAATCGTCAAAACGCCAAAAAAATAAAACATGAATGGGCTATAAAATCCGTGCAATAGCTTTAACCGGCGATTTGGCTAATAAAAAAGTTAGTAGGAGCCACTAAGAATATTCTGGCAAATTTTTTTAGAAAATTCCTAAAACGCCTAAAAACATGAATGGGCTATAAAAACCGTGCAATAGCTTTAACCGGCGATTTGATTGATAATAAAGCTAGTAGGCGTCACTAAAAATATTCTAGAAAATTTTTATTAAAATCGTGTGAGCAGTTTTTAAGAAAATCGCCCAAAAAATGGCTGGGCCAGAATATAAACTTCTTGAAAATTTAAAATTTTAAGTTGAAAAAAATTTGTGGCTAACAGCCAGGCCCACGATATCGAATCGTATAGTTTTAAGCGACAAACAGCTGATTTGCGGCACACTAATTTTTGTGTCGCCAAAAATAAATGCGATTGGTAACACAAACTTTTTTTACACACCTATACATAAATAAACAAAATCGGAATAAGTTTGTTTACTACATTTCTCTCAAGTTAAACTAGCACACGGTTGCATTTTTTACTGTACAATTTAAGCATTTCAGCGCTTTTTTCGTGTATATTCGCGATTATTTTTTGATATGTTGATATGGGTGCCTTGTTGTTTATTTGCATTACGTTGGTAACGCAAAGCAAAGCGAACGAGAAAGTGACAATTAGTGGGCCGCAGTTTAGATTCACAGTGAGTGACTGAGTTTCTTTCGCTTAAGTTTTCTTTCGATATCGTGGGCCTGGCTGTAAAAAAAATGGCTTCTTTCAGAAATAATAACAAAAATGTGTTTATTTTTAAGAAAATAACAGCCAGGCCCACGATATCGAATCGTGTAGTTTTAAGCGACAAACAGCTGATTTGCGGCACACTAATTTTTGTGTCGCCAAAAATAAATGCGATTGGTAACACAAAATTTTTTTACACACATATACATAAATAAACAAAATCGGAATAAGTTTGTTCACTACATTTCTCTCAAGCTAAACTAGCACACGTTTACATTTTTTACTGTACAATTTAAACATTTCAGCGCTTTTTTGGTGTATATTCGCGATTATTTTTTGATATGTTGATATGGGAGCGTTGTTATTTATTTGCATTACGTTGGTAACGTAAAGCAAAGCGAACGATAAAGTGACGATTAGTGGGCCGCAGTTTAGATCCACAGTGAGTGACTGAGTTTCTTTCGATATCGTGGGCCTGGCTGTTAAGCATTTCAGCGCTTTTTTCGTGTATATTCGCGATTATTTTTTGATATGTTGATATGGGATCTATGTTGTTTATTTGCATTTCGTTGGTAACGTAAAGCAAAGCGAACGATAAAGTGACAATTAGTGGGCCGCAGTTTAGATTCACAGCGAGTGACTGAGTTTCTTTCGCTGTAGTTTGCTTTCGATATCGTGGGCCTGGCTGTAAATGTTAAAAAAATTTATTTTTAAATAAAATAAATCAAAAATAATATTTTTATCTATTTTTTTTCCTACTGATTTTACCAGTACACGTACTGGTTTTTATTCAATGTTTATGCACCCAAATCAGGACGCAAATGTACTTGTTTTTTTAAATTTTGCCTCCAAAAATTTTACTTGTTTAAAATTGATTTACTTTCCTTATTACTTTTAATTTGTTATGAAACACCCAGTTAATTTTCAGTCTTACGTTTTATTTCTGTTTTGAATTTGAATTTATTTATTTATTTGAATTTCTGCACAACAAGACATAAATCTTATAGTTAAAGTACAGAATTAATTAAAGAAAAATTAACAATTCAAAATTTGAAATATAAGTTATTGTAAAATTAGGGAGCATTATTACTAATTACAGTAATTAATAATTATAATTATTATAATTATAATTAATTACAGTAATTAATAAGGCAATATAAATGATGAAAAACAAAAAAAAATAAATAATAAAATGGAAAATAAAGTTACAATCAATAAATTTATATTTATATAAACTCAAATTAATGTAATTAAATAAAGCAAGAAAACATAGATAAATCAATTAGCAAAGAAATGGTATAACCGTTTTTTAAAATGCGTTACATTATTAGTGAGTTGTAAGCTATGTGGAAGTAAGTTCCAAAGACGAACGGAGTGTATGGAGAATTGCCACTCAGAAACTAAAGTGTGATGAATGGGAGGTATTATTCTTTTACCCCTATCAGATCTAGCAAAGACAATTTTGTCAAACAGATATTTCGGCTTCCTGGTGTAAATTATTTTATGTAAGAACAGTAGAACTCTTATCTTAATCAGACTATCAAACGGTACACCGTATATCGTCGATGGAATTAAAGAACGCTGTAACTGACAAAACCTTAAATGTTCACCAGAGCCAAAAAACTTTCATTAAAGTAGAACAAATACACTGGTATTTTCATTTCGCAGATGGCGTAAGTGAACTTATTTTCATCGTAGAGATCTGGGACCGGGACCAATCGACGCGTATTTTTTTCTGATAAAACTGATGCAAAAAACGTATTTTCGATTTTTTGTCAGTTACAGCGTTCTTTAATTCCATCGACGATATATTAATAGAAAAGAAAATGTGGAACTAAATCTTCTCAAACAAAAAACATATCTGACAATACTATTAAATACAACATTCACTCGACGTCTTGAGGAGGAATCCGAGTTAGCAAAAATTTCGCAGCCATAGAGTAAACCTGGTAAAATGTACGTTTTAGCCAAAAGTAACCTAATTCTCAGCGGGGTGTAAGCCTGCGTAGCCCCACGTGTTCTAAGTTTTACATATGATTGTGCCACAAGCAAATTGATATGATCGTTCCAAGTCAAGGTGTTGTTAAAAATAATGCCTAAATTCTTTGTCTTCGAAACGAACGAAATTTTCCTATCCTATCTGTAATCACAGGATTAAATGATCTTTTATGTATTAATAGACACATAGATTTCTGAGGATTTAATACAAGTCCGTTAGCCGAGGCCCAGAGGTATACTCTTTTAAGATCATCATTAAGACGATCGATATTTACCGAAACTGAATCCACAGGACAACTCAGATAAAGCTGGACGTCGTCCGCGTACATATGTACTTTACAGTGCATCAATTGTTCAGGTAGATTGGCGTATAAAGAAAACAGAAGAGGTCCTAGAATGGACCCCTGTGGTACTCCCCTCTTTAGGGGCAACGGCGTAGACGAGATATTATTTAAAAATACTGATTGAGTCCGATTTGTCAGATAAGTTGTAATAAGTTTTGTAGATCTGGGTGAAAAATTAAAGAGGTAGCGGAGTTTCGTAGTAAGTAAATTATGATTAACCATATCAAACGCCTTGGAGTGGTCAAGGAGAACTAAGAAATTTAACTTATTACGATCAAGTTCTCGTCTTATATTTTCACTCACTTCAACTAAGGCAGTTATACAACTATGTTCAGATCGAAAACCAGATTGCATATCGCACAGTAATCCGTGTTCCAGTACATAATTACTAACCTGGCGATTCAAGATTTTTTCCAGACCTTTGGAGAGATAACTTAATAGCGCAATTGGCCAATATTCGCCATTAGATTTAGGTATAGGTATTAGCTTAACGTGCTTCCATTTTGTGGGATATGTACTAGACATTACTATAAAATTAAATATGTGGGTAAAAAAAGGAAGGAGAGGTAAAAGAATTTTAAAAAACTTCGGATTAATATTATCATATCCGGTTGCATTAGATTTAAGGCTTAATTAGCTAGACATAACGTCAAACTGAGTAACACAAGAAAACTCAAAATTATATTGATTATTAGTATCCATCGAATGAAAATTGTAAAAATTGTTATCCTCTTAAATTTTAGGCAAATTTGTAAAGGTAGAATTCAAATCATTCACATCCATTGGAGTACACCCATTTGCATTAGAATTGCAAATACCAATATCACGAATAGTCCTCCAAGTATGCTTTGATTGCAATGACATTTCAAACTGTCTAGAGTAGTACTTGCATTTAGCGCGTTTAATACTATTATTAACATTTCGCCTAGCGACCCGGAAGTTCTCCCTTAAATCCAGTGTTTTGAAGCGTTTCCACCTAGAATAAGCAACGTCCCTGAGTATAATCATTCGTTTAACGTTTGCATTAAACCAGAGTTGAGATTTTCTTAACCTAGTTTTGGTTCTTAAAGGAACAGTTCCGTTAAAAAGGCGAAGAATGTTGCTGTCAAGAAAATTCAGTTTATCGTCTACATTTGGCATATAGCAAATACTATCCCAGTCAATAAGATTGAAATTTTGAAACAGTATATCGTAATTAATGTTACGGTAATCACGGTAAGTGTTCTCCATAGGCTGAATACGGAAATTATAAGTCAAGAATATAAGGTCATGTTTAGAAAAACAGGAGGCCGAGACTTGATCATAAAGAAGTACTTTAGACAGATTACTAACAAAAAAAGGGCAAGCAAAGTGTTGATGCTAGCGGTGAAATGTGTTGGAGGGGTATTGTTGACGCATACGAGTCCAAATGGAGACATGTTGTCAGCCAAACTGGAATCGGATAATATATTACAATTAAAATCACCACAAATTATTATGTCGTTATAATTTGCAGCAAAACTTTCCACCTCATTAAGAAAATGTTAATAGTCTACTCTTCTATTCGGTCCGTAAACGCATCCTACCAGGACTCTACCACCAACAAACAGAACCTCAATGAGCAGGCATTCAACACGGTTAACAGAGCCTCCGATTCCATTACTTTCACCGTTGTCTACAATTAAAGCACTTGATTTACAATATAGCCTACAGGCTATATGGTTCCTTACGTACATAGCAACACCACCTGCGTGGCCGTCTCTATATTTCTAAATAACTTATAGCCCTTTAAAGGTGGGTTTAGACGGTAATACAAGTCGTACGACATGTCAAATTTTTGTGTAGAAGAGAATGAATAGTATCGTGTAAACTTGATATGTAATGAGAGCGTACGACATTGAGAGAAAATACGGATGAAAATCTGACAGTCGTACGGCTCTCTTTGTTTTTTGAAATTTTTTAAAAAACCATCACATTTCATTAGATCAGGGATGCATTTTTATCTTTTTGTTTGTTTATGTTAAATGTATTCACAGTGTCTGTAAATTTTGTGTGCATGTGTATGTGCATTTGATGTTTTCATTTTACTTTGTTTTGGTATTTTACCAACCGTGTAAACGCAAAAAATATCTGTCATAAGATTTTTACTCTCATTTTTAAATTACGGATGGATTTTCGTAATATTTTCTCTTTGATTTTACGTACGACTTGTATTACCGTCTAAACCCCGCTTAAACAGACTAAACTATCAGGTGTAGCTTTATCAAACCAGGTTTCGGAAACACAAATAATGTCAACATTTGAGTTCTCAAATATGAGCCGAAATTCATCAATTTTCCTCTTTAAGCTCTGAGCGTTCAAATGACAAACAATAAAACCGCTCAGTTGTTTAGCCAAAACTTTCACAATAATAAGTTATAAGAGTGACAGATAAAATAAAAAAGAAATAAAAAATAATGTGAGCATAGGCAGATTTTAAGTAGTTTGCTGAGAGGAAATTAGGAATTTGAGACATCAGAGTTGTTAAAAGACGTATGTTCTTCACGAAAAAACTCAAGTGCATCTAGATCTTCAATACAGATTGGATCATCATCTTTTTTCCGCTTAACGTACACAAAACCACGGAACGTGTAGGCCGGGTGTAAGTTCTTACTCTTTTTTAGAAATAAAGCTTTGCGAAGGATTTTGTAATTGGCACTCGTAAGATTTTCTTTTATGTCGAAATATTTATTGGAGTTTAATCCAAGTAGATTGAGTGATAAATTTGTTTTATTTCGCTTTCTATAAATACCTTAAGATCTCATGAAAAGGTTCTTGTCATACATATATAGAAAAAAAGGTTATAATAATGACAGTGTCGAGAGTGCTGTATGTAGATGTTTGTATATTTGGGTTTCTATTTTGTAGCCGATAAATTGATTTTATAGCTGGTGTGGGAATATTAATAGTTTTGCAAATGGTATCGAAAATGTCACTAAGTTTCTCATCTTGTTTATAAGGGATACCATTAAGTCGCAGATCACAGAACACTAAGGAGTTAGCGTTTTTTGAAATTTGAACTTTTAAATGAGAAATTTCCCGTCTCAGTTCATCAGATTCATTTTTCAGCACTACATTCTTTTTCAGAGATGAAAGTTCTTTCTGCATGGTTTTGAAGTCTGTCTCTTTTAATTCCATTTGGTTTACTCTTTCAGCCAAGCTATTTAGTTCGCTTTTTAAAGTATTAAGTCGTCTATCAAGTTCATTTAACAGATCGTTTTTGTATTCATTGAGCTTGATTGCAATCACTTTCTCTATCTGCTCAGTAAGTTTTTCAAAGCGCTTATCCATAATAGTTATAAGCTTGAAGGAAGATTCTGTATTATTATCGTACAAATTGTTGAATAAAGAACTTTGTAGACCCTCTCTTAAAGATTTACGCGACGGAGTGGCAGGGTTTGTTGTGGACGTAAAATGGCTCATATTCGTATTCTGTAAATTATTACTTTTTTTTCGAGTTTTTGGTTATCTTTTTATTAGTTTTTGAGATTTGCTTCTTTGTTCTTGAATTATGCAGTAATTAATAGCGAGGCCTACGATATCGAATCGTGTAGTTTTAAGCGACAAACAGCTGATTTGCGGCACACTAATTTTTGTGTCGCCAAAAATAAATGCGATTGGTAACACAAAATTTTTTTACACACATATACATAAATTAACAAAATCGGAATAAGTTTGTTTACTACATTTCTGTCAAGTTAAACTAGCACACGGTTGCATTTTTTACTGTACAATTTAAGCAATTCAGCGCTTTTTTCGTGTATATTCGTGACTATTTTTTGATATGTTGATATGGCAGATTTGTTGTTTATTTGCATTATGTTGGTAACGAAAAGCAAAGCGACCGATAAAGTGACAATTAGTAGGCCGCAGTTTAGATTCACAGTGAGTGACTGAGTTTCTTTCGCTTAAGTTTTCTTTCGATATCGTGGGCCTGGCTGTAAATATTTATTTTACTTTACTTAAAAATTTTATACCAGGTGTGAGGGTTAATAAAAATGAAACTAATAAAAAGCACATCCACTTGAATAATATAACACAGCTCGGTAGAAACAGCTGTTCATCAAAGCAATTTGTTGTAAAGGATGATAAGGTGTTTAATGATTATTAATTTTAATTTTATTTTGACTACTTGTTTGTTTACAGTGTTATTTTAGTTTGGTTTAATTTGTTTTTGTTTTATTTCGATTAACTGTCACCATATACTTTATTGTTGTATTTAAAATGTTTTTTAGTTAGTGTTTAATTGTATTGATCTTTCTCTTAATATACGTTCTCTTAACTTGTGTTATATATGTATATTTAATAATTAAATTTTAATTATAAGTTGTTGTTATGATTTGATTTATGTTTCGTATTGAAATGTTTACTTTAAATTATATAGTGTTGTTAATATATAATTGTTTTCATCTTTCTTATGCATAAATATATATAAAAATATCTTTACTGTTTTTATATATGCATATATATTTTTTTTTTTATTAATTCCTTTTTTATTTTCTTGTATTTATAAATCAATCAAGCACAGCGAAAAACAAAGCACGTCTGAACCCAACTACAGATACTTTTGTCTGTTTATTCTTAACTTACCACATACTTTGTATTAAGTAAATAGAAGTGTCATTAGTGCTTTCCAAAAGAAAATTATGCTTTTGCTTTCGTTTGAAATTCAAAAACAAAAAATGTTAAGGGGTTTTAAAATTATAACCTATAACAATATGGCTAGATAGGAGACCTCGTGAATACCCTCATTATACTGACAATAATTTGAATGAATTCAGAATTTTTTGTGTATTTACAATAAATGTGCCGATCAATGACATTACTTCTATCTATTTTGTATAATTTGACGTGATGTTTTTGTTATATGTATTTAGTTAAGTTCTTGCCATAAAGAATAGAAATTTAATTATTTTTAATGTACAATTTTCTTTTTGTTTTAATAATCGTTTAAAACTTATGAATTCAATAAAATTTTGGGTCAAAATTTATGTACTGGACCCGAATCGTCACATCCATGAACGTATAAGTCGTAACGTAAAAATACATTTTTCGGATTCGATATACGTGAACGTACAGCTTATTGTTTTTTCCGAATGTACTGGTATTTTTCTTACGATGTACTTACCAAATGGCAATCCTATTTATATCCCATTAAGGGGGGTTTAGACGGTAATACAAGTCGTACGACATGTCAAATTTTTGTGTAGAAGAGAATGAATAGTATCGTGTAAACTTGATAAGTAATCAGAGCATACGACATTGAGAGAAAATACTTACTTACTTACTTAGATGGCCATAACAACCCGTTAACGGGTTTCGGCCTGCCTTAACAATAGTCTCCAGGTCTTCATCAACTTGGTCCTTCCAACGTAAACACGGTCGTGCTCTACGCCGACGTCCAGTGACCTTCGCACCGAAAACTTTTCTCGCTGGAGCAGATTCATCCATCCGAACAATATGGCCGAGCCAGCGTAGCCGCTGGCCATGCCATGTCTTAGAGGACCAAAGATCTTACGAAGAACTTTTCTCTCAAATACTCCCAAGACCGCTGCATCGGCACAAGACAGCGTCTATGCTTCCGCACCATAGAGAAGCACCGGAAGGATAAGCGACTTATAGAGTGTTAATTTCGTCGCACGAGAGAGGTTTCTATTACTAAACTGCCTACTGAGACCGTAGTAGCACCTGTTGGCCAGTGTGATTCTTCGTTTGATCTCCAGACTGACATCATTCTTGCTGGTAATGGCGGTGCCAAGGTAGATGAACTCCTTGACTACATCGAATGTATAGTTGCCGGCTGTAACCTGGGAGCCGATGCGATCAACATCCCTACTCGTCGACAACATGTACTTCGTCTTGCTCTCATTTACCACCAGACCCATTTTTGCAGACTCTCGTTCAAAAGCATTAAAGGCTGCGGTGACATCTCGCTTGATATGCCCAATGATGTCTATGTCGTCTGCATACGCAAGGAGCTGGACACTTTTGTTAAATATAGTGCCATTTCGAAGTACACCCGCCTTTCGCAAAACACTCTCCATGACGAAATTGAAGAGGTCGCAGGATAAGGGATCGCCCTGTCTGAAACCTCGCACGGTATTAAATGGTTCGGAGAGATCTTTTCCTACCTTGACGGAACTGCAGGAGTTGCTCAACGTCATTCTGCACAGTCTTATCAGCTTTGCAGGAATACCGAGCTCAGACATTGCGGCATATACGCGATTTCTTATCGGGCTATCGAACGCTGCCTTATAGTCGACAAAGAGGTGGTGTGTGTCGACTTGACTTTCATGGGTCTTCTCCAGGACTTGGCGCAGTGTGAATATCTGGTCAATGGTGGACTTACCAGGTCTGAAGCCGCACTGATAAGGTCCAATCAGTGAGATGGCGAATGGCTTCAGTCGTTCACACAATAGGCTCGTAAGAACCTTATATGCGATAGAAAGAAGGCTTGTACCCCTGTAGTTGGTGCATATCGTGGGGTCTCCCTTTTTCAGGATGGGACAGAGGGCACTGAGATTCCAATCATTGGGCATACTTTCCTCCAGCCATATTCTGCAAATGAGTTGGTGCATGCACAGACCATCCGGACCGGCCGCTTTGTTGCTTCTTAGTCGCTGTATGGCAATCTTGATCTCTTCATAGCTGGGCGACAGGATCTCAACGTCGTCATCATTGATTGGGACCGGCACAGTATCTCTAGAGGCGGAATTTGTGTCGTCATCGCCTTGCAGTAGATTAGAAAAATGCTGTCTCCATAATCTCAGTATCGCTTGTGCATCTGTAACTAGATTACCATGTTCGTCTCTGCAGGACTTTGCTCCGGGTTTAAAACTAGTAGTAAGACGCCTTATCTTTGTATAAAAATTTCGAGCATCATGTCTACTTCTGCACATCTCGATTTCCTCACGATCGCGCCTTTCTTGCTCCCTTTTCTTTCTTCTAAATAGGCGTCTCTCTTCCCTCCTCTTCTCTCTGTACACCTCCACAGTTGCTCTTGTAGTAGTGGACTTCAACGTTCTTCTGTAGGCAGCATTCTTTGCCGCAGTGGATTTACGACACTCTTCATCGTTCCATTGGTTTCTGCGGGGAGGACGCTCAAAACCAGGGACTGTTTCGACAGCTTTGCGCAGAGATTGAGCAATGTGAGACCACTGTCCACCAATACTTTCGAGAGAGGATGGGATGCAATGGAGCTCATTAGAAAGACGATCGGAAAACGACCTGGCTGTCTCTTGTGATCGCAGCTTTTTGATGTCCAACTTCCCTGGAACACTAGAACGTGTCATATTCGCTGCGCATATGCGCAGTCGCATCTTGGTTGCGACAAGATAATGGTCCGAGTCGACATTTGGACCTCTAAATATGCGCACGTCTAGTATGCTGGATACATGCCTTCCATCAATCACAATGTGATCGATCTGGTTGTTGGTAGATCGATCAGGAGAGAGCCAGGTGGACTTATGAATATCGAGATGCTGGAACCTGGTGCTGCAAACTACCATGTTTCGCGCAGCTGCGAAATCGATCAGTCTCAAGGCGTTCGGCGAGGTGGAATTATGGAGACTGAACTGTCCGACAGTGGGGCCAAAGATACCTTCACGTCCAACTTTCGCATTGAAATCGCCAAGCACAATTTTGGCGTCATGTGCCGAACACCTATCATATACATCCTCGAGCTTTACGTAGAAAGCATCTTTGGCCGCATCATCCTTTCCTTCCGTCGGGGCGTGCACGCAAATAAGGCTGATATTATAAAACTTTGTCTTCATCCGGATCGTAGCTACCCTTTCGTTCACGGGGGTGAACTCTGAGACAAGATGGCGAGGTCTCTTGCTAACTACGAATCCGCAGCCAAATTCGCGTCTGTTATCATGGCAGCTGTAGTAGATGTCACATGTTGCTTGCCTTGTACAACCGTGTCCTATCCATCGCATTTCCTGGATGGCGGTGATGTCAGCCCTACATTTCTTGAGAGCATCCGCCAATTGGATAGAGGCACCTTCCCTATAAAGGATTCTCACGTTCCAGGTGCATATCCTTAAATCATAGTCCTTAAAACGTTTGCCAAATTCGTCAACATAGAAGGGGACCGTTTAGAGGCTATTGTGTCGGTTTTCATTGAATTTTTGTTTTTACGTGGTGGGTTTCAAGCCCTACGCACAACCCAAATTTAAAGTCCAGGGGATTGGACAATCGCCGCATACATTAGTTAACAAGCTAGCGGGTACTAGAATGTTATCCAGGAGGGCCACGAGGAGGCTGTATGTCGACTTGAATACAACGGGAACAAGTATCGTTCTGGAGGCCGCCACGTTGACCCCAATCAGAGATTTTACCTTGTCCGAAGTAAATTTTGTGTGCAAAACAAAGTAAAATGAAAACATAAAATGCACATACACATACACATACACACAAAATTTACAGACATTGTGAATACATTTAAAATAAACAAACAAAAACGTAAAAATGCATCCCTGATCTAATGAAATGTGATGGTTTTTTAAAAAATTTCAAAAAACAAAGAGAGCCGTACGACTGTCAAATTTTCATCCGTATTTTCTCTCAATGTCGTACGCTCTTATTACATATCAAGTTTACACGATACTATTCATTCTCTTCTACACAAAAATTTGACATGTCGTACGACTTGTATTACCGTCTAAACCCCCCTTAAATAATTTTTTAAAATTTAAGTCACTGAAAATATCAATTCCACATAGGAAACTGAAAGTGGTTTAATTCCACAAAAAATTTTCGTTTTACGCTTTCTGAAGAAGCAAAATACGGAATTTATTTCACTTTCTTTCGGAAGGGATTTCTGTGACAGGCCTGCATATATTATAATTTAATCATCTTTACGCACTTTTTCAATTATTTTTTCTAAAATTTCACTCATTTTATTTAACAAATTCCAAAATTTATTAATTTATTTAAACTTTCAAATGCTTTTTCGATTTTATTTTGTTCTTATTTTTCTTTGTGCCAACAACAAAAAACAAATGAGTTTGTTTACAAAATGTATGAAATTTAATAAAAGTGTGGTAATATTGTTGAGAGAATTTGTTTCTAAAAATACGAGCATAAGAAAAATCCCTGTCAAAATAAAATATATTCTATTTCACGACCGCATTTTACAGCATTTTTATGTGTCAATATGTGTGGAAAAAAACGTGATGTCCCAGTTCTGTCACACTGGTAAACAAACACGATGCAGTAAAAACTTTTACAACTTTGTACAAATTTTTAAATACAAAAAATTCAACACAAATCGAGAATGTAGCATTTATTTATTCATTTGTTTTATTTCAATTATTGTAATTAAGCTCATACATACATATGTACATGTATTTGTTACATAAAATATAAATGAAAGTTTAAAACATTAACTTTAAAACATCCTTTCTGAAATAATATAATTATTTCATGGCTAATTCCGATAATATATAATACTTGACATTCAAATCCAATAATTCGGTTTTCCCAGGACCAAGTGCGAACTCCTTAGCAGTCATTCTGTTGAAGTCAATAAAGTTTAAGAATTTGTTTATAGAAGAAAAGCTTTCGTTATCAACTTTTTTTTCCTTATTTTCGGATAGAGTTTTCTTATTTCCTTTATCTATCAAATTATTTACTGTAAAATATGTGTAAATCGCATTAAACATTTTTGCTGCTGATGGCGCAGTATAATTGTAGCCTGTATTATTATATAAAAAGGAAATGTAGTTATAAAATATCTCCGGTGGCAATTCATTTAATTGTTTGTCAAAAAATTTTTTTTTGTTTGCAATTGCCTGAAAATTAAAAAAAAATTTTAATAAAATATATTTAACAAGTTAAGATAAAATTACTTGTGCTAATTATTTAATAAAATGTTTATAATAAAGAAAGATTATTCTAAGAACTATGGCTAAACAACTTTACATTTCATGACGCAAAGACAACATCGGCAAACCGTATACGATGGAGATGCTATCTGGAAGCCATATCGTCCTGCGGGAGTTTAAGTGCTCTATCCGCCATTTCATATTTTTTATATATCTCGAGTTAATGATGCCACTTTAGGTTTTCGACCCAAAATTTATCAAATCTGTAATCCGTTTTAGGATATCTCGTCAAGTTTCGAAGATAAATAGCCGAAAACGGAGAGCAGATTTAAAAAATTTTGGTGTCAAAAACCTAAATTAACATCATTAACTCGAGATTTAAAAAATGGCATATAGATACGGTGACCATCCGTTCTGTATTATACAGAACAGTTCTGTATTTGAAACCCGTGTTCTGTATAAATTATTCATTAGGGAAAAACATAAAAATGTTCTGTATTTTATTTAATGTTCTGTATTTGTTCTGTATTTTCATGCCTCAAACAAGTATTTGTAGTTTTGATAAACACCTTTGGAAAAAAGTCTCCTGACGAATCTCTTAGAGACGAATTGGCCATAGAGACATGCTATTACCATCAGTAATACATTTCATATATATATGTATGCACATGTTAGAGAAGGAAATATAAATTTTAAAAATATTTTGACGGTTGTCGAGTTCAGTTTGTGTTGTGTTTTTTCTGTATTAAATAATATATGGACCAATGAAAAAACTAAAACAAAAATGGAAACCATCAAAACCATTTTGGTCACTTAATTAAACTATGATTTTATAGAGTTTAAGGAATATTTAAAGGTAAAAGATAACTTGGTAAAACAAATTTGTTTATCACAAAAATACCAAAATTAGATTTAATTTGTATTACCCTTTCAATGCACCTTTCTGTGGATCTACTTAAAATTTTTTTTATAGTTAACTTTAACTTTTATTTGAAACTAATAGTTTTTTAATTTCTAACTTTTATTTTGTGGTATTTAAAAATTATGTACATATCGTCATATTAAATGCAAATGGACGTAACTACCCTTTTTGTTTTTGTACAGGGGAAGCAAAAAGCCTTAAAATCAAAAAGTTTGTGAATCCTGAAAATCATAATCAAAATCTAGATATAAGGATTGGCATCCCTATATATAACAAATGAGTTTGTATGTAAGTTTTCATATAAATATGTATGTAGTTATATCTTCTTGCAGTTAGAAATATACGCACTTGTAGTTACGTCCGTTTAAATTTCGTTAATAAAATCGCCATGTATTTTGATAAGACGAACCATAATTAATAAAAAACTCAATTTCGAAATTTTGTGCAGTTGCGTCCGCTTGCATTTAATATGAAAATATATTGTATGTATGTTATGTACTCATTCAATGATATCACGAAGTTTTAGCTATTTTTGAATTTTTGGTTAATTTAATTTATTTTAGTTTTTTGTTTAATTTTGCATTTTTATTTTTTTTTTTATTTTTAAGGCCAGCACTCAGGGGACGGCCCCTACTCATGCAATACATTGTGCTGGTCTAGGAAAATATGTTGTGGGAAGGGGGAAAGAGGGAGTAGTGTTTGTGGACATTTGATTTAAACCCATTGATATCGTAATTGGCAGGAAAAACTTTCGCCGGAAGATTGTTCCACAAACGAGCGGTGCGGCCAAAGAACGAATTCTCTCTATAATGCATTGTGCGATTCGCTGAACAATCAACCACAAATGGGTGCGCTCTGAGAGAGGTACGTGTAGTCCGCAAGAATATGCGACCACCCGGAATCAAATTCCTTATCTCATCAGAGCACTTTCCATGGAAGTATCGATAGAACAATGAAACGCACGCCACATTGCGCCGATGCTCCAACGAATCGATAGAATTGGATATCCTACCGTCGCTGATAAGCACCTTCGCCCTTTCCTGTACGCGGTCGAGAAGCCCCAAAATTGATTTTGAAGCACCGGCCCATACATGAGAGTTGTATTTCATTCTAGGTCGGATGAAGGTTTTGTAAATATCAGATGGAGTGAAGTATTTCCTGCACCGTTTTAGAAAACCGAGGCACTTGAATGCTTCTTTCGACACTCGAAATATGTGATCATTCCAACGGACATCACAACTAATTCTCATGCCCAGAACATCAAGAGCGTCAGCCTCCTCAATATTTACATTACCCATAGTCACAGATGGCAGGATTAAATCATCACAACGCCTATGCGTTATAAAACAACATTGGGTCTTGCGCGCATTAAATTCGACCCTGTTCGCGAGACCCCACTCGGAGATTCTTTGCAGGTCATTTGAGAGTGTGTCATTCATATTCTGCCTTCTCACCCCGATCTCCAAAAGGCTCGGCCTACGATCAAATAAATATGAGTGACAAATGTTACTGTCATCTGCGAAGGAGTAAACAGGATTAGAGGTTAGGAGGAGAAGATCATTAAGGAAAATTAAAAATAGGGTGGGAGATAGAACAGAGCCTTGCGGTACTCCCGAATTCAGCCTGAACTCGTTGGAAGAGACACCGTCTATAACCACTCTTATAGAACAGTATCTGAGAAAGCTCGTTATGAAACGACAGAAATGGTTACCGACGCCAAAGGCAGCTAGTTTAGAAATAAGAGCATCGTGTCAAACTCTATCAAACGCTTTTGAGATATCCAGAGCAACAACTTTGCTTTCACCAAAACGGTGAATAGATCCACTCCATCACTCAGAGAGTAATGCCAGTAGATCTCCAGTGGAGTGACCTCTACGAAAGCCATACTGACGGTCGCTCAGCAAGTTATTGGCCTCCAAATATCTCATAAGGTGGTGATTTATCATACTCTCCATAACTTTGGAGAGTGTTGAACACACTGCTATTGGGCGGTAATTTTCGGGATTGGTAGCCTCACCCTTTTTAGGGATTGGCGTTATGGTAGCAATTTTCCAGTTAGATGGAAATACCCCGGCACGATAAGCCGCACTGAAAAGTTTAGCTAATGGACGCGAAAGCGTCGAAGAGCACTGCTTCAGGACCAGTGCTGGTATACCATCCGGCCCAGAAGATTTATGAATGTTGAGGTCTCAAAGAACCCTTTTGACAGCACGGGCTCGAAAGAATATATTAGGCATAGTCACCGATACTCCTTCAAGCTCGGGCAGCGGTTGAACGCTCTCCGGCAAACATGCGTTTTTTGCAAACAATTCAGCTAAAAGGTTCGCTTTTTCAACCGGGTTTGTGAATGCTTGGTCATTCTGTATAAGAGTTGGAACCAAACTAGCGTTGTTCCTTATACTCTTAACGAAGGACCAAAAGCTCTTACTTCCCCGCGGGAAAGAAAGAACTTTAGCACGAAGACGCTGCTCGTGTAAAGCTCTTTCGCGTCTTAGTACTGCGGCACATGAAGATCTCGCCTTTTTGCGTAGCGTATCAGTATGTGCGCACTTATTATTACGTCAATTTCTGAACGCTTCCTCTCTGGATCTGACTGCTAATCTGCACGTCTGATTAAACCAGGAATTGTCTCTTGGTTTAATCGAAATATTTTTAGATGGAATATAGGCATGCCATACGGTTGCTGGCATTGGTACACAACTTCATTGCGAATATAAATTGCAAGGCCCCTATGGAGCATATAATAATATAATAAATACATACCTATGTACGTATGAAAGGCTGTTTGTTTGCATTTTATAGTTGTTATTGGTCAAATATTTCCTTGTTCTGTATTTTGGTTTAACAAATATGGTCACCGTACATATAGAGCACTTAAACTCCCGCACGACGATATGCTCTCAAGAGTAGTAATGGGGAAAAAACGAACCCTTTAAAATTATTACGAGCAAAAAAATAACTTCCATTCTTGATTATAACATGTATATTTACAGCCGTATTCTTAAAAATAACTGAGATTTGGAATTCAAATTAGTTAAAATAAGTTTAAATCCTAAAAAAATTTTTTAAAACATCTTATTCATAATCAGTATTTTCATTGTATCAGATCCCAAAAGCCCTTAGTTACATTGTAAAATTGTACAGGAGAAGCAAAAAAAACTTTTTAAAATGAAAAATAAATAAAATTTCATTAAATTTTTTCATGTTAAGCTTATTATAAATATTAAAGAATTATATCCGTATTCATAGAAAGTAAAATAAATTTAAAATAAGTTTTAAGTAAAATTTTCCATATAATTTTTTCTAAAATAAATTTCAAATCTATTTTAAATTTTTATTAATATGGGTGTTAGTATTTGAAGAAAAATGTCCAATAGTTTCTGTATTACGTACAGAGGTACACAGAAAAAAATATCAAAATTCAATCAACATAATGAGTTGTTAATGTGAAATTTTATTTTAAATACATATGTATGTATTTTATAAATACAATAAAATATTTTTTTGATATTACGAATATTACAATTTATTTTCAACACATTATGCTAATTGTTGTTATTATTTAAACGATATTTTAAAAAATAAGACTTAATTATAAAAAAAACAACAAAAAACTATGAGGTTTATAGAGGAGTTCAACAAAAACATTTATTATAGGTGTTGTGAATTTTCCAACAATTAGGTTGTTACCCACAATAATTGAAAACACATGGTACCGTTGCATTTTGTTCTTTTTTCCAAAGTAAACTTTGACAGAAAAATAAAATAAATTATTACGGTACCATAATTTTTTTAATAAAAACGCTTGAATAAATTTTTTGTTGAATTCTTTGGTTTAGGTTAGTTACGCATATTTTGTACAAAAACAGCTTTATAAAAATTAGGAGTGACGTGGTGTAGTGGTTAGAGCGGTTGCATACAACACACAACAGACCAGGTTTAAATCCCAGCAAAGGAAAAAATTAAGAGAAATTATTTATTAAAACGAGGTTGATAAAATAGTGTAACAAAACATTTACTGAAAATGTTGTAATCTTTTCAACAATTAAGGCCCAAACATAATATGCTTAGGCTAGCTTAACCCATTTTGTTCCACTTACCCGAAATCGTTTACAAATCAAGCTGGATATTGGAATGCTGTCCCTTGGTAACCTACTCATCAGTAAAAAAGTTAGAAAAAAAATCGGGAGCCTATTTTAGACTTTGTGGGCTGTTGCGAAAACCCAACGTTGGCTAATATGATGCAAATCAGATATCAAATAAAATAACAATAACATATCAAATAAAATTAAAAAAAATTATTTTTCTTTTGCTAGAAATTATATAAATACTTTAGTTTTTTATTCAAAACCTTGCCTTATTTTTAATTTTTATTTAATAATTCGAATGATTTCTTTTAAAGCACTTTGTAAGAAAATAAAAATCTGCGTAATGCGTCCATTTGTCCACTTATTTCCACGAACTTCAACACGGTAGTTAGACACAGCATTATCATGTAAACTAACTTCACTCATATGTTTATTCCATTACCTGGAACATAAAGAACACTTTGTTTTCATCTAAGTTATAACAAAGAATATAAATCATATAGAATGCGCATCTCAACACTTATCCAAATATTTTGTCAACATTTTTTCAGACGCGGGAAGGAAGGGCAAAAGGCAAAACAAAAGAAAAGAGCGTAACAAAACAAGAGAAACCAAAGAGAAACTAATGTCACAGTGTATGCACTGTGCTAATGTGTGTTTTATTTCTTTTGCATTGTTGTTTAGTTTTTTTTCGTTCAGCCACAGTACACACAGTGACGAAATTCCAACAACTATAACAAGAACATCACACAGCAAGATAGCCACAACAAAATTTTTGCACACACAATATCACAGTGTATAAGACGATAGCCACAACAAATTTTTTACTTCGTGTTTTTTTTTTTTGCTTAAGTACAGAAACGGTATCATGCTAACAACAATATTCACATACAATACAATTTATTTGTGTGTGTGTCTTATTCATTGTGAGCTGTTTTCGTTTTTTAAATTTTAAAACTTAGAGAATAATGTTGTTGGTTCAAATATTTTTGTGTATTAAAGAATACAGTGCTCCGATACGACTATGTAAGCTAGTGTAGGGCAAAGCATATGTAATTTGTAGTTGCGCGAAGGAAAATACATTAATCTACATCGAATATATAGCGCCCTATTTAATATCGTAATAAAAGTGTAGTTAGAAATATATTTTATTATTATTATTTATTTAAGCTCAACAATTGATTTTATATTTATTTAAAATAAAAGGTTAACTAAACCAAAAAATGTAATTCCAAAAATATAAAAAAACAAGTATATAATCATTAATGACAAATTTTCGAATGAACGAATCTAATATAAACTTCCATTTCACTGTTGTTATTCAAGTGCAATGCTCCTATTTTGTGGAACATATGCATGACGAGATAGAGTTTACTTTACAACTGGCCCACCCAAAGTAATGTTCGGAAAATCCATAATTTTGGATATGTATATATATAAACCAAAACCATATATAAAAAATTTATATATATATATATATATATATGTATATATATATATACATATATATATATATATATATATATATATCTATATTATATATATAATAGTTTGAAGTTTGAAATGTTATTGAGCCTTTTTTTAATTTTCATTACAAAGAAAAATATACAAATAATTACAATAACAGAGAGAGTGAGAACTTAAGACTATATATATTATAATGTAATATCCTAATTTCCCAGCGGGAAATGGTAATCAATGAGAAACGAGGAGGTAATACAAGGAATGTATAATCTATTGATTACGGAAAGCATTACGCTTAACACAGATCATGTCCTACGAAAGTAATAAGTTATTTTACTGTCCCCCCGTAATAAGTATTAGAATTCATTATTGGTAATGCATAAAATTATTTTTTTATTAATAATTTGAAGGAATAAATTCTATTATGCATTATTTGTAATGTACATACATACATACATACATACATAATTGGCCATTACAACCCTGTGTCAGGATTTCGGCCTAGCTTCTCGCAGCACTCATGTTGTGTGTGTTAATTTTTTTCCCATGAGTACCGGGACCTACAGTTTAAAGTCGACTCCGAACGACAGATTTGAGAAGCTTTTTCATGGCAATTAATTACTCTCAGAGCTTTTGCCAGAAGACTGCTGAGAGGTAGTCGCCGAAAGAAATAATTGTTTCATATTTCTTTTTTTTAAAGATGTCGGAGCTGAGATTTGAACCCAGCACTATCGTCTTCGTAAGCCAACACACTAACCACTAGACCACGTAATGTATTATATTATTAATGTATTTATAATATATTACATTATCAATAATAAATTTAAATTAATTTCCCCCACTAGAAATAAAATAATAGTAGCTAATCGGTAATACTCGTTTCACTATTTACCATTTTATTTCACCTGTAATTGCGCTCTTGTTATTAAACTCCAAATTTTATCACGTTCATATTAAAAACATTTTGCAAGCATTTAAGTTTTAAAATTAATATAAAAAAGATACGAAAAGCTATAGGTGACAAAAATGGTAAACGGTAAAACAAGTATTCCCGAATAGCTACTAATATATATGTATATTAATTAATCTTATACATTAATTTCGTGTCTGTACTTCTGCGCATTTCAACATAAACTGCATTATTTAATAAAATAATTTTTTTTGCGTAAAAAATAACGGATTTTTAAACTATGAAAAAAAAAAATAAAAACCAAAAAATTCACAAACAAATAAACGCAGAAAAAATAACTTCTTTCTTCTATATATGTGGGAATGTATATGGTAATCGATATGTAAAATAGAATAACAAAAAAATTACAGTTTTTTTTTTTAAATATACAAAAAAGGCAACAAGCAATAACTTCCTTCTTCATAGATGTGGGAATGCACATGGTAATCAATATTTACTTGTGTGCCACGTGAAATTACCTTCTCGATTCCAAAAGTAATATATTCTGAAGTAATATATTATATAATTAATTATAAAATAAGGTAATCAATCTTTTCCCGCTGGGTTACTTAGAAATGAGTCCTGCACCAAGCTTCACAAAAATGGGAAAATTATTTATAGTAATTACATAATATTGTAATAATAAACGCTTCTGCTCGCAAAGCTTTCTTTTTTGATATGAGAATATTGTATCATACCAAATTTACTTAGAACTTAAAATATACTTAAAGTTAATTAAAATTAAAAAAGAAAAAAATAAAAAAGAAAGAAAAAAATAAAAAACAACGTTAAATAATAAAAAAAGTTTAACTATCCTCTATGAGTACCGAGCAAAGTCATATCATAAAATTTACATCGAATTGAAGTGTTAATGTCAAAACATGTCAAAACATCTAAATCCATCTTCTCACGAATTATAATTTCGAATATTTTACCTAAATTTGAAAGTAATGAAATTGGTCGCAGGTTGTTTATATCATTATCGCTACATTTTTTCCGAATAGGAACAATTTTTGACTTCTTCCAAATTTATATATATATACATATGTATATATAAACTTTTTATTTATGGTTTTGGAGCGTTTTTGCGGAAGCCCTTTTTTGGACTATTTTTAAAATACACAAAAATTTATAAAGCACTAAAAGTTTAGTATTTTCTTAAATAGGATTCTAATTGGAAAATCGTGAACTAACTTGAGAAAAAAAATGTTCAACTGAAGAAATTAAAAAAATTTTAATATACTTATAAAGTTGGTGTTGCGAAAACGCAACGCCTGTACAAAATGGGTTAAATAACTATGCGAATGCATGCAATCAAATGTGTATAACCATAATGTGCATAACAAACGTTTCGTTCAGTTTCATTTGTAAACAGCTGTTTTTGTGTAAACAATAATAAACAAAAGATTGCAATGTGCATGGAGGCCGAGGATAATTTTATAGAAAATTTTATTGAAAATATAAAAAAATAACGATGTCTCTATGTAAAATGTGTATCTAAATAATTTTTAAATAATTTTCTTTTCACTTCTTTTTTTAGCACATTAATAACAAAATTTGAACAAATGTACACGTGTTTACAATTACAATACGCGCATGGTTGTATATTTTGTACGATTTTTTTATTTATGATTAATTCATTTTTTTAATTAACAAAAGCAACTAAAATTAACTAGTTTTCGGTAAAATATTTAAACGTTGTAGGTATTAAATAACCTTTTGTGATAAAAATCTATATATTTATGAAATATAAGTGGTGTTTTTTTCGATCCGAATATAAATATTCCATACAAATTTTTGTTTATATCCGCTTATATAAGCGGTTAATTTTAAAAGTGCTTAAAAATTAAGCACATATAAAAATGCTGCCAAATTGGATTTTTTTTATCTTGACGTTATCTTTTTAAAATTCTATGACATTTCATAAATTAAAAAAGAATAAACGTTCATATATTAAAAAAGAATAAACGTTGAAAATATGGCTGAGACGAAGGAATGCAATTATTTTTATATTGTTTGAATTGTTTTTAAAAAAAATAATTACATATTTTTTTTATAAAAATTGTGAGTAATACCCAATTTAATTTCATAAGCACTTATGTTGTTGTTTTCGAAGCATTTTATCTAAACGGCTATAGGTATCGAAAAAAACACCACTATAGAGAGAAATCAAGTTTTACATAAGTACTAATGTTTGCAACTAAGAACAGTTTGCATTTAAGTTCAAAAAGTACATTCGTTAGGCTTTTTGCAGACGTTTCGTTGATTTTTGACATTAGCATACGTCAACAAAAATACATTATAGTTGGGCCTTTAGTTTGTTAACCACTATAATTGAAAAAAGATGGTACCATTGTATTTTTTTTTTTTTGTTTTCTTTTCCTAAAGAAACCTACAAATTTCGTATTTGTATTTACAAAGTAGTCGCCGTGGTATAGTGGTTAGTGTGTTGGCTTAGTACGCCGATAGCGCTGGGTTCAAATCTCAGCTCTGACATCTTGAAAAAAAAAAAAAGAAATATGAAAAAAATATTTCTTTCGGCAACTACCTCTCAGCAGTCTTCTGGCAAGTAAGTAATTGGTTGCCATGATAAAGCTTCTCAAATCTGTCGTTCGGAGTCGACTTTAAGCTGTAGGTCCCGGTACTCATGGATACAAATTGACACACACAATATAAGTGCTGCGAGAAGCTAGGCCGTAACCCTGACACAGGGTTGTAATGGCCAATTATGTATGTATGTATTTACAAAAACCGTTGTTAGCGCAAAATTTAAAAACATTTTAATTATATATACAAAAAAATTTATTGCATTTACAATCTAGATTTTTCTGTGTACAAAACTTACATTTTTGAGATTTAGTTTTTTCTGAAACAAAAAAAAAGTGCGTAATTCAAAATAAAACGTGATTTTAGTAATTTTTAAACAAATTTTTTCTTATTTTCTTCATTAATAGAATTAAATACACATACGCCCATGTGCTGGAAATCGCAAATCGCATGAAATAGGCGAACTCGATATGAAATCGCAAAAGAGGTGTGCTAGAGTTCACAATCGCCAGAAATTAGGCGTTTTCAAATCACAAATTTTTACTCATGTGATCTATAAGTGAAGTTGCATATTTTCTTAAAAATTTGCATATAATTTAACATAAAAGCATACATGAATAAAATCTAATATGTTTTTTATAAATACAAAGTAAAAAAAGTAATATTTTACAATTAATTTTAATAGAAAATGTAAAATAAAAAGTATGTTCTTTTTCACTGCTCATCTCTAAAACGCTTTCTAATACGTTGTTTTCTTTCATATTGTGTTTTTTTTAAATTAAACTTAACAATGACGCAGCTGGCATTTTTATTAATTTTATTTAATAATTTGTTTATATTATGTTTGTTTTTATTACTTTTGACACTTAAAACATGTTTTCATTTTTCGAACATAACTTTGAAAAATAAATGAAACGCACGATTTCCAACACATGAAAAACTAAAATTAGCGATTTTGAAATCACAATGGGCGATATTTTTTCTTTTAATAGACGCTACAAGGGAAGCTTAATCCCAGCAATATCTAATTGTGTCGGATTAATGTATGCTAAGACGGATGTCGCTGATTAAGAACATTTCCTATATGGGAAATGCTCATTTAGATATAGTAGCAGTAGCGATTTCAAAATCTTTAGTACGGGTACTAGTAGTGAAATAGTCTGATATGATAAGATATTTATAGCATATAGAAATTACAGTAGTTGCCGCTTAGTTGCACCCCGGTTAATTAATTTGCCTCTTTGATTGACCTAAAAAAATAATTAAAAATTTCCATATAAGATATGTGTAAAAATTCCCGTTTAATTGAATTTTGTTCAACTGCGTCCTGCAAAAATGTCCGGTTAATTGCCAGTTTTTCTAAAATGTGGTTGAGTTAATATGTTTTAACCCTTTTCACCATATGTTTTTGTTTACAAATTTTTAAAATTACGGTTTATTGAAAAATTACATTGTGAATATGGGTGGAAGAAAAAACACAAGCTTAAGTTTAAAAAAGGAATTAAATGTTATTGCCGATGCTAAAAAATATGGCAAAAAGGAATTGTGTGCAAAATATAAATGTTCCATATCTACGATAAATAGAATTTATAAAAATAGTTGTTTAATTACCGAACTGTCAAAGCCCACTAAGCTATCTTCTAAAAGAGCCAGGACTGCGAATTACGTACGGACTTCCCCCTCCGGAAGTTGGATTTTGGAGGGTGTGCTAGAATTTTCTTCCCCAGCAGGGAGGATTGGGCGTCGGGAAGGATTTGTGTGGGTTCCGGTGTTTCAGTTTTCACAGATGTTCTAAGACGGAATCCGAAGTGGGGGCTGGTGTTTTCTCCGAGTCTGCCAAATTGGCAGTCTTTTAGTCTGCCGGACACGTGCAGTGTTTTTCAGGCCGAGGTATTTGCTATTAATCAAGCTTTGAGGATACTGAGGAAACGATGTATCGGGGGTAAAATTTAGGGTTTTTCTGATAGCCAGGCTGCTATCAGAGCCCCAGCGTCACCCATGGGAAACTCTTCCCTGGTACCTCTTTGCAAAGAGGAGCTGAAGCTCCTTGGGAATGCTTGTAGTATATCCTTGGTCTGGGTTCCGGGTCATATGGATATCTTGGGAAATGAGAAGGCGGATGAGCTTGCTAGGAGCGCCTCTGCCGGAGGGGAGTCTGTTGCTTCCTACTCAGATGTCCACTGCCCTATGACTGTCCTTAGAGATGGGATATCAAAGTTTTTCCTTGGGAAAGCACAGATCAGATGGAAATTTATCACTTCCTGTGCTGTTTCTAGGGCACTTTTGCCTCGGCGACTATAAAGTAGTAATCGGTATTGGCAAGTCAAAAAACCCACGGTGCTTCAAAAATAAATTGTTGCCCTTAAAGTATTACTCACAAAACAAAGCTTGGATGACTCAAGATATATGGAACAAAATTTTGCTTTCACTAGATGCTGAAATAGGAATACAAGGGTGAAAAATAGTATTGTTTGTAGATAATGCTTCTTCTCATAAAACGTCAGTAACCTTATCAAACATTGATTTACAATATTTACCACCTAATACAACGTCCAGAGTGCAACCGCTAGAACAAGGTATAATACATTGTTTCAAATCTTACTGGAGGCAAAACTTATTAGAAAACAAATTGGTGCAATAGAAAACGGAAAAACTATAACCGATTTCATAAACAACTTCAATATTGCTTTACATATAATCAATAATTCTTGGTGGCTAGTTAAACCTACTTATATAGCCAACTGTTTTAAAAAGGTTAGTTTGTATGCATATTTATTTGGAATTCATGTACATTCATATTGCAAAGGAGGTTTCGCAAAATGCATCTACTTGCATTAATTTAAATATTTTTTCGTATGACACCAGTATAGGTTCAAATATTGTGTAAAATTTTTTTACATTATTCAGACACATTTTTCCTTAAATAATTTTAAAATTTTGTTTTATTGAGATATGACTACATTGCAAAAAATGGCGATATGCAAGCATAATTGTTATAGCTGCTTTTTCTTTAGGCAAAGTTTATTGACTCCTCTGAATATACCAGCTTAGAAGAGAATATTTTAAAAATCTCCTTGGATGACGAGCAACAACGAGAATTTACAAATTACGTTTCCTACGATGATGACGTTCCTTGCTATGAACAATTTACGTACGAAGAAATCATAAATGAAGATTTTACTCCGTCTCCGTCAAGACGTTCATAAATTTATTGTAACCGTCACATTAAGTCGACACCGTTGTCACGCCGACGCCGCAATGGTATTATGTAAAACAACTGTGTCGGCGTCGAGTTATTATCGATTATTAAAAAAAAAATATCACCCCTAAATATTTTGTCAGTTGTGTAACTAACACAAATTATAAAATTTTATTTAGAAATGTTTTTTATGTGGGATTCCAAAGAAAGTTCTGATGAAGAACACAAAAAAACCCCACTTAAAATACAAAGAAAATTGTGAGGCAAACGTCAGACATTTACAACACTAGTCAACAAAAGACCAAAATTCCTTGTTTCATGCAATTTTTTTTTTATTTCTATATCAGGATGGCGTTTTTTTTTTTCAATAAGTCAACAGTTTTTCCGTAACAACTCTTTTTGTTATGTTAGGCTGATGTCAGAGTGAGCGCTATAAGCGAAGCGATGCTAGAAGCTATAATATTCATGCTATACTTATACTACAGGATGTCAGAGTGGAGGCTATATTAAACAAAGCGACTTGTTGTGTTTTTAAAATACTTTTTATATTCCGTCAATCTTTTTTGTTAAAAATGGATTCAGATGAAGAATTTTTTATTTAAAATTATACATATACACCCTAATTCTATTTGGCGTCGTCGATAGAAGGCAATGCCGTTTTTAGTCTTTTATTGCAGATCGGTATTCCAGTTGGCAATATTGCCGTTTATCGATCACTGTTAACATATTTTTGGTATTCTGTAAGCAAAATTGACGTCGTTATTGTCTTTAATTGCCAATGATTTTGTCGTCGTCATTTGTGGTGTTGCCTAGTGTTGTTCTTTGTTTAAAAAAATAGATACATACCTACATATAAGAAAAGTGTAGTTGAAAAATACATTTAAATTAAAAAATTTCAGATAATGTGCGGTTCTGTTTATTTGGGGCTATAATCTCGATGTGCGTTCCGTTCACGCGACCAATTACACCTGGAAATCCTGTTTTTTTTCGAAAAAATAAAGTTTAATTTCTTATTTTTAGCTTTTGTCATGATAAATTTTATCCACTGTGGACGAGCTATCTCTATGGCTACCAGTGTTTCGGGCAAAACCTTTGCCACCATTTACTGTGAAAGTCCCAGGTTATAATCGTTTCCAACCCCTGACCTAGAATCATAATATAGCTGCCAATTTTGTGGTGTTTGGAAAGTACGTTGATAGAGTTCCTTTTTTTAAATTAATAAATAAAAAACTTTGAACATGATGATTTTTAATTTACTTCTTATTTCTCATTGGGCAAGTAAAAAATGCACGACTTTTGCAGTCTTTTATCCACTACTAAATTGGTTTTAATTTCTTCTTCACTGGAGTTTGAATCAGAAAAGGAAAACATTTTTATTTAATTTTTTTATTTTTTTTCAGGAAACTATTTTTTTTTTTTACCAAACAATGAAAAAGCTGTCTTTAACATTAGAGATGTGTGCTGTATTTTATTAACATTATCGATAAACAGGCAACGTCGTCATAATACTCTTATAGAATACCAAATTAACATTAAATTGATGTTGCCGTTGTTTAAAATTGCTATTGCCTTAAAATTGCTATTGTTATTGCCGACGCCAAATAGAATAAGGGTGATAATTTGTTTTTTTAGTAAAAAGAGAGGAATCCACGATATAAATAGAAGTCGCAAGGAAAAAGGCGAATTTCATAATTTGTATCAAGAACTCAGAAAAGAACCAGACAAATTTTTTAACTATTCGAGGATGTCAATAGCCACTTTTGATTATATTTTAGAAAAAATACAGAGCAAGCTTCAAAAAGATTGGACAAATTTTAATACAAACGCCATACAGCCTTGCGAAAAATTAATAATAACTTTAAGGTAATTATTAAATAGTTAATGTATTTAATACGTTGTACAAAAGCAAAATTATTTATAATATAAATAATGAAATAAATAAACAATAAAATAAACAAATGAAAAATGTATGTATGTATGTATGAAAGTACAATGTAAACAAATAACAACGAAGCGATATATAAATCATTTCACAACCTGCTTTGTCGCTTTGGCTCTCTTGTAGCTTCGCTTTGACTCTGACATCTTTTGAGCATTGACGTAAGAAAACACAAGCACAGGTTTGTAGTTCATTGTAGTGCGATATTATAGCATCGCTTATAGCGCGCACTCTGATATCAGCCTTATAGCTAACTGCCCACACATACTATTTTTAATTAGAATTAGATATTTATTGAACTTTAAAATATATACTATTATTGTTTTCAATATGGCTTCGTCAATAATATGTTGTCTGCTTAATCCTGATTGTTTTTGTTATATCTGTGGTGAATATACATTTAAAAAATATTGAAACCATATAACGGATTTTATGAAAACTGCGTATCATGAATACTTTAAAATAAAATTATGTAATCAGAACAAGCCGTGGGTTCCTCATATTGTATGCCAGAAAAGAAAGCTGGTATTTTTGATGGGCCGCAGATTAGGGAACTTGTGAAAGATCCTAGTTTTGTCAAATCAATGACAGAAGTCGAATCCAGAGCTTGGCATTCATTTGTTTTGGTTATGAGTAATTTACTAGGCAAAAAGAAATCAAAGGACCATGGCGAGCTTGTAGAGCGCATGCTATCGAGCTTAGAAAAGCTAGGGTGCAACATGAGCATAAAATTACACTTCCTGCACTCGTATTTGGACCGATTTCTACAAAATCTTGGTGATTTTAGTGAGCAACAGGGTGAAAGGTTTCATCAGGATCTTTGGACATGGAAGAGCGATATCAGGGAAGTTGGGGCTCACATAGATGGCAGACTACTGCTGGAGTTTGCAACGAGATCTACCTAAAGTCGTTTATTCAAGGAAATGAACGACTATGTGTGTCGACGACGACTTACATAATAGGGCTAATTTATATTTATTTTAATTATCAATGTATTTGTAGTAAGGCCAAGTTTGGAAGCTATTTTATAAGTACCTTTTGGTAAACGTGTAGCTTCTCCTGTAGTTGACGGTTGGTATGCCAATACAAGTATCGTAAACAACGTTAAACTAGATCTACGTGAAACCTGTTTATGATGAAAATTTAGTTCAAAATACAACTTGCATTTTATGCAAAGAAATTCAATAAAAAAAAAGGTTGAAAATGTCATAGAAGCACATATTTATTTTATTTTTTATTTTTATTTATTTCAATTCAAATGTAATACATGTGACCTATTGGTCATTATAAGAATATTACAAGTAAGTTTCAAATGAGCTTGAGAAAATTATGATAATAAGATTATATACAAAGTATATGGTAATAAAAATATATACAACAAATATTAATAAAATATCTAAAATGTAATGACTAAAATATCTCTATCCAACAACCTAAAACCTCAACAAAACGCCTCTTTAAAATTTAAGATTATATTTAAAGAAAATATAGCATTAAAATATTAATAAAAGGTGACTATCTAGTTCCATTTAAAAGGTCTAATAGTTTTCGTTTGAATGTAGAATTAGACATTGCGAATGTGCGTAACCTAATAGGTAGTAAATTCCATAAACGTGCAACTCGAACAACAAATGAACGTTCAAATTGTGCATTGTGAATTCTTGAAATAAAAATTACGTGTAGATCTAGTAAAAGTAATCATTCGTAAAATATGAGTAGGTTTCTGAGTCTTTACAATACTGTAGAGGTAAATTAATAAACGGAATTTTAGATAGTTATCAAATGTAAGATTTAGAAAGCTTTTCAGGTGATTTGAGACATGAGCCCCAAGTCTAATACGGTATATAAATCTCACAATCTTGTGCAAAATTGATCTAATCCTCATCCTGTTACTCACGTTACAACCAGAATAAACCATAATTCCATAATTTAGCTGGCTCATTAGCAAAGCATGGGCCAATGTTTTCCTTACATTAGTCGGTAAGTAAAGATTCAGGTGATATAATCTGCGTAATGTAGAGCAAATCCTATAACAAATAGTATTAATATGTGGTTCAAAGGATAGATTTTCATCAATGATCAGTCCAAGGCATTTAATCGTGTCCATAATCATAATAGACTTTCCAGAGATCCTCAAATCTAAATTTAAATTTGGAGAAGCCGAAGGATTTGGTTTGAAAATAATTGACTTAGTCTTTTCCACATTGATTAAAAGTTTATTCTCATTCATCCACTCATCTAAAATATTCAAATCAAAATTAACGGTTGCCTGTAAAGCATCACAGAATTGGCTCTGACCAGACCAAAGCAATTGAATATCATCAGCATAGGCAAATGGATGGGCAAAACTGAGATTACAAAATAGATCATTAAGAAACATGGTAAATAAAATTGGACCAATAACAGAACATTGTGGAACACCCGATCTAACTTGTTTAATTAATGAAACCTTACCAGCAATAGAAACGAATTGCTTACGGTGGTATAAATATGACCAAATTAATCGGCATGCTGATTTTGAGAATCCGAAGTGCCTACTGAGTTTCATAACCAAATTGGAATGATCAACTTGATCAAATGCAAATCAACAGAGACCAACACACTAATTTTACCATAATTAAAATTTTCCCTAATAGTATCAGTGAGTTCAGTTAACAAATTAACCGTGCTATATCCCCTACGAAAACCATATTGACATTCATTAAGCAATCCTTTGTCAGAAATAAACTTCGCCATCTGTTCCTTTAATATTATCTCGAAAACTTTAGACAGCGTAGGTAGAATACTAATTGGTCGCATATTGTCCATAGATAACCTGACTCCACATATTTTATGTATGGAAACAAGTTATTGTAATTTAAAAACGAAAAAGGTACAATTGTACCTGTTCCGTAAGACTAGGGTCAAACTACCACTACTGAATACACATGTGGTTCAAACGACAGCGTATTAATTTTAACTTCAATTATGTGTCGTATACTTAATTTGGAAAACCGAAATCTAAATTTACTTCAACGAAAATATAAAATAAAAATTCGCAGTAATTACATTAAGGGTACTAACGAAGGGCTTTGCAAACTGTGTAAAAATACATCAACAGCCAGGCCCACGATATCGAATCGTGTAGTTTTAAGCGACAAACAGCTGATTTGCGGCACACTAATTTTTGTTTTGCCAAAAATAAATGCGATTGGTAACGTAAGCATTGTAGTACAAAATTGTGGCTAACTAACATTATAAGTGCTTTGTTTGTACGAACACAAATGTCAAAATCGCTCACTAGTTGATTTGTTGTCGTTTGCATAAACAAAAAAGACACAAACAAGTCTTTGTAAAAATTAATAAGAAAAAAAAGTAAAATGGAAAATAAAATGTAAGTAAATTATACTTTATATATATAACATGTTAATTGAAAAAAATTAACTATTTCAGTAGCAAAAAATCAAATTTTCATCAACTGCATGGAGGAGCATCCTGACTTTGCTCGAGGAAGTGTGATTTATGGGAGCAGTAAAATGGCAGCTGAGGAACAGATCGTAACATCTATTGGAAATACTAATAAAATGTATTTAAAAATATTTTGAATTTGTTCAGTCCTATATACTTATCACAAAGTTTAATTTACTACATATGTATCTATTTTTTTATATGTACACCTTTTTTCACAATATTTTCCAAACAAATTTTTGTTTTCAAAAACTTTTTTTACATACATACATTTACAGTCCAAACAAATTTTTGTTTTCACAAATTTTTTTACATACATACAAACATATACTTATGTATGTACATAAATAAACAAAATCAGAATAACAGGCAAATTTGTTTTTGTTGGTGTTTCACATATAAAAAGACGAAAATCGAAAACCATTCGTGTTCTATGAACAGGCTGTAAATTTGTTTACTACATTGCTGTCAAGGCTAATTAGCACACGGTTGCATTTTTACTGTACAATTTTAGCATTTCAGCGCTTTTTTTCTTGTATATTGGCGATTATTTTTTGATATGTTGATATGGCAGCTTCGTTGTTTATTTGCATTACGTTGGTAACGTAAAGCAAAGCGAACGATAAAGGTGGAAGTACATAACAGGGTTCTGAGCGCCATGCGTTGCAAGCATATGTCAAAAAAGTTAAAATAGTGTATTTTCATAAAGCAAGTTACAAGCAAAGTATGCAACACTGCTAAAGGCCTGGTTAGCCAAACGTTGCTGTATCGTAATGTAACGTCCCCTAACGTAGAAACGTAAGTGCACTTATAGAACATTTAAAAACGTGTCATATGTTTTGGACATAAACAACTAACAAAAAAACAAAACAGAAAATATATTGTGAAATAGTAATTTGTTTATAGTGTGTACTTAATAGTTTTTTATCAAATAATTAAAAGACAAATAAATAAATATGGATGCGTATTTGTGTGTTGGGCTACAGTTTTTTTAATTTGCTACAAATTTCTGAAATTTGCTTTTCTTCTTTCTTGCTGAAAATTTGTATAATAAATGTAGAGTTGCCATATAGTGAATTGAAAAAAGTACATTGAGGGAAAAAAACGTACATTTTAGTAAAAAAAATACATTGGATTTTTATTGAAAACTTTTTTTAAAATTCATTAGGAAATATACATAATATATGAAATGTATTGCTTTGGGGATAAGCATGTCTCTATGGCCATTTCGTCTCTGCTTAAGAGACTCGTCAGGAGACTTTTTCCCAAAGGTGGTAAGCAAAAATACAAATACTTATATTCAAATAGTTATAAACTAAATGCGAATCACATTTAGTATAAAAAAACCGAACAAAAGTATTTACAAAGCAATACATTTCTGTTTTTTAAAAATTGAAATTCTATTTTTCCTGTTCACCATTACGAAAAATAAAATGGCAAATAATAATACAAATAATAAGATCGTAATTATTGTTTACAACAAAGTAATAGCCCAAAATTATTCGGATTTTTATTTTTAAATTCTAGTCTATAATATTCAACTTTTCAAATGTAAAATAATTTGGTATAAATTTAAAAATAAATTTTATGCACGTATTTATAAAAAATATTTTAGGTTTATTGAGGATTTATTTGACAAGTATTGCATAGAAATATGTATTGTATATTTTATATACATTCATGTATTTGTAAAAACTTTTTTGAACTTGATTTACAATGCCATTTTTGCCAATGTAAGAAAATTGTAAAACTTGGCACAAGTGTGTTAAAATTAGTTTCAAATATCAATTCACGTTACAAACTTTCTATTAAAAGCTTGTTTGTTCATTTCCTTCTTTCAAAAGGGCAAAATCGAACTGAATGTTCTGTCAGATGCCGCGTTTGAATGCGGTATAGCCAATATAAACATACAAATTCTTTTCAAAATTTTGAAACAATCTACTATTTAACAATTCTATTCATTTTCTTTTAATACTTTTTCAGTAAATAATTTTAATTAAATGAGAGTTGGGTTTATTGCATTGAATTTGTAATGCATTATCGTTTCCACTACAACTAAAGGCGGGTTTAGACATACATGTCAAATTTTTGTGTAGAAGAGAATGAATAGTATCGTGTAAACTTTATATGTAATGAGAACGTACGACATTGAGAGAAAATACGGAGAAAATTTTGACAGTAGTAAGGCTCGCTTTGTTTTTTTTTTAATTTTTAAGAAAACAATCACATTCCATTAGATCAGAGATGCGCTTTTATTTTATTTTTTATTTATGCTTAATGTATTCACAATGTATGTAAAGTTTGTGTGGACGTATACGTGCATTTTATTCTTTCAATTGACTTTGATTTGATTTTTAAACAACCGTGTAGGCGTAAAAAAATCTGCCGTAAGACTTTTATTTTTAAAATACTGATGGAATGTCATAATATTTTTTCTATAAATATACGCAAAGTATTATCTTCTAAACTGTCCTTAAACGATATTGCAGCCTCCACTAAATGCAGATGGAAATAATTAACCTCTAAATTAAACCATTTTAGTGGTAGTGAAAATTTAGTGCGTTATATTAGAGGCGATAATGCACTATTTTTTTTTCACTACCACTAAATTTAGTGGAAAATTAAATTAAAATGAAATAAATAAATTCATCAAACGGTAGATCCATGTTAATTGTATTGACAAAAAATTATTCAATAACTTCTGTAGAATTACGAAATAAAATTTTTGAATTGAGACTTAAAACATAGACCTTTTTAAAATTATAGTACTTTGGTGCAAATGTACTTTAATATTATATAGAGTGTTCAGAACAAAAAAGAAATACAAAATTAAAAAAAAGTACATTAGCGTACCTTTTTAGGTGTTATGCAGAAATAAGTACATTGAACAAAACAAAATTACCCTTACTGCTTAAAAAAGGACGTTTGGCAAGCCTAAATAAACCAGCTGTTTGCAAATGTCCCGTAAAAACGTAGAGAATTTCTATTTTCTACAGATTGATACTTGCCGTTACGTTACATTTTTTATTCGGTAAGCGCTGCCATTACTTTGCATGTAAAATAAATGATCAGCTGACTCGTCAACGTTAAGATACGCTACGTTACGTTTGGCTAATTCTACCTTAACTCGAAAAAGTTGACCAACTTTTAAGGCCGTGTCAGATAAAACTTTTGCTTCGCGTTGCGTTACAGATGTGCTTTGACATTTAAGATAAAATGTACATGTTTATATGCCACTTGTCACATAAAGTGCTTTTAACGCAACGCAAAGTGAAAAGTTGGCCAACTTTTAACTTTTTGCGCGCTTTGACAATCTGCTGTTAATTTTTCTTTAAATAGTTTTGAAAATTTGCAGTTTTAAGTGTTCTTTATTTAGTTTTGTGTTAAAATTTTGTTTAAAACTATAAAAGTAAATTTATATTGGGAGTTGAGAGTTTTAAAAAAAGAGATAAACAAACAACGCTACTGTTAAAGCTTTTATTGTGTCATACACCTTTTGCTTTACGCTTTTTGGTCAAAGTTTTAAATGTCACGCAAAGCAACAAAGTTTTATCTGACACGGCCTTTAACTTTTACAAGCGTTGACAGCTGGGTGAATGAAAAAAATGATATCACTAATACATATAAAATAAAAGTGTTTACGTTTTTATGTAGAAAAAGAATACTGTTTGAAAAATATAAAAGAATTAGTTGTGGTTTTATGATTGGATTGTGAGAAAAACATTTTATTTAAAAACTATATACAATTTTTGTGAAAACATACATTTAAACTTAATAATAATACACATATATACATATATATATGTATACATATTTAAGTGGCGCCTGTAAAGTATGGTATGTAACTTGCCATTTTAAAAGCATTAAACGTATTAAAGTTTTAAACGCGCTCAGCATCTAACGCTTGTTATGTATTTCCACCTTAAATTGACAATTAGTGAGCCGCAATTTAGATTCACAGTGAGTGATTGAGTTTCTTTCTCTTAAGTTTTCTTTCGACATCGTGGGCCTCGCTGCAAATTTTTTCTTTGCAACAACAAAATATACACAACATTTGAAATTTGCATTAATTGCACTGAAAAAAACTTAAGTAAATTGGCCGTGTATTTTTGCTTAAAAACTTTTGACATTTCTACAGCCACATATTTACGAATGTGAAGATAACAACTAAAAGGAAAAAATTATATTACTTCATATATACAAAACACGTGCTTTCTTTTTTAGTTATTGCCTTTATTTATTAAAAAATCAATTATTTTTTACTTTCCGCTGCTTTTAGGCATTTTTATTTGTAATACACTTATTTTTCTTTTTAAAGAATACGCAGTGGTTTTGGCATTTTAGGAGGGAGATGCCAGATGTTTTTGAGTCTATAAATCCGGCAGCACTAAGTCGAACAAATACTTTAAAAAATACAATTAATTATAAAAGGACGCTCACGATCTATAGTCATTTGCACAGCAAGCAAATTTGCTTAGTTTTAGTTTGCACAGTTTCAATCGTGAGTACCCTTATTGTAAAAAATAAATTATATAAAAATAATTATAAAAAACTACATACTAAAAAATATATTTAATAGCAAAATTCCCGTCGGAACTGATGAATTGGTGTAAGAATTTGGAAAAGTAAATGAAGTAATTCAGTGTCGTGAGAATATCGTCTTATAATTATTAAGACTATAATGTAAAGTCTTGCTATAATCGAGCGTGCACTGTTCTCTAAATAAAACTTTTAGTTGTCCATATAGAAATGACTCCCATACTTACAGTTAAATGGAAAGTGGAGTAAATAAATATGTATATGTATGTATATTACCTGTTCTACTGAAGTTATTAAACGTTTTTCATTTATTTCGTATCCAAATTCATAGAGCAGTATTTGGTCTGCTATTGTGATATTTTGAAGTATCGATTTAATGTACTCCAAGCATTTATTAAGAAGTGACGTTACCATATACTTATGGCATATGCGATATATTTCTATGATTTCCAAAGTACCGAAATTTTTAAAAAGCTCACTATATGTTTTTGCGTTGTGATAATATATCAAGAAACAAAAGTTTTTGAAATCCTTCGGATAAAAGTCTTCAATATGAACTTCCGGCATTATTTCTCCTTCCAAAAAATGTCCAGTAAACAGTTTTTCGAAAACAGGCGATTCTAAAATAAACATTATTTTATGGCCGAAAAGTATTTCAATTTCTTCCTTATTTGGTGGTCCCACAACAAATTTGCAATCTGCCAAGTAGCCTTCATTTAATAACTTTTTAACCTTTTTATGGTGGCTAGAAGGACAAAAAAAAAAATAAATATGAGACGTTGCTATATGTATTATGTTTGTAAATACAGTGCACACGAGTTATGTCAACCAATAAGAATTCAATACATTCTCTACCCATGACCATTAACTGGAAACAATAACCATATGCAGTATTAATTTTCCTAGTTCAATAAACTTAATTTTTGCTAATCAGAAATAATAACAAATAACAAAATTTAAAGCTTAATAAAATGCATACTGCTTATTTAAGGTGGTTTTACACCAGTGGTCTTCACCAGTATTACTCAGGTAAATAAATTGTTCGGATATTTTTTTAGTTTTTCTTACTCTCTTCGTGAATATTACAACCAGGGTTGCTTAATTCCACAAAAATTCTGGCAAACACCTTCTTAAAATATACCAAAACTACCCGTATCGTTAATTCTTATTATATTAGTTTAAAATTAAATGTATTGTACTTTATTAACAGATATCACTTTTAGAATTCCTGGAAACCAGTTTTGTTTTATTTTCCTATGAAAAACTTAATTAATTATAAAAAATTTGCAATGTTAAAAATCTTTCATAAAAAGAAATCCATACGCTTTGTTTTCATCATGTTAAACGACAACCACAGTTATTACAAAAACATGTGTGTGAGACAAAAATTGCGTATGTGTTTATGTTTTATTAGTTTTCAGGAGAGCTAAATTTGTTTGTCAGACACTGAGAAGTTATGATAATAAGCAACATAAACTTGTTAATGTTTATATTTCTTTTAACTACATTTCAATTTGTTAATAGCATTTACAATTTATTTCATGAATAATTTAAATAAATTAGTTTAAATTTTAAAATTAGGGGTTTTTAAAACGAAAATTTTCACAAATTTCATTCAAGTTGTTAGAAACAATACAAATGAAGAAACCAATCTCATCTCTCAGTGTATTTTTGTGTGACTCTCTTTGTGAAGACCACTGTTTTACACTATCCCACTGAGTATAACGACACGTCAAAAACTCAAATAAAATGAAAAAGTATAATAGTGTGAAAACAATATGTAATGAATTGTCAAAAAAAAACGGAGAGAAATTTAACAGTCGTATGGCTCTCATCATTTTTAGAAATTTTTCTAAACCATTAGATTTTTCATTTTATCAGAGCTGCTTTTTATACAAATATAAGAAAAAATCAGGGTTGGAAAACTGGAAATTATTCACCATAATTCTGCTTATTCCTTTTTTTATTAAATAACTACAAAATATAGTTAACATTTCAAGTTCTTTCCCTTTAATATAAAATAAATTACAAATATTTGATGTAAAAAATAATAAAATATGGCTTATATTATGAAATATTAATAAAACAAATATTGCCGTATAAACATGTCCATCGTTGGAGAAAGTGAAAACACAAACAGCTGGTGTTTTCATTTTATTTGAAATGTGATGGTGTAAAAGCAAAATGTAATAAAAACATTTTACTTTTGACAATCAGACCAAAAACCATTAGATTTTGTTTCGACAAAATCCAATGAAAATCTTAAGACTTGTAGAATAGTGTAAAAGCACCTTTAACAATATTTCGCAATCATGCTATAAACACATTAAAAGCTACCAACCATCGACTACAAGTTGTCAGAAATAGAATACATGTGTGCATATGAGAATAATGATTTTAGTGGCAACACGACTACCGACCACACGACTACTTTTGTAGCCCGTAGCCAACTTAGGCTAATTTCTATTTTTCTTGGCGACAATATACAGTTTAGTGCTGCCAATACAATAAGATGCATGAAAAAGTTGTTTAAAAAGGTGGAAAAAAATTTAAGTTGCACCACTGAAAAAAAATCAATTTTTTTAATTTTTTGTTTAGTTTTCATTTACATATTTCATTTATTTACATCAGTTTTTATTTCATTTTTAATTTACTATTTAATTACCTTTTTAATTTTCTTAAATGTTTATTCATTTATCTATAATTTTTTGCGTTATTAAAATAAATAAGTTTGTATGTTTTATTTAGATTATGTTCAAAGTGTCAAAACAGATGTTTATTTTGTAGCCGTAGTCGTTATTATAATTAAGTAGCTGGCTACTTGATTTCTTTTGTAGCCAGCGAATTTTATAGTCGTGTGTTCGATGGTCGATAGCATCATTATTTTTTTTTTTTTTTGCAATAATTTTCAACAAATGTCAGCTGAATTTTTAAATAGTATTTAGTTTTTAATTATTGTAATAAGTTTTAAGTTTTTCACGCGACGCCATTATCATACTGAATGAGAAGTCGCTTCAATTAATCAACGCCCGAGAAGGCGTGATTAATTACAGATTTGGGGCTATCACACTAAATGTCTACAAGGCTGATGCCCAGATGGCTCGGCTTCCCCCAGCTGGGTTGTCGACCCCGCAGCTTCAGCCTAGTAACTTTAAGGTAACCGCTTTAGAAAAGGATGTGGGTAGCCAATCCTCTCAGAGCTCCAAATTGAGTTATGTTTCCAATTCCGAGTTGGTCATCCAGATAAATCTTCATAAATCCAAAACTGCGTCTGCGGCCTTGCTCCTACTTCTTGCGAAGGAAGACTGGGAGCTAGTCCAGGAACCTTGGACCGTTGATAGGAAGGTTTGTGGACTCAACGCCGTCGGTTACAGGACGGTGTATATTATGGACACAGGTAGGCCTAGGGCTTGCATTTTGGTTAAATCCTCAATTGATACTTTTCTCCTTCACAGGTTCATAGACAAGGACACCGTGGCTATGGTGATTACCTTCGGCAACTCATCTCTATGGACAGTGTCCTCGTACTTCGCCAATGACTACGGGCCTAACCACCCGCAGGAACCCGTTGGTCAGCTGGTTACCGAGGCGAATAGACAAGGTATCCCGGTTTTGATTGGCTGCTACGCCAACGCACATTATTTGGTGTGGGTCAGCTCGAATACCAATGAAAGAGGTGAGTGTCTTTTTGACTTCATTTTGATGCATAATCTTAGTATTGCCAATCGCGGTGATGAACCAACTTTCTTGACTTCGACTAGAAGGGAGATTCTTGATATCACCCTGGTTAGTGATCATTTTTCTGATCCTTCTCGGATCACATTGTCTTCTGTTTCGACCTAGCTGTTTCCCCCTGCAGGCAGATTCTTTATGTTAACAGGAGACGTACGGACTGGTCTCTCTTTATGGAAAAGCTTCGGCAGGATCTTCCGGAGTCTCCTCCCATCATCCGTAACTGCCCGGACATTGACAGGGCAGTGGAGTTATTATCCGCTTCCCTTGAGAATGCTGCTTTATCCTCCACTAAGACTCCTGTGTACAGGGGCAGGCCTAGGCCTAACTGGTGGAACCAGGATATTGAGAACCTTCGTCGTCTGTGTGGTAGGCTCTTTAACAGAGATAAGTCAACAGGCGAGTGGGATCTGTACAAGGCGAAGAAAAGAGAGCTGAAATATGCGATTAGACGGGCGAAGAGAGCTTCGTGGGGGGAGTTCTGTGGTAGCGTTGAATCCTCAGCGGAGGTCAGCCGTCTTCGCAAGGTTTTGAGGTCCTCCAAGGGATCTCTCGGAAGCATTCGGAGATCTTGGCTGGACTACCTCAACTGGTGAGACGCTGAACCTGCTTCTAGACACTCACTTTCCGGAGAGTGTCTACGCTGCAGGCCAGACCGTTTTTCGCGGGGTCGCGCCCGTTCCGGGGCACCCCTCCTTAATTCGCATAACCTCTGAGCAATTGCACTGGGCTATAAGTTCCTTCGAACCATTCAAATCCCCTGGTCCAGATGTCATTATTCCGGCTGATCTGCAGAATGGTGATGATCTCATTCTCCCCTGGCTCTTGACGGTCTATAATGCCTGTCTGGATCTCATCTACATTCCTCTGAGCTGGAGGATCGCAAATGTGGTGTTCATTCCCAAAGTCGGAAAAGCATCACACGTGCACCCTGGGGACTTTAGACCAATTAGTCTATGTTCTTTTCTATTGAAGACGTTGGAGAGAATTCTTGACCTCCATTCAGGAACTAGATCAACCCTTCACTATTATCTACCTCCCAGCATGCCTACACCAAAGGGAGATCGGTTGACACCGCTCTGCACTCACTGGTCTCTCAGGTGGATAGGTCATTGCATTTCAGGGAATTTACGTTGGTTGCCTTTCTTGATATAGAGGGCACCTTCATGTATATCTGCCCTACGGGTATCGTAAAAAAATCGTATCTCTGATCGGTCTTGGACTGGACTCTGGTCTGGTTAAATTCATCGAGCTTCTGCTTAGGTCGCGATTGATATCCGCCACTATTGGGACTACAAGGTGCCAGAGGGTGACTGCTAGGAGGGGTACCCTCTCCACTTCTCTGGAACCTTGCTGTCAACACTCTTCTAATCGAGCTGGAAAGCTCTTGTAACAGAGTTGTTGCTTATGCTGATGATATCGCCATTGCGGCGTCTGGGATTTGTCCGCAGACACTGTCTGACAAGCTCAACCTCGCTCTTAAGATTGTATCTAGGTGGTGCCGGGAATTTGGACTATGTGCTAATCCTGGTAAGACGGAGTTGATGCTCTTTACAAGAGGGTACAAGGTACCTCATTTCACTCTGCCCAGTTTAAACGGGGTTGAACTGCACTTGAGCACCTCGGTTAAATATCTTGGTCTCATTTCAGACCCCATGTTGAACTGGGGGCCTAATCTGGCTGAAAGGGCTCGTAAAGCTGCCTGTGCTATCTACTGCTGCCGCAGAGCAGTGGAGACAAGATGGGGACTACGTCCCCGCGTAGTTCGCTGAATTTACTCAGCGATCATAGAACCAAATCTTCTATACGGAGTGGTCTTCTGGTGGACCGCTCTCGACAGGAACTGCAATGTTAGACTCCTTGACAAGGTCAGGAGGTCTGCGGCAGTGCAGATTACTAGTGCATTACGGACCACCCCCACGAGGGCACTCTTTGTTATGTTGGGATGGCTTCCGTCTAAGATTTTTGCCAGGCAGCAGGCCAAACTGGTGGCGGTAAGACTCAATGCACTAACACGGTGGAATATCGTCCCCTCCGGGCACTCCTCTATCCGTTTAGAGGAACCTCGGATACAGGACAATATTGATTTCACCGAGACTGGAACTTCACAGAGACTTCTACACGTGGATCCTAAGTAGGGAGGACTGGGCTTCTGGCGAGGTCGTCCCCAGAGGATCAGTGGAAGTCTATACTGATGGTTCTAGGATGGGAGATAGAGTGGGGTGTGGGATCTATTCAGAGTTGCTCGCCCTCTTCATATCCCTTCGCCTCCCCGATTTGTCACGCTGCAAAAGTGATACTTCAGGGAGGCACTCCCACTGCTAGTATCACCATATTATCTGACAGCCAGTGCCTCGTTTCTGTATTACTCGACTCGAGAAATTACTCACATGTGTGTGTGTTGAAACAAAAAATCCCAACGTTTTTTGAATCGTCGTTAAAAAAGTGTTTCTGTATCTGCATGCGAAAACAATCAAAACAAACTCTTTTCCAACGGGAATATTTCCAGTTTCAATGTGTGAAACGAAAGCAAAACGTTAAAAAAAATATTAATTGTGAAAAACAGTGTTGTCAGATTAGGGAATTTATCACCAAAATGGGGATTTTTTTTTCTGAAATGGGGATAAAAAAATTCATTTGTGGATTGGGACTTTATTGTGGATAATCGACAAATGTTTGACGGTTTTTACAATTTGGTTGCTTATTTAATTATATATTATAGATTTCTTTCATTCCATTTTATCTGTTACGAACGCTTTACCTCGCTGTGACCAATCTGGGCTAACTCTCTCTCCGGGGGTGATTCATTGACCCATTTCACCGTTACGCAACAATAAAAAATTTTTTGTCAATAATACTTACTTACTTACTTACTTACTTAGCTGGCCATAACAACCCGTTAACGGGTTTCGGCCTGCCTCAACACTAGTCTCCAGGCGTCTCTGCTAAGCGCACGCCTTCTCCAGTTGGTCACACCAATTGATGACAGGGCTCCATCTACCTGGTCTTTCCAACGTAAACATGGACGTCCTCTACGCCGACGTCCAGTGACCTTCGCATCGAAAACCTTTTTCGCTGGAGCAGATTCTTCCATCCGAACAACATGGCCGAGCCAGCGCAGCCGCTGGATGTTAATGCGCTGGACAACATCTACGTCGCCGAGGAGCTCATACAGCTCATAGTTGGTCCTTATGCGAAACTCATCGCCTTGCTTCAGTGGACCAAAGATCTTGCGAAGAATTTTTCTCTCAAACACTCCCAGGACCGCTGCATCGGCACAAGACAGCGTCCATGCTTCCGCACCATAGAGAAGCACCGGAAGAATAAGCGACTTGTAGAGTGTTAACTTCGTCGCACGAGAGAGGTCTCTGTTACTAAACTGCCTACCGAGACCGTAGTAGCACCTGTTGGCCAGTGTAATTCTTCGCTTGATCTCCAGACTGACATCATTCTTGCTGGTAATGGCGGTGCCAAGGTAGATGAACTCCTTGACCACATCGAATGTATAGTTGCCGGCTGTAACCTGGGAGCCGATGCGATCAGCATCCCTACTCGTCGACAACATGTACTTCGTCTTGCTCTCATTTACCGCCAGACCCATTTTAGCAGACTCTCGTTCAATAGCATTAAAGGCTGCGGTGACATCTCGCTTGGTATGCCCAATGATGTCTATGTCGTCGGCATACGCAAGGAGCTGGACACTTTTATTAAAAATAGTGCCATTACGATGTACACCCGCCTTTCGCAGAACACTCTCCATGACGAAGTTGAAGAGGTCGCAGGATAGGGGATCGCCTTGTCTGAAACCTCGCACGGTATTAAAAGGCTCGGAGAGGTCTCTTCCTACCTTGACGGAGCTGCAGGAGTTGCTCAGCGTCATTCTGCATAGCCTTATCAGCTTAGCAGGAATACCGAGCTCAGACATTGCGGCATAAACGCGATCCCTTATTGGGCTATCGAAGGCTGCCTTATAGTCGACAAAAAGATGGTGTGTGTCGACTTGACTTTCATGGGTCTTCTCCAGGATTTGGCGCAGTGTGAATATCTGGTCAATGGTGGACTTACCAGGTCTGAAGCCGCACTGATAAGGTCCAATCAGTGAGATGGCGAATGGCTTCAGTCGTTCACACAATACGCTCGTAAGAACCTTATATGCGATAGGGAGGAGGCTTATACCCCTGTAGTTGGTGCATATCGTGGGATCTCCCTTTTTCAGGATGGGACAGAGAGCACTAAGATTCCAATCGTTGGGCATACTTTCCTCCAGCCATACTCTGCAAATGAGCTGGTGCATGCACCTAACCAACTCATCGCCTCCATACTTGAAGAGTTCAGCTGGCAAACCATCAGGTCCAGCTGCTTTGTTGTTCTTCAGTCGCCATATGGCAACCTTGACCTCTTCACGGCTGGGGGACGGGATCTCGACGTCGTCGTTAATGATTGGGTCCGGCACAGCATCTCTAGAGGCGGAATTTGTGTCGCCATCGCCCTGCAATAGATTAGAGAAGTGCTGTCTCCATAATCTTAGTGTTCCTTGTGCATCTGTAACCAGGTTACCATGTTCGTCTCTGCAGAAGGTTGCTCCGGGCTTTAAACCAGTAGTAAGACGCCTTATCTTTTTATAAAAATTTCGAGCATCATTTCTACTCCTGCATATCTCGATTTCCTCACGATCACGCCTTTCTTGCTCTCTTTTCTTCTTTCTAAATAGGCGTCTCTCTTCCCTCCTCTTTTCTCTATACGCCTCCACCGTTGCTCTTGTAGTGGTGGACTGCAATGTTCGTCTATAGGCAGCGTTCTTTGCTGCAGTGGCCTCACGGCACTCTTCATCGTACCATTGGTTTCTGCGGGGAGGACGCTCAAAACCAAGAACTGTTTCGGCAGCGCTGCGCAGGGAGTGAGCGATGTGAGACCACTGTCCACCAATACTTTCGAGGGAGGATGGGATGTAATTGAGCTCGTTAGAAAGACGATCGGAAAACGACCTGGCTGTCTCTTGTGATCGCAGCTTTTTGATGTCCAGCTTCCCTTGCACACTAGAACGTGTCGTATTCGACGCGCATATACGCAGTCGCATCTTGGCTGCGACAAGATAATGGTCCGAGTCGACATTTGGACCCCTAAATGTGCGCACGTCTAGTATGCTGGATACATGCCTTCCATCAATCACAATGTGATCAATCTGGTTGTTGGTAGATCGATCAGGAGAGAGCCAGGTGGCCTTATGGATATCGAGATGCTGGAACCTGGTGCTACAAACTACCATGTTTCGCGCCGCGGCGAAATCGATCAGTCTCATGCCGTTCAGTGAGGTGGAATTATGAAGACTGAACTGTCCGACAGTGGGGCCAAAGATACCTTCACGTCCAACTTTCGCATTGAAATCGCCGAGGACAATTTTGGCGTCATGTGCCGGACACCTATCGTATACGTCCTCGAGCTTTGCGTAGAAAGCATCTTTGACCGCATCATCCTTCTCTTCCGTCGGGGCGTGCACGCAAATAAGGCTGATATTATAAAACTTTGCCTTTATTCGGATCATAGCAATTCTTTCGTTCACGGGGGTGAACTCCGAGACAAGATGGCGCAGTCTCTTACTTACTACGAATCCGCAGCCAAATTCGCGTCTCTTCTCATGGCAGCTGTAGTAGATGTCACATGTTGCTTGCCTCGTACAACCTTGTCCTATCCATCGCATTTCCTGGATGGCGGTGATGTCAGCCCTACATTTCGTGAGAGCATCCGCCAATTGGATAGAGGCACCTTCCCTATAAAGGGTTCTCACATTCCAGGTGCATATCCGTAAATCATAGTCCTTAAAACGTTTGCCAAGTTCGTCAACATAAAAGGGGGTCCGTTTAGAGGCTATAGTATTGGTTTTCATTGAAAAAAATGTTTTTACGTGGTGGGTTTCAAGCCCTACGCACAACCCAAATTTAAAGTCCAGGGGATTGGACAATCGCCGCATACATTAGTTAACAAGCTAGCGGGTGCTAGAATGTCATCCAGGAGGGCCGCGTGGAGGCTGTATGTCGACTTGAATACAACGGGAACAAGGATCGTTCTGGAGGCCGCCAGGTTGACCCCAATCAGAGACTTTACCTTGTCCGAAGTATCCCATCCATTTGTCAATAATTCAAAATGAATATACATTACAATGTTGACGAGAAACGCATGAGAGATAAGCCATAAATGGAATCTAAAAAAAACACAGTTGAAAAAAATTAAAGACAGAAGAATTTATACCGGGCAGATGTATTCAACCCGTTTTTCGTCGCCCACCCAACCTAATTCAGCCATTGATGCAACCACTGAACCCTACACACTATCATACTCATCCGTTCATTTCATCACGTAAGTACTGAATTTTGCAGTACTGAATTTATTTTTCTGTGAGCGTATTGATGTTTTGTCAATTGAAGACATCAAATTTGTTGCAGTCAAAATCAAACTCAAAAATATATTCTTATTTGTCACCTGCTCGTATATTCCTCCTAATTCTACTTCTATTATTTACGATCAGCATATTTCTGCTATTAATATTGCATTACAACAATCAAAACCATCAGATATTTGTATGGTTTTTGGCGACTTCAATCTGCCTTACATATGTATATTGGAACAACCTTTCTGATCAGAATTATTTAACTCCAACTATATATAATGATTTCATACAATCTATGTATAGCAGTGGCCTTTTTCAAATCAACCACATACATAATGCCTTTGGTAAACTTCTGGATCTTGTTTTTGTTAACCAGCCGTTGGATATTTCTATACAAAAATCGTTACCAATTACTCTTCCTGAAGATATTCATAATCCAACATTGGATGTTGAAATTTTCCAACCTTTAAATAAAACAACGATAATTGATTGCATTAATAAAAAAAGAAAAGTATATTGTTTTTCTAGAGCAAATTATACTAAACTCAATAACATGATATCAAATATTAACTGGGATTCTATAATTTCTGGAGACAATCTTGATATTGCTTTATCAAAGTTTTACATTGTTTTGTATAACTGCATTTCGGAATTTGTTCCATTAACGACTGTACGTAAGAATAATAGTCCACCGTGGAATAATAATCTATTAATAAATGCTAAAAATAAGAAATATAAGTATTGCAAAATATTTAAAAAATCCGGTCTATCAGATGATTTCCGAAAATACTTAATTGCACGTTAAGTATATAACAAGATGAACAAATTTTATTATAATAACTATATTACACACATGAAGTCTAAATTGAAAACAAATCCTAAATCATTCTAGTTTTATAAATTCTAAACGTCGCGTATCTGATTACCCTAAGTACTTGAAATTAAACTCCTGCTTTGCTGATAATGATGATCAAATTTGCAATATGTTCGCTGATTTGTTTTCTACTACTTATTCTAATAATGTGTACAACAATAATTTGCCTTATCCCTTTGAGATATCTCATTCTCCTGGAGTGCACTTTTCATCAATTAATATTAATACAGTTTCTTCCCATCTAAAATCGTTAAAATCTTCTTGCAGTTATGGTCCAGATGGAATACCTACTTGCGTTTTAAAAAACTGTGCTTTATCTCTATCGTATCCTCTTACTACATTGTTCAATATGTCTATAAACTTATGCTACTTACCTCTGGTGTGGAAAAAATCATTTATAATTCCATTGTTCAAAAATGGTAGTAGGATGGATATAATAAATTATAGAGGAATTGCTAAGCTAATTGCTATACCTAAGCTTTTGGAAAAGATCTTGACCGATAATCTATCTCATCAAATAACCTCATTAATCTCTAGTTGTCAGCATGGCTTTTTTAAATCAAAATCCACAATTACGAATATTTTGGAACTTACTACCAATGTAAATGATTGCTTTTTATATGGAAATCAAACTGATGTTGTTTATACGGACTTTAGCAAAGCCTTCGATAAAGTAAATCATGATATCTTAATCTTTAAATTATCGCGTATGGGATTCAGTACTACTACTTTGAAATGGCTATATTCTTATTTAACCAATAGAACTCAGCAAGTAAAATTTAGAGATACTTTATCGATAAATATTATTGTTCCCTCTGGTGTCCCCCAAGGAAGTCATCTGGGTCCCATGTTATTTACTTACTTTATTTATTAATGACTTGCCTACTGTCATTCTATATTCCAATATACTAATGTTTGCTGATGATGTAAAGATTTTTAAAACTTTGAAAAACCCCACAGATCATAGTTTGCTGCAATTGGATATTGACAAAATTTATAATTGGTGTCAAATAAATTTAATGGAACTTAATATTCAGAAATGTAAACAAATGTCTTTCTACAGAATACATAATTCAGATACTCGTTATAACATTATTGATGTAATGCTTATTAAAGTCGATAATATTAGTGATCTTGGTTTATTGTTGGATCAACGACTTAATTTCCGTGATCATATAACATCAATGGTTAAGAGAGCTAATGGCTTCCGTGGCTTTATGAAACGTTGGTCCAAGAAATTTTCTGATCCCTATATCACTAAATTACTATACACTTCGTTAGTTCGTCCCATTCTTGAGTATGGATCAATCATTTGGGATCCACACTATAATATCCATATAGAAAGAATTGAATCTGTACAAAAGCAGTTTTTATTGTTTTGTACACGAGGTCTTGGATGGAATTCATATGTATTGCCATCATATACCAGTAGGCTTGCTCTCATTAAATTACCAACGTTAAAAAGTCGTCGAGTTATGTTAAGTGTTACTTTTCTTCTTGATTTAATTCGTGATGATGTTGACTCTGTGTTCCTGACTAGTAAAATAAATTTTTGTATTCCAACCCGTCAAACTAGGAATTTTCAATTAATTAATGTAAAATTCAATAGATCAACCTATGCTTATAATGATCCCTTTCGTCGTATTTGTGTACATTTTAATAATTGTTATCATCTTATAAACTTTGCGGAAAGTAATTATGTAGTAAAAAGTAAAATTATTTTATATTTAAATACCTAATTTGCCTAATTATTAATGTATGTATGTATATATAATTTTACCTTAGTCTGTAAAGATGTATTGTCCATAGACCTAAATTTAAATAAATAAATAAACACACATTGAAAGAATTTCCAATAAAAGTATGAATTTATAAGCATGACTTGTTTAAACCTCATACTTTTTAGTTTGGTTTATTTTCTCATATAAACAAAAACATCTCTATACCATTATATTTCCGCCACCGATTTTAATGGTTTTATTGCGTAGGAATTTATTATTAGAGGGTCTCCTTATAGTTAAACTACTACTGAATGGTATGGGAATGTTTTTCATACTATGGCACAGGACATCTATGTAAAATTGAAGGTACAATAGATACCGTATACTAAACAAATATTTTAAACGGCATCAAGATGTCATGCTGAATATGAAATGGCACATCGATGGGTGTTTCACTAAGTTAACAACCCAAAACAGACATCGAAGCGAGCAAAAAGTTATTTTCAAGATATTTGCGTCAAAATTGTAAGGTGGTCGCTCAGTTTCCAGAGTTAAATCCTATTGAAAATTTATACCAAATTGTCAAAGCGGCTCTGAGGAAAAACTCTTCTAATAAGGAACGCTTATGGGAATATGTTAAAGATGTTCGCAAAAACATTGCAATCGATATGCTTTAAAGACTTGTGGACTCAATGCCAAAACGCTTTTGGGACCTTATTTAAAATCAGGATGATTCCACTAATTACAGAATAGTAGTAATTTGGTTTCATTAATAAAAAAATGTTTCTTTTAGGCCATCAAATTTGAAGAGTATATTTTTTGAACAGCCAAATTTAGTAAATATTAACAATATTTTTGAATACATGGTTTTTTAAGTTTTGATCTTGGGAAGTTTTATGTTTTTCATTTTATTAACTTCTTAATTGATATTTTATATAAAAACTAACAAAAATATTAATCACATTATTCTGAAGTTTTTTGGTCACAAAGCTGCTAGAACATGGTCAATCTTTTTTATAGACCACCACTGTAAATAGACATACATATCAAATCAAATACAGGCATAGAAATGGCTATATGGTACAAAGCGAACATTGATTTTAGAATTCAAAATTTTAAGTTGCAAGAAATTTACTACGTATTTTTTACAACACTGTATTAGCAACTTTTCAAAAAATGAGTTTGCCTTTGACTTTCCTGTTATAAATTTGCCGTTATTTTGCATTGTATATACCCATAATGAATTTTTTATAAGAAATAGATAAATGGTACAAAGTATATAAAAAATTTTAATTAATTTTATTTTATTCAAATACAAATTTAAAATAAATATTATTGTAAGTAAACTGTAGCTGTTTAATAATGAAAGTATAATAAATGTTATTAGTTAATTCCTATCATAATTATAGTGCATAATGCCGCGTGGAACAAAACTTTCTGCTACGGAGCAAGCAAAAATCGACGCATATCGAGAATCTGGACACACTGTTAGAAAAATTGCACTCAACCTAAATAGATCAAAAACAACAATTCAAAATTACTTGCGAGACCCAACATCTTACAGAGAAATTAAAAGACAAGGACCCAAACCCGTTATAACACAACGAGATAAAAGACAAATTAAACGTCTTGCAATTATGGAGAACTTAAGCTGTGGGCAAATAAAATCAAGAACAAATTTAAACGTAACGGTGAGACGAATAAACCAAATTTTAAATGAAGATGTCAACATTTCAAGACGTAAAATGGTCCGGAAACCAAATCTTACTCATAGACATAAAACAGTAAGATTAGCGTTTGCCGAAAAATATAAAGGGTATTGGAAGAAAAAAGGTTCAGAAACACTGAATACAGTCGGTAGAAATTTTAAAGGAGGTTCTCTTATGACATGGGCTGCTTTTGGATATAAAGGGAATTCTCCTATTTGTTTTGTTTCACACAAAATGAATGCGGAGAACTATGTCGAGTTATTAGACAATGTTCTCATTACATTTGCTGAGGAAACTTATGGAGATAATTTTACCTTCCAGCAGGATAATGCGCCAATACACGTTGCTAATAAAACCAGACAGTTTTTTGTTAATAAAAGTATTCAAATTTTGGACTGGCCGTCTCTTAGTCCAGATTTAAACCCGATGGATAACTTATGGGGAATATTAAGTAATAATATCTATAAAAATGGTCGGGTGTTTGAGACCCTAAAAGATCTCAAAGTAGCAATATCATCGGAATGGACAAAAATACCTCAGGATACTTTTTATACTTGAATAAACTCAATGCCGTTTAGATTATCCGAAGTTATAAGTAATGGTGGGGGTCCAACTAAATATTAAACCAACATTTTTTAGTAAATTTTAATGAACATGATTAATTTTCTATTTTTTTTTAAATTTCTTTCTTTTTGTACCATTTACTTATTTCATACTACATTTTTAACTCTTTTTGTATAATAATAATATAAATGAATTGATAATAAAAATATATTTTATAAACAATGTAAAATTTCTTAAGTATCTATAATTTTTAGTAAATTGAAATTTCTTGATACAATAAAAAATTTATTTCATAAAAATATTTGTACCATATACCTATTTCTATGCCTGTAGTATATATTGCATTCAGTTTTCACAATTAATATTGACCTTTGTAAAATAGTATATATTTATACCTACATCAAAGCATATGTATCTATGCAAAATTATTGATACAGTTTCTGTTGGGATTTTTGGGGATGTGAATTTTAAAATCGGGGATGAAAATTCAAAACTGGACAACCCTGGTAAAAATGCAAACAAACCAATAAAAAATTTATATAAAGAGAAATGCAAAACTATAAAAAGAAAGAATATACATTTAATAACAAAATTAAACTTAAAAGAAACCAAATTTAAAAAAATTAAGTTAAGAAAAATGTATATAGTGTTGTGATAATTACTACTAAAATAAATGTCCGGCGTATTATATTGCGAGTTCTTCGTCGCCAACTAAGGGATACTACCGATCCTTTTAATATTCCGGAGCAACGATTTAGGGAAATTTGCTTTGAAATTCTTTCGATTTTCTAAAATAAAACAAATTCATATTTATACATATTTTTTAACAGAAACTTAATGAGCTACTTATGAACACTTGCCTTTTCCGTCGATTTAGCTTCCATTATTTATGTATTTTTTGTTCTTTTTTGTGAATAAATAAATGCCACAAAATATTACTCGTAATTTTAATAAAAAAATCAGCCATTCAATATTATTTTTGTTAAAAAAAGCAACGCAATATTATTTGTAATAAAAAAGCCACACAATATTATTTAAAAAAGGCACAAGATACAAAAATTGTTTTTTTTTTTGCAAAACACTTTTCGCACCGTTTTAATATGCGGCTTATTTTGACACTTCATTCGGTTCAGTTTTCACAAAAAAAGATACAGAAACACTTTTACTCACATTTTTCCAATAATAATTGGAAAATTACATAAATGACAGATAGTACAGAAACACATATGTATGTGAGAAACAGCACATTTTGTGTCAATTCATATAGTTTTTGTTTCAATTTTTTCGTTTCATGTGTGATATTACTTGAGTCGAGTAATACAGAAACGAGGCACAGGCGGCGGTCAGATCCCTGTCGAGTATGACCACAAACTCTAGGATTGTCGGCGACTGTCGCGATACCCTGGTGGCACTCTCGGGACAGTGCGAGGTTAATTTGATCTGGGTTCCTGGTCACAGGAACATCGCGGGTAATTGTAGTGTGGATGAATTGGCTAGGGCGGGCACGTCTCTGCCGAACGTTCTTCCTCATGTGAAAGTGGGTATACCTCTCTCTTCTGTTAGACTCCTTATTAGAAGGAAACATTTATTGGACGCGGACCTGGTCCTGGTCGCGGGAGGAGTCTTGTCAAATTTCTAGACTCACCTGGCCCAAGCTGGACTTGAGGCGTACCAATCAACTCTTTAAACTGAATCGCAGGGACATATCTTCCGTTGTATCTGTCCTCACTGATCACTGCGTCATGGGCAGGCATGCAGAGAGACTGCGCTTGCCTGCAAACGACTTCTGTCGTGGCTGCGGGTCGATTGAGGAGGAGGAAACTGTGGTTCACTATACTTGTCAGTGCCCTTCTCTTGCTCGACGAAGATTTCTTACATTAGGATCTCCCTTTCTCGATGGATTGACTGACCTGTCCACCTGGGACAAATTCATTAGGCTCTCTGGCTGGTTTCCAGCATAATTTTCACAACGGGCCGCTATGCGTGCTCAAGTGTGCCTTGTCATTACGAGCCTGCCACTGCCTCCTATCCTATCCTAATTTCTAGGAATTCTGACCTATTTTTCAAGAAGGTAACTTACCTACCCACACTAATGAAGTACAGCATGAGATTCCAACAACGATCTACAAAAAAGTATATTCAAAAATATACAGGTACCCTCAGGATTCATGAAGAAGTAATCAATATGAAGATGCGAGAAATGCTAGAACAAAGAATAATTAGGGAAAGTATATCTACATATAATTCTCCCTTGTGGAATGTACCCAAGAAGTCGAACAAATCACGAACAAAAAAGTGAAGAATCGTGATAGACTACGGAGCTTTGAATGAAAAAATTATTAGCGATAAATTTCCTATCCCAAACATTGACACAATCTTAGAAAAATTAGGTCGAGCACAGTATTTTACTACACTCGATCGAGCCAAAGGCTTTCATCAAATACTTATTAAAGAGGAAGACAGAAAAAAACAGCATTTTCAACTCCACTTGAACATTATGAATTCGTTCGTATGCCTTTTAGACTAAAAAATGCCCCTGCTACCTTTCAAAGACTCACAAATTATGTATTAAGAGTTTATAAGTGCACGTTTTTTGCAAAATCCACCGAATATCTAGGACACATTGTTACTAATGAAGAGATTAAGCCTAACCCAAACAAAATCGAAACTATTTAAAAACTGAAACTTCCGAAAACAACAAACATATAAAATCATTCCTAGGCATAATTGGCTACTATAGAAAATTCATAAAGGATTAAGCCAAGACAAAGTATTTAAAAAAGGATACAAAAATAAATGAAAACGATTCGCAGTATATAGATGCATTTTATAAACTTAAGAGATAACTAATCGACACACCCATACTTAAGTACTCAGATTTTAAAAGAAAGTTTAGGCTAGCAACCGATGCCAGTGAATTGGCAATAGGTGCGGCACTAACACAGGGCAACCACCCTATCAGCTACGCCAGTAGAAGTCTTTAACAAACACGAAAGAAGATACTCCACAACAGAAAAGGAACTGTTGGCCATTGTTTATGGCGTGAATTACTTCAGGCTATATATTTATGGGAGGAACTTTGAACTCATGACGGATCACCAACCACTGAAATGGCTACAAACAACACATAAGGGAAAGGATATAAACCCCAGACTTCAACGTTGGTTACTCAAACTTGGCGAATACGATATCAACATCGAATATATCAAACGCAAAGAAATACTGTAGCCGATTTCATTTGCAAAATTACTGCAGACTCAAGAGAAACTTGTGCAGTAGACGAAAATTCAGGAGACAACTTAAGTACAACAGCTTTTATTCATTCCCAAGAAGAAGAATGAAACGATCATTTTCCCATATTAGACTCTGTTGTGAACCGTTTCCATACTCAAATAATATTGGCAGAAAGTAAAACAGAAGAAATTAAAATAGTTGATGACAAAAGAAAAATCTTTGTAAGCCTAAAGGATATCAGAAGTCGATTCATGTCAAACATTTTTAGGAGATTTATAAAAACAGGAAAAGTAGGAATATATTCAGGTATTTCAGATTCTGATTACAATAAAGTCCAACAAAATCTAATAGAGCTATTTATCACAAGTATAAAATTCTATAGATGTTCATATCATAAAGACATGAGAAATGGAGAAGAAGCATACAGATGTATTCCAAAATACCACAAACAAGAAACTGCTTAAACAAACGAAAATTATTAAGGTTGAAAAGCACGATATACTTTAAAAATCTCAAAACTCTTATCTAAAAATATATAAATAATTGTGATGTCTATTGTAGAGGTAAATAATGACAGAAAACCATACAAACCAAAATACTTCATAACAGAAACACCCACAGACACGAACGAAAATACATATAGACTAGGGATGACAAACGGGGTTGATTTTAAAAAATCCCGGAATTCGGGATTTTGGAAAATCCCGATCCCGAAAATCTCGGAATTTCTGAATTCGGGATATCCCGATCGTCATTCCTATTATAGACACTTACGTTATTAAAAACCAACCAACTTTTTGCTCGATTCGATGTGTGTTTCGGGTCGTTCACTTGCTGAAACACCCATCGATGTGCCATTTCATATTCAGCATAAGACATCATGTTGTTGTTTAAAATATTTGTATAGTATACGGCATCTATTGTACCTTCAATTCTAAATAGATATCCTGTGCCATAGTATGAATAATATTCCCATACCATTAAAGCCCGTATGACACCTACTTTTTTTTGTATTAAAAATGATTTCGAGAACAGTGCAAATAAAATATAATAAGAAAGTATAAAGGGTGTAAAGAGTTCAACTATATTCATATAAATACAGAATTGCCAAAAAATTTACAAATGTTATCGATAAAAAAGTGGAGTGTGTCAAAAACAAGTTAAAATATTTTACATTAAAATTGACATTTAGAATTTAAAATACTAGATGACCCGTGCGAATATTTCGCACAGTTAGTTGTCATTTTTGTAACATAAAATGAAAATAATTAATAGAAATTTTAGTAACTTTAATACATTTTATTAAAAGTATAAACATATTAGAAATAATAATACATATTAAGACACCGTATTACTACACTTCATAAAACAAACAATACCATGACAATAACGGCATTACCAAAATGGCTTTTACAACTTTATATATTATGTGGAATAGCATTACAATTAAGCAGAGATCAGCAATGAGTAAAAAAGTGAATAGACTCGAATCATGATTCATAATTTCTTGTACTTACATATACGCATTCATACTCTTGTTAATGTAATGGAAGCTCAACTCATCTCAAAAGTTTGAAGTACTCATCGCATTTATGATGTTGTTGACTTCAACTCTCCTTAACTCAGTGCATACAGATGAGAAAAAATAAGTATGGTTCGATTACAAACTGTTGTGTGTTTCAGGGTTGTCAGATAGTTTTCAATTTATATCCCCAATTTCGAAATTCGTATCCCCAAAAATCCCCACATAAACTGCATCAATAATTTTTCATATACATATGTACATATGTTTTATATGATATGCAAATTTTAAACTTGGATACTGTGCAGATCAACTTAAAATTTGAGGACATTCTTTTTAAACCAACCTCTTGCTCACTTCGATACGTCTTTCGGATCGTTATTTTATTGAAATACGCTGTGCTATTGTATCTTAATTCTAAATATATGTCCTGTGCCATAGTATGGAAGACATTCCCATACCATAAAGTATAAGTGGATAAGTTATTGTGGTCGGACGAATTCCTAAGCAATAAAAACCATTCAAAATGGTGGCGGAAACATAATGTGGCAAGACGGGCAATGCCGCAGGTGACTCTTTAACCCGAGCATCGCATATTTTGATGAAAAATATTGCCGATAATTTAGGGAGCGATGCCTCTTATGCATCAACTATAAGGAAGACAATTGTGTCTTCCGCAAACATAAAAAGGGTAGTCGACAGGAGTGTCACTACCCCGATAACTGTACTGTACAGTACTGAAAAGAGCAAACCTGTGGGGGGTAGAGGGAAATCCCCAGGTTTCTCACTTAAGGCTGAGGCGACAAAGCTTGCTGAGCATTTGAGCCAGGCAGGAAGAAAAGTTGCGTCAGAGGCGCTTTCCAATGAGCGCAAATGATGGAGGGTACTTTCAAAGTGCTCCAGGCAAATCTGCATAGGGCCAAAGGTGCGTCGGGCATTTTTAGCCGCAGATTTGCGACTGAAGATATTAGTCTAGGGCTCATACAGGAGCCCTGGGCTATTGGCTCCTTTAAACCCTATAAGGCTCCTGGCAAAGATGGAATTTTTTCGGCTCTCCTACAAAGAAGTTCTGACATAATAGTGTCTAAACTTCTTGTAATTTTTAAGGCCAGCTTCGGTTTTGGTTATATACCACGAGCTTGGCGGGAGGTTGCGGTTATATTTATACCGAAGGCAGGTAGGCCTAGTGATCTTCCAAAGTCGTATAGACCCATAAGTCTCTCATCCTTTCTTCTGAAGACTGTAATATAAGGGAGGATCGGCATGTAATATAGGATGTTATAGTGTTTGTTAATTTGGTACCTATAGTACTCTTATTTTATTAGAGAGCCTTAGAGTAGCAGGCGGCTCTATATGATGGCAAAGTGAATTGCCGAAGTTTTATGAGAAATAAAAGAAAACTCTTGTTTTGAATTCTAAATTATTTCTGATTTTATTCACAAAATTCGTGATCTTATATACTAAATTAATTCTATGTTTTCTACATTATTCTCCTACTTATTCCAATAATATCTTATTCTATTTCTCCTACTTATTCCAATATTGTCTTATTCTATTTCCCCTACCTATTCCAATAAATTTTTATTAACCATTTAATATTTTTATTTGTTTACAATTTAATGACCTACTCTAGTTAAATATCATATTCATATTCGTAATGCAAACCCAGCGACCCACATCAGTTGACGCAAGCCACTTGATATTGCATACTCTGCATAATTATTCGTTCTTTTTATTTTCGGTGAAGTCACTTTGTAATATAATACTAAAATATTTATTCTGGGCTCTTGTACTTTAATAATTTGTTTTTGTTTATGTTTGTTTATGTTACATGCACTACATTTTGATTTGGGTTCTTATTATTTATTTTGTTATTGTTTACATATGTTTGGTTGTGTATGCATGTTTATACTACATGCACTACAAGACAATAGAGAGGCTGGTGGATGTTTATATAAGGGAGACGTTTCTTGTGGAACGTCCCCTGCACCCGAGTCAATTCGCGTATGTGAAGGGCGGATCGACTGAGGGTGCAATTTTGTCTCTCCTTGGGAGTATTGAGAAAGCATTTTCTGACAAGGAAGTTGCTCTTTGTTCTTTCTTGGATATAGAAGGTGCTTTTGACAACATATGCTTTGACTCCATTATTAGTACTTTGGAACGGAAAGGGGTGGAAAGGCCAATTATAGCTTGGATCGGCTCCATGCTTAGAGGCAGGATTATCAGCTCATCCCTTGATGGAGAGGAATTGACCGTGATGGCGTCGAAGGGATGCCCTCAGGGAGGAGTCCTATCCCCATTGTTGTGGACGCTTGTAGTTGATGACTTGCTTACCATGTTGGCTCAAAAAGGAATCAGCGTAATTAGTTATGCTGATGACCTTGTTATAACGGCCCGTGGGAAATTTGAGAGTACATTGTGTGACCTTATGGCTGATGCTCTGAGGGATGTGTCGAATTGGTGCTCTCAAGAAGGACTCTCAGTGAATCCTTCAAAGACGGTTGTTGTGCCTTTTACGAAGAGATATAAGCTGACGTGCGACTGTATTTCTTTTAGAGGTACCACTATTATGTTTTCTAAGGAGGTTAAGTATCTAGGTGTCATTCTGGATAGAAGACTTACCTGGAACTCGCACATTTCTGCTGTCCAGGCTAAGGCGACAAGGGCACTTTGGGCATGTCGCTCTCCTTTCGGTAAGACTTGGGCTCTATCGCCAAGAATGACACTGTGGATTTATACCGCCATTGTTCGGCCCATAATCACTTATGCGGCAATAGTTTGGTGGAGAAAGACTGAGGAGTCTACCACCATAAGAAAATTGGGCAAGATACAACGGCTTGCCTGCCTTGGTGTAACCGGGGCAATGAGAACATGTCCAACAGTGGCTTTAGAGGCCCTGATTGGATTAACACCACTTCATATTTATGTGATTAGGGTGGCCGCGTGTTTGGCGGCAAAAGTGTTCGTAAGAACACCTCGAAATGAGTCAAGGAACCTGGCCATTCTTCACAAGGTGGTCAGGAATCCAATTTCGGTCTTGGATACCATGCCTTTGGAACTTTGCTTTGGCAGGAGATTTAAGGTTGAGGTACCGGACCGGGAATGTTGGTCTTCTGGGTGTTTGGCTCGGAGTGAGTCTGATCTAAACTGGTATACTGATGGTTCCAAAATGGACAGTGGAGTAGGGGCTGGCGTCTATGGACCCAATCGAAACCTGTCAATTTCACTAGGGAAGTCATTGAGTGTTTTTCAGGCTGAAATCCTGGCCATAACCGCATGTGCTGAGATTAACCTGGATATCGGGCTCAAGGGCAAGACAATTAATATAATTTCAGATAGTCAGGCTGCCTTAAAGGCGCTTGACTCTCATCGTATGACATCTAGACTTGTCAAACATTGCTACGACACGTTGCAAAAATTATCGCTTAGAAACAGGGTGCAGCTGTTCTGGGTACCTGGACACTGTGGTATAAGCGGGAACGAGGAAGCGGATGCATTAGCTAGGAGGGGATCTGCGACGCCTTATATTGGTCCGGAGCCCTGCTGTGCAGCACCGCTTTCTACTATTCTCAGTCAAGTTAGTGAATGGGAAACTGGCAAATGTTTGGAACATTGGAATGCCCCGTCGAGTCTTAGGCACGCCAAGGCTGTGATTCGTTCGCGATTTGGGGGTGAGTCTGATGTTCTAAAGTATAGAAGGCCAGACCTGAAAGTCCTAACGGATTTTCTTACGGTTTACTGTAGTGTGAGAGCGCATTTGATGAGAATGGCGATCACAAATGTAGATGTTTGTAGACTATGCTCACAAGCATCAGAGACAGCAGAGCACATATTGTGTGAATGTGTGGCTCTTGATAGATTTAGATGGATGTATTTAGGGAGACATATGGTCTCACTGACGGATATATCCACCACTAAAGTTTCGGACCTGCTGGTGTTCGTAAGGAAGGCAGTTGGTCTGTTAAACAAACAGTAGACTCAAAGGGACACAATAGATCTTATAGGTCGCAGTGTCTTGCATTTGTGCTGGGTGTAAACCAGATAATAATAATAATAATAATGATATGGGAATGTTTTAATTTATATGAGAAAATAAATCAAACTAAAACTAAAAGCACAAGTTGCAAAAATTTTATATGAAAGTATGAACTTGAAATTCTTTCATCAAGTGTTCCGAATGTAAGAAGTCTATAATATATAATTAAACAAGCAAACAAATTTTAAAAATCGCCGAAAACTTGTCGATCATCCCAAAAAAAATCCCCATTTTGGGGATAAATCCCCTAATCTGACAACACTGGTGTGTTTGCTCTGCTTACTGCGTTAGTACGAGAGTAAATTAATGCTATAAACACATTCCTAGCTACCAACCATTTACCACACGACTGCAAAAGAAAAAGTTTTGGGTTAAACTATGAATCGTGTTAAATAAATACTATGTTTTGACTATGTAATTTATTATTTTTCGTCAATATAAAGAAAATAGATATGGTATATATTATAATTAACATTCAAAATGTAAAAATTTACATAAGCGAAAAAGTTTATGTTTTTAGGAAATACATATTTTAAAGAAATTAAACAATTTTTCATTACCTTTTTTTTAATTTTTATAAGCAGGTTATAAAGAAATGGATTGCAAGAGTGAGATTAAACAGAAAATCAGTGCCCAATATGGGCAATTTACGTTCCAATAATCTATTTTAAAAATATTGATTATAAAGATGTAGTTTAATGCCCGTATTCATAAAAAATAAAACAGTTTTATTAATTGCTTATTTGACAATTACTCCATAGAAATATTTCAAATAAGCACTCTATAAACCAATTTTATTTTTTATGAATACGGACATAAGTATACTATAAGTTTTTACAATACAAAATGTAGAACAAATTTAAAAATATTTTTTTTTTTGTAATGAATTTCTTTAGAACCTGTTTATATAGGGTGTTTTTTATTGAGGTATAGAACTTTAAGTTGGCATCACTTTTTTAACTGGCGGCCATTTTGTCAGCTGTCAAGTGATTAATATTTAGTTTGGTTTGCCATTTCATCATGAACAGGTTGACAAAAGAACAACGCTTGCAAATCGTGCAAATTTATTTCGAAAATAATGGTTCAGTTCGCGAAGTTTACCGCAAGCTCCGTCTATTTTATGGTCGACATAATCGTCCATCAAAGCAATTAATTCGGTTAACCATGGATCGTTTTCGCACTACGTTTACTCTATGTGATAATACGCATCCGCAGAGACGTCGAACAGTGCGCACCGAAGAAACAATTGCCGCTGTAGAGGAAAGTGTTGAAGAGAACCCGAATGAATCGATTCGCCACCGTGCACAGCAATGGGAGCTTTGTCCATCAACTTTATGGAAGATTTTGCGCAAAGATCTTGGCTTGCGACCTTACAAGATCTAGCTTGTGCAAGAATTAAAGCCGCGAGACCATGCAATGCGTCGTGATTTTGGTGTATGGGCCGAAAATGAGATTGATCTCGATGCTGATTTTCATCGCAAAATTTTGTTCAGTGATGAGGCTCATTTTTGGTTGAATGGCTTCGTCAACAAGCAAAATTGCCGCATTTGGAGTGAAGAGAATCTACATGAGACCCTTGAGACGCCATTACATCCACAAAAACTGACTGTTTGGTGTGCTCTATGGGCTGGTGGAGTCATTGGGCCATACTTCTTCCGAAATAATGCTGGAGAGTCAGTTACCGTTAATGGAGACCGGTATAGAGCCATGATAACCGACTATTTTGTTCCCGAATTGGATGGCATGAATGTGGATGAGTTGTGGTTCCAACAAGACGGCGTTACATGCCACACAGCGCACGTCACAATCGATTTATTGAAGGAAACATTCGATGAGCCCATAATTTCGCGGAATGGACCTGTCAATTGGCCACCAAGATCGTGTGATTTGACACCATTGGATTATTTTCTTTGGGGATATGTGAAGTCGCTCGTCTACGCCAACAAACCAGAAACGGTAGGGGACTTGGAAGCCAATATTCGTGGCGTTATTGCCAACATACGGCCCCATATGGTTAAAAATTGGACCTGTAGAATTGGCTTTATTCGAGCTAGCCGCGGCGGCCACATGCCCGAAATCATATTTAAACATTAATGGCATAAAATTATCCTTCCAATAAAGCCAAACTGATGGACATTAAAACGATTTTCTTGTGTTTTATTTCAATTCGAAGTTCTATACCTCTAAAAAAACACCCTGTACAAAATTAAAATATAATTACGGATTATTTTATCTTCTTTAAAACATTTCTTATAAACTTACACTTTTTCGCTTATTTGTGATTATTATTTGCATGTTCATTTTTGTATACACCATAAAAATTTTCTTTTTTATTGTATACGTCTATCGACTAAAACGGTAAAGTTTCTCCGTATGATTCGAGTCACTCGAATCAATTGTGAATATCATAAGTATTTTTATAAAGTTATGAATCCAAGTGAGTATGAGTTTGATATCAACATTGGACTCATATTTATTGCAACCTTTATTAATGAATCAACGTTATGTGAGTATGAGTGAGTCAGAGTAGTTGAGCTTTAATTACGTGTCCGCACTTATATTTAAAATTTTATAAGTGCTTATGAATCGCTAAAAAGCGACTCAATGCTGATCTCTGCAATTAAGCGACCCTGTTTATCGCACTTGATCTAACAACTTCTGAAAAGTATTGTCAAAACAGCTTTTTATAGTAAATAGCGGTATTTCCAGAATGGATTTTAATATATACATACTAAGTCTGTTTCTTTACTCTACATTGGGCGCCCGCGGGGTCCCAATTTTACCAAAAAACGTTCCCGTACACAAAATTGGGGTAAATGAGAGAAGTTTTGAGAGAGTAACATTCTTCTTCTTTATGCACGAAATAGCCCATACTTTTTCTTCGGACTAGTTTGTGCAAGTAAACAAATAATCAGCTGTTTAAAAAATAATAGAAAAATGAAAAGTACAGAAAACTAAAAAAATTTCAAAAGTTGAATTAAAAAATATTTTTAAACCTGCAGTGTAAGGCTTATAGTATAATTTAATTTAATATTTATATAAAACAGTTTTTTTTTTTGCCTTAGTTAACATGTATAATACGTATTATTGTCCTTTATTTCTTGCGAAAGTACATGTTCAATATGTGTGTGTGTGTGTGACATAAAGTTGTGTTTTTCATATTTTTATGTGAATGAGTAAAATATTTGCTTTTTTGCGTTCTCGTATTTTTGGCTAAAATTGTCTCTTATTAAGAGAAATTATTGTTTACTCGCTATTTACCGAACTTTACACAAAAAGAAAAGAAACATATATTAAGTAGAACTGCATTACTATTAAGCGACCCTGTATTACCATACTTGAACATAAACATATAATCACAATGGCAACAGTATTACCATGCAGTTCTATATAAAATATAATTTTTAGCAATGAAAATATTAATTTTTCAATTTCTAATTATTTTTCGTCATTAGTGTGTCATTAAATTTGATGCGGTGGTATGGGAGATATTTGCAACCGACAAAAAAAATTGCTTTAGAAATAATATATACATATATGATTATAGCGTTGCTAACTTTATGGTGTTATTCTACAATTAAGCGATTTTACGGTATTTTTGCCTTCAAGGTAGCGTTTTTTTTTACAAAATAAAAAGTATCAACATTGAAATAAATACAAATAAAATATTTTGTTTACATTTTTTATATTCCACTCTTTTTAGCATTTGTTGTTTCTTTCTTTCAATTCTATAACAATTCAATACAAAAAAAGTAGGTGTCATAGGGGCTTAAGGGGAGAAGTAATTTGTGGTCGGACGAAACTAAAATTATTTTGTTTATCTCTAAAAGAAGTAGTTTAACTATAAGAAGACCCTCTAATACTGAATTCCTCCGCAATAAAAACCATGTTTTTTATTTATATGAGAAAGAAACAAAACTAAAGCTTTGCAAAAAATTTTATATGAAAGTATGAGTTTTAAACAAGTCTTGCTTATAAACTCACACCTTCATATGAAATTTTAAAAATCAACGAAAACTTGTCGATTATCCCCAATAAAATCCCCATCCCCAAATGAATATTTTTATCCCCATTTCAGAAAAAAAAACATCCCCATTTTGGGGATAAATCCATTAATCTGACAACACTGGAAAACAGAAACATCATAACACTTATAGAAAAACTTCGTTTATACTTTTCTCTCAATTCGAAACCAAAACGAATAATTTCCGACAACGAATTTATTTCGACAAATGTAAAAGACTTTCTTAGACAAGAAGTAGAAATCCATTTCACAAAACTAAACTCCCATACAGGAAACACAGATATCCAAAGATTTCATAACACATTAGGAAATTTAATAGTCCAAGAAAAAATATACAATTTTACTGAATGGTACAATAAATCTATCCATTCTGTAACCAAGGCAAAACCAATGACATAGCAAATGGAACAGTTGAAAGAAATAAAATTTATAATTTATTACAAACAACGAAAGAAAAGCAAATTACAAAACTAAACCTTAACAGAGAAGAATATCAAAATACAAGTCAGGAAGGGTACGTAAAGAATTATAAAGCTGTTAGGCATATGCAGGAACCTAGATACAAAAAAATTAAACTAGAAAATATTCATCCAACGAACATAAAAGGAACTATAAAATTTTCAGATACATATAACGCTGTTAATGACGATAATAATGACACTTTTTGCTGTGAGTAATACCACCTTAGTTGTTGAAAACATCAATAGCACTAACGGTTTCGCTGAAATTGCATTAGAAGGAGTAGACATAATATACAGCACCCTAAAGAAATTCAGATTGTCATAGAAGGACTGGAGGAAAACATGAAAGTAATATAAAATATCAACGACAAACACTTTTTGTATACGGGGCTAGATAAAGCAAAAGCAATCTCAAAACTCCAAACTATCATCCTTACTAGAAATCCAAGAGGACTAATAAATATTGTAGGAGCCGAAATGAAATGGTTTTACGGAACAATTGACGACTTTGACAGGACAGAAATAGAACGACATGTACATACAATTGATGACAACAACCATGCAATAATGGAAAACCTTAACAAAAATATTGAAATAAACTACGTATTTAACAAAACAATTTCGAAGCTAAAGGTGGCAATAGAAAGCGACAGGACACAAATTACTTCAAAATTAAGCTCCTATTATCTGGATATATTGTTAAAAATTAAAATTTTACTAGATATGTAATGTCGAACACATACAGAATAATCTTGTAGCCGTTACAATATCGATCTTTATAAGTCTGGTGTCACGTTATGAAATTTTTCTCTCTGAAAGTCTGAGTGTATAGGAGAGGGGAGAGAGAAGAACGGTTTCGAGTACAATGGCTTCACGTACTCTGAAATTATCTTTTGTTCCTTCATTCGTAATTGTTTTGCTTTTGTAAAAACCTTTAATTTCTCTAAAAATAATTTCAATGTGTGAAATAAAATTATGAAATTTTAAGAGAATAAGAAAAAGTTTCAGAAAAAAAATATTATAATGTGACAGCAGACTAAAATGCCAAATTAAGTACAGTAATTCAAATACCTAAAGATATACGGAAAATAAAAAGATAATTTTTTTACGTATACAAATAACACAATGTATAAAAATTAACACCCATGAGTGCTGCGAGAAGCTAGGCCGTTACCGTGACACAGGGTTGTAATGGCCAATTATGTATGTATGCAAATAATACAATGTATGATTTTACTAAAGCTATGTACAGACGGTTGTAAGATCTGACAATATTGTTAGAAAAATGTACAGAAAATTTCTTACAATCATGTGAACTTAAAATTTTTCTGTTTCAACATTGCCAGATAAAAAATTGTCAGATCTGGCAACCGTGTAAACCCATTTCTTTGTTATTGCCATATCATTGTCAGATGCGCGAATATTTAATGTCTGACAACGATATGATTGTCAGAAAAAGAAAACATATATAATTTATATGTATATTTTAATTTAATTAATAACCTAAACCAAGGACTGTTTCAGCAGCGTTGGGCAGAGAGTGAGCAATATGAGGCCACTGTCCACCAATACTTTCGAGAGAGGATGGGATGCAATGGAGCTCATTATAAAGACTTTATGATGTCCAGCTTCCCTCGAATACTAGAACGCTTCTGCGCAGTCGCATCTTGGCTGCGACAAGATAATGTTTCGAGTCGACATTTGGACCTCTAAATGTGCGCACTTCTAGAATACTGGAAACATGCCTTCCATCAATCATAATGTGATCGATCTGGTTGTTGGTAGATCGATCAGGAGAGGTGGCCTTATGGATGTCGAGATGCTGTAACATGGTGCTACAAACTACCATGTTTCGCGACGAGGAGAAATCGATCAGTCTCAAACCGTTCGGCGAGGTGGAATTATGGAGACTGAACTATCCGACAGTGGAGCCAAAGATACCTTCTTCACGTCCAACTTTCGCATTAAAATCGCCGAGAACAATCTTGGCGTGGTGTGCTGGACATCTACAAATCATATACATACATCCTCGAGCTTTGCGTAGAAAGCATGTTTGACCGCATCATCCTTCTCTTCCGTCGGGGCGTGCATGCAAATAAGGCTGATATTATAACACTTTGCCTTTATTTGGATCGTAGAAATTCTTTCGTTCACGGGGGTCAACTCCGAGATAAGATGGTGAAGTCTCTTTCTAACTACGAATCCGCAACCAAATTTGCGTTTCTTCTCATGGCAGCTGCAGTAGATGTCACATGTTGCTTGCCTCGTACAACCTTGGTCTATCGATCGCAATTCACGGATGGCGGTAATGGCAACCCTACATTTTGTGAGAGCATCCGCGAATTGAATAGAGGCACCTTTCCTATTAAGGTTCATACATTCCAGATGCATATTCTTAAATCATAGTCCTTAAAACGTTTGCCAAGTTTGTTAACATAAAAGGTGGTCACATTGGAGGCTTTGGTTTCAGTTTTCATTGAAAAATGTTTTTACGTGGTGAGTTTCAAGCCCTACGTACAACCCACATTTAAAGTCCAGGGGATTGGACAACGCCGCATACATTAGTTAACACGCTCACGGGTGTTAGCATGCTATCCAGGAGGGCTGTATGTCGAGGAGGCTGTATGTCGACTTGAATACAACGGTAACAGGGATCGTTCTGGCGGCCGCCAAGTTGACCCCAATCAGAGACTTTACCTTATCCGAAGTACCCCATCCATATACATACATATAAATTAAATTAAAATTTGGTGTAATTTTAAAAATAAAAAAATTCATAAATATTGACTTTTGTTTAAAAGATGGTATATAATCTGTTTTAAAATTTTCGGTATTCGGAAATGTGAACAATTCGCAAAAGTGAACAATACCAGTTTTAATTAGTTCACATTAGTGCGCGTGCACTATATAAAAATTTAAATGTCTGTGTCAAGCAGCTGACACGTTAACACGTTCTATTTCTTTGCATTTACAATGAAATCGTAATTGTGGGGAGAAGTGTTTGCATATCACTTTAATTTTAAAGGTTTTTTCTCTACAACGAAGTCTATAATAATTATTTTTTTTAGTCAGTTAAGATTTAATAAAAATTTCTTCTGAACACGAGGGTAATATGACAGGGTCACCGAAATATAACAGATTTAGGGAACTAGATTCCTTAACAGAAAAATACAAGAACAATAGAAACACAATGGAAACGTAAAATTCGGTTTTTCGATCAACTTTTTTTCATTCCGATTAATTAATCTATTAATCGAAGCTAAAGATGAATTATTTTAAATTGATAAATATTTTTTTTTTCATTTACAAAAAGAAAAATAAAATTAGATGCATAGTCGGTTAATTTTTTTAACATTTAATTTATGGGTATATTATGAATGGCAAGTCTATGTCCACACTCGGCGAGGCGAGTCGGCAACTTTTGTAGTTTGTCGACGATTACGGTGAGGGGAATAAAAGAAGAAAAATTCTTGCCCGTTCTCGGCGATTCTTTATATTCCGTCATTCGTTTTTTGTCTTTGTAGTTGATTATTTGACATTTCCTTACATATTTTTTTTTGCTTTTTGGTGTACGCGTCTTTTTCATACAATCGCAGCGTTCGTTTTTCTTGTGTTTTTTCTTTTTAATAAGTGCAGCGTTGCCAGTTTATGTGTAATTACACAAAAATGGAAGAGAACAATTTTTCTTTAACTATTTTTAGACCATACATTTTTTATGTAATTTTGTTTCACCATTATTTCAATCAAATTATTTATAATAATTTAATTCAATTCTTTATGTTTTTAAGTTAACCCATAATATTGGTCACCATACAATTTCATTTCATAGAAATCAAACATTATTCAATAACAGAAACAATATCAATCTTATGATAGCAAGATGTCGGTTAGAAACTACGAAGCAACGGATTGAATATACGGATAGTATGGAATTTAATAATCTCCTTCAAGATATTAAAAATATACAAAGAATTTAAATTTTCACGAAAAGAATAAAGGAATATTTGCTTCACGACTTAGAAACTCTTCTCATATGATTTACAGCAATCGTATACAATATCCTATAAATTAATAATTAAATTTTATGTGTATATATTAATATTTTTTACTTTTATTTCTTTTCTTTCTTTGTAAATTATATACATATATAGAATTAAACCTTTAGATGAATATCTTAAAATAAAATATTTGGGGGATTCAAATGGTCGTTTTAAAGTCATATATCATAAAACAATAAAACGAAAAAATATGATTGCTGTAAACAACCCGTCATAGTTTAGTATATTATTTTTAATTTTATTTTTTTATTTTTCAATTTTTGACAAAATGGTAAACACTGGTTGAAAAGTCTTATTGTTTTATGACTTTTTTATTCAAAGACCAACAACAGATTTTTTAAACTATTTTAAAATTGTATGATATTATGACATAGGACCCCGTTTGAATACCCCAATTATATATTGTACATGTGTAATTCAAAGCTGTAAATATTTTACCAGCTCGCCTCAATAATGACTAAGTGATGCTGAGACAATCTTAATTTGATATGCTAATGATATAAAGGAATAAATAATAATAAAAAAAAAACAAAAAAATTCTTTACGCATTAATAGTAAAACATTTGAATATTTTCAAGGTGACTTTTTCAAAATTTATACCAATTTTAAAATATCTGCACTGGTGAGCTAAAGCAAACATTTTTGGAATTTATTAAACTATAAGTAAATTGCCTTTCAGTGGGGACAACATGCTTTTTAAATTTTAAGAATCATAATGAAATGTAAATTCTTCTGCCCGTATGCAAAAAAATTAAAATAGATTTTAATTCAAAATTAAAATGGAAAATAAAGACAGCAAATTTACTTTGTTATTTTGTATATGACCATTAAACTGCTGAATGTCTAATCGACACATAATACGTGAATACATAATCTAGCTGTTAAAAGACAAGGGAAGAGAAACATTTTTATTATTCATTGATAGAAAATTTAATTGTGTAGCATAACGATATTACATTAAAAGAAAATATTTTGTTTATATCAACCGATTTTCATTTTTTGCAGCTTATTTTGTATCTAACATACCTTAATTTTAGGATAAATATGTCTTATCTTATAAACTTCTTTAAAATTTAAGCGGTGCTCCCGAACTACTTCAAGTACTAGTCCTCATTAGCACTAGTATTCAACTATAAATACTTTAATATTGTTTGGGCTGTTCCAATAGCTCTAGTAATAACTTTAAGGCTTTGTCTTCTACAGGGAAATTTATAAATACACAAATATTTATTCATATATTAAAATAATTACAAAAATAAAAAGCATTATATTCTATGTATGAAATATATTTTGGGCAATCTATAAAATTTTGTGTAATTTGTGAGTATTTCTGTGGCAACACGGCATAAATGTCAAATTGTAAGAAAAAGCAAACAAAAGAAAACACAAAAATTGCTGAACAACAAAAATTTGGGCAACTAAAATCTCCGAGTGTGGACACGAAGACAAGTTTAAAAGAGAATTGATGAAGAATTGCCCGACTCTTCTCGCCGAGTGTGGACATAGACCAACCAAACTTGAGTTGCGTTGCCAGTTGTCAAAGTTGTATTACAGATGGCAACTGAAAACTGGCTAAATGAAGAATATATTGGCAAGTGTATATTTGTGGTTGCTGTGTAGGTACTTTAGGTCATAAGGCATCAAAAACTAAAAAGTAAATATCTTTTGATTTCATTTAAGGAATTATACTACAGACAACGTGGATTGATACATTCCCAAATTAAAATCGTCCCTCACCACTTTCCAATTTTTGGCACAACTCACACAGTGAGCTTAAATAGGCAACATGTGTTTGAGTGAGATACCTAAGAAATTTTCTTTTGAATGGACGAAAAACTATTTCCAAAAAAACTAAGTAAGACATGTTATAGTCCATTAGGTCCGCTATCTCCCACAATTTTTCAATTTTTGGCACAACTCACAAAGTAGGCTAAAATGGGCAACATGTATGTGAGTGAAATGCCTTAGAAATCTTCTTTTGAATGGATTGTATGGACCAAAAACTATTTCTGAATAAACAAAGTATGACACGTTATAGTCCATTAGGTCCACTATCCCCCACCACTTTCCAAATTTTGGCACAACTCACGCAATGGGCCTAAAAGGTATTGTTTCCTAAAATTCGTTAAAAACGTATGGTGTCAGTAATTTGTTATTTATTTATTTATTTAGAATTTACAAAATATATACTATGTTCTTTAAAATTATTAAATAAATAATGTATAGGTAGGTATTAATGAATTATAATGTTAAAAATTCAAATCATTGTAAAAGATTTTTTAAATTTTGAATAAAAAACCGTGTTAAAATCGTTCGTCTTGCCAGCACTGAAAACGTCAACAATGAAATTTGAGTCCTTGTATTCTTCTTCTTTTCTAAAAAATACTCAACATAAAAGAAAATATATTCGGTGGCAGTGCTGGCGAACACTGTTGCCACAACTTTTAATTTTTTGTAACCAAATTTCAGCAAAAATATAACCAAAATGGGAAAAAATAACCAAATTTTTATCTCTGATAGAAACAATTAAGAAAATTTTCTTTAATCAGCTATGTATAACTTTTAAATTTTTGCAATATAATGTAATATATATACAGTTATTATTATGCTCCCAGACAGCTCCATAGCCCTCCCCAATCACCAGACTTAAACCCAACTGAGCATGTTTGGGGTTTAATGAAGCGCAAATTAACATCAACCTCAATAACTAGCAAAGAGTCGCTTAAAGAAGCTCTTAAAAAAATCTGGTCGGAAATATCGCCTTCTGAAACAGAAAGCTTGGTGCTTCCTATGCCACGCCGCTTGCAGGCAGTTATAGATAGCCATGGCAGTCCAACAAAGTATTGCAATGTTTTTCTTTTTTAATTGTTTTAAAAATGTATTAACGTTCCAAGGTGTATTCAAACTTTTGTCCAATGAATTTTATAGTATTTATAAGAATTACCGTTATGTTTGTAATGAAGTCTATATTTTTTGTTATTGTTTTTTGTTATTTATGAAACTAAATAAAACTACACACTTACAGTTTTTTTGAAACGCTTACTTTTGTTTAAACATACAATTTTTGGGGTGTATTTAAACTTTAGTCTCTAACTGTATGTATAAGTACTTTGAATAGTCTGTTAATATATAATTTTACTTTCTGATCAACGCATTATAGTACAAAACATAGGTTTAAATTTAAACCGTTAATAAAGCCATTGTCTATCGGTTTGGTCTTCAAATAGCATCAGTCAACTAATTTGCCAGTTACACCCATTTTTGAAATAAGGTGTGCGTCACTATAAACTGTAACACATCAAAAGTCAAATAAAAACTGACTGGAGTAAGCTAGAGTTAAAAATAAAACAGTTTTATTTTGCATTTTTATTACAGATTTATATTCTGTATTATTTTATTTAAAAATTAATTTAATTTTATAAAATTTTTTATTTTATTCATTATGCCATCCATAAGCAATGTTATAGTGTTTTCGGTGATTTTTTTGGTACCAGCTGTCCATTTATATCGAAAACTAGTAATGGTTTTGGGAACAGATGTACTCTTCTTTAGTTCTCTTTTGACCAGAGCCCAATATCTTTCAATAGGCCGCAGCTCTGGGCAGTTTGGTGGGTTAGCCTCTTTTGGAACAAAAATAACATTATTTTTATTATACCAGTCTATTGCGCTTTTACTGTAGTGACATGCTGCCAAATCTGGCCAGAAGAATGTTGATATGTTGTGCTGTCTTAGAAATGGGAGCAACCTCTTTTGAAGACACTCTTTGATATAAATATCTGAGTTTATTGATCTAAATGTAACAAACGATGCACTTCTGTTGCCGCAGCTACAAATAGCCTGCCAAACTAGGAACTTATTGGGAAATTTTGATAGTTTTTTAGTTCGGAACTCTTCAGAAACATTGCCTCTACTATCCGCTACATAAAACTCTTGGCCAGGAAGCTGCGCAAAGTCTGCAAAAACGTAAGTTTCATCATCCATTACACAACATTCGAACTTTTGAAAAAATTCTCTTTTGAGGAGTTTTGCTCTTTTTTATGCTTCAATATTCTTCTTAGCATTTCTATCCGGAACTTTTTGGACTTTAAATGTTTTAAGGCCAGCTTTAGCTTTAACTTGGCGCACAAAACTTTCCGAAGATTGCACGCGCCGGGCCACTTCGCGACCAGAAATGTTTGGAAGAGCCAGCAAAAGCTTCTCAACCTTTTTGGCTTTCGCGTCGTTCGTTACCAGTTTTGCTTTACCTGTTCCAGGCTTTCTTTCAATTTTTAGGTCTTTGTTGAACTTTTTGACCACTCTGGAAACACATTGCCTGGTCACGTGGACTTCCCTAGCAACTTTTGTATAACTCCAATATGGTTTTTTTTGAATTATTTGAATAATTTTTGTATGCACTTGTCTTTGATTATCCATTGTGAACTAACTAACAAGTCAAATTTGACAAACTGATACATTTTAAAATCTGACACATTTTTCAAAGATATTGTGATTAAGAAAAATAATTTTGATTAAAGGTGAAAAAAGTTATTAAGAAAAATGGGTGTTACACTTTATAGTGACGCACACCTTATATGTATGTTGGACACACTTGTGTCATATTATTATTATTTTCAAATTTTAAACTTATTATTTTGAATTCAAACCGTTGAAATAAGTGTGGCTTTCGTTTACCTCAAGGAAAAAAAGTAACCAAAACGAAAAATAAAACTTCCCATGTACACACTACAGAAAAAAATAGCCAAATTTGGTTAGAAATAACCAAAAACGGCAACGCTGCCAGCGAATACAAAAATACTCGTTTTTCTGCACAATATTATCTATCTCAAAATTAAATACTATATCACACACTTTGCAGAAAAACGTTGTCATAGATAGATGTGTCAATGGGACAAATTGCTGTCAATTTGATCACTCAAAGGGCAGTGTTATACCTTCACCTTTGTATGATCAACAGCAATTGCCCCATCTGGATGTTGAATGTGAGTGAGCATCTTGAATTATGTAGGTTAGCTGTTTTCTTCCCAGGTGGCGCTGTACTCCTGATCATTCGTTTCTTGGTGGAATAGGCTGGAAAAGTAAAGGAGCGGTTTCATGAAGATTGACTTCTTGGAGGGGGGAACATCTTATTTTTTTTTTATTATAATTTTTTCGAAAACCGCAAATTTATTTTTTTATTTTTCTCCTTCGCTGGGATTTGAACCTCGGTCGTTTGAGTTTCTGTGCACACGACCTGTTAAAAGTACGTTACTATTGTGGAAAATAAATTTGCATTAGGCTGAGTGAAAGCAATAAATTCAAAATCATGTGAACGACCTATTTGTGGATCTGTCCTAACGTTAATGCTTTCAACATCACCAAATTTACCGAAATGTTGGCGCAATTCCTTTTCTTGTTTCCGATCTTAAACCGCCAACAAATAACTTTCTATCACCGTCACGTGAGTTAAATATGTACTTCCACAACCACCCCTCGTAGACATTAATGCCATTATAGCAAAATATGTATAATAAACAAAATTCAAACTGAGTCATTGACATTTTGTATACATACTTATAAAAAAAATTGTTTTTACTACGAGTTTAAAATTTAATTCCTTTCAATAGTTTTCTGAAATTTGATTCCTTGGGTTGCAATAATAAAAAAATTCATTCGTTAATTGTTTTTTATCAAAAAAGAAAAGAGCAACGAAATTTAAAACACAAGACTGTTGAACAATAAAAAAAATTATAATAAACGCAAACTTGTGTTTACAGTTGTCGTTAAATAAACAAAATAAATCCATAATTTTAATGGCCAAACAAAGTCGATACAAAGTAATTTTTCTACTAAACATAATTGGTATCAATAGAAATAAGTTTTTAAAATAAGAAAAATTATATAAGAAAAAGAAAAATAATAATAAACAATACAGTTTAATTTTAAAACTAAATAAGGATTTAAAAGACGTAATTCGTGCGTTTATATCTTTGATATTTCCAATAATGTTACAGGCAGTTCGTTATTTTAACACTTCATATCATTATTTAAAAAAATTAAAGCTTTTTTGTTTCGTTTATAGAACTGCCAGATTTATTGCTTCCATTTGTATTAAAATCGCACATTTATATTTCAAAAATTAACCAATCTGTGTTAAATATTTTACAATATATTAATTTTTATGGACAAATTTAATAAATTTTTGTTTTTAATAACTAATTTAATTGACAAATTAAGTCAAATGCTGCATAATATAGAAAAAATTGTGATAGTCTCTTCCAAAATTTGCAAATTTTGGAAATTTTTTAAATGAAATTATAATAATTTTATTGTAAAAATAAATAAAGAACAAACGATACAATGTGTGTGTTTCCCTTTTTTCGCCGAATTGTAAGCAAAATAGTGTCTAAAAAGGCAAATGATTTGATATCGACAACCATTTACCTGACGGATGACAAAATCTAATCGTTTGCCTTATTCGTCACCTGACTTCCCCATCATATTTGATTTTAATTAGTTTTATTGAATAGAGGATTATATGCTGAATAAACGTTATGTTAAAATAATTAAAACTCGTTTTGTTTTGCTTTTATTTTAGAAAACAATGGGTTTAATTTGCTATGTTTTTTTTTTTTTTTGTTAAAATTTCACCAATTTTAAGTATAAATTAATCGATTTGAAAATTCGAAATTTAAACAGGTGATTGCTTAATCGAAACCCGATTTTTAAACTTGTTTACCATTCCTATCTCATTCATACACAGCAGTATTAGAATGACAATGAAAAAGTAGAGAAGAGAAAAGAAAGATAATGTCCGAAACAAATATTCCTGTGTTCCTGACCTACCAAGTATTATATTCCTATAAAATATTCTTTAAAAATTGTAAATGAAAATATTAAAAAATGTTTCTTTTAATATGTGTATCTATGTATATGTACATACTACATACATACATACATACATATGTATATGCAAATTCATAATCTAGATAATTCTGTGGACAAGTTTTTAATATATATAATATAATATATAATACCGGTATTCGGGATTTACAAAACCAAACGAAATGTAAACCACCAAATGTAAACAAATTTTCAATACTTCTTTACAGAAACAGCTGTGATTGGCTTTAACAAAATAAAACATAAGGAATATAATAAAAATAATATTAGTAAACCTACGAGTATATTAATAATAATAAATATTAATTTTATAATTTTAATTTTAATCATAATATGTATGCCAATTTTTTATAAAAAATGAAAAAAAAACATTATGTTATTTTTAATTGCAAAACGTAAAAAAATTATGGCGCGAACATGTGTTTATATGTAAAACTTAAATGGACAAGACAAGGTTGGTCATTTAAATGACATTTAAGTTTCATTTAACTTTGCGATGAAAAACTCAAAGTTGCATTTAAACGTCATTTAAATTTAAAAACATGACACGTTTTTAAATGTTCTATAATTGCACGGGCGATATAACAGTACGTTACGTTACATTACAGCTACGACAAGTAAGATAAAGTAAAGGCCTATTTAGCCAAACGTAGAATTCGTAAATGTTGCGTAAATGTTAATGTAGCGTAAACGTAAATGTAGTTGCACTTATACAATCGTAAAATCTGGTCAGCTGTTTTTGACATACATAAACATTGAGATGGCAATTCAGTTTGTTACTTTTTTTGGATTGTTTGAAAAAGTACGAAAATATGTGCACATTACGCGAAAAAAGTGCGAAAATTATTTAAATGGTAATGGTTTAAACTTTAATATTTAGATTTTGATAATATTTGAAGCATAAGTATCTTAAATTATTTTATGTTAAGTGCTGAAGGCTCGGGTTCGAGCCCCAGGAAAGGTGTGATCAATTTAATTTTGTTTTTGTCAGAAAACGCTTTAATTAGATCAAAATTAACTGCAATGAATATTTTTTGGTAATTAAAGAAGAAATGATGTCCGTGAAGGAATAGTACACTAGCCAAACTGAACAATTGTTTTCGACTCCAACTACGGTAGTCTCATCAGAGTTCTTCGTGTCCTGTGTATATGTATGTAAGTACCAAAAAAATAAAGAGTAAAATTACCCCCATATTGTTCCAATTACAAACAGCCTAACACTGCTTGGCAAATGTCACGTAAAGTAACGTAGAATTCTATTTTCAAATGGTTGCTACGTTACGTTTACATTACTCTACGCTCAAGTAACCACTTGTATAGCTTTTCATATAACAAAAACGATCAGCTGACACGACTACATTTACGGGTTTACGTTTGGCTAAATAGGCCTTAAATCGGCTACAAAAAGTTTTTAGTAGAAAACGTAAAAATATTAAAATTTCTAAAAAACAGTAAAAAATGTAAAAAGCACCAAGCTAGTACTTTTCCTTTTTTTGTACCAGAGTAAAAAATTTGGCGTTTTTGACCATCAGAAAGCACTAAAATTAGTGCCAAAAGCACTAAATTGGCATAGTTGACTATAAGACTGCTCGTTTATATTAGAAATATCTGACAACGCTGTTTAAATACCAATTCAAGTTTGCAAAAGAAAAAATATTTTCGGGCTTTCCCAACAAATTTATTGAATATACTTATGCTAACTCAATGCAATATACATACATACTTATGTATAGGTATATAAATTTTTATACAAATATGTATATACCCGTATTTTCTGGAAAACAATTTCGAGTGAAATTGAATTCGAATTAAATTACAAACTGTTTTTAAAATTTTAAAATGCCCATTGACGTAACCTTCCATATCAAAACTATAAAATTGCGCAATTAAGTTTTTCTGGCCTTGAAAAACTAGTTGATCATTTGTTTTTATTTAAATTAACGAGTATTTTCTTTCAATTAATATTTTTCTTTATTTACTTTTATAATATTCAAACCCGGTCTTACCGTTACTTTCTGTCTTTTGTCACTCTGTATTTTCATTATTATTAATAGAATCATACATTAACTTTACAATTCCAAAATATATACATACATTATTACAGTACACAAGTTTGAAAGTCGTAAAGAATACAATTTAATAAAATTTTGTCTTTAATTAGATAATTACACGAATGTATGTATGTACGTGTGTACGTTTATAATAACGTTGATTTCAAGCCAAACTTAAAAAAATATGTCTTAGATTTTTTATTATTTTGGTTTTTACCTAATTATTTTATCCGAGTTCGGCTTGGATACAACTTATTGGACCAGGAAAATACTTATTTATTTTAAGCATACATATTTGAATATTAACATGCATACATACCTTAAATCCTGCCAAAACTCACATGTTGATTCATCCTGTAGTTCCATTTTTTTTTTAATTTGTTACTGGTACAATAAGAAAATCCCACTACAAAAAAACCAACCGAACTAATTTAACGTTATTTATAGATAATACACTGTGACTGTAGCGTTGGTGTATTGTGTTAAAGATTAGTACGAGGCACAGTGTATATAGTGATGAAACTCCAACAAAAATAAGAAGAACAACACAACAGCTTTACTACGATTTAAAATGTTAGAGATATAGTGATGTAAAAGTATCGAATATTTGAGTACTGGGTATTCGATACCATGAATATTTACCGGTACTCAATATCGAAAAGTAACTATTCAATATTTCTATGGTTGTATTATGTGGTACGTTATTGCTAGATTTCTTTAAAAATTCCTAGAAATAATACAAGTCTGTGTAGTTAAAAAAAATACAAAAAAAAAAAAAAAGAATAGAATATAAGTATTTGTTTATTATTGTGGCAACGTATTAATTGGTATTTTAAAAATTGTGTTAGATATTTGTTTTTAAAAAATGGCCAGTAGAAAAAGACGCCAAATTTGGAATCATTTTAGCGAAGAAGGAGAATATGTAGCAAAATGTAAAGTTTGCAAATCGATGATTTCACATAAAGGTAAGTGTTGTGAAGTAGTATTATTTTTGTTTTAAAATATTACGTTTGTAGGAGGAGGCACGTCTAATTTAAAGAAGCATTTGGACTCGAAGCACCCATTAATGGATATAAAAAAAAACAATTGAAGGTAATGCCGTCAAATTATAATTAGATTTATAGAACGTAGGCTTTAGTTTAGAATTTTTTAAACTTTATTTTTTGTAATATCCAGATACACCATGTTATTCGCAAAAGACTCTTGTAGATTGCCATGTAAACGTGCGCTTATCGAAAACCAGAGAACGAAATAAATAAAGCTGTAGTAAAAATGATTACCATGGATTTGTAGCCTTTAACTATCGTGGAGGACGAATGATTTAAACATCTTGTGAAAACATTAAACGCATCTTATACATTACCAACCATACCTGGTTGTTACTGAAAAACTTATACACTCGGAGTTTGAAGATAAATCTAGAAATTTGAAAAATGACCTCACAAGTGTTAAACATGTTTGCCTAACAACAGACGCATGGACATCTGTTGCAAATGCGTCATATATATCTATAACAGCGCATTTTGTTGACGCTGATTGGAACCTTAAACCTAGATTTCTTACTTGCTTCGAAATGCATAAAGACCATACGGAAGTGAATTTAAAGGATGAGCTAACAGACGTTTTAAAAGTGTGGGGTATACAAGACAAAATTTCATGCGTGGTCTGGGATAATGCTGCAAACATTTCAGCAGCTATAAAAAGTGCGGATTGGTGCAGCTTACCTTGTCTTGCTCACACTTTACATTTGATAGTTACAGATGGTTTAAAAAATAACAAAATTCATCTGATTGTAAAATGTAAAGTTTGTGTAGAATTTTTCCACCGAAGCACATAAGCCTCCAACAAGTTGAAGGAAATACAAGAACAAATGGGAAAAAAAAGTTGAAAACTCAAACTCAACTCCGACCAGATAGAATTCTACTTTTAATATGATAGAGAGAATAATTGAAAATCAAGAAGTTTTAGAAGCCACTTTGGCAATAATACATAAACCAGTAGAGCAGTTTTGTATTAAAGATTGGGACATTTTAAAGGAACTTTGTAATATATTAAGGCCTTTCAATGAGATAACAATTGAAGTGAGCGCCGAAAAATTTACAACCGTTTCAAAAATTATAGTGTTGATTCGAGGACTACATTTGTTCTTAAATAAAAAAATTTCAGAAAACTGCTTAGAAGAAATAAAGTTACTATTTGAAAAATACATAAATAGCTTAAATAGGCGATTCCACCGGTTAGAATTTAATTCCACTTATTTAGGTCCAAGATTTAAATCAAAAGGCTTTACGGACCAAAATGCAATAAAATTCGTCAAGGAAACAATTTCATCACTGTACTTTCTACCAAATTCTGAGTCTTCCAGAGTTAGTTCAATACACAGAAATACAGAAAAGAATAATTCTATTTAGAACTACTTTGACGAGAAAACGGCTACAGATACTATGACTTCAAAATGCGTTACTGAAATTAATAACTACAGTCACGAACAAATATTAGATAGAGAAAGTGACCCTTTAAAGTGGTGGAAAGCACGTTACCCAGTAACTGCAAAAAAGTATCTTCCGATTGTGGCAACCTCAGTTCCTAGTGAACGCGTTTTCTCTAAAGCAAGCCAGGTACTTACCGATAGAAGAAATCGTCTAAGTTCAGAAAATGTTACTAAAATTTTTTTTCTTCACTTTAATAATGACTAAGTGATAATAATAATTTTATTCAATAATTTAAAATTATTTATAAAAAATTTAATAATATACATTTTTTAAACTCAAGTTAATTTTTATAAACTTAAAAATTTTTTAAATGTTTTTGTAAAATGTGAAATCTTTTATGTACAAAAATATATATGTATATATCTGTGGCATTCTGGCAAAACACCTTAAGTCGAGATAAGATAGCAAAAAGTTAAAAAAACAAAACTCGGGGAAAAAATAATTTTTATTAAAAAATAAACCAATATTAAAGAAAAATTTCTCCTATAATACAAAATTTTAAAAACGTACACAAAAATGATTTTTGAATAAAAATTCGTAGCATTAACATGTACATATCAAAAGTAACTGCTTTTTACATCACTATAGAGATAGCAAAACTACATATACTTATATTTTGGTTTTAAGTGGTAGTAAAATTAATAACAGATGACTTTTGCTTTGGCAGCTCTCATTTATTTCATCACTGTATACCATGGCGCACTTATTATAAGGTGCCTTTGAGATTACAACAAGTAAAACAGTAACAAAAACAACACAGCATTTTAATGCTGGTTAGGGTAGTTAACTGTCAAAAAAATCAAAACAAAAAGAATGAAAACAAAAACAATGTACATAAAACAAAGCAAAATTTGACAACTATATTCACAAATTGTCTGAAAAAAAAGTAGCTCAGCTGGCATGTCAAATGCACCTTATAATCAATACGCCATGACTGTATACGTTGTGGTACGAGGACAAAGTCGCGCTACTGAACGCCGTTTTTAAGATCGCTCGGGCCAGTGTTGTCAAGTTGAGGATTTTTACTCTAAACGTGGTGCAGCTGTCATTCCCATATTGCTGATATATGTATATATCCCGGGGTCTACACCTGGTATCAACTTTGATATGATATGAAAGAAAACGTCGGCAGAGAAAATAAAATGCCATTTTAATATTTGTCTTCATATCTAACAACAGGAACACGTTGATGTTGAAATATTATAATATTTAATTTTTTTTTGTACAGCAATGAAAGAAAGAACATGTCGGAGTATTTTATTAGTGAAGATTTATTTAAAAATAAAGGGAAAATTTTATAAAAATTAAATAATTTTGTGTATAATTATTATTAATTAATATATTTTTTTTATTATTTTATTGCTTTTTTATTGAATTTAAAAAATACAACTTCAGTTTTTTTTGTTTTGTTTCTTTATATGAGCTGTTTTTGACAGTTCATATCATGATATTGTTTTCATAATATATATTATGATATCCATATCATAATAGATATTATGATAGCTGATTCGCAGTCTACACGTAACAAAATAATATCGGCTATCGAATTTGACGTACGCAGATATAAAAATATTTCGTTTCATATCTCGTGGAAACCCCGGGTATTGAAAGTGTTGATGGGGGGTTACCTACTTAAAAATATTTTGGAAATTTTAAGTAATGACTAGTGATTCATTTAAATTGAAGAAAATAAATTCAAAAATAAACTGAATATTTTTGTAATAAAACACAAGAAAGTTTCAAGTGATATGTATGTAAAATTTTTGAGGTTTTTATTATATGTATGTATAATGTCATAGAAATTTAGGGATTTTGTCCGTATGATCTTAGCAACACTGCAACAATTCTAGTTTAAGCATCTAAATTAAGCAATTCTAGTTTAAGGTATTCTTTAAATAAATAGCGATTTTTTTTTGTCTTTCTGAACTATTCCTTCATCCATTTTGATTTTTGGAATTTTTCACTTTAAGCAGGCCATACACGCCAACGGCATGCACGCGCAATCAAGTGATTACGCAAACAAGCCCGTTCTACATAGCATGCAATCAAACTGGCGCAATATTTATTTCTTAAAAAAAATGTACAGGACGGGACATAGTGAGTATTGATATAGTTTACATACATAACTGGCCTTTACAAGCCTGTGTTAGGATTACGGCCTAGCTTCTCTCTATAGTTTGTGCTGTAATAATAATGATTTGTAGAGCTGTGCCAATTCGTTCACTTAATTGATCGGTCATTTTCGTTCGGTCATTAAAAGTGATCCGGATCGTTCACTTCGTTCAATCGTTCACTTTGTTCATTTGTTCTGGTCGTTCGGTCGTTCAATCTAAATTTGTGTTTTGTTGCTTATTTTCTGATATGCATGTTATCAGTGTTGCTGTTTTGTTTATTTTTAATCAAAATTGGCCATCGTTTCTTGAATGTGAAAATACGTACTTTTATTACATAAATTGTTTTTACTTTTTTAATTTTATGTGTATAAATAAAAATTGTAGCAAATTATACTTCAAATAAACATACATACATATTTATATTTAGACTATTATTTTCTAAATTATACTACATGTCATTAGTATAAATTATTATTATTTTAATGGGATGTTATGATATTCCAATTTAAACGAAAAATTTGTTATATAATGTATTCCAAAAATAATAAAAAAAATGTTATATTGTTGTAGATTATAGTTAAATAAATAAATAAAAAAAAAAATAAAAAAAAAGTTTTCCAACTCTGGTGTATTGATACGACATTTCGGAAACATAGGAAAAATTGTCGTACATGTTCTAGTAGTTTTTGACATGAAAATTACCAACAACATTATGTACAATAGTTGTAATTCGTCATAGTTTCTACCGATCTACGACAACTATAACATTTTGTGAATTTGGTAAATATATTATTTTTTATTATTATATATTATTTAAAAAATATTTTAAGTAATTCTATAATCAAAATAATAATGTTTATTGTCACTTTATAGTTAGAACAAATGTTCCTGTAGATTCAAAAAAAAAAGTAAAAACAATTTAATAAAAGTACGTATTTCCACATTTAAGAAACAATGGCCAATTTTAGTTAAAAATTAACAAAATGGCAATACAGACAATATGCATATAAAAAGAAGCGAAAAAATAAATGTTTAACGAACAACCAAAACAAAGAAAAAACAAATTTAGATTAAACGGCAGAACGACCACGTCAAAGAAAAAACAAATTTAGATTGGAGGAATGAACAACCAAAACAAAGAAAAAACGACCAAGTCAAAGAAAAAACAAGTTTAGATTGCGCGAATGAACGACCAAAACAAAGAAAAAACAAATTTAGATTGAACGACCGAACGAACGAACGACCATAACAAAAAAGAAATTTAAATTGAACGACTGAACGACCGAACGACCAAACGAACGACTGATCCATTTCCATTTTCAAATGCAGAAGTTGAAAGAGCTTCTGATATAATGAATTATTTTATATTAAAAATAAGAAATAAAATGTCTCTCACAGCTTAAAATTAAAAAACTCTTGTTTTGAAAATTATGATATTTCATTAGATGCATGTGCGAAAATAAATTCAAATAACACGTCGCCCAACACGGCGACGTCGCCGGTAAAAAATCGCCGCGTATATTCGCCGTATGAGGCACAATAACGACGAAAAAATAACTTGTTTTGCTTTAGGCACAATTGGAGCGAACGACGTATTTCGCCCAACACGGCAACGTCGCCGGTAAAAAATCGCCGCGTATATTCGTCGTATGAGGCACAATAAAGACGAAAAAATAATTTGTTTAGTCTTTGTCCACACTTGGCGATTCGAGTCGGGCAATTCTTCACCAACTCTCTTTTAAACTTGTCTTCGTGTCCACACTCGACGAGTTTAGTTGCCCAACTTTTTGTTGTTGTTCAGCAACTTTTGTGTTTTCTTTTGCTTGCTTTTTCTTACAATTTGACATTTATGCTGTGTTGCCACAGAAAATACTTACAAATTACACAAAATTTTATAGATTGTCCAAAATATATTCATACCTTAAATACAATGCTTTTTATTTTTGTAATTATTTTAATATGAGAATAAATATTTGTGTATTTATAAATTTCCCTATAGAAGACAAAGCCTTAAAATTATTACTAGAGCAATTTGAACAGCCCAAACAATATTAAAGTATTTATAGCTGAATACTAGTGCTAATGAAGACTAGGTACTTGAAGTAGTTCGGGAGCACCGCTTAAATTTTGAAGAAGTTTTTATAATGTCTTATGATAAGACATAATTTATCTTAAAATTAAGGAATGTTAGATATAAAATAAGCTGCAAATAATGAAAATCGGTTGATATAAACAAAATATTTTCTTTCAATGTAATATCGTTATGCTTCACAATTAAATTTTCTATTAATGAAAAATAAAAATATTTCTCTTCCCTTGTCTCTTAACAGCTAGATTTTGTATTCACGTATTATGTGTCGATTAAACATTCAGCAATTTAACGGTCATATACAAAATAACAAAGTGAATTTGCTGACCTTATTCACCATTTGAATTAAAATCTATTTTAATTTTTTTGCATACATTTACATTTCATTATGATTCGTAATATTTTAAAAAGCATGTTGTCCCCACTGAAAGGCAATTAACTTATAGTTTAATAATTTCCAAAAATGTTTGCTTTAGCTCACCAGTGGACATATTTTAAAATTGGTATAAATTTTGAAAAAGTCACCTTAAAAATATTTAAATGTTTTACTATTAATGCTTAAAGAATTTTTTTTATTACTATTTATTCCTTTATATTATTAGCATATCAAATTAAGATTGCCTCAGCATCACTTAGTCTTTATTGGGACAAGCTGGTATTTGAATTACACATGTACAATATATAATTGGGGTATTTTAACGGGGTCCTATCAAGTCATATTGTCATAATATCATACAATTTTAAAATAGTTTAAAAAATTTGTTGTTGGTCTTTGAATAAAAAAGTCATAAAACAATAAGACTTTTCAACCTATATTTACCATTTTGTCATAAATTGAAAAATAAAAAATAATAAAAAAACAAAATTAAATATAATATATTAAACTATGACGGGTTGTTTACAGCAATCATAGTTTTTCGTTTTATTGTTTTTTGATATATGACTTTAAAAGGTCCATTTGAATCCCCAAATATTTTAAGATATTCATGTAAAAGTTTAATTCTATATACATACATACATAACTGGCCTTTACAACCCTGTGTCAGGATTACGGCCTAGCTTCTCGCAGCTCTCATGTTGTGTGTGTCAATTTTTATCCATGAGTACCGGGACCTACAGTTTAATGTCGACTCCGAACGACAGACTTGAGAAGCTTGTTCATGGCAATTAATTACTCTCAGAGCTTTTGCCAGAAGACTGCTGAGAGGTAGTCGCCCAAAGAAATATTTTTTCATATTTCTTTTTTTTTTAACATGTCGGAGCCTGGAGTCGAACCCAGGGTCTTAGTCTTAGTAAGCCAACACACTAACCACTAGACCACGGCGACTATTCTATATATGTATGTATATAATTTACAAAGAAAGAAAAGAAATAAAAGTAAAAAAATAGTAATATATACACACAAAATTTAATTATTAATTTATAGGATATTGTATACGATTGCTGTAAATCATATGAGAAGAGTTTCTAAGTCGTTAAGCAAATATTCCTTTATTCTTTTCGTGAAAATTTAAATTCTTTGTATATATTTAATATCTTGAGTGCGATTATTAAATTCCATACTATCCGTATATTCAATGCGTTGCTTCGTAGTTTCTAACCGACATCTTGCTATCATAAGATTGACATTGTTTCTGGTATTGAATAATATTTGATTTTTATGAAATGAAATTGTATGGTGACCAATATTATGGGTTGACTTAAAAACAAGAAGAATTGAATTAAATTATTATAAATAATTGTTTCTGGTATTGAATAATATTTGATTTTTATGAAATGAAATTGTATGGTGACCAATATTATGGGTTGACTTAAAAACATGAAGAATTGAATTAAATTATTATAAATAATTTAATTGAAATAATGGTGAGACAAAATAAAAAAAATGTATGGTCTAAAAATATTTAAAGAAAAAGTGTTCTCTTCCATTTGTGTAATTACACATAAACTGGCAACGCTGCAATTTGCAACACAAGAAAAACCAACGCTGCGATTGTATGAAAAAGACGCGTACACTAAAAAGCGAAAAAAAATATGAAAGGAAATGTCAAATAATCAACTACAAAGACAAAAAACGAATGACGGAATATAAAGAATCGCCGAGAACGGGCAAGTATTTTTCTTCTTTTATTCCCCTCACCGTAATCGTCTACAAACTACAAAAGTTGCCGACTCGCCTCGCCAAGTGTGGACATAGACTTAATATTTGTGTTTTCGTATACGATAGTGTTACCATATGCTGGAAAAAAGTTCATCAGAAATTAAACATTAACAACAACTCAACTAAATGGTTTTTTATAGCTATTTTTGTTTTGTTTTTTCATTTTAAATGTTAATAAGTCAAAATTGAACAATTTTTAAAGTAAAAAGTAACTTTATTTACTGAAACACATAAATTTTGTAAAAATATGGCCACCTTGTACTGTTTTGTTCGCCGTTCGCCGGCGTATGAAATAGAAATAAATCTATTTGAGTTCGGGGCGTCGGACGAAATTTTCGCCGTCGCCCTGATTGTGCCAATTACCATATACACAAATGAGTTTTATTTTTGGTGACGAATAGTCGCCGCGAAAAATACCTCGATCGCTCCAATTGTGCCTAAAGCATATAATAATTCGAAATATTAGGCCGTATTCCAATTGGCGACATCGTCGTCGCGTGACGACATTTTTGTAATAGATTAAAGGCAGGAGAAACCATTTTTCTTTATTCCGCTACAAAAATGTCGTCAGACGACAACGCCGTCGCCAACTGGAATAAGGCCGATTACATACAATCGGTTTTGTGGCCAGGAAATGAGCCAACGGTTTGAATGGAATTGCCGATGATCATCTTATCTTTACTTTTCTACCTTCTTTTTATAATATCAAATTTTTCTTTATTCTGCTACAAAAATGTCGTCAGACTACAACGCCGTCGCCAACTGGAATAAGGCCGATTACATACAATCGGTTTTGTGGCCAAGAAATGAGCCAACGGTTTGAATGGAATTGCCGATGATCATCTTATCTTTACTTTTCTACTTTCTTTTTATAATATCAAATAGTTCCTTATTAATGATTTTAATCAGTAAAATATTAAGGGTACTCACGGAGGGCCTTGCAAACTGTGTGTAAAACTACATAAAATTTTTTCTCCGCAGCAACAAAATATATACATTCGACATTCGCATCAATTGCACTGAAAAACCTTAAGTAAATTGGCTGTGTATTTTTGCTTAAAAGCTTTTGACATTTCTACAGTCATATATTTACGAGTGGAAAGATAACAGCTAAAACGAAAAATTGATATTACTTTATATATACAAAACTCGTGCTTTCTTTTTTAGTTATTGCCTTTATTTAATAAAAAATCAATTATTTTTTTCCTTTTCGCTGCTTTTAGGCAATTTTATTTGTAATACACCAAGGCCCATTAATACAGGTCATTGCATCTCTACAATAATACAACTATAGAAAAAATCACACGTATTTTGTGTCGTGTGATCTATCTATATCTGTCAAAATTATAAAAGGTTTTTGTAGAAAATGGTGGAAAAGAAACTAAAATCAGTGTTGCCACAGTCCGTAAAATTTAGTAACCAAATTTGAATAAGAAAATTCAATAAATTAAAACTAAACATTTAAATGTCGGCTAATTTTATACATATAAAATTCAATTTCAACATACGTTCTATGATATAAACTGTAAAATAAAGTGAAAGTCTCCCATATAAAACATATTGTTACGAAGAAATAATTTTGTAAAACAAAATCATAATTGCATTCCCTTAAATTAGTATTTTCACTATTTCTAGAATTTGGGCTATATAAAAAAATTATTACAATAAGAAAATATATGTCGGAAAATCAAGTACGTTTAAAATTATATAAATTTTTAAATTATAAAAGATTTATTATTGCTGTGGAATTCGTTAAATACTAAGCAATAGAGACAATAACAATTAGTAGAAAAACTGTAGGTATTATAAATAAGGCTTCACAATACTCTTTTTAGTTATATATACAAGATTATAGAGTGTAAATAAAAGCCTTAAAATCCAAAAGTATCTGTATTTTTAGTTTGCAGTAAAGAGCCCTAGTATAAAAAACGAACTATAAAGGACAATTCATAACAATATTATCCTGCTTGAACCTAAAATATTACAATGTTTAGTTAAAACTATTATTATTCATTTAAAATAAAAATACCATTTTCTTCTTAAAGAAAGAAAAAACACAAAAAGAAAATATATATGTAAGAAAAAAGTAGCCAACTTTGGTTAGATATAGCCAAATGGCAGCACTGACTGAAAACATAAACATTCAAATAAAAACAAAAACGATAAAAATGTAAACAAACTTTGACGTTTATAGATAGGTTTACATAAAATCAGCCTGAGAGATGCAATGACCTGTATTAATGGGCCTTGTAATACACCTTTTTTTCTTTTTGAAGATGACGCGGTGTTTTTTTTACATTTTAGGAGGGAGATGCCAGATGTTTTTGGGTCTATAAATCCGGCAGCACTAAGTCAAACAAATACTTCAAAAAATACAATTAATTAGAAAAGGACGTTCACGATCTATAGCCATTTGCACAGCAAATTTGCTTAGTTTTACAGCCTGTTTCTAGAACACGAATGGTATTTGACATTCGTCTTTTTATATGAGAAACACTAACAAATTTAAGTGTTTTTGTTGTTGTTTCACATATAAAAAGACGAATGTCAGAAACCATAAAAAAGAAGACTGAGCTACTATTTTAATATTTGACGGATTATTTAAAGTGACCAAGTGAAATTTTATATAATAAAATAATGTAAATAAAATAGGCCGTAATCCTGACACAAGGTTGTAAAGGCCAGTTATGTATGTATGTATGTAAATAAAATATTTATATTTTTATTGATATACCAAAAAATATTTTAAGTTCTTATAGTTTGTTATTTTGTAAGAACCTACTTTTTGTACCCAAATTAAATTTAAAAACAAATATTTATGTAGAAATTATTTATTTTACTTTAATAAATACCGTATTTTTTCTAATATATGTATTAAAGGTCTGCACGGGTATGTTTGAAACGATCTTCAAAACATTCTAAAAATTTCAAACACACTTCCAACTCTAATTCGTAAAAGCGAAACGAATAAAACAAACATAAAAAGTGGTTGTTGTCGTTAGAATGTAAATAATGAGAGAATAGAGACAAGAGAGTATGGAGACATGAGAGACATGAAACATAAGAGTTAGAATGGAATGAATAGAGTGAATATAATGTCTTGTTTGTAATATGATAGAAAATAATTTCTTGTACTGGTATTATAAGTACTAAAGAACTGAATAATAAAAGTAATGAACTGAATAATTTTTTTATGTTATTTTTCTTTATTTTTTTTTTTTTTTTTTATTTTTTGCTTAATTTCTAAAAATACATACATACCTATTTACAAAAACTTAAAAAAAAATTATAAATAAACTACATATTCAAAAAGTAATTGTTTTTTTTTTTTTTTTGCCTTTTAATGCTTTAATATACACACTATTCTTCTTGCTAGATTTCAATTTGTTTGCTTTCATTCGCTTGTTTGTACTACAAACTATCGCATTTACTTCAATACATACTTTCATTCACAAAGGAAATTCAAGACATTCGAATGTCTCCATAATAATTTAGAATTATGAGAGTAAATTTAGATTTATTCTATTCTACTCTATTCGTTTATTGAGGCTGTTCGTTTCGTTTCGTTGGCTGCAAAACGAATAGAATGAATATTTGTTTCGATGCTTGAATTTACTCTCAATTAGAGTACACTTCTCGAATCGTTCTAAACTGGCAGAAAAGCAAAACATTCATGCAGACCTTTACAGCCAGGCCCACGATATCGAAAGAAAACTTAAGCGAAAGAAAATCAGTCACTCACTGTGAATCTAAACTGCGGCCCACTAATTGTCACTTTATCGTTCGCGTTACCAACGTAATGCAAATAAACAACAAAGCTGCCATATCAACATATCAAAAAATAATCGCGAATATACACGAAAAAAGCGCTGAAATGCTTAAATTGTACAGTAAAAAATGCAACCGTGTGCTAGTTTAACTTGACAGAAATGTAGTAAACAAACTTATTCCGATTTTGTTTATTTATGTATATGTGTGTAAAAAAATTTTGTGTTACCAATCGCATTTATTTTTGGCGACACAGAAATTAGTGTGCCGCAAATCAGCTGTTTGTCGCTTAAAACTACACGATTCGATATCGTGGGCCTGGCTGTTAATATGTATAGTTTTGCTTATAAATAATGGTCAAGGCTATGATATAGCGTGTTTCGGTTAAAAAAAGTTGACACCACTGAATACAATACCATCAAGGCCAAATAATGTATTAAACAGAATACGTTCTGTTTAATCATTAAAATATAAAAATAATAATGAGAAGACAATATACAATGTAGATTTGAAATTAAGGTAATAATATCACAATGTATACAGTGATGAAACTCCAACAACTATAGCAAGAAAAACACACAGCAAGATAGCCACAACAAAATTTTTGCACACACAACAGCACAGTGTATAACAAGATAACCACAACAAAATGTTTAGCATACACACAACAGCACATTGTATAACAAGATAGCCACAACAAAAATGCACACACAACATTACAGTGTATAATAAGATAGCCACAATAAAACACAGCTGATTTTAAACTTTTTGAGCTGTCATTTCCTTCATCACTGTGATAATATTACAGTAAAAATATTTTACAGGCTGTTTCTAGAACACGAATGGTTTTTGACATTCGTCTTTTTATATGGGAAACACTAACAAATTTGAGTGTTTCTGTTGTTGTTTCACATATAAAAAGACGAATGTCAAACACCATTCGTGTTCTAGAAACAGGCTGTTAGTAATAATATTAAAGTAATATAGCTAAACTGTCAAATAAACTTTTCAATTGTAAAAGGGATCTTTCGTTTCATACTATTGTGAATGATTTAAAAACAATAACAAAATATCTTTAGTACTACATCTTCCCCAAAGAAAAACAATGTCAGATTTTGTACGAGGCATTTGTGAAGAATTTTGTCCGGATGCTGAAATTAAGTTGTATGTTATTAAGTTGTATGGGAGATTTAAAAAGTAATCATTTTTACTTTTTTTTTGTAGGAGAACGAAAGAGAAACTTTTACATTTTTTTGAATACAAAAATGGGCAAAAGAATGTACCTGGTACCTTAGTCAAATGTTTTTCACGTTCTGCAGCTGGAATAAAAGGTCCAAGAGCAAAAGATTTACGAACCGAAAAATGTTTACAACGATGCATTGAATATTTGCTAAGCGAGTAAGTTACTTGTGTTATTACAGTTTCTATAAGGGTCTTACTTAACTGACCGTAACTACCCGTTGACGGGTTACGGCCAGCCTCAACAATAGTCTTCAGGCGTCTCTGCTTAGCGCGCACCTCCAGTTGTTTACATCAACTGATAACAGGGATTCATCCACCTGGTCTTTCCAACGTAAACATAGTCGTCCTCTACGTTGACGTCCAGCGACCTTCGCATCGAATACCTTTTTCGCTGGAGCAGATTCCTCCATTCGAACAATATGGCCGAGACAGCGCAGCCGCTGGATGTTAATGCGCTGGACAACACAGAGGTGCTTATAGTTGGTGCTAATGTGAAAATCAAAGCCATGCCTTAGTGATAGAGCTGGCAAACTATCGATAGTCGAGCCATTCGATGTTTTCGATAGTTGGTTTAAAAACTATCGATAGTATCGAATTATTTTAAACTTCACGTTCCTGTTAGCACATAGACAAAACAGTCATACGAAGAACAAACTTGTTTCATATAAAGTGACACGTTACTTTAAGTTAGCCCTCCTTTTCGCTTGAAGTCCACAAGTCTGTTGTAATACCTCAGATTTGCACTTCTTTGTATTGGTTATATTGAACAAATTTACCATCATCACATCTTTTAGAGTGCTTCTTGAAGGCAACATGTAGCGGGGATTTAAGGATTTAATAAAATCCCGGAACATGTATCGTTTACTATATTGAATGGCTGTAAATCCTTGGCGACCAAATTCATTAAACCAGTATGTAGTAGTTTTTTCCATTCGGAATCCCTTTTATAGGTTTTAGACCCTTTGAAAAAATATTGGATTGTGTTTGATTACGAATTACCTCTGCGAGTTTTTTCAACTGTATAGCTTCAGTATCAAACTCAGTATTTTTGCTTTCATTATCACGATCTTTCTTGTTTCTATAAGGAGATGCAATTAAAAATATGTACAGTGCGAGAAGCTAGAGAAATCTGCATAAGTCAATTAAATGCAACTTTTAACGATAGTATCGCTATCGAAAAAATAACATCGATAGTCTAATAAAAATAGAACTATCGATACTATCGATAGTACTATCGATTGTTTGCCAGCTCTACTTAGTGAACCAAAGATCTTGCGTAGAACTTTTCTCAGAACCGCTGCATCGGCACAAGACAGCATCCATGTTTCCGCACGATAGAGAAGCACCGGAAGAATAAGCTACTTGTATAGTGTTGATTTCGTCGCACGAGAGGGGTCTCTGTTACTAAACTGTGTAGCGAGACCGTAGTAGCACCTGTTCACCAGTGTGATTCCTCGTTTGATCTCCAGACTGACATCATTCTTGCGGGTAATGGCGGGGCCAAGGTAGATGAACTCCTTGACCACATCGAATGTATAGTTGCGGCCTGTAACCTGGGAGCCGATACGTTCAACGTCCCCACTCGTCAACAACACATACTTTGTCTTTCTCTCGTTTTCCGCCAGGCCCATTAAAGCAGTGCCTCGTTTCTGTATTACTCGACTCGAGTAATATCTCACATGAAACGAAAAAATTGAAATAAAAACTATGTGAATTGACACAAAAAGTGCTGTTTCTCACATACGTGTTTCTGTATGTAAAATAATGCGAGTACTATCTGTCATTTATGCCATTTTCCAATTATTATTGGAAAAATGTGAGTAAAAGTGTTTCTGTATCTTTTTTTTGTGAAAACTGAACCGAATGAAGTGTCAAAATAAGCCGCATATTAAAACGGTGCGAAAAGTGTTTTGCAAACAAAAAAAACAATTTTTGTATTTTGTGTCTTCTTCTATATATATAAAAGAAAGTGGCGTTAGTTACTACGCTTATAACTCAGGAACGGCTGGACCGATTTCGATGATTCGTACCAATTTGGTATGGTCATTATTGCTTAAAGTGTTATTACAGATCACGCTTTCAAACTAAATAGAAATACTGCAATTATATATTTTATGATCTACCTTATCAAAATTGGGGGAGAGTATCCCCGTACCGAGAAAGTGGGTTTTGTCGTTAGTTTGTTGCTCATAAATCTCTCAAACTTGGTAGGAATACTAAATTTTATATTATTTATAATCTTGCTAAGCCCGAACGGAAGAGAAGCATAGAAATTGAGCTTATTTATGTACGGACTAAAGAACTATACATGGGTATGTTAAGCGCTTAAGTTAAAAAAAACCTTTAATTTAAATAGAAGTCCACTGTCAAATATTTATTGAAAAGGATTTATGAATAAACAAATAATTTTTTAATTATTTTTATATTTGTTGTCAAAATTTGATTTACTTTTTTATTAAATAAAAGATATAATTTTATTTTGTTAAACGTATTTTTTTTCAACTGAGGGCTTCTAAATAATTTTCGATCTCTTATAAAAATATAATTGACTTCAAAAATCTTGGAAAATAGTTAACTTTAAATTTTTTGGCAAACGGCCACAGTTCAAATTCGCTTCTAATTTAATTGGTAATTTTGGTATGAAGCTCTATTTTCAAACGGTAAGTTAGCAACAATATGATATTTGAGAACATATATTTGCGAGGTCCTGACATCTGTGCACATGTATATATATGTATCAGAGTTGGGTTTACTAAAAATATTATGTATTTTCTCAACCCGGCGTTGCCGGGTTCACCCCAGCTAGTTTTTAAATAATAATGTGTGGCTTTTTTACTAAAAATAATATTGCGTAGCTTTTTTTAATATATATATGATATATATTTTTAGTTTTGCATTTCTTTTCATATAATTTTTTTTATTGGTTTGTTTACATTCTTCACCAGGGTTGTCAGATAGTTTTCAATTTTCATCCCCGATTTTAAAATTCATATCCTCAAAAATCCCCACAGAAACTGTATCAATAATTTTGCATAGATACATATGCTTTGATATAGGTATAAATATATACTATTTTATTTGATATGCATGTCTATTTACAGTGGTGGTCTATAAAAAAGATTGACCATGATCTAGCATCATGACCAAAAAACTTTAGAACAATGTGATTAATATTTTTGTTTGTTTCTATATAAAATATCAATTATAAAGTAAATAAAATAAAAAACTTCAAAATTTCCCAAGATCAAAACTTAAAAAACCATGTACATATTCAAAAATATTGTTAAAATTAACTAATTTTGCCTGTACATAAAAATATACACATCAAATTTGATGGCCTAAAAGAAACAGTTTTTTATTAATGGCACCAAATTACCACTATTCTGTAGTTAGTGGAATTACCCTTGTTTTAAATAAAGTCCCAAAAGCGTTTTGGCATTGAGTCCACGTGTCTTTAAAACATATTGATTGCAATGTTTCTGCACACATCTTTAACAAATTCCCACAAAGTTCTTTATTAGAGGGGTTTTTCCTCAAAAAGCCGCTTTGACAATTTCGCATAAATTTTCAAAAGGGTTTAACTCTGGAAACTGAGCAGATCAGCTTAAAATTTTGAAGCATATATTTTGAAAATAACTTTTTGCTCGCTTCGATGTCTGTTTTGGGTTGTTAACTTGGTGGAACACCCATCGATGTGCCATTTCATATTCAGAATAAGACATCTTTATGCCGTTTAAAATATTTGTATAGTATACGGTATCTGTTGTACCTTCAATTCTACATAGATGTCCTGTGCAATAGTATGAAAAACATTCCCATACTATTCAGTAGTAGTTTAACTAAAGGCGACCCTCTAATACTAAATTTCTATGCAATAAAACCATTCAAATCGGTGGGGGAAATGAATGAAAGAAATCTATAATATATAGTTAAATAAGCAACAAAATTGTAAAAATCGTCAAACATTTGTCGATTATCCACAATAAAATTTCCATCCCCAAATGAATTTTTTTATTTTTTATCCCCATTTCAGAAAAAAAATTCCCATTTTGGTGATAAATCTCCTAATTTGACAACACTGTTTTTCACAATTAAAATTTTTTTTTGACGTTTTGCTTTCGTTTCACACATTTAAACTGGAAATATTCCAGTTGGAAAAGAGTTTGTTTTGATTGTTTTCGCATGCAGATACAGAAACACTTTTTTAACGACGATTCGAAAAACGATGGGATTTTTTGTTTTAACACACATGTGAGTAATTTCTCGAGTCGAGTAATACAGAAACGAGGCACAGATTCCCGTTTAATAGCATTAAAGGCTGCGGTGACATATCGCTCTGTATGCCCAATGATCTTTATGTCGTCTGCATACGCAAGGAGCTAGACACATGTTAAAAATAGTACCAATACGATGCACACGCGCTTTTCGCAAAACACTCCATGACGAAATTGAAGAGGTCGCAGGATAAGGGATTGCCTTATCTGAAAACTCGCGCGGCATTAAAAGGCTCGGAGAGATCTTTTAATTCTGCACAGCTTTACCAGCTTTGCCAGAATATCGAGCTCAGACATTACGGCATATACGCGATCCCTTATTGGGCTATCGAACGCTGCCTTATAGTCGACAAAAAGGAGGTGTATGTCCACTTGACATTCATATGTTTTCTTCAGAATTTGGCATAGCGTGAATATGTGGTCAATGATGGACTTACTAAGTCTGAAGCCGCACAGAAAAGGTCCAATCAGTGAGATGACAAATGGCTTCGGTTATTTATACAATACGCACGTAAGAACTTTATATGCGGTATTGATAAGGCTTTACCCCTGTAGTTGTTGTACATCGTGGGGTCTCCCTTTTTCAGGATGGTGCAGAGGGCACTGAGGTTCCGGACATACTTTCCTACAGCCATATTCTGGTGCATGCACCTCACCAGCTTATAGCCTCCATACAGTGCCTCGTTTCTGTATTACTCGACTCGAGTAATATCTCACATGAAACGAAAAAATTGAAACAAAAACTATGTGAATTGACACAAAAAGTGCTGTTTCTCACATACAGGGTGTTTTTTATTGAGGTATAGAACTTCGAATTGAAATAAAACACAAGAAAATCGTTTTAATGTCCATCAATTTGGCTTTATTGGAAGGATAATTTTATGCCATTAATGTTTAAATATGATTTCGGGCATGTGGCCGCCGCGGCTAGCTCGAATAAAGCCAGTTCTACAGGTCCAATTTTCAACCACTTTTTCGAGCATATGGGGCCGTATGTTGGCAATAACGCCACGAATGTTGGCTTCCAAGTCCCCTAACGTTTCTGGTTTGTTGGCGTAGACGAGCGACTTCACATATCCCCAAAGAAAATAATCCAATGGTGTCAAATCACACGATCTTGGTGGCCAATTGACAGGTCCATTCCGCGAAATTATGCGCTCATCGAATGTTTCCTTCAATAAATCGATTGTGACGTGCGCTGTGTGGCATGTAGCGCCGTCTTGTTGGAACCACAACTCATCCACATTCATGCCATCCAATTCGGGAACAAAATAGTCGGTTATCATGGCTCTATACCGGTCTCCATTAACGGTAACTGTTTCTCCAGTATTATTTCGGAAGAAGTATGGCCCAATGACGCCACCAGCCCATAGATCACACCAAACAGTCAGTTTTTGTGGATGTAATGGCGTCTCAAGGGTCTCATGTTGATTCTCTTCACTCCAAATGCGGCAATTTTGCTTGTTGACGTAGCCATTCAACCAAAAATGAGCCTCATCACTGAACAAAATTTTGCAATGAAAATCAGCATCGAGATCAATCTCATTTTCGGCCCATACACCAAAATCACGACGCATTGCATGGTCTCGCGGCTTTAATTCTTGCACAAGCTGGATCTTGTAAGGTCGCAAGCCAAGATCTTTGCGCAAAATCTTCCATAAAGTTGATGGACAAAGCTCCAATTGCTGTGCACGGTGGCGAATCGATTCATTCGGGTTCTCTTCAACACTTTGCTCTACAGCGGTAATTGTTTCTTCGGTGCGCACTGTTCGACATCTCTGCGGATGCGTATTATCACATAGAGTAAACGTAGTGCGAAAACGATCCATGGTTAACCGAATTAATTGCTCTGATGGACGATTATGTCGACCATAAAATGGACGGAGCTTGCGGTAAACTTCGCGAACTGAACCATTATTTTCGAAATAAATTTGCACGATTTGCAAGCGTTGTTCTTTTGTCAACCTGTTCATGATGAAATGGCAAACCAAACTAAATATTAATCACTTGACAGCTGACAAAATGGCCGCCAATTAAAAAAGTGATGCCAACTTAAAGTTCTATACCTCAATAAAAAACACCCTATACGTGTTTCTGTATGTAAAATAATGCGAGTACTATCTGTTATTTATGCCATTTTCCAATTATTATTGGAAAAATGTGAGTAAAAGTGTTTCTGTATCTTTTTTTTTTTTGTGAAAACTGAACCGAATGAAGTGTCAAAATAAGCCGCATATTAAAACGGTGCGAAAAGTGTTTTGCAAACAAAAAAAAAACAATTTTTGTATTTTGTGTCTTTTTTAAATAATATTGTGTGGCTTTTCTATTAAAAATAATATTGCGTAGCTTTTTTAATATATACATATATGATATATATTTTTATAGTTTTGCATTTCTCTTCATATAATTTTTTTTATTGGTTTGTTTACATTTTTCACCAGGGTTGTCAGATAGTTTTCAATTTTCATCCCCGATTTTAAAATTCATATCCTCAAAAATCCCCACAGAAACTGTATCAATAATTTTGCATAGATACATATGCTTTGATATAGGTATAAATATATACTATTTTATTTGATATGCATGTCTATTTACAATGGTGGTCTATAAAAAAGATTGACCATGATCTAGCATCATGACCAAAAAACTTTAGAACAATGTGATTAATATTTTTGTTTGTTTCTATATAAAATATCAATTATAAAGTAAATAAAATAAAAAACATTAAATTTTCCCAAGATCAAAACTTAAAAAACCATGTACATATTCAAAAATATTGTTAAAATTAACTAATTTTGCCTGTACATTAAAATATACACATCAAATTTGATGGCCTAAAAGAAACAGTTTTTTATTAATGGCACCAAATTACCACTATTCTGTAGTTAGTGGAATTACCCTTGTTTTAAATAAAGTCCCAAAAGCGTTTTGGCATTGAGTCCACGTGTCTTTAAAACATATTGATTGCAATGTTTCTGCACACATCTTTAACAAATTCCCACAAAGTTCTTTATTAGAGGGGTTTTTCCTCAAAGAGCCGCTTTGACAATTTCGCATAAATTTTCAAAAGGGTTTAACTCTGGAAACTGAGCAGATCAGCTTAAAATTTTGAAGCATATATTTTGAAAATAACTTTTTGCTCGCTTCGATGTCTGTTTTGGGTTGTTAACTTGGTGGAACACCCATCGATGTGCCATTTCATATTCAGAATAAGACATCTTTATGCCGTTTTAAATATTTGTATAGTATACGGTATCTGTTGTACCTTCAATTCTACATAGATGTCCTGTGCCATAATATGAAAAACATTTCCATACCATTCAGTAGTAGTTTAACTAAAAGGCGACCCTCTAATACTAAATTCCTACGCAATAAAACCATTAAAATCGGTGGGGGAAATATAATGGTATAGAGATGTTTTTGTTTATATGAGAAAATAAACCAAACTAAAAAGCATGAGTTTTAAACAAGTCATGCTTATAAATTCATACTTTCATCGGAAATTCTTTCACTGTGTGTTCCGAATGAAAGAAATCTATAATATAGGTATAGTTAAATAAGCAACAAAATTGTAAAAATCGTCAAACATTTGTCGATTATCCACAATAAAATCCCCATCCCCAAATAAATTTTTTTTCCCCATTTCAAAAAAAATCCCCATTTTGGTGATAAATCTCCTAATCTGAAAACACTGTTTTTCACAATTAATAGGCCGTATTCCAATTGGCGACGTCGTCGTCGTGTAACGACATTTTTGTAATAGATTAAAGGCAAGAGAATCATTTTTTCTTTATTCTGCTACAAAAATGTCGTCAGACGACAACGACGTCGCCAATTGGAATAAGGCTGAATATTTTTTTTTTTGATGTTTTGCTTTCGTTTCACACACTTAAACTGGAAATACTCCAGTTGGAAAAGAGTTTGTTTTGATTGTTTTCGCATGCAGATACAGAAACACTTTTTTAACGACGATTCGAAAAACGATGGGATTTTTTGTTTCAACACACATGTGAGTAATTTCTCGAGTCGAGTAATACAGAAACGAGGCACAGATCGTGCAGATCGTCAGCCGCTTTGTTGTTTTTCAGTCGCCGTATGGCAACCTTGACCTCTTCATAGCTGGGCGACGGGATCTCATCGTAGTCATCATTGATTGGGACCGGCATACCATCTCTAGAGGAGGAATTTGTGTCCTCATCGCCTTGGAGTAGTTTAAAGAAGTCCTGTCTCCATAATCTCAGTGTCCCTTGTGCATCTGTGACCAGATTTCCACGTTCGTCTCTGCAGGAGGTTGTTCCGGGTTTAAAACCCGTATAAGAGTCTGGTAAATATATATGTAAATAAGAAAACCTGAAAATTACGTAAACAAAGTAATATCATGATAAAGATGTTCAATTTTTGTGAAGAAAAAGCATGATTTTAACATAAGCGTTCCCGTGATATCCAACATTTGTTTGTGTAAAAATTTTACTATCAACAATTAAATGACATCTTTTTATGAATAAAATATAACTGAAGTATTATATTTACATGTAAACAAACAATTGTTTCGGATGTTAATTTATATACAGTTATTTCCGCTTAATTGAGTCTCTAAAAATGCACGATTTTTGGCGCAATTAAACGGGAAACTCAATTAAGCGATACTCGGTTAATTGATTCGCCGACGCAATTAAAACGAAAATCACTTAATTAAGCCAGACGAGCAATAAAGCGAAACATCCACGTGTATAGAGAAAATGAAATTAATTTTTTTATTTATTAAGTTAAAAAATAGTGTTAGTTTACTAAAACAAAACAAAAATCAGGTACGTACATCGTACAATATTTGAAAACAAAAATTACAAAATTCTATATAAAAAGAGATCAAAATTTAAAATAATTACATTACATATGTGCATGCGAGTGTACATTAAATGTTATAAAAAAACATTATACATACATAAGTAAAACTATGATTAAAAAAATGAGTCATCAACATTTGAATTTTAGATTTGTTGAGGCTTTCGATGATTTGTTTTTCTATATCGTTCCATGACAAAAGTTTTTTTCGTGCACATAAATGGTTTTAAGTTTGTGGAGAAAAAAATTAAGCAGGCGAAATCAATTAACTGAAACATTTGTTTGTATTTTTCGCAACGCGGCCTCATTTTATGAATCAATTAAACGGGAGGCACAATTAAGCGGAACTCAATTAAACGGGTACTTTTGTATAGGAGGTTATACGGAATGATTTCGTTTCATGATTTTTAGTACAATTAAGCGGGAAACTCAATAAAGCGGGGTTCAATTAACCGAAAACAACTGTAATAACTTGCAATTGAGAATTAATTCGAATTTAGGAATGCATTCATAATGAATTTATTTCTAGTAATGATTAGGTGAAAATTGCTATATTTTTGAAACACTTTAATGTGTAATAAAAATCAAATATTTAACTAATAACCAGAGTAAGAATTTGCTCACTCTTTTGCTCATTGCGCATTGCGCACTCTTTTCTTGCGCCTCGAAAAATTGCGCATGCGCAAAGAGCGGAGCCAATAAAAAAGAGCAGTTGTTGGCTCTTTTGGCTCTTGCTCTTTTTTTGTAAGCGCTGCTCTTTGCGCTATGCGCATTTAAATTTTTTATTTGGCGCTTTGCTCTGCACATTGAGCAAAATGAGCAGCGCATTGCGCATGTGCTTTTTATATCTACAGTGTCATGTCAGCAACAAATTTTTTTAATTTGCCATTCGAAAAAATTTTTATGTGCAGTCCATCATTGCGTTACAGAAAATGATTTTATACAGTATTACCGATGGAAATTTTCATCATAAATATACTTAAAAACAGATGAATGGGGACATTCGCGTATGTTTTTAAGAAAAAAAAAAACAAATTTATGATACTCGTTTATTTGCATGAAGAAAATAAAATTTTTTTCACTCATTCTTCACATATGTGTACTTAGAAAAATTTGAATGCATATATTCGCGTGTGATTTTCAGAAAATATTTTGTTGTACTAATTTATGTGCGTGAAGAAAAAAAAAAAAATAAGCAGAGGCCTTATTCTGTAACTCTCCTAAGCTAAAACTTTATCGCTAAAAATACATATATAAACTAGAGTTCGGACTTTTTCGCTATTTTCTTTTTCTTGAACGCTTATTGTAATTTAAAAACTTCATGCCTATTACCTCTACACTTTTTAATTTTATATATTCTAATGCCCAGCCTGTTTCAAAAACCCAAAATTTACAGGATAAGGCCCCAGTTTAATAAAAAAAAATGTTTTATTATTTTACTCTAAAAAATATGAAAATACTAATATAAATTATATTTACATTTAATTTTTTCTTATTTTTTCATATTAAAATTATCGACTTCAAAGGTATTTTACACCACAGTAAATGAGCAATGCGCAATTGCGCACTCTTTTGGCTCTTTTGCTCATTGCGCAAAAGAAAAGAGTGGCGCAAGAAAGCTCAAAATTCAAATGCGCCTTCTATGCGCAGCGCTTGTAATGCGCAGAGCAAAAAAAATGGCGCAGAGCAAGAGCAACAAAAAGTTTGCTCTGCTCTTTGCGCAAAGAGCAAAAAAGAGCCAAAAGAGCGGCGCTGCGCTGCGTTTTTACTTACTCTGCTAATAACTGATGTTTTCATTATATACATTTAGTTATATGAAAGCTGATTATAGACAATTTCTTGTATTCAATTTAAAAGTCAATGCTTCTAAAATGTGTTTTGTAAATCAATTTTATTTTATTTTTTTGTTTTTCCTTATATTACAGCATTATTATGGATAACCGAAAATCATTTAATTATGTCTACGATTTTATATTCGATCGATTACGAGCTATACGTCAAGAGATTGTAATGCAAAATTACAGTGCTAATCAAACTATAAGACTTTTACAACCCATGATTATGTTTCTAAGTTATAGCCGGTATAAACTTTGTGAAGAGACAGTTAATATCTTCGACCCAAAGATATGTGAACAACATTTGCAAGAATGTCTTAAAAGGGCATTAGTATGTTATGACGAAATACCACTTGAAGATTTAAAACTAATTGATGTCCAAAATAGGTCATTTATAGAAGCATTATATCAATTATTTAATTTGGGTTCGTTAGATGCATTAAATAGATGTTTTACTTTGCCTAAAGAAATAAGGTAAGTTATTAAATAATACGAAAGATTAGAAAGTAAGGTATAATAAACTAGGCCTCAAACTATTGTCACGCGACAATTTTGAATAATGCCATTTGATGTACAAATCATAGTGTACATTCCAAATTAGGAATTCGAATTTGTTTGAAAGACCTTAATATTTAAAATTATGTTTGTGTGTATGGCGCAGTTATTACAACCCAGTTGACAAAATCGTCGCGGACGACGTTGTGGTCAAGGATATTTTAAGACATGCCACTAACGATTGTCAACAACATCGCGGAGGTGTTCGTGCATGATGTTTTGTGGTTTATTAACTTGAAGTTGTGGATGATAAACATAATGTTGACGACACGCTTGCAAAGTTCACACAATGTGCAGTCGATAACAAGCTGAGTGGCATTGTCGCTCAGTCACTCGTGCACGATTTTCGCGACACTTCTTTAAAAATGTTGACGATTTGCTTTAGCTGTCATCTATGCGTCGTGCAGAATAGTCTACTGTCGTGCACCCATTCTTGAGGATGTCTTTAAGACAGAGGCAACAAAAACAACTGCTAACGGTTTAAAAAAAACCGAAGAAAAGCATATCTACGTTAGGTTTGATTGGGTACTTTTCCAGTGAAAATTAATTAGTAAGAAATTTACAGAGTAAATATGTACATACTCGTACATATGTATATCTAAATTAACCCATTAACCGCTAAAATAAAACGAGAAGAGATAATTAACAAAAAATTCATATAAAATTAATACAAATTAACGAAAAAAGTTTTAAAAGTAATTAGTAGGCTGAGTGGGATGGGTGTACTCAATTAAGTACATCGGCGCCAAATGGGTTAATAAGAAATAGTATGTAAAACATTGAGCGTTTGCAGGATCCCAATTTTACCAAAAAGCGTTCTGTACACATAGTTTGGTTAAATGAGAGTAATATTCTTCTTTTTCATGCTCGAAACAGCCCGTACTTTTTCACCTGGTAAATTGTCAAAATATCAGCTGTTTGAAAGGTAAACAATATCAAACCAAGAAAAGTAGTTCTTGAAATCACTAAAATTCAATATAAATACCTCTTTGAACTTTAAGATAAGTTCTTAGAAAACACCAAATAGCTACTGTCTCCATTAGTTTTGTTTACATATAACAAAATTCAAAAACTTTGTTAGTTTTTGTTTTTTTATCTTAAAAGAAAATGGTTATAATTTTTTTATTTTAACCCGGACACAATTTATTAAAATTGAAACATATGTTAATTATTTTTACTCTTTATTTACCGAAATTTACCCAAAAAGTAAAGAAACAGACCTTTACATAATATATAAGACAATAGAAAAGTATTGGTGTTTTTAGTTCTATATTACTAATCGTATTTTTTCGTTTTTTTACTATTATAGAAATAATTCAACATTCTCTCTGGTAAATCACATCTGTTTAAGTTATCTTCACGGCAACTACTATCGAGTTTTAATCGGACTCCAAAGACTTCCTCATATACTTTGTGCAATCGGTTCTTTAAAATTACCTGCTATAAGAAGGTATATCTATCATGAATTTTTACTATTAATCTCACATATAGTATATATATATGATATTTATTTTTAGAAATCTTTATGAAATATTTGCAAGTGCGTATAATAGCAAACAACTTACAGTGACGGCAACTTTTATAATTCGTTTAACAGCCCATGCAAACGTAAACGAACTCTTTGAAGATTGTAAATATTACAACATTAAGGTTTTGAACGAAAAATTGCATTTGAATTTTCAACGAAGTGATTTTAAACAAAATATAACAATATTGAAATGTAAGCTCGAAAATTATGTTGAGAAAAAGCTAAGGAATATCTTCTTACCTGATATTTTACTAATGAAAAAAATATAAAAATTATTTTTTAATGGCATTGTATCAGGCCTGTCACAGAAATCCATTCCGATCAAAAGTGGAATTAATTCCGTATTTTGCTTCTTCAGAAAACGTAAAATGAAATTTTTTTTCGGAATAAGCCACTTTCAGTTTCCTAAGTGGAATTGTTATTTTCAGTGACATAAATTTTAAAAAAATAATTGAAACCACTTTTAATGGGAAAAATCGGAATTTTCTAAACCGATCGGAATCTGAAGAAGCTAAAACAAAACCGATCGGAATTGAAAATACGAAATAAAAACCATTCCGATCGGAATCTGTGACAGGTCTGTATATTTATAAGTAGGTGCATATTTATTTATTTATTTATAAATAATACTTATATGGTAAGGATAAACAAAAGAAGAAAAAAAAATATATATATATATATACTATATAAATCATATATATACTCTCTCTCAAACGGACACCTAAGGGACTGACGAATTTGTCCGCTTATGAGAGGTGTCCGCTTATGAAAAAAATCATAGAAAGAATAATTTATAATCTATAATATAGCGATATTTATGGTAGGTTTTTCGTCAAAACATCCGCAATGATATCAGCTGTTGGACAATGTACAAGCTCCACCTGTTTACCTTGCACCAGCTCTCTGATATGATGAAACTTTATGTCCATGTGCTTGCTGCGTTTGTGGAAAACTGGATTTTCAGCTAATTTTTGAGCACCTTGGTTGTCAATATTCAAAATTACAGGAACATCACTGCATGCATTTACTTCAATAAGTAATCGTTTTAAATATATTGCTTCCTTTTCCACATCTGAAGCTGCCATATATTCAGCCATATATTCAGCCTCTGCTGAGAGCGACTGAAGATTGTTTTCGTGACTCCCATGAGATTGTAGAAACATTGAAGAAAAATACAAAACCTGTATAAGATTTTCTGTCCAATGCGGTTGCTCCCCAGTCAGCATCTTGGACACGGAATGCAAAATATCCGGTTTTGTAGAAATCGCAAGGTACATGAGTGTACCAACAAGAGATTGGTAATCGTGTTGATCAACTTTTTCACAGTCATCATTACAATTTACCTGATAACCAGCCTCAAGTGGCACCGAGACTGTTTGCATTCATCCATACCATATTGTCTCAAAATATCACGAATATATTGAAATTGACTCAATTTAATCGTACCTGTATCGCCTTCACGCTCTATTTCCATTCCTAGAAAATTGTTGAGTACACCTTTGTCATTAACCTCAAAATTATGGGCAATTTGTCTTTTCACCTCATGCACAACTGCTATGTTACTGCACCCAATAATCAAATCATCGACGTATACCGCTATTAACACCAGATTATTATTCTTGAAAGCCTTGTATAAGCATGGTTCACTATCGCATGGAACAAAATTCATTTGCCGTAAAACACTATCCAGTTTACAGTTCCACTCTTTGCCGCTTTGCTTCAAACCATAAATCGCCTTATTCAAACGTAAAACCCAGGGACCGTAAATAATGATTATTGTTCATTTTTTTAAATCAAAAAATCAATCACTTAGAACAAACATAAACAAAAAATTTTTGCACCATTATTATTATTTTTTAACAATCTTTGCATATCCGTCATGATTTTTAAATTTTTGATTTTTAACGTTTTCTTCAATGGTAATGATTATTTTTAAGTAATATTAATAAAAATCAGCCATAATCATTATTTTTGAGCAAAAGAAATAAAACTCAAAAATAATCATTATTTATGATTTTTATTTTTTTCGCTCAAAATAAAACTCACTTTTAATTTACGACTTTATATATGATGTATGAAATAAAATAATTATATAATTTTTGTGCAAGAAAATTATATTTTATGTAACAAAATGAACAAGCATTTCTTAATATATTTTTCTTTTATTAGTTCTGACCAAATTTTTTAATGTAAACAACCTCAAAAAAAGTCATTAATTGAAAGTGAGTTTTATTTTGAGCGAAAAAAATAAAAATCATAAATAATGATTATTTTTGAGTTTTATTTCTTTTGCTCAAAAATAATGATTATGGCTGATTTTTATTAATATTACTCAAAAATAATCATTACCATTGAAGAAAATCTTTAAAACTCACAATATAATCATTATTGTGTAATTTTTATTATAAAACTCATAATGATTACGGTCCCTAGTAAAACCTTTTCTTGTGAACAAACATCAACAAAATGTGTCGGTTGCCGCATATATATCTCATTTTGAAGACTACTATTTAAATATGCTGTACTCACATCTATTTGGTGAAGGTGCATCTTATTCTGTACCGCCAATGCTAAAAGTAAACGTATTGTTGAATACCGCACGACTGGAGAAAAAGTTTCCTGGAAATCAATTCCAAATCGTTGGTTGCAACCCTTGGCAACTAGGCGTGCCTTATACCTCTCGACCTCTCCATTAACGTTTCGTTTTAGAGCGAATACCCATTTGCATGGTATTGCCTTATGACCAACCGGCAAATCTGATAATGACCATGTGTTATTTTTTCTCAATGACTGGAATTCATCGTTCATAGCCTTTTCCCAAAAATCCTTATTTTTACAGCACAAAGCATCTTCAACTGTTAATGGAATACTCTCCTCAATAGCAACATTCAATTTATTATCCTCTTGTTTTATCTCACTATATTGTTTTTTCTGTCTGCCAGGTTTTCCAGATCTTATTATCTTAGGCTTTCCAGGACCAATAGTTTTCTGTCCTGCTCCATTACCATCTTTAGATTCATTGTCATCATCTGCCGTATCATAGTTTTCATCGTCTTCACTTTTCTGCACAGAAGGTTGGCAATCGTTGTCAACTACAGCTGCACTGCTATCACCATCACACAAATATATTGTCAAATAATCCTCTGTCTTGCGAGGTATTTCACAGTTGTTATTGTCCTCCTTATCAACATCAAATAATTCTTCATCAAACAAAACATCGCGCTGCTCGACTACATTACGTGTTGACTTATCAAAAAGACGATATGCTTTCGACGTCGCTGAATATTCAACCATAATATATGGTGTGCCTTTTGCCTTAAACTTTGATTTATTCGTCGACTTATCCAGACTTACCGCATACGAACCAAAAGTTTTCAAATGATCAACATTCGGCTTTCTACGGAACCACACTTCATATGGTGTTTTATTTTCGAATTGCCTTGTTGGGCATCTATTACGTATATACGCTGCAGTGTTTACAGCTTCTGCCCACAAATATTCGTTAACGCCAGCATGTACCATCATAGACCTTACCATTTCAATTAATGTACGTTTGGCCCTCTGCCACACCGTTCTGTTGCGGCGTATAAGGCACTGTCAATTGTCTACTGATAGCCTCTGCCGACAAAAATGAGTCAAACTGTGAGTTTATGTACTCACCACCATTGTCTGTTCGCAGAGTTTTTATTTTGCAGCCTGTTTGCTTTTCAACATGTGCCTTATATAGTTGAAACTTATCAAACACTTCACTCTTAAGGCCTGGTTAGCCAAACGTTGATGTCGTAAAAACGGTACGTACGTTAACGTACGTACGTATGTGCAGTTATACAAACGTGTCATATGTCAACAGAAAATGTAAATAAAAACAAAACACACAAAAAAATTATAAAGGCATTCATTTGCCTGTACCAATAATATTAATTTTTCGTCGCCCACTAAAAACAAAATATAATGTAGTCGCCGTGGTCTAGTGGTTAGTGTGTTGGCTTACTAAGACGATAGTGCCGGGTTCAAATCTCAGCACCGACATCTTGAAAAAAGAAATATGAAAAAAATATTTCTTTCGGCGACTACCTCTCAGCAGTCTTCTGGCAAAAGCTCTGAGAGTAATTAATTGCCATGAAAGAGCTTCTCAAGTCTGTCGTTCGGAGTCGACATTAAACTGTAGGTCCCGGTACTCATGTATAGAAATTTACACACACAACATGAGTGCTGCGAGAAGCTAGGCCGTAATCCTGACACAGGTTTGTAAAGGCCAGTTATGTATGTATGTATGTAATAATTTTTTACTTTATTAATATTGATTATATAATTTATTATATTTTTTTACTTATTTTTCACAAAACAAAGCACAAATAAAAAATTTTAATTTTTAAATGGCAATATGAAGCCAGCTGTTTAGAGCAGTGATGAATGTTGTTAAAATAACACAAAGTTAAAAAAGTACCAGAAGTACCATAATAAGAGCATATTATATTTACTTCTTATATTTTATGCTTCGTAAAGATTTATTCTTCTACTACTACTGAATATTAAATTTTTGGTTTAAAGTCATTATTTATTGAATCGGATCCATTGGTTCATTGTGGACCGAAAACGAAAAAAGTAGAACTTTTGTAAAAAAAATTGAATTATCTCGGTAACTAGCTAGCACCTAAATCAATGATGCATCGCATATGCGTCTTTTTAGAAAATCGAATAATTTTTCATTTGGTATGTATATAATTCGCCGGCGTAACCCATAAAATGTCGAAGATATATTAAGTAAAACATGGGACTTGTAAGTTAAAAAGAATTAAAAATAAATTTTATATGCATATAAAAATTTAAATTATTCACATAAATATCATAATATGTATCTAAAGACTTTAAAAATTAAAAAATATTAAAAAAATTAGTCTTTTTGTACGCATAAAAAAGAAAAAGATTTGCTTATAAGCATAAAAGTACAAAAAAGGGCATTTGGGCCACATTGCCATTTAACATACAATAGTCCCATCACTCTCATTGAAATGTCACGTAAAAACGTTTAGAAATTCTATTTTATACAGATTCTTCCGTCCCGTCAACGTGACATTTATTTTGGATAATCATTTGCATTGTTTTCATATGCTAGAAACCAACGTACGTTGCGTTACGTTATATCAACGTTCGGCTAATTCTACCTTTACTTTTAATAAAGTAAACAAAAATTCTGCAGATCTGTAGTCAATAAATGTTACGAAGTATTTCGCACCGCTCACTGATTTCACCTTAAAGGGACCACAGACATCAGAATGCACAATCTCTAACAACTTTGTTGTTTTTGTTGCAGATTCCTTGGGAAACAACAATACATGTATTTTACTTAACATACATGTCTTACAGTTTGACTGTTCATTCATGTGGTTAACATCAAAGAATATAAATCATATAGAATGAGCATCTCAACACTTATCTAAATATTTTGTCAACATTTTTTCAGACACGGGAAGGAAGGGCAAAAGGCAAAACAAAAGAAAAGAGCGTAACAAAACAAGAGAAACCAAAGAGAAACTAATGTCACAGTGTATGCACTGTGCTAATGTGTGTTTTATTTCTTTTGCATTGTTGTTTAGGTTTTTTCGTTCAGCCACAGTCAGCGTTGCCACAATTGGTAGAATTCTACCAAAACTGGTAGAAAATTTTTCGTTTGGTAGGATGGTAGGCTGAATATGATTTTGGTAGATTTTATCAGAATATATATATATATGTATATATATATAAACAATCTTAATAAGGAATTTCAGTCGGAAGTTCAGGATTACCGTATTTATATTCAAGCATTAAATCTAACTTTTTATTCTTATTTAGCAATTTTATCAAAAAGATTTAATAGACAACACTTAAACTGATTTTAAAAATTCTAATAATCACATTAATGTTTCAAAAATTGTTATCGGTACAAAAGCCGAAATGTATCCTACTAAAAATCTTAACCCGGGAGAAGTGTGATGTTAAATTAAAAAACATTCGGCTCGCGACGGGAAGTAGTGACTTGTTTATAACACCGCACATGGCTTGCCACATCCTCCACAGTCCCCAGACTTAAATCCCATCCAACATTTGTTGGAAGAGTTGGACCGAAGAATTCGAATAGAGAAGTTATTAAGCAAAGCTGATCTTAAGGCCACGTTGATCGGAGAATGGAATAAAATAGCAGAAGACCTCACAAAAAATTGGTACATTCCATGCCAGATAGGTTAAAGGCTGTTATAAAACAAAATGGATTGCCAACAAAATATTAATTTAAGCTTCTGTATGATTTTTTGCCTGCACAAGAATGGCTGTGCCTATAATTTGGTCCTATAGAAAACTGAGTTTATTTAGTACTTTTTGATATTGTTTTGTTCCTGAAACTAATTTGTTTTAGTTTTTTTGTTATTTTGTTAATGTACATATCCTGCAGTCATAATCAGTTAATAACATTATTATTTTAAGTCTGGGAATACGTAAAAATTTTTATTTTATTTGAAAGTATTGCTTGTGCCTATACTTATGTCCATGACTGTATGTTATTATTATTATTTATTTAAGCTCAACAATTGATTTTATATTTATTTGAAATAAAAGGTTAACTAAACCAAAAAATGTAATTCCAAAAATATAAAAAAACAAGTATATATTCATTAATGACAAATTTTCGAATGATAAATTGATGATTTTTCAATTATTTATAAGAAAATTCTATTTTTATTTTTAATTTATATATGTATGTATGAATTATATATATGTACGTATATATACATTTTTAAAAGAAAATACACTTTAATTTTTTTATGTTAAAAATAAATAATAAATAAATAATAATCAAGATTAAAATTATTTGTTACTTTATACTTCAAAGCATCAAAAAGTATGTATATTTTGAGGATTTTCATCTCCATAAAAAGGTTAATAAGTTATTTTTTTTTAAAGATTATTTAATGGATAAAATATCTAATTTTCTTTTTTTGGAACTTCCTTTTTCTGAGAGAACCAATAATAGAAAGTCCAATACCTCTATTCTGTGTTGAGAACAAGTGTCGGCAAACCACTCTGGGGTCATTCGTTTACATGACTCAATAATAAAAGATTTTGTACCAATTTTTCGCGGTTCAGATTTAAAGACAGAAAAAGTGTTCTAATTTGTCTTGATTGAGGGACTTTGTCATTAAGAAATATAAATCACCACCTTCCCTTAAAATTTCATTTGTTAAGATAAGAATTGAATTTAGGGTGAGTTTCATTTTATTTGAAAAGAAAATACGCTTTTTTGATCTACAAACTCCACATTTTTTAAATATTCTAAAAAGAACTGAATATATTAATATACTTCATTGTTAATCTGAATTGCAGATCTGTAGCAATTATCTCGATAAAGGGAGCCACTATTAAGACAATCAAAAATTTTGCCATTTTTTCCATAAACTGAGCTGTTGATAAAGCCAATTCTGCGGAACATGTCTTAAATTTTGTGGTTTCAGACGTTGTTTTAATAGCAGCAGAAACAAGCCTGCTGAAAATTTGTGTGGCAAATACTACAAGCATTTTTCAAAAGTGTTAGGAAACATATGTTGCCGTGTTAGTTTTGGGCACATTTTTGTTTTTGCATTTGCTTCCATTTCTTACAATTCCCTAATTACCTGAAAGCTTGCCGTCCCATCCCGGGTTTTTATGTCACATTTCAGCCACCCATTCCGCAAAGATTTAATTGAGTGTGGGAAATCATAAAGGCAAAAAACATTTCGATCGCTTAATTCAAAAAACGGTTTTTTAGCAGATACTTTAAGATTGGAAAATCATTTTCGGTTAGTCGAGCCTTCATCACATATAAGGGCATAAACATTAATACCAATGCTTTTTAAAATATTTACATTTACTGTAACAATTTCATTTAAAGAATCTGCAGATAAAACATTTTGGGAAGTAAAATAATTTAGAATGATAGCTAAATGGATCCAAGCAAAAAACATATTTTAATATTTCATAATGTCTTTAAATCTGAACCTCAAAAAATTGGTATAAAATCTTTTATTATTGAGTCATGTAAACGAATCACCCCAGAGTGGTTTGCCAACACTTGTTCTCAACACAGAATAGAGGTATTGGATTTGCTGCTCCTTCGAAAGCATTGCTCTTGGACTACAGAAAAAGGAAGTTCCAAAAATAGATATTCTATCCAATAAATAATTTTTAAAAAAGTAACCTTATTAGCCTTTTTATGGAAATGAAAATCCTCAAAATATACTTTTTGATGCTTCAAAGTAAAAACTAAGAAATAATTTTAATTTTGATTATTATTTATTTATTATTTATTCTTAACATAAAAAATTGAAGTATCTTTTCTTCTAAAAATGAATATATACATACATACAGTTATATATTTTAAACATACATAAATTAAAAATAAAATTTTTCAATTTTCTTATAATTGAAAAATCATCAATTTATCATTCGAAAATTTGTCATTAATGAATATATATTTGTTTTTTTTTAATATTTTTGGAATTACATTTTTTGGTTTAGTTAACCTTTTATTTCAAATAAACATAAGAATACTTGTTGATCTTAAAGAAATAATAATAAAACATATTCTTAACTACACTTTTATAACGATATTAAATAGGGCGCTATATATTCGATGTAGATTAAAAAACGAAAACAGCTCACAATGAATAAGACACACACACACATAAATTGTATTGTATGTGAATATTGTTGTTAGCATGAAACCGTTTCTGTACTTAAGCAAAAAAAAAAAGACACGAAGTAAAAATTTTGTTGTGGCTATCGTCTTATACACTGTGATGTTGTGTGTGCAAAGTAAGAGAATAAACGAATTCTCTTTGCTAAGTAAGAGAGAAACAATTCTTTTTGCGGGTTCCAACATTACGACCCGCCATAAGAAATTTTACTTATACGTGATGCACATTCTATATGATTTATATTCTTTGTTAACATTCATATCCCTCACCATACTTTTATTCGACAATTCTTGCAGACTTTTAAAGTTGAGATGGCCATACCTGTTATGCCATACATTGTTATTAACAGCACATACTCTCTCCGTTGCACGATTATTTGCTGCTTCAAACATATTGTCTCTGCTTTCAATACAATCAGCGTTGCCACAGTAGAAATTTTTTTCCTACCAAAAAATTTCAAAAAACCTACCAAAATCCGTTCCAGCCTACCAAAGCTTAAGAATATAAAAAACAAACTGTAATTGTTTGTTTCTACCTGGTTGTTGGAATATCGTCTTTTAAATTTTTAGTTTCGTTCGGCTTCTGTGTTTTTCATAGAAGTCAACAATTTATGTTTGCATATATTTAGATATGCTGCGAATATAGATATTTATTGGTAAAACATGTCCTTACTTTTCCATTTTTTTCCATTTTAAAATTCATTACATTGTTTTTTTTTATGATTAAGACCATATTACAAATTAATCGCAATTAAAAGTAGAAGTACGTTACGTCGTTAACAGCGGTTACAAACTACAATGCAAGTCAACTGTGCAACTATCAACGCATCTAAAATTTAAAAATTGTTCAACTTCTATACTTTAAAAATTTGCCAATTGTGACAGTAATTCGCTTTCTGAAAATTCTCTACTTTAATTTTATTTGACAGCAGTACAAAACAAACAATTGGCACAACCCATGGTATGCATAGGTACTTCTACCTTAAATCATCCATATTGCTATAGAACAGAGATGTTTTATACATAGCAGCCCCACTCGTGAAAATGTTAACAGTAATGCAAATTGTTTACTCGAAAAGAAAAATTTTTTTCTTACCCAAAAATTATAAATAGTGTTTTCAAATATTGAAAATCTACCAAAAACCTAGGAAAGTGTCAACAAACCAACCAAACTACCAAACGGTTTTAAAAACACGAAAAACTACCAAGTTTGGTCTGATCGGACCAAAACGGCAACGCTGAATACAATAGTACCGTCTGTTCTCTTTATAACAGCATGTCTCGAATTAAATTCTGCGAATAAACCGCAGTCGACGACTTTGTTAACAGAAATAAAGTTTGCCTGCGACTCAGAGGAAAACAAAACGTTTTGAAGCAAAATTTCAAAATTGTTATTGTAGATTAATACATCGCCTTTTCCACTGGCATTTATGTAGTTGTTGCCAGCCAACGCAATAACCTCATGATGATCTTTAAAACGTACAACCATGTCTCTGTTGTTACACATATGCGAAGTCGCCCCGCTGTCGACATACCAATTTTTCAAATTTAACGAACCTGCCTCTGCTGCAGCTAACATTGTCATTGCTTGTGTATTGTCTTTGTTGTTTCTCTCACATTTGTTTGCATAGTAACCAATCACACCACATATAAAACACTTGCCTTTGAACTTCTTGCTGTTGTTGTTATACTTTTTGTCTTTGCGTGTTAATGTTGATTTTGCTGTGAATGCTTCTTGCTGTTGTTGTTGTGAACCTGATGGTGCATGATCGTTGTCGATTTTCTCTTTTCTGCGTTTGCCCTCTTCTAAGAGCTTCTGTTTTAGTACCGAAAAATTAGGCAAATCATCCCTTGTTTCCATTGCTATTACAAAATTATCAAAATCCGCGGGAAGACTAGATAACAGCATTATCACCAAAAGCTCCTCCTGGATTTGTATACCACTTTCAGCCAGTTTCTCAGAAACTTCCACAAATTCATTTAAATGTTGTACCACATTGCCTCCATTACTCATTGACAGGTTCACCAGTCTTTTGTACAACGACACTTTCTGTAACGGTCCTCTAGGCATATACACTCGTTGTAACTTCTTCCAGGCATCATGGGAAGACGTACAACTTTTTATGTACCCCAACTGTGTTGGCTTTACTCCCAAACAAATAGACACAAGTGCCTTCTCATCATTGGACTCCCACTTCTCTTTGACAACACCTGTCGCATCATTTTTCAACTGACCACTAACTATTTTCCAGAAGCCACTATGGATGAGTACGCTCTTCATCTGTATGGACCAACTGTCGTAGTTGTTCTCGTCCAGCTTTTCGATTTGTATTACCGGCGCACTCATTGTTGATTCACCTATACTCTTATTCTTTACTCAACAAATTTCATACACAATTTAGGCATCTGGGCCCATAACCTGATAAATTTTATTGTAATACAGTTTAAAGTTTTAAGTAACGTATAAAATGTTTATTAAAGCAAAAATGAAAAATGTCTTTACAGTTCAACGTTTTAAATGAGAGTGACGCTTGACATACTGTGAGTGTCAAAATAAAGTGTACAAAAACATGTTCTCTAAATTAGTTTTTATTTCAGTCTTTAAAAATACGATTTTATATAACATTTTATGTTTTTTTAATTGTAATTCAATTCTCTACTTAAACATAAAAGAACAACAAAAAAACTTACAACAACAAAAGTTATAAAACAAAAACAAAATCTATATATTTTACGCGTCAAAAAAAGTGTACAAATATTATTCATTATAAAAATTAGTATGATTTACTATTTGGTTGCTTTTCCTTTAGCTTTAATAACGGCACTTAGTCTTCGGGGCATCGATTCCACTAGTTTTTTGGTTATGTCAGATGAAATTTTCTGCCACTCCTCCATTATAACGGATTTTAGCGTATCCTTGGTAGTGATTATCCTCTTTCGTATTTGCCGGTCGAGATGCTCCCACAAATGCTCAATCGGGTTAAGGTCCGGTGATTGGGGAGGATGATCTAATGTTTTAGGAGTATGATAAAGTAGCCATTCTTTTACTATCCTTGCCGTATGTTTGGGATCATTGTCTTGTTGAAAGATCCAAGGTCCCTGTAAGCCCAATTTCTCTACACTACATGGCAAATTGTTGTTCAAAATGTTTAGGTAGTCCATTTTATTCATGGTATCTTCAATAAAAACTAAGCTTCCCACTCCACTAGCCGCCATACTTCCCCACACCATCACCGAACGTCCTCCATGCTTAACCGTGGATATTAGATTTTGTTCAGCATACTCTGTATTTTTTGTACGCCATACTTTTACAGGTTTTTTCTGGCCAAATATCTCAAATTTACTCTCTTCGCTAAACAAAACGTTATTCAAGAAAGAACCATCTTTAGTTTCGAACTTTTTTGCATACTCAATACGTTTTTTCTGATTCAATAACGATATTAGTGGCTTCTTTCGCGGCAGTCGACCATGTAGACCATTTGCGTGTAGAGCTCTTCGTACTGTGCTGGCGCTTACGTCGATATTTTTTGTTGCTGAAACTTCCTCCGATATTTTAACAGCACTTTTAAATGGATTCTTCTTCACATCACGCACAATAGATCTTATTTCAGACTCACTTAAAGATTTTGGTCGGCCTGCACCAGGACGATTTTCTACTTTGCCGAATTTTTCGTGCTTATCAACTATTTTCTTTACTGTATTATGGCTTCTGTTTATAATAGACCCGATTTCAAGAAAAGTTTTACCCTCTTTTCGAAGTTTTATCACAAGTTCTCTGACATCTGTGGATGTTTGTCTACCCATTTTTAATAAAATAAATAATTTCTTTCTACAAAGAAGTTATAGTCCGAAAATTGCGACTGTCTGATATAAAACATTAATAGTGATTTAAAAGAATGCAAGAAAGTAAATAAACAACCAAACATAACGGTATTTTATACGGTTCTACTTCGCTAAAATGCTACAAAAAAAGATGTACACTTTATTTTGACGCGTAAAATATGCAATAGATTTTGTTTTTGTTTTATAACTTTTGTTGTTGTTAGTTTTTTGTTGTTGTTTTTTTAGGTTTAAGTAGAGAACTGAATAACAATTAAAAAAAACATAAAACGTTAAATAAAATCGTATTTTTAAAGACTGAAATAAAAACTAATTTAGAGAAAATGTTTTTGTACACTTTATTTTGACGCTCACAGTATATAGAAAACAAAAAGAAAAATGTCAAAAGCAAAAGTAACAATGTACACATTGTATAGTTGCCATATCATCCTCAACTTTATATTAAAAAAGCAATTAGTATGCCAACAATATTGACCTTAATCTGGCACCAACGAAAGTCTTGCTTGTTAAATATATCATTTTTATTTTCCTCAAATTAGCTTTTTTTTAATAAACAGTAGTCGCCGTGGTCTAGTGGTTAGTGTGTTGGCTTACTAAGACGATAGTGCCGGGTTCAAATCTCAGCTCTGACATCTTGAAAAAAAAGGAATATGAAATAATTATTTCTTTAGGCGACTACCTCTCAACAGTCTTCTGGCTTCTCAAATCTGTCGCTCGGAGTCGACCTTAAACTGTAGGTCCCGGTACTCATTGATAAAAATTAACACACACAACATGAGTGCTGCGAGGAGCTAGGGCGTAACCCTGACACACAGGGTTGTAATGAACAGGAACAGTGACGATTCTCATAGACACTTCCGCAGTTCACTTTTGTATTTATGAACAGGACAACCGAAGTTACGTAGCTCATTCGGTAGTAAAGAATTTCATACTCTGACAACTCTCGCCACGAAAGACCTATTCAAGTGTAATTAGGACAGATTAAAATATTAGTACGAGTGGAGTGACCAAAGTGAAACTTCTGAGCCAGATAGGGACGGTTGTACCTAATTGTCTTATAAAATAGTAACATTATCCTCTGGTTAATTAGACTCTGGATATCACAACCAATTAATTTATAAATGTATTCAGTAATGTGGTCTCTATAATGAAGACCGTTAACAAATCTAACCACTCTGTTAAAACACAACCTGAGCTTATCTAAATTCTGTTAAGAGGTACCCGAAAAAACGTCAACACCACATGAAAACAATGGGAGAGATAAGGCAAAAGCTATACGTTTTTTCACATTTATTGGCAGGAAAATGCCCAAGTTATATAACTTTAACAGAATAAAAGAGACTCGGAAAATTACACTGTTAATATGATAACTAAATTCCAATCTATTATCAATATAAACGCCAAGGAGTTTATGATATAATAAATAGGCCTTGTTCCAGTTGGCGTCGTCGACATCGTTTTACATTTTTATAATCGAATAAAAAAAATGTTCTCTTGCTTTTAATCTATAACAAAAATGTCGTTAGACGACGTCGCCAATAAGGTCTAATATTCTATTGGTTCCCCACGAATCAAAATTTTGGGATACAAAGAATTGTGTGAAAATAGCATGGCTTTGGTTTTGCGGGGATTAAGATTCAAGAAGTTGTCATCCGCCCAATCAGCTACATGCTCCAACTCTCTGTTGATTTTGTAAGATCGGTAATCTGGACCCCCCATCAATTATGAGTATCTATATATCAACATTGTGTAGCATAAACTAAATTCAATCTTACAATAAAGATCATTAATATACATCATGAATAAAAGTGGATCTAATATTCAGCTTTGTGGCACACCCCTATGTAACTTTAATATAGTAGACTTATTGTCCCTATATTCTACATATTGAAATCTATTGGATAGAAAAGCTATCATAAGAAGATATGCAGATCTGCTGAATCTGAACTCATTATTAAGTTTCCTACATAACCTCTTATGACGGATAGGGTCAAAAGCTTTGCTTAAGTCCAGTAAAGCCAACACAGAAATAAATTATTTATCTAAATTACATCTTACATTTTCAACCAAATCCAGAACCAACCCTGTGTTATTGTAACCTTTTCTAAATCCTGATTGATAAGGGTTTATCACTCTATTTTGAAGTAAGAATTCCTGTATCTGGTTCCTAATTAAAATTTCAAAAATTTTCGATGCAGTATTTAAAATACTAATTGGTCGAAAGTGGAGTCTTAATTTTCGGAATAGGAACTACTTTGCCAATTTTCCAGTTCTTCGGAAAAACACAAGAAGTTATAATGGAGTTAATGAGGTAAGTTAAATGATGAGATACACTAGGGAAAACTATCTTTAAAGATTTGAGGGGAATTTCATCAGGACCAACGCAATTAGACTTAATAGTGTTCATTGCAGCAACCACATCATATTCAAATGAAAATTTTTTGAATTTACGCCGAATGTACTGTGTGAGCAATGAAAATGAAAATATCGTCGTTCCACAAAATCCTGAATAAAAACTTTATTTTTCATCAGAATTTTTTCTTATATAAATACGCTTAAAATATTGGTTATTAAATAAACTATTTGGTAAAAAAATAAAACATTCCAGATCTTCAATATAACGTAGGAAAAAATTGAAACGAAAATAAAAAAATTTGAAAAAGAAACGTAAAAAATAGGCAAATTTTGAACTTTGAGGTGCCATATCTCAACGATTTCTTATTAGATAAAATTTTCCAGCATATCGACGGAAAAGGCATTCAATTACCCTTCCATCGATATGCCACTTATCTCGATCGGACTTTTCGGTTGGACTCCACAAGGGTTTAAGTGAGGCCATACACCGAAAAACAAAAGTACCGTTATCTAAAAAACTGTACTTAGGAAAAATACAACAGCGTTTTTCGTGCTCAGGAGGTCCCAATTAACTTATCTAGGCATGTGGCGTTCTTGGTATTTTTTGGCTGTAAACCAGTGTTATCATCGTTTGCAATATTTAAAGTATTATTGCTTATAATTCATTAATTCGTTCGTCAAAAACAAATTGAAAACATTTAATAAAGGATGGAGAAAAAGACAAACTTACTTGCTTTATATCGGGTTTTTCAATAAGAGCGCTACAAACGTTTTTTTAAATAAAACAAAAACGGTTTTGGATATCAATGAAATTCTTTATTCGAGTAAAAGTACGTTCGATGTTATTATGTACGGAACTCGATTTATTTTGCATAGCCACAACGGGCACGCTTGCAGAAGTCCGGACGCTGAACCCAATTTTCGACAGTTTTCAAGCATAAATCGGCCGATACTGCTGCAATTTCACATTCGATATTCGTACGAAGTTCATCAACCGTCGCTGGCTTGTTGGCATAGACCATAAACTGGACGTAGCCCCACAGGAAATAATCAAACGGCGTCAAATCGCACGACCGAGGCGGCCAATCGACTGGACCATTTCATGAGATAACACGTTCTCCAAAGTTGGTTTGCAATAAATTGATTGTGACATTCGCTGTGTGGTTTGTGGCGCCGTCCTGTTGGAACCACATGTCCTCCAAGTCCATATCATCCAATTTGGGCCAAAAATATTCGGTTATATTTGAAAGGTAGCGATTCCCATTCATACTGACGTGCCGGTCTTGATCATCACGGAAGAAGTACGGCACAATGACGCCACCGGCCCATAAACCGCTCCAAACCATAATTTTTTCGGGCTGCAATGATGACTCATGGAGTACGTGTGGATTGCTGCCTGACCAGTAACGCATATTTTGAAGTGACCCTCATCGCTGAAGATGATTTTTCAATGAAAATCTGAATCATTTTCAAGTTGTTGCTCAACCCAATTCACGAACATACGACGCTTCTGGTGGTCAAGCGGCTTCAGTTCTTGCGTCAATTTAATCTTGTGAGGATGTAGGCCAAGATCTTTTCGCAAAACTCGCCACAACGACGTCACAGAGATGCCCAACGCTTGAGAACGACGTGTAAGAGACACATATGGGCTTTCTTCAACTGAAGCCTCAGCGGCAGCAATATTCTCGATACTACGAGCACTTCTTTCACTGGCACGAGAACATTTTGTACTGTGCCTGTGGATTCAAATTTTTCCACTAGATGCTCAATTGTTGCTCTGCTAGGACGATTATGGCGAGCATAAATTGGACGTAGCGCTCTTGAGGCCACTGACTCTGAATTTCGGTAGTAAATATTAATAATTTTGACCTGTTGTTGGCTCGTATATCTTTCCATCATGAAATGGCAAACCTTACTGAAGAGAAATGTCAAAAGAGTGGCAAGAAATATGGCGTCGTTTACTGTTCCTGTCGCTCTACTTTTGTAGAGTCCCTGTTGAAAAACCCTGTACTGTTTCTATTGAACAACATTACTGTTATAAGTTGAAATAGTTCTACTAAAAATTGTTTTTCTTGATTTGTAGTTTTTTTAACTTTACAAAAATGAAGGTATGTAGCTTGAATTTCTCATTTTGTCACTCTTATAAATACAATAAAGTTTTGAATATTTCAGAATTGCTCTTAAATCTACATGTATCTATCACAAATTTTATTTTATTTACAATGTTTATTCAAAGCAGAAATATAAAATACTAGCTGACCCGGCAAACGTTTTTTTGCCCTGAAATATTTTGATTTTGTCTCCAATTAATTCTTTTTTTATAAATTAATTAATTTTTAATATATTGACAATTTTTTATTTTTGAATGCCCATAAAAGAAAAGGATACTTATTTTTGTTTAATAAATATATTTTGTGAATTTGAGCCAAATCGTACCATAAGTAACAAAAGTGAAATATTACGACAATAGCTCCACCTATCCTTGTTAAACTTGAGAGAAACCTGGCTCCTGACTAAACTTATATATTGTCCAAGTTTGGTGTCAATCGGTCAAGCGGTTCTTGAATTTTTGTAACACGTACCCGGCACAAACGTTTTTATGTAACAGCATAACTAGTAAGAAAAAAAGTGAAATAAAAAGAAAAAAAATTTAATCTCAAGTTTTTAGATAAGGTAATTCTTAAAAAAATATTTTTGAAGGGAATAAAAAGAGCCTTTAATTTGTCTCATGACAATAAAACTAATATTAATGTATATATTGTACATATAAAAATGAATAAGGTTTGATCTTTATTTAGTTTCTTGATTTCATCATGGCGTTGATGAATATTTAATATCTCAACTAGAAATGATGGTATTGATAATTATTAATCTCGGAATTTGGGATTTCAAAAATACTGTTCAGGTATTTCCGGATTTTTTTTATTAAGACCAGCACTCACAGAATGACCTCTCTAAGGCTGATGCCAGTGTGCGCGCTATAAGCGAAGCAATGCTAGAAGACTATATTAAACAAAGCGACTTGTGTTTTTAAAATACTTTTTTTATTCCGTCAATCTTTTTTGTTAAAAATGAATTCAGATTCACTTATTTGGTTGTTTCATTATTGTTTCAATACTTTTTCAGTTATTTTCCGCGAGAATTCTGTTGTGGTAACTTTTATTTGCTTGGTCCCAAAGCACAGGGCGTGTGAACACTTCTGTTATAAATGTTTCAATATCAATATCCATTATTTTACAAATATCTTTTAAAATTAATGGAAAATTTAAACACGCACAAATAATAAATAATGAAATAAATAAACAATAAAATAAACAAATGAAAAAGGTCAAAGTACAATGTAAACAAACAACAACGAAGCAATGCCATGCTATAAATCATTTCACAACCTGCTTTGTCGCTTTGGCTCTCTTGTATCTTCCCTTTGACTCTGACATCTTTTGAGCATTGACGTAAAAAAACACAAGCAGAGGTTTGTAGCGCATTGCAGTGCGATATTATAGCATCGCTTTATGCGCGCACTCTGAATTCTGCCTAATGCAGTACATTGTGCTAGTCTAGGAATATATGAGGGGAAGGGGAAAAGCTTAAGTTTACTAATATCATAGTGCAGCACTAAAATCTTGCACCAAATGAGACCCCAAAAATCTGAAAGCTTATGATGGTAGAAGAAAATCCCTAGCTGGGTTTTGAATTATTAGCTAAGGCTTCTTTTTTAATTGAATTTTGAAGTTTTCGACTGGGGGGTGAACTTTAGTACAATTTTCAAAAAAAAAAAAAATGAAATAAAAATAATTTTTCTTTTGGTGACTACCTCTTAGCAGACTCCTGCCTAAAGCTCTGAGAGTAACTGATTGCCATGAACGAGCTTCTCAAGTCTGTAGTTCGGAGTCGACATTAAACTGTAGGTCCCGGTATTCATGGATAAAAAGTAACACACATAACATGAGTGCTGCGGGAAGCTAGACCGTAATCCTGGCACAGGGTTGTAAAGGCCAATTATGTATGTATGTAATGATGTTGAAGATGATTTTGTAGTTGTTCTCCCTGATCAAACGCCTGGGATAATTCTTAGTAGCTGCTCCTCAATTGCCTTTCTGGAACGGGAGACCCTGCCAGAGAACTATTGCTCTCCGCCAGCTAAGCCAGTTGAGTATTTGCAGTGTAACCCAATGGACCACGCCAAGGTGTTTATCTTAAATAAAGGGAGAGGTCCCAGAACTAATCATCCCTTTGTAGTTGATTGTCCAGTGAGTCGCACAATACATTATAGAGAGAAGTCGTTCTATAGTCGTGCCGCCAATTACAATACCAGTTAGTTTAAATCAAATGTCCACAAGCACTATTCTTTCTTTCCCCTTTCCGTTTAATACATCTATTTATTTTGCCAAAATGATTTACCGGTTTTTAGGTCTATTCTCAATTTCAATATTATTTTGTGTTATGTATTTGCTTTTGCTTTAGGTTTTGAATTGGAAATAAATTGCAGTTCATTTTTCTAACTAATTTGAATTAAAATTGAATTGCAATTCATTTCCAATTCAAATGTTGGCTTAATTCAATTGAATTGATTAAAATTTCATTCAATTCGCATTTTGGCCAAAAAAAAACCGGAAGCTCGATTTTGATTTTAGAACCATGGTTTCTTTGGGAAAAGTTCTTAGAATTTCCCGTAGATTACGATTTTGCTACACGCTTAGTAGGCAAAAAAATTGACCCACCCTAATGTACATGCATACATATATGTAGCTTCTCAAAACACCAATACTAAGTTTGTTTCTTTACTTTACATTGGGCGCCCGCGAGATCCCAATTTTACCAAAAAGCGTTCCCGTACTCAAAATTTGGATAAAGGAGAGAAGTTTTGAGAGAGTAACATTCTTCTTCTTCATGCACGAAATATCCCGTACTTTTTCTTCGGGCTAGTTTGTGCAAGTAAACAAATAATCAGCTGTTTAAAAAATAATAGAAAAATGAAAGGTTCAGAAAACTAAAAACAAATTCAAAAGTTGAATTAAAAATATTTATAAACCTGCAGTGAAAGGCTTATAGTATAATTTAATTTAATATTTATATAAAAAAGTTTTTTTTTTTTTTTGTCTTAGTTAACATGTATAAGTGCAATTATTGTCGTTTAGTTTTTGCGACAGTACATGTTCAGTATGTGTGTGTGTGACATAAAGTTGTGTTTTTTTTTCATATTTTTATGGGAATGGGTAGAATATTTGCTTTTTTGCGTTCCCGTACTATTGGGTAAATTTGTCTCTTATTGAGAGAAATTATTGCTGACTCTTTTATTTACCGAACTTTACCCAAAAAGTAAAGAAACACACCTATTGTGTGAGTAAATTTTTATCCATGATTACCAGGACCTATAGTTTAAAATCGAATCTAGGCGACAGATTTAAGAAGCTTGTTCGTAGCAATCATTTATTCTCCGAGCTTTTGCCAGAAGCTGAAGAAGCTGGTCGCAAAAGTAAATATTTTTTTAAATGTATTTCTTTCTTTCATGTCCGAGCTGGGATTTGAACCCGAATTACATTTGATAAAGTGGTTATCACTTAAATTTTATTTGTTTTTTTTTTAATTCAAATTTATTGAGTGTTTTTATACAAAAAGTTATCAGAGGTATTATTTAAAAAAAGTAAAAACAACAACATACATATCGTCATATTAAATGCAAACGGACGTAACTACACTTTTTGGTTTTTTACAGGAGAAGCAAAAAACCTTAAAATCAAAAATTCTTTTAATACTAAAAATCATATAATTTTCAGGATCGAGATATAAGGATAGGCATCCCTATATACAACAAATGAATTTGTATGTAAGATTTTCATATAAATATATACTTATGTAGTTATATGTATCTTCTGGCATTTACAAATACACGCACTTGTAGTTACGTCCGTTTGAATTTCGTTAATAAAATCTCCCATTTCTGATCGTAGGAATCTAAAATTTTGCACGAACATGTATTTTGATAAAACGAACCATAATTAATAAAAAACTCAAATTTCGAAATTTTGTGTAGTTACGTCCGTTTGCATTTATAATGACGATATATAGTAATGATTTTCGCAATTGTTTACATTCAAGTCAACCTAATAATTGAGTAGGCCTTAAAAATAAAAAACGTTTATTAAGAATTTATTTGACAAATATCTAATTCCTCAATAGAATTAATTTATATTTATTTAGTAGTATTTCAAATACTTTCTTTTACAAAGTTAATAAAATATTCAAAATTTTTAACATTTTAATTGCTCTGATAAACATTATTCTTTACAAAAATTACACATCCTTTTTTAAATATGTTAAAATTTCTCTCATTTTTAATATCTACATGTAATAAATTAAATAATTGAAGGCCCTTATAGAACAAGCATCTCATCATTGAATTATTTGTAGCTCTATGTATTCTGAAGTCGCTAGCGTTCCGGAGATTGTACGGTTGACTTTCGTTGACATATCTTATTTGTTCTGTTAAGTATTCTGGTGCATTACCCATTTTCATCTTATATATGAATGTCAGTGTATTAAGTTGAAGCCTCTGTCTGATATTTAGCCATTTCAATGTGTCAAGCATATGCTGTATTGAGGTATATCTGCTGCATTTAATTATTGACCTCATAGCTTTATTTTGGAGTTTCTGTAACCTCTCTATTTGTGTATTTGTGCAGCATGTGTATAATATTGTTGAACCAAATTCAAAATGTGGTTTAATCATAGTATTGTATACATTTATTGCAGTTGTGGTTGATATTCTGTTTCTTATTCTTTTAAAAAACCCAATTTTTTTGCCAATTTTTTTGCATATATAATCTACATGATCTTTAAAGTTCAATTTACTGCCTATTAAAAAACCTAAATATTTTATGTTACTGACTTTTTCAATTATTTTGTTATTAATTTTGAAAACTGTTTCATTGTTCATGTTTATTTCCATTATCTTAGTTTTATTTTCATTAAGTTTGAGTTTATTCATTTTTAACCATTTATTAACGTTAATCATATCACAGTTTAGGTATCTTTGGCATTGATCATCTGTTTCGGATTCAGTAAATATAAGGGTGTCGTCAGCATACATCACTATTTCACATCTTTGTAATATATTTGGTAAATCGTTAATGTACATTATAAATAAAAGAGCTCCTAAAATAGATCCTTGGGGGACGCCATATTCATTAATCATTGTGTAAGAGGTAATATTATTCACTTTCGTAATTTGCTTTCTATTTGTTAAGTATGATTTAAACCAATATAATTCTTTATTTTGTATTCCATACATGTACAATTTTTGTATTAATATTTCCCTATCTACGGTTTCAAATGCTCTTTTGAAGTCCAGAAAAAGTGCCATTATTTTTCTATCTCTTTTTACATTCTTCCATCTGTTTATAACGTAATTTACAGCTGTTTCGCACGAAAATTTCTTCCGAAATCCTGATTGATATTTTGATAAAATATTATTTTCTTCAAGATATTCTTCCAATTGCTCTTTGACGATTTTTTCCAATATTTTCTCACATAATTGCAATGTGTTTATAGGGCGAAATTCCTCACAATTAGCCCTTAATAAACTTATACTTTTATAAGATGGGCAGTAAAAGAATTACATTTTGTTCTTAGTAATATTATTAAAAAAAAACTAAAATGAAAAAATAATAATATAAATAATAAAGTAAAATAAAAGCTAAAACATCAAATAAATGCGATCTTCTAATCTCCAGAAAAATTGAAATGAGTAACGGTAATTTACTAATTTTTATATAATTTTTTAATTAACAAATTTAATAAAAAAAATTGTTTTTAATAACAAATGTCAAAATTGTATGCTGTTAAAAAAGTTATCATTTCACACAGCAGGAAGAGAATACTTTTTTACCACAGGAAAATTTGTTTTTACCGTTTCAAACACAGCCTAATTATTTTTCATTTAAGCTCATAAAATAACTTAATAAAAACATATAGTGTGCTGATATTATAAAACTTTGTCTTCATCCGGAGCGTAGCTATCCTCTCGTTCACGGGGGTGAACTCGGAGACAAGATGGCGAAGTCTCTTGCTAACTACGAATCCGCAGCCAAATTCGCGTCTCTTGTCATGGCAGCTGTAGTAGATGTCACATGTTGCTTGCCTCGTACAACCTTGTCCTATCCATCGCATTTCCTGGATGGCGGTGTGCTTAATGGTTTGTATAAAAACGTATCGGTTATTTTGAATTATATGTACTAGATAGAAGAATATATTTAAACGGGTGAGTAAAACGTGGCATGCGTATAGCAAAATCGAAATTTCTACAAAATTCTTTAAAAAAAATACTAAATGATTTTAGTTTAGTCTCCAGCGAGAGAATGTTTTGATTTCACCTTTACGATGAATTTCCTCAATCTTACAATCCTACGTACTTTGCTATAAGACAGCATAAATTTAGTGCCTTCGACAGGAACTTTGTTCACTGGCCTATGGAAATCGAAAAAAAAACTCAACCTAATTAAAGTTTATATATGTACTAGCTGAACCCGGTGTGCTTCGCTACCCCCTTGTTATATAATAATATTAACGGCGGTGACGTGGTTCATAGTTATATGGCGATGTTAACAGTATTAAGAGCAATATACTACCAAATAAAAAAAAATCCGTTGGAAGGAACAAATTTATACAGAGAACAAAAAGTTTAAAAGTTTCAAATAAAATTTTGCGTGAAAGGGGGCGTGGCGTAAGAAATGTTTATTTATACCTCGTCTGGAGTATATTGTGTATACAATTTGAAGGAAATCTGTTAAAAACTATAAGGGAGCAATTACATAATTTTAAAAAAGTGGGCGTGGTCGAAAAAAGTACCCTATTAATCATGTCAGAGTCCCAGTTAAATGCTGTGGAAATTTCAAGAAGATCGGTCTAGAGGTTTGGTCTCCTATAAGGTACAAACAAACAAATAAACAAACACACATTCAATTTTATATATTTAGATAAAAAAATCGAAAACTGATTTACAAGTTTTTCTCTAAAAATAGTATGAATATCAGCAATTTAGATGAACAATTTATATTTTTAAGTACAAGAACTATTTATTTTTTATCATCCATTATTTTTTTATTATAACTATTAAAAAAAATTTTAAATATTTATGTCAGTTATTTTTGTTTGTCAAGTTAAAACGTAGAAACAATTATATTTAAAAGAGAAGCACACGCCTACTTTCATATTTCATCTGGGTATCGTATCAGGTGACAAATTACCTTTACGTTACATTTAGACTTAGGCCCATTATTACATCTTGCCGTTAGTTCAAGGTAGGATTTTATCAGACCGATAAATTGGTGTTTGTTATTACAAATAAATTTTTACCTCAGGTGACCGATAAAGTTATTAGGAAGATTGCCTTACATTTAGGTAAAAGTTAACTTGTAATAACAAAAACCAATTTATCGGTCTGACAAAAGCCTACCTTTAACTAACGGCAAGTTGTAATAATGGGCCTTAATGAGCCTTTAAATTTGATTTACATAGAATGTTATACACAAACAAGGCCCATTTATAGCGTCTACTCAGCCTCAGTGATTTGAATGTAAACAATTAAATGCCTGTTGTTTTTTGTGTACTTGTATTTTTTGGTTGACCTTATAAAATAGGCCTTGTCCACAAATATCTGTCGAATTTTGACTAAGAAATAACTTTAAGGCATACCAAATTTTGTATATATTTCTTGGGAAAATTAAGGATTGACATTGATACTACTTACTTGAAATCTAATAACGTCTTAAGGCACCCTTACACGATATGTTTTTTACACGTGTTTTTTTAAATTTAAAATACATACATAAGTTTTTTGTTGTGTTTGTCAAAATTAGTCAATTTACATAAGGTTTATAATTTTTACTCACAAACGTATATGTACAATTCCATATGTAAATAAATAATAAATTTTTAGGCACACAATTTATAAAAAAAAAACTATTTTACAAATAATTCATTGCCGACTAATGTTTGTACAGGCATAGAAATTTAATATCATATGTGTGTACATACGAAATTAGAGCAAGCTCTAATTGAAATTTTGTCATAAGACTTTCCTTGTGTTTTTTACACAAGCAATGTTTTAAAAGTCACACACGACATGTAACTGTTTACTCATGTAAAAGTTGACAGTAACAGTGTAAAAAACATGTCGTGTAAGGGTGCCTTTAGTAAAAATTATTTATTTTATTAATTTTTGTTTCGTCAGAAACGCTTTAATTAGATCAAAGTTAACGGCAATGAATATTTTTGGTAATTAAAGAAGAAATGATGTCCGTGAAGGAATAGTACACTAGCCAAACTGAACAATTGTTTTCGACTCCAGCTACGGTAGTCTCATCAGAGTTCTTTGTGTCCTGTGCATATTCAAGACCAAACATCAACTATTTAACTCACACTTTTCTGGAAATCGCATACTGAAATTATATTCTTTCACATGTATGTACATACACTTGTATGAGTTAGTCGAAGTAAAGTCACACAACAGTTTTTATCATATTCTCCTTTTCTTACCATCATTGCTGTTCTTGTAATTGTCATCTTATTTGGATGAAACAGAATTACAATTTTTATTTTGTTTTTGCCCTCTTATTCCATTTAATCCACATTAGTCGGCATCGACGACATGCACGACTGTAGCCGTGGTGGTTAGAGTGCAGCGCTAGAAGCATGCGCATTATAACTTAACCCGGGGCTCGAACCTAGAGCCTCAAACACATTAATTTATTTTATTAAGAGGAAATTTTATATAAAATTAAAAAAAAATTATTTCAATGTAAGACAGCATATGAATGTTGGTCTCTTATATTTATCTACTAAAGTTCTTTGAAATATCACAATTATACAGATAGATCAGCATTCAATAATTTACAATTTTTTTTTTCAAGTTTTAGGGAGAGGAAGAAACCCGATATACAAATGTAATTGAAAAATTACAAATACCAACAAAGTAATTTTCACAATTACAAACCGAATTGATTTTTACAATTCGTCGTGCGGTAGTTTATGTGCTCTGTCCGCCATTTAATATATCTTGAGATAATAATGACACTTTAGGTTTTTGACACCAAAATTTTTAAAATCTGCAATCCGTATTCGGCAATTTATCTCCGAAACTGGACGATATATCTGAAAACGGATTGCAGGCATGAAAAATTTGTGGTCGAAAACCTACAGTGGCATCACTAACTCGAGATATATAAAAAATATGAAATGGCGGATAGAGCACATAAACTACCGCACGACGAATTGTATGTAATTTTTATTATAAATTTTTTAATTAAACTATCAGTTAAATGCTATTGACGTTATTACACATGTACTAATTTTAAGTAATAATTACATAAAATTATTAGTGTGTTGGCTTACTAAGACATGAGCCCTGTGTTCGACACCCAGCTCCGACATCTTGAAAAAAAAAAAAGAAATATGAAAAAAATATTTCTTTCGGCGACTACCTCTCAGCAGTCTTCTGGCAAAAGCTCTGAGAGTAATTAATTGCGATGAACAAGCTTCTCAAGTCTGTCGTTCGGAGTCGACATTAAACTGTAGGTCCCGGTACTCATGGATAAAAATTTACACACACAACATGAGTGCTGCGAGAAGCTAGGCCGTAATCCTGACACAGGGTTGTAAAGGCCAGTTATGTATATAATTACATAAAATTCGTAATTGAAATTAAGCTTAAGGTCAAGTTTGAAAGAGTAATTTCTTATTGATTAGATAACTTTAACACCCATGTCTAATAAGTATTATATCTGTTTGAATAAAAATGTCAATGTGGTTTTATAGTGCAGTGACAGACGGCCACAAGTGTAAAGTTTGTATACTTCAAAGGAACTATTTAATTTTACTCTGTAATTAACGATCTATATCAACAGCTCTCTTCCCCGTGCATTATTAAAAAATCCTTTAAAAAATGCATTTTAAATATATTTAAGATACGTTATACTTTTTTAAATGAGTGTTTTATGTCCTGTAAATAAAAAATTTTTAATAAAATAATCCCGGAAAACCTGAATTATACAGGGGTAAAGTCCTATAATACCGAGTTTCTGGATTTTTTCATTCCAATGTATTGGTGAAATCTTTTACTTTTTAAGACTATTTTTAATTAAAAAAAAATTATTTAGAATCGAAACAAAATCATTTAGGTATGAATCATTTATCCGTAAACTATTGCACGGGCTCATATTAAATGCAAACGGACGTAACTATACAAAATTTCGAAATTGAGTTTTTTATTATTATCGATAATTTGAAGTTGGTTATGTAAGAAAAATTACTGTGATTTGATTTAGTGTCGCTGTAAATAAAAATTTAAAAGAGATTTAAAATAAGTTTCATATGAAATAATTTTATAATGTGAACCAGGTCTTATATTCTCACATTGAGTTGTACCAGCTGATACACAACCGGTCATTCACAATAGATTTTATATTATTGTGACATCAATAAGCCCTTACCAATAGATATTTGGCATTTAGTGCAAAGAAGAGATATAAATATACAGGAAAAATAAAAAATATATTGTCGTGAGCCATTTTGGAAAATACAGTTCCGCCATATTTTACCGGCTTTTTTCAAAATATTTACATTTATATAAAATGTAAACAAAACATAAATTGGCGTTAATTTTAAATATAAAGTAAATATTATGCTATTATTTCTTTTTTTTTTGAAAAAAAGTGAGAGGGTCAGCTTGTAGTTTTGCTGACAACAACAATATAGACACACATAATTACTGGCAACGCGTCTGTTAACGAAAATAGAAGAAAACAAATCAACTATAAAATTATACATATGTTAAGTGTAATATTATTTAAAAAATAAAACAAGTTTTTTTCAAAGTAATTATGATGAATTGTCATAATTTCGGTTTGGGCTCTACTAATAGTAGCTCCGCGCCCATTGTGAATAATTTATCATTGGCATCGGCTGCAGTACCAGTGTCATCACAACACAATGTTACTACTTCTCCTTTATATTTTACTCACATCTTACCTACATCCACTAATGTCAATACCTTAATTGAGTCGCCTTATGCCACAGATTTGGAGGAACAAATTGGTGCAGGCGGCTGTCCAGCTGTGGGGGAAAGTTTTTTAATAGAAGAAATTATTGATGAGCGTGATGAAGAGGGAAATATTGTAATTGATCCTGGGGAATTTTTTATATCTGGCGATAGCATACAATATTATGCCGTTCCTGAAACAATGCCTCCACATATAATCATGCAACCGTCCTCTTCAGCATCTTCTTCATTAGATTCGTTAACAGCTGCTGATTCTTTTGCTTATACAACAGAAAATGTTATTCATCTTAATGAAAGTGGAGCAGACGAAATATTACCAGAATCTTCCGAAACAAACGCTCCAGTTTTTGATGAATATGTTACCCAACTGAATTTAGAAACCAATGACTTCAATATTTCTGCATCTAATCAACCTGTAGTAGCTGATAATATTAAAATGGAACATGACGATGTGGACAACAACACTTCTAACTCATTGACGGTAATTAAAAAAGAAAAGTCGGAGAATCCAGATGAGGGACGTAAAGAAACAAAAATGCGCTTAACGGAAAAATTAAAAAAATCGCAGACTACAAAGCGCTGGAAACAAACTAAGGTTCCCATACGTATAACTCAAGATGAATTTAATGTCACACTTTGGTCAGCTCTTAACTCTGAAGATGAAGAGGATGATGAAGATGATCAAAATAACCAATCTGCCATTGATAATTATGATATTGATAAAAAAATAGAAGAAGACACAAACACTCTGAAATCTGGCGAAATTATAACGCCAGATTCTTTAACTGATATTATGGTGGATGAGCAACATGTAAATCGTCTGTTATTGGATGAAAGGCACACTAAAATTCATATCCAAGAAGGACTTTCACCCGCAGAATACGTTATTGTGCCCGATCCTTTTACTGGCGACATCGTCGAAGAAGAAGTAGAAACTGTTAATGAAAATCTAACTGGCAATATGAAATCAGAAGAACACACTTCACAGACTCAATTGAATACACTTGTTGTAAACCAACGAAGTACTAGGAATGAAGCTTCTTTACAGGCATGTTCAACAATAGCTCAACCAAAAATCGATTCAAACGTCAAACTGAAAAATATTCAATTAAATAAGCAATTAGGTGCAACATATAAAAAATCAAGCGAAAATACAACAACACCATCGTCGTCATCATCAACAACCTCTTATACAACTGCATGTGCTTCAGGGACAGTAACTGTTTTTCGTTGTACATTTCGTGACTGCAACAAGGAATTTCGTAATCATTCAGCCATGCGCAAACACTCTGCTACTCATGGACCACGGGGTCATGTGTGTGCAGAGTGTGGTAAATCGTTTGTTGAGAGTTCTAAATTAAAACGTCATCAATTAGTCCATACGGGTGAAAAACCATTCGAGTGCACATTTGAAGGTTGCGGCAAGAGGTTTTCACTTGATTTTAATTTACGTACGCACGTTCGAATACATACAGGTGATCGACCGTACCATTGTCCTGTTGAAGGTTGTCACAAATGTTTTGCACAGTCTACCAATCTAAAGAGTCATATGCTGACCCATTCAAAGCCGAAACGTAAATGGCCTCGGCCAGTGAACAATAAACCATTGTTAGCACGTTATGGTCGCCTGGAACTGGGCGAAAATCCAGATTTAGTATACTTGGAAACAAATGAGCAGTATAGTTCTAATTTAGATAGTTCATAAAGATCTATGTTTAACGAAAATTTTTCTTGTAAATAAATGCAAGGATCCTGTATTTAATTTAGATACATATAAACGTGTAAATTAAAATTTTAAACCCTTCATTATTTAAGAAAATTTTGAATTTTTTTGCATATACTGCATAATGCAGAACAATTTTAAAAATAGGTTTTTATAGAATAGTATAAGTATGGATGTATATAAAGGCAGTATATGCATAATTTAAAAACTTTGACCATAAGTTAAATTACGATTTTGTAAGATTTTAACTTTAAAAACACTTCATTTATGTAACACGAAAATAAGTAATGGAAAACCGAAATATAGCTTGTAAATGTATGTGTATATACGATAGAAGGAATGTAAATTGTATAAGAATATTAAAAAATAAAAAATAAATTGTATAAGTTCATATATAAAAAATATGTAACTATTTTAGTTTTAATATTGGCAGTTAACTCTTGTATTACGACTGCTGTTTTCAATGCTAAAGGTTATAATTAAGAATTGGCCTATCAACCCTTTCGGAATATAATTAAGCGGTTTGATACAGTTGAAAACAACAGAAACGTTCTAAATCTCTGATACAATTACGTAGACTTTATTATCATATCGCAAATTGTTTTTTACTCTCAATATTTACATTTTTATAAGAGTATGTTTTAAATTATTTTGAAACAAATAAAATAAGTTTAAATGGGGTACTTACTTAACAACAACAGGCCATTGCAGATAGGTTTAGACCTTAGAGAGATTTTCCTAATTATTAGTTGAAATACTTGCGACACAGCGAAAATCTTTGGGTAGGTACATATACTATGTTTCATACAGTTTATGTTAGGAAACATATTTAATATTAATATCCATCAGTTTTTATACTGTTGCCGACAGGATAATCTATCTTAACGAATCTTAGGAACAAAATACTGAATTAGTTTTGATTTAAGAGCTAGATATGTATCTTGATGTGGTTAGGAACCGCCACCACACTCTTCGCAATTTTATATAAGCTGGTAATAGTTATTATCTCCGGAAAATAAATGCTGGGGGATTACTTTGTATTTCGATTCGAAACGAAGATCTTACGAGTTCGTAAAAATTTACGAATTTTCGAAAAAATTTTATATTTACTATTATTGATTTTTAGAATGAGAAATTTCTTTCGAAAGTATTTTCGATTCGAATCGAAATACAAAATAACCCCCCTAGTTTCACATTTGACAATTGACTTCCGCAAGTAACTTGAAAAATTCTTCGGTAAGGTCGGATGAAGGGTAATATAATTGCTCATTTTTGAGTACAGACTTGACTGTTCTCGGTAATTTGTTTTATTCCTTATAAAGCTAAATCACACCAGAATAATATTTAAACGAATATTCTTTTATTTTTGATGGTATGAACACCAGTCTATATGCATTCTTTAGTCTTTGGTCGATCATAATAGCATTAACATCGTGGAATATCATGTATTATTTCATTATGCGTGCATTCAAATGAAAAAAAAATCACTAAAATATACATATAAACATTTCATGCCAGGAAAAATTTTGGGTTATACATTGTACTGGTGTGAATTGACCCAATAATACATGTATTCACACTATGATTTTGGAAATATGTTTGTTTGACTTTAGCCAAAGGGGTTTAAAAAAAGATACGAATTCTGTTTTTCGTGTCTATTGCTGTAGTTCTCTTTTCACAATTTCGTTTTTTTTTTTTCTGTTTTTCTTCCTTTTTGTTTCTTCTAACAGATCCAACAATTATACGGCTTTCAAATATTATAATAATTAAATACGTGTATATATAATAATATACATATATGATAATATATTTTATATTGATTATTTTTTTATCTAATGCTTTAGTAATTATTTGTAATTTTGTGTAAATAATAATACACAGATAGATACATATGTCACAACAATTTGTTTTAAAATAAGAATTAAAAAAAAAAATTTATAAAAAAGTAAATTAAAACAAAAACATACAAAAGACAAGTTTGTAAATATATAATATAAATGCTAGAAGATTTTGAAAGTGTTTTTAAAGCGAAATGAGAAAATAGACATGTTTCCAAAATCATAGTGTGAATAGATCATATAATTGACATTATTTTTATTTTTTCAGTGCTGTCGCTTTTCTTATTTCTCACAAAATTTGTTTATTTTGTTCTTCAATGTGTAAATGTGTTTCTATATATATCATTTTAGTTAATTCATTTGTTAGCATGATCTTTTTTATACATACTTATGTAAATAATGTTTATATGACAAGATTGCAAACGGGCCTACTAATGCATAAATGCCATGTTTTAGAATTAAAAATGGCCACAAAATTTAAGATTGTCTAATTACAGTTATTTCCGCTTAATTGAGTCTCTAAAAATGCACGATTTTTGGTGCAAATATAGGGGAAACTCAATTAAGCGATACTCGGTTAATTGATTCGCCGACGCAATTAAAACGAAAATCACTTAATTAAGCCAGACGAGCAATAAAGCGAAATATCCACGTGTATAGAGAAAAAGAAATTCATTTTTTTATTTATTAAGTTAAAAAATAGTGTTAGTTTATTAAAACAAAACAAAACAAAACAAAAATCAGGTACGTTCATCGTACAATATTTGAAAAGCAACAAAAATTACAAAATTCTATATAAAAAGAGATCAAAATTTAAAATAATTACATTACATATGTATGTGCATGCGAGTGTACATTAAATGTTATAAAAAAACATGTTACATAAGTAAAACTATGATTAAAAAAATCAGTCATCAATATTTGAATTTTAGATTTGTTGAGGCTTTCGATGATTCGTTTTTCTATATCGTTCCATTTACATGATGAACAGAAACATGACAAAAATTTTTTTGGTGCAACGTAAATGGTTTTAAGTTTGTGGAGAAAAAATTAAGCAGTCGAAATCAATTAACTGAAACATTTGTTTGTGTTTTTCGCAATGCGGTCTCATTTTATGAATCAATTAAACGGGAGGCACAATTAAGCGGAACTCAATTAACCCGGCATTACTAACCTTAAATCATGTCATGAAATATAACAGTAAAATGTTAGAAAGAAAAATTGGTACGGCTAAAGCAAACATTTTTCAGTTATGTACTGTAAATGTTACCTTTTATTCGGAATTTTCATCATCGAACATATCATCAAAAATGGATTTCTCTTGTGCAGAAGCAATGCAATTTGAGCACAGTGCTTCTGGCAAATATATTTTCCACATTTAGAGCACGTGGTTTTGGTTTTGCGTTTTAATTTATTACAATGCGAATAAATGAACATATATATTTTGTATAACGGTATAACTAACCTGGGTCTAATCGACCCATAATCTTTGTTACATTATTGCTAACTATGGGTCTAGTCGACCCATAATCTTTGTTACATTATTACTAACTCTGGGTATAATCGACCCAGGCTGTTTTTTAAAATAATTTTATATGCATAATATCATGAATTTTCCTTATGTTTATTATTTATAAACGTTTAAATATAAACAAATTTAGATTACACATATATCTTGAGTTAAAATATCGTCATGTTTTTTTTTTAATTTAAAAAATTTGCGCGTCTGGGTCGATTCGACCCAGAGGTTAGTAATGGAGGGTTAAATGGGTACTTTTGCATAGGAGGTTATACGGAATGATTTCGTTTCATGATTTTTAGTACAATTAAGCGGGAAACTCAATAAAGCGGGGCTCAATTAACCGAAAACAACTGTATTAACACTTTACAAGAGAGTAATTTCAAAAGAGTGAAGATCATTGTAAATGTGAATGGAGACAATAAATCTGTAATGGCAACATGGCAACACTGTTCTCAATGAAGTCAGGTATAATACTATGTTCACACTTGTGTTTTTGAACGCGTTTAAGCAAAATGTTTTAATAACTAAACATAACCGTTCACACTATATTTGAGATGTTTAAGAATGACGTTTTATCAGCTGATATTTGTGCTTGTACAAAATTGTAAACAAGTTTGAGAAAATTAAAAATATGTCTACGAAAAATTGGAAGAATACAATTATGGAATTCTCAATATTAATGATTTATTTAAGGGTGAGCAAAGGCTGTATAAAAACAAACCGCGCGTCATACGAAAAAATATAAATAATGTGAAAAAACAACTCATTCTGTTGTTATTATTGTTGGTGCTTTTTTAGTTTTTTTCTAAATGTGCCGCCATTTTACACTACGTTAAAAGTGACAATTTCATCAATTACATACTGAACACATCCCAAAATAAAATACAACCCTTCCATTTACGTGTTTAACGAAGTGTTTACATTTAAAACATCTCATTTGAGATGTTTAACAAAACACGTAAATGTATGGTAAAACATCTCAAAATCGACGTGTTTAATGCTATAAACACAACAAAGGCTATCGAACACCGAACACACGACTACAAAAATCGCTGGCTACGAAAGTAGCCAAGTAGCCAGCTACTTAATTATAATAACGACTACAGCTACAAAATAAACATCTGTTTTGACACGTTGAACATAACCTAAACAAAATATATTTTTTGTAAGTGAAATTGTGAGGAAATAAAAAACAACAAATGTCTGAAGAAAACTTATAAAAATTTAAGAAACTAAAAAGGCAATTAAATAATAAATTAAAAATGAAATAAAAACTGATGTATATAAATGAAATAAGTAAATGAAAACTAAACAAAAAATGTAAACAAATGATTATTTATTTTCAGTGGTGCAACTTAAATTTTTTTCTCATTTTTAATGAATATATTTCATATATTACGTTTTTTAAACACCTTTTCCATGCATTTTAATGTATTGGCAGCACTAAACTGTTTATTGTCGCCAAGAAAAATAGAAATTAGCCTAAGTTGGCTACTGGCTACAAAAGTATTCGTGTGTTCGGTAGTCGTGTTGCCGTTAAAATAATTATTCTCATATGCACACATGAATTCTATTTTTGACAGCTTGTAGTCGATGGTCGGTAGCCTTTGTTGTGTTTATAGCATAAGGCTTAAACACGATTGAGATGTTAAACACGTTAGGTGTGAACATAGTATAAAGAAAAACAAACGCGGACTTGCCCAAGTAATTTTACTGAATGTGAAAAGGAAAGCAAGTTCAAAGGAAAATAGAAAAAAATGAATTGCCTAATGTGAAACCAACAAAACTATTGTAAAGAATACCTGTAAATTCTCTTAATACATAAATGTTGAATATTGTGAATGGAATTTAAGAAATTTTGTAACCCTCAAATATATCTCACAAAAAAAAAACAATACAAAAATTAAAAATTTTTTTATGAACACAAACAGCGAAATATGTAATTTATTTTTATTATATATCCGTAATATTAAATTTTATATACTTATATTTTATACATTTACAAAACGGGGATAACGTTTTTTAATTCTACTGATAAAGTCGCCTTGTGTTGTAAGCTGAGGTTATTACTGGAATTCTTTTAGTTGTGGTATTAGTCAGGCAACCAAAAATAAAAACAAAGAGAAATAACGAATTTAACAGCAACATTCCAACAAAACCAAATACAGGAAATAATTTAAGAGATTAATTAATTTATTAATAAAAATATCGGAAAAAACGATAATTACAATATGATACGCAATAACGGAGGTGCAGGTGGAGATATAAGTGGTGGGACTGTTGCAGCAGCTGCTGCATTGGGCGGGGCTGTTGGTGGAAATGATGGATGCATATATCCCGATGAAGTTATCATGGAAAAGGGAGTAGCATTCAATGTTCGAGTACGTCCTTTTAAACAATTATACATACTTATAAGAAATAAATATACGTATTGTATTTTATATGGCTTCCCTTGAAAATGATTTCATAATTTTTTTTTAAATCAGTACACAGGTTGTATAGAAGTTAATACTTCTATGAAATCTTTGGATTTTCATACTAGAACCCAAGTTGCCAGGTATATTCCAATCTATATAATGCCATAAAAGTTACATCTAAGTTTTACAATTTTTTTTCCTTTATAGAGAGTGTATTAATCGCGTATGCGAGGCTGCAGGTCTTAAATCCGTCAGTAAACGACGTATAGACAAGAAAATATCTCAATATATATCAGATCGACCGTGTATGTCAAATGCTGGTACTAATGTTATAATAAATGTATCTAGTCGATCTCTGAATTTAATTAATGTGGATAATGGTGAAATGATAGCATCACATCAAATGCCAAGAATATCTTTCGCTTCAGGTGGTGATACGGTAAGATCGTTCATATTTAAGAGTTAAGAGAGAAGGAATTTATTCCTACCAGGCCAACTTTAAAATGTTTAATTGTTTCAGTTTTATTTTAAAAATATGTTTTAAAAAAATTTCGCAAGTGCAGACTAATATAATTCAATTAGCATACCGAAAGAGTAATTACTTGAATTTTATAACAATATAAGAAATAAAATGATGTTGTCGATCAATACGGCAGTATTGATCTCATAAGACATTATTTTAACGTTCAGGGCAAAAGTAAAGCGCATCTCGTTAAAATAAATTTCATTTATATAACTCTGTTAAATAAAGGTAGTGTTTATATTATAAGTTGTTGGTACGTGAAAGTCTTTGAGTAATTTTGTTACTATTTTGTTTAATTTGAACATGTTCAGAAAGAAAATAATAAAAAAATAATAATTTTTCTTTACAGGACACACTTGATTTTTTAGCGTATATTGCTAAAAATGAAGACGAGTGGCGTGCCTGTTATGTATTGGAATGTATAGGTGGCCAAAGTGAAGATCTAATAGTCACAATTGGAAAGGCCTTTATGCTACGTTACAATGCTATAAGTCGTAAAGGGTAATTAAAATAATGTTCCTCAAATAAATAAAATAATATATAATTTGTTTTCTTCTCAAAAAAGACAACATCATTCACAAAACCTGGAAAACTTAAATACGTCTTCGAAGGAGAACGATAAAGAATACTATAATGATTTGCCCAACAAATTACCTCCTGATTTAATGAACGACAATGATTTACAGCAGAAGCAACAAAGTCAGCAATCGTCCCAACATCAAAGGATTGGCCAACTAAATTTAAAGAAATCTAGAGATCGTCTTAGCAGTAATTTAATTGATTTAAATAGTCCACCACCCGATCAAACATCAAACCAAGTCAATTTAAATGCATTTGACCCAATGAAGGACACTATCGCAACTTCGCAACAGCAGCCATTGCCAGATGTGTTTGACATACGTAATATATTCTATATTTTTTTATTTGTTGTTATTTTAATTAATTAAAAAAAAAATAGCTCCTCTGTCTCTATCGGCTGAAGTGCAACGTTCTCAATTAATGACCGAATCCTGGTTTCATGGATCAATTAGTCGCCCAATAGCTGAGAGTATGCTTGATAATGATGGTGATTTTCTGGTACGCGAATCTCAGGGTAAACATGGTCAATATGTTTTAACCGGTTTACAAGGTAAAACTCCCAAGCATTTACTGCTCATAGACCCTGAAGGGATTGTACGCACTAAGGATCGTATTTTTGAGAGCATAAGTCATTTAATCAATTATCACTGGACAAACTTATTACCAATAATTTCTGAAGATTCTGAGCTTGTTTTGCGGAATCCTATTATTAAACCGGACAATACAAGCTTATTAGGGACAGTTATTGGTGGCCCTATAGTAGGTTTATCAACAAACAATTCCCATAATCATCATCATTCCCATTCTCATCATTCACATTTACAGTCGTGCAATGACTAAACTAAGTTATGAAAATAGTATTTTTGAGATTCTACTTTATTAAAAATAGGACAAAACATAAGGAAAACTAAATTAAATATACAAACCTATTACTTAACTTCAATCGCATGTAAAAAAATAGAGTTTATAATGATGTATTACTTATGTGTAGATGGTCATAATTTTATTATACTGTATGCAGATACATATGTATTTATTTATAAAATGTAAATTAATGTTTCCAATAAATTTTGACAAGAATTGTACATTATAAATTTTGTTTATTTCTGCTAAGAACAATATTAGAAACATGGTGCTGAAAGCGTTACTACAAACATTGCAAAAGTAAATGATTGCAAACTAATTAGTATGCATTAAAAACACTTACATATTTTTTATTGTATAAGTACATCTCATCCTTTTTAGGTTCTTTTCCATATCAATAACAAATTTATTATAGTGTACGAAAGTACGGTTATAGTTTTAAAACCGTATACTTACGATCCTCAATGTTTATAGGTTGCAAAGAAATTTTCTAGAAAATGTTATATACACAAATTGTAACGAGAAACATAAAAAACGTCTTAATAGATACGACCAATAACAAAACAATTTCGAATAGTAATAGAAAAAAGGTAGTAAAATTAAAAAAAAAAATTTTGTTTCTTCAGAAACGTTTTAATAAGATCAAAGTTAACTGCAATGAATATTTTTTGGTAATTAAAGAAGAAATGATGTCCGTGAAGGAATAGTACACTAGCCAAACTGAACAACTGTTTTCGACTCCAGCTACGGTAATCTCATCAGAGTTCTTTGTGTCCTGTGTATCTTCGAGACCAAACATCAACTATTTAACTCATACTTTTTAGGAAATCGCATACTGAAGTTATAATTGTATGCACATACACACACTTGTATGAGTTAGTCGTTCACTTTGATCTTATTAAAGCGTTTCTGAAGAAACAAAAATTAAATTGCTCACACCTTTCCTGGGGCTCGAACCCAGAGCCTTCAGCACTTAATATACTTCGCGCTCGACTATGGCGCTTCGCTGTAACCACCACGGCTACAGTCGTACATATCATTCATGTCGCTAATGTAGATCGGGTGGAATAAAAGGGCAAAAACAAAATAAATTGTAATTCTGTTTCATCCAAATAAGATGACAATTACAAAAACAGCAATGATGGTAAGAAAAGGAGAATATGATAGAAACTGTTGCGTGACTTTACTTCGACTAATTCATACAAGTGTATGTGCATACAATTATAATTTCAGTATGCGATTTCCTAAAAAGCATGAGTTAAATAGTTGATGTTTGGTCTCGAATGTACACAGGACAAAAAGAACTCTGATGAGACTACCGTAGCTGGAGTCGAAAACAGTTGTTCAGTTTGGCTAGTGTACTATTCCTTCACGGACATCATTTTTTCTTTAATTACCAAAAAATATTCATTGTAGTTAACTTTGATCTTATTAAAGCTTTTCTGAAGAAACAAAAATTAAATTGATCACACCTTTCCTGGGGCTCGAACCCAGAGCCTTCAGCACTTAATAAAAAAAAATTATTTTATTATTATATGTAAATATATCATAAACATATCATGTATGTTATTTGTACATATCGTCGTGCGGGAGTTTATGTGCTCTATATGCCATTTCATATTTTTTTAATGATGCCACTTTAGGTTTTCGACCCCAAACTTTTCAAGTCTGCAATCCGTTTTCGGATATCTCATCCAGATTGAAGATTTTAAAAATTTTGGTGTCAAAAACCTAAAGTGGCATCATTAACTCGAGATATATAAAACGGCGGATAGAGCACATAAACTCCCGCACGACGATATAAATATTCGTTTTTGATCTAATGGATGTTATGAAAGATAATACACAAAAGATAAATTTTTTTGGTAGAGAAGAAAACGTCATGAGTCAAATGAGTTATTTTTTTTTTTTGTTCAAAACATTGATTTTCTGTCTCATATTGGGATTTGATGAAAAAGTAAGTAAAATGGTAGAATTGCTGAAAAGTAACTGTAATTACTTCTCATTCATATATCACAAAAATCAAATTTCATTAAAAAAATTTATACCTACAACTTGAAAACATTGTATTAAAATCAGAGTGGGCAAACAAACAAAACATTTCGCAAAAGTTTCAACAAAGTCATACACTTTTCAAAATTTTTTTAATGGTATTGTACATAAGCAAAACAAAAACAAATACTTTCTAAAGAGAAAGAGCGCAAATGAAACAATTAGCTTTTCGCTCTTGTGCTTGCTTTGTTTTTTGTTGTTTTTTTTCTCTTCTTCTTCTCTTTTACTCTTCTATCCTTTTTCTTCTCATTCATTTTTTGTTGTACCTACGCACATTTGAGTTAGTGTATTTGTAGTACTCAAAACAAAAAGAATATACAAATTAAATGGGACAATCTTTCTCACTGTTTCTGTTTTATTTTTGTTTTACTCATTGTAAAGAATACAACAAAATGAGATCAAACGTGCAGTTTTGTTTATTTTCCTACTCTGATTAAAATACGTTATAAATCATATCGTCACCTTAAAAAACAAGCAACCTATCAGAAGTTTTTAAAAGTTTACAGTAGAGAGAAAAAACGTTATAAAATTGAAACGTTTTGCAATATTGAAACGAAAATTATCTATTCTGATTACAATGAAGCCAAAAGTATATATCTGTTGAGAAAGCTTTGTTTTTCTAAACACAGCTTATGATATGGCGCTTAGGTTATTTGGAATTGTAAAAATCTGAAACCAAACAACCTATCAGCAATACTACAGTATTCCACGGATAATTTCCTCGACAAAAATGTCAACATTTTTGAGTAATTATGCGTGGAAGTCATTTAAACGAATACGGACGGTTAATTGCCTCTTTGATTGCTTGCATATACTGCCGTTAATACGTTTGAAAAGCAAGTACCTTTATACTTATACATAAACTTGGTAGACTTTAATTGGAAGGATATATCAAAAAAGTAGTTTGAAAATAAATTTAATCCACATTTTATGCCTATATAAACATAGTTGAATTAAGCTGCAGAAAATTATTATTTTGGGGAGGGAATTTTAAGTGAAATTTCTCTTTGGGGAAAATATATTTGAGGTAATTAAGCGAATAATGCAGTTAAGCGAAATTTTATTAGAATTGGAATTTTATTAGAAAATGGTAAGAATGAATATGGGTATTTAGAAATTGAGGTAAATAAGCGTGTAAAGCAATTAGGGGTGGGGCAATTATCCGGGGAATACTGTAATAAGTATGAATAATTAGCCATCCCGTTGAACACATGAATATTATTTACATTAAATAATAACAGTTATAGTTTCTTTTACTTGTTTAAACAAAAAAGTGCCTAATGTTTGCTTAAATTACACTATTAAAATTTTATCATGATTTTTGATGATTTATTTTCCTCTTTTTTTTAGTACGTCACGGCCTTCTAGAGTAAAATTTTTTTATTTTTCCTAAAATTTTTTAATAAGGTTATAGATGTTATTGCAAAAAAACATTTTTTTAATGTTAATAACTAAATAAAACGTTAAATTAAATTATCCAAATCGATTATCGATATCGAAATATTGATTAAATTGAAAATAAACTTGACCTTGAGCTTGAAAAAAGTGTTTGCTTATTATTTGGATAATTTGGAAACAGGTCGAACAATTATATAATTTTTCTGGTTAAATTAAATTAAAAAAAGAATAGTCTTTTATGTTATCATAAAAGTAATAACAATCTGCTGGAAGCAAAGTTTTTAAATCTTGATTTCTTCTTTAGCATGGGTGCTGATAGGTTATTTGGTTTTAGAAAATTGTACATGGTATTTGGTAATATAGCAATAGCTTGGTTATTTGTAATATTAGACGTTCAAAATTTTGCATACATATTGGTTATGATATAGGGGGTAATATTAAATAAAAAACTCAATTCTGAAATTTTTGCTGATAGGTTGTTTGGTCTTTAAAATTACGAAATATATATATCAGAGTAGGCAAACAAACAAAACATTTCGCAAACGTTACAACAAAGTCATACACTTTTCAAAATTTTTTTAATGGTATTATACATGAGCAAAACCACTACAAATACTTTCTAAATGAGAAAGAGCGCAAATGAAACAATTAGCTTTTTAGCTCTTGTGCTTGTTTTGTTATTCCGTTACATTCGTATAATTTGCTCTTTTTTCTCTTCTTCTTTTCTTTTTCTTCTGATTCATTTTTTGTTGTACCTACGCACATTTGAGTTAGTGTATTTGTAGTACTCAAAACAAAAACCATATACAAAGTTAAATGGGACAATCGTTCTCACTGTTTCTGTTTTACTTTTGTTTTACTCATTGTAAAGAACACAACAAAATGAGATCAAACGTTCAGTTTTGTTTATTTTCCTACTCTGATATATATAAATGGTTTAAGACTGCGCAAATTAATAACGATAATAACCAAATTTATTAAAAAAAAGTTGTCAAAGCTATTGAAAATCATTTTTCCTAACATAAAAATTATTTTTTTCTTTAGCTTATTAGAAAAAAGAAAATCTAAGCACTGCGACATAGCAATACCACAAACTATAAAAAAGTTGCAAAAGGAAATTCTTAGAAAAATTTTAAAGTTGCTTGGAATTTGTAAAACATTCGTAGAAAATGCACTAAAATGAATTACTGCGGAAAAAACTCGAAGCAGAAACCTAACGTTACGAGTACATCTGAATATAACCGCCTACCTACAATTTTAAGGAATATGATGAGTATTTGTTTGTTCAAGACTAATCTGGAAATGCTTTTATGTAATCATTATAAGGAATACAACTCTCATGTATGGGCCGGTGCTTCCAAATCTATTTTGGGGCTTCTCGACCGCGTACAGGAAAGGGCGAAGGTGCTTATCGGCGACGGTAGGGTATCCAACTCTATCGATTCGTTGGAGCATCGGCGCAATGTGGCGTGCGTTTCATTGTTCTATCGATACTACCATGGGAGGTGCTCTGATGAGATAGGGGAACTGATTCCGGGTGGTCGCATATTCCTGCGGACTACACGTACCTCTCTCAGAGCGCACCCATTTGTGGTTGATTGTTCAGCGAATCGCACAATGCATTATAGAGAGAATTCGTTCTTTAGTCGCACCGCTCGTTTGTGGAACAATCTTCCGGCGAAAGTTTTTCCTGCCAATTACGATATCAGTAGGTTTAAATCAAATGTCCACAAACACTACTCCCTCTTTCCCCCTTCCCACAACATATTTTCCTAGACCAGCACAATGTATTGCATGAGTAGGGGCCGTCCCCTGAGTGCTGGCCTTAAAAATAAAAAAAAATAAAAAAAAAAAAAATTAGCCAGTGCAATATTTATACACTTTTGATAATCTTTTTTTATTACTTATTTAATTATTTTTTATTATTATTCTTTTTTTTTTTTCTTTTGATATTCAAATATTTAAAAATATGTATATAACTGTTATTTATTGTTACTACAAATTATATTTTGCTTTATATTGTTAAATAATTCATAGGATCTCATATATTTATTGTTACCAACTTGCCCTTTTATGTCCTATGGACGCTTTTTTCCTTGAATAAATAAATCTTGTAAAAAAAAAGTAAAATAAAGGAAAGAAAAAAAAAACAAAGGCCTTTAATTTACTAAATGCCAGACTTGCTGTTTTCAGAATCAATGGCGAAACATTCTATGGTAGGACGAGACAAACATTGATTTATTTATACTGTAAGGAGACCAGGTAACACAGCAAACATTCCAAAATATTCTTTGAAGACGGTAACGCATGGTAGTGGTAACATTCCTGTTTGGAGGTCTTTTACTTACTGTGGTGTTGGGCCACTATATCGTATACAATGCTACCGTATGTCGAAGAAGGTGTACCTATTAGCATATTATTATTTTTACCTATTTTGAAAATAACATGAAATTTCGTTATTTTTTTTACAGAATGAATTTGTATTTTAAGTCTAATTAAACAAAAACCCATGGTGAAACTATACAAACGTGTTCGAAATAATAAGAACATGCGAAGTGAAAGTAGAGAACGTTCTAACAACTTTTATAAGTAATATTTAAAACTATTTCTTTCTTATATTTTTATTTTACATATTTTGAGCTTTTAAAAAATACTACAAGTTATGTTGAAACTCGTATAAATTTTTTTGTGCCGGCAATAATGTTGAACTATGTGCAAAATCAGCTGTTCGAAAAAATAAGAACAAATCATATTGGTAACACTCATATTTCTCACATGTGAAAAAGCTCCGAAGTTTTGTTTCAAATTTAACTGTTGAGTTGCCGTTGATAATTTTTTATGCAGAATATTGACTTATTTTTATCAGAAAAAAAAAACGCGTCGATTGGTCCAGGTCTCAGATTTCTATGATGAAAATAAATTCACTTACGCCGTCTGCGAAATGAAAAATACCCGTGTATTTGTTCTACTTTTGTAAAAGTTTTCTGGCTCTGGTGAACATTTAAGGTTTTGTCAGTTACAGCGTTCTTTAATTCCATCAACGATATGTCCCAATATTTATTAACTTCAATTATCTTACTTATTGTTTTTTATAAAAGCTTAGTTTTTAATACTAATTCTTAATCTCCTTCCGACTGTTTACTCAATTACATATTTTTTCAGAGTAAATTGTCTTACTATCCGTAAATTTTTACTGAAAAAGTACCCAAACAGATCTAACATATTTTGACACTAGCTAACCGCAAAAAAAAAACAAACCCTGATGTTACTTTAACACAACCTCTTATATAATTTCACCATGAAAAAACCATAAAATAATATAAAATTCGTTTTTATTTTTCGAATTTTACAGCTACTTACCAGCAATTGTCTAATTTTACTTATATTCTCATCAATATGTTACAATTGTTTTTCACATCAATGTACGAGTATGACATCAATATCAATGACTGAAAATCAGTTCTGACGGTTTGCCCGCTGAACTCTTTATGTATGAGGCGATGAGCTGGTTAGTGCATGCACAAACTTATTTGCAGAATATGGCTGGAGGAAAGTATGCCCGATGATTGGAGTCCCAGTGCTGTCTGTTCCATCCTGAAAAAAGGAGACCCCACTATATGCACCAACTATAAAAGTATAAGCCTCCTCCCTATATCGTATAAGGTTCTTATGAGCGTATTGTGTGAACGACGAAAACCATTTGCCATCTCACTGATTGGAACTTATCAGTGCGGCTTCAGCCCCGGTAACACCACCAGTGACCAGATATTCATACTGCGCCAAATCCTGAAGAAGGCCCATGAAAAACAAATCAACACACACCACAATTTTGTCGATTATAAGGTAGTGTTCGATAGCCCAGTCGCCGTGGTCTAGTGATTAGTGTGTTGAAGTACTAAGACGATAGCGCTGGGTTCAAATCTCAGCTCTGACATCTTGAAAAAAAAAAGAAATATGAAAAAACTATTTCTTTCGGCGACTACCTCTCAGCATTCTTCTGGCAAAAGCTCTGAGAGTAATTAATTGCCATGAAAAAGGTTCTCAAATCTGTGGTTCGGAGTCGACTTTAAACTGTAGGTCCCGGGACTCATGGATAAAAACTGACACACACAACATGAGTGCTGCGAGAAGCTAGACCGTAACTCTGAAACAGGGTGGTAATGGCCAGTTATGTATGTATGTATGTTCGATAGCCCAATAAGGGATTGTGTATATGCCGCAATGTCTGAGCTCGGTGTTCCTTCAAAGCTGGTAAGGCTGTGCAGCTCCGTCAGAGTAGGAGCCTTTTAATACCGTGCGAGGTTTCAGACAAGGCGATCCCTTACGTATGCAGACGCACATAGACATCATTGGGCATACCAAGCGAGAAGTCAGCGCAGACTTTAATACTATTGAACGGGATTCTGCTAAAATAGGTCTGATGGTAAATGAGAGCAAACGAAGTGCATATTGTCAACGAGTAGGGACATTGAACGTATCGGCTCCCAGGTTACAACCGGCAACTATACTTTCGATGTGGTCAAGGAGTTCATTTACCTTGGCATCACCATTACTAACAAGAATGATGTCAGTCCGGAGATCAAGCGAAAAATCACACTGGCCAACAGGTGCTACTACGGTCTCGCTAGACGGTTTAGTAACAAAGATTTCTCTCTTGCGACAAATTTAACAATCTACAAGTCGCTTATTCTTACGGTGCTTCTCTATGGTGCGGAAACACGGACGCTGTCTTGTACCGATGCAACGGTCCTGGGAGTGTTCAAGTGAAACGTTCTTCATAAGATCTTTGGTTCCTAACGCATGACGATGAGTTTCGCATTAGAACCAACCATGAGCGGTATAAGGCGCCTAGAAACTAGTGCAGAGGCAAGCCGAAACCCGTTAACGGGTTGCTTTGGCCAGCTAAGTAAGTTCTTTAAATACTTTTTTAAGTTTCCAAAATAATTTAGTTTCGTAAATAAACGACAAAGAATTTTGATTTTCTTTAAATAATTATATTTTTACTGAGACATTTTATTAAAAAGTAAATGTTAGAATTGAATATGTTTATTATATTTAAATTTATTAATTTGTTATATATTTATAGTATATAAAGTTTCATTTAAATACAGTTTACATTAAATTTTTATTTCATTCTCTATATATCTTTATTTATTATATTATTGGATGATTGTTATTTGATTAGCAGATGGTTTTATTATAAAAAGCCACTGGAAAAGGTGGGCTTGTATTATAGAAAAAAGAAAAAAAAAAAAAGAACATCAAAACTAAAGTCTCAGATATTAAACTTATGTTGATGATTTAGTTTCGAATGTAGTTAATTCCTAAGGCCCATTATCAGATTTTTTAGTTACAGTTTTTAATTATAAAATAAATAGGATAACAGTTTGTTTATAATTAGAATATCTGTGTTTTTGGAACTTTATGGAATTTTATAAAACAACTATATATAAAAGTTATTCTAAAATATGTGCACATTATATAACGAGCTTACTATTTTGTTGTTCCATTATTGTTGATATAGGTGTTATACCAAATATACTGCCAGTAAAAGAAAGTAATACCGAGTAGTTAAAATACCAGAAAAGAACGAATAATACTGCAAATATCACATCTTTTAGAGATCATATGTATATCCATTTATAATTGTAGAAGACAGGAACCATAAAAAGAAAACAAGTATAATTATTTAAATACCATACGTACATACATATATTATAAAGATGTCGATTATTCCCAAGTCATTAATTAATTTATATTTATTATAATAAATAAATAAATAAAGTTGCGATAGTTATTATTTAATGAATACCTTACCCTTAAAACGCTTGCCTACAGTTGAAATACAACTGTACAATATAATATTTTTAGGTTTTATATTCAAAGATGATAATTATGCGATATTCCCCTAAAATCTATTGATTTTATTATTTACATTAACGATATACCAAATATGTATATAGTGATTAGGAATGCAGATTGAAATTTAAAGTCAATATTAGCCGAATAAATTTTTTGATAAAGATGAATAAATTAAAGGTTAATTAGAAAAATAATAGAAATAATTACTACCAATAATAAAGACTTTATACCTATTAAACGGTAAAAAATTGGAAAAAATTGAACAAATAATGTTGGATTCATAATTAATAAAAAAGTAAAACTAAATTGAACATGTAAGTAGATTATTTACATATAAAAATATTTAAAAAATTGGTTCTCTTAAAAGAATAAAAAGTAAAATCTCAAAATTTCCTCTCATTATTGCAGGTACAGCAACATAAAAAATAAAGGTAATAAAAAACAAAATAACCTACAGGACAGACACACATTGATTCTACTCTGGAAGACAGATGTTAGTCTTCCTTCAGCCCACCCAACCGTATCATAGGATATACATATATTTAAATATAAAATTTAAATCCCTATGAACCATTCGCCACTCGACCGAACCTTCTTTACGGGTCTACCTTTGCCAGAATCTAATAATTTACTCCATCATATGTTTTCACTTCACATTTAATACATATTTCTTTTATTTATTAATATTAGGTGTGTTTTTTTACTCTACAGGTCTGTTTCTTTACTCTACATTGGGCGCCCTCGGGATCCCAATTTTACCAAAAAGCGTTCCCGTACACAAAATTTGGGTAAATGAGAGAATTTTTGAGAGAGTAACATTCTTCTTCTTCATGCACGAAATAGCTGTTTAAAAAATAATAGAAAAATGAAAGGTTCAAAAACTAAAAAAAATTTCAAAAGTTGAATTAAAAAATATTTATAAACCTGCAGTGAAAGGCTTATAGTATAATTTAATTCAATATTTATATAAACAAGTTTATCTTTGCCTTAGTCTAATTATTGTCGTTTGTTTTTGCGAAAGTACATGTTCAATATGCGTGTTTGTGTGACATAAAGTTGTGTGTTTTCATATTTTTATGTGAATGGGTAAAATATTTGCTTTTTTGCATTCCCGTACTTTTGGGCAAATTTGTCTCTTATAGAGAAAAAATTATTGTTTACTCTCTATTTCCCGAACTTTACCCAAAAAGTAAAGAAACACACTTTTTCATTGGGAGCCCGCGGGATACCAAAAAGCATTGCTGTACACAAAATTTGGGTAAAATAGACAAATTTTGAGAGAGTATAGGCGGATTCACCCATAAGTTTCTGAAACATTTTCTGTGCAAACAAATTTTTTGTTTACTGAGAGTTTCCTGCACCACGATTCACCCATTTCAGAAATTTTGTTCGTAAAATCAGTGTTTCCATATTCAATTGAAAATTACATAAATACATATGTGCATAACGAGAAAGAAAATTAATATGTGTCCAATTAAGCAAATAAAGAATTAATAATATTTATTAAAAAAGTAAATAAACAATTAATATTATTTGTGGTGAATTTTTATTTTATATTACTATATTTATATATTATATTATTATATTTATTTATTACCGTTTTATGGCGTCTTCGCAAGCTTTCCAGTGTGTTTGACATTAGTTTCCTTTTGTAATAAAATTAATTTTTTGTTCGTCTTTATTAATTACAAAAAAAAGCAATAAAATATTTTATTGAATTCGTCTCAAATATATTTCCATGGAAGGCAAGCAACAGAGTGCACGTTAATACTATTTATATTATTAAAAATATATTCCGGTATGTGATAAAAAACGATTTCGATCAAAATTGAAATGGAATCAAATTTCAAGTTGGTTTAACTTCCAAATCTTTTCATATTCGGGATTCCTCTTTTGTTCATTACTTCACTGACTGACTATTGCCACTACATCCGTGATTATCAAAATTTTAAAATAATTAAAACATATACATATATTTAATTTGATATATTTTCTTTCTAACTCTTTTTAAATTTATTTAAATTTCTGGTTTTACTTTTACAAATTTATTGTGCTTTTACTGGATATATGTATATATGTGTGTATATTTATACTATAATTTTAATTCTGGTTTTTCGACCTTTATTATTTAATGTAAAGAATTACTCAAGCTTAAGGTCTTTTTTAAATAAAAACATACCCGTGCAGACCTTTAATTAATATATATGTATGTTTTAATAATTTGATCGTTTTTCATCACATACCGGATTATTTAAAAAATTAAAAAAATATCGCATCACCCAAGGATGTAAATTTGTTTCTTGAATTCTATAAGCTATAAAAATAAATGCACTTACTGCCAATTCCAACTGCTTCTGCTACTTCTGCCCAAACAAATTGTTTTACATGATTGTTTTTATAAGAGCTGTTGCCCAAATCATATAAGCATTCCCTCCCCGGCTTTTTTATTTCGCTAATTAATTTTAGTGCAATAATGCACTAATAATTTAGTGCAATTTAGTCCATCTTAAATTTATTCAGAAAGGGCAAAGAAAATGTAGGAATTATACAGTAAATTTCTTCAATATTACAACTTACTTTATATAATATTTTTAAATTTTATTTTTTTTATTTTTGGCGCGAATATTGTCTTTCTAATATGTTTTTTTTCTTATTGGCCTTTTTATGTTTGCTTTTCTTTACATTATTCACTGTACCATACTAATTTTTTAATACGAATGCCAAGCAATATGGCATCACTCTTGTATAAATTTTGTATGATATGGCAACCTTTTTCAGTGTCGTTCGGACCAAATTTAAAATTAATTTAAATCAAGCTGAGAGCACTTCGCACAAAATCTACATATAAAAAAAATTTGGTCCGAACCAAGAAACTCATGGGTGAATCCGCCTTAAATTACTTAAATTGCCAAACTATCAGCTGTTTGAAAGGTAAACAATCACAAACCAAAAATTATATATTTTTAGACAAAAATTTTTTTTCTAAATTATTAAGAAGGATTATTTATTTATTTATAATTATTAGACTTATAATTAATTATAAGCCTAATATTGAAATTAAGAGAGCACTGGCATCTGAGGCCTTCGGCTCTTGGTGCAATTAAATATCAGCGATAAATTAATATATACATACATACATATGTGCATATACTAAAAATATATACTTATATAAAAGAAAGATAAAAGTAGTAAATAGGTTGGCAATTAAGTTTTTTTTGTTGTCGTCGAGAAGATAGATAAGTTATTGAATGTGTAGATTAGGTGTATTGATGATTCTGCAATTGTGCATTCAAGAAACTCAACTAGTTGTAAAATTTAATCTACAAAAGTCAGGTTGTGAAAAGCACAATGATATTCATGTAATGTTAAGGATGCGTTGGGACATCTATCACTCATCACCAACGACCGAAAGGCCACTCCCTTTAACCTGCGTGGAAAACAACAAAGCGTACGCTTAGCTTCGCTTTCCACGGAAATTATTGGCAGCAAAACTTCTGACGTCAATGACACGCGAAAGAAGCCCCGACACGCCAGTTCTGCATTAATTAATCGTCTGAATCGAGTTCCAATTCTGATGTTGGAATAAAGTATTTATTAGATGAAATAAGGTCCTGGGTAGATGTGAAATTGTTTAAAGGTGTTTTAAGAGTGTGTATAGTTTGATTTTCAGTTGGTGGTTTTTTGTTGCTGGATTTTTCCTGTTTTGAAGTTGTTGGTTTTTGGTGTATATTTGGTGTTTTTAAGATATTTGTTAGTGTTGTTGTTGACTGGTTTTTTAATTTTGTTTCGTTTGTAGTATTTTTTGTTTTGTTCTTTGATGATGAAATGTCTAAATCCATTTCATTAGATGAGGATATGCTGGATATTGATTCACGGCGGGGAAGCTTATCGTTGTCCTTGTTAATTTTGGGTGATGATGCAGGTCTTTTTTGAATCTGTTTATTTGTTACAACTATTGTTTTTTGGTTGTCTTTGGTTACCTCAGAGAAGGTTTTTTCATTTTGTTGAGAGGGTTGACGTGCATTACTTTCATATTTACGTTTTGCGACTCCAAAAGAGCACTGTCAAGAGTTTTAATCCTAATTATTTCCTTTTGCTGTACATATCGTGGGCAGTTTTTGTCAGATGCAGGGTGCTCGTCTTTGCAGTTAGCGCATTGCAAACGTGTACAATCTGAGGGATCATGTGGTGGTAAATTGCATTTGACGCATGTTGCTTGATTGGAACATCTGTTTTTAGTATGACCCAAAATTTGGCAGTTTTTACACCGCATGGGGTTGGGGAAATAGGTTTTAACTTTGACTTTGTACCAAGCAACATCAATAGTCTTAGGTAGATTGTATGCGTTAAAGGTGACCACTATGTAGCCATTATATTGTTTAGTGCCATCATCTTTATTAAATGAGTATTTATAGACTGATACAACGCCTTGATTTTTAAGTTCTTTGACAATTTCATCTTCTTCAACATCATTTAGGCAAGGAGCATATATTACACCCTTTACAAAATTGAGTGTTTCATGAAGTTTTACAGTTATTTCGCATATATTAGAGAGTGTTTTAACCTTCAAAAATTTCTCCGCAATAAAGTGGTTCCTTACTAGTAAGAGGAGGCTTCCATCTTTAAGTTGGCTGATTGAATCGATAAGAGTGGAATATAGCGTGTAATGCTTTGTGAATAACAAAAGGGCTCAATTTTTTTAATTCGTCTTTCTTGTTTGATGTAATCACCACATATTTTGGATCATTTAGAACTGATGTTGTTTTTCTTGCAGTTGGAAGTTGTGGGAAGATTGTGTTCTTACTTTGATCCAAGTAGTCCCTAACAAGGCGAACCTATTGGATGTTTTATCTGGTGGCCCGGGGGCCATTTTCGTTTACAATTTTTTGACTTTAGTTTTGTTTTTGCCTTACTTTTAAAGAAATAAAGTCAGTCAAATAAATTTAAACTGTATTAAAAGCAAAAAAGTAATTGAGAAAAATAAATGGAAAATAACTGTTAACCGTTATACGATACAATGATCTATTCAAGAGTAGTCAGAAATACGCGTGTGAACACAATGAGTGATAATCGATAACTGTAAGAAGGATTAAAAAAGTTGTTTTGGACTAATAATACCACTGGTCAACAAAAGACTAAAAATTCGTTGTTTCCTGCGATTTTTTTTTTTTTGTTTCTATACCAGAATGACGTGTATTTTTTCAATAGGTCAAGAGTTTTTCCGTAGCAGCTCTTGTTTTTAAGTTATAGCTAACTGCCCTCACATACTATTTTTAATTAGATTTTCATTATTTATTGAACATTAAAATATATACTATTGTTGTTTTCAATATGGCTTCGTCAAGAATATGTTGTCTGTTTAATCCTGATTCTTTTTGCTATATCTGTGGTGAATATACATTTAAAAAATACCGAAACACTATATCGGACAAGCCGTGGGTTCCTCATATTGTATACCAGAAATGTGTGGTATGTCTACGGTTATGGTCCAGTGGAAAAAGAGATGCAGTAATGTTAGTAACACCCATGATTTGGCGTAAACCTGGAAAGCATCCTGACGAATGCTACTTCTGCGTTACGAATGCTACTTCTGCTAAATGACTTAGTAAGAAATCGGAATTTACCGAAAGAAGATTCTGAAATATTAACATTTCGTTTAAAAGAAAAAAATTTGCTTACTCCGGATAGTATTACTCATTTGATAGTATTCGATAGAAATTTTGTTAAGATATGTATTAATTTTTTGTACTTTTTCGTCAAAATAATAAAACTGTATATTTCAAAAAGTAGAGCTGTTGGCAATCTCCCAGTATTTTTATCATAATCAAGGCCACAGAAGTAGCAAATCATAGGAAAAAAAATTAAAGGAAACAAGAGTTGTGCTTAGTTTAATAAAAAACTAATATTTATTTTAAACACATACGTGTTTATTTTATTTTCTACAGTATTAATAAAATGTCGGACACTTCCAGTGTATCAAGTGATGATGATCACATTCTGACTTGGAAGTATTCCTAAAGGTTTTTTAAAGTTTTAAAGTCCACAAAAATAACAGCATTCCAAATTATTTGCAGGAAGTTGTTCCTTTATACAGTGATCAAGAGTTTCGGCAACACTTTAGCATCTCTTGGGACTTAGATAGCCCCAAACAGTTAGCGACTCCATTAGTATTATTTATATACATATAGGTATAACAAAAGTCAAAAGTTGTTAATTTTTGTTTTTTATCTTAAACAAAAATGCGTTTAATTTTATTTATTTTGACGCAGACACAGTTTTTTATAATTATATGCTTTCATTATCCGAAATCAGAGGTGCCATTTATAGCTTCAGTAACTGCCGATTGGTGAAAAGCTTTCTGGGCATCAAATACTGAGACCTAATCAACGTCCGATGGGATTACATCTTGAGTGCCATTATTAAAGCAACGAAAGTCCTGTCGGATATGTCGAGGGGGGATCCTCCACCACGATTTGATGGTTAGGATGGGTTGGCAGATGACAAACCAGCAGGTGGTATTGCCTGGTAAACATCACCTTGTGCAGTCCTACAGGAAATATCCAATGTATGTGATCTATGTATATTGGTCATGCTGACACATCCAGCGGCATTTGGGCTTGCTGAGCTGTCTGTAATATTCGCCATTGGGTATTACTTAGAAAAGAGGTCCAAATGGGGGCTGCATAGATTAAATCTTCTCTTTCATATCAGCATATACTTAGATTTGCTGAAATTCAGGCAAAGTTCGTTCGAAGTTGCTCAAAGGAATATTTTTTCCAAATCGATATGAAAAGATGATATCGCTGTATGTATTCATACTATTAACCGGGCTACTTAGCATAAGTTGTACATCATCTGCCTATAAATGAATCTTGCAATTAGAAACTTGTTCAGGTAAATGATTGAAAACAGGAGTGGACACAAAATTGAGCCTTGGGGGACTCCCTTGGTAAGGTATAATTTTTTCTACCATACAACCTGTGAGCGATTTTTTAGATAGGAATGTAAAAGCTTAACCGAGGTATCGTCAAAACAGAAAAAATTTTTCGAGTTATAAACAAGTAAGTACATAGTGATCTACACTATTCAAATGCCTTATAGTTGTCAAGAAGCACCAAAAAGTTTACATAGTCATTCTCCAAATCTTGACGTATATTCTCAATTACTTCCGCAAGAGCTGTTACACAGCTGTGACCCTGAAGAAAACCGGATTGTACACTCGATAACAAGTTATGTGTTCTGATAAGTTCACTCATTTGTTTATGAAGGATTCTTTCAAAAATCTTAGATATAAAGAACAATATAGCTATCGGCCTGTCCTCTCCATTCGGCTTAGGTACTGACAAAATTTTAGCGGCATACACCTGTGGCGCGATTCAGTAACATATTTTTACGATAATCGCATTTTTTTTCAACAGTAAACAACAGAATTGTCGATATTGCTATTCACTATATTTTGTTTACGATAATCTCAATAGCTATTGTCCTAAACTAAAGACAAAAATTTTTATGCTGTTTATTCAGTTGGAAAATCGTAAATTTTTTATATTGAAAATTTGTAGAGATGTGCCTAAGCTATTAACTAGTTTGTTTGACCATTTCTGTGTGTTTTTATACCCAAAGAAACTAGAGGCTTGTAGCTTTGCTAACTTTCTACCCATTTTAATTGCCAACTACTCAAAAACTGACTGATTTTATACGGTGCTCCCCATTATTGCAATTTAAACATAAAGAAAACTATAGTTGTCGACTGTCGATAAAGTATACTTAGTGAATCACATAATCGTTACTGGGGGGTCGTGGCATAGTGGTAGAGCGCTCGCACAGAAACTCACACGACCCAGGTTCGATTCCAGCGAAGGACAAATTAGAGAAATAAAAATTTGCGGTTTTTTAAAAATTACAATTTAAATTAAAAATTAAATTTAAGAAAGAGGTTCCCCCTCCCCTCCAGCAAGACCATCTGCAAGAAACCGCCCCCTGACATTTCTAATCCATTCCACCAAAAACCAATCTACTGAAGACGCTCACCATTCACATTAAAAACATCCACCGACAGATGAGGCAATTGCTGTTTGATCATTCGAGGGTGAAGGTATAACACTGGCTCTTGAGTGGACAAATTTACAGCAACTTGTTTCATCAACAATAAAAGGCGCAAAAATATACAAACATCAATTCCCATTGTATTTGATCTTATATGAGAACACGACATTGCAACATCCGGTTGAGTGAAACAGGAGAACTTTTATTGCTGTCCAAATTATTTATCGTTGGATAAAAAGTGTAGAGTTAAAACTGTTTAGAACAATAGGTGCGTTAGTAAATTGTTCAGCATATTCACTCCATGATGGCAAACGTTGCTACTACATCTGGGGTTGATATCTATTTCTAGAATGGTATATCAGGTTTGTTTAGAATCAATGGCTTTAGAAAAACGTCTAGAATAATATTCAGTTTTTTTTTTATTTATAAGACCAGCACTTACAGGACGGCCCCTACTCATGCAAGACATTGTGCTGGTCTAGAAAAATGTGTTATGGGAAGGGGGGAAAAGGGAGTAGTGTTTGTGGACATTTGATTTGAACTTACTGATATCGTTATTGGCAGGAAAAATATTCGTTGGAAGATTGTTCCATAAATGAGCGGTGCGGCTACAGAACGAATTCTCTCTATAATGCATTGCGCAATTCGCTGGACAATTAACTACAAATGGATGTGATTTGAGAGGTACGTGTGGTCCGCAATCTTTTATTTCATCAGAGCAACTCCTATGGTAGGATAGATAGAACAATGAAACGCACTCCACATTGCGCCAATACTCCAACGAATCCATAGATTTGGATACCCTACCGTCGCTAATAAGCACTTTCGCCCTTTCTTGTACGCGGTCGAGAAGGCCGAAAATAGATTTTTAAGCACCGGCACATACATGAGAGTTATATTCCAACCTAGGTCGGATATACATACATAACATAACTGGTCTCTACAGCACTCATGTTGTGTGTGTCAATTTTTATCCATGAGTACCGGGACCTAAAGTTTAAGGTCGACTCCGAACAACAGAGCTTTTTCCAGAAGACTGCTGAGAGGTAATCGCCGAAAGAAATACTTTTTTTCATATTTTTTTTTTAGATGTGAGAGCTGGGTATAGAACCCAGGGTTCATATCTTAGTAAGCCAACACACTAACCACTAGACCAGGGCGACTACAGGTCGGATATCGATCTTGTAAATATTGAGAAAGTCAGATGAGGTGAAGTATTTCTTGCACCGTTTTAAGAAACCGAGGAAATTGAATGCTTCTTTCGGTACTCGAAATATGTGATAATTCCAAGGGACATCACAATTAATTCTCATTCCCGGAACATCAAGAACGTCAGACTCCTCAATATTTACATTACCCATAGTCAGAGATCGCAGGATTAAATCATTACAACGCCTCTGCGTGATAAAACAACATTGGGTCTTGCGCGCATTGAATTCAACCCTGTTCGCGAGATATCACTCGGAGATTCTTTGCAGATCATTTGAGAGTGTGTCATTCATATTCTGCCTTCTCACCACGATCTCTAAAGGCTCGGCCTAGGATCAAATGAATATGAGTGACAAATGTTACTGTCATCTGCGAAGGAAAAGATGGGATTTGAGGTTAAAAGGAAAAGATCATTAAGGAAAAATCAAAATAGGGTAGGAGATAAAACAGAGCCTTGTGGTACTCCCGAGTTTAGCCTGAACTCGTTGGACCGTCTATAACCACTCTTCAGAACGATCCCTGAGAAAGCTCGTTATGAAACGACAAAATGGTTACCGACGCTAAAGTCAGCTAGTTTAGAAATAAGAGCATCGTGCCAGACTCTATCAAATTCCTTTGAGATATCCAGAGCAACAACTTTACATTCACCAAAACGGTGAATAGATCCATCTCCATCTCTCAAAGAGTACTGCCAGCAGATCACCAGTGGAGAGTCCGCTACGAAAGCCATACTGACGGTCGCTCAGCAAGTTGTGGGACTATAAATACCTCATAAGGTGATGATTTATCATACTCTCCATAACTTTACTGCTATTGGGATATTTTCTGGATATATACCGGTATACTATCCGGCCCAAAAGATTTATGAACGTCTGAATATAAGTGACTATTGAAGAGATCACACGTACTTAACCGAGAGCGGAAAGATTTAAATTAAACACGGAAAATTATTTCTTAGTTTTTTTTAATGTTCATGTGGAGCAATGGATATGACCTGTGGAAAATGTAGTTCTGGATGTAGAGAATCAAATAGTATTCGGTGTGGATGATACTGTGGAAAATATTTTCATTTGAAATGTTTTGATTTGTCCAAATATGAATATGATACAATATTTAAATTTAAAAATATAAAATTCTTTTGTGATGATTGCTTAAACTTCATTAAAATTACTAATGATAATTATAAAAGTTTGCTCAGTATCTGTAAACAAAATGATGAGAAAATTACCCAAGAAATATTAAAATCTAATAAACTCGTAGAGAATAGATTAAAGAGGCAAAAATGAAATTGTAAAAGAAATTAAAAATAAGGTTGTAAGTAGTTGAAAATGAAACATATGCCAGTAAGTTAAAAGCATCAACAAATAATATAGTGTATCAACTGAGAAAGAAGTTAAAGAGAAAGTTAAACCGTCGTCCCATAATGTAAAAGTGAAAGGGATTTCAAAAAGAAATAACGGAGCTGTTGCTATAAAGTGTATAAACAATAATGATCGTAATGTTTTAGCTGATGAGATCAAAGAGAAGATGGGCAATGACTATGAAGTACAAATTCCAAAAATGAGAAAACCAAAAATATTAATATCCGGTATGTGATAAATAAAAGTCGAATTGTTGAAGCTATAAAGAAACAAAATGAAATGGAATGCAACCACTTTGATTGTATTAAAGTTTATAGATCAGGCCTGTGCAAAAATAAAAATTTCATACACAATTGTGCCTTAGCTAAACTCACATGTATTCTTACGCTCTTGCTTTCAGTCGTCACTGAGACAGCGACGAGTTAACATGCGTGGTGGGTGTACTCTGATATCTTGTTTGCAGTGAGAACAAAATTAATAGCAATGCACACAAATATTTTTTATTATAAATGAATTTGTAAATCCAATACATTATTTATAATAGAACGTTTAAAAATATAGTTTAAAAGTTTTTCAGCGACATTTTAATTATTTTTATATAATTATTAATAAATTGAATGAAAAAAACAAAACTTAAAAAATTTTTTTTGTTAAAAAATTAAAAGTACTTTTTATTTCTTTATAGCAGAGTAGTATTTATAAATTGTTCTTCAAGTAATTAAATTTTTATATGAAATATTACATATAAATTTTAATTTAAAAAAATTCATACAGTTGCTTATTCTGCTACTTACACGTTCAGCAGTGTAATTCTCATTTTCTCACCAACACAACTACGTTTTTACTTTTGCACAGGCCTGTTATAGATCATTTAAAAATCCGAGAGTGCATAATGCTATTATTGAGACAGATGGAAAAGGTTTTGAGACGATTATGAAGAAATATAAAATAAATATTGAATGGGATAGAAGTGTTGTATATGAATATTTAAATGTTTTAAGATGCTTTAAGTGTTGGGGGTTTAACCATACAGCCAAGGTTTGCAACTATGCCAGCCAAATTTGTGCGAAATGCAGCGAAGCTGGTCACTCTTACAAAGAGTGTAAAAACAATATAACAAAATGTATAAATTGGTTTAAGGCAAAAGAACGTTTAAATTTACAGGTATAGATACTGGACATGATTGTAGAAGTAATGAACGTAGAGTACTGCAACGCAAAAGTAAATTGGAGACAGAAAAAATTGAATACTAGCAACCAATATCAATTAAAGGAATGTATATTAACATAGGAGGATTAACAACCAATTTTAATCAATTAGAGATAATTTGTTTTGAAGAAAATTTTGACTTTATATGTTTATCAAAAACCTATTTAATAGATACTATTAACACGGCTGAACTATCAATAAGTAATTATATCATGATACGTTGTGACAGTTCATCAAGGCATACAGGTGGTGTATGCTTCTACATTGAGAACAACTGGCAAACCAGAATTATTGAAAATAAATCTGGGGGTCGATTCTATTTTTGTGAAAAAGCAAAATGAACAAATTTTTCAGTTTTTCATAAAAAAAGCGATTCTAATTTCCAGTTTTATGAAAACTATCTGTCAAATTTTTTTCATACGATAAATTTTTTTTCGTTAACAAATAGTCGATGATATCTAACCAGTGTTATACACTTTAAACAATATTGCATTGCTTATAAATACATAAATTATTTAATAAAACCTCCTCTTTTTAAGTATTTCATTTAACATATTCACATATTTAACCAAATTTTTTTCAAATTTATTAATTCCAAGTAAAAGAATTAATTTAAGCAAAAGTTTTTAAACATTTATTGATTTACAATAAAAAGCGTTTAGTCGTTTTTACAAGATGGTATAATATGCAGTAGTGCTGTCAAATTCTGCTACTTTTCATTACTCGATAGTATTGAGTAATTTCATTTGGGTACCCAATACTACTCAATACTTTTAACGGATTTTATATTTAAGAGAAAACAATTTCATAAAGGCCCAACCATAATGTGCTTAGGCTAGCTTAAACAACTATGCGAATGCATGCCATTAAATGTGTATAACCATAATGTACATAACAAACGTTTCGTTGAGTTTCGTTCAATTTCATTTGTTTACGTTTGGAGCGAAGCCAATCGCACCAAACGTACGCAAACAGCTGTTTTTGTGTTTGTGTAAACAATAATAAACAAAAGACGGCAGTGTGCAATGGAAACCGAGGATAACTTTATTGAAAATTTAATTGAAAATATAAAAAAACGATTTCTCTGTGACAAATGTGTACCTTATTCATTTTCAACCATTTAAATATTTTTCTTTTCTGTTCATTTTGTAGCACATTAATAACAAAATGTAAACAAATGTGCTTGTGCTTTGGAATGAACGCGCGGTTGCATTTTTTAGTACTATTTTTTATTTATGATTTATTTTTTTTTAATTAACAAAAATAAATATAACTGACGTGTTTTCGGTAAATATTTAACCGTTGTAGATATTAAATAACATTTTGTGATAAAAATCTGTATATTTATGAAATATAGAGACAAATCAAGTTTTACATAAGTACTAATGTTTGCAACTAAGAACAGCTTGCACTTAAGTTCAAAAAGTACATTATAGCCACTCGAAAGTTTCGTTAGATTTTTGACAGACGTTTCGTTGATTTTTGACATTAGCATACGTCTACGAAAGTACATTATGGTTGGGCCTTAAAGTATTGTGTTTTTAAACAGAAATTTGTTTAGCCGTTAAAATTCAAATTTTCCATACAACTTCGAAGAAAATTACAACCCTGATAGTATTGAGTAGTTACTTTTAAGTATTGAGTATCCAAAAATTCGTATAAATACTCGATACTCGATACCCATTACTCAATACTTTGCAGCACTAAAAAAACACAAACAAGGAGAACAAAAATAAAAATATTTTAACAATTTCGTTCTTCTTCTATGCCTAATAAATTATATATAGATATATTTTTTACATAATATTTTCAAAGTTATCTAAAATATATACACATTTTTTGTTTATTTTATTGTAAACTAGCTGAACCCGGTGTGCTTCGCTACCCCCTCGTTAGATAATAAAATTAAAAGTATTTATATATTTTGCAGACATTTGTGGGAGAAAGAGAGTGAGGCTACCAAACTATTTTAATTCAAATGTATTTTAAATTTGAGGTAAAGCCGTTAATAAACCTAGTAAAGAAGTAGGTCCGGAAGTGTGCATGGTCGAAAAATATTATCATGTAATAAGTATTCATGAGTCAAAGCTGCGCGCTGTGAAAATTTAAGATCGGTTAACAATTTTCTTTTGGAACGTATTTCTATTCATGGCAATACCATATATAGCAAATACTGCCGTAGATATAAAACAAAAATTTAAAACTTTCAAACAAAATTTGGCATGAAAAGGGGCGTGAAAGGGGGCGTGGCGTAAGAAATGTTTATTTATACCTCGCCTGGAGTATAATGTGTATACAATTTGAAGTAAATCTGTTAAACACTATATGGGAGCAATTACATAATTTTAAAAAAGTGGGCATAAAAGTGGGCGTGGTCGAAAAAAAGTACCCTATTAATCATGCCAGAGTCCCAGTTAAATGCTGTGAAAATTTCAGGAAGATCGGTCCAGAGGTTTGGTCTCCTATAAGGTACAAACAAACAAACAAACAAACAAACAAACAAATAAACAAACACACATTCAATTTTATATATTTAGATATACGTTGTAAATAATCAAGAAACGAAGAGAATGGAACAAAAGTGACAGACAGTTTTCATTACTAATTTTTATATAAACACAACAAAGGCTATCGAACACCGAACACACGACTACAAAAATCGCTGGCTACGAAAGTAGCCAAGTAGCCAGCTACTTAATTATAATAACGACTACAGCTACAAAATAAACATCTGTTTTGACACGTTGAACATAACCTAAACAAAATATAACAAACTTATTTTTTGTAAGTGAAATTGTGAGGAAACAAAAAACAACAAATTCTGAAGAAAACTCATAAAAATTTGAGAAAACTAAAAAGGTTATTAAATAATAAATTAAAAATGAAATAAAAACTGATGTCAATAAATGAAATAAGTAAATGAAAACTAAACAAAAAATGTAAACAAATGATGTTTTTTTTCAGTGGTGCAACTTAATTTTTTTTTGCATTTTTTAAGTATATAAGATGTGCGTCACTATAAACTGTAACACATCAAAAGTCAAATAAAAACTGACTGGAGTAAGCTAGAGTTAAAAATAAAACAGTTTTATTTTGCATTTTTATTACAGATTTATATTCTGTATTATTTTATTTAAAAATTAATTTAATTTTATAAAATTTTTTATTTTATTCATTATGCCATCCATAAGCAATTTTATAGTGTTTTCGGTGATTTTTTTGGTACCAGCTGTCCATTTATATCGAAAACTAGTAATGGTTTTGGGAACAGATGTACTCTTCTTTAGTTCTCTTTTGACCAGAGCCCAATATCTTTCAATAGGCCGCAGCTCTGGGCAGTTTGGTGGGTTTGCCTCTTTTGGAACAAAAATAACATTATTTTTATTATACCAGTCTATTGCGCTTTTACTGTAGTGACATGTTGCCAAATCTGGCCAGAAGAATGTTGATATGTTGTGCTGTCTTAGAAATGGGAGCAACCTCTTTTGAAGACACTCTTTGGTATAAATATCGGAGTTTATTGATCCCAATGTAACAAACGATGCACTTCTGTTGCCGCAGCTACAAATAGCCTGCCAAACTAGGAACTTTCTGGGAAATTTTGATAGTTTTTTAGTTCGGAACTCTTCAGAAACATTGCCTCTACTATCCGCTACATAAAACTCTTGGCCAGGAAGCTGCGCAAAGTCTGCAAAAACGTAAGTTTCATCACCCATTACACAACATTCGAACTTTTAAAAAAATTCTTTTTTGAGGAGTTTTGTTCTTTTTTTTGCTTCAATATTCTTCTTAGCATTTCTATCCGGAACTTTTTGGACTTTAAATGTTTTAAGGCCAGCTTTAGCTTTAACTCGGCGCACAAAACTTTCCGAACATTGCACGCGCCGGGCCACTCGCGACCAGAAATGTTTGGAAGAGCCAGCAAAAGCTTCTCAACCTTTTTGGCTTTCGCGTCGTTCGTTACCAGTTTTGTTTTACCTGTTCCAGGCTTTCTTTCAATTTTTAGGTCTTTGTTGAACTTTTTGACCACTCTGGAAACACATTGCCTGGTCACGTGGACTTCCCTAGCAACTTTTGGATAACTCCAATATGGTTTTTTTTGAATTATTTGAATAATTTTTGTATGCACTTGTCTTTGATTATCCATTGTGAACTAACTAACAAGTCAAATTTGACAAACTGATACATTTTAAAATCTGACACATTTTTCAAAGATATTGTGATTAAGAAAAATAATTTTGATTAAAGGTGAAAAAAGTTATTAAGAAAAATGGGTGTTACACTTTATAGTGACGCACATCTTATTTCATGTATTGCGTTTTTTAAACATCTTGTTCATGCATTTTATTGTATTGGCAGCACTAAACTGTTTATTGTCGCCAAGAAAAATAGAAATTAGCCTAAGTTGGCTACGGGCTACAAAAGTAGTCGTGTGGTCGGTAGTCGTGTTGCCACTAAAATAATTATTCTCATATGCACACATGTGTTCTATTTTTGACAGCTTGTAGTCGATGGTCGGTAGCCTTTGTTGTGTTTATAGCATATAAATGAAGAAGCGAAGTGATAATTTGATGTGAAGTGCAAATGATAAATTTTTTTATCATTTCATTTTTTCATAAATTCAGAATTGACCCCCTGTTGATAAAATGTATAGGTGGCTTAAACTTGAAATTAAAAACAAAAACCATATACATATATAACTTATTAAGAATTTAGAAATCACCAGATAAACAAAAATCACCAGACCATTTTTTATTGATTTTATCGAAAATGAAATGGAAAAAATGAATTCCAACTAGCATAATATTATTATTGGTGACTTTTAATATAGACTGGCTAGAATACAATAATTCCAAAGCAAGGAAAATGCAGTTTGCATTGTAACATTGCAAAGAAAAATGTTTACAAGGCAAAGTAATATTGTATGGCAACACTGCTTTGTAAAATAATGCGGTGACATTTTAGTACATTTATGAACGCATAAATTGACAAAATCACATATTTATATTAAATTAGATTTAAATTACCACAAATCAGCCATTTCTACCACAAAATTTAATTATTTATCACAAAACTGTTTTGCCGCCATTAAAGAATGTACTTAAATGTTTACAAAAAATCACAAATAAAAACCATGCAAGAAATTGTCAAACTATGCGCATTGAAAAGTGTTGCCATGCAATTATAAACATTAGGCATTGCCAAAATTAATTTTACTGTTTTTATGAACATCATGCATTGCCAGGTTACATTGCAAACTTCATTTATGAAGTCAGCCAAGATTAGAAGAAATAATAACCGATAACTACCTTCGGCAAATAGTATCGCAGCCTACAAGGATTGGAAGCAATAGATCTTCGTTAATTGATTATGTGATAACAAATATAGAAAATACTACAGCTACAACCAACATAAATACGAAAATAAGCGATCACGAATTTTTAGAAATTTATATTCCGATTAAAGATCAACTAAAAGAATTGAACAATAAGACAATTAAAACCTTAAAGTATGATAATAATAATTTCCGTAATAATCTGTTACAAGGAGGTATTGGTTATATATAATAAATAGGGCTAGGAATCTCATGCAAATGCATGTTTTCACTGGGCATCATAAGACGGAAACGGTTAAGTTATCTATGCGAATTGTCAAATTTCCTTTGAAATGGCATTCAATCGTTTTTGCATATTTTGCATATTTGGCTAAAAATACTCGTTTTTGCATATTTTTGCGCATATTTTTCAATAAATGCATGGTTTTTGTGCATATTTTTGCTACTTTGATTGGCATCCATTTGAAAAAGTAAAACGCTCCTGATACTTAGTGCGGCATTTTCTGGTAAAAGTTGACACATAATTTGTTACAAAATATTTGCCTGAATCACCCTCTAAATTGTTATATGTATGTATTTACACAACATTTTTATTGTTTTGTTCGGGAATTCGCTGAAAATTTGTAACTTTACACGACTAACACGTTTTAAATGGTAAGTGAGCTGGTTTTGAGATTTTTTCTGCAAAATTATGGAAATTAACATTTGATAATACTTTCAGAGTACAATGCCGAAAATCAAAGCAAAGTTATCTTCAAACATACTTAAATAAATACGTGTCTGAACATCCGGGTGCATTTCAAACCGATGGAGTCGTCCTTTTCTGCAAAATTTGTAATAAGGCAGTGGGCTGTGAAAGGAAATTTCAAGTTGACCAGCACCTGAAAAGCACGAAACATAAGGAATTGCATGATCGACGCTCTGAAAAAACACAGCCTTTGATTACTACTTCTGTAGCAGCTGGACTTAACAAATTCTCAATGGATTTATGCGAAGCTTTCGTATCAGCAGATATTCCATTGTATAAGCTCAGTAACCCAAAACTAAGAGATTTTTTGAAAACATATACTAATGAGCACATTCCACATGAATCGTCAGTGCGCAAAACTTATATTGAGGAAATATATGTTCGCTCATTAAACAAAATCAAAAAAGCTTTAACAGACCATTTCCTATGGATTTCCATAGACGAAACCACCGATATCCAGGGGAGGTATATTGCAAATGTTACTGTGGGAATTTTACATGAAAGTGAAGATATGTGCGACAAAAAATTTTTGCTCAATGTTGTAGAAATGAACAAAACTAATTACGCGACAATAGCTCGTGCCTTTGACGACTCCATTGCCTTGCTCGGTGAGGATTTTGACAAAACTAAAGCTCTTCTTTTTTTACATGGTAAAAGCGGCAAAGGGGTTACACATTTTTTATCCGAAGCTATTGCATGTTACTTGTATCGCTCATGCTATCCACCGAGTAGCAGAAGAAATTCGAAGTAATTTTATTGAACTGAATTCTCTTATATCACATGGAAAAAAAATCTTTTTAAAAGGCCTTCGCGAGTACAGATTTTTAATGAAAAGTTTCCTGGTATTTCGCTTCCTCCAGAGCCAATTATAACAAGATGGGGAACGTGGCTAAATGCTGTCAAATATTATGCTAAGAACATCGAAAAATTTGGCGAAGTAGTAAAGGAGCTTGACGATTCCGATTCGATATCGATTATAAGCGTAAAAGAACTTTTAGACTTGCCGTCTCTTAAATCTCAACTGTTTTTTGTACATAGCAATTATGGGTTTTTATGCGAAGTAATAAAAAAATTAGAAGGAAGAAATTCTTTGAAAGATGCAGTCGATTTAATAAATAATACTGTGAAGAAAATATTATTGAAAAATTAAACAATGTTCTCTTGAAGCATAAAGGTTTCCTTGAAATAAGGAAACTTGCGGGAATTTTGGAACTTAATGAAAATTCTTCAGAAACCAATTTATACAATAAAAGAAGTGTGTGCTTTTAAATATGTTCCTGTAATATCAGTTGATGTTGAGCGCTCATTTTCTTTGTACAAGAACTTTTTAAGAACTAATCGGGAAAGCTTTGTGTTTGAACTTTTTTGTTTACGCCAATAACGCAATAAATTAAAATTGATCTATTATATATAAGTACTTAGTTCCTATAATTTTATTTAAATTTAATTTGACTCAATTTTTTGTTGTTGAATTTATTGTTTTGTGTTTCTTTATACATACTAATTTCATACGTATGTAGATATGTATATTAAATGAATTATTTTCTGCCTTTTTTTATTAAATTACTTGATTTTTTTTTAATAAAATATTGAAAAAATATTTTTAATTGCATATTTTCTGTGTTTATAGTGCATATTTTAAAATTTTAAGTGCATGTTTTATGCGCATATTTTCGATTTTTTAGTGCATGAGATTCCTTGCCCTAATAATAAATATGATTGCAATGAAATTGCCAATAATTTTGTTACATGTATTAATAAGGCACTTGCACCAATGATAATTAATAAGACGGTAAGAAGTCTTCACACCAACTTTTAATTTTCGAATAGACTAAAGCGAATGAAAGAAATAAAAAAGCAAATGTACCACACAGCCGTGTGGGTAAATAATGATTACCATTGGAACAATTACAAAACCTATAGAAACAGATATAAATCAGAATTATCAATTGCTAAAAACAATTATATAAATAACAAAGTCACTAGTTGTACGGACCAAAAATCTATGTGGAAAACAATAAAATCTCTCATTCTTAAAACAGAAAACACAAAGATAAATGAAATAAAAATATCAGGGAGAGTTGTTACAAATGAACACAATTTTGCAAATGAATTAAATTCTTTCTTTATTTCGAGTGTGGAACAAATAGTTAACAGCATACCCTATATAGAATATAAAAATAAAATAGAGGAAAATCCTAACTTAATTTTTAAATTCGAGAATGTGGATAGTTTTATATTCAGAGATACTTTGAATATAATGAACAATAAAAAAGATTACAATTTCCTAACGGTAAAGATGTTTCAAAATAATTACGATCTACTTGGAGCGCAATTACATCGTCTTATTAATTTATCTATACAAACAGTAAACTTTCCAAATTGTCTAAAAAAATCATTCATTGTGTCTATTCAAAAAATTAAAAACACTACAGGGTTCGCCCAGTGAATATGCTGACGACTGTTAGTAAGGTGTTGAGAAAGTAGTACATGAGCAACTAAACAAATACTTTGAAAAAAATAAACTGTTAAGTGAAACCCAATCCGAGTTCAGAAATCAACATAGTTGCGAATCACTCCTCAACCTAGTAGTGTTACAATGGAAGATCGAAATACACAATAAACGATTTGTAGTAGCAGTCTTCTTAGATCTAAAACGTGCATTTGAAACCATAAATAGGCAAATTTTGTTAAATAAATTAAAAAATATGGTATAAAAGGTGTTGAATTAAAATGGTTTGATAGCTATCTAAATAATAGAACGCAGCGAACAAAGTGTGGCGAATTCTTATCAGAAAATAAAAGCGTCAATACCGGAGTATCTCAAGGAGCAGTTTTAGGGACATTATTATTCCTAATATACATTAATTATCTAGGAAAAGTACTGAAAAGAGCTTAGGTGTGTATGTTTGCCGATGATGCTCTTATTTATGTAAGTGGCACAAATATTGACGAATGTGTCCGTGTACTAAATTGTGAGCTGAAAGATGTCGTAACATATTTTAAGATGAACAAAATGAAGCTAAACACACAAAAAACTAAAGCTATGGTTGTAAATGGAAACACGGATGAGAATATTGTAATTGATGAAGATTCAATAGAAAAAGTTGAAGAATTTAAATAGTTGGGTGTTATTCTTAACAGAAAGTTAAAGTTTGATTTACACTTCAATTACATTTGTAAAAAGATTTCGAAAAAAATAGCTTTATAAGCCTGGTATTGAGTTCAATTTTGTGAAAAAAGTTTAGCTATATTTATTTTTCCATTCGAAAAATTTGACATGCAACAAATATCCCTAAAAGGGGGGAAGCGTGGTATAGTGGTTAGAGCGCTCGCACAAAAACTCCAACGACCCAGGTTCAAATGCCAGCAAAGGTGAAAAAATGAAAAATTTAGTTTGCGGTTTTTTCAAAATTATAATTTAAAAATAAGAGGTAGGTCTCCCCTCCAAGAAGACCATCTACAAAGTAACTGCTCCCCGACATTTCCACGCGCCACCTATTGGGATGTAGCAGATAACAGCTAAACCTACTTGGCGAAGACACTCACCACACAATAAACATGCAACGATGAGGCAATTGCTGTTGATCATTCAAGGGTGAAGGTATAACACTGGCCTTTGAATGATCAATTCACAGCAATTTGTCTCATTCCTAAGGTGCTTAATAGTAATACATATAAGAAAAAAACAAAAAGTATATTCTGTCATAAATGTACTGTCCTTTCCAAAAATTCCAATACAATGCACTGCATTTAGTAGGGGTTTAGCCCTGAGTGTTGGTCTCAAAATACACAACAAATAACACAGTTCAACAAAATAATTTTTTTTGTTGCTTTTAACAAGAACTGATTTAGCTTTCATTTGGAGCTCAGAATCTACATGTATTTTAATTTTTCAGTTCTTCTTTTTAAGACCTGCACTTTTTATGCAATCCTTAACAGTCCAGCTGCTGTGCAGTAAATTGAAATTATAACGATATATCATGCAATTTATATACAGAAATTTTAAAAGAGCGCCTATAGTAATTCGAATATCCAATATAACAGAGTTGTAAATGAATCATTCTTTTTTGATTTCAATTCATTAGGAATTAGCTAAATTTTGAATTAATTCTTTTCAACAAAAAAAGAATTGAATTAAATTTGAATCAATTCATTTAAATGTAACGAACATGAATTGCAATTCATTTTTTAATTCAAAAGAATTGGTAAAAAGAATCGCAATTCATTTCTAATTCATTTGAATTGAAATGATTTGGAATTAATTCAAATGAATTAGAAAAGTAACTTGTAATTCAAATTTATCAAATCAAAAATGAATTGCATTCAATTGAAGTAAACTTGGTGTTTGGAGTTTGGTTCTTCAAGTACTACTTATGAAATAAATGTAACAAAGAGAATTATTATAAATAAGTAATAAATACTTGGATTAAAAGTAATAGACAAAGATAAAGTACAGAATAGAAGTACTTGGAAAAAGGGTGATGCTTTTGCATTATTGCAATTGGAAATGTATAACAAATTCATTTTTCGAGTTAATTCAAATGAATTGGTAAAATGAATTGCAATTCATATTTTAACTCATTTGAATTAATTCAAGATCAATTCAAATGAATTGGGAATGAATTGCAATTCATTTTTTCTAACTCATTTATATTAATTCAAAATCAATTCAATTCAAATGAATTGGAAATGAATTGCAATTATTTTTACCAATTCATTTGAATTGAAAATGAATTGCAATTCATGTTCGCTTAATTCAAATGAATTGATTCAAATTTAATTCAATTCGTTTTTTGGAGAAAAGAATTAATTCAAAATTTTACCAATTCATTGCATGAATGATTCACGAATTAATTCAAAAATGAATGATTCGTTTACAACTCTGCAATATAACTCTAAATAACCCAATACCAAAGCTATATCAACAGTAAAAACTCTATTCTAAAATCTTGCTCATTATAATAAAAAAAATTTTTTGTAGGCTGGTGTAAATTTATTTTATTTCGTTGGAAAGAAATGTTGACTATGTTGGTTCGTACATGAATCAAAATGTTGAAAAAACTTGTCGCAGTTAGAAAAAATGTTGATATGTAGATTTCACATGTTTTTCACAGCAAGAACAGAGTACTACTTTAGAAACATTATTTCACAACTATTTCAAACGAAATATTTTAATATGTAATTTGACAGCTTTTCGTACGAAATTTTGAACTCAATGCCAGGCTATAAGACGAATTCGTAATAAGCTGTCTACGATTACAACTTTACAAATATATCGTCAATGGAATTAAAGAACGCTGTAATACTATGTTCACACTTGTGTTTTTGAACGCGTTTAAGCAAAATGTTTTAATAACTAAACATAACCGTTCACATTATATTTGAGATGTTTAACAATGACGTTTTATCAGCTGATATTAGTGCTTTTACAAAATTGTAAACAAGTTTGAGAAAATTAAAAATGTGTCTACGAAAAATTGGAAGAATACAATTATGGAATTCTCAATATTAATGATTTATTTTAGATTGAGCAAAGTCTGTATTAACAAAAACCGCGCGTCATACGAAAAAATATAAATAATGTGAAAAAACAATTAATTCTCTTGTTATTATTGTTGGTGCTTTTTCAGTTTTTTCTAAATGTGCCGCCATTTTACACTACGGTAATGTGTTTAACAACCATAAAAGGTGACTGTTTCATCAATTACATACTGAACACATCCCAAAATAAAATGCAACCCTTCCATTTACGTGTTTAACGAAGTGTTTAATTTTAAAACATCTCATTTGAGATGTTTAACAAAACACTTCAATGTATGGTAAAACATCTCAAAATCGACGTGTTTAAGGCTAAACACGATTGAGATGTTAAACACGTTAGGTGTGAACATAGCATAACCGACAAAACCTTAAATGTTCACCAGAGCCAAAAAACCTTAATGAAAGTCGAACAAAGACACTGGTATTTTTTAAAACGAAGACGGCGTAAGTGAATTTATTTTCATCGTAGAAATCTGGGAACGGGACCAATCGACGCGTATTTTTTTTTTCTGATGAAAATGATGCAAAAAACGTATTTTCGATTTTTTGTCAGTTACAGCGTTCTTCAATTCTTGCGACGATATAATACAATAGTGAAACCACACTTCAAATACTGTTCTACTGTACTGTTTCTTGGAAGTCAGCAAATGAAAAACAGACTTCAAAAGTAACAAAATAAGGGCATGAGATGTATACTAAGATGTCATAGGCTAACACACGTATCATACATGTTAAATAGATTGCAATGGCTATCAATCAACTAAAGGATAGTACTGAACGTTCTCATATTTGTATATAAAATTATAAATGAAATGTTGCCAAGCTATTTGAAGAATCAGTTGGTGTATGTTGCGGATGTGCAGCCATATTATCTTCAAAATAACAATGATTAAACTTTAGTTCAGCAAAATATTATCAGAATATATTGTTTTATAATGGCCTTAAACTATTTAACTCAATTCCATTAGAACTTAAAATTGAAAAAAATTGTTATGTGTTTAAACGTAAAACTATAACATATGTATGTTAGGAACAATTTTTGAATTATTATTTTGAGTTATTATTTTACAATGTAGATAATTATATTTGTATACTTTGTTTTTTATTAAATAGCAAGCTCTGTTAAATAAATAAATGAAATGGAAATAAAAGAACCCTTTTGACAGCACGGGCTAGAAAGAATATACTAAGCATAGTCACTGATACTCTTTCAAGGTCGAATTTTTTGTAAATAATTCAGCTAAAAGGTTCGCTTTTTCAACCGGGTTCGTGAATGCTTGGTCATTTTGTATAAGAGTTCGAATCGAACTAGCACTATTCCTTAACCTCTTACCGAATGATTAAAAGGCACTATATCATGAAGACCCTGCTCTTGTAAAGCTCTTTCGCTTCTAAGTACTGCGGCACACGAAGATCTCGTCTGTCGAATTTGCTTATTTACATTTTTTCTAGCAACAGCATATTAAACCTTTAGTTCACCAGTTCTGTATCTCTTAAATCTTACATGCATACATACATACATAACTAGCCCTTACAACCCTGTGTCAGGATTACGGCCTAGCTTCTCGCAGCACTCATGTTGTGAGTGTAAATTTTTATCCATGAGTACCGGGACCTACAGTTTAATGTCGACTCCGAACGACAGACTTGAGAAGCTTGTTCATGGCAATTAATTACTCTCAGAGCTTTTGCCAGAAGACTGCTGAGCGGTAGTCGCCGAAAGAAATATTTTTTTTCATGTTTCTTTTTTTTTAAGATGTCGGAGCTGGGTGTCGAACCCAGGGCTCATGTCTTAATAAGCCAACACACTAACCACTAGACCACGGCGACTCTTCCATCTTGCGTAATTAAAATCTCTTTGTTGTATCAAATTTGCGAAACACATTACTCGAAAACCAGTGCCTCGTTTCTGTATTACTCGAATCGAGAAATTTCTCACATGTGTGATAAAACAAAAAAAAAACGATTTTTATATTTTTTGAATAAAAAAGCCACAAAATATTACTCGTACTTTTCATAAAAAAGCCATACAATATTATTTAAAAAAGGCACAAAATACAAAAATAGATTTTTTTGTTTGTTTGTTTGCAAAACACTTTTCGCCCTGTTTAATATGCGGTTTATTTTGACAGTTCATTCGGTCCAGTTTTCACAAAAGAAACACTTTAACTCACATTTTTCTAATAAAAATTGGAAAATGGCATAAATGAGAAATAGTTCTCGCATTATTTCATATACAGAAACAAGCATATGAGAAATTCCACTTTTTATGTTAATTCACATCGTTTTTGTTTCAATTTTTACGTTTCATGTGAGAAATTTCTCGAGTCGAGTAATACAGAAAAAGGACACAGGTTACGCGCAAGCCTATTTTTTCCATCTGCTTAGAAAATTGTCTGTTAATATGTTTAAGCAATCTATTTCTTTAATGGTGCTCTCCATAAAGACAAAACTTCCAACTTAACTCGCAACCAAACACCCACAACATTATCATCAAACTGACACCATGCTTAGCTGTAGCTTCTCTAATATTCACAGTTCAAGTTTTCTTAGAATCGACTGTGTTTTCATACTTTTTTTAATAATATTGTATATACATACATATATCCATATTGTATTTTTTCTTCAAACTTGTCAAAATCATCGTATTGCATTTTTTAAGTTATCTTTTACAATATCCGTGATAAAAACATTGAAATTAGACGATATCGAAAGAAATTATAGATATAACATATTATACATATTTTTATACATAATACTAAATAAAGTATTACACTTTTTGTAGATAATAAAACGCAATAAGATGTCGCATCGCAGTTGGCCAATGAAGTCATCTTGTACTTGTATTTCATGTAGCTGAAATTTCTGTTGAATAATAGTGACACATTTTACAGATTTTTCTTTACATCAAGCACTATTGGCCGTATCAAGTTCAAGTACTTCGATCCAAATTTGATTATACTTTTTTAAGCAAAGTACTTTTACTTTGGCCATTCACTGCTAAAGTATATAAAGTATTAAAATACTTCATTTATAATAGCATAATTTTACTTTCACTTTTAATGCAAAACAAACATTTTTACCCATGTGAACACATTGCAAGCGTTTTTTTGTGAATCATTTTTAAAATCAATTAAAAGTAAATAATTGAACATAATTATCATTATTTTACTTACGTATTGTTACACGTTCCCATTTTTCTACCATATATAACTCAGTTACCATAAGATAGCGAAACCACCAATAGTTACAGAAATCCACGATATTCTGGATCATGTTAGCTGGTGTTATTATCCTACTATCCAAATTCCACTGTCTTTAAAGAAAACAAATTATTAGTATATACTTGAAATTTGTTGTCACTGTTAAATTATTAATTGGATATTTAATTTTACTATTTAAGAAGTGAATCTATAAGGCGCAGATGTAGGCAAACGAGAGTATGTAGCATATAACAAAATATAGACCAACAAAAAATATAAAAAACAGCTGCTATACGAAGGAGAGTAACAGAGAAATTACGAAATAGCGATGACAAATTATATACATATCGCTTAGGGATGACGATCGGGATATCCCGAATCCCGGGATATTTGGAATTTTGTAAATCCCTAATCTTGGGATTTTGTAAAACTTGTCCTGGAATTATGAATTTACATACATATGTGTACAGTATTCTCCGGATAATTGCCCCACGCTTAAGACCTTATGACACTTAATTTTGCTTTCATTAATTAATATTAAATTGATGAACTGAAACAGCAAATGCCAGAAAGAACCAGATATATGAAATGTAAAGGTGGAAATATTAGAAATTCGCAATGTCTAATTCTACATTCAAACGAAAACTATTAGACCTTTTAAATGGAACTAGATAGTCACCTTTTATTAATATTTTAATGCTATATTTTCTTTAAATATAATCTTAAATTTTAAAGAGGCGTTTTGTTGAGGTTTTAGGTTGTTGGATACAGATATTTTAGTCATTACATTTTACTCATTTTAGATATTTTATTAATATTTTTTGTATATATTTTTATTATCATATACTTTGTATATAATCTTATTATTATAATTTTCTCAAGCTCATTTGAAACTTACTTTTAATATTCTTATAATGACGAATAGGTCACATGTATTACATTTGAATTGAAATAAATAAAAAAAAAAAAATACATAACAAGCGTTATCCCCTGAGCTCGTTTAAAACTTTTAGACGTTTAATGCTTTTAAAATGGCAAGTTACATACCATACTTTACAGCCACAACTTAAATTTCTACATTGTAAATCCCGACTTATTGTCTGTCTTTTAAGTGTTACCTCCCAGCGGGAAATGGTAATCAATGAGAATCGAGAAGGTAATACAAGGAATGTATAATCTACTGATTACGGAAAGCATTACGCTTAACACAGATCATGTCCTACGAAAGTAATAAATTCTTTTACTGTCCCCTTGTAATAAGTATTAGAATTCATTATTTGTAATGCATAAAGTAAATATTTATTAATAATTTGAAGGAATAAATTCTATGATGCATTATTTTTAATGCGTTATATTATTAATGTATTTATAATATATTAAATTATGCATTAAATTATTAATAATAAATTAATTTCCCCCATTATAAATAAAATAATAGTAGCTATTCGGGAATATTTGTTTTACTATTTTCCATGTTCATGTTAAAAACATTTTGCAAAAATGTTCGTTTTAAAATAATCCCGAATAGCTACTAATATACATAGTTATTAATTAATCTTAAACATTAATTTCGTGTCTTTCACTTCTGCGCATTTCAACATAAACTGCATTATTTAATAAAATAATTTTTTTTTTGCGTAAAAAATAACGGATTTTTTAACTATGAAAAAAAAATAGAAAACAAAAATTCACGAACAAATATACGCAGAAAAAATAACTTCTTTCTTCTATATATGTGGGAATGTATATGGTAATCGATATGTAAAATAGAATAACAAAAAAATTACAGTTTGTTTAAAAAAAATATACAAAAAAGACAACAAGCAACAAGCAATAACTTCCTTCTTCATAGATGTAGGAATGCACAGGGTAATCAATATTTACTTGTGTGCCACGTGAAATTACCTTCTCGATTCCAAAAGTAATATATTCTGAAGTAATATATTATATAATTGATTATAAAATAAGGTAATTAATCTTTTCCCGCTGGGCTTCTTTCTTTTATAAAAAATGCGGCATCGGAGAGACAATTTTTCATATTGAGTATTCGTCTCTGGAACCAACTTCCTCCAAATTTGCAGACTATTAACAACGCAAATAAATTTAAACACTTACTTCTTCAATTTTACCGAACATAATATGCCATAAATGTTACTTTAACTACGCTATCTTTATTTGCAATTAACTTTATATTACTTTTATATAACTTTATATTATATTTATATTACCAAATTAAAATATTTTTTTTTTTATAATTTTTATTTATTTATTTTATTTTTTCTTTCTCTCTATACACTATTATACTTATTTTAAACTTTAAGAATGTTATCAATATAACTTGTCATATTCTGATACTTTAAATTATAAGGTATTATATCTTGTTGTATCAGAAAATCAAAATTTACAGCCAGGCCCACGATATCGAATCGTGTAGTTTTAAGCGACAAACAGCTGATTTGCGGCACACTAATTTCTGTGTCGCCAAAAATAAATGCGATTGGTAACACAAAATTTTTTTACATACATATACATAGATAAACAAAATCGGAATAATTTTGTTTACTACATTTCTGTTAAGTTAAACTAGCACACGGTTGCATTTTTTACTGTACAATTTAAGCATTTCAGCGCTTTTTTCGTGTATATTCGCGATTATTTTTTGATATGTTGATATGGCAGCTTTGTTGTTTATTTGCATTACGTTGGTAACGCGAACGATAAAGTGACAATTAGTGGGCCGCAGTTTAGATTCACAGTGAGTGACTGATTTTCTTTCGCTTAAGTTTTCTTTCGATATCGTGGGCCTGGCTGTTAGTAATAAATACAAATACAAAAACCGCCAGGCAAACAAATATTAAGCTTAAAGTCGCCAAATCCGTGCATAATCCGCTGAGTGAGCAACACATGTAAGAAACTAAGTTTTAAATGTCAATTTCAATTTGGAAAATTTTACATTTTTTTTTGACAGATACTCATTTTTTTATAGATAACACTAGTAAAGGCTTTGATGTATTGGCACAGTGGTATTGCACTGTGGTATTGGTATTTAACTTGATATAGTTGTACTCTTTGCACCGTTTAAATTTTCCTATGAAAATATAATTGTGCTGTTCTTCAAAGTTTGAACAATGCAAGAAAAATTAACAGCCAGGCCCACGATATCGAAAGAAAACTTAAGCGAAAGAAACTCAGTCACTCACTGAGTGACTGAGTTTCCAATCGCATTTATTTTTGGCGACACAAAAATTAGTGTGCCGCAAATCAGCTGTTTGTCGCTTAAAACTACACGATTCGATATCGTGGGCCTGGCTGTAAGTGTCATAAAACCCGTATGACACCTACTTTTTTTGTATTAATATTGATTTGGAGAACAGTGCAAATATGATATAATAAGAAAGTATAAAGGGTGTAAAGAGTTCAACTATATTCACATCAATACAGAATTGTCAAAATCACAGACTAATAGACTAACAGCCTGTTTCTAGAACACGAATGGTGTTTGACATTCGTCTTTTTATATGAGAAACACTAACAAATTTGAGTGTTTTTGCTGTTGTTTCACATATAAAAAGACGAATGACAAAAACCATTCGTGTTTTAGAAACAGGCTGTAATACAGACGCGACAGAAATGACAGATCAAAAAGACGAAAATCAGCTGTGAATACCAGGTTCTTTGAAGGGAGAGAAAGAATGTAAAAGGGGTTGCCAACCGCAAGTGCTAGAAGAAACAGCTATAACATTGTTATGATTGTTATTGACCATATGTTAAGAAATTTGTAAGAAAAATAAATATCACAGACTATATTTGTTGTAGCTATAAATTTGAGCATGAAACATTTGTCTCTTTTTAAAATCGTATGGTGGCCCTAAAAAGCACAGACTAATTCAGACGCGACAGAAATGACAGATCAAAAAGACGAAAATCAGCTGTGAATACCAGGTTCTTTGGAGGGAGAGAAAAAATGTAAAAGGGGTTGCCAACCGCAAGTGCTAGAAGAAACAGCTACAACATTGTTATTGACCATATGTTAAGAAACTTGTAAGAAAAATAAATATGAAAATAAAACAAATTTTTTAGTGCAAAATTGTAAAAAAAGTGAATAAATTAGTTTTGTTGAGATAAAAGTGTTAAAAAATAATATATTTAAATGTGGAAAATGTGCCGAAGAAAGTGTTGTATAGCAAAGTGTAAAAATAATGACAATATTGCTATAAACAACAAAATAAAAGCAAAATAAAATTTGATGGCCATCGAAGATGTTGCTTGTAATTGTAAAAAAAAGTGAATAAATTAGTTTTGTTTAGTTAAAAGTGTTAAAAAATAATATATTTAAATGTGGAAAATGTGCCAAAGAAAGTGTTGTATAGCAAAGTGTAAAAATAATGATGATATTGCTATAAACAACAAAATAAAAGCAAAATAAAATTTGATGGCCATCGAAGATGTTGCTTGTAATTGTAAAAAAAAGTGAATAAATTAGTTTTGTTTAGTTAAAAGTGTTAAAAAATAATATATTTAAATGTGGAAAATGTGCCAAAGAAAGTGTTGTATAGCAAAGTGTAAAAATAATGATGATATTGCTATAAACAACAAAATAAAAGCAAAATAAAATTTGATGGCCATCGAAGATGTTGCTTGTAATTGTAAAAAAAAGTGAATAAATTAGTTTTGTTTAGTTAAAAGTGTTAAAAAATAATATATTTAAATGTGGAAAATGTGCCAAAGAAAGTGTTGTATAGCAAAGTGTAAAAATAATGATGATATTGCTATAAACAACAAAATAAAACCCATATATAATTCAATGACCATCGGTTTCTGTGGTTTTGTGGAGTAAAACAAAGAAAGTATGTATATTAAAATCCAAGGTAAGTATGAAATGCATTTAATTAAAAGAAAATAAATCCGGTGGCCAAAATTGGTGTATGAAAAGAAGGCAAATACTCAACGTGTGGAAAATTAAGTACTTGTATCCATTAAAGTTTCTTGTGATTCTCAAAAAGCCCACCTGCTCCAAGTAAATATCATTTACAATTTGATATTAAGCAAAAGGTCCTTTTTAGGACCACAAAAACTTTTAAAAAGAGTTAATATTTTTGTTCTGAAGCCAAACAAACAAGTGAATATAAATCCCAAAAAAATATAAAAAACATGTAATTGAAAGAAAATAATTTTTGTGTGCAAAATGAGTGTAAAAAAGCAAACAAGTACCCATTTAATCAAAGTTTAAGAATAATAAAATAAAAGTATTGCTATAAAAAACAATATAAAAGTCATATATAATTCAATGACCATAGAATTTTGTGGTTTTGTCCAGTGAAAACAATGCAAGTGTATGAAAATCCAAAGTAAGTATAAAATGCATTTTAAAACAAAAGCAAATTTTCAAGGTGTGGAGAATGAAATGGTTATTATGCTTCTCACAAAGCATACCAGCTCCAAGTAAATTTCATTTCCAGTTTGATATTTAGTAAAAGGTCCTTTTCAAGACCACAAAAACCTTAAAAAAGAGTTTAAATTTTTTCTCAAAACAAACAAACAAGGATTTCTTTAACATTTTGCACAATTTAAAACTAGTATTTTATTTACCCATATCCTCTTTTGTTTTGAACCTAGGTTGAAAGCTTTTGAATTAAAAAATTATATCTTTTATAAGTGTTTAGTGGTCCTGAAAAGGACCAATTTGAATATTTTTGTGTTTTTAAATAAAATTGGTGGCTTTAACACAGAAATGGACCATAATAGCTCAATTCTGAAAAGCAAACTACTTTTGGTAGAGATGAATGAACACAATTAGTGGAAAACAAAAAACGATACATGTCGCTGCTGTTCGTCTGTTCTTGCCAGTTAAATTGCTTTATGATGTTGTCTGTAAGTAAATATAATTAATAACATAATTTAAAAATAAGTAATTTTAATATATATACATAAATGGTCTTTGATATAAAGATATTAGATTAAAAGAAAAGGTCCTTTTCAGGACCACATATTATTTTAAAAATATAGTGTTTATTTGCTTAAAAAATAATATGTATAAATGTATTTATTATAATGAAATAATGTTATGTAAAATTCGAAGTTAATTTCATATATTCAAAAGTTTTAAAAAATTTTAAATCAAAGCATATAGGTACTCACTCGTATGATTAAGAAATTTTACTTCTTTTTATTAATAAGATGAAGGCCCTGAAAAGGACCAATTTTTAACATAAATACAAAAAAGTATCTCTTTTCTTAAAATTAAATCAAAGTTTAAGTAGTATTGCTATAAACAAAATAAAAGCAATATATGTATAATTAAATGACCATAGACTTCTGTGGTTTTTTCCAGTGAAAGCAAAACCCGAGGCAAGTATAAAATGCATTTTAAAAAGAAACCGAATTTTTAAGGTGTGGAAAATGAAATGGTTATTATGCTTCTCACAAAGCATACCAGCAGCTCCAAGTAAATTTCATTTCCAGTTTGAAATTTAGCAAAAGGTCCTTTTCAAGACCACAAAAACGTTAAAAAAGAGTTAAAATTTTTTTGTCAAGGCAAACAAACAAGGTTTTCTTTAACATATTGCTTATAAATAATTATTTTAGCGACAATTTACAATTAGTATTTTACTTACCCTTATCCTATTTCGTTTTGAGCCTAGTTTTTTAATTAAAATATCATCTCTTTTATAAGTGTTTAGTGGTCCTGAAAAGGACCAATTTGAATATTTTTGTTTTTTTTTTTTAATAAAATTTGTTGGCTTTAACAAGGAAATAGGTGACTTCAAATGGACCATAGTAGCTCAATTCTGGAAAGCAAACTACTTTTGGTAGAGATGAATGAACACAATTAATGGAAAACAAAAACGATACAAGTCGCGAAATTTATACTGCTGTTCGTCTGTTCTTGCCTTATGTTGTCTGTAAGTAAATATAATTAATAACATAGATTTTAGATTAAAAGAATGTGGTCCTTTTCAGGACCATCTATATCTGAAAAATAGAGTGTTTATTTGCTTAAAATATAATAGGTATGAATGTTTTTATTTTAAGGAAAGAAAGAAATTTTACTTCTTTTTATTAATAAGATGAAGGCCCTGAAAAGGACTCATTTTTAACATAAATGCAAAAAAGTATCTCTTTTCTCAAAATAGATAATGGCCCTGAAAAGGACCAGTCTTTTTATTTTCATATGGAATGTTTGCGTATAACATTCCATTATATAATAACTGTAAATTACATACATACTTACAGCAACATAATGCATCGGATCTACTTCCATGGGAATTTGTTGAAACAAACTAAAGATTCATTAAATATCTTTTGACATAACAGTGACAAATGTCATTGACTTTTTGTAGACCAGTAATTCCTGTCTTAAAACCTTTAAAAAAGAATATGTAGAAAAATCAAAGTTAATTCATATTTCAAATAAAGCATATATGTATTTACATACATATGATTGAAAAAAATTACCTCTTTATGAAAATGATGACGGGTAATGATGATGTGATTAAATACAAAATAGTATCTCTTTTTTTAAATATATGATGGCCCTGAAAAGGACCAGTTTTCTTTAACAGCCAAATATTTGGTGGTGGACTTTTGGCAGATTAAAACTTTTTTCTGAAAAATAAAACGAAAAATTGTTAGATTTGTATTTTAAACTGGATATTAAATATTAGATTTTTTTTCGACCTGTTCTGGTCTAGATCCATCATGTTTTGCTTTTAACAGCATTACCTCGTGTAGGATGTGACTCTTCGCCACGCATGATGGTCTTGGGTAAGGAGAAGCTAAAATGCGTATGCATTATATATTCGCTACACTTACCCCTGGATTCTGGTAAGTGCTTACTGTGTAATTAATCCTTAATGCCAAAATGTATGCAAATACTCTTGCATAAATCATAAAGGGTATTAAATTAATTGCATAAATGATTTATACCAAATAAACTTATAAAAATATATAAAAGTTTAAGTGGTATAATACATTTTACAAATATAACTAATATCCCTTTGGTAAATAAATTTATGTACATACATATATTAATAATAACAATATAAACATTCATATAAAATATATAAGAAATACCGATACACAATGTTTGAATTTAAGCCATTTAAATAACAAAAAAGTTTTTTAAAATATAATTTGGATATAAACGCAATAATACATTAAACAAAAAAATAAAATATTTTCGTACATAAATAACAAATTATAAAATGAATTCATTTAAACAAAAAATTAACAAATATTACCAAGTAATAACTACAAACCAAAAAGAAAAAAGACTTGTAGACTTATGAATTGTAAAAATCACTTGTAGCTACAAACTTGTAATTGTATTTTTATGAAACACAATTATTCACAAATTTACAATTTTATAGGCAAAAACATTTGTAATTGTAGACCTGTAGCTTGGTGAAATAGGCCCCAAACCTTTTAGATTTTGATTACAATTCATAATCAATTAGATTATTTTTTAAACCTATGCAAGCAAAACGTGCGTGAATTTCTAAAAGGGGCTATTTTCAAAGACACTCGTAGCATGATTTAAGGTCTATAATACCGACACAACATAGCATGATTTATAGTAATTTTTTTTTTCTGTGTTACGATAATCGAAAGGTAAGTTTTTATTCGCATTCAAAATTCGACAAAAAATAATAAATAATAAAAAAAAACTTTTGTTTGTTTTTATCTTCGTTGAACTCTATAGACGTACTCTATGATACATGTTGTATTACACTACTTGTAATCACTTTTGGTTCACTCATCTTTTTTACTTTATTTTTATTTATTTATTAAATATTACTTATGTATTTAAATTAATTACGCACTTATTCTATAGCATGTATAAATGTACAATTTACATATCGTAACGTAAAATGTAAAGCAACACATGAAAAATTTCAAAATTGACTTTTATTGATTACGGTTCACTCACTACATAATATACATATACATATATTGTCATATTAAATACAAACGGACGTAACTACATAAAATTTCGAAATTGAGTTTTTTATTAATTATGGTTCGTTTTATCAAAATACAAATTTACAAAATTTACCAAAATGACAAAATTGTCGCACAGTGTAAATAGCAAAGCGCACACCCTCAATTGTCTGCGCTATCAGTCTTTTTTCAATATCAATTCAATTCAAACGAATTGGAAATGATTTGCAATTCGTTTTTCTAACTCACCTATTATAGATATTAAATATCCACACATTTATAGACTATATATGTATGTATACACATATATGTATGTAAGTAAATTAATTAAATTTAAAACTTTTTCAAATATGTAGTTAAGCTCAAAGAAAACCATATAGAAAAATAAAATAATAATATAGAGCAGAACACAAAAGGACAACATGACGTCACAATCTCATAATTAGTGGTGGGAATAAATCTAACAATAGGTATAAGCAGGTTTGTTAAGAATAATACACTCATGCATATTCTATTTTATTGTAAATCTCTCATTATTAGATATCCTTTGCACGTCAAGCTAAACAAGGCTTATGGAATAATAATAAGTATTTTGTGTATTGGTGCCGTTACGGTAGTCACCAGCAGGATGTCAGAAAAAGACAAGTGAGTAGCAAACATATTTTATATTTTTAAAAAGTTAATAAACGAAAATACTTAAAATTAATTTTATTACATATCATTACAGATGTCTGAGTGTGTTAAGTGGGGTAGTGTAGGCATGAACGCTGGCATGTTGTAAGAATCTAAAAAGTTCGTATCGACATCATTCCGTTTTTAAGGATACGACGTTTTTTTACCAACAACATAGAAAGTTTTTATAGTTTCCATTTAATGTCTTATTATAATGTAAATACCCTCAACCAATTAATTTGCACCCAGTTTTATGCCAAAATAGACCAGTGAAAAAACTCAAATCAAAATGGAAACTATCAAAGCCATTTTGGTCACTAAATTAAACAATGATTTGAATTGTATAGAGTCTAAAGAATATTTAAAGGTAAATGATAACTTGGTAAAACAAATTTGTTCATCAGAAATACCAAAATTAGTTGTAATGCACCTTTCTGTGACTCTATTTGATTGCTACCTTCATGATAAAAACAAAATACAAATTTTTGTTAAGTTAAGTTTAATTTTTAGTTTGATATTTAGAAACAAATTTTTATGGTAATTAAAAAGTATGTAGATACATATGTATGTATGCATCTTATGTACTCATTTAATGATCTCATGAAACTTTAGTTATTTTTGAATTTTTGGTTAATTTAATTTATTTTGTTTTTTTTTTTCTTTTTAATTTCGTTAATTTTGCATTTAAATAATAAATATAATAAATAAATGCCTATAGAGGTTGTTTGTTTTCATTTCATTCTTGTTTTTGGTCAAATATTTCCTTATTCTGTATTTTGGTTTAACACGTTCACGCCGGCGCGTACCACCGGTGGCTCGCACAGAAACATTTAGTTCGCGCCCGCCTAATAGAACGAAAAGCTTTCAGTGCAACCGCCTATGGGCAAGAAACATTAAATGCAGTGCTGGCGTGAACGTGTTAAAAAATATGGCCACCGTAGGAATAAACCATTCTTTTTAAAGCCAGTAATGTTTAACACTAAAACCCATTATTGTAGTTAATAGTCAAATTTTATCAGACAGACATTTTATGAGACAGATAAATTGCTGTTTGTTATTACAAGTAAATTTTAACCTCATAACCGATAAAGTTATTGGGAAGATTTCCTTACCTTTAGATTAAGTTTACTTATAATAACAAAAGGCAATTTATCTCTCACAAAATCCTACCTTTATCTACCACTAAGTACTAATAATGGGCTTAAGGCAGTTATTGTATCAATCACTTAGGCGATGCGTTGCTTAATAAATGCATGATTTCTTTTTGTTACAAAAAAAATCTCATACAAAAAGCACAATTCATCACCTAAGTAATACACAAAAAACACCTCATAAATATCTCCAGGCAAGTTTCAAGAACTTGCCAAGGAGCTGGCTTTTTTCACTAACACTTTATACTCATATAATAATGTGTACATACCTTGTAGCATCCGTTGGAAATATATGCAGACCATATCCTGGTGGGCAACCCAAAACACACTTACGATTCCTGTAAAGAAAGAAATTATTTATATTATAACTAAATTTTTAACTATATTTGGTTTATTTTTACTTACATGATGTTGCTTATTGCTGCTGCCTTCCTTTGGAATAATCCCCTTCAGCGTTTTGAAACAATTTTATAATTATGAATTTTTTTTATTTGCGCCAATTTATGTGTCATTTAATGACATTTAATAGTTTCGTGCGACAAGAGCAGCCATATCTTTACAAGTTGTTTTCTGTACCACTCGCACGAAGCTATTAACCGTGTCTTTTCTGTGTATTCTGTGATAAATATGGAAATAAAACAAATTTTTTAGTGCAAAATTGTAAAAAAAGTGAATACATTTTTTTAAAATAAATTTTCCACATTTAGAAAATATGCCGAAGAAAGTGTTGTATAGCAAAGTGTAAAAATAATGATAATATTGCTATAAACAACAAAATAAAATTTGATGGCCATCGAAGATGTTGCTTGTAATTGTAAAAAAAAGTGAATAAATTAGTTTTTTTGAGTTAAAAGTGTTAAAAAATAATATATTTAAATGTGGAAAATGTGCCGAAGAAAGTGTTGTTTAGCAGAAAGTATGTATATTAAAATCCAAGGTAAGTATGAAATGCATTTAATTAAAAGAAAATAAATCCTGTGGCCAAAATTGGTGTATGAAAAGAAAGCAAATACTCAACGTGTGGAAAATTAAGTAATTTTCGTCTACTTGTGTCCATTAACGCTTCTTGTGATTCTCACAAAGCACACCTGCTCCAAGTATATATCATTTACAATTTGATATTAAGCAAAGGGTCCTTTTTAGGACCACAAAAACTTTTAAAAAGAGTTAATATTTTTGTTCTCAAGCCAAACAAACAAGTGAATATTAATCCCAAAAAATATAAAAAACATGTAATTGAAAAAAAATAGTTTTTGTGTGCAAAATGAGTGTAAAAAAGCAAAAAAGTTCCCATTTAATCAAAGTTTAAGAATAATAAAATAAAAGTATTGCTATAAAAAGAATATAAAAGTCATATATAATTCAATGACCATAGAATTTTGCGGTTTTGTCCAGTGAAAACAATACAAGTGTATGAAAATCTAAAGTAAGTATAAAATTCATTTTAAAACGAAAGAAAATATTCAAGGTGTGGAGAATGAAATGGTTATTATGCCTCTCACAAAACATACCAGCTCCAAGTTAATTTAATTTCCAGTTGGAATTTAGCAAAAGGTTCTTTTCAGGACCACAAAATATTTGAAAAGAGAGTGATTATTTATTTAAAATATACTATGTATAAATGTACTTATTTATTTTTATGCCATTTTTGGTTAATTTTTAAGGTGTGGAAAATACCAGCTCCAAGTAAATTTCTTGTCCAGTTTGAAATTTAGCAAAAGGTCCTTTTCAGGACCACAAAAAAAAAAAAGAGTTTAAATTTTTTCTCAAAGCAAACAAACAAGGATTTCTTTAACATTTTGCTTATAAATATTTATTTTAGCCACAATTTAAAACTAGTATTTTATTTACCCATACCCTCTTTCGTTTTGAACCTAGGTTGAAAGTTTTTGAATTAAAAAATTATCTCTTTTATATGTTTTTAGTGGTCCTGAAAAGGACCAATTTTAATATTTTTGTGTTTTTAAATAAAATTGGTGGCTTTAACATAGAAATAGGTGACTTCAAATGGACCATAATAGCTCAATTCTGGAAAGCAAACTACTTGTGGTAGAGATGAATGAACAGAATTAGTGAAAAACAAAAAACGATACAAGTCGCGAAATTTATACTGCTTTTCGTCTGTTCTTGCCAGTTAAATTGCCTTATGATGTTGTCTGTAAGTAAATATAATTAATAACATAATTTAAAAATAAGTAATTTTAATATATATACATAAATGGTCTTTGATATAAAGATATTAGATTAAAAGAAAAAGGTCCTTTATTATATTATTTTAAAAATAGAGTGTTTATTTGCTTAAAACATAATTTGTATAAATGTATTTATTATAATGAAATAATGTTATGTAAAATTCGAAGTTAATTTCATATATTCAAGTTCTAAAAAATTTTAAATTAAAGCATACAGGTACTCACTCGTATGATGAAGAAATTTTACTTCTTTTTATTAATAAGATGAAGGCCCTGAAAAGGGCCAATTTTTAACATAAATACAAAATAGTTTCTCTTTTCTTAAAATAGATGAAGGCCCTGAAAAAGACCAGTTATTTTTATTTTCATATGGAATGTTTGCGTATAACATTCCATTATATAATAACTGTAAATAGCATACATATTTAAAACAACATTATACATCGAATCTACTTCCATGGGCATTTTTTTATGACGACAATGCATTAACACTATTGATGTTGTAGACAAACTGGATATTTGGCCAAGCTGTTATGCCACTTATGTGGAATGTACCATTTTTTTAATGCCAGTAATATTGTACACTAAGGCAGTTATTGTATAAATCACTTAGGTGCTGCGTTGTGTTATTTCTGTATGATTTGCTTTTGTTACAAAAGAAAATATAAAAAACGCAACGCAACCACTATGTGATTTACAAAATAAGCCCACAATTATCTCCAGACAAGTTACAATAACTTGACAAGAAGCTGGCTTTTTCAAATATACTACTATTATATATATAATACAACATACATACATACCTTGTAGCATCCGTTGGAAAAATGTGAAGGCTAGATCCTGGTGTGCAACCCAAAACATACTTGCGATTCCTGTGAAAAAATATTATATGTATATTATAACCGTAGTCGCCGTGGTCTAGTGGTTAGTGTGTTGGCTTACTAAGACAAGGTTCCTGGGTTCGACTCCAGGCTCTGACATCTTCAAAAAAAAAAAGAAATATTAAAAAAAATATTTCTTTCGGCGACTACCTCTCAACAGTCTTCTGGCAAAAGCTCTGAGAGTAACTAATTGCCATGAACAAGCTTCTCAAGTCTGTCGTTCGGAGTCGACATCAAACTGTAGGTCCCGGTACTCATGGATAAAAATTGACACACACAACATGAGTGCTGTGAGAAGCTAGGCCGTAATCCTGACACAGGGTTGTAAAGGCCAGTTATGTATGTATGTATGTATATTATGACCAAACTTTTAACTTTTTGTATTTTAATTTCTACTTACATGATGTTTATTGCTGTTGTCTTCCTTTGGAATACTCCCCGGTCAGCGTTTTACCTGATAAAAAAATTATATTATTATTATTAAAAATAACAAAATTAAGTTACTTTTTTCCGTGGATCACGGAAAAAAAGAACTATTAAATTTTGTGCCACAGAAAAAAATTAAATCAATGTGAATGTCAAGTATTGCCGGGCCACTTTTCACATCAATTATTTTATATTTTATTATTTAAATAATTTCAACACAAAAACCACAAATTATATTAAAAAACACACAGAAAATTTCCGCCAAAATTATATTTATGAAAAATAAAAGTTTGTCAAAGTAATAGGTTCGTGCGAGAGGAATAGCAAATCATAAAAACTGTTGTCCCTCTCGCACGAACCTGGTATTTGTTTTGACAACAAATTTGCCCGTGACGCTTCTGTGTTAGTCTGTTATTCTGTGGTCAAAATATTTAGAAAAGTTATCGATAAAAAAGTGGAGTTTGTCAAAAACAAGTTAAAATATTTTACATTGAAATTGACATTTAGAATTTAAAATACTTTAGTGTTGCTAACTTTATAGTGTTATTCTAAAATTAAGCGATTTTACGATATTTTTGCCTTCAATGTAGCGTTTTTTGTACAAAGTAAAAAGTATCAACATTGAAATAAATATAAACACAAAAACAAAAATTATTATTTTGTTTACATTTTTTATATTCCACTCTTTCTAGCCTTTTCCTGTTTCTTTCTATCAATTCTATAACAATCCAATAAAAAAAAGTAGGTGTCATACGGGCTTAAGGGCATTAATTGCCTTTCACATTTATTTACTTTAATTTCTAAATCCCTATATTTTTTTACTATTTTCTAATAAAATTCCACGGTTAATTAACTTTCGCTTAACTGCATTATTTGCTTAATTGCCTCAAATATTATTTTCCCAAAGAAAATTTGTCATTAAAATTCCTTCGTTTAATTACCCAAAGTACATAATTATTTGCCCAAAATCAACTATATTTATATACGCATAGAATGTCCGTTAAATTTTCTGTTAAACATATTAAAGTACAAATTTGCTATTGACACTTATTACGTCGGTATTTTAAACATTACAATTATGAAGTGGACGAAATCGAAATTTTTTAAATATAAATTTTTAAAAACAAAGTTTGTAGTTTCCAAAGGAAAATAACGGAATATTTTTTTCTTGTTTTTATAGTACAAAATTTACTATGTGCTTACTGCTATTATTGTATATGTTGTACACCTATTTAAGCAATATTTAATTTGTATCATTTCTATTTATTTTTTGTTTAACATAATTATATAGGCTTGTTTTTTTTTTTTTTTTTTTTTTTTTGTAATAAATTCCTTGCTGCATACTATGCATAATTCTATATAAGTATTCCGATAATTGCCTTTACAAGGATTCATATTCGTCTAATTTCGTCCAAGAGGCAATTAAGAGTATTCATTTAAATGACTTGCTCGCATAATTGCACAAAAATTTTGACATTTTTGCCGATGCAGTTGTCCATGCAATACTGTACTTATATGTATATCTTTAAAAACATACATATTTCAGTATTTTCATTTACAATTTTGGAAGTATATTTTATACGAATGGAATATTTGGGAGGAATCAAATTTCGTCCCTTTTTTATTAATGTACCAAACAAGCATAGTTTAATAACATATGTAGCAGCCTGGATAAATAGTGTAAGTAAACAACGCTGATAAGAAGAAACACTCTTATTTTATTACATTTGAATATAAACAAGGGCAACATAATAGTATAAAGTAAAAAATAACAAAAAAAAATTATTTGCAAAAAATGGCTTTTTAAGAACACAAATCAAAAAATTACAATAAAAGGACCACTGCAAGCACAATGTAAAATATGTAAAAGGTTTTAAAGTCAAATAGTGGATCAACAAAAGACTTTCAAGTCACCTTAAAGTAAGTTTTCTATATCTCCGAGTGACTGAATTTTTTAGTTAAACTATCTTTAAAAAATAATCCAAGCTTGTTTATTCAATAATAATAATATAAATGTGATTAAAATTGGAAAAAAATAGTCGCAATAAAACTGGAAGAAAAATATTAAAGATTACGGGTTTTTCCCTCTTTAAGAGTGGAAAAATATTTTGCGTATTTGAAAGGATGTTGACAGTATAACATTTTTCCTTTCATAGCATCAATTAAACTGAGAAAATAATTGAATTCGCGTGGCCCAAAGTGTTGGGCATTGTTCAATCTAAATTTATGGAATATTTTGACAAATGCAATAAAGAGACAAAAAGAAACTTCTAAAGTATGATATATTAATATATTTGTCTAGAGAAGACGAAAAACACTGATATATCAGACTTTAAGATCGAACTGTAAGTTCCTAAAATGTAACGGAAAAACTAAAAAGGCGACGCCTACGTTCGGCAAAAAAATGCTAATAATCAAAGAAAAACGTTTCATATATTATATTAAATTTATTTTCTTTAAACCTCATTGCAAAAATTCTTTATATTAGGGGAGGAAACATTTTTTTCCTTGTAAGGTGCCACGCTCTAATGTATATTCATATGTTTGTGGATACTATTATAGATTCGTTTTAAATAAATGAAAAAACATTAAAAAAAATGTGTAGACATTTTTACTAATTAACATAAAATCCCGAATTCTGGGATTTTTTAAAACCAATCCCGTTCGTCATCCCTAATATCGCTTTACAATATTGCTAGTTTTTATACCTATGTAAGAAACTTATATATTTTATATGAATTATATATTTATATCAAGAAAAAATACCTTAATACTTTACCGAGTTTCACATAACATAATTTCATTAAAAAAATTTGTATTTAAATGATTTCGTACTGAATTTGGATTGTGATGTAATTTGTTCCCACTTTGCTATATACAGTGGCCATGGCACAGTCCACAGTACCACAGTGTAGACAGTGATGAAGGATATGACAGCTCAAAAGGATTAAAATCAGCTGTGTTTTGTTCTGGCTATCTTATTATACACTGTAATGTTATACTCTTGCAGTACAACCATTTATTTATTTGTTAATATTTGCACCCTGACAATGTATACACTGTGCCTATAGTACAATCATTTACAAAGTAAACTTACAGCCTGTTTCTAGAACACGAATGTTTTTTGACATTCGTCTTTTTATATGAGAAACACTAACAAATTTGAGTGTTTTTGTTTAATAAATTATTATTTTATAATACAATAAAATATGCGTGCTTGTTAAATGTGAAAAAAGCAATTTTGTTTTACTTCTTTTCTTCAATTTTTAGGCATATAAATAACTTTTTTGATATATAATTAATATTAATATAATAAATTAAATAATACTCGTGCTTTTAAACCTTTTTCATGTGTTTTATTTTTGTGTTTTTTCCTTGGCTGCTGTGTTGCATTTTTTACGTCTTAAGCGATAAATACACAGTGTTGCAACAGATTTCAAACCAATTTTACCTTGTAAATGATAGTACCATGCACTGTGCTATGACAGTGGCTTTTTTCAAACGCCGGCAACGTTTAAGTTGCAATTGCACGAACATGTATTTTGATAAAACGAACCATAATTAATAAAAAACTCCAATTTCGAAATTTTGTGTAGTTACGTCCGTTTGCATTTAATATGACGATATATTTTATATGGTATGGGAAACTACATATCGTCATATTAAATGCAAACGGACGTAACTACACAAAATTTCGAAATTGAGTTTTTTATAAATTATGGTTCGTTTTATCAAAATCCATGTTCGTGTAAAACTTTAGATTCCTACTATCAAAAATGGCGATTTTATTAACAAATTCAAACGGACGTAACTACATATACATTTGTTGTATATAGGGATGCTAATCCTTATATCTCGATCCTAAAAATTATGATTTTCAGGATTTACAAAATTTTGATTTTAAGGTTTTCTGCTTCTCCTGTAAAAACACAAAAAGTGTAGCTTCGTCCGTTTGCATTTAATATGACGATATGTACATGAAAAATTATTGAAGGAGGCTTTTAGGGGTTATTTACGGGGATGAAATAAATAGGGTTTTGGAGATAAGAATACCGAATTTGGGACAAAATTTGAACACCCCTGGAAACCCTGCTACGTTGTTTCTTACCAGGGTTGTCAGATAGTTTTCAATTTTTATGAATTTATAGGAACTCATATACTTGAAACCCTGATTAGTTCATTCCCAGAAATCCCCACAGAAACTGCATCTAGAATTTCGCATGTATGTACATATATAAAATGTTTTTTTTTATATTTGAACACATATATTATTTGATATGCATGTATATTTACAGTGGCGTTCAATAAAATTTATTCACAATGATCTAACATATTGGTGACCGAAAAATATTAGAAAAACGTGATTAATATTTTTGTTTGTTTCTATTTTATTTCAATTTCATACATAATATGAAACACACAAAACTTCCCAAAATTAAAACTTAAAACATTATGTATTCAAAAATATTAATAAAATTAACTAATTTTGCGTGTGCAAAAATATAGATTCTCCAAATTTGATGGCCTAAAAGAAAAATTTTCTGTACTTTGTGGACTTACCTTTATTTTTAATAAGGTCCAAGCAGCGATTTGGCAGCGTTATTCTACACATCTTTAACAAATTCCTACAACTGTTCCTTGTTAAAAAGATTTTGCTGCGAAGAGCCGAAATGTTGTTCACTTCGATGTGTATTTTAGATTATTATCTTCAGCATAAGACATCATGATGTCGTTTAAAATATTTGTATAGTATTCAGCATCTTTGTACCTTCAATTCTAAATAAATGTCCTGTGCCATAGTATGAAAAATATTCTCAAACCATTAAGTATAATTTGTGGTCGGACGAAACTATAATTACTTTGTTAGTCTCTAAAAGAAGTAGTTTAACTATAAGAAGACCCTATAATACTGAATACCTTTGCAATAAAAACCATTAAAAACGGTAACGGGAATATAATGATATAGAGATGTTTTTTTATATGAGCAAATAAACCAAAATAAAACCAAAAGACACGATGCGAAAATTTTATATGAAATAATGAGTTTTAAACAAGTCTATTATAAGCAAGTCTTGCTTATTAACTCATACTTTCATAAGAAATACTTTCATCGTGTGTTCCAAATGTAAGAAGTTTAATGTATATAATTAATTAAGAAAAAAAATAAAAATCACCTAAAATTTTTTGATTATCCCCATCCTCAAATGAAATTTTTTATCCCAATAAAAAAAATAATCCCCATTTTTGGGATAAATCTCCAAATCTGACAACACTGTTTCTTACAAAGTAAAGTCAAAAAAGTGGGAGAAAAAATTTTATAGTTTTATTCTGTGTGCATCTGTTAATAAATACTTAAAAATAATGAGTAGTGAGCAAGTAAAGGATGCCAAAATGAATGAAAAACTTATAGCTGAATTTCAACAACTCCGCAATGAACAAAGAAATTTGGTTAATAATCTAAATACATTAGAAATGGATCTTAATGAACACAAGTAAGATTTGCAAACAAACATAACCTCATTTTGTTTTATTTTCTGGTTTCATCCTTACAATATACCATAAAAATTTTTTTAGAGCTGTGATAGAAACTCTTAAAACTGTGGATCCAGACCGTAAATGTTTTCGTCTTATTGGCGGCGTATTGTGTGAGCGCACTGTTAAAGAAGTCCTACCTCAACTAATAGTAAATAAGGGTTTTATTGAAAAAAACATAAAACTAGTCACAGAAGATTTAACCAAAAAAGGACAACAAATAAATAAATTCAAAGAAGAGCACAATATTAGAATACGTGGTGAACAAATACCTGGCGAAGCTCAGAAATCACAAGAAGATGAAAAGAAATCGGAAAACCGCAATGTGTTAGTTTCCAATTAGAAACCTTTATATATATGAGAAGCAAAATTATGAAGGAAAAACATTGGATTCGCGTAATGATATTGATCAATTTTGTTTCCTTTGTAGAAACTCGATTACTTTGTAAACTAAATAAATAAAATTTAAGATTTAAAAATAAACATTTAAACTAATTTATATATAATTAGTTTATAAAACTAAGGTGTGAAAATAATATTTTAAATAATAAAAATAATATAAAGTAAAAAACGACTTTTCTTAATTTAACATATGAGTAAATTTAAAAACGATAGACAGATACAAAACCGAAGGACGGAATTCTTGAGAATAAAACTGCTTCATACCTTTAAAACATTTTTATAAATAACATTATTTTATATTTATAATTCACAATTATTAAGTATTTTAACTAAAACAAAATAAAAAAAAAATTATCTATGGAAAACAAAAACTATACTTAACAAAATATATAATAATTTTTTTTTATGTGACAAAACTACTAAAGCATATTAAAGTAATAAAATATGTACTAAGAATAATATAATATTTTGTGCCCTAACCATTATTTTTAAACTTTTGCGTAAATTCGAGACATGGACTCAAGTAAGATATCACTTTTCTAGAAATTTTATTCCAAGCATTTTTCATCTGCCGGAAAAATTCATCAGTACTTTTGCAGTTGTCACGCAATACTCTTCGATTTACAATTTCGCATATATTTTCTGTGTGATTGAGATCTAGCGACTGCACTTGAAATTTCCAAGACATAAATTTTATTTTCAGCAAACCACTCTTTCACAGATTTAGACGTGCTTTTAGAGTCGTTTTCATATTGATATCGCAACTTTATGGTCATTTCTTTCTCCACGAATGGAGGTATGAGTTTTTATCTACTGTCCCTGTAAAGATAACGGTCCAATGTGTTATTAATTCTATGAAATGGATCGATACCATGCGCAGAAAAACATTCCCAGACTATTACATTGTTTGACTTTAACTTTGCTGTATCTTTACGGCGCTGTCGGTTTTCTCTTTGTACTGGCCTTATTTCACCAGAATCGCTTTTGGATTCATTAGAGAAAAGTACAGAATTTCATTGAGAGGTGGTTCATTTAATGTATGCTATTTCAAATTTAATTCTAGCTTCACTTTTTTTCTTGAAAAATAAGGTTTTTTACTCTTCTATACAATTTATGCCACCTTCTACAGCCCGTCTTTTAATCATTCTAAATGAAATATTTAAAGCCAATTACGAAGCTATGGACCTTCCTGACATAATATAATCCTTATTTAAAATACTAATAATGGCTTTGTCATCACGTTTGTTGGTTTTATGTGTTTCCTTAAATTATTAGAACCTAAACTTTCCTTTTAAAAGCACACAAAAAACTGAATGATTATACCTTTATTTTCTTTCAAATAGATCTTGAAATAGCAAAATTAAAAATAATAGTATTTTACTGCTAATAATTTCTTACAAATAAATAACACAGAAAATATTCAAGGTAACGTGCTTTAGTTTAGTCGCTGCATTATTTTACTTATACTTAAATAAAACGAACAAAAAAATTAAACTGCAACAACAACAAATGTTTCCTTTTTATTTTAATTTTTAATAATAAACTGGGTATTCTAAATAAAATACAAATAATAGTTATGATATGGGCGACTATATTCATGTTATTATATAATTTGTAATCATGAAGGAATCCGTGCTTTAGTTTTGTCCAATATTGTATGTACAGTGTTAGACATTGAGTTAGCACAAAAAAAAGCGTTTATTTTTTTTTAGTTATGAAAATCATGTTTATATTTACCCATGATACAAAGAAATAAAGATAACGCATTTCGGTTTTAAAAATATTTTCTCTCTGCTCATGTACGTCACACCAACCATAAACAAAAAGCACAATCACACACACACTAGTATTTCATATGGGAGAATATTGTTTACATTTTGATTTTAATATAAAAGTTTTTTATTTTTTTTTTATTTAATTTTACAAAAACTTACTATTTAAACAAAAAGTTTATACAAAATATAGTCAAGTTTAGATTTAATAATAGTATTTATGAAAAAATATGAGTAGTAAAAATTTCTTTAAAGCTTACCTGTTAAATTTCAAAATTACGAGTATATACACTTAATTCTATTTTTACACGGTCTTTTTTTACACGATTTTGAAATAACGTGATTTTTTAAAAAAATGTTATCCTGTTTTTACACGACTTATAAAGGAATAAAAACACATTAGAAAAATTATCAGTGTATGTGGTGCATAAATTCCAGAGTAGGAAAATAAACAAAACTGAACGTTTGATCTCATTTTGTTGTATTCTTTAAGGCCTGGTTAGTCAAACCTTGTTGTATCGTAATATAACGTCCCCTAACGTAGAAACGTAAGTGCTTTTATAGAACATTTAAAAACGTGTCATATGTTTTGGACATAAACAACTAACAAAAAAACAGAACAGAAAATATATTGTGAAATAGTAATTTGTTTAAAGTGTGTACTTAATAGTTTTTTTTTTCAAATAATTAAAAGACAAATAAATAAATATGGATGCGGATTTGTGTGTTGGGCTACAGCATGGTGAAATTACTTACAAGGTGGTGGCAGGTGAATATAGTACAAAAACAACAGGGAATTTGTTTTTGTTTTTTCAGCTCTTTAATGTCAAAAGCAGGTATGGTGAATTTAAAAAGCACATGTAAGAAGTGTGTGTGTGTATTGTTAACAACATACATGTCTCTACACCAAAACAAAAACACGAATACACACAAAGCAAAATGTAAACAAAACATAAATACAAACAAAACTTTTGACAGGAGCGGTATGACCAAAAAAAAAACCCAGCTGGGTTGGTAACACCACCTTGTAAATAATTCCACCATGGGCTACAGTTTTTTAATTTGCTAAAAATTTCTTAAATTTTATTCTTATTAATATTTTTGCTTTTCTTTGTAATATTCTTGCTGAAAATTTGTATAATAAATGTAGGGTTGCCATATATTGAATTTAAAAAAGTACATTGAGGGAAAAAATCGTACATTTTAGTAAAAAAATACATTGGATTTTTATTGAAAACTTTTTTTAAAATTTATTAGGAAAAATAAAATGGCAAATAATAATACAAATAATAAGATCGTAACCATTGTTTACAACAAAGTAATAGCCCAAAATTATTCGGTTTTTATTTTTAAATTCTAATCTATACTATTCAACTTTTCAAATGTAAAATAATTTGGTATAAATTTTATGCCTGTATTCATAAAAAGTATTTTAGGTTTATTGAGGATTTATTTGACAAGTATTGCATAGAAATATGTATTGTATATTTTATATACATTCATGTATTTGTAAAATGAATGAACTTGGTTTACAATGCCATTTTTGCCAATGTAAGAAAATTGTAAAACTTGGCACAAGTGTGTTAAAATTAGTTTCAAATATCAATTCATATTACAAACTTTCTATAAAAAGTTTGTTTGTTCATTTCCGCCTTCCAAAAGGGCAAAATCGAACTGAATGTTCTGTCAGATGCCGCATTTGAATGTGGTATAGCCAATATAAACATACAAATTCTTTTCAAAATTTTAAAACAATCTACTATTTAACAATTCTATTCATTTTCTTTTAATACTTTTTCAGTAAATAAATTTAAGTAAATTAGAGTTGGGTTTATTGCATTGAATTTATAATGCATTATCGTTTCCATAATGTAATACATACATGTGTAGAAGAGAATGAATAGTATCGTGTAAACCAGAGTGAGCAAACAAACAAAACATTTCGCAAAAGTTACAACAAAGTCCTACATTTTCAATATGTTTTTAATGGTATTATACATGAGCAAAACCAAAACAAATACTTTCTAAATGAGAAAGAGCGCAAATGAAGCAATTAGCTTTTCGCTCTTGTGCTTGCTTTGTTTTTTGTTGTTTTTTTCTCTTCTTTTTTTCTTTTTCTCTTCTTCTATCCTTTTTCTTCTCATTCATTTTTTGTTGTACCTACGCACATTTGAGTTAGTGTATTTGTAGTACTCAAAACTCTGATAAATTCGTAGACGAGAGTTGCGATATGCATACTTTAGATGACGGTTAAAACAAATTTTTAAAAATCTTGTTATGTGGTATCATAATTCTGGATGGCCTTCAAATGGCGAATAAATTAGCGGAACATTTTTTGGCAAATGATCAATCGGACCTGCAATCATGTATGGCTCGAAACAAGAAGATGTATAAAGAGATCTTCATAGTGGGACCACAGCGTTTCATAGCTGAATTCGCCTTTAAAATAATTAAGTCAGCTGTAACTGAAGCAGATATTGACAGTGAAGATGAAAATGCAAACGTGCTTGACATATCTTCCAACGACACTAATATTGAACTAGCGAAGCGCCAAACAATATGCTTGCTATCAGAAACTGATAGTGATTCTTAAGAATATAATTTATTTTAGGAAAAATTGTGAATTCCTTTTTTTATTATTATTTGAAGTACAAGTGTGGATTTAATTTTTATTTTGTATGATAGAAAACAAATAATAAAACTAAATAACATTGAAGAAGGTAAAATTTTTACAAAAATATAATAATCATAATCATCATATATATATTATTTCTAAAGCACTTTTTTTGGTTGCAAATATCTCCCATACCACCGCATTAAATTTAATGAATGATATCTCATTTTAAAGCTTATTTCTAACACTAATGACGAAAGATAATTAGAAATTGAAAAATTAATATATTCATTGATAAAAGTTATATTTTATATAGAACTGCATGATAATACTGTTGTCATTAATATTATATGTTTTTGTTCAAGTGTGGTAATACAGGGTCGCTTAATAGTAATGCAGTTCTACATAGTATGCGTTTCTTTACTTTTTGGGTAAAGTTCGGTAAATAGAGAGTAAACAATAATTTCTCTCAATAAGAGACAAATTTACCCAAAAATACGGGAACGCAAAAAAGCAAATATTTTACTCATTCACATAAAAGTATGAAAAACACAACTTTATGTCACACACACACACATATTGAACATGTATATATCACTAAAAATGTATTTTATTTTTATATTATAACGGTCCTTTTCAATAATTTTTTGACAATTATGAAGACGTTGGACGCAATTTTATCGAAAATTAAAGTAGAAAATTTACTGATAACAAAGGATTACTTAAAAATTCACTTAAACCATTCGCAACATATTCACCCTTATCGTGTTTAGAGTAGTCGTATTTCGACGACTGGCGCATTTGTAGTCGAATTTAAAATTTAGTGGTATCGTGTAAAATTTTCGCCTAGAAGTATTTTGTACAAGAGTCATTTTGTAACAGATTGCCCAATTTTAACAGATTATGAAACAGCCTGTTATGAAAATTGTGAAAAAATCTGTTATAGGCACAATAATATAAAAATTAGTTATGATATTTGTTTGTTTGTTTTTTTAACTTTTTTAAATTAATTATGTTTTGAGTGTTAATTCGTCTTCCGAAGATGAAGATATGTGTAATCCAAAAGAAATCAATGCTTTAAGGAGACACTTAAGAAAGAGACTTCGAAAGTAAGTTTACATTTTCTTTTGTTATCAACAAAAATAAGGAAATATTTTTCCACAGATTTATTAAGTACTCCATATTAAATAAGGATGCGTTAATTTACGTATTAAAATAAATTTCAACAAAATTAAAACAACCCCAAAGAAAAACTGGTGTATCACAACTGTCAAAACTAACAGCAACAATTGGGATACTTCCTGAAAGCAGTTACCAAAAAGGTGCTGGAAATAATATTTTTGTGAATCTTTGCCAGTTCTTGGTGAGCGAGGAAGTATTGAAGCCATGTAAAGCAAGCTTTGTCCAAGATGGATTTCTTTTGAAATGGATAATGAGGAAAAAATTTAAACTTTTATGATAACCTCTTGCCAAGTATGGCTTTTTTCCATTATCTCGACCATTTTTGCAAATTGTTCTGGAGTAGTTATTTTTATTCTAAAATATATTTAATAAAATTAAATAATCGAGAAAATATGCAAATTATATTTTTAAATATATATATAAGTTAAGAACAAAAAAGTTTAGTAAACAAAAGTGTCTTGTTAACAAAAATATAAAAAGAAGAAATTGGGGCAAGTGTGACTGCACTTCTGTTGATTGTGACATAAATATTGCTGACGTTGTGTCTGGAAGAATTATGCTAGAATTAACATTTTTAATTATAAAAATAAAATTTGTATATTTTTTAGTCAGTTGCATTTTGGTTTTAAAATAATAAAGAACACTTCAGACTTCAAGTCTGAAGATATTTTTAAAAAATAATAAAATAAAAAAATCGTTTAATTGGCGCCCGAGCAGGGACCCGCGTTTTCCTTAAACGAAAAAAAGAATACAAAAAAGTGTAAACGAAAAAAATTCGGTTCGGTTCGTGAAGAAACAAATCGCGGGTGAAGAAAAAGAAAAACCAAAAAAAGAAGCAACTCGCAGCAGAAACTAAGGGCCCCCCAGTAACTTTCACAGAAGGAAGACGAACAAGAGCTGGAAACGTCCAGCAGCCGCTGCTGCTTTAAAGGAGATGGGAGTCATTTATTTTTTAATATTTATACTACCGGTGCTAAAGGCAGAGGTTCAAATACTTAATTATACGGACTCGTACGTGGTGACAATTAGCCAAGGACATGGAAAAATACAGGACGGAACATTTAAATTTATACATCCAATTAACCTCAGTACTTACGACGAACTTTTACAAAAGACAAAATCTTATATAGACAATTATATCTCTAAAACAAATCCACTTTACCCGACAATGCATTACGAATTGACTCAGACAATAGATTTTCTAAACACTATTAAAATACCAACAAGACAAACGGATCAATCAATACAATAGGAAAAATTTGGAAATTTATAGCAGGATCACCAGACCATGACGATGCAGAATTTATTTACAAGACATTAGACGAAATGACCGACAATAATAATAAACAGGTTATAATAAACAATAATTTCGCAAATCAAATTGATAACATTACAAAATTTATAAATAAAATTTCAAATGTAATAAAAAAAGATAATTCAATTATTAATGAAGAAATTGAAATAATTAGAAATAAAATAAGACTAACTAAAGAAGCAATTGTAAATGTAAAATATGCCATTCAGTGGGCAAAGAATAATATTATAAACACATTTTTGTTAAATAAAAAAGAAATGGCCTTAGCCATAGATCAGCTAAAAACTGAAAATATGCCCTTTAGCAATATAGAAGAGGCATTAGAGTTAGCAAACATTAATATTTTAAGTAATTTTACAAATCTTATATATGTTATTAAAATTCCAATTACAAATCCAAATCTTTATAAAAATATAATTGTAAAACCAAATATAAATAATAACACTATCATAAATTTAAATTTTACAGAAATATTTCTATATGAAAAAGAATTGTATGCAATTAAAGGAAATTGTAGAAATTATAATAAAATCAAAATTTGTAAGAAAAATCATTTAAAAGATTTAAGCAAAGACAGTTGTATAAAGAATATAATATTTAGTAAAAAATCCTCCTGCACAACCAGCAATGTCCATCACATACCTCGTGTTGAAGAGATCGCAGATGGAATCATCCTTTTAAATAATGTAAATAAAACCCTTTCAACAGACACTATGACCTACGGATTGAGTGGTACATACCTTATTAAATTCGACAATACTACAATAAAAATCGATGGCGAAAAATATGAGAATCTAGAAGCAAGTCAAATGTCGCCTATGCCAGCCACGATGCAAGAATCCCCAATAGAGGAAAAAACCCTGAATCTCTTATCCCTCGAGTCACTACAGGAATTACATTTTAACAATATAAAAATGATACGGAAAATAAAAAATGAGGCATGGATTAGAAATGGTGCTATAATCATAACCTTTGTAATTGCAGTCAGTTTAGCAAGTTGGGCACTAAAGAAATCACAAAAAAGACCGATAAAAACATTAGTTTTACAGCCTACAAATATCCTTCAAGTTAAAGGAGAACCAATTCAAACATCCATTACAAGAGTGCATGACTTACCCCATTTTTGAGTCTATCGAGGACGATCGAATTTAAGGAGGGAGGAGTTAAGAACAAAAAAGTTTAGTAAACAAAAGTGTCTTGTTAACAAAAATATAAAAAGAAGAAATTGGAGCAAGTGTGATTGCACTTCCGTTGATTGTGACATAAATATTGCTGACGTTGTGTCTGGAAGAATTATGCTAGAATTAACATTTTTAATTATAAAAATAAAATTTGTATATTTTTTAGTCAGTTGCATTTTGGTTTTAAAATAATAAAGAACACTCCAGACTTCAAGTCTGAAGATATTTTTAAAAAATAATAAAATAAAAAATCGTTTAATTTATATATTATACAGTTACGAGCAGATAAATAGGTTCACATCACATTTATTGATAAATTCGTCTTCAAATAACTTAAACAGCGGTAATATACAATAAAGCGATATTTATTACATTAAACATAAATAATCACATAAAATGTACAGTGGTGGCCATATAATTAGAAACGATGTGTACTCAAAATAAAATCAAAGTGTAACTTCTTTTAAAAACATTACTAAAAATTACAAGCACCACTATTCGAAAAGCACACAATCCACATTATTGCCGCTGCAAAAAAACTTTGAATTTAAAGCTTGCACTTTAAAAAAATTTTGATTAATTTCTAAGTACTTGGTTTTTAGCTGGCCACGTAATTAGAAACGTTCAGGTTTTCTTTAATTAATTAACTTTTTTTATTATGAGTCCTAAAATTAAAATTCAGTAGGTTGTATTTAAATGAACTTAATACGTTTTAGTTTTCAAAACTGGAAAAAACAAGTGATGCACTCCATAAATAAAGGAGGGCTTCTACAAGGCGTATCCAATGGAAATACTGTCAATGTGGACTATCGCACAAAGGTTTTCATACTCCAAAAAAGTGAAATTTGGTGCAGTTCACTTCTAAAATTAAACAAAAGAAGTTTGCAACCCCAGCCAGGAAGCCCAGTGCTAGAAAAGCTCTTCAAGTAGAAGATAAGATTATTTGCAGCATCAATAAGGGTAACCAATTTCTGAATTCAGACAAAATTGAGATGAAACTGGGCAACAAATGAGAGAAGAAATATTTACACGGACAATAACAATGCGTTTATAAGCATTTTGGCTTTCGTAGAACTATTGTATAAAAGAAACCGCATGTCACAAAAAAATATTAAGAAACAATGACGCTTTGCAAGCAAAATGCTCAACAAAGATGCATGTTATCAGAAATAGAATTCTCACAAGCAACGAATTTAAGAATATATTGTTTTCACCTGACGAAAAACCTTTCCTAAGATGTTCCTCAGTAAAATCCTTAAGACTTTAGGTATTTTGTTAAAACAGTGGTGGTGTATTATAACTTGGTATGATATTTCGTGGTGTGGTGTGAACCCATTCTTAGAATAAAGAAAAAAGTTGATAAGCATCAATAACAAAACAATTTAAAAAATTTAATAGAACAGTATATCTTTTGAGAATATGCTCGTTCTCAACTTGATAACGACTAAATCCGAAATTCTAAGTTAATGACATACTAGATTTCGTATAAAAATATTGAGTTTTTGTACTTATCATTGTAAAATTTTTATCTAAACCCAATTGAAAACTTATAGGCAATTGTAAAAAGGAATCACCCGAACAACAGCCAAAAAACAAAAAGTCTAATAGTTCCAAATGATGCAGCAAACCTATGGAAACATGTCTCTGTAAACATGCCAGCATTTAATACAAAATTTACAGAGAAAACAAATATTAGCCAATATTGTCAAAAATAAAATATGTAAGAGAATATCCTATTAGAGATATACCAATTTTTGTTTACCTTTGTAGGAAAAATTTTAAGTTTTGTGAAAACATTTGTGTTGTTTCTAAATATAAGACCAACATAAAAGTGCTATATATTGTATAAAATTAATTTTTTTAAAAATGTTAACTCAGCTGCAAATATTTTTATTATAAATTCAATAATGATTTAATACTTTATAATTTAGAGTATTTACTTTATGTATTGTGAACTTAATTTTTAAAATATATTAAGAAAAATGTGTGCTGCTAAGTCGTTTATAATTATATGGCCACCACTGTATTTAATTATAATTTAAAAAAAATGAGAAAAATTGATATATTTAATATATTAATTGATGCCTGTCGAGCAAATAAATAGGTTCATTGAAAAGAGAATGACATTTTTATACAAAAAAGTGCAGTTGCAAGAAAATTCTAACATTTTGTTGAAAATCCCTTATTTTGAATCACCGCAGAACATCTCCGGGGTATTGATTCGACAAGTGACTGTCAAGTCTCTAGTGGAATTGAGTACCACGCTTCCTTCACTTTTGTCCACAAATCTTCTTTATTTTTAGCCTTGAGTGGTGCAATTTTGTCCTTAACGATTCTCCAAAGATTCTCAATGGGATTTAAATCCGGCGATTGTGAAGGCCACTCCATTAACTTTATATTTTTCTTTTGGAACCATTCTTTTACGATCTTAGAAGTATACTTGGGGTCATTGTCTTGCTGGAATTCATACTTTAAAGGAATTTCCCACTCGGCATACGGAAGCATTACTTCTTTAAGAATATGCAGATAAAGATGTTTTGTTTTTCCTTGATTCACAATATTGGCCCAACACCGTACCAGGAAAAACAACCCCATATCATTATGTTGCCGCCGCCATGCTTTATTGTCTTCGTGGTGTACTTTGGATCATATGCTTTATTTTTTGGACGCCTTACCCATGTTCTTCCATCAGGTCCGACTAAGTTTATATTGGATTCATCAGACCATAGTATGTTTCTCCATTTTTTTATACCTTCCGGGCCGGCCCATTCAGCATGTACTTTTGCAAACTCAATGCGCTTTTTTCTTTGTCTGTTATTAAGCATTGGAACCTTCTGGGCCGATCTTCCGAATAAATTTTTTTCTCTTAAACGACGTCTAATGGTCCACTCTGATACGGGAAGCTTTAACTCATTTTTCAGCTGAACTGCGGACATAAAAGGATTACGAGTTGACAACATCTTAATGCAATCATCGTCTCTTTTCGAGGTTTTTCGCTGTTGACCCCTTTTAAGTTTTTGTTTTGGAGGCTGCAATGCATTTCTTATCATATTCTGCAATCTCCCAAGAATTTCAGCAATTTTCCGTTGGCTATAACTGCGGCTGTGTAGATCCTTTATAATCTTTTTTTCCTCTTCACTACAATGTTTAGAACGTCCCATTTTTTAAATTTTTAGAGGTATTTGCTTTAATAAGTTCTATTAAAAGGCTGAATTTAAAGTTTTCTACAATAATTTTTATAATTTTGGCGTTTAACATTTTAAACTAACAAATTTTTCAAAGTGAACCTATTTATTTGCTCTTTGATTTTATACGGTAATTTTTTTTTTTTTTTTAATTTTGGACAATTTTTTACATAATAATTTAATTATTGTGATGCAGTATTAAAAGTGGGTATTTGCTTTAGTAATTAGCGAGTTTTCCTTTTTTATTGCTATAATGTAAACTATAGTCAAACAAAATTGATTTATCATTTTGATGTGAACCTATTTATCTGCTCGTAACTGTATATATATATATATATATATATATATATATATTCTTTTTAAACATTTTTCAAATTAAATTAAGCCAGTTATAGAATTTAATAGAAAACAAAAGAAAAAATAAAACATAGTAAACATAAAATTTGTAGGTTTATCATATTTTGTTGTATTTTTTTTTATTTGCAATTTTTTTTTAATCGATTACTGTAAATGACCTATTGTTGTTGGTGTGTGATAACGGTTGAATTAATTTCTTTACTTGATAACTGCCCATTCAAAGTCAAAAGTTGAAAATGAGTGATTCAGAAGAAACAGAAATTAGTGGAACAATAAGAAGTAGAGGAAAATATGCGAACATTTCAAAAAATGTGAAAAAAATGATTATAAAATTGTATGAGGAGGGGAATACCATCGCGGAGGTATCTCGCATAACGTCAGTAAATATAAACAGCACTAAAACTATTATTTCGCGATATAAAAAAAATTACTGCGAACTAGTGAAACTAAACCACGCCCGATCATTATTAAGTGACATTATCACAGAACATAACATAGGAAGTGTAATTGAGGAAAGTGTCGTATAAATTAATCAAAATGATTGTGCGAACTATGTTATGGATATGATCATGTTAATTCCTAAAGCGGTCAGTGGACAAATTCTTCATTAATTTTAACAAGTATTATTATACTTATATATAAAAATGAATATGATTAATATGTTTTATTTTTTTTTTCTATTAAATTCTATGACTTGTTTAATTTAATTTGAAAAATGTTTAAATGAATTTGAATAAAGTTTCATTTATTTTGAATAAAGTTTCATTTATTTTGAAAAGATTTTCGTTTAATTTGAAAAAGGTTTCGCTTAATTTGAAAAAGGTTGCGTTCATTTTGAAAAAGGTTTCATTTATTTTGAAAAAGGTTTAATTTAATCTGAAAATGCTATACAGTCGAAACTCTCTATAACGAATTCCAAGGGACTGGATATTTACTTCGCTATATGGAAAAGAAAAACAATATTGTTCCTTTTAACATTTTTTATTTGTAGTAGTCAGTTATTTTGGTTTGAAGTACATTTTTCCACTTTTCTTCTTCAATGCAAAGGCAAACGGATAGCGACTGCAAAAAATGTGAGAGATGGTAATGATTCCAGTTGTCACTTGCATAGTTCGGTGGTTACCCCACTTTTAATTTTATGGTAAATAAACGATTCAAAGCATCAGACTCTGCTTGTGCGTTGTGAAAGCAACAAAGTACACACAGAGCAACAATAAAAACACCAATAACACAAAGCGACATCGATTTCTTTTTTGTGTGCGTGCGTTCGGTTTTACCTAATTCGTTATATGGAGATTGAAAACGCTTCAATCTTGAAGTTACGGTCGCAAAAATGCTTCGTTATAAGGAAATATTCGCTATATGGAAATTTGTTATATGGGGATTATAATACACTCAAAGTAGACCCAAAACACAGTGTTCTTATAATTGCTTCGCAATAAAGAAAACTTCGTTATACAGGAGTTCGTTATAGAGAGTTTCGACTGTATATCAATATTTTTATATTCAATTAATAATTTTTCAAATGCTGCTGCTCTTATAATTTTATTTTTATATTTATTACTAGGGCAACTAAAAATATGCTCTATAAAATTAGTTTTAAGCGCCTAAAATATGCATTGAAAAAAACAGTTTTAAGCGTTAAAAATATGCTCTATAAAACTCATAATACATAAATATGTTAATGTAAAATTACGGATATTTTTTTAAAAAATTTGAAAACATGAAGAGTAACAATTAGCCGTCAACCAGATAAAATAAATTTCCTTTATATTTACATAACGCTCATTTGCGAGATTTTCTGCATATTCTTATGAAAATGTAATTAATTTAAAAATAAACTTTTAATTTAAGTTTTTTTTATGTCATGCAATTATGGACATTTTTTCCCAATAGGAACAACGTTGAAAAAATCGTAACTTTTAATTGAGAATTCATTATTATGCAATAAATGTACATATGTAAAATTTCTATGCTTTGTATTTAATATGTTTTTTGCTTTGACGTTTTCATCAAATCGACATTAACTATTGAGCAATAGTTTAAAAAGGAGCTTCACCAATGTTCCCAATTATAGTTTTAAGCGTTTTCAAGAGTACCGTTATTATTTCATAGATTACACTTACATAAGTAATGTGTCAGTATATGGTCATTATTTTGAAAAAGTAAAATTTGGTAATACACATAAATTCTTCTAACATATGTAAAAATTTGTAAAATATGCCATACAAATATGAAAAAATTTGAAAAATGCAAAAGAATGCATTTATGACGAAAAATGCAAAAATATGCGGTAACAAATAGGGGTTAAACGTCGTAGGATTTCCTGAAATGAAATAATATTTTGGTTGTTTTGTCAATAATATTCAGAAAAAAAAAGATGCTAATGCATATTTTTGGTTGCCCTATTTATCACTTTTCACATCTCATAATTCAGGTAAACTTTTGTATAAGTTAATAAAATTTACCCAGTGTTCATTTCTTTCGATTGCCATTTTGTTCTTTCTTAATTACATAGATGTTTACAGCTTGCGTGTTGTCAATGTACTAAACACATAAAATAATGAAACAGCGATACAAACAATGTAATCTGTTTCAATGCAACCAAAAAATATCAAAACATTTTGATGTTAATGAAACCTGGATTGCAACCCGAAGTGAAACACGAATTCAGACGACGCAATCTGTAATGAAATGTAACAGATTTCAGAAACACATTGCGTTGTCTGTAGCCAGCTTTATAATCAATACGCCATGACGATACTGTTTCATCAACTTGTTTGTAATAGTGCATTTACATATACAGAGAAATCTAGAAAAATCGAGATTTTGATGGAAATCTTGTTAAAATCTTTAGATTTCTCATACAAATAAAATCTAGAAAATTTTGTAGATTTTCAAAAAATCTAACAAAATTTTCTTGATTTTCGGGAATACAGCTCTGTTTTCTTAAAGATACGACACTGTTTTTGGGACTATTGTGACTTATTTTTTAGTGTTTGACAGCTGTTTGATGTTTGTGCTTTAAAAAAAAATAAATAAATAATAAGTTCTTAATGCATATATATTAAGAAGTTAAAAATGAGTGATGTTTCTAATAAATCAAAAATGATATAAAAACAAAATAATTTTTATGTAGTTACATGTATCCATTTCATCCTCTGTGTAATCATTTGTGAATCGTAAAATTGCATATGATTCTCAAACATAATATTAACTAAATGGTGTCGTCTTTTTAGCAGCCATTCTATTTGCATTTGGGTTGTATTAACTTTAGATACATATGGTATAAATAAAACTTGTCTTTTTTTATAATTATCCATTTTATAATATATTAAAAAAATTTTAATTTGGCGCAGTAATTGACACAGCTGTTTAAAAAATTCTTTGTAAACATAAATCAGTTGTTTCAGAGCAAAATCTAGTAATTTGATATGTAAACGGTGCAGATTTCTGAGAAGATTTAAATGAAAATCTAGAAGATTTCATGACATATGTAAACGCACTATAATAGATTTCAGAACAGTGTCGTATTTACTGGCGTTTTTGCCAACTATCATGGTACAATCATTGAGAAGGTAAAACTGGTTTGAAATCTGATACAACACTGTGTACTTATGACCTTTCACGTCAAAAAAATGCAACACAGCAGCCAAGGAAAAAACAAAGCAAAACAAACAAAATAAAACACATGAAAAAGGTTAAAAAACACGAGTATAGTTTTATTTATGTTAATCAATCAATTATTTATACCAACAAATTATTTATATGCCTTTAAAATTAAAACAGGATTAAAAAAAGTAAGAGAACGTCAAAATAAATTATATGAAATTTGAATTTGAATATTAGTGGATTTAAATGGAAGACAGACAGAAAATATATGTATGTAGGTAGTATATGTGTATTGTTTTTTATTATTTTATTAAATTATAAAAACTTATATCACTTATATCACTCTTTTTAAATCAATTTTACACTTAATATATAAAATATATAAATATTTATAACTTATTTCTATTTTTTATTTATATTTTAAATTGTAAAAACTTAAAAAATCACTTATCGCAATCACTTTATGCAGAATCATTTTTAGCAAGAAAAGATTTAACGTTCATTTTAAATCAACATTCAAATAAGAAGAATGAGAGAAATAAAGTAAACGAAAAACTTTGACACATAGAAACAAAACATATGAGTTTGTTTTGGTAAACCGAGTTTACCTTGTCATTGATTGTATGTACCATGCCAACTACCAGCCTGTTTCTAGAACACGAATGGTTTCTGACATTCGTCTTTTTATATGAGAAACAATAACAAATTGAGTGTTTTTGTTAGTGTTTCACATATAAAAAGACGAATGTCAAATACCATTCGTGTTCTAGAAACAGGCTGTACGATACCATTTTATAAAAACGCCTAACTTTCGCCACAAAAACGCCAACCACGATAAGGGATAAATAAGTTAAGTTTTTTGCTGCCGCCTTTACGTAAAATTTAAGAACAGAATTAAAATGGCTCAACAAAAAAATTGTAAGTATGAAATAATTTTAATTTTAAAAATATAATTTGCATATTTTCTCGATTATTTAATTTTATTAAATATATTTTAGAATAAAAATAACTACTCCAGAACAATTTGCAAAAATGGTCAAGATAATGGAAAAAGGCCGTACTTGGCAAGAGGTTATCATAAAAGTTTAAATTTTTTCCTCATTATCCGTTTCAATAGAAATCCATCTTGGACAAAGCTTGCTTTACATGGCTTCAATACTTCCTCGCTCACCAAGGACTGGCAAAGATTCAGAAAAATATTATTTCCAGCACCTTTTTGGTAACTGCCTTCAGCAAGTATCCCAATTGTTGCTGTTAGTTTTGACAGTTGTGATACACCAGTTTTTCTTTGGGGTTGTTTTAATTTTGTTGAAATTTATTTTAATACGTAATTAAACGCATCCTTATTTAACATGGAGTACTTAATAAATCTGTGGAAAAATCTTTCTTTATGTTTGCTGATAACAAAAGAAAATGTAAACTTACTTTCTATTTGTTAGTGAGAATATATTCGTTTGCTCCATTAAGTCTTCTTAAAACATTGATTTAAAAAAAAAACAAATATCATAACTAATTTTTATATTTATGTACAGTATCTCACAAATATAAGTTTCCACTAGACAAACTAATGTTCAAATTAACATAACTTGTTTATTATTTAAATGATTTCATTAATATTTAAGTAAATTAAAACACATATCCAATAGTATTTAAAAATGAACAAAACCTAAAATTAAATTCAGTCATTTCGCAGATTTTTAGTAATAAAATAAAAAGCTTTTTAAACCATGTTACATAAGAAAGTTTCTATTTCCTTTAATATCCTGAATGACCACCATTTCTGTTAGACATTTTCGATAAATGTTCATTCATGGTATCGACAAGTTTCTTGCATTCCTCTGGTGTAATTTTTTTCCAAGTTTCCTTAATGCAATATTTTAATTATGTCATATTTTGTGGTGCTTTTTCAGAATTGCGTAGTTTCAAAATTGCCAAAAATTGTAACTTTTTTGGCGGTGTGGATAGGAGCTTTATCTTGTTGTAGAAAAAATGAATTTCCTATTAGTCTCCTTCCTTCAGGTATTGCCACTTCCTTTATAATATTTAAATAAACGTCGGCGTTCAGTTTACCTTCTAGAGTGATTAATTTGCCTACTCCATTCGCGCATAAACAACCCCATACCATTAATCCTTTTCTGATCCTTTAAACGTAGGCTTAGTGTATTTATACGACAATGACTCTCCCTTCTTTCTCCAAGCATGAACTCTACCATGAGAGTACTTCAAACAAATCATGGACTCATCTGTCCAAAGTACAATTTTCCAAAATTCATTAGTTTTTAATGCATGATTTTGATAAAATTTCATTCTTTTTTTCGAATTTGCTTTGCTAATATAAGGAATTTTTCTTCCAACACGTCCATGTTTACCAGCTTCATGCAGTCTTCTTCGTATAGTTTGCGCTGATGTTACTTCGTAGCCTTCACTTTGTAATTTGGCACGAATTTTTGGTACCGAAATTAATGGATTCGAATTGGAAATGGTTTTGATTCTTTTCACAACCTTTCTCGGTGTAATTCTTTGCCTACCTGCCCGTTTTATAGGGCATACCCGCGATTGTTGTTTGAATGTGCGAATAACCTTTCCAATGGCTGTGTGCGGTTTTTTGAAAATGTTAGCAATATTTCTGTGAGAATCGCAATTTTTATGCATTTTAATTATGACCTTTCGCTCTTCCAATGTAAATTGCTGAAATTTGAAGTGCTTGAAAACTAATTATTTTATGTTATGTTATGTTTTAGGTTAGAACTGAATAAATTACAAGTCTTACCAATTTGTTAATAATTTGGTTTTATTTTTTTAATATTTTATTTTGAAACGAGAATTTACACAAATTTAAAAGCAAATCGCAATATTTGTATGCTCACTGAAGGAGAACTAATGATTTGCTTGCTCTGGAAACTTATTTCTGCAATGCCAAAAACTCAACTTATAACAAAAAATTTAAAATATTTAACATTCAGTTTTCACAATTAATATTGACCTTTGTATATATACTTTATATTTTCTGTATTTATAATATTTTATAAAAAACTGGGCTTTTTTGGTCACCAAAATTAAATTAAACAAATTATTATTTTAATTATTTTTCAGGGACCGTAAATAATGATTATTGTTCGTTTTTTTAAATAAAAAAATCAATCACTTAGAACAGACATAAATAAAAATTTTTTGCACCATTATTATTACTTTTTAACAATCTTTGCATATCCGTCATGATTTTAAAATTTTTGATTTTTAACGTTTTCTTCAATGGTAATGATTATTTTTGAGTAATATTAATAAAAATCAGCCATAATCATTATTTTTGAGCAAAAGAAATAAAACTCAAAAATAATCATTATTTATGATTTTTATTTTTTTCGCTCAAAATAAAACTCACTTTTAATTTACTTTATATATTATATATGAAAAAAAATAATTTTTGTGCAAAAAAATGATATTTTATATAACAAAATGAACAAGCATGTCTTAATATTTTTTCTTTTATTAGTTCTGACCAAATTTTTATATGTAAAAAACCTAAAAAAAAAGTCATAAATTGAAAGTGAGTTTTATTTTGAGCGAAAAAAATAAAAATCATAAATAATGATTATTTTTGAGTTTTATTTCTTTTGCTCAAAAATAATGATTATGGCTGATTTTTATTAATATTGCTCAAAAATAATCATTACCATTGAAGAAAATCTTTAAAACTCACAATATAATCATTACTGTGTAATTTTTATTATAAAACTCATAATGATTACGGTCCCTGTTATTTTTCATCCGACGTTTCGTTGGAAGATCCCAACTTCTTCAGGGATGTTTGTACTTTCATCAAACAAACATCCCTGAAGAAGTTGGGATCTTCCAACGAAACGTCGGATGAAAAATAATTAAAATAATAATTTGTTTAATTTAATTTTGGTGACCAAAAAAGCCCAGTTTTTTATAAAATATTATAAATACAGATAATTTAAAATATTTAAGTAAACACTGAACTGCAGCTGCTCTGCCAGCGTCAGAAGTCTATTAGATAACGGTTCTTGAAAATGAAATACATGGGCATCTAACTTTTTAAATATTTTATATATTATAGTGCGTTATTGATATCATGATGCAATGGAAACTTATGTATGTGAGATACTGTATCTATAACAGATTTTTTCACAGTTTTCATAACAGGCTGTTTCATAATCAATTAAAATTGGACAATCTGTTACAAAATGACTTTTGTACAAAACACTTCTAGGCGAAAATTTTACACAATACCACTAAATTTTAAATTCGACACAAATGCGCCAGTCGTCGAAATACGACTACGCCAAACACGATGAGGGTGAATATTTAATTCATTTAATATATACACCAAATCCTGTTTATACACGGTACATACGTTCCAGAAAATACCATGCAAAAAAATAATCGTGCAACCTGACACCGTAGGTATTTTTATTGGAAAACTGCATCACTATATCCTAAATAAGAATACAAAATAAATAGATAAATAAAAATATTGATGAATGTTTGATTACAAGTGGTAATGAATCTTATTGTATTTTTGGTTGTCACTGTCATTAGTAAAAGTAAATTCTTTGGCACTTCTACTGCATTATTTTGAGGCGAATCCGTGTCAATCGTAAGTCGGGTATTTATTAATTTCATTTGGGTTTTAATTAAAGAAAAAAAATGGCTACGAGTAAAAGATGTAAAGCTGATATTCAACAGGTGTCTCGGTTTTGTGTAGCCTTTGGAAAACTTTCACCGGAGGACCTCACAAATGAATTTTTAGACGTGAAGCAGAGTGAATTAGAACGCAGATGGTCCAAGATGTTAGAGGCCTTTGATGATTTCAGCGCTGAGGAGGATAAGGTGAAAGAAGAAGATGAAAAGGTAGAAGAGGTTACAAACAAATACGAAGAAGCTTGCGAACAGTACCAGCTGGTGAAGGCGAAGATAAAAACCCTGCTAAAAGAAAAAGTTCCCCATCAAAAAACTTCAGTGGATTGTCGTCCAGCAATTAAACTCCCTGCTATCGAAATAAAGATTTTTGAAGGAGGTTTCGATAAATGGCCAGCATTCAGGGATATGTTTATGGCTGTGGTTGGTAATGAGCCTACCGTTGCTCCAGCCCACAAATTATATTATTTACACAGCAAGACGAGGGGGGAGGCCTACCAACTCATTAAAGATTATGAATAGGTAGATTATAATTTTGAATTAGCTTGGCAGGCGTTGACAGCTCGGTATGAAAACAAACGCATTTTGATTTATAACCAAATAAAAAGAATTTATGGCATACAGGGTCCTCAAAATGAAACATTAAAATTTTTACGACTGCTTCAGAATACAGTCAACGATTCGTTAACTATTATTAAATCATTCAAAGTAGAAGTAGCAAGTAATTACCCATTTCTTATGCATATTTGCACATCAAAGCTTCCCGAAGAGACCTCGCGTGACTGGGAAAGCTCGCTTACCGATCATAAGGAATTGCCTACTTGGGAGCAATTAAACAAATTTTTATCTGAACGAATAGAAACATTAGAGACGTTTAGTAGTTTAAGGAAGTCTTCGGGCCGTGATACTCATAACTCAAAGCCACAAGTTTTTTACTCTACAGAAGAACCAGCCAACAATAAAATAATCTGCAAGAAATGTAAGCAAAGTCATCCCCTACGATTTTGTAAAGATTTTAAGAACTTATCTATTAACGATCGAATTAAATACGTATATTCGAATAAAATTTGTGCAAACTGTTTTTCCCCACATCATTTTCGAACGAAATGTCCTAGTGCCAGTAGCTGCCTGAGATGCAACAAGCGACATCACACGATGTTACATATGGAACATGACCCGCCAAAAGAGGGCCACCTAGGCAAACAATGTTGACACAACATCATCGTAAGAATGAAAAACCATCTGGGTCTGCAGCTCAACGCCATTCTACTTCTTTAAATAATAACTTGGCGCGAAGTGCCTCTACTAGTGGAAATAATGTCGAGTCGGTGCAAGTTAACTTGACGCAACACAGCGGTACAACTATTTTGCCCACGGCTTTGGTACATGTAGAACATTTAGGTGAAACGTTTACTGTACGTGCATTAATTGACACAGGTTCTACCAGAAGTTTTCTACTAAAACGTGTTCAACAAAATTTGTCAATTCCTTTAGAGCGTTATCAGAGCAAAATTTCTGGGTTTGGTGACACGGTGGTTGGATGCTCTAAAGGACGATGCTATATAACAGTAAAATCTAGAATTTCAAATTTCGAGATAAGAATGCAAACTATAGTGGTGCCGACACTGGCACACTTTATGCCTTCACGACGTATCTCAATACAAAACTTAGAAAGTTTTAAGGACCTGGAACTGGCTGATCCCTATTTCTATAAACCAGCTGCAATTGAAATGATTCTTGGTAGCGACTATCTGCCATTTATAAATCTTAGTGGTGTTCGAATGAATATTGATAACAATTTCGAAGCGAGAGAATCTCACTTCGGATGGTACTTGATGGGACCTGAACCCACGACTAATATACAGTCCTTTCACACTGTTATACAACCCTCAGATGATTTAACACTACACGAGCAAATAAAGCAATTCTGGGAGATTGAGAAAGCCAAGCTTAAACAAGACGAGCTTATCAAGGCTTTGAGATCTGCCGGATTTCCTCTCAAGAAAATGACAGCAAACCATCATATACTACTACAACATTTGCCCCGTGAAGATCTTCTAGACGAAGATTTTATGAAATTTAGCGATTCCAGTATTGTTAAAACTTTGGGAATACGCTGGAACGCATTAACAGACAGTTTTTACTACGCCATAGAGCCAATTGAGACTACCCCGTCTTTCACGAAAAGAAAAATTTTATCTGTGATTGCAAGATTATTTGACCCACCCGACAAATACGGCACTCTGGGCACCTGGTCGTTCATACCGCCGGATGCACCCCATATGGGTGTCCTTTGGGAGACTGCAGTATGAAGTCCCACTTGAAAAGGATCACCTCACATCTGTCATTTACCTTTGAGGTGTTCAATACCTTACTCGTACGCATCGAGGCTGTTCTCAACTCGAGACCACTCTCATCCATCACTGAAAACCCAAATGAACTTTTACCCCTGACACCTGGTCACCTTTTGCGTGGAGAACCTATAACTGCATTACCAGAAGCTCCGATAGAACCTCCACCTGAAGAAATTCAGTTTTTAAAACGCTGGCAGCGATTGAAAGCACTACAACACATTTTTGCACGTCGCTGGAAATCGGAATATATAACCGAACTTCAACGTCGCTTCAAATGGAAAACCGAACGCGAAAACATAAAGATAAATGATATTGTGGTCATCAAGGACGATACCTTACCTCCAACAGAATGGCTTCTCGGTAGAGTCACCAACGTCATTTTTGGAAGATGAGAGACCACTCTCATCCATCACTGAAAACCCAAATGAATTTTTACCCCTGACACCTGGTCACCTTTTGCGTGGAGCACCTATAACTGCATTACCAGAAGCTCCGATAGAACCTCCACCTGAAGAAATTCAGTTTTTAAAACGCTGGCAGCGATTGAAAGCACTACAACACATTTTTGCACGTCGCTGGAAATCGGAATATATAACCGAACTTCAACGTCGCTTCAAATGGAAAACCAAACGCGAAAACATAAAGATAAATGATATTGTGGTCATCAAGGACGATACCTTACCTCCAACAGAATGGCTTCTCGGTAGAGTCACCAACGTCATTTTTGGAAGCGACGGTAAAGTAAGAGTAGTCACACTACAAACCAAAACGGGCACTATTATCCGGCCAGTGGTCAAGTTGTGTGTCTTGCCTACAGGCAATTCAACTGAGGAAAGTCATACATCTACAATGAAATCTCAGTAAACAAACCGACGTAAAAATTTCCACCTTAAACAAATTTAGATATTATTTCAATTGCACTGGGTATTTTATTTTTCTGTGTGTATTTCTTTTCTCTCTTTTTTTTTCTTTATATAGACGACTGGAAAACTAAAATGTCACTTCTGCAACAAGAACCATCCCCTGAAGTACTGTAAGGTCTTCCGTTCAGTCGGTATAAACACTAAGAGGACTAGCATCATCAACAAAGGATGGTGTCTTAATTGCCTATCTAACGAGCATACTAGGCACTGGTGCTCGTCACGTAATCGTTGTGAAGTAGAGGTCGCTCCGAACAAATTATGCAATGCTCGACATCACTCAATGCTTCATCGGGATACTAAAGACCCTTATTCGTCCAGTTTTGAGGAAGAATACGAGCCATGGGATGATACAGAGAATTTAGAGTCCAATGTGGAAGCTCCCGAGTCAACTGAGCTAACAAACGCAACTTTCACTGTAGCATCACCAACTGCGAATCGTCCTCTGCATAAGGCTTTTACTGCTCTCAATTTGACAGCGGACCATTCTCCACCTGAGAAAAAATCAAGCCACTTAACAAGAACACGAACTAAGTGGCCAAGTCAGCCTCCTCTAGTACGCATCAACCTAAATTATAAAGGTCAGAAAATGTTCACCAATTTCTATGTTGACCCCAACGCAGAACAATCTTATTTGTTACGAAGCGTCGCTCAATTATTGCCAGAGTTCGAATCAAAGACCAACAAGGCTGGTGAATCCTGTGCATGGTTTACATTAGAACCAACACACCCACATAAACCAGAGGAGACGAGACGCTTAAATTTGATTATTAAAGATGCTTTAGACTTTCAAGTTCCTCACGCCATAACGGACCCGGCCATTGTAACACATTTCAAGCAGTACCAACCCCTTGCTCATCCATTTTTTAACACCTGCCGCGAAGTTGATGGTATACTTGCCGGTGATTTTGCAGCAAAGGTTTTCTTGCCGAAAATTGAAGCCCCTCTCGATGACGGACCCCTTGCCTATCTTACCATTTTTGGTTGGATGGTTTCAGGGCCGTGGAAAAATTGTTCCTGCCATCTGCGCCCGGGAGCATGTTGAAGTGACTTCAACAAATTTATATTTTTTCTCATTTAAATTCAACAAATTTATATTTTTTCTCATTTAAATTTAACTTTATAATTCATTATATTTTCTTTCATTTAAATTTAATTTATAATTCTTTATATTTTTTCATTTAAATTTAACTTTATAATCATTTATATTTTTTTCATTTAAATCTAACTTTATATTTCTATTTTTCTTTCATTATTTACTATATTTTAATTTACTTTGTGTATATGAATTCGCTCCATGTATTCATGCACAAAAAAAGCCATTATTTTGGCGTATTATTAGTTTTCTCTTTCTCTTTCTTTTACATAAGATTTATCATTTTTTCAATATATGTATTTTTTTGTAAATTACTTGTAATTCTAATTAGAGTCTTTAAACAAACCTCAAAGCAAACGGTTGCTTATTTGTCACAGCAAGAAGCTGTAAACCTTTTTTTTTATTAAACAGCAAGAGGCTGCAAATAAAAATTGTTAAGTTAAGTGCAACAATTGGCCTTTTTATTTCAGTAAAGAAAAAAGGGGATAAAACCCCACCTGGGCTCATAAACAAGCCCACACGTGTAAATACATATATATTTATATTACTTTATTAGATTAATTCAATTACTTCTTAAGGTCCAAAATAAAATAATACTAGATGACCCGTGCGAATATTTCGCACAGTTAGCTGTAATTTTTGTAACATAAAATGAATATAATTAATAGAAATTTTAGTAACTTTAATACATTTTATTAAAAGTATAAAAATATTAGAAATCATAATATATATTAAGACACCGTATTACTACACTTCATAAAACAAACAATGCCATGACAATAACGACATTACCAAAATGGCTTTTACAACTTTATTATATATTATGTGGAATAGCATTACAATTAAGCGATCCTGCTTATCGCACTTGATCTAACAACTACTGCAAAGTATTGCCAAAACAGCTTTTTATAGTAAATAGCGGTATTGCCAGAATGGATTTTAATATATACATACTAAGTCTGTTTCTTTACTCTACATTGGGGGCCCGCGGGATCCCAATTTTACCAAAAAGCGTTTCCGTACACAAAATTTGGGTAAAGGAGAGAAGTTTTGAGAGAGTAACATTCTTCTTCTTCATGCACGAAATATCACGTACTTTTTCTTCGGGCTAGTTTGTGCAAGTTAACAAATAATCAGCTGTTTAAAAAATTATAGAAAAATGAAAAGTACAGAAAACTAAAAAAAATTTCAAAAGTTGATTAAAAAAATATTTATAAACCTGCAGTGAAAGGCTTATAGTAAATATAATTTAATTCAATATTTATATAAAACAGTTTTTTTTTGTCTTAGTTAACATGTATAATTCGAATTATTGTCGTTTATTTTTTGCGAAAGTATATATTAACTTATGGAATTAAAAAAATATATTTAAAGGAATGATTTGTTTAAAGATTTTTTGGTAAAAATAGTATTAACAGTAAAACATATTTATAAAGATTGTCACTAGGAGAAAATAATTATTAATGACTAAATTAGTAATAATTAGGAATTTAAGTATAGGAGTTTTGACCGAAGAATTCCTTTTCTTTTGTAGTCGCCGTGGTCTAGTGGTTAGTGTGTTGGCTTACGAAGACGATAGTGCTGGGTTCAAATCTCAGCTCCGACATCTTTAAAAAAAGAAATATGAAACAATTATTTCTTTCGGCGACTACCTCTCAGCAGTCTTCTGGCACAAGCTCTGGGAGTAATTAATTGCCATGAAAAAGCTTCTCAAATCTGTCGTTCGGAGTCGACTTTAAACTGTAGGTCCCAGTACTCATGGATAAAAATTGACACACACAACATGAGTGCTGCGAGAAGCTAGGCCGTAATCCTGTCACAGGGTTGTAAAGGCCAGTTATGTATGTATGTATGTATGAATTCCTTTTATAGGCAAATATATGTTTGAATATATTTATTTATTTAATTTAAAGTAAATACAGTACAACAAGATAACAAATTACTTCGTTTTATTCAATAATAGAATCCCACAATTTTAAATTTTATATTAATGTTTCTATTCACACAATTTATTATTTTGTTAAGATGACGTCACACTAAGAGAGCTGATTTTTGTTTACATATAACGGACCTGCGCAAAACACTATCTTTATTTCTTTGTTTCATAGGTACAATCATTGTACCACCATGATAATTAAAAATTACCTATCGGGATATATTATAACTTATATTACAAATGTGTGACTTACATATGTATGTATGTATATATTAATATGCTTTTATTATTGTAATTATGTTTTGTTTACTTTTTATTATTAAAATAATGTAGTGTAGTTTATAAGAATGAAAAATTTTTAAATAAAGCTCAATCTTCAATAGCGCCTTGAATCGGCGGCATATACATATTGGGATTGTAGGCATATAAAAAGTATAAACTTTAAAAATAAAAATTTTGTTTTTATTTAATATTTAGAACCAGTGGTGATTATTAGCGCCGGCTAAAATATTAGGTAGGAACAATTTTTATTGTTGAGGAAGTGACAATCCCCAACATGGCAAACCTACCCAACCCAAATCACACATGGTATTCGTACCCGACAGGAACCACCACACAGTCATCCTGTCAATCAATCCAGATCCCAACAATGTAATAGTACGTTTCCACTTACTTGTTTTGCGGAAAAAAACTAGTTTTGGACCAAACAAGTTTTGATTACTTGTTTTGCCATACATTTTTCATGTTTGAAAACCAAAATCTAAAAATAGTTTTGCTCCAAAACATGTCAAAAATTGTCTGTGCAACACTGTGTTACTCTTATGATTACAAATGCAATGATTGGCAAATTCGAAAAAGTGGCACTCAGCTGTTTAAAAAAATTTTTGTTTGTTTCTTTTGAATAAAAAAATATATACTTATGTATGTATGTACATTAGGGTGGGTCAATTTGTTCGGGACCCAAAAACATGACAAAGCGTATAGCAAGGTCGTAATCTACGACAAATTCTAAGAACTTTTCCCAAAGAAACCATGGTTCAAAAATCAAAATCGAGCTTCCGGTTTTTTAAGAGAAAATTAGGTACTCAGGTCATCCGAAAATAATGCTATTTTTTTGGAAGTATTCATTGCAATTGGTGAATAGTTGACCTGTAACGCTGTATTGTATATCTGTATTCATTTATAGAAAATTGTTTACCCAAATAATGGTTTTGGAGGATTATGTCAAAATAATAATAGTCAAACTGTTAAAAACCTTAACTATTATTATTTTGACATAAACCTCCAAAACCATAATTTGGGTAAAATGTAGTCGCCGTGGTCTAGTGTCTAGTGTGTTGGCTTACTAAGACGATAGTGCCGGGTTCAAATCTCAGCACCGACATCTTGAAAAAAGAAATATGAAAAAAATATTTCTTTTGGCGACTACCTCTCAGCAGTCTTCTGGCAAAAGCTCTGAGAGTATTTAATTGCCATGAAAGAGCTTCTCAAGTCTGTCGTTCGGAGTCGACATTAAACTGTAGGTCCCGGTACTCATGGATAGAAATTTACACACACAACATGAGTGCTGCGAGAAGCTAGGCCGTAATCCTGACACTGGGTTGTAAAGGCCAGTTATGTATGTATGTAAATGAGGACAGATATAGAAAGCTGGGAAAATTTCCTTTAAAATAAGCCCTTTTCCAGCGTTACAGGTCAACTATTCACCCATTGCAATGAATACTTCCAAAAAAATAGCATTATTTTCGAATGACCTGAGCACCTAATTTTCTCTTAAAAAACCGGAAGCTCGATTTGATTTTAGAACCATGGTTTCTTTGGGAAAAGTTCTTAGAATTTCCCGCAGATTACGATTTTGCCATACGCTTAATAGGAAAAAAATTGACCCACCCTAATGTACATGCTAAAAATTGTGAGAGATTTTATTAAAACCTTTAAAACAATAAATTGTTTGATTAATTTAAAAACAGTTTCTTTTTTATATTATGCCAATTACTATTTAATTAAATGAAAAACAATTAATTCAGGAAAGCCATTTGCAGTTGCATTTACCTGTATGGTCCGGCTAATGTTAAGAGATACTTCAAACCCTATACCTTCAATGAACATGGTGTTTTTGAGTAAACCCCTACGTCGTTTGCAAGTACCTAAAGGTTTATTGTTGCAAGAGACCCCCAAGAAAAAGAGATTCTTAAATAGAAGGATGGACAAACAGTTAAATAGAATGAAGCAAAATTTTTTTCTGTAATGAATTTTTTGATAATTCAAGAAGAAAATGAAGTCGGTAAAGGAATAGTACACTAGCCAAACTGAACATATGTTTTTGACTATTCCTTCACGAACATCATTTTCTCCTTGAGGTATCAAAACATTCATTGCAAAAATTTAAATTCTTTATAGAATTTAACTTTGATCTAATTAAAACGTTTCGGACGAAACAAAATTAATTAAAAAAAAATTGATATTTTTTTCTGCGGCTCGCACTCGACTCTTCAGCATATAATTGTATTTTTAGTTATTATTAGTAAAAAGAATGCCATTAAACAATTCAATTATCGTATTATTGTTGTTAACAATATAATTCGAAACAAATGGTATTGTAATTTTTATTTTGAATAACAATTTTTATAATTTAATTTTTTTTTTATAAATTTCTGTTTTACGTTTTTTTTTTGTTTACATTATAAATGTCAAACTAATTTCGAAAGCTCGAAAACAACAGCCATTAAATAATGAAAAAGCTTTAACGTGTTTGGCGCAAAACAAATTGTTTTGGTTTAAGTGGAAACGTACTATAATTCTATTGTATTATTCAGGTATGTGAAAAAAAACGATTTCGTTCGAAACTGAAATTTTAATAATCAAGGAAGTACTAGCAATAGTCATTAATGTTATGAGTAAGCACAGAATCTTAAAAAATAATATGCAATTTAAATAAACTAAATGAGTAAAAATATTTTTTGTAGTTTTTAAAGAAAAGATTTATGAATTTCATGTTTTTTTAAAATTACCCCTTTGACCACCTGACTTAGAAATTAATTCTATGTCCTTTATAATCATATCATGTGTTACAGCCTTACACATATCATAAACAGTAAGAGCAGCTACAGAAACCGCAGTTAGTGCTTCCATCTCAACACCTGTCTGACCACAACAACGAACACTTGCTTCTAATATAACTGTGTTACTTATCAAATCCAATGTAGCATTTACTTTTATGGAGGACAGCACTATATTATGACATAAAGGGATTAAATCTGAAGTCTTCTTAGCACCTAGAATACCGGCTAATTCGGCCAAACTTAAAACGTCCCCTTTCTTTAAATTATTAGTGTGAATCAGTTGAGCGACTGCAGGACCTACGAAAATTTTAGCCATTGCTTGTGCTTCTCTATTTGTTATCGGCTTGTTGCATACATCAACCATAGATGCTTTACCTGCAGCATCAACATGAGTTAGGTTTCTCGTGTTACTAGAGTAGAAAAGATGTGGGGTGACTACGACTGTTTCACTTGCTTTTAATAGATATGAATATAATGTCGTAGTTCTGCTACTAAATGATGATACCGATGATTTTGGAAATAAATAGCCCTTGTTTGAATGATGTTTATGATGGTTAATGGGAATGACTAAAATTAAAAGAGAAGAATAATAAAATGTTAATATTTATGAAAAAATTGTACCCACCTTTTATGGAAAAGGTTATCCACCAATTAAGATCATTGGACGATTTTCCATTTGTGAAAGGTTTAACATGCCTACATTATATAAAGATGTTATTCTATTAATATATGTTACTCAATTAATACTTAGCATTCCAAATACAAAATCTTCCAATGATTTTTTTGATCATGTCATTGTTTTAACTCAAACAATTCTACATACATATGTATCATACATTAAAAGTACATATGTAGCTACAAGCAAGCATTTTGTCAATAGCTAAAGGCTTTTATAATTTATTACTTAATTCGATGATTTGTTTTGAAAGAACCTGAATAGTTATCATTAGGGCAACCAAAAATATGCTCTATAAAATTAGTTTTAAGCGCCTAAAATATGCATTAAAAAAACAGTTTTAAGCGTTAAAAACATGCTCTATAAAACTCATAATACATAAATATGTTGACGTAAAATTACGTATATTTTTTTCAAAAATTTAAAAAAATGAAGAGTAACAATTAGCCACCACCCAGATAAAATAAATTTCCTTTATGTTTACATATCGCTCATTTGCGAGAAGAGTGACATAACTGAAAAAATTTGTTTTTTCATCAAAAATGTGTTTTTTGAGTTATTAATGCAGAAATATGAGACAACGGTAATTTAAAACATATCTAAAAATTATATTTTTATCTCTTTTTCCAGAAGCGCCTTGTACTTTTCCTATCAGTTTGGCTAAATTAAAATGTTTAAATACATTTATCTCAGAATCGCTTTTTTTGAGTTATGCCACCCCTTCTCGAAAATGAGCGATATATTTATTTCAATTCCAAAATTAACAAAAAAGTAAAAACAAATGTCAAAATATTCAGACTGACAAGAATACAAAATAAAAGAGTAAAAAATTAATTTAAATTAATGTTGCAATAAATAACAATCATATCGCTCAAATTTTGAAACATAAAGCTTTGTCATAAAACGCTTTTGTACATCGAGAAACTTCTTTCGACATCAACGGAAGTAATTGATGCAAATTTGAAAGCAAACGTTTCTTAGCATAATTTCTTGCGTTGAGCTCAATACACTCCGGTTCACTTATTTAAAAGCACAAAAAATCCCATATTCAGGAGCCGGTATCTTTTGCAATTTTTAACCGATTCCAGAATTTTAAAATAGAAATGGAAGCTAGACATCTTGAGATATAAACAAAATCATGACAATGGTGGTTTCTAATTTTCTAACTTTAATGAAAAACAGCTTTTCTTGTTTTTTAAGTTATTATTACTTTATTTGCTTTATTAAAGAACTATTAGTAATGGGTACAACCCCCTTTGTTTTTAATAACTTCAAATATACGGGTTTTCATTGACAGATAAAGAGAATTGATGTAATGGAAACTAGACATCTTGAGATATAAACAAAATCATGACAATGTTGGTTTCTTAACTAAGGAACCTTTTTTTGAGGAATTTATAAAAAAAATCTAAAAATGTGGTATTTTTTTTTTTTTTGGTTCACTTGAATAAAGGCACTTTAACTAACTTTAATGAAAAACAGCTTTTCTTGTTTTTTTAAGTTATTATTACTTTATTTGCTTTATTAAAGAGCTATTTGTAATGGGTACAACCCCCTTTGTTTTTAATAACTTCAAATATACGGGTTTTCATTGACAGATAAAGAGAATTGATGTAATCCAACGAAATTTCATTCTAAGCATCCTTAATGGCCTGAATTAGTGACTGCTTGTCATCAAATTGTCTACCTCCTTCATAGAGCTTACGAGATAACCAACCCCACACATTTTCGATAATGTTTAGATCTGGCGAATAGGGTGGCCAGTCAAGAATACTAACATTTTGGCTTGCAATGTACTCCTTTACTACTCTGGCGTTGTGTATAGGGGCATTATCCTGTTGCAATATCCAAGGTATTGGACCAAATAGTTCATTGAACTTCGGAAAAGCCGACTCCATTAACGTTCTATAGGTTGCACCAGTCATTTTTGCACTTTGAAATTCAAGATCGATGGTGCCATAGTACGTAATAGCACCCCACACCATAACGCCGCCCTCTCGGCTGTGATGTCGGTTCAAAAATCGGTTTTCTTTACGCAGATCATGGAAATAACAGTTGTAGCCATCAGGCCCATTCAAATTAAACTTCTTTTCATCCGTAAATACAACGGTTTTCCAGTCATTTGCATGGCCTCTTTGCTGCACATCCCATACCATGTAGTCTTTTCGAATTGAAGACGCTTTTCTTTACGAGAACCATTAAGTGGCGGCTTTTTTGTAATTTCTGGTATTTAAGATACTCACAGCTCTTAATAACTCTGCGTACTGATGACTTGCTCGCTTGCACTCTAGCTTGAGCTCTTATTTTTGACAAGGATAAGGCAGAATTAGAAGCAATTCTGATGATTTTTCTTTTCTCAAAAGTAGATAAAGACAACAAAACCCTTCCTTCAAAATTTTTCCATACCCCTCGGGGTCCTTGATGTAATTGTCGACAACTGTTGGGCTCCGTCCAATTTTTTTTAGCTATTTCGCGGTTAGAATATCCTTCAGAACGGTAAACATCGATTTTAGCCCTTTCCGATAGATTTAAAAATTTTTGTTTTGCCATTTTGACTCGTAAATCGACTAAGTTGTAATAAATTGCAATAAACAAACGCCCCCAATAAAACATCACTGCTTACTTTAAAAATAATACAAAAAAAAACAAAGTGCCTTTATTCAAGTGAACCAAAAAAAAAAATACCACATTTTTAGATTTTTTTATAAATTCCTCAAAAAAAAGGTTCCCTAGTTAAGAAACCACCATTGTCATGATTTTGTTTATATCTCAAGATGTCTAGCTTCCATTTCTATTTTAAAATTCTGGAATCGGTTAAAAATTGCAAAAGATACCGGCTCCTGAATATGGGATTTTTTGTGCCTTTAAATAAGTGAACCGGAGTGTATGTTTTTGACTTCCGAGGTGTTGTTTTATGGTAAATTTTTTCTTTGCTAACACTGGCTTATTGCAAACTTTACAAAACAGAATATTCCTATTAGCTTTAAAATCTCGGTATTCGGTAATATTTTTATTATTTAGTCTGTTTGACACGGATTGCTTGATTTTCTTACGAAAATTTACTTATTTTAAAAGTAACTTCAAATTTAATTTTTTGTACCATGCAATTATGACAATTTTCCTCCAATAGGTACAACGTTGAAAAATACGTAATTTTTAATTGAGAATTCATTATTAAGTAATTTTTTTAAACGCTAATTCCCATAAAATGTATGTATGTAAAATTTGTATATGCTCATTATATTGAAAAATAAAATTTGGTAATACACGTAAACTCTTCTAACATATGTAAACATTTTTAAAATATGCCATATAAATATGAAAAATGCAAAAGTATGCAATTATGACGAAATATGCAAAAATATGCCGAAACATATTTTGTTAGTAACATTCTGAAAAAAAAAGATGCTAATGCATATTTTTGGTTGCCTTAGTTATCATATACTCGTACATCATAGATTGTTTAGGAGAGTTAAAAAGATGTCAATATAGTATAAGGGTCTTCTTAGTTATTTCATTTCCATACAAAATTATTTATTTATTTTTATTTATTTTAAAAACAAGTTACACACTAACTTTCACTCCAAGTTTTTACTTTAGTTTAAGGTCACTGTTACACATTCAATGCATATTGTGATATTTGGATCGCGATACATTATCCGTATTTCAGAATTTTGGGTATTCTGCGACATACATCCATCAATATCGTGACACTGATACGTGTCAGATGTATTTTGAATGTGTAACACTTTTCTAAGTCTGTCTTGAGAGTTTGCATTAAAATGACCAAATAGGGAAAGAATAAAATATACAGGGAAAGTATGTAGTAATTAATTAAAACGTACCTGCATGTTGTTTCTTTTTTCTTTTAACTGCTGTTGATATTAGAGTAATTAGATCATCTTCTGAGCATTCATTTCTTATTGCATCCCTTAATGAAATTTCTTTATTGCCAAAGAGACAAACTTTTAAATTGCCATCTGCAGTCAAACGTAAACGATTACATGAACCACAAAAATGTTCTGTCATTGATGTTATAAATCCAATTTGGCCTTTATAGCCTGGCACTTTATATGCCTTTGAAGTGTCATTTGGACCATTTTTAAGTGCTTTAAATTCAGGCCATTTTTCTTGGATTATTTTTAGAACATCTTTAAAACATAACAATTTATCAGTCTGCCATTTATTTCCCATAAAAGGCATATACTCTATAAAACGTATGTCAACATTACGATCACGGGTAAATTCAACAAAATCACAAATTTCATCTTCGTTAAAATTGCGCATTAAAACGCAATTAATTTTGGGTTTGTAACCTAATTGTATAGCCAAATCAATACCAGCTATAACACGTTCCCAGCCACGTCTTCTAGTGATCTCTTCAAAACGTTTTGGTCTTAACGTATCCAAGCTAATATTGATGGCATCTAAGCCAGCTCTCTGCATTGGCACCAATAGACGAGTTAAGACCAAAGCATTGGTAGTAATACCAACATTTTCCAATTTTGGTATTTCTTTTAGCTTAGCTAAGTTTGTATACATAAAAAAAAACATTATGTATTTAAAACTTTACATACATATGAATATAAGTATGTATATTTTAAGAGGCTCTCACCAATTATATCAATTATATCTCTACGAACAGTTGGTTCGCCACCAGTTAAACGTATTTTGCGAACTCCTTGTTCTACAAATAAACGTGCCAAATAATATATTTCGTCTGTTGTTAAAAGGTTGGATTTCGGCTGTAAAGGGACGCCATCAGCGGGCATACAATATTTACCTTAAATAAATAATAAAAAAAAAATTATATAAAAATAAAGAATTTCGTAAAGTATAAAGAAAATACATGACAAAAATGTTGTTGTATTATGGGTTGAAGGGTGTCATTGAAGTTCATATCGCTCCTTAAATACAAAAGCACCACAAGTCAAAATAAGCAAATTATACAGGAGCGTCATTTTTAAAAATAATTTTAATTATTTGATGATTTTTGTAAAAACTATGTGCATTACATAGATTTTTTTGGTATCAAAATGTGAGTAATTAAATGGCCTATTTTTCAATAAAGCAATCTTAAACATACCTCGAATGGGTTCTCGAAAAAATGCAAATAAGTTAGTTTTGTATATAAACTTTGACTTCGACAACATTAAAATTTTAAAAACTAAACAACCATAATTAGGAAAATTTGAGTTTTATTTCAAACAAATTGAGCGTATTGCTCGTAAAGGTATAAAAAAACTTAAAGTAAAACATTAATAATCTTTTCCCAACAGTAACTTATGAACTAATTTAGAGATTAGCATAAAAAGATTCATAAACTCTTCAGCAACTTAATTCAAAATATAGTAGTATTCTAAACAAAAATAAGAGAAAATATCAAATTTATAAATGCAAAACTAACCTATTTTGAAATATTGTACTATTGCACATAAAAATTATAAGATACTAACGTGTATGTGATCTGCAACACAGGTAGTACTTTGGAATGTGGTAGTTTTTTACAAAAAATTCGTGTGCTCGCGGCGAATTACTGTTAACAACTAAAAATGTGGTCCTTTTGCGCGGAACTCAGTTACAGAAACGGTACAAAACAAAACTAACGGTTTTGGGCTTACGGGTGTTTTCGATCATAAAATGACGGCTGTTTTGGCAAAACATGAAAGTTTCATCGTTTAAGAAGCATTTTATGCAAAAAAATAATTTTTGATATTTTTTGAAATGTGTGACTTTTGTATTTAAGGAGCGATATGTCCATACATACATACATATGTTTATGCGATAACTTACGAGAAATTGAACTAATTTGAAAAGTATGAATAGAATCAATGCGAAACGTATGATGCAAAGTCTTGTTTTCATGTGTTAAAGGAAATAACGTTTAATTTCGGTTTTATTGTATTATTGCACATTACCTGACTTAAGAGCTTGTTTTTCATAAATGGAAAACAATTAAAGTTAATGAATGCCTCGAAACGCGTTCCATAGGTTTTTTTAAATAATTTATTTTTTCTTTTTGTGTATTAAAAAATATTTTGGTCGCCGTAGTCTAGTAAGTAGTGTGCTGGCTTACTAGGCGAGAGCTCCAGGGAGGTGAGCGCTCCTCACAAACGTTTCCCTCAATGAAAGTTAGAAGAGCATATGCTGATAAATGTAGGGTCAAGGGGTACTTATCGTTTCACATGCAACCTCTGGATACCAGGCATCCCCCAGGTTACTTCTAACCTGTGCATTAAATATTTGTATATGGCATAGATCTAAGAGGCGATTGTTCACTTGTCTATTAAGCAGAAGTGCGGTGGAACGAACTGAATTGACAATATTTTTTTATTGAGACCAAAACTCAGGGGTAAACCCCTACTATTGCTGTGCATTGTATTGGAATTTTTGTGGAAAGGACAGTATAAGTTTACTTAAATATATATATTTTCTTATATTATTAAGCGCCTTAGTAATGATATTTACATGCAACATTGAGTGGGTGAAGTTCAATTGTGGCCACATTGAAAGGAAATAAAAAGTGGATTTAAATATGGCAAAGAAGGTAAAATTCCGAGACAACATCATCCGTGGTACTTCCTTCAAAATATTGGCTTGTGAACGGAAAAAGTAGCGATTATAGAAACGCAGAGCGTTAATTTGCCCACTTCAACTTGGCGAGTGCTGCGCATTTCGACGAAAAATGGCTTTGTCCATCTCGTCATTGCGGTATAGAAGTCTGCACCCAATGGGCTTCGTGCCATTAATGGCAAAGTAACTACAGATTTAGGGTTGTCCACTTGTTACGACGGTTACGCAAGAGGCGTTAAATTGGACTCTAAAGACATCCGCTGAAGGTGCTCGGCTAAACGCTGAAAGAACTTGCTGTTCAAGGACGCAGTCATACGGCCAAGGAAGAGTCCGCCAAAGGCTACGCGGAAAAGAGTAGGCCTATGAAGATTATGAGGAAGACACCAGGCTACTCACGTAAGGCTGAAGCAAAAGAGTTTCCTTGACATGTTCGCCAAGGAAGGAGAAAATTTGCATCAGTGGCGCTTTCCAGTACGCGTTAATAATAAAAAACACTTTCGGAGTGCTCCAGGGAAATCTGGATAGGGGTAAGAGCGCGACTGGCATTTTGACAGATTTGCGAATGAAGACATTAGTCTGGGGCTCACATAGGAGCCCTGCTAATCTCAGCTTTCCCGTTGGCTGTCAGCGTCAAATTTATTACTGATGTTGGTTATGCCAGATTTGGTCGTCATTGGATATATTACTAATCCTCATCATATGGTGTGGGGCAGCACGGACAATAACGATTGGGATGAGTGCATTCTTGGGGGCAGCCTAACTCCATAAGGTCGGAGATGCTGAATATTACGTTGTGAATGTATTGAATATACCCTTGTAATTTAAACCTCGTACTCTGTTCAATTTGTTAAAAAGTTTAGCCACATTGGATTTTCCGTACAAAAAATTTGACATGCAACAAGCATACATACGGTGACCATATTTCGTAAACCAAAATACAGAACAAGAAAATATTTGACCAATGACAACTATAAAATGCAAACAAACAGCTTTTCATACGTACATAGGCATGTATTTATTATATGAATTATTTAAATGCAAAATTAACAACATTAGAAAAACAAAGTAAATTAAATTAACAAAAAATTAAAAAATAACTAAAACTTCGTGAGATCACTGTACTAAAGGGTGTCCCAACTAGAACGCAATTTTTAAATTTGGCGCGATTCGAAGTGTAATTGTTTGACATTTGAACAATTGTTATCGTTTGCTAGTAGAAGGTACGAGGTTAGTAAAAATGAAGCGCTACACGAATAAACAACGCATTCTTATTGTGAAATTGTTTTACCAAAATGGTGAAAGTTTTGCGGCTACAGTTCGCAAATTGCGCACAATTTGGGGTCACAATAATGCTCCAAAAGAGTCAAATGTAAAGAGATTAATTTATAAATTTGTCGAAATTGGGTCTGTTAGTGATGTAAAGACAACAACGCGCCTTAGACCAGGTCGATCGACCGAAAATTTCGAAGCTGTACGCGATGATGTCGCTCAAACTCCATCCACCTCAATTCGACACCGAGCTCAGCAAATTGGTGTCTCCAAATCCACTATGCAGCGAATTTTGACGAAAGATTTGCATCTTCATGCATACAAAGTCCAATTGACTCAGGAACTGAAGCCAGCTGACCATGGACAGCGAAAGGAGTTCGTTAATTTGGTATTGAAGAGACAACATGAAAATGCTGATTTTGCCGATAAAATCAGCTTCAGTGACGAGGCAACAATTCAATTGCTACATCAGTCATTTCCCGGTCGTGTTATTTCGCGTTTTGGAGACCAGAATTGGCCGCCTAGATCGTGCGATTTTAGATTTTTTCTTTGGGGTTTTTTGAAGTCGATGGTTTACGCGAATAAGCCGACGACGACTCAAGTCTTAAAAGAGGAAATTGGACGCTGCATTAATGAAATACCGCAGCATTTATGCAAAAAGGTCATTGAAAATTTCATTAAAAGATCGCGTGTGTGCAAGCAAAGCCGCGGCTGCCATCTGCACGATATCTTGTTCCTCATTCTGTCTACTTTACGATATAATAAAGTTTCACGATTTTTTTTATATATCTATGTTTTATTTAAAATTTAAAAATTGCGTTCTAGTTGGGACACCCTTTATATACATAACATACATATGTACATACGCATATACATAATTTTTAAATACCATAAAATAAAAAATAGAAATTAAAAAACTATTAGTTTCAAACTAAAAGTTAAAGTTAACTATAAAAAAAATTATATTTTTTACATATATATTAAGTCAACATTCAAAGTAGATCCACAGAAAGGTGCATTGAAACTGTAATACAAATTACAACTAATTTTGGTATTTTTGTGATTGAATTTTTGTTTCTTTTGAAGTATTTGAACCAGATAAACACAAATTGAACCCGATAACTGTCAAAATATATTTAAAATATATGTTTCTTTCTCAAAAATGCACAAACATATCTGTGGACATTTGACAAAACGTCTTCTTTCAAAATCAACAACTTTTCAGTAGAGCAAAAAAACAGTTAAAAAGGCTAATACAAGTTATTGCTTAGAAAATTAAAGAAATTTTGAACTTGGATATTATACACAAATACTTAACGAACATTATGCGACCTTTTTTTCCCTCTAGAAGCAATAGTTTTCTTTAAAACGACAAAAAATTAATTTAAGACTTTTTGTTAAATTTTTTTTGTTTAAATTTTAAAGAAAAAAATTAGCTTCCACCATACAAGTCGTTTTGTCAAAATTTTTTTGATTAAATTTGAAAATTATTTTAATCGCTTAAGTCAAGACAAGTTGTTTTGTTAAAATGGAATATGAAAAAAAGGTTGAAAGAAGTTGATCTGGAAAATATATTTGGGTTCTATTTTTCCCTTCAATATGCAGATAATTAAAAAATAATAATAAAAATGAAATACAATTTTTTATAGACATTAAATTTTTTAAATTATTCTTAATTCTCTGAAAGAAGTCGTTTTGTCAAATTGAAATTGGGGGAAAGTCTGAAAGAGGTCGATTAGTCAACTGCATATCTTGCCTTCCAAAGGTCGTAGAAATACGGGGATTAGAGCAAGAGAAGGACTAGGAAATTCTATATTTACTATAAAAATCTTAAAAAATTGTCTTATTTCGAGAGAAGACGTTTTTTCAAAATTCCACAGATATGTATATGAAATGTATTGCTGACTCTCATCAGGAGACTTTTTTCCAAAGGTGTTAATCAAAACTACAAGTACTACTTTGAGGCATGAAAATACAGAACAAATACAGAACAAATACAGAACAATAAATAAAATACAGAACATTTTTATGTTTTTCCCTAATGAATAATTTATACAGAACAGGGGTTTCAAATACAGAATTGTTCTGTATAATACAGAACGGATGGTCACCGTAAGCATACAACACCTATTTACGCAACAAATAACACAGTTCAACAAAATAATTTTTTTGTTGCTCATGACGAGAACTGATTTCATTTAGGGCTCAGAATTCCTTCTTTTTTAAGACAAAGTACAATCAATTAACACTCCAGCTGCTGTGCAGTGAGTTCATTGTACAACAATTTTAAAAGAGCGCTCCTAGTAATTCAAATATTCAATATAACTTTAAATAACCCAACACCAACGCTATATAAATTTGTAAAGTGTATACAGTGACGAAACTCCAAGAAAAATAACAAGAACAACACAACAATTTTACTACATTTAAAAATGTAAGAAATAGAAAGCAATAGCAAAAATAATTGTTGTTTTTAAGTTATAGTAAAATTAATAACATCTGATTTTTACTTTTGTAGCTATCATTTCTTTCATCACTGTATGCACTGTGGTAAAAACTCAATGCTAAAATCCTGCTCATTATAATAAAAAAAAACTTTTTGTAGGCTGGTGTAAACTTATTCTATTTCGCCCGAAATAAGTGTTGAGTATGTTATTTCGTACGCAAACAAAAATATTGCCAGGAACTTCTTGCAGTTAAGCCTGGTATTGAGTTGAATTTTGTGAAAAAAGTTTAGCTACATTTATTTTTCCATTCGAAAAATTTGACATGCAACATATATCCCGAAAAGCATGCATCACTTTTATACACAACAAATAGCACAGTTCAACAAAATAATTTTTTTTTGTTGCTTTTGACAATAACTAATTAAACTTTCGTTTGGGGCTCAGAATCTACATGTATTTTAGTTTTTCAGTTTTTCTTTTTAAGACCTGCACTTTTTATGCAATCCTTAACAGTCTAGCTGCTGTGCAGTGAGTTGAAATTATAATGATATATCAGGCATTTTATATACAGAAATTGCAAAAGACCACCTATAATAATTCGAATATCCAATATAACTCTAAATAACCCAACACCAAAGCTATGTCAACAGTAAACACTCTATTATAAATTCCTGCTCATTATAATAAAAAAAAATTATTGTAGGCTGGTGTAAATTTATTTTATTTCGTTCGAAAGAAATGTTGACTATGTTGTTCCGTACATGAATTAAAATGTTGACAGAAACTTGTTGCAGTTAGAAAAAATGTTGATATGTAGATTTTACATGTTTTTCGCAGCAAAACCAGAGTACTACTTTTGAAACATTTTTTCACAAACATTTCGTACGAAACATTTTTATATGCAATTTGACAGCTTTTCGTACGAAATGTTGAACTCAATACCAGGCTTTAGAAAAAATTTTGAGATGTATAGTTTACACATGTTTTTCACAACGAGTATTACTTTATCTACATTACGTCATGAGTATGTATTTTATATGAAAGATTTTTATACATTTTAATTTGAATCAATTTAATTTAAGTATTTGAGCCGTTTATTTTGAAACTGGCTTTGACGATGTCAAAAAGTGAGGCCTAAAATGTTGAAAGCAGTGATGAAGGTAATTTAAATTACGTTTTGATATTAAATTGAAAGTTAAAAAATAATATTTCATTTAAAGAAATTATTATATCCATGGGTAAGGATAAAATAACAAGATTTCTTGATTCTGAAAGTGAAGAGGAATTAAACTCATACAACAGATTTAAAAATGAAGGAGAATTTCAGAATTTCATTCTTCAAGAACCATATAAAATTTTATACAAAACAACCATGGATGAGAACGCAGAATGTAAAATTCTTGATTTATTGCCACGTCGGGGTAGACCTAAAATATTTGAGAATATTGTATTGCCATCGTTATATAAAAGTATAAGAAGCATCACATCACTAAAATACCGACCATAACTACTTCAAATCACTCCCGCATACATTCTATTTTTGAGCTATATGTAACGGTATTAAGCTCTTTCACTTTTTGTAACAAAAAAAATTTTTATTTTGAAAGTGACCTAAGTCCTTTTAAGGTAAGCAAGATCATATTATACACTTAATAATAGCGACTTTTTAATAGGATGTATAAAATTAAATCCCTTAAATGCGATTTAACAATTGCAAGTCAACCATATATCTTACGTATAAAGATAAATGAACTTAAGTCGCTTTCAAAATGAACCGCTCATATATTGAAGTCACCAGCTATTATTATATTGTTTTACAATTCGCATATTTCTTCTATTACTTCTTCAAATACTTGACAGAAATCTACTTCACTGCTGCTTTTTTTTATTTAAGACCAATACTCAGGAGTAAACCCCTACTAAATGCAGTGCATTGTATTGGAATATATGTATAGATATACATAGATACATAGATGTGAAGAAATAATGTTAAGCGCCTTATGTCAATGGGACACATTGCTGTCAATTTGATCACTCAAAGGCCAGTGTTATACCTTCACCTTTGAATGATCAACAGCAATTGTCCCATCTGAATGATGAATGTTAGTGGTGAGCATCTTCTTTATGTAGGTTAGCTGTTATCTTCCTAGAAGATGGCGCTGTACTCCTGATCATTCGTTTTCTTGGTGGAATAGGCTGGAAATGCCAGGGAGCGTTTTCGTGAAGATGGATTTTTTGAAGGTGGGGGGGAACCTCTTATTTTTTAATTTATAATTTTGAAAAAACCGCAAATTAATTTTTTTATTTTTCTCCTTCGCTGGGATTTGAATCTCGGTCCTTTGAGTTTCTGTGCACGCGCTCAACCACTATGCCACGACCCCCCCTTTCTTGGGATCCATATACCGCTACTATTACAAATTTATTGTTTTTGATTGTAGTTTTGTATGCACTTATCCAATAGTTGTAGTTAGAAAGTTTCTCTAAAATTTTTAAAACATTATATTGTTTTCTAAAATAAACAACAACAACACTATTTGAATTTGAGTGCATAATGTAGTTGTTATATTCATTAAGTTGTATTTCCTGTTCTTCTATATCTAAGTATGTATGTAGTTTGACAGCATTTCATACGAAAATCAAAAAAAATATCAGACAAGTTATCCTTATCCGATCACATACATATTAGATTTGGTTAGCGTTGCTAGGACCAATGACAAAAATTAAATTGGATCTCATTCAGATATGTGGACAAGTGTCTGGCTGTCAGACTCTTTATTACTGGGTCAACTACAGTCCTCTTTGAACATTAGTGTGCGTCATAGTGAGCATGCTTCTATACGTAGAGTGCCATGGTGGGATACAACTTTGCCAGAACTGAGGAAAACGGTAAGGAAGAATTTTAAGAACACAAGTGACTAGCAGACTTATAGAGTTATAGTTAATTTCCATTTGAACCAAAAATACTTATTTTGCGCAAAACACGTGAAACCGTTTCCATTGTGCTGTAAAGGTTTTTGTTTTCGAACTTTCGAAATTATGTTGGTATTTATGTTATGAAAAAATAGAGAATCAAAACGAAACCTGCGTTATACAAAAAAAAAATTGAATTGTAAAATTTTGTATTTAAAATGCAAAATAAAATAGAATTTGTTGTTGGCAACTCCAAATAACTGTAAACCGTTTTAAAATTATAACGGTTCATCGTAACTTTACATTCCCAATCATCATTACTTTTTATTATTTTTCCTAATTGTACCTGTCACTTGTTATTAGAAAGTTGTGTCGCGGTATTTAATTTTTAAGTTTATTCGTCTTAATATTAATTTTAGAGAAGTTTGCGTGTTTAATTCTCCACCTCACATGAACACAAACGTAACATTTGTGATAGTTGAAGTGTTTTATTTTTATATTTTTGTCTTTTTTTATTAACTACATGCAACTTTTTCGAATTTGTTATTCACATTGAATGGATGACTCATAATTGCATTTGTAATCATCACGGCGCACTTATCATAAATTGTCTGAGATTACAACAAGTAGAACAGTAACAAAAACAGGATGGCTTTTCGATGTTGGTTAGGATAAAAAGCTTTTAAAAACCCAAGCAAAAAGTGTGAAAACAAAAACAATTTATATAGAACGAAGAAAACATTGACAACTCTCTTCCCAAATTGTCTAAAAAAAAGTAGCTTCACTGGTATGTCAAATGCATATTAAGGGGTCTTTGTTTTGGTATTTTACCAACCGTGTAAACGCAAAAAATATCTGTCGTAAGATTTTTACTCTCATTTTTAAAATACGGATGGATTTTCATAATATTTTCTCTTTGATTTTACGTACGACTTGTATTACCGTCTAAACCCGCCTTTAGAATCATTACGCTATGGTAATCATAAGAGCAACACAGTGTTGCATTGACAATTTTCGATATTTTGAAACATTGCATTTAATCAAAAATCGTTCTAAAATAAAGTGATAACTATGGGAGTTTGCTAAAAATGCTGGTGAGAAAGTTGTTCAGATTTACAATGGCTACAATATTGTCACATATTGTTAGTGAAAAATTACGAGTCCCTGTAAGTTATGCTGAAAAAAGTAACAGCCTGTTTCTAGAACACGAATGGTTTCTGACATTCGTCTTTTTATATGTGAAACAACAACTAAAACACTCAAATTTGTTATTGTTTCTCATATAAAAAGACGAATGTCAAATACCATTCGTGTTCTAGGAACAGGCTGTAAGAAAAAATAAAATTTTCTTCATACATTTTTGCAAATATGTGTCAGAAAAAATTATTTTTTGCACAAAAAATATTTTAAAATTTGTTCAGTAGAGTCTGCACTACGTTATTGCTAAATATAGTTAAGCAGTATCTTTAAGTTTGAGTTAGCTGTTGGCCAAAAACTGAGGACACCTTTTTTTGGGTGGTGCAGTGATTTTCAAAATCTTTTGAGGTCCATAAAAAAAATTGGTAGTCAATCCGATCAAACCGAGAACAGGGTTTTACTAACTGTTGGTAGTACAATCGAACGTATACAGTGGAGTTCGTGCATTTTTCCAAAAGTCTTCATTTGTCGCATAGTGTTATCAAACATTCTTTTTTTTTTATAAAAATGTATTTGAAGACTTTGCAATAAAAATCAAACGCAATAAAAAATGTCGGAGACTATTTACTCCATGAAATTGCAAAAAAAAAGATTGAACAAGCACCGCCATACACATGTTAACCTGCTGCTTCTAGCATGACAAAAATCAAAATTTCTTAATTTTGCTTTTAGCATTGTCGGTATTGCACATACAAGCAGTTCAACCCGACATATGCCGGGTTTTTGCTAATATTCTATAAAATGCTCATCATTACGTAATCATTAATTTATAGTAATATAAATTGATTCAATTATTAGATATCAAATTTTTTAATAGTTAAGAAGGAATGTTTATGTATGCATGTATGTATATACTTACAGCGCAAATTGCAGCGTTCAGTTAATGAAATTCTCAAATATGTATGATAACGACCAAAACTGTCTGTTAATGTTGAATTTGTTAAAAGGTTGGGGGTTATCGTAGCAGGTTGAATGTCCTAAAAAGCAATGCGTAAAAGAAGCACAATATTAAGTATATTATAAAATAAATATTAATATATTTATTTACATATGAATGCATCTATTTATATAAACTAGATTTGTGTACCTTTGCGTGCCCAAGTTCATGATTACTGTTTGTAGCACTATTAATAAATTGTGATGAAGTTTTACAAACATTTTGACCATTAAATGATGACTTGCTAGAAATAAAATAACTGCCACTTGTTGGATATTTAATGCAGATATTGGCTATCTTTAGAATTTTACAGCCAGGTTGTAGAGTATACATTTTTTATTGTGTATTTATCTATTCTCTAATTATTATACTAAAACTAAACAAAATATTAAAATTGTTTAATTTATGTATGTACATAAAGGTGTATATAATAAAACTTCACTTACCTTTTGGCTTTTGATAATTTTGTAAATTTCAATGGTGGGCTTTATTAACCTGGTCAGCAACAAATGCATAACTGCCAGAATTCTTGGGTAAGAATTGCTTTTTATTATCTTCTAATATCTCTCTATTTAAAATTCTTGTTTAATTATACCTAAATCGTTGAAAAATTATATTTAATCAGCACTCAACCGTATTTAGAGAGACTATATTTTCAACTACCTAAGTAAATACATATGTAACAGTTGTTGTCTTATAAATAAAAATATAACAAAATTATCAACCGAAAATTAAGAGAAACTTTTTATGAACATTTGCTAAGAGATGGTTTTAAGAGAAATTATAATAAAATCGCACAAGTTGGTGGTGAAAAGGTATAACAATACGAAGACAACAGGTCATATTGTTTTTGCTTTTGAACCTTATAACATATAAAAACTATATGAAATACAAACAAATCAAAACAAAATATACTTATACAAAAAAATAAAAACAAAACTATAGAAAAACAAAACAATTTTGATACAACTATGTAGCTTTAAGAGGCTGGTTCTTTAATACTACCTTCTATTATTTTATTATGGTAGTAATTATATACAATCATTTTTATTACGAGATCAAATATTAACAGAAAATGTATGAACATTGATATACAACTAAGGCCCCTTATTACAACCTGTCTTTAAAAGGGCCCGATAGTAAAAATTAACTTTTATTAATGACAGAAATAAAGTGACCTTTAAATGCTTTTCGTTATTACAATTTACCTTTAATATAAGTTATATTTTTTAAATAGGGCAATATCAAAACATGAATCGATTACTTTCGGCATTAGTTTCAAAGACACCAAGGGCAACAACACGTATGTTTATTATAGAGTTGCATGAAACTTAATAATGATATTGATGAAACTTTTATCATTATTTTTTATTCATTTCGTTTCTATTCAAAAAAGATGAGTAACTATGAAACAAGAACAATCAACAATCGATACTTAAGAGATATGTACATAAGTGTTATGAAGTCTCAGTTTTCACTTGTACGAGAGCATACGAAATTTATAAATGTGAAGCCGAACAAATCTTGAACAAATATCGATAAAGATCATGCCATGGTATAATAAATAAGGTAGCCTCATAAATAAAACAAATACAACAATACAAAAACAACAGGCATTTTGTTTTTGGAAGTTGTACGCTGAAATGTCCAAATCAATTGTTTTTGTTTACAAAATTAACAAACAGGTTGTTTTTTTTTTAAATTAATTACTTATAAAAAGTTAAAGATATAAAAACAAAACAATGGTTTTTTTTATTAAATGGCAGTTATGCGTAAACGTTTAAAATGTAAACCCAACAATAAGTAATTCAATAGCCGTTGCATTAGGTTTCGAAGCAGCCTTCTATGTTGTAGTGGATATTTGTTCAGTTACCGAAGCAGGTTCTAGTTCCATTGCACATTCTTCTAATTGTTTTGGTTCTTGAGCAGCAGCAATTTCCTCTACTGACTCTTCCATAAATTTTTATGAATGGGCTCAGGTTGTGTAGGAATAAGTTATTCAGTCATGAAGCACACGAGGAGTTTCCATGCGATTTTAGAATGTCCAATGTATAGTTTAATTCTACAGATTATGCATCATCTCGGGGTAGGCACGTTCTGTAACAATTTCCCGTAACTGGTGTTTGTTCTTATTGGTCCCTAATGTAAAGATCTTGGTTTGTTCTACTGGTAAAACTGTCGGTATTGAAATCTGGAAATGGTTTTCTTTTTCAAGAATACAAATTCTTGCTTTACTATGTCAGGCGAAATAAAAGATTTTTGCCATATCCCTCTAATGGCTAAGCATAAGGTTCAAACATACTTCAGGTACTATTTACATAAAAAGGTCTCTCCAAACTCATTCTTCATTCTCTTCTTAAACTCTTCTTGAGGAAGTTCTGATAATTTTTTATTAAACTTCGGTATATCCATTTTATAAATTTAAATTATTGCAAACATTGGCTTTATATTAAGCTTTTAAACCAGGTGAAAACACGAACGATCGAAGACACTAATTGTAGCACAAAGAAAAATTTACATGAATGAAATCTAAAGAAAATTGCATACATATACATATGTATGTATGTATATAAATATACCTACAGCAATTTAGTGCAGTCACTGCTAATGGAAAAAATTTCCATAGTTACGTAAGTTTTTGGAAATATATTTTTAAAATTCCCAAAAGAATTCTTTGCACAATTAATTTTAAAATATTTTCTCCAAAATTTAATATTTTTCAAAACACAAAAAGTTGTTTAAATAAAAATATAAACAATTTTAATTCTGGTTTTTCGACCTTTATTATTTAATGTAAAGAATTATTCAAGCTTAAGGTCTTTTTTTAATAAAAATCGTTTATTTATTTATCAATATTTCGCTACTCCTGCGTGTAGCTTGAGTAATTCTTTACATTAAAAATATAAACATAAACAAATTTGACATTTCAACGATCCAAAGAAAAAAAAAAAACCAGCTGCCCTTGTGAGGCTACCTGTTATTCTTGTACCATGGATCGTGCAAGAACAATATGCTTTTAAGTCAGTGTTGCCAGATGTAGGAAAAAGAAAATCATTAAAAAATAATTAAAATTTCCCAAACCTTGCTTTTTCCTAATTATGGAACAGTTTTGTACTCTTCACAGGCTATTTTAACTTTAATATAAGCAAGATTACAGATTCTTGGCTTAGCGACTGCACATTTGCCTTACATCATATATTTAATAAATATTTACCTATACATAAATATGTATGTTTATAATATAATTTTAATATATTAAATGAATGTGCAATTTCGAAAAGAGCACATATCCGAATATTTAAATTTTACAGGAAATGAAAAAACTAATTATTTTTTAATGAGGTATAATAATTAAAAAAAAATTTAATACGGAATTTATTTTGGGTCTAATTTCTAACCGTAAATTACAGAAATATTTCTATATTGATTTTATTATATACATATATGTGGGAAAACTATAAATAATTTGTATTGTTTTATAATTTTAATTTCAATATTTATTTCAGGGACCGTAAATAATGATTATTGTTCGTTTTTTTAAATAAAAAAATCAATCACTTAGAACAGACATAAATAAAAATTTTTTGCACCATTATTATTACTTTTTAACAATCTTTGCATATCCGTCATGATTTTTAAATTTTTGATTTTTAAAGTTTTCTTCAATGGTAATGATTATTTTTGAGTAATATTAATAAAAATCAGCCAAAATCATTATTTTTGAGCAAAAGAAATAAAACTCAAAAATAATCATTATTTATGATTTTTATTTTTTTCGCTCAAAATAAAACTTACTTTTAATTTGCTTTATATATTATATATGAAAAAAAATAATTTTTGTGCAAAAAAATGATATTTTATATAACAAAATGAACAAGCATGTCTTAATATTTTTTCTTTTATTAGTTCTGACCAAATTTTTATATGTAAAAAACCTCAAAAAAAAGTCATAAATTGAAAGTGAGTTTTATTTTGAGCGAAAAAAATAAAAATCATAAATAATGATTATTTTTGAGTTTTATTTCTTTTGCTTAAAAATAATGATTATGGCTGATTTTTATTAATATTACTCAAAAATAATCATTACCATTGAAGAATATCTTTAAAACTCACAATATAATCATTACTGTGTAATTTTTATTATAAAACTCATAATGATTACGGTCCCTGATTTATTTATAATTTTCAATTGAGATTGTTTATTTATAAAGAAAAATTCATTTATTTAGATTTGTTAATAAAATTCAATAATTCAATAAATTCAATATTCTGTCCGAATATCTATTGTAATTCAATTTTTTGCAACTTTATTTTTTTAACTTTTAACACATTAAATTTTTTTAACTTTTAACATCTTTTCACAACATTTTACAACTTTCAACTGTGTAATGTCTTTCTTTCGTCCGTATTATTTCTTTTCATCATAGTTGCATTCTTTTCTACTATTAAGTGTGTTTCTTTACTTTTTGGGTAAACTTCGGGAAATAGAGAGTAAACAATAATTTCTCTCTATAAGAGACAAATTTGCCCAAAAGTACGGGAACGCAAAAAAGCAAATATTTTACCCATTCACATAAAAATATGAAAACACACAACTTTATGTCACACACACACGCATATTGAACATGTACTTTCGCAAAAACAAACGACAATAATTAGACTTATACATGTTAACTAAGGCAAAGATAAACTTTTTTATATAAATATTGAATTAAATTATACTATAAGCCTTTCACTGCAGGTTTATAAATATTTTTTAATTCAACTTTTGAAATTTTTTTTAGTTTTTGAACCTTTCATTTTTCTATTATTTTTTAAACAGCTGATTATTTGTTTACTTGCACAAACTAGCCCGAAGAAAAAGTACGGGCTATTTCGTGCATGAAGAAGAAGAATGTTACTCTCTCAAAAATTCTCTCATTTACCCAAATTTTGTGTACGGGAACGCTTTTTGGTAAAATTGGGATCCCGCGAGCGCCCAATGTAGAGTAAAGAAACAGACCTATTGTGTTGCTTTCTTTAGTACGTCAGTGTTGCCCTAGTATGTTTGTCCGTTAAATACTGCGTTATCCCACACCCGGCCATTCGACTAATCATCAGCCTCAGTTGAACTGCTCCCCTCATCATCCACTTCAGAATAACGCCATAACTTCATATAATCATTGCTTGTAGTTGTAATATTTGGCCCTTCGAATGATGCAGCTTTTCAAACTTCATAACGCCCATTCTGGTTTACCTTAACAATTTCATAAGGTTTCAAGTACTCATTTGCAAGCTTTCTCCCAGCAACAAATTGTGTTCTTCTGATAGCTACTAACTCACCAACTTTAAAGCCAAAATTCTGTTTTCTTTTACGGTCGAAATTCGTTTTATATTCTGATTGAATCTTCTCAATTTGACGTTTGGCATCATATCTTAGCTCTTCTCGTTCTTTTTCAAATTCATTGATTAGTTCTTCTTTCACAATTTGAATTATATTGCTGAGTTTATTTTCAATCATTTTTACCCCAAATAAGACTTCAAATGGTGTTCGACCTATAGATCTATGGTATGTGCTATTGATGGCTCCTGCACATCACTAAAATATTTATACCAATCCTCAGTTTTCTCAGATGATAATTTAGGAATTACTGTTAAAATTGTTTTATTAACTCGTTCTATTTGGCCATTGCCCCTTGGAACACCAGCAGTTATCAAAATATGTTCGATGTTGTTGTTTTTACAGAACTCTTCAAAAACTTTGGAAATGAATGCAGAACCTCAGTCACTTATTATACGTTGTGGATTGCCAAAAATTGTTCGCCAAAACTCAAGTTTATTCACTACTTCATCTGCTCCCGTAGTTTTTGTTGAAAAAAGCCATACAAACTTTGAAAAACCATCTACAACTGCAAAAATATATTTGTACATTTTAGAGGTAGCATCCTTCGGCCCCAAGTGGTCAATATATATTTTCTACATGTGGAATAAAATAATTTTGTTTTATCTGATGAATAGTTTTAACAGAACCAAAATGGCCGTTTTCATGTGCCTTAGTTATAATTTCTTTTTCCATAAGACGTGGAACAACAAAAACTTCATGGCCGTCTATTTCTTTACATAAAACGCCACCAACTAACTTGTAATTCTCATAGGATTGAGTTTTTAATACAGCCATAATACTTTTTAATGATTCATCCGTGTTTTGTGCTTTTATTAGCCGACATTTCAAATTTTGCATGTACATCACATATCTGGATATTGAGGGTAATAAATCGTCTTTTCTATATGTTTGTTGAAATGCTAAACAATCTGTAATAAGATCAAAATTCATACCTAAAAAATAGTGCCGTAACTTCTTCATGGCTAAAAACGCAGCTTTTATTTCCAAATGATAACTGTGTAATTTTTCTTCTGTATCTGAAGTCTTTTTGCTGTAAAAATAAACGGGGTGCCACTTCTCAGCAAATTGTTGTAGTAAGATTGCGCTAAATTGACAGCAACTTGTCTCATCAACAAAAAAAAAGGCGCATAATATAAAAATATCTATAAAAAAAATCTATTTATCAACAATCTTCACATTCCAATGCAATGCTCTGCATGAGTAGGGGTTTACCCCTGAGTATTGGTCTTAAAAAAAAATCCAAATTTGGATGCATCCGTATGTAGTTCAGTTCTGGCTTCTCTACAAAAAATTTTTAAAACTGGTTGACTAAATATATACTTTCTTTAAATTAATTTAACTTTTTATTTATTCATTTTTTTTATTTTATGTATTTATTTAATGTAAATGATATCAGATTTTTACAATTCGAAATAACTCAAGCGCCATATCATAAGCAGTGTTTAGAAAAACAAAGCATTCTCAATCGATTTATACTTTTGATTTTATTTTAATCAGAATATATAATTTTCGTTTGAATATTGCAAATAGGTCCCAATTTTATAACGTTTTTTCTCTCTCCTGTAAAGCTTTGAAAACTGCTGATAGGTTGTTTGGTCTTTAAGGTGACGATATATATTGAGATAATTTCTGGTATTTTGCAAATAATTAATTATGATGCGTATTTACTGGAAAATTCAAAAAATCATACAATTTAAAATTTTGCTTAAATTTAAAAGTTCATTTATTCAATATATTGTTTTCAAATTTAATGCGAGCAGGACTCAATGTTGTTTTATCACACATATATATGCGTGGTGATGATGATGCAATCTTGTCATTTGTGACTATTGGTAATGTAAATATTGAGGAGGCGGACGCTCTTGATGTTTTGGGTATGAGAATTAATTTTGATGTCCGTTGAAAAGATCACATATTTCGAGTGTCGAAAGAAGAATTCAAGTGCCTCGGTTTTTTAAAGCGGTGCAAGAAACACATCACTCCATCTGACCTTCTTAATATTTACAAAAACTTTATCCGACACAAGATGGAATACAGCTCTCATGTTTGGGACGGTACTTCAAAGCTTTTTGGGACCTCTCGACCAAATACAGGAAAGGGCGAAGGTGCTTATCTATCGATTTGTTGGAGTATCGGCAAAATGTGGCGTGCCTTTAATTGTTCTATCGGTACTACCATGGGAGGTGCTCTGATGAAATAAATGGCTTGATACCGGTTAATCGCATATTTCTCCGAACTACTTTGTGAATGAATCGTATGACTGTGTATGATGGTGTATCATAGCCTTAATAGTACGTTTCCACTTGTTTTGGAGCAAAACAATTTTTGGTTACTTGTTTTGGCATACATTTTTCATGTTCGAAAAACACAATCTAAAACTAGTTTTGCTCCAAAACATGTCGAAAATTGTTTTTGCAACACTGTGTTGCTCTTATGATTACAAATGCAACCAATGTGATTAGCAATTTCGAAAAAGTCATATTCGGCTGTATAAAACAATTTTGTTTGTATTTTTTTTAATGTATGATTTTTAATAGTCTTACAGTCAATTTTAAAAATAAAAAATTCAAATTTCAAAAATAAAAATCCAAATTTCACAATTTAAAAGCCAAATTTCACAATTAAAAAGCCAAATTTCATAATTAAAAAGCCTTGAAGAATATATTGTGTTTTGGAAATTATTCAAAAGAACTATTTCCTGGATTTTTTTTAGAAATACTTTCACATAATTCTGTATTGGTTATGGATAATGTACGATTCCACTGCGGTGAAGATATTAAATGTTTCTTACTAGCCAAAGGTGTCAAGTAATGATATTACCTACTTATTCAGCTAATCTTAATCCCATTGTACATTTGGGTGTATTAAATCAAGGCTAGATCGAATTAAAGCCCGGGCTGAAACAAAAGAAATGCTGAAGAATTTCGACCCAGAGTTCTTTGTGTCATACATATTCATATTTTTATATCATTTTTAAAGCACATATTTGAATGTTATTCTCACCAGTCTTTTTGTTTTATAAGCTGAAAATTTTAAATTCAACTATTTATTAAATTTTTTTATTGATTTTTTTTTTTATTTCGTAGTTGCGTCGAAAACTTGTTCAGTTCTGCTAGTGTTGTGTATTCCTTAACGGATGTTAGTTCTCACAAGAATACAAAAATTAGGATCTTAAAACTATTAAAGATCATACAATAAATATAATATAGATCCAATAAATATTTTTAAAGTAGGAACATTCTCAAATATGTTTATAAAATTATAAATCATTAAAAAAACAAATGTACATGTAGGGGTAAAATGTATTTAAAACACACAAACACAAATACATGTTGGTTGAAAATACTTATATATGAAAATTATATAGAAATTACAAAAACAAAACATATGTATATTTAAAATTATATAAAATTAAAAATTGAAAATGAAATTGTTGTTGTATAATTATGTAAAACTAGTAAAATTGAAATTACTAGAATAAAACATTAGAACTATAAATAGAGCTACACATTAAGGTTTAGAGTTAGTTGTATTTTAAACGTTATAGAGTGTAAATAAAGCTTTAACACGTTCAATGTCCAAGGTAAAAACTGGGGAGTGCCCCACACGTCCAATTTTTTATTTTTTTGCATTATCGGTGTATTTCGGATAAGCCCCAATAAATATAAATATCTTCATCTTTTAAAATGTATATAAATAGCTAAAAGGGTGTTTTTGTTAATAGCCCACATATGGGCTGTGGACTTCATAAAACAAAATCTTCTATAAATCGACTTTAGAGTCCACAGACCACATGTGAACTGCGAATATTTTTAGCTTTTATAATACATTTTCTATAGCGATTTTCTTTTTTTTTTCACAGAGAGCGTTATTCATCAAGACAAAATAAAACACTATCAATTAGACTTTAAGCCATAATGAGTCGAAAAGCAAAAAAACGAGATTTCCTCCATGTCCCAGCACATATTTTCTGTTCTGTGAAGTCCAAGTTAAATAATCGATGTTCTCTCAACGCTCACAATTTTAAAGCTCTTTAAATTTGTATGGGTAAACAGCCCACATATGGGCAGTGGACTGCTGGTGCTTTCCGTTCATAGCCCATATATAGGCTGTGAACAGTGAACGTGTTAAATCGCAAAGTAACGGTGTTTTAGTTTACAAATATCGAATTCTTGAATAATAAAATGAATTATAAAGGACAATTCGTAACAATATGTATATGAACTTATATATGGGCATTTCCTGGGGTAACGAACGTACGTTCGTACGCTTTTAATGTACAAAGAAGGTAGAAAAAAAACTTTTTCTAGTGTTTTTTTGTTTGCGATTTGATAGCATTTTGGTAGCTCTATATGCAGTGCAAAAGATGGATTTCATCGAGTTGAAGTTTTCATAATAATAGTTATAAACACATGGTCACGAACGTACGCAAAATAGAAGTCAACTTTGACTGGCAGTAGTGAAATGTAAAATTCTGCGAATGGCAACGGAATATTCCAAAGCGATAAAATAATTTTTAAAGCATACTAATGTAGGTCTCTATCCAGTATTTACACAATAAAATATCTCTATTGGTTTTCGTTTAATTGGCTTAAGTATCGGTCGCGAACGTACGGGTCGCGAACGTACGATATTTCCATAGGTTTTTTTTTGTATTATCACCATGCTTAATCCCATAAATATCGTCAAATTTCCTTTACGAAAAACGTAATTCTCTATTTATAGTGTGTGGTAACTAGTACTGGCAAAGTATTGAGTAATGAGTACCACGTATCGAGTGTTTTTACTAATTTTTGGGTACTTGTACTTTTACATTAAAGTTGTGTGGAAAATTAAAATTTTAACCAGCAAAACAAAACTCCGTCTAAAAATACATTATTACGTTATTACAGTAAAGTAATGATCAACAAGCTCAATTAAAAATTTGTGCAAAAATTCACTTACAAAGAATATCTTTTCCTTTTATTAAGAGGTGACACATACATATAATATTTTTGTAATATAATTAAGTTAGAGCATGCTACTATTCGTTTACAGATACTGACAAAAGAATAAGAAAACTTCGCGAGAACGTAATCCTTCTGATAAATAGATTTCAGTAAAGCACTTACAGTGTTTTTTAATATTTGTTTTATTAATAACAATTTTCAATATAAAATAATGAAATTTTAACAATATTTGTGATATTATTGTTTTTACTCAACAGGCCGTTAAAATTGTGCTTATTTTAGGTCCTCATCACAGAAAATCCAATGCATCATTCTGATACTGGAATATTCGGTATATATCATTTCACTTTTAAAGTAAAATTAGAGACATCTTATCAATTATAAACTCATTGCTTATAGAAAAAATTTACTTACGGTCGCAAACGTACGAAACTTTGCAAACAAAAAAAGTCTATTTAATGGTAACCCAGAAGTTACTTTTATTTATATACTAATAGGTGACACCGAAATTAATTAAAATGTGGTGTGTCTTTGCACCTATTGACGTTTTATGCAAAGCAATAACAATAAAATGATGTTTTCGGTCGCGAACGTACGATTAAAACCTAGACAAGAAACAAAGCAAAAATTTACCGTTAATCGAACTTTTTTTTTTCTCCCTACACATTTCCCTTCTTAATTTTTTGTAAAAGAAAGATTTTGAAGAAAGAGTGCAAACATAATACAGTTTTTGCATGTAAAATAATTAAATATAAAAATGTCTTTAGAAGTAGTTTAAAAATGAAATTTTATATATTTCAGTTTCTAGCCCAATTTTCTCAAGTAAAACACCTGAGATATGATAAGAATCCAATTTATTATAAAAATATAGACTCTTTTTTATAATTATAAGCAATAAAATGCTATGATTATCAACATATTTTTTTCGATCCTGGTTTACCATTTTAAGGAAATGCCCATATACCAAAAATATTGAACGAATATTTATTTCAGCCTTTAATACAATAAATTGTTTGCTTAATTTAAAAAAAAGTATTTTTTTTAAATATGCCCATTACTATTAAACTTACGAGAGCGGTTAGGAAACTTCTTAGCCTATCAATGAAAAAGAATAGTCAGTTTTTCAAAAATATTTTTATTTTTCAATATAATCTCTTGAAACTTCAATACACTTAGTCCAACGCTTTTCTAGCAATTGTATCCGTTGATTAAAATAGTTTTCCTCAAGATCGTCAAAATAGTGGTTTACAACTGTAATTGCATTCAGCAACCCAATTTTTTACTGTTGCATATGAAGGAGCACTTTCATCTAACACATTCACCATATCATTATGAATTTGTTGTCCCGATAAACCTTTTTTATGTAAATATTTAATGACAGAACGCATTTCTAATTTTTCCATTGTAAAAAAATCGCGGATGCGTCTTTTTCGAAAACCTGTTTCTATATGAAGAAGTTGCCAGATCGAAACAAAATTTAAATGTGTTCATAACAGAGATGGAAGTTTCCAAAACACTTAATTTTTTTCTGTTTATACCGCGCTTTTTGTGCTAGGCGAGGAAGTTTCCGAACCGCCTATGTATTGATAAAAAAATAATACGGGAAAGTCATTAGCAATTTCGTTTCTTGCTAACAAGGCCAATGCACAGTGCGGCCATAATTAAAAAACCTAATTGATCGACCTGAAACCTCACACTAGGGGGTTTTTGAAGTCGCTGGTCACGTATTCATCGTCAAAATTACGGCATTCAAAATAGCGGTTCCAATATATCGTCATGCAAAGACTTCCTAAAGTTTTTTCGTGTACCTTTTATACAAAATAAATGAACTAAAACAAACATTTTTCAAATTTTCACGAATGTTTTAATTTGAATTGAAAATTATATGTTATACACGAAAGTAGACTTTCGAATTATTTATAGTACAACTTGTGCAATTATCTAAAAAATTACACAATAATGCCCGTATTCATAAAAATATTAAAGGTTTATTTGACAAGTATTGCATAGAAATTTGTAAAATAAATCCATTATATTTTTTAATAAATACGGCATAATATTATAAAAAAGAATTTCATAAAAAAATTTTCAAAATCATTATTTTTTATCAACAGATGGAGATAACAATAAATTAGTAGCATCTGCTGGTAAAGATTTTAGCTGTTTAGCTGGTAATTTTCTACAACAAGAAATGTATGGGTCAGAAGCTACTAAAAATCTTTTGAACACATCCTCCATTGTTTTTTGACGATAGTTTTCCCTAGCAAAACTCAGGAACCTGCGAAATAAGTACATATTTTTTATTATCGTTAAATTACGTTGATAAATTAAACAAAAATTAATATCTGGAATAAATTTAACAAAAAATTATATAATTTTTTTTGTGCGGGAAGGAGGGAAAAAGATTTATGCTTTCGCGGAGGTCGTCACCTCGCATGATATGTCGGACTCGCCCAAAAGGGTATACCGACTAAAAACCCCCCTTATCTCCTCACCAGAGGAAATACCACCTCGGAACCACATTCGCATTACTTCAAGGTGGACCACTCTTTGGCACGGCCAGTTCCTTCTAGGTTGTCCTACGTCCAGGACCCGCACTTTCAAATGCCTCAAGGTCCTTCTTTTTTCGCCTTAGGATACGTTCAAAGTATCCTGCAATGGTGGTCCAGTTCGCCACGTTTAACGTCATAATATCAACGATATTTTCAACCGTAATTCTTCCGACTTCAGACACCAGTTCCGCTCGATAGCAATGCCAGCGCCTGCATTCGAAAATGGTATGCTTCGCGTCGTCAATCACATCTTCTTTGTCCTCATAAATGCAGAAAGGGGAGTCACACTTTCGTATTCGGTGCAGATATTTTCTAAAATATCCGTGACCCGATAACATCTGTGTGGTGTAATAGTTCACCTCTCCGAATTTTCGATTCATCCATGACCCTATATTCGGTATGAGTCTCGCTGTCCATCTTCCTCGTTCTTCAGCGTTGTTGCCATTTGAAGATGGTACCCTGCCTGATGGAACTGGTTACGGGAAGGCCTACCGTTTTGGCCCAAATTTCACTTCCATATAACATTATGCTATTTCCGGCCTCCATCAATAGCCTCCGTTTCGCCGGCAACGGTCCTCCGATATTTGCCATTAATCTGCTAAGTTGTCTCACGAACACCTGAGCCTTATCACTCGCATATCGAATCTGATCTGCAGAGGTTAATCTAGGATCCAACCTTAGACCCAGATACTTAACCGAACTCTTAGTCGTAAAAGTTTCGCCTCCAATATTCATGTCCACTTGCAAGGGAATATGACGTCCGGTTATCAACAGCAATTCTGTCTTGTGGGTGGCCAGGTCTAGACCGTGGTCACTTTACCATCTTTTCGTCCTCAACATGACCCGTGTGAGCTTCCCTTGTGCCTCGTCGGTGTTCCTGGCTGTGATGACAGCTGCAATGTCGTCTGCGTAACCAACCAGGAAAGTACCCTCTGGCATGTCCTCCCTGAGAATTCCATCATAGCTAGCATTCCATAGATTGGGTCCCAAAATGGATCCTTGTGCTGCTCCTGATGTTGTAGAATACATAAGACGCCTGTTACTTAGGTAGCTCTCAACCAACCTCAGGATATACTGCGGTACTGAAAACATATTTTCCAGTGCATCCAGTACATCACTCCACCTAAGACTATTGAAGGCGTTCTTCACATCCAGCGTTGCGAGTAAAACCACGGGTCTGTGAAGTGGCTGAATTGCCGTATAGCCGTGGCCGCCAGCGTCACTTCTTCCAAAGCACCAATTGTGGACCTGCCAGATCTAAAACCGTACTGTCTAGCGGATAATCCACCGCCATTCTCGATCGCTGCATCTAGTCGTGGTTTCAAAAGCCTTTCAAAAAATTTTCCCGCTGTATCCAGCATGCACAGTGGTCTATATGAGGATGGGACTTCCGGGTCGCCACTTCCCTTGCGAATTAGTACAAGCTGTTGTCTTTTCCAGATTTCAGGAAAGGTGCACTCACTTAGGCATGTGTTGTACATTCCTAGTAATAATTCTGGTCTTCGACTAGATATCTCTCGCAGTATCTCAGGTGGTATGCCGTCGGGCCCGGGTGCCTTTCCGGTTTTTAGGCCGGATGCAGCTATATTCAGTTCCTGTGTGGTAAAAGGAATAAACTCCGTGGTATACGTATCTCGCCTTCTCTCCCGCCTTACCTCATGAGTCGGGAAAAGCGTATCCACAATATTCCTCATTACATGGTCACTCATAACTTCCACTGGTTTTCTGGTGTTTAGCTTATCCATCACAATCTTGTATCCCAGACCATAAGGGTTTACTTTATGTCGTTGCGTAGCTCCTGGAAAGCCTGAGATTTTTTGAGCGCTATTGCTTCCTTCAAAGATTTCCTTGCCTCTTTAAATACTTGCGTTTCATCGGCGGCTGTTCCACTACGCCTTGCTCTGGTACACCTTCGCCGTAGACGTAAACACTCTCGTCTTAGGGCCGCAATGTTTTCGTCCCACCAGTACACTGCCATCCGTCTAATATTTGAAAGTCTCTTCAATGGCATTGCCTTCTTGCAGCCGCCTTTTATGATGCTCATGGTCTGACCTACTCTTGTACTTGCATCATTTAAAAATTCCACTGTGAGGCATAGTCTGTCGATTTCCGAGATAAGCGTGTTTACGTTCAGTTTTCGTACGTCCCACCTTCGTTTGCCAGTTGTTTGCTCATATGGTTGCGTTGCGTTTCCCGGGCAGAATGTGTATGATATATAGTGATGGTCGCTACCTGTGTATGTTTCCAGTACTTTCCAGTCGACAATTTTGTTCCGTATTCTCTCTTCGCAGCCCGGCCAGTGTTGATACATTCCCTACATTTGCGAAGATCAGACCGGTTCTAGCCGCCATTTCCACGATCCGTCTACCCCTTGGATCGCTATTGGTCATTCCCCATTCTATAGCTCTGGAGTTGAAGTCACCTGCTAAAAATTATATCTTCAGATATACTTACTTTTGATTGTCATACTATGTATTTTACTGAAAAATTCTATTCCACAAAATGTTATTTAAAAACTAAAGTAGGAGAAGATAGCAGCCAAATCTTGTTTTATTCAGTAACTAATAGTTTTCTGAGTAACCACTAGTAAGTTTTAAGGCAGCATACTATAGCGTTTTACTACTATATGGTTTGAAAACTCAAATTTTATATAAAAAAAACCCCAAAAAAATACATCCTCAAATTTCTACTGCTAAAAATTTTTTTGTTAAAATATTGAAGCTTATTAAATTTTTTATGTATTTTACTGACGTGTAGATGTACATTCCATTTGGTTGTTTTAGATTTCCTTTACTACAGAAACTTTCACATGTATATAACTTTCCCTGTGTATCTATAGTAATATGATGTTTTTCAGAAGGCCCCACTGCGACTGAAAATAAAAGGAGAGACTTAAGATATAGGACGTTACTATGAGCGGATTTCACTTCTTAGGGGATCACTTCAGCCAACTCAACGATGGAAAAACTCTATTTAGAAACTTTTTTTCGAATTTTGGCCGCAAAACGCGGTCTTCGGCCGCACTTTGAAAGTGAAATAAAGCCGTAAAGGCTTCGCTGAATAAAGTTTCCCTGCGAGCATCTCATTATCTTCCGTAGTGTGACGCGCGCAGGGAAACTTCATTCAGCGAAGCCACCTGCCGCGTCCCATGGAGGAGAAAACCCTTAAGAGCGGCCGCAGGCCGCCACGCAGAAATACGAAATGCTGTTATCAACAACAACAAAAAACAATAAATTGAACAGTGTAACAAAAGAGGGGTCGTGGCATAGTGGTAGAGCGCTCGCACAGAAACTCACACGACCCAGGTTCGATCCCAGCGAAGGACAAAATTATAAAAATAAAAATTTGCGGTTTTCTAAAAATTACAATTTAAATTAAAAATTAAATTTAAGAAAATAAGAGGTTCCCCCCCCCCTTCAGCAAGACCAACTGCAAGAAACCGCCCAATGACATTTTCTAATCCATTCCACCAAAAAACCAATGATCAGGAGTTCAGCGCCACCTTCTGGGAAGATAACAGCTAATCTACTGAAGACGCTCACCATTCACATTAAACATCCACCTACAGATGAGGCAATTGCTGTTTGATCATTCGAGGGTGAAGGTATAACACTGGCTCTTGAGTGGACAAATTTACAGCAACTTGTTTCATCAACAATAAAAAGGCGCAATATACACAAACATCTTTGAAAAAAAAAAAAAAAAAAAAAAAAACCTATCAACCATCTTCACATTCCAATACAATGCACTGCATGAGTAGGGGTTTGCCCCTGAGTATTGGTCTTAACAAAAAAAAAAAAAAAAGAGAATCAAAAAATATAAAATAAAGGCTTTATTGCACCATTGGCTAAATTTCAGTAAAGGCCTTATGTCACTTTCAAAGTGCATAAAGCCCTTTTCGCAATAAAGGCGTTATTTCCCTATTGGAAGTGCAATAAAGCCTTAAAGGCCTTATTTCGTAAGGCGTTATTGCACCCCATCACTTCAAACACTATGTCTTTAATGAAGATAGTTTTAGTGGATTTAAAGGATTAGTGTTGCATGAGACCCATAAGAAAAAGAAATCCTTAAAGGCCTGGAGATACAAAAACTTAAAAATTATGATTTTTAGTTATTATTGGTGAATAATAATATAAAAAATTATTATTAAACACTTCAATGATCGTATTATTGCTGCAAACAATATATCGTCGATGGGATTAAAGAACGCTGTAACTGACAAAACCTTAAATGTTCACCAGAGCCAAAAAACTTTTATAAAAGTAGAACAAATACACTGGTATTTTTCATTTCGCAGACGGCGTAAGTGAATTTATTTTCATCGTAGAAATCTGGGACCGGGACCAATCGACGAGTATTTTTTTCTAATAAAAATGATGCAAAAAACGTATTTTCGATTTTTTGTCAGTTACAGCGTTCTTTAATTCTTGCGACGATATGGTTATATTAAATGCAAACGGACGTAACTACACTTTTTGTTTTTTTACAGGAGAAGCAAAAAACCTTAAAATCAAACATTTCGTAAATCCCGAAAATCATATAATTTTCAGAATCGAGATATAAGGATTGACATCCCCATATACAAGAAATGAGTTTGAATCTAAGGTTTTCATATAAATATGTATGTAGTTGTGTCTTCTTACATTTAGAAATACACGCACTTGTAGTTACGTCCGTTTATGATCGTAGGAATCTAAAATTTTGCACGAACATGTATTTTGATAAAACGAACCATCATCAATGAAAAACTCAATTTCGAAATTTTATGTAGTTACGTCTGTTTGCATTTAATATGACGATATGTAGTTTGACAAGAATGCATTTTAAATAAAACTTTTCACAATTAATTTTTTTTTCCAGCAATTTTTGTATCGATTTTTTATTTGTTTATAACATAAATGCCAAATCAATTTTGAAAGTTCGCAAACATAAATCACTACAGCACAATGGAAACGCATTGACGTGTTTTGCGCAAAACAAGTTGTTTTGGTTACCTGGAAACGTACTATAACTCTAGCCATTAAGAAATTCTAGAACGCGATTTCTTTGGAGTATTGTAATTCTCTATATAATTCAATAAAAAACATTATACTTTAAATTATTTTAAACATGGGGTCTGATAAAATTTCTAAAATTGATTCAATAAACTTGATGTTATGGTTTTTATTATTAAATTATAAAAAAATTATTTTTCATTTCAAAAATTAATGGTTCTAATTACACTATGCGAATAGTATAGGTTCGATTGTACTACCAAAGATTAGTAAAACCCTGTACTCGGTTTGGCCAGATTGATTACCAATTTTTTTTATGGACCTCAAAAGAATATGAAAATCAATGCACCACTCAAAAAAAGGTGTCCTCAGTTTTTGGCCAACAGCTCACTCAATCTCCAAGATATACATAGCTTAACTATATTTGGTAATAATGTAGTGAAGACTCTACTGAACAAATTTTAAAATGTTTTTTTTTGCAAAAAATAATTTTTTCTTGCACTTTTTTGTACAAAATATAGAAGAAAATTTTTATTTTTTACTTTTTTTCAGCATAACTTACAGGGACTCGTAATTTTTCACTAACAATATGTGACATTGTAGCCATTGTAAATCTGAAAAATTTTTGTGAACATATCAATACAATCTGAATGTGTCTAGACATCCGAAATAGCATACAAAGACCACTTTGTACCCTAAAAATTTTGTTTTTCACTATTTTTTAACGTTGTATTATTGTTTTATTTATTGGGTACATTTAAAACATTTTTTACTTTTTCAGAAAGGTCAGTAGACATATAAAACTCTTCGCTATATTCATATTTATCATTATCATCTGAATCCTCGTAATCCTTTAATAATGGTAGTTCGTCATAGTCTTTAGCTTCCTGTTCTTTGCCTTTTACTTCCATCTGCCTTGTCCTTTTTTGAAATCTGGGTCTTCAAATATATTGTTACGTTTTTACCTTTTAAAAACGTTTTATTTCTATAAACCTTTTTTATAGAAATAATTTATTATTTGGATTCTAAATTACAATAATAAACACTTGATTTGATTGTGTATTTACTAATTTACTTTATTTACACTTAGTACACTTTACAAGTAATACACTGTTAAACAATACCACACGTAGGGATTCACTGTTGATCTTTACTCTGTCGTAGCTAAATCACAATTAACTTGATTCCCGATCTCTGCTCTGCCCTTTTATTTAACCTTTAACTACTGAGGCGGTGGTAAATTTTACCCTCTCTTTAGACTTGTTTAATTTATTTTCTTCGGTGGAGCGCTATCAATTTCATTTTCATAGTATCTTCTTATATTCCCATAGTTGTTATTTAGTTAAGTTTTGGCTGCTGTTGGGTTCGTGTGAACAGAGATATGCATGTGTTGGTGTAAAATTTACCACTTCTCAAAGAAAACGTGTTTTTTTTAAGAAAATATTTTACCACCACTACCAAATAAGTGTAAGTATTTAATGTAAAAAATACCACTCATCAGGATTGACGTTAGGTTGTTATAGAATAAATTTGACCACTCCTCCGTTTTATTGCGATTTATGCTTGTAGACTATATAGAAATTAAACGAACTTAGTAATTTAGAAATAGTTATGCTGCTTGGATAAGTAGGCGAAATCAGCGACTTTGATGGTGAAATTGCTGATGCAGATTTTTGCATTCAGGAAAGCGATACAACACAAAAAAGGCCTACATAGATTACTATGGAACACAATTATCAGTATTTTAGGAGCAGACTATGTTGCTTCACCTTCAGTAGTGCCGACAACGACTTCCAGGAAGCTATGCTACATAAGCCCCAATGGGCTAAAACGTCAAACTTCCCACTTTTACTTGCATTGTACCAAGCCTATGTGTATGGGCTGCAGCAAAAGCATGTGCTTACATTGTGCAAATACGAAGTTCTATGAAAAAAAATATCTCCACAAAGGCTGATCCCCATTTTTTCTTAAATATATAATTTTGTTTTCGTTTCTTTTCCATTTGTTATTTTATAATCTTGGCTGTGAAAAATGCCTTTTATGTTCCTGATTATCTTTTAATAAAATTTTTTTTTTTTAAGTTTTAGTATGTACTGTTTTTTAGTTTTAAGAAAAGTGGCTATGAAGTAAAATCCCTCTTTTGTTATACTAAATGTTTGAGTTTTTTATTTTTATAATCCTATTTATATAAAAATGTGTTTTCTTGTTCTTTTAAAAACAAATTATTTATTAAAAAAAAGAAATTTTGTTGGCAAAATTTTTTTGTAAAACCGAAGGTGGTAAAATTTACCACCACTTCAATAACTATGCCCAAATTTTTCACCTCAGTAGTTAAAGGTTAAATTCCAATGTGTCTAGAATCTAGATTTTTCTTTCAGTTTCGAGATCACTGCATATGGCAAAATATTTGTGTGTCAACATGTTAATTTATTTTTGTATGTACATACATATATGCGTGTGTATATCTGTAGTACATGCAGAAGTTTGTAGAACAGAACATCTCTTATGTTGTTGTTGTTGAAATGATTTCGTAGTTATTTTTGCAGCATCAATATACAGATATATGTGCGTGTGTGAGTTTTTGTTTTTACTGGTAATAGCACAAGACAAAATTACGTGGTTGTTGTTATTACTTTTTTTTACTCTAAAGTGTTACCATAATACGCGTTTTTCTTTTATTTTAGCTGTAATCTTTGGCGCTTTTTTACTTAATTTATTTTTTTCGTAACAATATGTATTTGCAAACTTTACCCGTTTTTTTTGTCCGAAAGAGACCTTTAAATACTGTTGCATTAAACCTTATGCTGTTGTTTTTGAAATATTAAAAATTTAATATATTTGCTGTCGACAACAAATTTTAAAGGATATGACCTACCAAAAACAAAAATTTAAACGGTTCTATTGTAATTATATGGCGATTGTTTATGCATATACACAAGTACCATGGTACACTAAATTTGTCTTGTTAAGTACCAATTTATGCTGACTAGACAACCGATTTCGGAGTCGACTGACTTGAAGCAAACATACTGCACTTCATCAAATCGAATACATATCATATATGTATACATACATGTATGTATGTATGTATGTATTTTCTTATAATTATAAATTAATAATGGCAGACTTTTTCGTACAAATATGTACATATAAATGTACAACTTTAAATTTTTGTTTGTGATAACCATAAAAATGTTTGGATAAAATGCTTCTTTTTATAAACATTAAAACAGAGAAGGAACTAAAAACGAACATATGTATGTGTAAAACTATTTATTATCAATGAATACATTTTTACAGAAAAATTGAAAATTCCCAACAGCAACGACTTTAACATTCCCTACAAATTAACCAATAATTTACAATGGGTTAAAAGCAGAGTAAGTAAAAACGCAGCGCAGCGCCGCTCTTTTGGCTCTTTTTTGCTCTTTGCGCAAAGAGCAAAGCAAACTTTTTGTTGCTCTTGCTCTGCGCCATTTTTTTTTGCTCTGCGCATAGAAGGTGCATTTGAATTTTGAGCTTTCTTGCTCCACTCTTTTTTTTGCGCAATGCGCAAAAGAGCCAAAAGAGTGCGCAATTGCGAATTGCTCATTTACTGTGGTGTAAAATACCTTTGAAGTCAGTAATTTTTTTTTTATTAAACTGGGGCCTTATCCTGTAACTGTCTAGAATATATAAAATTTAAAAGTGTAGAGGTAATATGCATGAAGTTTTTAAATTACAATAAGCCTTCAAGAATTCTATTCGTAGCTAAAAAGTCCTAACTCTAGTTTATATATGTATTTCTAGCGATAAAGTTTTAGCTTAGGAGAGTTACGTTGCTTATTTTTTTTTTCTTCACGCACATAAATTAGTACAACAAAATTTTTTCTGAAAATCACACGCGATTATTAAGCATTCAAATTTTTCTAAGTATACATATGTGAAGAATGAGTGAAAAAATTTTATTTTCTTCATGCAAATAAACGAGTATCATACATTTGTTTTTTTTTTTCTTAAAAACAGACGCGAATGTCCCCATTCATCTTTTTAAGTATATTTATGATGAAAATTTAAATCGTTAATACTGTATAAAGTCATTTTCTATAACGCAATGATTGACTGCACATAAACATTTTTTCGAATGGCAAATTAAAAAAAATTTGTTGCTGACATGACACTGTAGATCAGTGTTGCCAAAATATTTTCACAATTTCCCGTCAAATTGGGGTTTAAAAATCGCTAGAAATCGCTAAATAAATTTTTTACAAAACCGTCAGAAAACCGTCAAATAAATAATTTGAATTTACATTAAATAAAAAGAGTTATATATGGGCAATTTCAAAAATTTTCAACCATTTGTTGAAACTGAGTTCAGATGCTTATTATTTCTCCAGTTTTTCGAATTGACCAAAACGGTCAAAAGGGAATGGTAGGCCACACTAGAAAACTGGGAAATTCAAAATTTCAGACCATCAGTTCTTTATTTTTAAAAGTTATGGGCACTCAAACATCGAAAAACTCAAAAAATGGCTTGAAATTTACAAGAATTTTTTCATATTTCATCACTTTTCTACTTTTAGTTTTAAACTTCCGATGCTCACTGATATAAAATAAAGTCACTAGACTTTGTAGATATTTACACTATAAAAGTTATGCCCATACTACTATTTGGGAAAAAGTTGTACAGCGGTTCAAAATGTTCAGATTTTTTAATTTTCGCAGTTTTTTCTATAGCGTTTTTGCGCCGTTCAAGAAAATTGCATTTCGTCAACAGTATTTAATAGATGGTGTAATTTGCTAAAATTTGCACCATATCACGTCGATGTCAGGCTGCTAGTTGCTGAGAACGATGACCTCAAACTTTTATAGAATTGGCGTAAATTTTTCAAAAATGACAGTTTTTCGCGCCTGACATTTGCAATCTTATTTAAAACTGGTTTATGTATTGCGTGATCTAAACTTCTTAGTAAATGGCACCTCAACGTCAAGAAGGCGTTAAAATATTTTGAAACGCAAAAATTTTATAAATAAAATAAAAATTTTGCGAAATTTCATGATTTTGTTTCGCGTTTTTTTAGTTAATCAGTGGTTTAAAATCAATGTAAAGTATTGGAAATGAAGTGCGGCGGTGAACTAAAGATCATATATAAATACGGTTGAATTCGGTCCATATTTAGCGGGTACAGCGGCATTTTTCTTCAAACACATTTTGCTTTGTGACATCTGCAGTTATGTATAGATTCCACCGCGATTGACACCAAATGAAAGGTTTTTTTAAGCTTGATAATAAAACTGAATAGGCATTAAAAAATTTTCATGATTTTAAATTTTACAGATCAAAAAAAAAAAATTCTAACCTCAAAAATAATTCTTATATAATTTTTTTTTGTTTATTAAATTTGCAATTTAAAATATTGTTTTTGTGTAAATTAGTTATGCGTTATATAAACACATATTATGACAATCGGTGAAACATTCATATTTTTGCAAAAATTCGCGTTTTTTAATATTAAGAAATTTTAATTATAATTGATATTTTTTTATATATTTTATCAGTGCATTCATGAATTTGGACTGCACTGATGAATTTGAAATGAGTTTCATGCATCCATACAACATTTATTAAAATAAACCAACAAATTTAACTTAAAATTTTTTTTTAAAGACATTTTAACATAAAACATCCATAACTTTCGCGCCGTTTGCAATAAATGATTAACGCGAACTGTTTTGGTATGCTAAAATATCACCCTTCACGTGACCAAAGGGTCATTCGTGTCATCCAAAAAAAAATTGGAAAAAAAAAATATCAAAATGTCGAAAATTTTTGAAATTGCCCATATACATGGTTAAATTTCTTCTTACTTATACCATATAATTTAACCTTGGAAAAAACGCTAAAGCGCTGTAAAAACTCCAGATTTCACGCTAACCGCTAAAAACCATTTTTTCCCGCAATTGGCATTGCAAAAACGTCAGATTTGACGGGAAAAACGTCAAATTGGCAACAATGCTGTAGATATAAAAAGAGCATGCGCAATGCGCTACTCATTTTGCTCAATGTGCAGAGCAAAGCGCCAAATAAAAAATTTTAATGCGCATAGCGCAAAGAGCAGCGCTTACAAAAAAAGAGCAAGAGCCAAAAGAGCCAACAACTGCTCTTTTTTATCTGCTCCGCTCTTTGCGCATGCGCAATTTTTCGAGGCGCAAGAAAAGAGTGCGCAATGAGCAAAAGAGTGAGCAAATTCTTACTCTGGTTAAAAGTCAACAAATAATAAAAATACATTTTTATATATTAAGAGGAAATTTTATAGAAAAGCACAAAATGATTATGTAGATTTATTTAGGGCTCTTATATATACATATAGATCCTAATCTAAAACCCGTAAAAGTATCACTAGACACATACGACTTAAACGATTTACTGGCTGCAAAAATCTTAAAAGTCGACATATATTTCTTCCTGACAACAAATTCAAAATACTATTAAATTTCTTCACTACAATACAAACAATATGATTCACATAATATACCCCCTATAGGATATTTTCTATTGAAACATGTACACATGTGCATATGTATGTATGTATTTCAACAAATTTATTTGTTACTACCCTGCAGAAAATATTGGAGTACATAACCCATTTAAGTTTATAGGGAGTAGTTATAAAAAAATACTCGGCTGCAATGCAGACATAGACCATGTCATTTCAAAACAAGTAGTAATTGCTTGACCGAAGACCGTTCGTTTATTTACGAAAGCAGATTTTAGTCAAAAACGTAACTTACTTGACAACTCAAAAAATAAAAAAAGCTGCATAGTTTAAACTATTCCGTAGAGTATTAACAGAAACTAGTTTTAAAAGTAGCAACATGGAGTAGTAATATAAACTAGTTTTTAGATTATTCTTATGTAATACATAGCTGGACTACGTAGTTCTCGCCTAGGACATTGCAGTGTTAAATGAAATACGTTTTTTTCATACATTGGGCTTATGTTTGGGCTAGTCCTAGTCTTTTATGTACAACTCTTTACACGCGTGTACGGAGTAGTCGCATTTTCTGCAGGGTATGTACATACATACACATGTACATATATGCATATGAAAGTACTTTTGTACATGAGCATATAGTTTATCCAGGCTTCTTAATCTACATTGTAGAAAAAACTCAGTTCATTATAAACTTTTGCCGAAAGAACATTTGCATTAAATGGAATTATTCAGTAGTCCTAATAATAGATTTTTTTCAAATAAAATGAAACGCCAATTAAAACGTTGCAATATTAAAAGTGTTTTCTTATTTTCCACTATACTTTTAGTATTATATTCCGTATTTACTAGTGGCTATCATATGTATGAAATTGATGGTGTTATCAGAAACACAAAACCGGAAGATGTATGGAATTTTGTGGCTGATTTTAGTAAAATGAAACTTTTAAATCCGACTATGTAAGTATTAATTTTTCTATTTTATTACTAATAATATACCATGTCTTATTTTCTACATATTTTTTAGTGTAAATTTTAAAATTTTATCAGATAGTGGTCACACACATGATTGGCGTTATACTGTAGAGTATACGGAACGCTTATCTCACTGGCCATATTGGCTTAATACGGCTAAAGCAAATTATATAATTACTAAGTCATTACCGGATATTAAACCTGACGTGTATTCTATTAAGTCTAAGCATGAAACATGCTTTTTTCATGGATTATATTGTCGTAAGTAAACAAATTGTATAAATCAGGAGACTATTTTTTTCGAGAGTTTTTAACAAAGATTAGTAGACGTTAGAATGGAGTTAAACGAAATATATGTATATGTAAATAATGTTTACATACATCATATATCTGGTACTTTTTTACCAGCAGTATATAGATTAATGTTGCCACGTTATGAATCATTATCATTATCAAAAAGTAAATTATAACATAAAAACCAATTTAAATAAAATGTCCCTTGACAATACAATACCAAAATACCAATTTCTTGAATTTGAAAAAAGAGTATATTTACATAAGGTGTGCGTCACTATAAACTGTAACACATCAAAAGTCAAATAAAAACTGACTGGAGTAAGCTAGAGTTAAAAATAAAACAGTTTTATTTTGCATTTTTATTACAGATTTATATTCTGTATTATTTTATTTAAAAATTAATTTAATTTTATAAAATTTTTTATTTTATTCATTATGCCATCCATAAGCAATGTTATAGTGTTTTCGGTGATTTTTTCGGTACCAGCTGTCCATTTGTATCGAAAACTAGAAATGGTTTTGGGAACAGATGTACTCTTCTTTAGTTCTCTTTTGACCAGAGCCCAATATCTTTCAATAGGCCGCAGCTCTGGGCAGTTTGGTGGGTTAGCCTCTTTTGGAACAAAAATAACATTATTTTTATTATACCAGTCTATTGCGCTTTTACTGTAGTGACATGTTGCCAAATCTGGCCAGAAGAATGTTAATATGTTGTGCTGTCTTAGAAATGGGAGCAACCTCTTTTGAAGACACTCTTTGATATAAATATCTGAGTTTATTGATCCCAATGTAACAAACGATTCACTTCTGTTGCCGCAACTACAAATAGCCTGCCAAACTAGGAACTTTTTGGGAAATTTTGATAGTTTTTTAGTTCGGAACTCTTCAGAAACATTGCCTCTACTATCCGCTACATAAAACTCTTGGCCAGGAAGCTGCGCAAAGTCTGCAAAAACGTAAGTTTCATCATCCATTACACAACATTCGAACTTTTGAAAAAATTCTTTTTTGAGGAGTTTTGCTCTTTTTTTTGCTTCAATATTCTTCTTAGCATTTCTATCCGGAACTTTTTGGACTTTAAATGTTTTAAGGCCAGCTTTAGCTTTAACTCGGCGCACAAAACTTTCCGAACATTGCACGCGCCGGGCCACTTCGCGACCAGAAATGTTTGGAAGAGCCAGCAAAAGCTTCTCAACCTTTTTGGCTATCGCGTCGTTCGTTACCAGTTTTGCTTTACCTGTTCCAGGCTTTCTTTCAATTTTTAGGTCTTTGTTAAACTTTTTGACCACTCTGGAAACACATTGCCTGGTCACGTGGACTTCCCTAGCAACTTTTGTATAACTCCAATATGGTTTTTTTGAATTATTTGAATAATTTTTGTATGCACTTGTCTTTGATTATCCATTATGAACTAACTAACAAGTCAAATTTGACAAACTGATACATTTTAAAATCTGACACATTTTTCAAAGATATTGTGATTAAGAAAAATAATTTTGATTAAAGGTGAAAAAAGTTATTAAGAAAAATGGGTGTTACACTTTATAGTGACGCACACCTTATGTAATGTAAATATTATTTAACAATTGCTACAAATTAAAACTCAACAATTTCAAATTTAAACTTATGGCGTTTTTCTTTTCTGGAAAAATGTACAATTTATTTTTGCCTCTTGCCCTCAAAATGAAATTTTGAGTTCTAATGTAACAAAATGTAACAAAAAAAGGGGTTGTGTGTTCTTTAAAAAAAAAATTGCCATCATTAAGTGTAAAAATGCAACTTTTTTTCGCCCTCAAAAAATCACAGGGTGGAAATAATGCACGGAAACACAGCTGTCATTTTTATTATTTTTTTTTATTTGACATTCTTCATAAGCTTTTTTTTATTTAAAATATATGTATTAAATTTAAATTTCAAATTTTTGTGATATAACAACAGAACGACTAGTTAGGGGAACGCTTTTAAATTGACACTTTTTTTAAGACAACATTTTTTTTCCAGAAAAAAAAAAACGCCATTAATAAATAATTTGTATATTATTTTTATTGTAGGTTTGCACAGATATGTACATACACATGTATGTATATGAATGAAATTAATTTTATATCTATATACAGTGCACTCGCGGTAACATGAACAAGCTTTTGTTTACATTGAATACTCTGCAACGTGAACAAACTCAGAAAGCTCTATAACGTGAATCATTTTTTATTGCATATGACTTTGATATCATAATTAAAGCATTGTTTTACTAACTTTTATGGTGTGTTTAGCTTGCCAATGTTTTTTGTGTTGATGATACCACTGAAATCCATGACATTTGGCAAAAAAAAAATTAAATCTCGACCATTATTTTTTCGTGATCTCGTTTTGTTTAGTTTTATATTCTAAAAATTCAAATAACAAAATCATTTCAATTTCAAGGGTGTAAGTTTTATATTGTAAAATTATATACTTTTGTCATGAAATTCAACAATCGCTAGAGAAAACAATTACGCTAACATGAACTCCCTTGGTTTTGATTAGTTCACGTTACCGCGAGTGCACTGTATGTATACATATATATTAGGGTGGGTCAATTTGTTCGGGACCGAAAAACATGACAAAGCGTATAGCAAAATCGTAATCTATGGGAAATTCTAAGAACTTTTCCCAAAAAAAAACCATGGTTCTAAAATCAAAATCAAGCTTCCGGTTTTTTAAGAGAAAATTTGGTGCTCAGGTCATCCGAAAATAATGCTATTTTTTTTGAAATATTCATTGCAATTCGTGAATGGTTGACCTGTAACGCTGGAAGATTATTATTATTTTAAAGGAAATTTTCTCAGCTTTTGAAACCTAAATAATGGTTTTGGAGGTTTATGTCAAAATAATAACAGTTTTAGGTTTTTTAACAGTTTAACTATTATTATTAATTTGCATAAACCTCCAAAACCATTATTTAGGTAAATAATTTTCTATTTATAAGCCCAAATATAGAAATCTGAGAAAATTTCCTTTAAAATAAGCCCTCTTCCAGCGTTACAGGTCAACCATTCACCAATTGCAATGAATATTTCCAAAAAAATAGCATTATTTTGGGATGACCTGAGCACCAAATTTTCTCTTAAAAAACCGGAAGCTCGATTTTGATTTTAGAACCATGGTTTCTTTGGGAAAAGTTCTTAGAATTTCCCGTAGATTACGATTTTGCTATACGCTTAGTAGGCAAAAAAATTGACCCACCCTAATATATATAGATAAATATTCCATACTCGCAAAAAAGTTTAACAAACATGATATTCGATTTTGGTTTTTTAAATAAACAAATTCATTGACAAAATCGGCTCCATCTTTTTAAAATTTAAAAAATGTAATTTTAAAATTTAAATGTACAGTGCGAGCTCGATTTTCGCAACTTGGGATAATCTGGCCTGTTGCAATTACCAAAAAGTTGCAATTATCGACCACTTTTTATTGCAAATGAAAATACCCCAGTTTTAATAAACCGAAACAAATTATTTGTAAAACACAATTTTTCATTAAAAAAAAAACTGTTAAAAAGCAGTCTTCTTGTTGAAACATTGGCGTAGCGAGCAATTTTTTGTTTTAAAATGTGAAATTATACAAATATGTTAGCCCGCGCGTCTGTGTAAACATACATTTGCTGCAAAAAAGAAAACTGATGCGTATTTGTGTTTTAAAACGTGTTTGGGACAGCACTAACGTGGGAGAAATTGTATTGAAATGGGATTCTTTGATTAAATATGATTACTTTTACAAAACTACGTTGCTGAACAAGAAATGCAAACAGAAATCACTGTAAATATATTAAAAAAATAGTGTTGCACTTATTGAGACTCATTTTTGAAAATCGTTGCACTTATAAAGACTGTAATGTAAAAATTTGCCTGTTGCGCTAATCGGGGTGTTGCGTTAATTGGGGGTTGCGAAAATCGAGCTCGCACTGTATTTGTCATACAAAGTGCCGTTAAAAATTTGTAGTAAAACACTTTTTGTTTGTTTATAGTACTGCGGACAGCAGCTTATTTGTTAAATTAAAATTCTCTTTAAAAACTTAGAAAAGAATAAAACAAGTGTAATAACAAATAAAATACCTTAATAGTATAGACTATTATTGAAAATTCGTATTTGATAAACGTTTTATGAATATGATTGGTCACACCAATCGATGACAGGGCTTCATCAACCTGGTCCTTCCAACGTAAACAGGGTCGTCCTCTACGCCGACGTCCAGTGACCTTCGCATCGAAAACTTTCTTCGCTGAAGCAGATTCTTCCATCCAAGACGAGAGAGGTCTCTATTACTAAACTGCCTACTGAGACCGTAGTAGCACTGTTGGCCAGTGTGATTCTTCGTTTGATCTCCAGACTGACATCATTCTTGCTGGTAATGGCGGTGCCAAGGTAGATGAACTCCTTGACCACATCGAATGTATAGTTCCCGGCTGTAACCTGGGAGCCGATACGTTCAACATCCCTACTCGTCGACAACATGTACTTCGTCTTGCTCTCATTTACCGCCAGACCCATTTTTGCAGACTCCCGTTCAATAGCATTAAAGGCTGCGGTGATATCTCGCTTGGTATGCCCAATGATGTCTATGTCGTCTGCATACGCAAGGAGCTGGACACTTTTGTTAAATATAGTGCCATTTCGATGTACACCCCCGCCTTACGCAAAACACTCTTCATGACGAAATTGAAGAGGTCGCAGGATAAGGGATCGCCCTGTCTGAAACCTCGCACGGTATTAAAAGGTTCGGAGAGGTCTTTTCCTACCTTGACGGAGCAGCAGGAGTTGCTCAACGTCACCCTTCACAGTCTTATCAGCTTTGCAGGAATACCGAGCTCAGACATTGCGGTATATACGCGATCTCTTATCGGGCTATCGAACGCTGCCTTATAGTCGACAAAAAGGTGGTGTATGTCGACTTGACTTTCATGGGTCTTCTCCAGGATTTGGCGCAGTGTGAATATCTGGTCAATGGTGGACTTACCAGATCTGAAGCCGCACTGATAAGGTCCAATCAGTGAGATGGCGAATGGGTTCAGTCGTTCACACAATACGCTCGTAAGAACCTTATATGCGATAGGGAGAAGGCTTATACCCCTGTAGTTGGTGCATATTGTGGAGTCTCCCTTTTTCAGGATCGGACAGAGGGCACTGAGATTCCAATCATCGGGCATACTTTCCTCCAGCCATATTCTGCAAATGAGCTGGTGCATGCACCTAACCAGCTCATCGCCTCCATATTTGAAGAGTTCAGCGGGCAGACCGTCAGGTCCGGCTGCTTTGTTGTTCTTCAGTCGCCATATGGCAACCTTGACCTCTTAATGGCTGGGGGACGGGATCACAACGTCATCATTGATTGGGTCCGGTACAGCATCTCCAGCAGCGGAATTTGTATCATCATCGCTTTGCAGTAGATTACAGAAATGCTGTCTCCATAATCTCTGTGCACCATGTGCATCTGTAACCAGATTACCATGTTAGTCTCTGCAGGAGGTTGCTCCGGGTTTAAAACCAGTAGTAAGACGCCTTCTCTTTTTATAAAAATTTCGAGCATCATGTCCACTTCTGCACATCTCGATTTCTTCACGATCACGCCTTTCTTGCTCCCTTTTCTTTCTTCTAAATAGGCGTCTCTCTTCCCTCCTCTTCTCTCTGTACACCTCCACAGTTGCTCTTGTAGTAGTGGACTGCAACGTTCTTCTGTAGACAGCATTCTTTGCCGCAGTGGCCTCACGACACTCTTCATCGTACCATTGATTTCTGCGGGGAGGACGCTCAAAACCAAGGACTGTTTCGGCAGCGTTGCGCAGAGAGTGAGCAATGTGAGACCACTGTCCACCACTACTTTCGAGAGAGGATGGGATGCAATGGAGCTCATTAGAAAGACGATCGGAAAACGACCTGGCTGTCTCTTGTGATCGCAGCTTTTTGATGTCCAGCTTCCCTCGAACACTAGAACGTGCCATATTCGCTGCGCATATGCGCAGTCGCATCTTTGCTGCGACAAGATAATGGTCCGAGTCGACATTTGGACCTCTAAATTTGCGCACGTCTAGTATGCTGGATACATGCCTTCCATCAATCACAATGTGGTCGATCTGGTTGTTGGTAGATCGATCAGGAGAGAGCCAGGTGGCCTTATGGATATCGAGATGCTGGAACCTGGTGCTACAAACTACCATGTTTCGCGCCGCGGCGAAATCGATCAGTCTCAAGCCGTTCGGCGAGGTGGAATTATGGAGACTGAACTGTCCGACAGTGGGGCCAAAGATACCTTCACGTCCAACTTTCGCATTGAAATCGCCGAGAACAATTTTGGCGTCATGTGCCGGACACCTATCATATACATCCTCGAGCTTTGCGTAGAAAGCATCTTTGGCCGCATCATTCTTCTCTTCTGTCGGGGCGCGCACGCAAATAAGACTGATATTATAAAACTTTGTCTTCATCCGGATCGTAGCTATCCTTTCGTTTACGGGGGTGAACTCTGAGACAAGATGGCGAAGTCTCTTGCTAACTACGAATCCGCAGCCAAATTCGCGTCTGTTATCATGGCAGCTGTAGTAGATGTCACATGTTGCTTGCCTTGTACAACCCTGTCCTATCCATCGCATTTCCTGGATGGCGGTGATGTCAATACTGCAATCATTAATTGAAAAATTACCAGCAGTACCCTCCAAGAGTTTCGAAATATAAAAGGAGTGTATCAGTTTTATAAATTTAAAAAGATAGTATTTTATAAAATAGTTCGAAAGGAGTTTCATTTAAATGTGTCACAAATGTATGTTATAAGCACTTAAATGCAGAATCAATAAATACATTACACTCATCAGAATAGTGTTAAATGTAAAAAGGTTACTTATATGTTGCCCGTTGATTCAGTTTTAAACTTGTTTATATGTATATAGTATACACATATGTATATAATTCAAAATTGTAAATAGAATTCTTGTTGTAGAATTATTGAAAAAAAGAAGCACATAGTAAAAACAACGAATTCTCTAATAATTGCAGTTACTAGAAATAGAGCGTTACATTAATGTTTAGAATTAATTGTGTATATAACGTTATAGTGTTAATAAACGTTCAAAACGAAAGTATCTTTGTGTTATGGGTAGATTACGGATAGCAACTCAACTTGAGTTGCGTTGCCAGCTGTCTAGTTTGTTTAAAGTATGGATAATTAATAATATATGTATGTACTTATGAATGTGTATTTACATCTTATAGCTTTAAGGAATATTTATATCTTCTTAAAGATGCTGTTAGCCACATAATAAAGATTTAATATAAAGACAGCAAATAAAATTGGTCTACTGCAATACCGCCAGTTTAAAAAGTTTGTGCGGCTTTCAGGTTTTATGCAGAAGGTAATTTCCAGAAATCCCACGGCAACGATTTTAATTTCAATCCACGTTGTATGTGGTTTAATTTCATAAATGAAATCAAAAACTATACCTACTTTTTAGTTTTTGACTCCTTATGACGTAAAATACCGACAAAGCAACCACAAATATGCAGTTGCCAATATATTCACCATTTAGCAACCGAGTTGCCATCTGTAATACCATTTGGGTAACTGGCAACCCAACTCAAGTTCGGTTGCCATTCATAATAGACCCATTAGCATGGTGGAATTACTTAATTAATTAAAAATGGAATTACTTAATTAATTAATTAAGTAATTTCACCATGCCCATTAGTATACATATAACGAATCCTTGGAAATATAAACGAATTCTAAAAAAAAATCGTAACAACTTTAAGAACAAAAAGCTTTTTATATTCAATTGTTTTTTGTTTTTTTGGTTAACCTTTTTTAGCGGTTACGAAATGATATGTACTACATACATCTGAATGTATTTTTATTTATTTGTTTAATTTCATTTATTTATGTATTTATTAATTTCATGTTTATGTACATATATAAACAGAGATTCATATAAATTCATAATTAATGCATATGTTTTGATAAAAATATTGGTCTGTTTCATTTTTTATTTTTTTATTTTTGTTTTATATTTTAGTACATGCTGAAAGTGACTTTAAATTTGCTGCAGTATCTAACGACACTTACTGTGCAGAAAAAATACAATATGAATGTCCACCATTTTTAAAAAATGCATGCAAACGTGAATTAGAATACCAACGTAAGGCTATTATGCATAATTTAACTTCTATATTTAATAAAAAAATTAAAAGTTTGTATTTTTAAAAGAATTTTATTTAGAATTATGTTTTTAAATTCAACAATAGATTAATTTCAAAGTAAAGATCTTAATTATAATATATTCAATTAAAACAACACATTTTTATACAAAATTTTTGTGATTTTTTTAAATAAATGAAGATTTGAACTATTATTATTATTTGGTTATTTTTAGTTCACATAATTACTCGTAGGTTTTTAATAAGCATACGTTCAATTTCTTTTTTATAAAAGTTTTGAGTTTAAAAACTAATTTACATTTCAGCGAAATTATTGCAAATATTAAAAGTAAGATATATGTTATTTATAATTTGTATGAAGGTTTAAATGTTTCTAAGAAGTTAAACTTAAAGCATGATCGTTTATAATATCACATAAATATTAAACGATCCTATGATGTTTTTAAGAGGTTACCAGTATATACATATATGTATGTATTTTTATATATGTATGTATATCTATATATGTACATATATATACTCCATTAGAAATATAAGTACACTTTGGGTGGGATTAAAAGTATTTTTCGAAAAAATTTTAAATTTAAGGATTAGATTACTTGAATACAATAGATTTCCGTTTTTGTGTAAGTCCTATTTAAAAATTAAATTTTTAAGGTAAAAACTTATATTTGTAGCTATCTTTCTTTGTTTAAACTAAAGAAATATGCTAATGATAGACAAGTCGGTTAATTTATTATTTTGACGTAGAAATAATAATAAAGAAAAAAATTTTGTAATTAATAAAATAAATCCCGTCCTCAAATACACACAATTATATCTATTTGGTAAATGATAAATCTAATCTACGTCTTTTAAGTATTCTTTTACCTGGAGGTGCTGTTTTTGGTACGTTTTTTTCTTGACAACCTTCCGGGTCCATTTGTTTCGTTGGTGTCTTTTTTGAGTTTGAACTTTTTGATTTGCTTACAGTTTGAGACTGATCAGAAGGTTTAGTAAACCATTTAGTTAGCTTGGTAGTCTGTGTAGTAGAAGAACATTTTCCCTTAGGTGATTTTTTTATATTAGCAATATACGTAGAAGACATTTGAGATCGTTTATTAGGAGTACCTGCCTCCATATGCCCGTTGCCGCCACTGTTACCACTATTGGGTGTCACTTCATCTTGTGAAGCTGGACAAGCGTTCTGGTGTGAGTTTCCTATTAAATAGTTTGTTATCTTATTATGTTGTTTCGTATTTGTCTTCTGTGTATGCTGTACTGGTGATATGTCACCATTTGAATGCAAACGCATAACACTTCCGAACGTTCCGTTATTAGAAATTTCAAAGATTTCATCGTCTTGTAAAACAGAAGAAGAAAAAGAACATTTGCGTTTCTGCTGTTGTTCTTGAATATTACGTGCCTCTGTTATAGCTTCTATGGGATGTGAAGGCAATATTGAAGATTGAGGTTTTGATCCACTGCGAGGTGATTTTTTTGTCGGCGCTGTAATTGATTTTTCATTAAATTGTTTTTGTTTCTTATTTGAAGGTTCAAACATTTTTTCTAATATATCCAAACAACTCCGTTGATCTCGATAATAGTTTTTCGAATTTGGTAGTTGTTTGTCAGTGTTATTATTTTTGGTAGACGCGTAGTGCTGTTGAAGTTGCTTCACTTCTGAACCAAAAATTTTAAATCCCTCGAATGGTGTATTTGGTTCTTCACTCTCAATAGGCGGTTGTGTGCATGGCAATTGTATTAAATCTGAACAATTACTAAAGAGATCTGGAGACTTGGCACCTGAGCGTGTATTTTGCTGAGGCAGCAACTCAGAGAAACTTGAAACTTTACTTGACTTTCTAATCGTTGACTGTTGTACTCTTCGGGGTTTTAAAGCACGAGTTCGACGGCTTGTCATTGACAATTGGGTCGATGAAGATTGAGATGTGCTGTTCTCGTTCTCTGAACTTGAAAGATATATATATTGATCCCGTTTTTTAGAAACTGCGTTAGATGGATTTAGTGGTGGCACAAATATAACATCAGATTCTGCTAAAAATCCAGCAGATTGTGTCAATGATGAAGGTAAGAGTGAATTTTTTGTTGCGTTTGGTGTGGGTGGCACTAAAAATTCCGATGGTTTTTCTATAACATTATCGAAAACTTCCACATCACTTAATCTTTGTGCGCATTGTATTAATTCATAATCCTGGGAACTTCTTTGTGATATTACAGAAATTTGAGTATTATTTCCGTTTGATGTAGAACTTCTATCTGCATCCTTCATTCTAGACTTCTTTAAGGCAGCCGCTGCTTTTTGTGTTGATTTGTCGGTGAATTTTTTTTTCGACTTAACTATTTTATCAATCTGTAGTGACAAGTTTTTAGTTAAATATTTACTACCACCTGCAGATCTAGTTAAACGTTGCATACTGCGTGTTTGCTTATTATGTATACCCGACGGAGTAATTTCAAATTCTCGTTTTAAACGCACTTTTGCACTATTTATCCTTTTAGTGAAAACATTAGAGCTTGGTCGCTTTGCTAGTGGGTTTTCATCTAAAACTTCCACTTTTATATACACATTATTATCTGGAATAGCATTGAAGGAGTCTTCTGTACATTTTGTTTTTTCTAACGTGACATCTGTGAAATTTTTGTTCTTGTGAAGATTTTGTTGTACATCAGTTTTTTCTTCTACTAATGTGATGTTTGATCTTTTATTCGTAGAATTTACATTTGTATTTGATTTGATAGAAGAAGAACTAACATTGTCTTTCGTTGATGTTTGTTTTAAATTGGGTGTTGTGCATTGTTCTTTACCAGTAAGTTTTTTTTTATTTTCATTTTCCTTAGCAGATGTTTGTGAATTAAATTGTATGCCTATATTTTTATCACTTGTATTCGAATTCTTTTGATTTATGTTGTTATTTACTTGATACTTTTTAACGTCATTTAACTTATCATTTGTACTATTTCTACTTGATATAATTTTATTTACAACTTTGTTGTTTCTTTTATCTTTAACTTTTTTAGCTGACGGATTTAATTCTTCTTGTTTTGCGTGTCTAGTTAATCTTCTCGTTGTGGGCTCAAGTTTAAGTGTATCCACAATGTCTTCCTCTAGTTTATCTAATTCAGTTCGTTTTTTGGATCGTTTTTGTTCTCTATTTTTCTTTTTGACCTTTGATTCTTCAACTATACCGCATTTTTCGCTAATTTGGATTTTTTGTAAACTTGTGTAATTATATTCATTATTTCTGTATTGTTCACTCTTCTCTTCACTAGACAAATCAACAATTTCAATTCCATCAATAGGATCATCACATATTTGGGGTAAATCTTCAGTATCTGAATCAGATTCAACCAGTAAAGGAGACATTAAAACAGGCTCGTCAGAGTTTTCTCTAGTATCGGCATTTTTTTCTGTAATTGCCAGGGATGTGTCATTTATTAAGGCCACTTCATCATCAACGTTGTATATTATTTCTTTTTCTTTCAAATTATTCAACATTTCTTGTTCCCTTTGTTGTAAGCGTTTTTCTTCCTCCTGTTGAAATTTTAAATGTTCTTTCCTCCTTTGCCTACAGTATTCTTCAAACAACTCTTGAGTATCTTTTATATGTTCATCACCGCGTTGTTGGTTATTTATATATTCTACGCTACTGCTCTCCGAGTTTGTAGCATTTTGTTTTTCGCGCCATAGATCTAAATTAATTTTATAACGATCTTCCTTTACCAGAGGCAAAACAGATTCGTACTGGTGACAATAGCGTCGTAAGCGAAATCCTCTAAAAAAAAACTTATTTATTAGATCACTCAATTATATCATTAAATTTATGTCAAACTTACTTGCAATAGTCCGCCAATCTTTCACGTTTACAAAAATATTCTTCCAAATCTACTCTTTTGTATGTTAATTCTTTAACATCTGGAAGCTTAAATTTCTCCTCAAATGTTTTAAAGCTGAAATATTGAGAATCCAAACGGCCACCTAGTCTGAGCACATTGTGTAAAAGTTTTAAATCACTCTGTAAGAAAAAAATTCGTTTATAACATGTTTATAAATTATAAGCTGGTAAAAATCAATAATTTCTTACTGTTATATCCACACTGGAAATCAATATATTTATTTTACGTTCATAATGCTTCAGTAACATGGAAGTACAAAAACTATTATTCAACATTTGTCCACGATTATCGAGTATGATAAAATCAAATTTTAATTTACTTAAATCACCAATGGTTCTTAGAGTGCTCCATTTCGCTATGTATATATTATGCGGAGAATCTGTAGAATCTAAATAGGAAGAAGAAATGGTAATTATGCACTAGTTTAGCTTTTATTTATAAGAACTTAGTGGAACAGTAATATAATATAAATTAGTTAACTTAAATACAATTAAATTCAATATAGATTTAATCTACATAAGTTAAAAGATATATACACAAGTTCGAATGCCCTCTAAATTTGTGGTAAAAAATGTTTTACTGATAAAATTTAACTAATATCCATAAAATAAATATTGCAATTTGTACATAGAACAGCAGAAAGAATGATTTCCAGTACATAGGTACGAATGTTAAATGTAAAATTATTTATAGACCACAACCTCATTACTTATTCAAATTGTTTTTATATATAACAGTTTTTTTTTAGGGTTTATAATATTAATTAAAAACTAATTGTGTGCGCCTTAATGAGATTCGGGTCCTGATTTATACATATGTATGTATATACATAAATACATACATAAGATGTGCGTCACTATAAACTGTAACACATCAAAAGTCAAATAAAAACTGACTGGAGTAAGCTAGAGTTAAAAATAAAACAGTTTTATTTTGCATTTTTATTACAGATTTATATTCTGTATTATTTTATTTAAAAATTAATTTAATTTTATAAAATTTTTTATTTTATTCATTATGCCATCCATAAGCAATGTTATAGTGTTTTCGGTGATTTTTTTGGTACCAGCTGTCCATTTATATCGAAAACTAGTAATGGTTTTGGGAACAGATGTACTCTTCTTTAGTTCTCTTTTGACCAGAGCCCAATATCTTTCAATAGGCCGCAGCTCTGGGCAGTTTGGTGGGTTAGCCTCTTTTGGAACAAAAATAACATTATTTTTATTATACCAGTCTATTGCGCTTTTACTGTAGTGACATGTTGCCAAATCTGGCCAGAAGAATGTTGATATGTTGTGCTGTCTTAGAAATGGGAGCAACCTCTTTTGAAGACACTCTTTGATATAAATATCTGAGTTTATTGATCCCAATGTAACAAACGATGCACTTCTGTTGCCGCAGCTACAAATAGCCTGCCAAACTAGGAACTTTTTGGGAAATTTTGATAGCTTTTAGTTCGGAACTCTTCTGAAACATTGCCTCTACTATGCGCTACATAAAACTCTTGGCCAGGAAGCTGCGCAAAGTCTGCAAAAACGTAAGTTTCATCACCCATTACACAACATTCGAACTTTTAAAACTTTTTGGACTTTAAATGTTTTAAGGCCAGCTTTAGCTTTAACTCGGCGCACAAAAGTTTCCGAACATTGCACGCGCCGGGCCACTTCGCGACCAGAAATGTTTGGAAGAGCCAGCAAAAGCTTCTCAACCTTTTTGGCTTTCGCGTCGTTCGTTACCAGTTTTGCTTTACCTGTTCCAGGCTTTCTTTCAATTTTTAGGTCTTTGTTGACCTTTTTGACCACTCTGGAAACACATTGCCTGGTCACGTGGACTTCCCTAGCAACTTTTGTATAACTCCAATATGGTTTTTTTTGAATTATTTGAATAATTTTTGTATGCACTTGTCCTTGATTATCCATTGTGAACTAACTAACAAGTCAAATTTGACAAACTGATACATTTTAAAATCTGACACATTTTTCAAAGATATTGTGATTAAGAAAAATAATTTTGATTAAAGGTGAAAAAAGTTATTAAGAAAAATGGGTGTTACACTTTATAGTGACGCACATCTTATATGTACCCTGTCAGCAATTGGAAGATTACTTGCTCATAAATCACCAAAATGAGTCTTTTAAGACTCCCTTAGGTGATCAAAAACTGATTAAATGTGCGGAATCATAAAATAATCGTGCAGACGTTCGAAATACGACTGCTTTTATAATTATTTTGCGTCGTATTTTATTGTTTTCTTCTGCATTTCGTTACAATGGGATTTATTTTATTTGAAAGAATAAGAGTTATGCAATTATTGTGATGTCGTGGTAAGACGCTCGCACAGAAATTCAAACGACCGAGGTTCAATCCCAGCAGAGGGTAAAAATTATAAAATAAAATTTAAGTTATTTCTAAATTATAATTTAAAAAAATAAGAAGAAGTTCTTCTTCAAGAAACCGCTCCTTACATTACATTCCAGCCTATTCCACCAGAAACTTGTCTCATCAATAAAAAGGCTCATAATATACATATAAAAAAAGGAATTCCTTCAGTTGAGCTTGATGAATTTATTTTTGTGTTTGTTTTTTACATTTTTAAACAAAATACAATATTTTTATTATTGTAAAGATAATAAAAAGACAAGTAAAACTCGTTTAGTGTGCGGAGTCCCAAATGACTCGTTCAGGGGAGTCGCGGCAAGGGTACATTTTTCTCCCGACAAGACATTCATTTTCGACTCATAAATGAGCTCATAAGTGACTATTTTAATCGCCCAGAGGAGTCAAAAAAGACTCATAATTGACCAAAAATGCTGACTGGGTACATTATGTATGAATTGCTAAAAATAGGATATAAGCAATTCTGACAACAATTCTAGGAATATTTAGATTTATATATTCTTTTTAAAAAACTTGTTGAAGAATGAAAGAAGGCTATCAAATTCCTATATCTTTAAGAAACCCAATCATCAAAATTTGTAAAAACCATTTTATTAGATTATTTTATTTTCATATGAACCAGTTATAAATGCAAATGTTCCCAGTACCAGTTGAATCTCTATCATTACAAACTTCAAGCATTTTATTAAGGTTGTGTTCACTAAAAGCCATAGGGAATTCAATTTTTTATATACAGAAACTCATTCTTCATGGCTATACATACAGACGGCCTGCATCAGTGTGGACGCACATTAATCTGAAATGTGTTAGATGTCTATGAATATGTATGCTGACAATGTAAACGTTTATCTTTCCTATAATAATTTCATTGAGCATGCTTATATTCAAAGTAATCTCGACGACTTCCTTTTATGGATCAAGTATAACATTTTGGAGCTGAATATTAAAAAGTTTAAATGCATGCGATTTTTAAGAGGTAATTTTATTGGTATTAATTATTAAATTGGTGGACATCAATTGGAGTCAGTAGACTCATTTATTGATCTTAGTATATTACTGGATAGAAAACTTAACTTTAATGATCATATTACTATGGCTGTAAATAAAGCTAGATAGATGGCTTTATTAAGCGGTGGGCAAGAGTTTTATGATCCGTATATTACTGAACAGCTGTTTGTTACACTCGTCAGACCTATTTTAGAGTATGGTACAACGTTCATAGTGACCATATCGAATCTGTGGAAAACAATTTTTGTTGTTTTGTTTGTGTGGTCTTCGATGTAACTACACTGATTTGCCTTCATATGCGAGAAGACTGGCATTAATAAGGCTTTCTACCCTTCAGAGTCGACGTATTATATTAATATATCATTTATGATTAATCTGATCAGTGGGAATATATGCTGTGAATTTCTTTTAAATTCTGTTTAATTCAATATTCCTTGTCGTAATTCACGTTATTATAACCCTATTTATTCTCATTTATTCATATCTAATTACGCTCTTGTTGATCCTTTAACTAGGCTATACCGTCAATACAATTATTTGTCTGATTTTGCTGATTTTTCTTTAAAATCTTGTGTTATAAGACGAAAATTTATTGTTTTCCTTAACACGTAATTGTATCATTTGTATCGCCAAAATTATCTGTATTTTTAAATTAAATTATTTTAATTTAATGTTAATTTTATATCTGAGGCCTTACTCTATAACTCGCCTAACCTAAAACTCTATCGCTAAAAATTTATAAACTTGATTTAGGAATTTTTGGATACGAATACTATTCTTGAACGTTTATTGTAATTTAAAAGCTTCATGGCTTTTACCTCTTAACTGTTTAATTTTACATATTCTAAGGCCCAGCCTGTTTCAAAAACCAAAAATTTTAGCTTAAGAGAATTACAGAATAGGGCCCCTGTATTTTTTATGTAATGGTAAGAAGTAAGGAGTTTTATTAATTGACTTAAATAAATAAATAACCCAATTTTCAAGGAAAAAATAATACGACAAATAAAAACAAATTATGTTCTTGTACAAATCTCACATTGTCCACCCCAAGACACAGCACATAAAAAACAGTTCTAGAATGGAATCAACAAAGTAACCAACGTTTCAGGTGGAGAATAACAATGAGCAAATTTCGGCAAACTTGGTCTTTTCACAAGATTATACTGATATTTAAACTTAATGCCCTCAGCTGTACATACGCCTTGTAGGTACATATGTATATAGTCTTAATTTAATTTTTTTTTTATTAGCACCTATTCATATTCGCGAAAATATTTCTAATATGTATTTATCACAATTTGTTACGAATAATAATAAAAATATGCATACTTACCTTTTGCATCTTTTATAATCGTTATATTGACTTTTGTCAAAACATTAAAATGAAACTCCCAACCATTTACATAACGGTCATCGTTTTGAACAACAATTAAACATTTTTTATTACTGCAACATGCATCCAAAAGTACAGCCACTGCTGCTTGTTTTCCCAAGCCGCTTTCATCATTGTACACACAAAATTCTCCTTTCGCTAAGAAATTGTGCATGAAGCGTATTGCCCCAAGTTGAAAATCCTTCAGATATTGACGTATATGTCCCGGTATCAAAGCTCGAAAAGAGAGCCTTACAGGTTCTGGGGGATTTTCCGCCGTAAAATGGTACATGACGTTTACGTTGATATGAAATCGAAATAAGCAATAAATCCTCCACTTTTTTAGCTTAATTAACGTAATGCAGTGATAAATAAATTGCAACCAAAATATAAAGTAATTTCAAATAGAAAAAAATAACAAACATGGAAAATGAGCCAACAAGTAGAGAAGACGGCGTATCAATATTTTCTTGATATATGCGTAATGTTGTAAAAAACGGCATGTAGGCACTTTTCTTTTTTCTTTGAATATTGCTTCTGTTGAACTTTTTTTTTTGTTTTTTAACAATTGTAGTTATTTTTATTTTTTAAACCACAAAAATCCTTTTATTTTAGCGATTATTTAGGTCAATAAAGTTTCTTCTTTTATTAAAAAATATCAAACGAATACGTTCTTATTATTACGTGTTGTTTTTGTTTTTTACAGTAACTAAGAGCTGCTGCCGATGGTAACGTCTCTGTTCGATTTCTATTTTTTTCATTTGTTAAAATTATTACTGTTTTCATATGATTTGGAGCTTAAATATTGGCGCCTTTTATAGTTACAACGTGATAATATTGGTTTATATATTAGAGAGAGTTTTTCTTCTTAGTGGGGTGTACACAAACACAAGGCGTATTAAATAATAATAAGATTTTCATGGGAAAAGTATAAATACAGCCTATACACCACAGTGTATACAGTTACAAAACTAAAAAAAAATCACAACACAATAATTTTACTCCCATTTAAATTAAATATGTATATTAGAAAATATTAGAAGAAATTACATATATTTGTTGTTTTAAAGTGGAAAAAAATTGAAAATCATGGCGTATCAATTATAAGGTGCATTTAACATACCAGCCATGGTGGAATTACTTACAAGGTGGTGTTGCCAACCCAGCTGGGTTTTTTTTTTTTTTTGGTCATACCGCTTCTGTCAAAAGTTTTGTTTGTATTTATGTTTTGTTTACATTTTGCTTTGTGTGTATTCGTGTTTTTGTTTTGGTGTAGAGACATGTATGTTGTTAACAATACACACACACACTTCTCACATGTGCTTTTTTAATTCACCATACCTGCTTTTGACATTAAAGAGCTGAAAAAACAAATTCCCTGTTGTTTTTGTACTATATTCACCTGCCACCACCTTGTAAGTAATTTCACCATGATACCAGCTGAACTACTTTTTTAGACAATTTGTGAAGAGTTGTCAACTTTTTCTTTATTTTATACCATGGTGAAATTACTTACAAGGTGGTGGCAGGTGAATATAGTACAAAAACAACAGGGAATTTGTTTTTGTTTTTTCAGCTCTTTAATGTCAAAAGCAGGTATGACGAATTTAAAAAGCACAGGCACAAGCAGGCTTCACATTACTCTTTTTAGTTATATATACAAGATTATATAGTGTAAATAAAAGCTTTATAATCCAAAAGTATCTGTATTTTTAGTTTGCAGTAAAGAGCCCTAGTATACAAAACGAACTATAAAGGACAATTCATAACAATATTATCCTGCTTGAACCTAAAATATTACAATGTTTAGTTAAAACTGTATTATTCATTTAAAATAAATATACCATTTTCTTCTTAAAGAAAGAAAAAACACAAAAAGAAAATATATATGTAAGAAAAAAGTAGCCAACTTTGGTTAGATATAGCCAATATGGCAACACTGATTGAAAACATAAACATTCAAATAAAAACAAAAAAGATAAAAATGTAAACAAACTTTGACGTTTATAGGTAGGTTTACATAAAATCAGCCCATGGCGCAATTATCATAAGGTGCATTTGAGATTACAACAAGTAAAACAGTAACAAAAACAACACAGCATTTTGATGCTAGTTAGGGTAGTTAACTGTCAAAAAAACCAAAACAAAAAGTATGAAAACAAAAACAATGTACATAAAACAAAGCAAAAATTTACAACTATATTCACAAATTGGCTGAAAAAATAAGTAGCTCAGCTGCCATGTCAAATGCACCTTATAATCAATACGCCATGAATCTGCCTGAGAGATGCAATGACCTGTATTAATGGATCTTGTACTTAATCAAACTTTTCGTCAAGTTTCGTCAAATGTCATTTGCTTAAGCAAAGTGCCAAACTGAACGCATATTCCGTACGGAAACAGCTGTTCTAAAATAAAAAATTAAAATAATGTAATCGAAATGAAAAAATGTTAAAATTGATGAGATATCAAAATTAACCTTTAAATTTAATTTGAAAAAGCACAAGAGGCGTTATAACAAGAAAAGCCCGTTTTATTTTAACATAAATTTTAAAGAAAAAGCCTGAAAACAAATGTCAGAAATCTGTCGCAAAAGTGATAGATATGTGCATATGGATATGTTTATTTATTTATTGGTTTTATCATCTCTTGAGTTAAAAGACAGTCCTTTTATTATAGCAAATGCTTTGCACATAATATTTCTACAGTTTACTTCATTAGTTTGAGATAATTTCTTTTCCATATTTTATTATAACATTTGCCAAGTTTTGTATTTTTGTGTGCAAATTTAATAGAATAAACAAATACGGGGCTGCAATTTTAGGTACTTTTTTATTGCATTTACTCGAAAAAAGTCACTGAGATAAAAAAAACTTAGTGAAATGTCGAACATTGAAGATTTAGTGAAACCACTTGACGATTGTCTGCAGTCTTCTGAAGATTTATTATATACAGAGTTAACCTTGCGCGAAAAAACTTAAAAACTGGTACATCGAATCATCTCCTTCGAGAAATTGTTTGGAGAAGCTGCTGTTTATATAACAAGAAGAAGGCCTAGATGTACCGCTTTCAGCAGAAGCTTTCTTAGGCAAAAAGGAAGAAGTAGTTATTGAAAAAGTTTTTCCCGGGAGTTATTGTCACATCGGAATTAAAAATCAACTTCAAAAAATTAGCAATATACTGGAAAATTATGACGAGATTCAAATTAATATAAATATTGACGGAATTCCACTATTTAAGAATTCTCGAAACCAGTTGTGGCCAATACTTTTGAAAATAGTTAATTTAAAAAAAGTTTTGAAACCATTTCCTGTAGGAATATATGTAGGTAATACAAAGCCCACTTGCATTAGAGAATTTCTCAAAGAAAGAAGTGATTTTACTAAAAGGCGAAATTATATTAAACAATAAAAAAATTAACATTAAGTTCCGATGTTTATTATGTGACACACCTGCTAAAGCTTTTGTTTGTGGCATTCCTGGTCACACATCAAAGCATGGATGCACTAAATGTACACGGATATCGAAAAAAGTTGGAAAGGTGCTTACTTACAGCACCACTAGAAGAACTTTAATTTCTGATGCAGACTTCTCTTCAAGAAAATATCCAAAGCATCACAGCAAAATATTCAAAACTGTAAAAACTCCACTAGAAGTGACAGATAAAGATACGACAAAAAAAATTATTGCTTGGTGGCAACGCTGAACGAAACTTACACCTGATATTTGGTCCAAATATAATAAAGGCCGTGTCAGATAAAACTTTTGCTTCGCGTTGCGTTACAGATGTGCTTTGACATTTAAGATAAAATGTACATGTTTATATGCCACTTGTCACATAAAGTGCTTTTAACGCAACGCAAAGTGAAAAGTTGGCCAACTTTTAACTTTAAACAAAGAACGCTACTGTTAAAGTTTTTATTGTGTCATACACCTTTTGCTTTACGCTTTTTTGTCAAAGTTTAAAATGTCACGCAAAGCAACAGTTTTATCTGACATGGCCTTAATGAATTATAATGTTGATGGGTTCTACGTACAATTTTTTTAATTATTTTCTCAAAATGAATATGTAGTACATATGAACTTTTTGTTTAATAATCCATATATTTTCAATTCCCAGATGCTATATCAAGTTGTAACGAGACCGCCGATAAAACGTTGAGAGCAGTATTTCAGAGGCAGAACAAAACTTTTTAAGTAATCTAGCCGCGAGAAAATTAAAAGGAGACCAAGTCAAGAAGGAGCAGAATAGGAAGAAAATATATGTAGATATAAATACATACATACATATGTATATATACAAATGTACAAAGGTTTAGCCAGCCTTGAAGAAAATGTGCCCTGAAATTTAAAATTTTAATTTTGAAAAAAGCTTTATATTGGCGGTATTAGTGACTCTTTCCAACTGTCAGGAAAAATCCCAGTTTTCAGCGATTTATTTATAATTTCAAGCAGAATGTTACCTACTAAATCCCAGTTATCCAATATTAGGTTATTCGATATTCTCCTATAGTCATTTTTCTTCTTGAGATTTTTACATATATTTTTTAATTCTAATAAAGATATTGCATGAAACTGAAATCGACAATGGAGCTTCTTATTTCTTTAATACTATTTACGAAGTAATTATTAAATTTTTCAGCCATTTCAGCATTATTATTATATTCTATATTATGAAATATCACAGATTTTATCACAGTTGTTGGTGCTCTTAGGACTAGTTCTTTTATTTTATACCACATTTCCTTTTGGTTACTTGTATTTTCAATCTTATTGCACGTATTTATATTTGTTCTTTTCATTTTCAATTTTAACTTTATAAGTGTTTCTAATTAATTTACAATTTTCCCAAGCCGATGTTGTGTTTTCAAATAAAGCTTTTTGATATTTTTCAATTTTCTTTCTTTTTAACAGTCTAAGTTCATTGCTAAACCATTTATTATTAAGGTTTTCGTTCAATCTTTTTTTTTACTAAAAATTGTTTAATTGTTTGTTCAAAATTATTATCAAAATTATATACATATTCGTTTAAGTTATTTATTTCATTGAAATCTATTATTGCACTTAGTTCGTTATTAAATCGGTCTTTATTGTATTTGAATATTTCTACTTCCGTGTAATTTTTTCTCTGATTGTTTTCGATTTCGATAAAAATATCTATGCATTCGTGATCCGTTATTTTATTGTTTATATTATTTCTTGCCGAAACCATATCATTATTTGTAATAACATAGTCTATTAAATCATTCATTATTTGTTTCAAACCGTTATCATTTAGTATGCTTTTTAGTTTGCTTTTATAAAAATCTGAGTGCCAATCTATGTTGAAATCTCCAGCTATAATAATATTATTACTCATTTCACATATGTCTTCTAAAAACTGTTCAAAGTCTTCACAAAATTCCGCTTTACTGCAGCTTGGTGATCTATATACTATAATTATTATAAAAGATATGCTTTCATATTTCGCCGTATATGCGCTAACCCAATATTTGGATTCATTTACATGTTGTTTAATTTTATTCAATTTCCATTGTTTTTTAAAGTACAAGTACCCCTCCTGTTTTTGGTGAATCGGACATTGTTATATATTGATCATATAGACCAATTTCTGTTTCACATTCTTTGACTTTTTCTGTTATGTGTTTTGGAGAGCATTATAAAATCTGGTTTAAAATTTTCGATAATTATTTCTAGTTGTGTAAAGTCATTTACTAGTCCTTGTATACTAGTATAGATTTCATGTATTTTCTTTCTTTCGCCACAAAGATGCCTAACGCTTGAAAACGACGTGTGAAAGACACATTTGGGCTTTCTTCAACTGAAGCCTCAGCGGCAGCAATATTCTCCACACTACGGGCACTTCTTTGACTTACTGGCACGGGAAAACTTTATACTGTGCCTGTGGTTTCAAATTCTGCCACTAGACGCTCAATTGTTGATCTGCTAGGACGACTATGACGACCATAAGTTGGACGTAGCGCTCTTAACGTTGAGGCCACTGACTCCGAAATTCGGTAGTAAATTTTAATAATTTCCACTAGTTGTTGGTTCGTATATCTTTCTATCATGAAGTGGCAAACCTTACTGAAGATAAATGTCCAAAGAGCGGCAAGAAATATGGCGTCGTTTGATGTCCCTGTCGCTCTACTTTTGTAGCCTCCCTTTGGGGGGTTATTTTGTATTTCGATTCGAAAATGCTTTCGAAAGAAATTTCCCATTCGAAAATAATAATGCATACAAAAGTTTCGAAAATTAGTAAATTATTACGAATTCGTAAGATTTTCGATTCGAACCGAAATACAAATTAATTTTGATCTTGGGAAGTTTTGTAATTATTATCATATTATTTAATTAATAACTGAATTAAAATAAAAGCAATCAAAAATATTAATCACGTTTTGCGGCCTTAAAGATGTTAGATCAGTATGTATCTATTTTATTGAACAACACTGTATACCTTACCATCAGATCCGAATCTGCAAAATTTGGATTCGTCGCTCCAAAGTATTTTTATCCAAAAATCTATCGGTGAAACATGTGGCTTATGTTGTACGATGCAGCCACGCAAGGTTTTTTTATTAAGGCTTTTTCGTACCGTTCGATACCATAATTTGTTGATAGCTCACTTCTTATATCATTTAAGGTTCTAAAAGGATCGGCCGCTGACTATCTGTAAATTAAGTAATCCTACTTTGCAGTAATCTTTCTTGGTATGGGAGCCCGTGGAGCATTCTTATATGTTCCGTTTGCTTTAATACGACTCAGAGCATTACATACAATCTTTCTGGAGGAATTTAAAGCACTTGCTATTTCACTTACGGGGCATTCCCTCAAGTTCATTTCATCAATGACCTGTCGCTGGGCTTTCGTGCACCATTTTTTTTCTGGCCATGCCTAATAAATATTTTATTTCCTTATAACCTTAAACTTTACATAAAACTTTGAGAACTTACGGAAAATTTATAAAAAAAACTCTAACAAATTCCAGAAATTATAAAATTTAATACTTGTGCTGAATCAAGTATCACGCACAAATAAATTAAATATAAAGTATAGGGAGTAATAGAATAACAAAAAAAGTAGCGAGAGATCGCGACCACAGCACAAGTGGTGACAAAAAATTGCAAAATAATTACACCAACAAAAAAATACGAACACCTTAAACTTGTGCATTACCATTGTGCTAAATAAGTGGCCACCACTGTACATAATGAATGTTCCGTGATGAAGTGTATTTTCAACTCAAAACAAAATATCACCACCGTATTTGAGTTTTTAATTAAATTTTATTTTTTTTTCAATATGTATCTTTTTACCTTTTTTATTTTAATATAAAGAAAACATCATTTCTTGAACGAATAAAATTACATTTCTTTTTTTGTAATTACGAGTACATATTAATTAAATTTTAAGTTGCCTTTACTTAAAATAAAATGCTACATAAATTGATTACGCTGCAAATACACAAAATTATCCGAATATCCTGCAGTTACGATGTAAATTTAAGATAAAGAGAACTATATCAGATTACAAGTTCTTAAGCATAAAAGGATTTATAAAAATAAAGCAATACAAAGACAAATTATTCATAAACTTTTGTTTTTAAGTAATTTATAATCATCATGGAGAGTTTGAAATATCCATGTTGTCTGATTTCTCAACACTGACAGATTTGCGGGACTTCGAATCAACACTAGATCTTGTGCTCTTGACGTCAACATCTTCCGATATTGTTTTTAGCTTACGATCAGCTGGTGTACGTGAACGGTTTTTTGAGGAAGAGGAATTGTTTGATGATTTAATAATGGGTGGACCTACAATATCTTTGCTGCGGCTGGAGCGTGACCTAACAGACGCTGGGGAGGGCGAAATGGAACGTCGTTTGCTGTGTGACCGTGAAGAACGTATGGGGCGTTTTTCTTCACGTGTGCGGTGAGAACGTTTACGGTCACGAGAACGGGAACGCTTTGTGCGAGAACGTGAACGACGCGCTCTAGAGGAACTGCGACGATGCCGAGAGCGTGAACGTTTGCTACGTCGCTCACGTGAACGGGAACGTCTTTTCGATCTAGAACGTGAACGACTTTTACGTCGTGATCGTGAACGTTTACGTGACCGAGAGCGCTTCCGTGATCTTGTGCTACGAGAGCGTGAACGTGAACGTCTTTTAGACTTGCTGCGAGACCGTCTGCGCGTGCGTGAACGAGAACGTTTGCGTGATCTCGAACGGTGCGATCGGGAACGGCTTGTACGACGATCTCTTGAACGGGATCTGGATCGAGAACGACGTCGCTTGTCCTTTGCTAACATACCAATAACCGGATCAATAGCAGCAGATATCATATTTTGCGCCTCTTTTACAATTGTCATAGCCTCCTCGATTTCTTTTTGGGCAGCTTCGTTCGATTTTGCTTCCGGTTTTATTATAGCATCGGTTGAATGGTAAACACTTAAATAACCACCTTTAAATTCTTGCCCATGCATTCTCAGTGCGTTTATAATGCTAGGTTGGTCACAAAACTCAATCATGCAATAGGTTTTATTATCTTTTTCAGCCCATCGAGCATACTTTACTTCACCTGCTCGCTGAAAACAATCCATAAGATCATCCAAACGCCACTCATTTTTAACATCGCATACAATAATTGTACGTCGGATTTCCTCTATTTTTCGGCCATCATAAAATGATGGCAATGCTGGATACTCGGGTAAGTTGTTTTCCACCAATTTGGGGTCATAGGTTTTAATCACCTGTTATAAGTAAAAGAAATAAGTAAATTCACTGAAATATAATTTTTTTAAGTTAATTTAAATGCTAACTTGCTGTGGTGACTGGCCTTCAATACGATTTACAACTTCAGGCGGTAACTTAGAGTCTGGCTTTTGGAGACCCGGTACAATAGTGCCATTTTTTGACATTTCCAATGCTCGATATTCTTCTGGTATTGCTAAGACTGGTATAACTATTAACGCTCGATCTATAAATACCGTATTCGTCAGATGCTGCGCCACCGGCACACAAGTACTATCCGCATATTTCACATAACAAATGCGTGACTGCACTGGACAAGAAACATCCCGTACTGTTGGGTATAAACGTATTTCTTCAATTTTCCCAATATTACCAAACAGTGCTTGCATCTGATCCTTTGTGGCTTGAGGTGCAATATTCGTGACTTGAATCACGCGTGGCGCATTGCCACCAGCCATTGTTGAAAGTTTTTCTTTAAAAGTGGCTTCACTTTCTGGAGATTTCTTTAAATGCTATTGGTGGTGAAGTAAAAGTCAATTAGTTTCGTTTTTCTTCCTACTCTAAACTTAACTGGTTAACAAATTTTTTGTAACTTCTATATTTACGTATCTTTTTTCAAAATGAAGTGCAATAATAGCTTTTCACCAATTTCTATAAACTTAATATGTTAAAACAAATTTCTTTCTTGACTTTTTCACACTGCAAATAACGCCATTTTTTAATGTGCTCTTTTCGGCATATCACAAACGTTTTTACACACGGTTATATAAAGTGTAGTAGAAGAAAAGCAATACTCAGAGTTGTCACTTTAAAGTCTATAGTCTGCATTTACAATATAGAAATTTAAAGACAGACAGATTAAATTTTTTGTAAAAGTAACGAAGAAATTAAAGCTATATGCCCGTATTCATAAGTAAGTGGAATAAATGTTTATATACATTTGTACATAAGATAAATAGAATGCATAGACATGTACATATTTATCTACATCAGTGGTCTTCACCAGTATTACTCAGGTAACGAAATTGTTCGGATATTTTTTTACAGCCAGGCCCACGATATCGAATCGTGTAGTTTTAAGCGACAAACAGCTGATTTGCGGCACACTAATTTTTGTGTCGCCGAAAATAAATGCGATTGGTAACACAAAATTTTTTTACACACATATACATAAATAAACAATATCGGAATAAGTTTGTTTACTACATTTCTGTCAAGTTAAACCAACACACGGTTGCATTTTTTACTGTACAATTTAGGCATTTCAGCGCTTTTTTCGTGTATAGACGCGATTATTTTTTGATATGTTGATATGGCTGCTTTGTTGTTTATTTGCATTACGTTGGTAACGTAAAGCAAAGCGAACGATAAAATGACAATTCGTGGGCCGCAGTTTAGATTCACAGTGAGTGACTGAGTTTCTTTCGCTTAAGTTTTCTTTCGATATCGTGGGCCTGGCTGTTAGTTTTTCTTACTCTCTTCGTGAATATTACAACCAAGGTTGCTTAATTCCACAAAAATTCTGGCAAATAGCTTCTAAAAATATACCAAAACTACCTGTATCGTTAATTCTTATTGTATTAGTTTTAAACTAAATGTATTGTACTTTATTAACAGATTTCACTTTTAGAATTCCTGGAAACCAGTTTTTGTTTTATTTTCCTATGAAAAACTTAATTAATTATAAAAAAATTTGCAATGTTAAAAATCTTTCATAAAAAGAAATCCATACGATTTGTTTTCATCATGTTAAACGACAACCACAATTATTACAAAAACATGTGTGTGAGACAAAAATTGCGTATGTGTTTATGTTTTATTAGTTTTCAAGAGAGCTAAATTTGTTTGTCAGACACTGAGAAGTTATGATAATAAGCAACCTAAACTTATTAATGTTTATATTTCTTTTAACTACATTTGAATTTGTTTATAGCATTTACAAACAATTTATTTTATGAATAATTTTAATAAATGGATGGAATGGGATACTTCGGACAAGGCAAAGTCTCTGATTGGGGTCAACCTGGCGGCCTCCAGAACGATCCTTGTTCCCGTTGTATTCAAGTCGACATACAGCCTCCACGTGGCCCTCCTGGATAACATTCTAGCACCCGCTAGCTTGTTAACTGATGTATGTGGCGATTGTCCAATCCCCTGGACTTTAAATTTGGGTTGTGCGTAGGGCTTGAAACCCACCACGTAAAAATAATATTCAATGAAAACTTCAGCAAAAGCCTCTAAACGGACCCCCTTTTATGTTGACGACCATGGCAAACGTTTTAAGGACTATGATTTAAGGATATGCACCTGGAACGTGAGAACCCTTTATAGAGAAGGTGCCTCTATCCAATTGGCGGATGCTCTCAAGAAATGTAGGGCTGACATCACCGCCATCCAGGAAATGCGATGGATAGGACAGGGTTGTACAAGGCAAGCAACATGTGACATCTACTACAGCTGCCATGATAACAGACGAGAATTTGGCTGCGGATTCGTAGTTAGCAAGAGACTTCGCCATCTTGTCTCAGAGTTCACCCCCGTGAACGAAAGAATAGCTACGATCCGGATGAAGACAAAGTTTTATAATATCAGCCTCATCTGCGTGCACGCCCCGACGGAAGAGAAGGATGATGCGGCCAAAGATGCTTTCTACGCAAAGCTCGAGGATGTTTACGATTAGTGTCCGGCGCATGACGCCAAAATTGTCCTCGGCGATTTCAATGCGAAAGTTGGGCGTGAAGGTATCTTTGGCCCCACTGTCGGGCAGTTCAGTCTCCATTCTTCCACCTCGCCTAATGGAATGAGACTGATCGACTTCGCTGCGGCGCGAAACATGGTAGTTTGTAGCACCAGGTTCCAGCATCTCGATATCCATAAGGCCACCTGGCTCTCTCCCGATCGATCAACTACCAACCAGATCGATCACATTGTGATTGATGGAAGGCATGTATCCAGTATACTAGACGTGCGCACATTTAGAGGTCCAAATGTCGACTCGGACCATTATCTTGTCGCAGCCAAGATGAGACTGCGCATATGCGCAGCGAATATGGCACGTTCTAGTGTTCGAGGGAAGCTGGACATCAAAAAGCTGCGATCACAAGAGACAGCCAAGTCGTTTTCCGATCGTCTTTCTCCATTGCATCCCGTCCTCTCTCAAAACTATTGGTGAACAGTGGTCTCACATTGCTCACTCTCTGCGCAACGCTGCCGAAACAGTCCTTGGTTTTGAGCGTCCTCCCCGCAGAAACCAATGGTACGATGAAGAGTGTCGTGAGTCCACTGCGGCAAAGAATGCTGCCTACAGAAGAACGTTGCAGTCCACCACTACAAGAGCAACTGTGGAGGTGTACAGAGAGAAGAGGAGGGAAGAGAGACGCCTATTTAGAAGAAAGAAAAGGGAGCAAGAAAGGCGTGATCGTGAGGAAATCGAGATGTGCAGGAGTAGACATGATGCTCGAAATTTTTATAAGAAGATAAGGCGTCTTACTACTGGTTTTAAGACCGGAGCAACCTCCTGCAGAGACGAACATGGTAATCTGGTTACAGATGCACATGGTGCACTGAGATTATGGAGACAGCATTTCTGTAATCTACTGCAAAGCGATGATGATACAAATTCCGCTGCTAGAGATGCTGTGCCGGACCCAATCAACGATGACGTTGTGATCCCGTCCCCCAGCCATGAAGAGGTCAAGGTTGCCATATGGCGACTGAAGAACAACAAAGCAGCCGGACCTGACGGTCTGCCCGCTGAACTCTTCAAATATGGAGGCGATGAGCTGGTTAGGTGCATGCACCAGCTCATTTGCAGAATATGGCTGGAGGAAAGTATGCCCGATGATTGGAATCTCAGTGCCCTCTGTCCGATCCTGAAAAAGGGAGACCCCACAATATGCACCAACTACAGGGGTATAAGCCTCCTCCCTATCGCATATAAGGTTCTTACGAGCGTATTGTGTGAACGACTGAAGCCATTCGCCATCTCACTGATTGGACCTTATCAGTGCGGCTTCAGACCTGGTAAGTCCACCATTGACCAGATATTCACACTGCGCCAAATCCTGGAGAAGACCCATGAAAGTCAAGTCGACACACACCACCTCTTTGTCGACTGTAAGGCAGCGTTCGATAGCCCGATAAGGGATTGCGTATATGCAGCAATGTCTGAGCTCGGTATTCCTGCAAAATTGATAAGACTGTGCAGAATGACGTTGAGTAATTCCCGCAGCTCCGTCAAGGTAGGAAGAGACCTCTCCGAGCCTTTTAATACCGTGCGAGGTTTCAGACAGGGCGATCCCTTATCCTGCGACCTCTTCAATTTCGTCATGGAGAGTGTTTTGCGAAAGGCGGGTGTGCATCGTAATGGCACTATTTTTAACAAAAGTGTCCAGCTCCTTGCGTATGCAGACAATATAGACATCATTGGGCATACCAAGCGAGATGTCACCGCAGCCTTTAATGCTATTGAACGGGAGTCTGCTAAAATGGGTCTGGTGGTAAATGAGAGCAAGACGAAGTACATGTTGTCGACGAGTAGAGACGTTGATCCTATCGGCTCCCAGGTTACAGCCGGCAACTATACATTCGATGTGGTCAAGGAGTTCATCTACCTTGGCACCGCCATTACCAGCAAAAATGATGTCATTCTAGAGATCAGGCGAAGAATCACACTGGCCAACAGGTGCTACTACGGTCTCGGTAGGCAGTTTAGTAATAGAAACCTCTCGCGTGCGACGAAATTAACACTCTACAAGTCGCTTATTCTCCCGGTGCTTCTCTATGGTTCGGAAGCATGGACGCTGTCTTGTGCCGATGCAGCGGTCCTGGGAGTGTTCGAGAGAAAAGTTCTTCGTAAGATCTTTGGTCCTCTAAGGCATGGCGATGAGTTTCGCATTAGAACCAACCATGAGCTATATGAGCTCCTCGGCGATGTGGGCGTTGTCCAGCGTATTAACATCCAGCGGCTACGCTGGCTCGGCCACATTGTTCGGATGGAAGAATCTGCTCCAGCGAAGAAAGTTTTCGATGCGAAGATCACTGGACGTCGGCGTAGAGGACGACCCTGTTTACGTTGGAAGGACCAGGTTGATGAAGCCCTGTCATCGATTGGTGTGACCAACTGGAGAAGGCGCGCGCTAAGCAGAAGCGCCTGGAGACTAGTGCTGAAGCAGGCCGAAACCCGTTAACGGGTTGTTATGGCCAGCTAAGTAAGTAAGTATTTTTAATAAATTAGTTTAAATTTTAAAATTAAAGGTTTTTAAAACGAAAATTTTCACTAATTTCATTCAAGCTGTTAAAAACAACACAAATGATGAAACCAATCTCATCTCTCAGTGTATTTTTGTGTGACTCTCTTTGTGAAGACCACTGATCTACATACATGTATATAAATCTCTCTGTTAGCCTGTTTGTCTAGCGGTCAATCACGCTTAAATGTTAAAACAGATTTTGTTGAAATTTGGAACAAGTTTGTTTTAATCATCGAAAGTGCAATAGGGTATATTTTTTTTTCAAAATAAATGATTAAACAGAATACGACCGCAACTTCAGGCAAAAACGACTCACAGAGAAAACATGTCCAAAATTAAAATGACGGCCGCAACTTCACGAACTGCCATTTATTGTTTTTAGATTTTTTGTCTGTAAAGCTATTAAAAATTAAGTTTATGAGAGTTTTTGTAAAAAATTGAATTTATATATTATAATTTAATCATTTTTACACATTTTTTCAATTATTTTATTTCAATTATATTATTTTTTCATTTAATTTAACAAATTCCAAAATTTATAATTTACTTAAACTTTTAAATGTTTTTTCGATTTTCTTTTGTTCTTATTTTTCTTTCCGCCAACAACAAAAAGCATATGGGTTTATTTTACAAAATGTATGATATTAAATAAAAGTGTGGTAACATTGTTGAGAGAATTTGTTTCTAAAAATGAGAGCATAAGAAAAATCGCTGTCAAAATAAAATAGATTCTATATCACGACTGCATTCTCCAGCGTTTTTATGTGTCAATGCACCAGGGGGTCAATTCTGGTTCTGTGAAACAGTGAAACGAAAAGTTTTTTATCATTTTCGTTTTCATGAGCACTTTTCGCATTATCATATCACAATTACACTATTTGCGATTCTGGTGCATGTTATGAAAAAATTGTTTCATTCCAACCGTAGTCGTGAAACTTTTGTTTGTATGTTATTGAAATTTTATGTCAAAATGTCAAAGCAAGAGTACGAAGCCAACCGATTTAAGGAAGCGGCTTACCCGCCATATATTTTTTTTAACTGCTTCAAATTTTACTGATACTCTTTTTAGATATTAATAAAATGATAATAATGTAACAAATAAATATGTATTTCATTGACACCACTTTCAGTTTTACACATTCGCAAATACATGCGTTTATGTATATCACTTTCAAACCGAAAAATAAATTAAATCAACACCGACTTGTAATGTGGACTTTTTTGCCTGCACTAATTTATCAGCGTACATGAAATGATGGTAAATTAAGGGACTATTTTTATGTACCTAAAGGTGGTCAGGTGTGGACCCATAAGGCAAAGTCAATAGACGATCATTATGGACAACTGCACAAGAAGACTTACTGCCTCCACGTGGCGGCCACTGGTAACATGGTCGGTGCGGGTCTGGGTGAGACTCGCGTGTCCTACATTTGTGTGGGAATTGCGTTTCCACTCAGGCCAACTCTTGACCATGGCTAAAGTAAGCAACGCTTGCGGTTTGCTATATGAGTATTCAGGGGACTCTACTAAGGGTTGACTTTGGTTTTCACTGAGTACAGTCCTGCTATCTGGAAACTCATATAGAAGTGTGATCTTTACAATCTATGGGTGGTAACCGCAACTCGCAGTTCAGTAAGGTCATGTCTCTGCTGACTGTTAGATAAAATTTTATCATGCGGGAGGTGGACGCTCCTCATAACCGTTCCCCCAAATCCAAGGTGGAACAGCATACACTGAGGGATGTATGGTCAAGGGGTACTTGGCTGCTCGTATGCGGACTCTGGATACCAGGCGCCCTCCAGTTTTAATTAGCCTTCCTGTGGCAAGCCGGGCAATGCCGCAGGTGACTCTTTAACCCGAGCATCGCATATTTTGATGAAAAATATTGCTGATAATTTAGAGAGCGATGCCTCTTATGCATCAACTATAAGGAAGACAATTGTGTCTTCCACAAACATAAAAAGGGTAGTCGACACGAGTGTTACTACCCCGATAACTGTACTGTACAGTACTGAAAAGAGCAAACCTGTGGGGGGAAGAGGGAAATCCCCAGGTTTCTCACTTAAGGCTGAGGCAACAAAGCTTGCTGGGCAATTGAGCCAGGCAGGGAGAAAAGTTGCGTCAGAGGCGCTTTCCAATGAGCGCAAATGATGGAAGGTACTTTCAAAGTGCTCCAGGCAAATCTACATAGGGCCAAAGGTGCGTCGAGCATTTTTAGCCGCAGATTTGCCACTGAAGATATTAGTCTAGGGCTCATACAGGAGCCCTGGACTATTAATGACAGAGTCAGAGGACTTCAAAATAAGACGTGTAAGTTGGTGTATGCGGCTGGGGAGAGGCCCCGGGCCGCTATTTTGGTAAATTCCAAATTCACCTTCTTTCCCATTACAGAGTTCATTACTAGGGACCTGGTGGCTGTAAGCGTAAAACTTATTACTGATGTTGGTATAAGGGAGGTAATATGCGCCTCTGCTTATTTCCCAGGGGATATGGAATGTGTACCACCCTTGGAAGTCCAAAATTTCATCAGGTACTGTCGGGAGAAGAACCACCACTTCGCAGTTGGATGTGATGCGAATGCCCATCATATGGTATGGGGCAGCACGGACAACAACGATAGGGGTGATTACCTTCTCAACTTTCTGGTTAGCAATAATGTGGCTGTGGCCAATAGGGGCAGCAGGCCTACATTTGTTAACGCCATAAGGTCGGAGGTATTGGATATTACGTTGTGTGATACATTCACGTCTAATCTTCTGAGGGACTGGCATGTGTCAGACGAAGTATCCTTATCCGATTATATGCATATTAGATTTGATCTGGTTAGCGTTGCTAGAACCGATGATAGGCCAATAGTCTCTAGGAAGGTAAATTGGACCTGCTTCAGAGAAAATGTGGCTAAAGAAGTTGACTGGCTGCCAGATTCTATAGAGTCTGTTGATGAATTGGATCTGGCGGCAAATCAGCTACAGTCGACATTAAAATCCTCTTTGGACATTAGTGTGCGTCATAGTGACCATTCTATTGTTCGTAAGGTGCCTTGGTGGAATGACACTTTGTCAAAGCTGAGGAAAACCGTAAGGAGGAACTTTAATAGGGCCAAACGCACAGGTGATTGGCAGGTTTATAGGGTTAGTCTCACTGAGTACAATAAGGAGATTAGAAGGTCTAAAAGGGAGACGTGGAGGGGATTTTGTCAGTCCATTGAGGGCTTGCCGGCATTGGCCCGCCTTCAAAAGTCTCTCACCATAGATCATTCTAATGGCATAGGGTCCCTTAGTACAGGTACCGGAGGGTTCACTCAGTCTAGAAGGCAAGCCTTGGATCTCTTGATGGGAACGCATTTTCCTGGTTCCCAAGAGCTGGCACCTGTACGCGAGTGCTGGGATATTCCCGCACCTGTACGTGTTACCAGAAGGGTCAAAAGTCTCGCGAGTAAAATATTCACTCCGGACAGGGTTTTGTGGGCTATTGGCTCCTTTAAACCCTATAAGGCTCCGGGCAGAGATGGAATTTTTCCGGCTGTCCTACAGAGAAGTTCTGACATAATAGTGTCTTAACTTCTTGTAATTTTTAAGGCCAGCTTCGGTTTTGGTTATATACCACGAGCTTGGCGGGAGGTTGCGTTTATATTTATACCGAAGGCAGGTAGGCCTAGTGATCTTCCAAAGTCGTATAGACCCATAAGTCTCTCATCCTTTCTTCTGAAGACAATGGAGAGGCTGGTGGATGTTTATATAAGGGTGACGTGTCTTGTGGAACGTCCCCTGCACCCGAGTCAAGTCGCGTATGTGAAGGGCAGATCGACTGAGGGTGCAATTTTGTCTCTCCTTGGGAGTATTGAGAAAGCATTTTCTGACAAGGAAGTTGCTCTTTGTTCTTTCTTGGATATAGAAGGTGCTTTTGACAACACAGGCTTTGACTCCATTACTAGTTCTTTGGAACGGAAAGGGGTGGAAAGGCCAATTATAGCTTGGATCGGCTCCATGCTTAGAGGCAGGATTATCAGCTCGTCCCCTGATGGAGAGGAATTGACCGTGATGGCGTCGAAGGGATGCCCTCAGGGTGGAGTCCTATCCCCATTGTTGTGGACGCTTGTAGTTGATGACTTGCTTACCATGTTGGCTCAAAAAGGAATCAGCGTAATTAGTTATGCTGATGACCTTGTTATAACGGCCCGTGGGAAATTTGAGAGTACATTGTGTGACCTTATGGCTGATGCTCTGAGGGATGTGTCGAATTGGTGCTCTCAAGAAGGACTCTCAGTGAATCCTTCAAAGACGGTTGTTGTACCTTTTACGAAGAGATATAAGCTGACGTGCGACTGTATTTCTTTTAGGGGTACCACTATTATGTTTTCTAAGGAGGTTAAGTATCTAGGTGTCATTCTGGATAGAAGACTTACCTGGAACTCGCACATTTCTGCTGTCCAGGCTAAGGCGACAAGGCCACTTTGGGCATATCGCTCTTCTTTCGGTAAGACTTGGGGTCTATCGCCAAGAATGACACTATGGACATTGTTCGGCCCATAATCACTTATGCGGCAATAGTTTGGTGGAGAAAGACTGAGGAGTCTACCACCATAAGAAAATTGGGCAAGATACAACGGCTTGCCTGCCTTGGTGTAACCGGGGCAATGAGAACATGTCCAACAGTGGCTTTAGAGGCCCTGATTGGATTAACACCACTTCATATTTATGTGATGAGGGTGGCCGCGTGTTCGGCGGCAAAAGTGTTCGCAAGAACACCTCGAAATGAGTCAAGGAACCTGGCCATTCTTCACAAGGTGGTCAGGAATCCAATTTCGGTCTTGGATACCATGCCTTTGGAACTTTGCTTTGGCAGAAGATTTAAGGTGGAGGTACCGGACCGGAAATGTTGGTCTACTGGGTGTTTGGCTCGGAGTGAGTCTGATCTAAACTGGTATACTGGTATATTTAGGGAGACATATGGTCTCACTGACGGATATATCCACCACTAAAGTTTCAGACCTGCTGGTGTTCGTAAGGAAGGCAGTTGGTCTGTTAAACAAACAGTAGACTCAAAGGGACACAATAGATCTTATGGGTCGCAGTGTCTTGCATTTGTGCTGGGTCTAAACCAGATAATAATAATAATAATGTACCTAAAAGTATAGTCGCACACTAAGGACATATTCATAAAAAAGTTGCGATAATTGATGCTATTCGCTCGTGGTACTCAAAGTATTTACCTAAACGTATAAGTATATGTATATACAAGAAAAATTTAAATGACTTTGTGTTGCATAAACATATACAGCAGAGCGTCCGCCGGGAAGGTATACGACTTTGTTTTGCCGCCATTTTGGTAAAGATTAGTCTTGACAGTTCATTTTTGGCAATCGTGAAGCAGAGACGTGGCAAATTTATTATGGAGAAATATGAACTGGCGGACACCCTCTACATACATATGTATGTACATAAGTACTTAAGTTCGTTTTGAAAAAAAATTTTTTTTTTTTTTTTTGAAAAAGTTTGTAGTTGTATGTATGCCAATCTTTTTCAATATGAAATATGTATGTATGTACATATATGTACATATGGGCTAATCCTGCGTTGCGGACGTTACGTTCGTACGCATATTTTTGAATACTGTTGGCGGTCTGAGCGTTATATTCTTAAGTAACCTACACTGGTACGTTGGCCTTTGAGAGTTCTTTCAAATTGCAGTTACAAATATTTTCTGAGTTTTATCAGTTACGATATAATTGTACTTAAAATGCCGTTGCGGACGTTACACAATACAGAAGTCGTTGTGGAGATCAATGCAAACTTTCATAAATTTTAGCGAATTTTACAGTATAAACAAAAAAAATTCAAATACATTAAAGAAAGAGGAATGTTTAAGCATATCAAACCCACTTTCGAGGCAAAAAAATAATTGTTAGTTTATTCACAATTTTGTCTTATATTTGTTGCGGACGTTGCATTTTTGACTACTGTCCTACTCATATAAATAAAAAGATATTTTTGTGTTTATTTTCAAAAAATATAAATTTTATTTTTCTTTTTAAACTTGTAGTTTATGTTTAGGAGATACTGCAGTGCGTGCCATTTCGATAAAATGTTCATTAAGTAAAGAATAGTGATGATGAGATTTTACGCCTGTAATATTTTTTATATTTAGCCATTTCTCACCTAGATATTGAGTTGTGGTTTTTATATCGTTTTCTGTAATGTATATTAGTTTAACCCCATCGATATTACTTTTGGCCAGTCTGTAAAAATCGTGTGCATCATTCAAAATAAGTTTACTGTGTTCTCAAATTATTTTTTTTTAATTTTCTTTAACCCTTCAATTCTTATGTGTTCATAAGTATTGATGTATGCGGTTTCAATTATAGACTTGTGAAAACAAAACAACTTTTAGCAGAACTTAATTTTACGACAGATCGATACCGTTGCAGACGTTACAAAATTTGATATTAAAAAATGAAACATACTTTTGTATATTTTAGAATTTTTTTTTCTTACTTTAGTTTTGTTTGGAATGTTAATGTGGTGTCAAAAAAATTTTTAGTTTCTTCGTTATATATAAAAGCCCTTATTTTCCGTTGCGGACGTTACAAAGCGTGGACGTAACTTTACTCAGTTTTATTAAGTATGTTCAATAGAGTATTTAAAGCGCTTCTTTCATAAAGTTGCAGAAAATTAATCAAAAAAAAAACTTTTTCGAAGATGGAGCAGCCGTGTTTTGGATAAAGCTTGTTTAACAGCAGCCAAAAAACATGCATATTTTGGCCAAATATTAAAGATGTAAAGTTGATGAACCTTAAGTCCTGATTTTCGTAATATGGACTGCCAGAAAAATATTTTATGATGATATTTGTAAGAGTACAAATATAGTCTATTACTCTAAATAATCAAAAATAATTTTTGATCAACTTTAAAAATTTTTTGTTGGTTGACATTTTTTCGGATATGCCCATATGCCACAAAACTAAAGCACGGATTCCTTCATAATTGCAAATTATACCCGATTTCAATTTCGATCGAAATCGTTTTTTATCACATACCGGATAGTCGCTCATATTATAGCTATTATTTGTATTTTATTTAGAAAACTCAGTTTACTATTAAAAACCAAAAAGAAAACACTTGTTGTTGTTGCAGTTTAATTTTGTTTTTGTTATATTTAACAGCCTGTTTCTAGAACACGAATGGTTTTTGACATTCGTCTTTTTATATGAGAAACACTAACTAACTAACTAGAAACAGGCTGTAATAATTAGTAAAATAGTGCAGCGACAAACTGATACTGAATATTTACTATGTTATTTATTTATAAGAAATTATTAAAAAGGATTTATTTTAAATTTTGCTATCTTAAAATCTATTAGAAAGAAAGTAAACGTGAATTATCAGCTTTTTGTGTGTCTTTAATAGGAAAGTGTATATTCTAATACTTTAAGGAAATAAATATTTAGTGGATTTAAAAGAAAAGATAGTTTATGATTTTGTTAATAGTGAATCAAATACTTACTTACTTACTTAGATGGCCATAACAACCCGTTAACGGGTTTCGGCCTGCCTTAGCACTAGTCTCCAGGCGTCTCTGCTAAGCGCGCGCCTTCTCCAGTTGGTCACACCAATGGACGACAGGGCTTCATCAACTTGGTCCTGCCAACGTAATCACGGTCGTCCTCTACGCCGACGTCCAGTGACCTTCGCATCGAAAACTTTTCTCGCTGGAGCAGATTCATCCATCCGAACAATATGGATGTTAATGCGCTGAACAACGCCCACATCGCCGAGGAGCTCATACAGCTCATGGTTGGTTCTAATGCGAAACTCATCGCCATGCCTTAGAGGACCAAAGATCTTGCGAAGAACTTTTCTCTCGAACACTCCCAAGATTGCTGCATCGGCACAAGACAGCGTCCATGCTTCCGCACCATAGAGAAGCACCGGAAGAATAAGCGACTTATAGAGTGTTAATTTCGTCGCACGAGAGAGGTCTCTATTAGTAAACTGCCTACTGAGACCGTAGTAGCACCTGTTGGCCAGTGTGATTCTTCGTTTGATCTCCAGACTGACATCATTCTTGCTGGTAATGGCGGAGCCAAGGTAGATGAACTCCTTTACCACATCGAATGTATAGTTGCTGGCTGTAACCTGGGAGCCGATGCGATCAACATCCCTACTCGTCGACAACATGTACTTCGTCTTGCTCTCATTTACCGCCGGACCCATTTTTGCAGGCTCTCGTTCAATAGCATTAAAGGCTGCGGTGACATCTCGCTTGGTATGCCCAATGATGTCTATATCGTCTGCATACGCAAGGAGCTGGACTCTTTTGTTAAATATAGTGCCATTTCGATGTACACCCGCCTTTCGCAAAACACTCTCCATGACGAAATTGAAGAGGTCGCAAGATAAGGGATCGCCCTGTCTGAAACCTCGCACGGTATTAAAAGGTTCGGAGAGGTCTTTTCCTACCTTGACGGAGCTGCAGGAGTTGCTTAACGTCATTCTGCACAGTTTTGCAAGCTTTGCAGGAATACCGAGCTCAGACATTGCGGCATATACGCGATCTCTTATCGGGCTATCGGACGTTGCCTTATAGTCGATAAAAAGGTGGTGTGTGTCGACTTGACTTTCATGGGTCTTCTCCAGGATTTGGCGCAGTGTGAATATCTGGTCAATGGTGGACTTTCCAGGTCTGAAGCCGCACTGATAAGGTCCAATCAGTGAGATGGCGAATCGCTTCAGTCGGTTACACAATATGCTCGTAAGAACTTTATATGCGATAGGGAGAAGGCTTATACCCCTGTAGTTGGTGCATATCGTGGGGTCTCCCTTTTTCAGAAGGGGGCAGACTGCACTGAGATTCCAATCTTCGGGCATACTTTCCGCCAGCCATATTCTGTAAATGAGCTGGTGCATGCTCCTAACCAACTCATCGCCTCCATATTTAAAGAGCTCAGCGGGCAGACCGTCTGGTCCAGCCGCTTTGTTACCTTTCAGTCTCCGTATGGCAACCTTGACCTCTTCATAGCTGGGATTTCAATGTCGTCGTCATTGATTGGATCCGGCACAGCATCTCTAGGGGAGGAAATTGTGTTGTCATCGCCCTGCAGTAGATTAGAGAAGTGCTGTCTCCATAATCTCAGTGTCCCTTGTGCATCTGTAACCAGATTTCCGTGTTCGTCTCTGCAGGAGGTTGCTCCGGGATTAAAACCAGTAGTAAGACGCCTTATCTTTTTGTAAAAATTTCGAGCATCATTCCTATTCCTGCACATCTCGATTTCCTCACGACCACGCCTTTCTTGCTCCCTTTTCTTTCTTCTAAACAGGCGCCTCTCTTCCCTCCTTTTCTCATGTCGAGGTGTTTGTTGCCAAACTCCTCCGAAATGGCTCAACCGATTTTCATGAAATTTTGTGTGCATATAGGGTAGGTCTGAGAATCGGTCAACATCTATTTTTCATACCTCTAAATGTTAAGGTGACCCGCCCCAAGGAAAATTTATGCCTCACCTAAATAACGTACAGACGTTGATGAAATTTTAAACTCTATATGTATGTACTGTAGAGTATATATGGTTTACTTTTTTTTAAGTACTCAGAGGGGGCGGTACAAGGGCTATTTCTCCCTATCCCCAACTAACAAACTGAATTTGATTAAATTTTAAGAGCCGAAGACTCGGGTTCGAATCTCAGGAGAGGTGTGATCAATTTTATTTTTGGTTTTTTATCAGAAAACGCTTTAATTAGATCAAATTTAACTGCAATGTTAATTTTTGGTAATTAAAGAAGAAATGATGTCCGTGAAGGAATAGTACACTAGCCAAACTGAACAATTGTTTTCGACTCCAGCTACGGTAGTCTCATCAGAGTTCTTTGTGTCCTGTGCATATTCAAGACCAAACATCAACTATTTAACTCACACTTTTTTTGGAAATCGCATACTGAAATTATTACTGTATGTACATACATTTGTATGAGTTAGTCGAAGTAAAGTCACACAACAGTTTATATCATATTCTCCTTTTCTTACCATCATTGCTGTTCTTGTAATTGTCATCTTATTTGGATGAAACAGAATTACAAATTTATTTTGTTTTTGCCCTTTATTCCACCTTATCCACATTAGTCGACATGAATGATATGTACGACGGTGGTTGAGGTGGTTAGAGCGTAGCACCATAGTCGGGTGCAATTTTATGTTAAGAGCCGAAGACTCGGGTTCGAATCTCAGGAGAGGTGTGATCAATTTTATTTTTGGTTTTTTGATTAAATTTTGTTGGCGTCTTAATTCAACTTTAGGTTAACAAAAGTCAATTTTCACATCTATTTTTCATCCCCTAAATGTTGAGGTACCCTCCCCAAGGGGAAATTTTTGCCTCATCTAAATAACGTACCGACGTTGATGAAATTTTGAACTAGATATGTATATCTGCGTACGGTAGAACATATATGGTTTAGGTTTTTTTAAGAAGTACTCAGAGGGGATATTTCTCCCTATCCCCAACTATCAAACTGAAATACCCAAAATGGCGGATAATCATTTATTAAAATTATTAGTAGGATAGGATAGGAGGAAGTGGCAGCCTCGTAATTACAAGGCACACTTGAGCACGCATAGCGGCCCGTTGTGATACCACATGATGTGGGGAGCCCTGATAGGCAGGGGCTCCACACAAGAAGCACTACTTCCCCAGAAAATTATGCTGGAAACCAGCCAGAGAGCCTAATAAATTTGGCAATTGATCCAATATCCAGGATCGACAGGTCAGTCAAGCCATCGAAAAAAGGAGATCCTAATGTAAGAAATCTGCATCGAGCCAGAGATGGACACTGGCAAATATAGTGGACCACAGTCTCCTCTTCCTCAGCCGACCCACAGCCACGACAGAAGTCGTTTGCGGGCAAGCGCAGTCTCTCCGCATGCCTGCCCATCACGCAGTGGCCCGTGAGGATAGATACAACGGAAGAGATGTCCCTGCGGTCCAGTTTAAAGAGTTGATTGGTACGCCTCAAGTCCAGCCTAGGCCAGGTGAGTCTAGCAACTTGGCAAGACTCCTCCCGCGACCAGGCTAGGTCCGCGTCCAATAAATGTCTCCTTCTAATAAGGAGCCTAACGGAGGAAAGAGGTATACCCACTTCCACGTGAGGATGAACCTCCGGCAGAGACGTACCCGTCCTAGCCAGTTCATCCGCAGTACAATTACCCGCGATGTTCCTGTGGCCAGGAACCCAGATCAGATTAACGACGCACTGTCTCGAGAGTGCCACAAGGGCATCGCGACAGTCGCCGACAATTTTGGAGTTTGTGGTCAAACTCGACAGGGATCTGACTGCCGCTTGGCTGTCAGATAATATGGTGATACCGGCAGTGGGAGTACCACCCCGAAGTATCACCCTTGCAGCGTGACATATAGCCACTATTTCGGCCTGAAAAACGCTGCAGTAATCAGGGAGGCGAAGGGATATGGAGAGGGCGAGCATCTCCGAATAGATCCCACACCCCACTTTGTCTCCAATCCTGGAACCATCAGCATAGACTTCCAACGATCCACTGGGGATGACCCCGCCAGAGGCCCAGTCATCCCTACTTGGGATCATCACGTGGAAGTCTCTGCGCAGTTCCAGTCTCGGTGAGGTGTAATCGATATTGTCCCGTATCCGAGGTTCCTCCAAAAGAATAGAGGAGTGCCCCGAGGGTACAAAATTCCACCGTGTTAGTGCGTTAAGTCTTACCGCCACCAGTTTAGCCTGCTGTCTAGCAAGAATCTTAGACGGAAGCCACCCCAGCATAACAAAGAGTGCCCTTGTGGGGGTGGTCCGTAATGCACCAGTAATCTGAATTGCCGCGGACCTCCTGACCTTATCAAGGAGTCTGACATTACAGAACTTGTCGAGAGCAGTCCACCAAAAGACCACTCCGTATAAAAGATTCGGTTCTATGATCGCCGAATAAATCCAGCGGACCAGCGGGGACGTAGTCCCCATCTTGCCCCTACTGCCCTGCGGCAGCAGTAGATAGCACAGGCAGCTTTACGCGCCCTTTCAGCTAGATTCGGCCCCCAGTTCAACTTGGGGTCCAGAATGAGACCCAGATATTTAACCGAGGTACTCAACTGCAGTCCAACCCCGTTCAGGTTGGGTAAAGTGAAATGAGGTACCTTGTACCGTCTCGTAAAGAGCATCAACTCCGTCTTGCCAGGATTAGCACGTAGTCCAAATTCCCGGCACCACTTAGACACAATGTCCAGAGCGAAGTTGAGCTTGTCAGACAATGTCTGTGGGCATATCCCAGACGCCGCGATGGCGATATCATCAGCATAAGCAACAACCCTGTTACCAGAGCGTTCCAGCTCGATGAGAAGAGTGTTAACAGCAAGGTTCCAGAGAAGTGGAGAGAGGACGCCGCCTTGTGGGGTGCCCCTGGCAGTCGCCCTCTGGCACCTTGCAGTTCCAATTGTGGCGGATATCAATCGCGACCTAAGAAGGAGCTCAACAAATTGAACCAGACCAGAATCCAGTCCAAGATTGAGCAGAGCATTAACGATACCCGTAGGGCAAATATTGTTGAAGGCGCCTTCTATATCGAGAAAGGCAACCAACGTATACTCCCTGAAATGCAATGTCCTCTCCACCTGAGAGATCAGTGAGTGCAGAGCGGTCTCGACCGATCTCCCTTTGGTGTAGGCATGTTGGGAGGTAGATAGTAGTGAAGGGTTGATCGAGTTCCTGATATGGAGGTCAAGAATTCTCTCCAACGTCTTCAATAGGAAGGAACAAAGACTAATTGGTCTAAAGTCCCCGGGGAGCACGTGTGAAGCTTTTCCGACTTTGGGAATGAACACCACATTTGCGGTCCTCCAGCGCAGAGGAATATAAATGAGGTCCAGACAGGCATTATAAACAGCCAAAAGCCAGGGGAGAATGAGATCCTCGCCATGTTGCAGATCAGCTGGGATAATGCCGTCTGGACCTGGAGATTTGTATGGTTCAAAAGAACCTATGGCCCAGTGCAGTTGCCCAGGGGTTATACGAATTGAGGAGTGGTGCCCCGGAGTGGGCGTGACCCCTTGAAAGCCAGTATGGCCTGCAGCGTGGACACTCTCCGGAAAGTGAGTATGCAGAAGCAGGCTCAGCGTCTCATCAGTTGAGGTAGTCCAACTACCATCAGATCTCCGAATACTTCCGAGAGATCCCTTGGAGGAGCTTAAAACCTTACGAAGACGGTTGACCTCCGCCGAGGATTCAACGTTGTCGCAGAATTCCCTCCACGAAGCTCTTTTCGCCCGTCTAATCGCATATTTCAGCTCTCGTTTCTTTGCCTTGTACAGATCCCATTCGCCCGTTGACTTAGCTCTGTTAAAGAGCCTGCCGCACAGACGACGAAGATCCTCGATATCCTGATTCCACCAGTTAGGCCTAGGCCTACCCCTGTACACAGGAGTCTTAGTGGAGGATGAGGCAGCATTTTCGAGGGCAGCGGACAATATGTCCACAGTCCTGTCGATGTCCGAACAGTTACGGACGATAGGAGGAGACTCCGGAAGATCGTGCCGGAGCTTGTCCCTGAAGAGAGACCAGTCCGTACGTCTTCTGTTAGCACGGAAAAACTCCCTGCAAGGGGAGATAGTCTGATCAAGAGAGAAGACAATGTATCTGTGATCCGAGAAGGAGCACTCACCAGATACATGCCAGTTCAAGATTTTCTCAGAAAAATTATCACTAACCAGGGTGATATCAAGAACCTCCCTCCTGGACGAGGTCCAAAAAGTTGGTTCATCACCGCGATTAGCAATGCTAAGATTATTCTTAAGGATGAAATCAAAAAGACACTCACCTCTTTCGTTGGTATCCGAGCTACCCCACACCTCATGATGTGCGTTGGCATCACAGCCAATCAGAACCGGGATACCTAGTTTGTTCGCCTCTGTAACCAGCTGACCCACGGGTTCCTGCGGAGGATCTGGCCCGTAGTCATGGGCGAAGTATGAGGACACTGTCCACAGGGATGTGTTGCCCAAGGTAATCGCCATGGCCACAGTGTCCTTGTCGCTGAACCTGTGAAGAAGAAAAGCGTTAATAGAGGATTTAACCATAATACAAGCCCTAGGCCTACCTGTATGATGAATATACACCGTTCTGTAACCGACGGCGTTGAGTCCACAAACCTTCCCATCTACGGTCCAAGGTTCCTGGACTAGCACGAGCTCCCAATCTCCCTTCGCAAGAAGAAGGAGCAAAAATTATTAGTAACGCATGCATTAATTGCTCATATCAATGTTAAGTTTTACAGTTCGATGAAGATTATTAAAAATATCTATATATGTTTCCTAGAGCAAATTTATATGGCAAAACAACGTTTGCCGAGTTAACTAGTATATAATATATATTTTTTTTTGAACAAAAATCATTCTCATTTTTGGACGAATGTTTTAGCCTTCAAAAGATCTTTTTGTTTCCAAGTATTTTTAAATGGCCTACTAATAGAAATCCAATAGCATAATAGATATTGCTTCAGCAAACATACTATGTTAGCTGGAAAATAGCCAACCAACCACCAACTTTGGATAGAAAAACCAATCCATTGCTAAGAGAAAAAAGGATAATTAATATGAAAAGGCCTATTTATAATTAAATATAATACTTACATAGCGATTGCCATTAAACAAAACTTTGCCAGATTTCTCTTTCAGACCCGATTTATCATCATAAATAGTAGGTCTTTGTTGATAAGTTTTTAGGAACACAGAACAAAGTTCCACTTCTTTTATGAAACTCAGTTTTGCATATAGCACAACGAGGCATTTTAAATTTTTTTTTTGAAAAACAGATTTTTTGTCACACACTTTTATTTGTTTTAAAAACAACAGATTATTTTATCACAACATTAAAATCGAACACTGAATCACTAAAATCTTAGATTTGGTAATTATTATTTTAAATAAATCAAATTATTAACAAAATTGTACCCTTTGTCCACTATTTAATTTGTGTTCAAGAAATTGTTTGTTTTTTGTTTATTTTAATTTTAACACCAATTTTAATTTAAATAAAATAAAAATAAATTTAAATAAAATAAGAGGTTCCCCCCCCTCCAGCAAGACCATCTGCAAGAAACCGCCCCTGACATTTCTAATCTATTCCACCAGAAACCAATGATCAGGGAAGATAACAGCTAATCTACTGAAGACGCTCACCATTCACATTTAAACATCCACCGACAGATGAGGCCATTGCTGTTTAATCATTTGAGGGTGAAGGTATAACACTGGCTCTTGAGTGGACAAATTGACAGCAACTTGTTTCATTAACATATAAAGGCGCAAAATATACAAACATCTATGAAAAAAAAAAAAAAAAAAAAAAACAAAATTTGACATATTAAGTAAGGCAGAGTTGCTCAGAAACTCGCCGATTCATCTACCTGATAATAAATTTGCCTTGTTCTCTTCGATTGTGGACGTACACAAATAAAGATGTAAAATGTTGCCACTTGTTTACATTTTCAATGTTTTTATTGTTTTAAAAAATCTGGAAGGCTTATATAAATATGGCGGAAAAAGACATAAAAATATAAAATATTAAACTTAAAGCAACAATTAAAAAAATACTGTATTCTGAAAAATAAAAAGTTCAAATATTAAAATAAAATAGTTTTCAAACTGAATATTTGTGGTATACTTGCAAAAAATGATAAAAAATTAAATTAGAAAATGTCCACACTTTTTTGTAAGTCTATGTCCACACTCGGCGAGAAGAGTCGGGCAATTCTTCATCAATTCTCTTTTAAACTTGTCTTCGTGTCCACACTCGGAGATTTTAGTTGCCCAACTTTTTGTTGTTGTTCAGCAATTTTTGTGTTTTCTTTTGTTTGCTTTTTCTTACAATTCGACATTTATGCCGTGTTGCCACAGAAATACTCACAAATTACACAAAATTTTATAGATTGCCCAAAATATATTTCATACATAGAATATAATGCTTTTTATTTTTGTAATTATTTTAATATATGAATAAATATTTGTGTATTTATAAATTTCCCTGTAGAAGACAAAGCCTTAAAGTTATTACTAGAGCTATTGGAACAGCCCAAACAATATTAAAGTATTTATAGTTGAATAGTAGTGCTAATGAGGACTAGTACTTGAAGTAGTTCGGGAGCACCGCTTAAATTTTTAAGAAGTTTATAAGATAAGACATATTTTATCCTAAAATTAAGGTATGTTAGATACAAAATAAGCTGCAAATAATGAAAATCGGTTGATATAAACAAAATATTTTCTTTTAATGTAATATCGTTATGCTACACAATTAAATTTTCTATCAATGAAAAATAAAAATGTTTCTCTTCCCTTGTCTTTTAACAGCTAGATTATGTGTTCACGTATTATGTGTCGATTAGACATTCAGCAGTTTAACGGTCATATACAAAATAACAAAGTAAATTTGCTGTCTTTATTTTCCATTTTAATTTTGAATTAAAATGTTTGCTTTAGCTCACCAGTGCACATATTTTAAAATTGGTATAAATTTTGAAAAAGTCACCTTTAAAATATTCAAATGTTTTACTATTAATGCGTAAAGAATTTTTTTGTTTTTTTTTTATTATTATTTATTCCTGTATATCATTAGCATATCAAATTAAGATTGTCTCAGCATCACTTAGTCATTATTGAGTCGAGCTGGTAAAATATTTACAGCTCTGAATTACACATGTACAATATATAATTGGGGTATTCAAACGGGGTCCTATCAAGTCATATTGTCATAATATCACACAATTTTAAAATAGTTTAAAAAATTTGTTGTTGGTCTTTGAATAAAAAAGTCAAAACAATAAGACTTTTCAACCAATGTTTACCATTTTGTCATAAATTGAAAAATAAAAAAATAAAATTAAAAATAATATACCAAACTATGACGGGTTGTTTACAGCAATCATATTTTTTCGTTTTATTGTTTTATGATATATGACTTTAAAACGACCATTTGAATCCCCCAAATATTTTATTTTAAGATATTCATCTAAAGGTTTAATTCTATATATTTATATAATTTACAAAAGAAAGGAAAGAAATAAAAGAAGTAAAAAAATAGTAATATATACACACAAAATTTAATTATTAATTTATAGGATATTGTATACGATTGCTGTAAATCATATGAAAAGTCTTGAAGCAAATATTCCTTTATTCTTTTCGTGAAAATTGAAATTCGTTGTATATTTTCAATATCTTGAAGGAGATTATTAAATTCCATACTATCCATATATTCAATTCGTTGTTTCGTAGTTTCTAACCGACATCTTGCTATCATAAGGTTCATATTGTTTCTGGTATTGAATAATGTTTGATTTCTATGAAATGTAATTGTATAGTGATCAATATTATGGGTTGCTTAAAAACATGAATAATTGAATTAAAATATTATAAATAATTTAATTGAAGTAATGGTTAGACAAAATTATATAGAAAATGTATGGTCTAAAAATATTTAAAGAAAAAGTGTTCTCTTCCATTTTTGTGTAATTACACATAAACTGGCAACGCTGCACTTATTAAAAAGAAAAAAAACATAAGAAAAACGAACGCTGCGATTGTACGAAAAAGATGTGTACACCAAAAAGCGAAAAAAATATGAAAGGAAATGTCAAATAATCAACTACAAAGAAAAAAACGAATGAGGGAATATAAAGAATCGCCGAGAACGGGCAAGTATTTTTCTTCTTTTATTCCCCTCACCGTTATCGTCTACATACTACAAAAGTTGCCGACTCGCCTTGCCGAGTGTGGACATAGACTAAACAATGATACAATTTTTTGGTGTTACCATACAATTTACTGACAGCGAATTTGTTTCCAAGTACTTTTACATATAAACTGTGAGTTAACGTTGATGACACACGTTCAATTTTTTCACACACACTTCTTGTCATAATTTGTAGAAATTGAAAGCTGTGACGTAGGATGCATTCAAATTGATAGCAATTATAACTATGACTTACTTACTTACTTACTTAGCTGGCCATAACAACCCGTTAACGGGTTTCGGCCTGCTTCAGCACTAGTCTCAAGGCGCTTCTGCTTAGCGCGAGCCTTCTCCAGTTGGTCACACCAATCGATGACAGGGCTTCATCAACCTGGTCCTTCCAACGTAAACAGGGTCGTCCTCTACGCCGACGTCCATGACAGTCGTACAAAAAGAAAAGGAAACAAAAAATGAAGAAAAAGAAGAAAATTTATATGGCCAATTGATATTAAATTGACACACTCGCATGAAAAGCAAATTTGATATCCAGTTCCTTTCAATTTCTAAAAGCGTCAGTGTATTAGTAAAAAAGTTTGAATATATTAAAAATTGAAAGCCAGAAATTGAAAGTGTAACCTCCAGGTAAGTATATTGCAAATAACTTTATTTGCAAATAGGACGTACGTATAAACATAGTAATAGTTGTTCGCACATTTCGCAAAGAAATAATGCTAAACATAAGCTGTCAAATTAGACTTTTAAACTTTATTTTTACTAGAAAAAATAATTTTTCTCATTTCTAATTATGCTAAATTATTTAAAAAGAGAGTTTTAACTGTTCTATGAAAATAATGTGTTTTTTGACATTTTATTTAGTTTGGATTTACACGTTGAAATAATTTCATTGAAATTTTAGTTTAATTTCGTTTGAACTTTCATTGGAATGTACACAATGAAATTTTTTTAATGAAATTAAAGATTGCTTATTTTTCGATTCTTTAATAATTTTTTTTTTCTAAACTTAAATTTTTTAATCCACAATTTAATATTTTTAAGCGCACTTGTTAGCCATTTAAATAATATAAAAATAAAAGAAAATGTGAAAAAAACTGCAGTTGACTATTACGAATTATAGTACAAAAGAGAATTTCAGAGTACATGAAAGCTCGTACCACTTACTATTCCTGTCTCTTTCTCTCACCCACAAAATGAAAATTTCAATGAAATTATTTCAACGTGTAAATCCAGACTTATTTATTTTTATTACAATACGTGTTCTCCGTCTAAAAATATCAAAATGAACATAAACAATATTTTGGTGTTACTCTGCCGACACTGGTTCTTATGTTTGGTCATGATTACTGTACATGTAGACGGGGGGTAAGTATGGCAGTCGTACAAAAAAAAAGAAGAAAAAATGACATTGCGAATTGATAGTAAATTGAAACACTCGCATGAAAAGCGAAATTGATATCCAGTTTGTTTCAATTTCTAAAAGTGTCAGTGTATTAGTAAACAAATTTTAGTTATTGCAAATTGAAAGCCAGACATTGAAAGTGTAACCCCCAAGTAATTTAATGTATACAAAAATTTCGTGAAAGCACTTTTCTGTGTATCCCCCCGTCTACACGCACAATAATTATGTCCAAACATAAGAACCAACGTCGGCAGAGTAACAGTAAAATATTTTTTATGTTCATGTTTATGTTTTTAGGTGGAGAACACGTATTGTAATAAAAATTAATAAATAAAATGTCTAAAAAACACACTATTTAATATTTTGTTCTTAGAACAGTTAAAACCCTCTTTTTAAATAATTTAGCGTAATTATAAACGAGAAAAGTTATTTTTTCAAGCAAAAATCGAGTTTAAAAGTCTAATTTGACAGCTTATGTTTAACATTATTTCTTTGCAAAATGTGCGAACAACTATGTTAACATACATGTGCAAATACATGTTTTTGCGGTCTACACTTGAACATTTGATGTTGGAAATAGAATTTGACAATTGAAAACATAATTATTTCCAAGTTTATGGCGCGTGTAGACTGGGGGGTAATGGCGCAGTAAAATCTAAGTAAGTGGCAGCACTGGATTTAAAAATGTCAATATTTAACGAAAAATTATTGTTCAGTGGGCAATTTTACGTTTCCTTTCTTTTGACAGCGAGTTTGCAACGTGACTCGATCTTTTTCCTTTTTGAACTCTAACTGTAACCATGGCCATTGGCAAAAATAAAGGCCTCTCTAAAGGGGGCAAAAAAGGTAACAAAAAGAAGGTTGTAGATCCCTTCTCACGCAAGGATTGGTACGATGTTAAAGCTCCAAACATGTTTGCCACTCGCCAAATTGGCAAAACTTTGGTTAACCGTACCCAGGGTCAAAAAATTGCTTCAGATTACTTGAAAGGCCGTGTGTTCGAAGTTGCTTTAGGAGATTTACAAAAAGATAATGACTCTGAGCGGTCCTTCCGTAAATTCCGTCTTATTGCTGAAGATGTACAAGATCGTAACATTTTGTGCAATTTCCATGGCATGGACTTAACAACCGATAAATACAGGTATATAAAATAAAAGTGCGATTACTATAATTCTAAAAATGTTTGTGACAGGTGAAAACATTGAAAATGCTTATATTTATAATAATTAACATTGTTTTAAAAATTCGTATTACAAAAAATGCCATACACAGCAAAGTGAAAAATCAATGAAATGTTTCCATATTGTATTACGCGAGTGGTTGTAATTGTCTTTATTTGCATCGTACTATGAGTAAAAACTGCAGCTGTAAATTTCATTTATCATAATGTAAACAAAACGAGTGACTAAAGTACACTATAGAAATATTAAATTTGTTAATATTTATTATCGTCCATTACTACAACTTGCCGTTAGTTAAAGATAGGATTTTATCAGACGGATAACTTGCTTTTTGTTGTTACAAGTTAACAAACCTAAAGTGATCGATAAAGTTATTGGGAAGATTGCTGCCTTACCTTTAGTTTAAAGTTTTCTTGTAATAACAAAAAGTTGTTATCCGTCTTGTAAAATCCTACCTTTAACTAACGGCAGACAAGTTGTAATAATGGGTCTAAAACTGTTAAAATCAGTTTAGTAAAATTCGAATTTTTTGTTGTTTATTTTTAGATCCATGGTAAAGAAATGGCAAACTTTAATTGAAGGTATTGTTGAAGCCAAAACAACCGATGGTTATTTGCTTCGCGTATTTTGCATTGGCTTCACCGCCAAGGATCAACAATCTCAACGTAAGACCTGTTATGCACAGCAATCTCAGGTTCGTAAAATCCGTGCTAAGATGCACGAAATTATTACAAACGAAGTCACAAACTCTGACTTGAAGCAATTGGTGGGCAAGTTAGCATTAGATTCTATTGCTAAGGATATTGAAAAATTCTGCCAACGTATCTATCCCTTACATGATGTATACATTCGTAAAGTTAAGGTATTGAAGAAACCTCGCTTCGACTTATCTAAATTATTGGAATTGCACGGAGATGGCGGCGGCAAAGGTACCGAAGCTGTTGTTTCTGCCGAAGGCGCTGTTATTGAAAGGCCCGAAGGTTATGAACCTCCAGTACAAGAGTCTGTTTAATGTTTTTATTTTACTTTATCATCAGACATTCAATATTTATGTAGTAAAATAACATTTTTCGTAAAAGTGAAAATATGAAAAACTTCTTAAAAAAAAAAACTTTTTGTTTACAATGGTTTAGGTCACTAAAATTCATAATTTGTTCCAAGTTAGGTAAAAGGGAAGGTAGATCTTTTTTTATTTTCTTTTTAGCTTTTAGTTAGGAATTGACTGCTGCAAAGGTGTGCTCATCAGTTTTGTGAATCTTTTCTCTTTTAAGAAGGTACGTTTAGTATTTTATAAAATTTATTAATTTTGTTAACATGATGTTTTATTTTTCGTCGCTGATAACATTTGTACATATATATATATATATATATGTATATAGTATGTTACCTGATGACAAATTTTAACTGACAAAACAATTACTAAATATGAAAACTTTTGTTGTAAACTATTTTAACATATTTTTCCGTTTTTAAGGAAGTCCTAAAATTTGACATATATGGACTCTAATGTGTGGTAAGTTTAATATGCTATATTACTTATCTCTACCTTTGAATTTAAAATAGTTATGATGTTTTATTTGCTATTCCAGAAAAAAATTTGATGATAATACTAATCTGAATTATGCTATATTAACAAATCCTTGTAAAAGTTACGATAAACTTTTTAATAATTACTTTTTGTCTTTCAGCTTTTAATCTTGCACATTGGCTGTGAAAATGCGGGGGCTATCTATTTTTGAAGGTAATAAAATTATATTGTAATAATGCAATTACACAATTAATTTTTTTTACACATGTATGTATGTACGTATGGCAAATTTTCATTTCTGTAATGAAATTAAAAAATAAATAAAAAAACCCTTAATATGGAAGTTTTTTCTTTTTAACTTCTTAATTTGATAATGAATTTTTTAATTATAAATCGTATGAATTCATATGTTCATTTTGACAATCAAGGAATTTTCTATGTATCGCATATTTAACATTCCATATGACACGCACATGTTCTGTAAATAAAACTTTATACATACATATATACATATTGTACGTATATGTTTATTATTAACATGATGACTATTATTATTTGCTACTCTTGAAAAGACTTGATGAAATTTTTATTCTGATATACTATACTAATTTTTGAACTTTATTTATTGTTCTTTTTATTCTTTTTGAAAGATTAATTTTTTTTTTAATTGCAGGTTTAAGTTGATGTGCCTGTTATATATTATAGAAACACCTATATACAATATAAAGGTAATATATAGTATTAACTTTTTCTTAGTCAATGCTCACTTTTATGATGATAATATTTGAAATTTGAATTAAAACCATGTCAGATATTTCAATTAGATAGTAGAACTGATTAAGAAATTTCAAAATAATACATTATTTAATTTAAGCATTATTAAAAATTTTTTTTTTGTTGTATATTTTTCAGATTATATAATAAAACAGTATAAATAACGACCCTGTATATAATTAAAAAGGTAATATATAATCATAAGTGTATACATAATTTGAATATTTACTCAATTCTCAGCCGAGTTTGGCTATTACCTGAATAAAAGCGTACACCGTAGGACGTATAAAAAGTTTAATATGAAAATGAAAATCACTGTTTCTTTTTTGGAAAATATTTTTGTATATGTATGTTAATAATAATTCTAAAATATTTTTATCACACAATTCCAAGTTTTTTAGAAAAAACGTACGTACGCGACGTATTTCGGTAGTTCTCATAGAACACATTCGCCTGAAAATTTTGTATAGAAAATATACGCCGTACGTTTTTATTCAGGTACGAGCCTTAAATGTAAACAATTGTATCTTTGTCAATTTTCAAAAATTCTAATGCTAGATACACACTTCGGAACATGTTTATGAAACCAGGCATGTTCCGTTGTTCCTTACATAGTGTGTAGTCATGTTTATTGTTTCATAAACATGTTCCATTCTAGGCTTCAAAAATATGAAAAAATTTTGATATTTTCTTGTTGCATTAATGTTGGCCTTAGTGTTTATATCGTTGTGTATTGTTTTCACTTGTTTAGTTTATTTGAGAACAAGCAATCTGTATAAATTTACAATTTTAAAATATAGAATACGATGTTTCGGTTATGGTTTAATTGATGATTCCAATATTTGGCCGAATTCCTAAACGCAAGTTGCAAAGCACAAAGTTCCTAAACTCATACTTGAAATTTATGGCAATGCCTAAATGCTCCTTTTTATATGGCAAATCAATTTTATGCGTATTAACTTCAAAAACAACAATTCATTCACTTTATTTTGTATGCAAACTGTTGCACTAATATGGCGGAGAAAATACTTATTGTAACTTATAAATTATTTATTTATTTTTGTTAGAAACTGGGAAAAAGTGGATATATGAGAGAAAAAAGTTATCATTTATAAATTATGATCAGACTCCGACATGAGCCTGATTTTGTTAGCAAAAAGAAAACACGAATAACTACTTGGGAAACAATTTTCATTTTATTTTTTATAACGCTTTATTATATCAATATTGTTTGAAGAATTAAACTTTGAATTTGAAACCTTCAGTACTGGCCAACAACACAAATAAGTTACTCTTTTTCACTTCCATATTTGAACAAATTTCTTTTTGTGAATTAATAGCAGATGTGTATGATATAGTATAGTACCTATGTACATATTTGATGTATGTCCTTAATGTCGTTTTTATGCAAAACATTTCTCTGCAATGCATATATTTTAAAGTGTGTAACTAGCATAACTGTTTTTATATTTGTCGGTTTATTATTATTTAGTTATGTTATGCTCTAAACAAATATACGTCATCAGCCTAGCTATAGAGCCTGTCAAAAATAAAATACACGCGTTTATATGAATGCGATTATTTTGACATCACAGCTACACGACTACCGTTGTCGCTGTAGCCCACTAGAATAATTTTTATTATTCTTAACGACAAAATAAACACAGTGCTGTTAATGTTTAAGAAATATAAAATAAATTTACTATTAAGGAAAACTGTCTGTTTCTTATGTTAACATATTTAGCATAAGTATTAAAAAATTTAAATTATAATACATATACAGTATTGTTGGAAATTTAGGAACTTTTCTTGACGAGGTAAACTAAGTCTCGTTGTTTTTAACAAAGAAAAAATATTTTGTTTGATTTATATAATTTTTAACCATTTGACGACGAACGGGACATATACAGCTGTGTTCAAAATAATAGGAGTGCACCAATCTAATATTTCTACAGTTGAAATTTGTTAGTGTACCAATTTGCAAAACAAGTGATATTCTAACGGAAGTTACAACGGTATGTAAGAAATCGAATACAGAAGAGAAACTCATAATAACTTTTATATTCATAATAAAATTAGTTCATTTCTGTGTTTGCCCTTGGTTTGAGTTGTTCAAAATAATAGGAGTGCGTGTGACGTTTTAAAAATAAAACTAAAAAGGCATATAATTGAAGAAAAAAAGTGAAAAGTAAGTTTCAAAAAATGGTGTGAAAACCTTATTTACAGTGATTATATTATATTTCACATAAATTTTTGTAATAGTGGAAAGAGGAAAGCCCTGTTCTGAGGAAAAAAGAGAACTAATTAAAAATCTTCGAAAAAAAAGGCAAAACTTATAAGGAAATTAAGGAAACCTTAGGATGCTCCGATCAAATAATTGCAAATGCTCTAAAATATTAAAAAAAAAAGCTTCAAACACGTGGGCGCAAACACAAAACATCAACTATTGAAGACCGTCGTATTGTACAATACAGCAAAATAAATCCTTGGGCGTCTTCCAAAAAAATTCAAAAGGATCCAAATCTTGCCGTAAGTGGTCCTACTATTCGTAGACGCCTAATGGAAAATAATTTATTTGCAAGAAGTCCACGGAAAGTGCCACTACCGACAAAAAAACAGGCAGTAGCACGCTTAAAGTTTGCACAAGAACACATCGATTGGCCGAAAGAAAAATGGAGAAACATACTCTGGACCGACGAAAGCAAAATTGTTTTATTTGGTGGCACTGGGTCTAGACAATATATTAGACGTCCGCCCAATACAGAATATAAAGCCCAATATACACACAAAACAGTTAAGCATGGTGGTGCAAAAGTAATGATATGGGGAAGCTTTTCGTATAATGGTGTAGGTCCAATTTACGTAATTAGAGGCATAATGGATAGAAACGTTTATGTTGGAATTTTGAAAGAGGTAATGCTACCTTATGCAGAGTGGAATATGCCTCTTAAATGGATATTTCAACAAGATAACGACCCGAAACACACCAGTAAATTGGCAAATGAGTGGTTTCGGGTAAGTGGAGTTCAGATTATGTCGTGGCCTGCTCAGTCTCGTGACCTGAATCCCATAGAATATCTTTAAGCAGACGTTAAAAAATATGTTGCAGAGAAACAACCATCAAATGCGGAAGAATTATGGAACACAGTGCGCGAAGCGTGGCATCAAATTCCTTTAAAGAAATGTCAGGATCTTATAGACTCAATGCCTCGAAGATGTGCTGAAGTCATTAAAAACAAAGGTTATTCAATAAAATATTAAATCGGGGACACTATTTTTAAATAATATTTGACTTTTGTGACTTTAGCTTTAATACTACTAGTTTGTGTATAAATACTCCTATTATTTTGAACAGGGAATTTTGAAAGAAAACTTTGTTTTAATTTAATATTTTTTGTTTTAATAATTTTAATTAAATAATTAATTGGTAAAAAATTAGAAGCTGAATTAGAAATAAATTTTGTCTCAAAAGAAATTAATATTTTCTTTTTTTTTTCTACTTAATTTTAAACTTCGGCTTTGAATGAATGGCACTCCTATTATTTTGAACACAACTGTATGTCCCATTTGGATTTTTCGTCATTAAAGACCCATTTTCCAAGGAATTGTAATGTAATCAATGTTGTTCGATAAAAAACAAATGCATTCTTTGGAATATGCACTAAAATTAAGTTTTTTTTGTTTCAACTGGGCTTAAACTGGTCTCAAACTTAAAAATTTTTATCTTTTTTTTTACAATTTTTGTTTACTTATATCTCGGTTTCGAATTGATAATGTTGGACAAACTTTTAGTATTAGATGTACCAATGCCTTTTACAAACTTATTAATTAATAGATTTTGAATCGGTTTTATACTTTTTTGGGAGGTTGAAAATAGTATGGGACATATGTGTCCCATTCGTCGTCAACGGTAAAAATAAGGGATATTTTTTGTGCATATTTTTTTATTTTATTAACTTTGTATATTTGAAGAACAAAGAAAGCAAGAGGAATTAAATTTATGATATAATTAAAATTATGATATCCTATACATAAACTAAAATAATATCAAACTCAATTGTGATAAATTTCAAAACAATTTAAATTCGTCGTAAAGCATTCCATTCCATTCCATTTCTTGTGCAAATAATACACCGGTTGCTACCTCCACCTTTCGTTCCTGTTTGAAAATATCCAACGAATTTCGAATCCAGTAAATCTAGAAGAGAATCTTCGATTTACGATCATGTTCGTAATACTACTGAAAGTAATTAAATCTAAAGTAAGTAATAATTTCCTACTAAAGTTAATCAGAAGTTACATAACACTACCATTTTTTAGTCCATAATACCAACGCCTCCCACTCCTGTATTATATTGCGAAATCATTTTTGGACATGCCACTGTAATTTTATTTACGGATCCAGCCTTTCGTCGTTTGACATTTACAGTTTCGATTGGAATTTGATCCCATATGAACCGCACGGTTATTAACCCATTTTATAAATGAAATTCCATTTGACATTAAGATCTGGATGTCTCCACGTTCAAACGTTTTGGCATTTGTGCACAATTTTGTCGCAAAGTTTCACAGGCTCGTATTCCATTGGTCATCATTTTATATAGTAATATTAGACTATTCAGTTCTATTCAGAGTTATCGAAATTTTTTCCCATATTTTTCAGCCCTGCTGCCACACCTAGAATAATAGATTCGCTAATGATAAACTCTCTCTCTTCCCTGTATCGGCAGATCATTCCAAAAAGTACTTTCAACTCTTTTTTACTTATGGAAAATATTATACCTTTCTGTTCACAAATTTTTGTAAAGTACTCTATTGGTGAATTGAACTATCAAACTATTATCATTTTCCGTATCCAATACGTTCAAAATCTGTAGAATTTCACTTTCAGTTTTATAAAACCGACGCAATCTGCTCATTCTTAAAATTATATGTTGACATATCGTCGTCCCGAAGTTATCTGGACGTATATCACAAAATCAAAAAAAATGAGTTACGATCATTTTTGAATCTTAAATTATTAGATCTTTCGATGTGTTCAATCACCAGGACTTTATCTCTTAAATTTTCTGAGATATTTAAGAGCCATTTTGCCGTATATCCACGTTTGGTAAAAAAATTTTATGTTATACTGACGTACGCGCCACTTTCGTGGATATACGGCAAAAAATGTATGGAATTTTTCAAATAAAAAAATTTTGCGTTATCTTGACGTACGTACATAAATGAATATATTTAAAAGATTTTTCGTAAGAAAAAAAGATAAAACGTAATAAGAAATCATAAAGAATAAATTTCTTTAACTTCAGTTTATTGCTGTTACATTAAAATTAAAGGAATAAATTAATAAAAAACTAATTTTCATTTTTTAGAGGTACATATGTATATAAAATAAATTTTAAATCAAAATTTATTTCATAAAACTTTTATGAATCAAAAGTATGTTTTTTAAGTACATTATAGATAATTCTAGAATCAGTATCTTAATAATATCTTAATATGTTATAACTTATGTAAATAGTTTTGAATAAAACTGAACATCATTGTATAGAAGATATGGGAAAAGGCTTTTAATATCATTTCTTTTATATTCAGAAATATTTATTTTTGGACATATACTGAGTTCCTTTTCAAACATTTCTTCTTCCTTTTCTCGCTTGTTTTTTTAAATTTGATGACTGAAATTCATCTTTACTTACAGATGCTTTATAGGATAAAGAAAATAAATTAAATTTATTATACTTAATTGCTTTAATTTTAGTAAATGGAACGTTCTGAAAATTTAGTTAATGCGCAATAACTGAATAAATTTTGAAATCTGTAGGTAACATTTCAATAATATTCAATTTAAACTTTTTGGAGTGGTAATTTTTTAATTTTATTATTAAATCTAAAGGACTGTGAATTTCTTTTAACTTTAGAAATCGATCTATTGCATTGTGGACAGAGTCAATTTCTTGAATTTGGGAATGTTCCGGCTCTGAAAATTTTTGAGTAATTGTTTTTAGATTCTTATTTTTATATAAAATGCCAAAACTAGCAGACAAAAATATTTTACTTTTATTTTTTGGCACACAAGAGTCGCTCCAAAGAATGATATTCTCAATATGATTAAAATCCTTCAATATATTTTCCAAAATTTTTATTATAGAACTATCAATATCATTACCAGAGCGACCATTCTGTGCTTCGTTCCAAATGGCGCAGTAAGTAACATCTTTTTCGTTTGGATTCTGAGTACATACTCGTACTGTTGCTGTTATATTAAACACTGAAAGCTTTCTTTTATAATAAAAGATGGATGAAATTCCTTTAGGCAGATTAAAAGTGCTTTGTTAATCGTAATTTATTTATTTAGTACTGTAGTAATAAATACTAAATGTAAGAATTTTGCTTACTTAAGTATGTCTCATATACGTCAAGATAATATCAGACAAAAAACAATCCAAAATTTCTATCGGTGTTATTTGGACGTATGTGCCAAAAATAAAGAAAATGTTCCCAAAAAGTGGCTTATACGGCAAAATATTATTCTTTGTTTGGAGTTAAAAATGTTTAAAACTTAAAAAATTTTCTCCATGACTTAAGAATTTTTTGTACTATTCGATAAAGAATTATTAACACTACATCTGATAAAAATTTTGAGTCACCTTTTTCGACTAAATTTTTTTCTATAAATTTTTTCTTTAAATTCAATTTCCCAAAAAAATATTTTTTGGAGTTACGTCAAGATAACTTCGGGACGACGATATGTTGGAGGAAAATATATTTTCGAACCGTATATAAAATCACAAATTAGGGCATGTAAACCGTTCGACAGTTGACTAGAAAGTAAGCCACAATTACAATCGTTGTTGGTTATATTCTTATATAATTAATTTATACTGTTATATAATGCCCATGTTTATTTTTATATCGACAAAAATGCGCCGCAATTACAGTTATTTCCGCTTAATTGAGTCTCTAAAAATGCACGATTTTTGGTGCAATTAAACGGGAAACTCAGTTAAGCGATACTCGGTTAATTGATTCGCCGACGCAATTAAAACGAAAATCACTTAATTAAGCCAGACGAGCAATAAAGCGAAACAACCACGTGTATAGAGAAAAAGAAATTCATTTTTTTATTTATTAAGTTAAAAAATAGTGTTAGTTTATTAAAACAAAAAAAAACAAAAATCAGGTACGTTCATCGAACAATATTTGAAAAGCAACAAAAATTAAAAAATTCTATATAAAAAGAGATCAAAATTTAAAATAATTACATTACATATGTGCATGCGAGTGTACATTAAATGTTATAAAAAAAACATTATACATACGTACATACAGTGGTGGCCTTATAATTAGAAACGATGCTTAATCAAAATGAAATCAAAGTGTAATTTTTATTAAAACAATTACTAAAAATGACAAGCACCGCTATTCGAAAAGCACACACTCCACATTATTGCCGCTGCAAAAAATCTTTGGATTTAAAGCTTGCACTTTAAAAAAATTTTGATTAATTTCTATGTACTTGGTTTTTAGCTGGCCACGTAATTAGAAACGGTCAAGTTTTATTTAATTAATAAACTTTTTTTAGTATGAGTCCTAAATTTAAAATTCAGTAGATCGTATTTAAACAACCTTAATACGTTTTAGTTTTCAAAACTGAAAAAAACAAGTGATGTACTCCATAAATAAGGGAGGGCATTTACAAGGTGTTTCCAATGGAAAAACTGTCAATGTGGGCTATCGCACGAAGGAATTCATAATCCAAAAAAGTGAAATTTGGTGCAGTTCACTTCTAAAATTAAACAAAAGAAGTTTTCAACCCCAGCCAGGAAGCATAGTGCTAGAAAAACTCCTCAAGTAGAAGATAAGATTATTTGCAGCATCAGTAAAGGTAACCAATTTCTGAATTCACACAAAATTGGGATGAAACTGGGCAACAAATGAGAGAAGAAATATTTACACGCACAATAACAATGCGTTTATAAGCATTTTGGCTTTCGTAGAAGCATTGTATAAAAAAAACCACATGTCGCAAGAAAATATTAAGAAACACTGAGGCTTTGCAAGCAAAATGCTCAACAAAAATGTATGTTATCTGAAATAGAATTCTCACAAGCAACGAATTTAAGAATATATTGTTTTAACCTGTCGAAAAATCTTACGTAAGATGTTCCTCAGTAAAATCCTTAAGACTTTAGGTATTTTGTTAAAACAGTGGTGGTGTATTATAACTTGGGATGATATTTTGTGGTGTGGTGTGAACCCATTCTTAGAATAAAGGGAAAAGTTGATTAACATCAATATAAAAACAATTTAAAAAATGTAATAGAACAATATTTCTTTTGAGAATATACTCGTTCTCAACATGATAACGCCTCAAATCAAAATTCTAAGTTAATGACATACTGGATTTCGTATAAAAATATTGACTTTTTGGACTTATTATCGTAATATTTTTATCTAAACCCAATTGAAAACTTATAGGCAATTGTAAAAAGGAATCACACGAACAACAGTCCAAAAAACAAAAAGTCTATTAGTTCCAAATGATGCAGCAAACCTAGGGAAACATGTCTCTGTAAACATGTCAGCATTTAATTCAAAATTTAACGAGAAGACAAATATTAGGCAATATTGTCAAAAATAAAATATGTCAGAGAATATCCTATTAGAGAATATATTAATTTTTATTTACTTTTGTGGCAAAAATTTTAAGTTTTGTGAAAACATTTGTGTCGTTTCTAATTATAAGACCAACATAAAAGTGGTATATTTTGTTTAAAGTTAATTTTTTTTACAAATGTTATCTCAGATGTAAATATTTTTATTATAAATTCAATAATGATTTAATACTTTACAATTTATAGTATTTAGTTTTGGTATTGTGAACTTAATTTTTAAAATATATTAAGAAAAGTGTGTGCTGCTAAGTCGTTTCTAATTATATGGCCACCACTGTACATATGTAAGTAAAACTATGATTAAAAAAATCAGTCATCAACATTTGAATTTTAGATTTGTTGACGCTTTCGATGATTCTTTTTCTATATCGTTCCATTTACATGGTGAACAGAAACATGACAAAAATTTTTTTGGTGCAACATAAATGGTTTTAATTTTGTGGAGAAAAAAATTAAACAGACGAAATCAATTAACTGAAACATTTGTTTGTGTTTTTCGCAATGCGGTCTCATTTTATGAATCAATTAAACGGGAGGCACAATTAAGCGGAACTCAATAAAACGGGTACTTTTGCATAGGAGGTTATACGGAATGATTTCGTTTCATGATTTTTAGTACAATTAAGCGGGAAACTCAATAAAGCGGGGCTCAATTAACCGAAAACAACTGTATAATGTACATACAGTTACGAGCAGATAAATAGGTTCACATCACATTTTTTGATAAATTCGCCTTCAAATAACTTAAACAGCGGTAATATACAATAAAGCGATATTTATTACATTAAACATAAATAATCACATAAAATGTATTTAATTATAATTAAAAAAAATGAGAAAAATTGATATATTTAATATATTAACTGATGCCTGTCGAGCAAATAGTTATTATTTATTATTAGGTTCATTGAAAAGAGAATGACATTTTTATACAAAAAAAGTGCAATTGCAAGAAAATTTCGAATATTTTGTTGAAAATTCCTTATTTTGAATCACCGCAGAACTTCTCCGGGGTATTGATTCGACAAGTGACTGACAAGTCTCTAGTGGAATTGAGTACCAAGCTTCCTTCACTTTTGTCCACAAATCTTCTTTATTTTTAGCCTTGAGTGGTGCAATTTTGTCCTTAACGATTCTCCAAAGATTCTCAATGGGATTTAAATCCGGCGATTGTGAAGGCCACTCCATTAACTTTATATTTTTCTTTTGGAACCATTCTTTTACGATCTTAGAAGTATGCTTGGGGTCATTGTCTTGCTGGAATTCATACTTTAAAGGCATTTCCTACTCGGCATACGGAAGCATTACTTTAAGAATATGCAGATAAAGATGTTTGTCCATATTTTCCTTGATCCAGAATATTGGCCCAACACGGTACCAGGAAAAACAACCCCATATCATTATGTTGCCGCCGCCATGCTTTATTGTCATCGTGGTGTATTTTGGATCATATGCTTTATTTTTTGGACGCCTTACCCATGTTCTTCCATCAGGTCCGACTAAGTTTATCTTGGATTCATCAGACCATAGTATGTTTCTCCATTTTTTTATATCTTCCGGGCCGGCCCATTCAGCATGTACTTTTGCAAACTCAATGCGCTTTTTTCTTTGTCTGTTATTAAGCATTGGAACCTTCTGGGCCGATTTTCCGAATAAATTTTTTTCTCTTAAACGACGTCTAATGGTCCACTCTGATACGGGAAGCTTTAACTCATTTTTCAGCTGAACTGCGGACATAAAAGGATTACGAGTTGACAACATCTTAATGCAATCATCGTCTCTTTTCGAGGCTTTTCGCTGTTGACCCCTTTAAGTTTTTGTTTTGGAGGCTGCAATGCATTTCTTATCATATTCTGCGATCTCCCGAGAATTTCAGCAATTTTCCGTTGGCTATAACTGCGGCTGTGTAGATCCTTTATAATCTTTTTTTCCTCTTCACTACAATGTTTAGAACGTCCCATTTTTTAAATTTTTAAAGGTATTTGCTTTAATAAGTTCTATTAAAAGGCTGAATTTAAAGTTTTCTACAATAATTTTTATAATTTTGGCGTTTAACATTTTAAACTAACAAATTTTTCAAAGTGAACCTATTTTTTTGCTCTTTGATTTTATACGGTTATTTTTTTTTTTTTAATTTTGGGCAATTTTTTACATAATAATTTAATTATTGTGATGCAGTATTAAAAGTGGGTATTTGCTTTAGTAATTAGCGACTTTTCCTTTTTTATTGCTGTAATGTAAACTATAGTCAAACAAAATTGATTTATCATTTTGATGTGAACCTATTTATCTGCTCGTAACTGTATATATAGGTATATAAAAAAAAATGATGAAAAATTAACCCAGCTCGCTTTGATAAGCCATGAAGAAAATTTATTCCAATCCAACGAAATTTTTTACTTCTGATTAAAATATGAAACCTTTTTTATTATATACAGTTAATAGTTTCACTTTATTAATGAGAACGTTTTTCATTTCAGATTGTTGGAGTTAATACAAAACTCGACGTATAACAAAAGGCACTTAACAAAACTAAGGTGGGTACTCTAAAAAACGTATACATACTTACGTAAATATATATAGGTATATATAAAAAAAATGATGAAAAATTAACCCAGCTCGCTTTGATAAGCCATGAAGAAAATTTATTCCAATCCAACGCAACATTTTACTACTGATTAAAATATGGCAACTGTTTAATTATTATACATTTAATAATTATCCTTTTATTAATGAAAACGTTTTTCATTTCAGGTTGTTGGAGTTAATACAAAACTCGACTAATCAAAAAGACACTTAACAAACCTAAGGTGAGTACTCTTAAAAACGTATACATACTTACGTAAATATATATATAGGTATATAAAAAAAAAATGATGAAAAATTAACCCAGCTCGCTTTGATAAGCCATGAAGAAAATTTATTCCAATCCAACGAAATTTTTTACTTCTGATTAAAATATGAAAACTTTTTTATTATATACAGTTAATAATTTCCACTTTATTAATGAGAACGTTTTTCATTTCAGATTGTTGGAGTTAATACAAAACTCGACGTATCAAAAAAGGCACTTAACAAAACTAAGGTGGGTACTCTTAAAAACGTATACACACTTACGTAAATATATATAGGTATATAAAAAAAAAATGATGAAAAATTAACCCAGCTCGCTTTGATAAGCCATGAAGAAAATTTATTCCAATCCAACGAAATTTTTTACTTCTGATTAAAATATTAAAACTTTTATTATATACAGTTAATAATATCCACTTTATTAATAAGAACGTTTTTCATTTCAGATTGTTGGAGTTAATACAAAACTCGACGTATCAAAAAAGGCACTTAACAAAACAAAGGTGGGTACACTTCTTAAAAATTTATACATACATTTACAGTAATCTTCGAAATCTAAGCAAATTTTCTTGAAGGGGTAAACAAAGTCTCATATTTTTGTTTTAAATTCATTTATTGAAAAGAATACTTATATTTATAATTGTATTATGTCCTTACAGTCTAATAATAAAAAAAAGTTGATTCTGTTTTTTTTTTTTTTTATATAATAAGAGGTTATCTCTGGGGTACAGGTTGAGGGGATTGAGTCTGCCAATCCAACACTATCACCCTACTAGATGAAAAACATTCTTTGAATAACTTTGCCGAGTGCTTCGGGTCATTATCACGTTAGAAAAACCCATCGATGTGGTATTTCCTATTCGGAATATTTGAGCATATGGTTGGGTAAAATGTCTCTGTAAACGGATCGGTGCATCTTTGTATTAATTACAATAAAAGGTTCAAAGCTATTCACTGAAAAGCATGTCCGTCCACATCACTCCATGCTTGTTGTATAGCGTGAATCTAGACGCACTTTCCTTTTGGTCTAAGAAGTTCTTAACAAGAATGTACCATACTCCGTATAAGTTCAACAATTTAAATTTATATTCATCGCTAAATAAAACTGTTTTCCAATTAAAAACAGATTTACGATTTTTAATTCAAAAGCTTTGTACCTGCCAGAGATACATTTCTTAAGAAATAATTAAAAATTATCTAAATGAAACAAAATATATTTTTCTTTGTTAAAAACAACAATCATTTTTGCTAAAACAAATACAATAAAAGAAGCACAACATTAAAAAGGTTCTTATAATTCGAACAGCAATATTTTCTTTCACTTCATTTCGATTTTTTTATATTTTTTAAGAAGCAGAATTAAATTTATTTTATTATTACAATGTAAAGACGAGTACAATTATAAATATGCAGGGTCAAAACATTGCAATAGAAACCAAATTTTAACTTAACCTTAATTTTTTTAATCAAAATACCTCAAGCATATTTTTTTATTTAATTTTTATATATTTCATGTGAAATTATTCCTCATTGACCTAAAACATTAAAAAAAATGATGGTCTTAACAAAATAAGTCAAAATTCAAGTGTTCAAAATATTTGCAACGTTTAAACAAACAATATAAATCTCTAATATTACTTTGGAATATATTTTAGTATGGAGGAAATAGCTTTTTAATGTAATTTTTGAAATTGCATTCCATTGCTTTTCCAATACAATGATGAGTTCTCCATTTCGGAATACTCTATTTCGAATATTACGTTTTGCAATCATCCATATGCTCTCAATCGAGTTTAGATCGGGAGATTGGGGTGGCCACGTGATAACAGGGATTTGATGTTCCTCCTAACTAGGCTTTAACAACCCTAGCCGTGTGCTTAGGATCATTATCATGGTGGAATGTTTATGAAAGCAGCATTTCTCACTCAGCGTACGAAAGCATAACTGAACTTAGGTCTATGTAAGTTGTGGCCGTCATTGTAGTAGCTAAGCGATGAATTGGACCTAATCCAATTATAAAACTTTATTCCATTGCTGTTCAGTCGAATTTAAATGGGTTCTGCCAAAATTTAGGCGAAAACAAAGTTTTTTTTCTGTGTAATTTGACCTTTTAATAGTTGATAGACTAGCGTCTAGGGAAATTTGTGTTTTTGCTTCCCTGGAAACAGCTGTTGGAAATTTCGTAATTTTTCGATCTCTTCGTTCAGTTGTTTGTTTTACGAGGTCTTCCACCCTTATGTAGTGTTTGAATGTTTCCACTTTTAATTTAGTGACAAACCGTTGATTTATGAATGACATATTTTATTGAAATTTCTTTTTGAGAAACTCCATTTTCAAAATCTTTCCAAAATTTTGATTTTAAGCTATTTGCCTCAAATATTAGTAATAAAATTAGTTAAATTTTTAACTCTACTTCACCTGCGCAAACAAAACCAATAACATGAAATTTTCAATAAAATGCAAAACTTCAATATCAAATTATTAAAAAGAATGGGTTACCTACCGTCATATCCTTTATCTTGTTAGTGTTAATTTACATGGTCATGAATAAGAGAAAGGAGAATGCAAATGTTTTGAACAATTCACTTTCGACTCTCTCTCTCTACCAACTTTGTTTTTTTTTATTGTTGTAAATTAGCGGAATCAGTTTTTATTTGACATGATCAATAAAACAGTGAATAGGATTAAAGTAAAGCAAACCAATATGTGCTCTCAATTGTTAATGTTTTGACCACCACTGTAATTGTACAATTACTCTTCTGGAAAAGTTGCTTAAATTTCGAACAATACTGTATATAGATGGCTAAAAAAGTAGTTAAATAAAAAAGCTTTATTTTTTTTATTTAAAATAATAAAGCAAAAAAAAGTTTTTCCTTTAAACTGATCAATATTTCTTTATAAGTTCTTCTGTGTATAGATAAGCTAATCTGATCAAACAATTTTCTTATGTAAATAAAAACAACATTTTTATTTTACTTTTCCCCGACGTTTCGTCAATTATTTGTTGACTTTTTCAAGGGTGGTGTCTATTATTTTATTTAGAAAAATAGAAATATATATAATAAATTATCTTTTAATAATAATTATATAAAAAAAAAATATATAACACTTACAATAATTATTATATTTTCATTAACATATTAAAAAAGGATATTTTACAAAAAACATTTCAATGTATGGTTCTCAGTGTTTTAATATACATATCAGATACTTTTTTAAATAATATCATCACTTTGCTGTTCGTGACAACGCAACTGTGTAACTTGAGCTTATATTATTTGTATCTCCTTTTAAATTCATGGTCTTTTCTTTTTTCTGTTGTATCCGTAAGCTCTCAATAATATATCTTTTCTTGCTTATTTTCTCTTTATCTAAAATTTTTACACTCTCTAATTCAGCAAAGTGATTTGTCTGTAAAATGTGTTGTGCTAAGGCAGTTGTTTGTTTTCTCTTTTCGATGTCTAGCTTATGCTCGTTTATTCTTATGTCCAAACTTCTTTTAGTTGTGCCAATGTAAATTAAATTGCACTCTTCGTTCTCTTTTCCATTACATCTTATTTCGTATACCACATTATTTTGTTTTTGTTTTTCAATTGGTGTTTTTAATTTTGTAAATATTGTATTTATTGTCCGATTTGGTCTGTAGGCAAAAATTTTTTTTGCTATCTTTATTTACAATTGTTGTTTTTATATTCTTTTCATCTGTTAAGCCAGGAATGTATGTTAAACCGTAATATTTTTTCTCAATGTTGTTGTTTGTTTTACTATAAGAATTATTGTTTATCTTATTTATTGTCTCATCTATAAATGTATCTATAATCTTTTTGGGGAAGCTATTCTCTATTAAAGTTTTGCTTATATATTTTATATTCTTATTGTGAAATTTTTTATCACTTATGAAAAGTACTCTATAGATAAAATTTTTTGCTGTATTAAATATTTGCATTTTTGGATGTGTGGAGTTATAATTTATAATTCTACCTGTTGCCGTGTCTTTTTTATACCAATCCAATATTATTTTATTATTTTCCCTGTATACTTTAGAATCTAAAAATGGTATAGATTTGTTGTTCTCTTCTAAAGTAAATTGAATCCTCGGGTGGTATTTATTAAATGCATTTAATATTTCTTTTACCTCATTTTTATTACCTATGGCAAGAATATCATCTACGTACTTTGTTATGTATTTTAGATTTATATTCTTTGTCCTTAGTTAAGTTAAAACTTCATCTAACAGGTCGTCTAATATTATATTTGCTATCATGGGAGATAATGGATTACCCATTGGTATACCAAAAGTTTGGCTGTATAAGTTTTTCCCAAATAAAGAATAATAATTTTCACACAAACAAAAGCGTAATATTTTCAAAAAGGTCGTTTTTGGAATTATGGTGTGTTTCTCGATCATATTCCATTTTTTCATTATTACAAATATAGCTTTGTTTACAGGTATGTTAGTAAAAAGTGATACTACGTCAAGTGAGAAAAGAACATGTTTATCTTCCAAGTCAAGGTTATTGAGTTTCTCTTTTAGTTTAAAAGTGTTTGGAATATTATATTTTTCAGAAATTATGTTTTTCAATATTTTGCTGATATATTTAGATAAATTATAACAGGGGATCTGGACAGATGATATTATTGGTCTAAGTGGAATTCCGGGTTTATGTATTTTTGGTAGGCCATATATTCTAGGAGCTGTAGCGGCAGAACATTTTAGTAGGTTTCTCTCCCATTTATTTACATATTCTTTCTTATATAAGTTTTCTATTAAATTAAAAATTAAATTAAATTAAAAAAAGTAGTTAAATAAAAAAGCTTTATTTTTTTATTTATTTGCCCTAATAGACATTATTTAAAAAAACCTATATTTTGTATTCGGTTTTGTAAATTTGTTATCTTAAAAAATTTAGTTTTTCTGTAGTTTATTGTGCCATTTAAGGTACTCCATTTTCACTCTATAAACTAGAATACTTTTAAGAAAGAAATACTTTCGAAAGAAATTTCCCATTCAAAAAATCAATAATAAATGAATGTAAAATTTTTTTCAAAAATTCATAGTTTTACGAATTCCTAAGATTTTCGATTCGAATCGAAATACAAAGTAACCCCCGGATTTTTATGTATATTTTAGAATAAAACTATATTTGAAATTAATGAATTTCATAAAATTCACGATAGCAAAATTCCCTTCGTGGGGAAGTTAATTTTAATGAAAACAAAATGTTCCCATATTTTCCGACATAGTGAACTTATAAAATTAATTTTTCAAATTCTAGTATATCTTCCAAAAAATAGTTATATTAATTTCATCAAAGTAGAAAGTAGGTGTTTATGCCAAGTTACGTTTGCTATCAAGAAATAGTCGTCCATAAATGGATGGTAATTTCAGGGAATAGGGCTAGTGAGGGCAGGAGCAATTCGTAACCTAATTCATGAATTTCTATGGAAATTTCGAATGCGTGTTTTGGATGATGCCTTCGAGAATTTTTATATTTTTATTGTTTCATGGGGTTTATTAGGGATGGCAACCGAACATGAGTTGCCTTCAAAGTTGGTCAAATGGTATTACAGATGGCAACTGAACGCTGCCAACTCAGTTGCTAAATTGTTCGGGTATTTAGTATTTAGTTTTATTTACTCTCTTCGTGAATATTACAAACAGTTTAAAGGCATATAATATTGTGATGATTTTTTTCGGATTCCCCAGCATTTAATAATAAATGACAATAAATCCACACTGATAATTCAACATTAAATTTATTTAATCATATTGAAAAGAAATATTAAATTTTTTTATATGTATTTCAGATGCCCGCAGATATAATATATGTGCATACATCGATGTTGTATTGGTCATATAAAGGTAAGCATAAATAAACTGTCTATAATAATATTCGAAATTAACTTGAACAAATCACGTGATGATCATTTTCGGATTCCCCATCATTTGCTTGATAAATGAGATAGTTCCTTTCTGAATTTATTTATTTTTTGTAATTGAGTTCTAATTTATAAGTATAAATTTTTAATTAATTGAAATTTTTTTATTTTAGGAAAACCAACTGTAATAATACCAGGAAGCTTGGAAATAAAGTTTTCGAAGAATATTAGAAACCTAATTTAGAAAAACTAAATTTAACATTTTGTTGTAAATGCATTGCAATATTGCATCTACTACTAATACACAGCATAATTGTATACAATAACCATTATATTCACACTTTAAACAAATTTACTTTTCATGTATAAAAATATTTTAATTATACGTTTGAAATTCCAGTTTGTAAGTTTAATGATTAAACAGAATACGACCGCGACTTCAGGCAAAAACGTCTCTCAGAGAAAACGTGCCCAAAATTAAAACGACGGCCGCAAAGCTATTAAAAATTAAGTTTATGAGAGTTTTCGCAAAGAATTTAATTTATATTTTATAATTTACACATTTTTTCAATTATTTTTACTAAAATATCACTCATTTTATTTAACAAATTCCAAAATTTATTAATTTATTTAAACTTTCAAATGTTTTTTCGATTTTCTTTTGTTCTTATTTTTCTTTCGCCAACAACAAAAAGCAAATGGGTTTGTTGAGAGAATTTGTTTCTAAAAATGAGAGCATAAGAAAAAACGCTGTCAAAATAAAACAGATTCTATTTCACGACTCGGTTCTCCAGCGTTTTTAATAGAAAAAACTTTCTATAGAAAAAAACGTCATGCTCCAGTTCTGTTTAATCATTTATAACAATAATTATTTTTTCTGTGCATTCAATAAAAAATTTAAATAATATTAAAATTCAAGTAAAATTCTCTAGGTAAATTACATTTACAGTAATTCCCCGATTTACGAATAGGATACGTTCTGCTAAAGTGAACGTATTTCGAATATTCGTATATATTAGTATAGCATTATTACTTACTTAATTACTTAGATGGCCATAACAACCCGTTAACGGGTTTCGGCCTGGCTTAACACTAGTCTCCAGGCGTCTCTGCTAAGCGCGCGTCTTCTCCAGTTGGTCACACCAATTGATGACAGGGCTTCATCCACTTGATCCTTCCAACGTAAACATGGTCGTCCTCTACGTCGACGTCCAGAGACCTTCGCATCGAAAACTTCTTGCTGGAGCAGATTTTTCGATCCGAACAATATGGCCGAGCCAGCGTAGCCGCTGGATGTTAATGCGCTGAACAACGCCGAGGAGCTCATACAGCTCATTGTTGGTACTAATGCGAAACTTATCGCCATGCCTTAGAGGACCAAAGATCTTTTGAAGAACTTTCTCGAACACTCCCAGGACCGCTGCATCGGCACAAGATAGCGTCTAAACTAAACTGCCTACTGAGACCGTAGTAGTGGTCTAGAGCAAGTCAAAGTTGAGGTATTCAAACGCGCTTGAAATATGTTAGTTCAATATGTAGTATTCAAAAGCTTGTTAATAAAAAAAAAATACATAATAAATATAACTTTAAAGTATTTTTTTAATTAATTTAGTTGTTGTAGAATGAGGAGATGAAAAAATAAATAAAAAAAAAAAAAAACAAAACAAAAATTTGTTAACAGAATTGTGGTGTAAAAATTGAACATTTTGCATTTTCAATGGACTAGGAAATATAGAGCAGACCCCCCTCGCCCTACGTGTGCAGACTTATATCAAATGAAAGATTGAAGTCTCAGCTTTCATTTAAAGTAAAGAACATGTAGCAGAAGTTTGCAAAAGTACTTTAAACAGACAAAAAATACGGGTTCTGTCGCTATACGTAAGTTAGCATGTTTACAACTTTTTACTCTTATTTATTTTTTTTTTAATTGTTTATATTAATTCACTCAGAATGAAATTGAAAAAATTAGAATACCATGATGATATTAAAAAATTATTGATAGAATGAAAAAAAAAATTGTCTTTTATTGCATTTCAATGGGAAGTGGGCGTTATTGTAATTTTTGCATGAAACATTTTAAATGATATAAATTACAGTAATATCAAATTTGAAGTTCAAAATTTTTTTCCGATAATCACCCTTATCGTGGTTGGCGTTTTTGTGGCGAAAGTTGGGCGCTTTTATAAAATGGTATCGTAGTTGGCAAAAACGCCAGTAAATACGACACTGTTCTGAAATCTATTACAAACAAGTTAAGGTGCCCACACACTGGTGATTTGTTGCGTTCGACGTCTTTTTACATGTTAATGGGGCTGTGTGACAACAAATCACAAAAATTTGAAATTTTTCAATTTATTGTGATTTGTAACAAAGTGTATGGGGTTGTGCGCGAACATTTGAAAACATTTTTAAATTAGTTCACAATAAAACGCCAAAATATTCATATTAAAATAAAAATACGAAAAGTGAAAATATTTTTTGTGGTTGCGGAGATGGCTAGCAACCAATTTTTTGTAGAATTCATTGAAATTTTACAAAATGAAAATGCCATTTAGAAAAGTAAAAGTGATGTCTTGTTGTTGACGTTTAAACTTATTGTTATTTTTATATAGTGTGTGGAGAAATGACAACCGAACAAATCACAGTCACAAATCACTAGTGTGTGGCCAGCTTTAATAAAACAGTATCGTGTTTGGCGTTTTTGCCTGTTAAAATCGACGAAAACAGTCGTAAAGGTTTTTGCTGCCGCCTTTATACAAAATTTAAGGACAGACTTAAAATTGAAAAAAATTGTAAGAATGAAATTATTTTAATTTTAAAAATTATAATTTGCATATTTTCTCGATTATTTCATTTTATTTAATACATTTTAGAATAAAAATAACTACTCCAGAACAATTTGCAAAAATGGTCGAGATAATGGAAAAAAGCCCTACTTGGCAAGAGGTTATCATAAAAGTTAAAATTTTTTCCTCATTATCCATTTCAAAAGAAATCCATCTTGGACAAAGCTCGGCAAAGATTCACAAAAATATCATTTCCAGCACCTTTTTGGTAACTGCCTTCAGCAAGTATCCTCATTGTTGCTGTTAATTTTGACAGTTGTAATACACCAGTTTTTCCTTGGGGTGTTTTTAATTTTGTTGAAATTTATTTTAATACGTAATTAAACGCATCCTTATTTAATCTGAAGTACTTAAAATATCTGTGGAAAAATCTTTCTTTAATTTTTGTTGATAAAAAAGAATTTGTTAGTGAGAATTGTATATTCATTTGCTCCCTTAAGTGTCTTCTTAAAACATTCACCCTTAGTCTGGATTTACACGTTGAAATAATTTCATTGAAATTTTCATTTTGTGGGTGAGAGAAAGAGACAGGAATAGTAAGTGGTACGAGCTTTCATGTACTCTGAAATTCTCTTTTGTACTATAATTCGTAATAGTCAACTGCAGTTTTTTTCACATTTTCTTGTATTTTTATATTCTTTCAAATGGCTAACAAGTGCGCTTAAAAATATTAAATTGTGGATTGAAAAATTTAAGTTTAGAAAAAAAAAATTATTAAAGAATCGAAAAATAAGCAATCTTTAATTTCATTAAAAAAATTTCATTGTGTACATTCCAATGAAAGTTCAAACGAAATTAAACTAAAATTTCAATGAAATTATTTCAACGTGTAAATCCAGACTTATTCTGCGTTTCGATTCGGATCGTAAATTGCTCAGTTTGGCAAATTTGTTATTCTGCGTTCCGTTCCCCGTAACAATTCAATTTGTTTTTCGATTGTATGTATTCTGCGTTACGATCGTAGCTACGTTTTTTCAAGTTGTTTATTTACTAACGGAAAGTTTTTCGATTTTTGTTTTTGTAGTTAAAAAAGTGTATAATTAAATAAAATGTGAGTATAAAATGCTATAAATTTATTTTGTAATAAATTTTGTTTTTTTTTTAACCTTAAAGCTTTATTTAATTTATTTCAGGTCAAAAAACACAACACCTGAGCAGTTTGAAAAGCTGGCGAGTTTAATGGCAACGAAGGATGATATTGCGTCTGGGTATCATAAGCGTCCCAAGGAAGAAGTACGGGCATTCTGAGAAGAAGTTGCAAACGCACTTAACGCAATAGGTCCACCAATAAAAACTGACGCTGCATGGAAGAAAGTATGACGTTTTATTTGCATATTAAAAATATTTTTTAAGGTGTGGATTGACTGGAAAAGTTATATAAAACGCAAGTTGACAACAAACAAAAAGGAAATGATGAGCACCGGAGGAGGCAACTGTCGCTTACAGCGCATTAGCCACCTTGAGGAAAAAGTAATTCAGCTGACGGGCTTGGTAACAAGTACAAGTGGCATTAGCGGTACAGTGGATTTTGGAGTGGCCAGCGAGATGCCAGATGATACGCGACCTACCGAAATGGATATTTCCGCTCGGTCTGAAGATCTTGCTGATGTAGCTACTACTTCAAAAAGGCGTCAGCAGCTTAGTACCAATACCAAAGAAAACACTTCGTCTTTGCTGAAGGAGCAAATAACTGCCCAGAAAGAATTTCACAACGATGTCAGGAAATTCAATGAAACCATTTTGAAAAGGTATGACGAGATGTCTACGCATTTACGGCGCATAAATCGCTCTTTAGAGAAGCAGTCTGACATTGCTGCACAACAGTTAGAAGAACAGCGGCGCCACAATAAAATTAAAGAGGAATTGCCAAAAAAGAAGGTAGAAATCAAGCTGCGAATGTTATAACTGGAGCATCCATCTAGTGATTTAGATTCAGATTAGAAGATGATGATGAGCCAGCCAATCTTTCCTGTTAGCCTAAGTATATTTTATTTTAAATAAAAATGTGATAACTTTTGTTTTTTATTTGACCTTTATTAGTTGTTAAATAAAAAATTTAACGACCTAAAGCTAAAATATTTTATTTTTATTTATTTATTATTCATCAAATTTTATTTTTTATAGTTTGGCAACTATATTGTTTACAAAATTTTTTATTTTTATGTTTCTATTTCATACGTTTCATAACAAAGCAGCTGGTTTGAACATACTCTTCTCTTCTTCTTTTTCTTTCGATTAGGTTTTTTTTAGAATACCTATTTTCGATTCGAGCGTAACTGAATGCGGGAACGTAATCGAAACGCAGAATAAGGGTGTATATTTATTATTTAAATGCAAAATTTAAAAACCAAAATAAAATAAATCAACCAAAATTCAGAAATAACTAAAATTTCCTTAGATCAAATCATTTGACTTTTTTCATTGGTCCATATATTATTTAATACAGAAAATATCTTTTCTGTTGTAGCATTTCAACCAGGTAAAAAATATACATACATACATATATGAAATGTATCAGGGACCGAAAATAACAGTTATCCAAATGATAAGCAAATACTTTTTTCATGCTCAAGGTCAAGTTTATTTTCAATTTAATCATCAATATTTCGATATCCTTCGGATATCATCTTCAGGATTTCTAAAAATAATAACAAATTAAACAGATAAAAATACACTGAAATCACTGTTCTAATAAGAAAATATCAGTTACAAAAACAAATATAAAAATACCGATCATATAACAATATACAAAATGTAAACAAACTCACAACATCAGTAATAAAAATAAAACAACAATTCTTATAGGATAAAAATATAAACCAAAAAGAACTTACAAAAATTATATAAAAACAACAAAATTAATATATATGTGTATCACTGCACCGACGCTGTCACATTACATATTATACTAATTATTGCTAATATTTCCCCTGTTTATTATATATCTATAACTATGAGCACAATTCTCGGTGTCTGTTTTATAGTTTATTCTCCTCTCCTTTGGTGTATTTATTATATGTAACATCTCCAAAGTAAACCGTTTTTTATACATATTTTCTCTCTGTAATATTTGTACCTTCTCCAGATCTGGTGTATGATTATTATCTGCACTCTCAGACGACTATTTACCGACACAAAATCAAGACTGGAGACAATGGATAAATATAACGTAATATATAGAATAAATTGTCTGGGAGATGGTAAAACCAAATGCAATCGAATGTATGTCGGTACAACGAAAAATAAACTAAGAACCAGAATGGCAGGACATAAATCGGATTTTAAAAATAGAGAAAAATTAAGTACACAAAAAACAGCACTTGCGAACCACTGTGCAGATAATAATCATACACCAGGGGCCTATTTCACTAAACTACAATTCTACAAGTTACAATTACAAGTCTAATTCTTACAAGTGCTGATGTATTGTGTTTCATTAAAATTTTCATAACAATTGTAGAATTTTGTACTTGTAAACTACAATTTCTACAATTACAAGTTCTTTTGAATATATAGTATATTAATTTTACAATTCTTATATATTATTACTTAAAGTGCTAAAACATCCTATAAAAACGCAATGTAACACATTTTATTAATATTTCGTAATTCTTTTAAATGAAATAAAATATTTTTACAAAGTTATTTTGATAAATTAAACATATGTGTGACTATACAGACTTAAACAATTGACAACGTGTTTGAATGTTCCATGTTGAAAAGCTTACAACTCCAAAATCACTTATTCGATTTCGCTCGTAGAGCACTTATTTTTGTTATTGTTGTGTTTTTTTTTAAGTGAGTGCATTAGGAGAACAATCGAGGAAACCCTTATCTTTTTATATTCAAATAAAGGAAAAAAGTGCATGTGGTCAATTGTTTGTGTTTATTTAAACATATAAAATTTCTTAAAGTACGTAAATTAATATTTTATATAGCAACCGTCCGCAATTATTATTATTAGGTTTTCATGGATAGTGAGAGGTATCTCTCCCCAGGTTTTAACCACATGCCGTCATAATTCATTCAAAGTTTTTGGGATTACCACTACACTCATTTTCAGCTCTGCCAGAAGAACTCAAGCAGATTGAGGTCAGGCGATTTCGTTGACCATTATATTACTTTCAGTTCGGTATCATTTATCCAATTTTGAGTTATTTTGGCGGTGAATTTCAAATTATTGTATTGTTGAAAAACTAATTTAATTTAATTTTGGTTTAGTCTGGAAACAGGACCATCTTCTAATCGTCCATAATCTAATTTAATTTAAGTGCGTCCGATCAAAATCTAGGCGAAGCTTTCGATGGCGTTTTGTGGTCAGTGGTTTGTTTACTTTTGCTCGACCACCCTGACCAGCAGAATGCAATGAATTTCTAACTCGCTACACAGACAGATTAAAATTGTCAAATAAGATCAAATTTTTATAAATTTGAACTGCAGTCTCCACTTTCTGCTGGCTAAAGATTTTATTTCATTTACTTACCTAAATAGGCAGTGGAAAAGCCACATTTTAGTGCAATTAAAGTTTTTCTTAGTTATTCCTTCAGATTTCACTTCTAACTTCATTTGGGGAGGTAGAAAAATTTAACACAAAGAATTAACAATGTGCACTTTTTTTAATTATCTGAATATAAAAATATAACGGTTTCCTAGATTGTTTTTCTCATGCATCTATTTAAAAGAAAACACAATAACAAAACAAATAAGTGCTCCATGAACAAGATTGGAAAAAAAGTTCTAAAGTTGTAACCATTTATCCACAGGACATTCAAACACGTGGTAAGTTGTTTGAGTCACTGCATGTATATTAGAGTATCCATGAATTATATAGAACTGCTGATTACAGTCTAAAACTTCCAAAAGTTATTTTAAATACTTTTACAATTATGGATACTTTAATATGGATAATTTGTAATAAGCAAACAATGTGATATATTTTTTTATTATTACAAATAACCACTTATATAAAGAGATAAATAATTAAAAACAAACAAAATAAATTAATTAATAGTAATTAATATTAAAATTGGGTGATTTTGTGTTTATTTGAACTAATTTTTATTAAAAAAGAGTTAAAAATCTTATTTGAATTCAATTTATCATTCACTTGTAACTTGTAAAATTTTTTTGAGAGTTTCTGTCGACCCTAAGCTTTTTTTCTACAATTCTACAAGTGTACAGTGAAAATTTTCTTTAATGAAACAAAACGACTTGTAGAAGTATGACTTGTAGACTTGTAAATTGTAAAAATCACTTGTAGCTACAAACTTGTAATTGTATTTTTATGAAACACAATAATTTACAAATTTACAATTTTACGGCAAAAACACTTGTAATTGTAGACTTGTAGCTTAGTGAAATAGGCCCCAGATCTGGAGAAGGTACAAATATTACAGAGAGAAAATATGTATAAAAAACGGTTTACTTTGGAGATGTTACATATAATAAATACACCAAAGGAGAGGAGAATAAACTATAAAACAGACACCGAGAATTGTGCTCATAGTTATAGATATATAATAAACAGGGGAAATATTAGCAATAATTAGTATAATATGTAATGTGACAGCGTCGGTGCAGTGATACACATATATATTAATTTTAATTTTGTTGTTTTTATATAATTTTTGTAAGTTCTTTTTGGTTTATATTTTTATCCTATAAGAATTGTTGTTTTATTTTTATTACTGATGTTGTGAGTTTGTTTACATTTTGTATATTGTTATATGATCGGTATTTTTATATTTGTTTTTGTAACTGATATTTTCTTATTAGAACAGTGGTTTCAGTGTATTTTTATCTGTTTAATTTGTTATTATTTTTAGAAATCCTGAAGATGATATCCGAAGGATATCGAAATATTGATGATTAAATTGAAAATAAACTTGACCTTGAGCTTGAAAAAAGTATTTGCTTATCATTTGGATAATTTGGAAACAGGTCGAACAATTATATCAATTTTCTGATTTGATTAATAACAGTTATTTTTAAAATTTAAAATCAAAAAGTCAGGTGGATATAATTTGTCTATCAGATATTTGAATACAGCATATTGATGCTGTTATGCTAAGGTATAATAAACTTAAAAGACTTTATTTTTTTTGACTTTTATTAAAAAGTCACTTTATAATAGTTATTTTTTGACTTTTATTTTTTCGGTCAGAAATAAAAGTTAAAATCTGACTTTTATTTTTTAAGTAAAAAATATAAGTTAAAATTTGACTTTTATTTTTTAAGTCAACAATAAAAGTTAAAATTTGACTTTTATTTTTTAAGTCAGAAATAAAAGTTAACATTTAACTTTTGTTCTTATTGAAAGCAGATGTTTAAAAAGTTAAATAAAATTTTAATTAAACATTAACACAGTTTTTATTTTTAGAATTATAAGAACATGTTGTATTTGTATTAAAACAAAAAGAAAAAAAAATTATAATAGAGTATCTATACAAAAAGGTTTATTGGCTAGAAAGTCAAGGAATTGGTGTTTTGCATATTTTGCTCTGAAAATACAAATTACATTTAATTTCCTTCATTTCAATATTAAATTGTTCACTCTTTCATTGCAATGACTCAGAATTCAATTTCACCATTAATATAGCTGCCAAGTTGTGTTCAGACAAATTGTTGCGCAAGTCGCTGAGAACAATCTTAAGTGCTGAAAATGCACGTTCTACACTAACTTGTGTCGCAGGTACTTGATGAATAATACATGCCAAGTCCTTTAGACGGGGATATAAAAATTTTTTGTTTTCCCAATATTCCACAAGGTCGACATCAACGTCAATACGCTTCTCCTTGTATGAGTCAAGCAGACATGACATTATAACGGGTGAATTAAACTTTGTTAAAATGGAATAGCAAATTTGACTAAAGTTGGGTTGGTTAGAAATAACCAAAACAACATCACTGATTGTCATCGATCTTATATTTCCATTACATTGTTATTATTATGGCATAGTAAATTTTTTTTTTCTGACCTAAAAAATAAAAGTCAAATTTTAACTTTAATTTTTGACTTAAAAAATAAAAGTCAAATTTTAACTTATATTTTTTACTTAAAAAATAAAAGTCAGATTTTAACTTTTATTTTTGACTTAAAAAATAAAAGTCAGATTTTAACTTTTATTTTTGACTTAAAAAATAAAAGTCAGATTTTAACTTTTATTTCTGACCGAAAAAATAAAAGTCAAATTTTAACTTTTATTTCTGACCGAAAAAATAAAAGTCAAAAAACTATTATAAAGTGACTTTTTTGAAAAAAGTCGTAACTGTTACGGTCCCTGAAATGTATTGCTTATGGAGATCAGAATGTCTCTATGGCCATTTCGTCTCTACTTAAGATGCTCGTCAGGTGTTAATCAAAACTACAAATACTACTTTGAGACATGAAAATATAGAACAAATACTAAAAATTAAATAAAATACAGAACATTTTTATGTTTTTCCCTAATGAATAATTTATACAGAAGACGGGTTTCAAATACAGAACTGTTCTGTATAATACAGAACTGTTCTGTATAATACAGAACGGATGGTCTCCGTATTTATAACAGACTTTTTTCACAGTTTTCATAACAGGATGTTTCATAATCAATTATAATTGAGCAATCTGTTACAAAATGACTCTTGTACAAAATACTTCAAGACGAAAATTTTACACGATACCACTAAATTTTAAATTAACAATATAATGCTGGCTACAGACAACGCAATTTGTTTCTGCAACACGTTTCACATTCAGGTTTCATATTTTAACACAAACACTGAAACCAACAGTGAAACCATAAACACAATCTCAGTTCTGTTATATTATATTATAACATTATCATCGCGCGGAAGAGCGGATGCGAAAATGAATCGTGAAGTAATTTAATTAGCAGCAAGTATTGTTATTGATGAAGTGCTCCACTTGTTCACCTTGTAACTTTTTCTTTAATTCTCTTCTATATATGTCCCTTATCCTGTTTTTAACTTTTTCAATGCTTGCGTTTATATCAATATTTTTATATTCAATTAATAATTTTTCAAATGCTGCTGCTCTTATAATTTTATTTTTATATTTATTACTAGGGCAACTAAAAATATGGTCTATAAAATTAGTTTTAAGCGCCTAAAATATGCATTAAAAAAAAGTTTTAGGCGTTAAAAATATGCTCTATAAAACTCATAATACATAAGTATGTTAATGTAAAATTACGGATATTTTTTTAAAAAATTTGAAAACATGAAGAGTAACAATTAGCTGTCAACCAGATAAAATAAATTTCCTTTATGTTTACATAACGCTCATTTGCGAGATTTTCTGCATATTCTTATGAAAATTTTATTAATTTAAAAATAAACTTTTAATTGAAGTTTTTTATGTCATGCAATTATGGACATTTTTTCCCAATAGGAACAACGTTGAAAAAATCGTAACTTTTAATTGAGAATTCATTATTATGCAATAAATGTATGTAAAATTTCTATGCTTTGTATTTAATTTGTTTTTTGCTTTGACGTTTTCATCAAATTGACATTAACTATTGAGCAATAGTTTAAAAAGGAGCTTCACCAATGTTCCCAATGTTAGTTTTAAGCGTTTTCATGAGTACCGTTATTATTTCATAGATTATACTTAAGTAATGTGTCAGTATATGGTCATTATTTTGAAAAAGTAAAATTTGGTAATACACATAAATTCTTCTAACATATGTAAAAATTTGTAAAATATGCCATACAAATATGAAAAAATTTGAAAAATGCAAAAGAATGCATTTATGACGAAATATGCAAAAATATGCGGTAACAAATAGGGGTTAAACGTCGTAGGTTTTCCTAAAATGAAATAATATTTTGGTTGTTTTGTCAATAATATTCAGAAAAAAAAGATGCTAATGCATATTTTTGGTTGCCCTATTTATCACTTTTCACATCCCGTAATTCAGGTAAACTTTTGTATAAATTAATAAAATTTACCCAGTGTTAATTTTTTTCGATTGTCATTTTGTTCTTTCTTAATTACATAGATGCTTACAGCTTGCTTGTTGTCAATGTCACAATGTATATCATGCTTTTTTGTCGAATTTTTCACGATGTAAAATAATGTAAACAAATCAAACAGCTGATTTTTACTTTTTCAGCTGTCATTTCTTCCATCACTGTATACATTGTGTCAATGTACTAAACACATAAAATAATGAAACAGCGATACAAACAATGCAATGTGTTTCAATGCAACCAACAAATATCAAAACATTTTGATGTTAATGAAACCTGGATTGCAACCCGAAGTGAAACACGAAACACGAATTCAGACGACGCAATCTGTAATGAAATGCAACAGATTTCAGAAACACATTGCGTTGTCTGTAGCCAGCTTAACATTTAATGATTAAACAGAATACGACCGCAACTTCAGGCAAAAACGACTTTCAAAGAAAACATGCCCAAAATTAAAACGACGGCCGCAACTTCACCAACTGTCATTTATTGTTTTTACATTTTTTTGTATGTAAAGCTATTTAAAATTAATTTTATGAAAGTTTTCGCGAAGAATTTAATTTATATTTTATAATTTAATCTTCTTTACACATTTTTTCAATTATATTTCTATAATATCACTCATTTTTTTTAAATAAATTCCAAAATGTATTAATTTATGTTTTCAAATGTTTTTTCGATTTTCTTTTGTTCTTATTTTTCTTTCGCCAACAATAAAAAGCAAATGGGTTTGTTTACAAAATGTATGAAATTTAATAAACGTGTGGTAACATTGTTGAGAGAATTTGTTTCTAAAAATGAGAGCATAAGAAAAACGCTGTCAAAATAAAACATTCTATTTCACGACTGCGTTCTCCAGCGTTTTTATCTGTCAATTTGTATGGAAAAAAACGTCATGTCCCAGTTCTATTTAATCATTTAAGTATACCAAAATTTAAAATTATACCTAAAGTATTACGGACAATACGGCATTTTACAAATTTCGATTGTATGGGAGGTGGGCGGATTTTGAAAATTTTTTTTTTAAACCGGAATTCTCTCAAAAATAACCTGTGCAAAATTTTAGAGCTCTACAATGGCTCCTTGTATTTAATGCCGGCGTAGTCACACTGTGCGTCGCCATCATTGATTGGAACCGGCACAGCATCTCTAGAGGCGGAATTTGTGTCGTCATCACCTTAGAAATGCTGTCTCCATAATCTCAGTGTCCCTTGTGCATCTGTAACCAGATTACCGTGTTTGCCTCTGCAGGAGGTTGCTTCGGGTTTGAAACCAGTAGTAAGACGCCTTGCTCCCTTTTCTTTCTTCTAAATAGGCGTCTCTTTTCCCTCCTCTTCTCTCTGTACACCTCCACAGTTGCTTTTGTAGTGGTTGCGTTCTTCTGTAGGCAGCATTCTTTGCCGCAGTGGCCTCACGACACTTCATCGTACCATTGGTTTCTGCAGGGAGGACGCACAAAACCAAAAACTTCGGCAGCGCTGCGCAGAAAGTGAGCGATGTGAGACCACGGTCCACCAATACTTCCGAGAGAGGATAGGATGCAATGGAGCTCATTAGAAAGACGATCGGAAAATGACCTGGCTGTCTCTTATGATCGCAGCTTCTTGATGTCCAGCTTCCCTCGAACACTAGAACGTAACCTTATTCGCTGCGAATATGCGCAGTCGCATCTTGGTCCGAGTCGACATTTGGACCTCTAAAAGTGCGCACGTTTAGTATACTGGATACATGCCTTCCATCAATCACAATGTGATCGTTCTGGTTGTTGGTAGATCGATCAGGAGAGAGCTAGGTGGCCTTATGGATATCGAGATGCTGGAACCTGGTGCTACAAACTACCATGTTTCGCGCCGCGGCGAAATCGATCAGCCTCAAGCCGTTCGGCGAGGTGGAATTATGAAGACTGAATTTTCCGACAGTGGGGCCAAAGATATCTTCACGTCCAACTTTCGCATTGAAGAAACAACATGGCTTTAGTTTTTCGGTCGTGATATGTGAAATAAAATATTTTTAAATATTTATGGGTAAAACTTAATTAAAAAAAGTTAACAAAAAAGGTATTTACACAAATACTATGTATGTATGTGGTTACAAACATTTTTTGTAACATTTATTAAAAATTCCACGTTTAAAATTGTTTTATGTTTTCTTTTTATATTACAACATAATGGAATAAATAGGTAGAATATGTACTCAAAAAAATGTCCTTTAAATTTGTAGAAGTTTTTACTATTTTCCGTTTATTTACACAAAAACTCAGCAATAGCAGAGAAATAAGGAGAATAAAGTAACAGTTCGATACTGGACAAATTTTTGCCAGTGAAAAATTGTAAAATATACATATAAAAACAGATGATTAACAAACATATACTTGCAAGAACAGTAAAACATTTGTGAAAATACATGAAAATATGAACTATTCATGTTTGGATGTTGTGGATTAGGAAAAAGTTAGTTAATCGTAAGTTTCCCCCCTGTTACATATTATATTATGTAGTCGCCGTGGTCTGGTAGCTAGTGTGTTGGCTTACTAAGGCATGAGCCCAGGGTTCAAACCCCAGCTCTGACATCTTGAAATAAATATGAAAAAATATTTCTTTCAGCGACTACCTCTTAGCAGTCTTCTGGCAAAACTCTGAAAGTAACTGATTGCCATGAACAAGCTTCTTCAGTCTGTCGTTCGGAGTCGACTTTAAACTGTAGGTCCCAGTACTCGTGGATAAAAAATTAACACACACAATGGGTGCTATTCTTGATTCCGCACGGAAAGGAAAGCTGAACGGAAAGAAATATCGATCGATAAGCAAATTACAATTATTCATTCCTGCGGTATGAGCTTTCCGCGACTTTAATATAACATTCCTGTTTTAATGAGTTTAGAGTTGATTTTTTGTTAAAATACAAACAGTATGGCAATAATACATAAATATTTTGGTGTGATATTTTTTTTTTATTTAGTCAAAAAATATAAAAGATTTTTGTAATTTGTGAAATCAAAATATATGTACATATCGTCGAAAGAATTAAAGAACGCTGTAACTGACAAAAAATCGAAAATACGTTTTTTGCATCATTTTTATCAGAAAAAAAAATACGCGTCGATTGGTCCCGGCCCCAGATTTCTACCTTGAAAATAAATTCGGCGTCTGCGAAATAAAAAATACCAGTGTATTTGTTCTACTACAGTGTATGCACTGTGGTTCTACTTTCATACAGGTTTTTTGGCTCTGGTGAACATTTAAGGTATTGTCAGTTACAGCGTTCTTTAATTCCATCGACGATATGTATAAAATATAAAAATTTCTTCCGCTGTTTTAATTTCTTCACTTGCAATATTTTCAGTCGGCATGCTCTTCTTGAACCGCGGTATTAATCTTCAGGTAAGCGCTTACTTCTTCCTAAATTTTTTTAAAAGGAAGTTTTTTACATGGGTCACAGCCAGTCAAAATCTGTATATTCTTTGACAGCTTCTTTTCCCACTCTGATTTTATAATCAATCAATACCTACAGTATAATACAAAAGAAATCAAAGATCAATGAAGAATATTTTTTCCAAATACCGGCATCTTTTATTCGCGCTCGTTGGCTTAAACGGCATGAAATATCTTTCTTAGATTTCATTATACGTATTTACCATTTCATCCAACTGCTGTTTGTATATTTTTCTTATTTTATTTCTAAAAAAAGTCCTTATTTCGATTAGTTATACATAACACAATAAATTAAACTTCAAAAAAAATTTTTTTTTTGAAAAATTTAATATTTTCCCTTATAGTGCATTTACACCAAACTCAAATCAAGTAAATTTAATTTGAAATCATAGTGCATTTACACCAAACTCAAATCAACTAATTACCAGATTTCAATTGAAATCTAGTCGTTTTTTACTTGATTTCCCATATAAAACAAAATCTACTTCGTTACTTGATTTCGACAAAATCTTGTTGAAATCTAGTTTACTTTCCGATGCAACTCTGTATTTTTTCTATGTTGTACTAAAAAATACAAAACTACAGTAAGTCGTGATTTACAATGTGGAAATTGAAGGGCAGAAATTTTTCAATTCTCTTTTGCTCTTGCCTAAAACTTTTACCATATAGAACTTAGAAGACAAACAGAAGAAGCAAAAACTACAAAAGTGGAAAAGCAAAAGGCAAAATGTCCTGTACAAACATTCGTGTACTACATTCTTCACATTTTCGTCACTACTTCTACAAATTTCTGTCTGTCGTTCAATTTCTACATTGTAAATCCCGACTAAGAAACTGACAATTGAAAAGAGCCCCATAAAACTAAAACAAAAATAAATTCAAGATTTTTGAATTATTTTTTATTGAATGTAGAATAATCAAAATAAAAATTGTTTTATTTATTTATTCTTCTATTAAATATAAAATAAAATAAGAAAAAATATTGTTTTATTTATTAATTTTTTTATTTGCTGTTATTTTTATGAAAATGAAATCCTGCTAGTTGTCAAAAAATGTCGGTGTAAACACTATAGATTTTCAAAGTGATTTCAAATTAAATTTACTTGATTTGAGTTTGGTGTAAATGCACTATCACTTTGAAAATCTATAGTGTTTACACCGACATTTTTTGACAACTAGCAGGATTTCATTTTCATAAAAATAACAGCAAATAAAAAAATTAATAAATAAAACAATATTTTTTCTTATTATTTTATATTTAATAGAAGAATAAATAAATAAAACAATTTTTCTTTTGATTATTCTACATTCAATAAAAAATAATTCAAAAATCTTGAATTTATTTTTGTTTTAGTTTTATGGGGCTCTTTTCAATTGTCAGTTTCTTAGTCGGGATTTACAATGTAGAAATTAAACGACAGACAGAAATTTGTAGAAATAGTGACGAAAATGTGAAGAATGTAGTACACGAATGTTTGTACAGGACATTTTGTCTTTTGCTTTTCCACTTTTGTCTTTTGCTTTTCCACTTTTGTAGTTTTTGCTTCTTCTGTTTGTCTTCTAAGTTCTATATTGTAAAAGTTTTAGGCAAGAGCAAAAGAGAATTGAAAAATTTCTGCCCTTCAATTTCCACATTGTAAATCCCGACTTACTGTAGTTTTGTATTTTTTAGTACAACTTAGAAAAAATACAGAGTTGCATCGGAAAGTACACTAGATTTCAACTAGATTTTGTCGAAATCAAGTAACGAAGTAGATTTTGTTTTATATGGGAAATCAAGTAAAAAACGACTAGATTTCAATTGAAATCTGGTAATTAGTTGATTTGAGTTTGGTGTAAATGCAGTATTACATTTTTCATTTTAATTTTCAAATAAGCGAATTAAATAAATTAAAATAACAATTATTAAATTTTACTTTTTATTTCATTAGAAATAAATGTAAATACATTATAAATTAAAATTTAAAGCACAAAAATTTTAATTTGTACCCTTTTTATTTTTCTTTAATCTCTTTACGTGAGCTTTCCGTTAAAAAATTTGTGCGTAAGCAAAATGAAGAAAATTATCTATACTGCGGAATCAATAATAAGGCAATACCGCAGTAACGATATGATACCGCAGCAACGGAACAATATGGCAACAACGGAATGAATAATAGCAAATTTTGCTTCCGCGCAAAATATGGCTTTCCGCAGCCACGGAACGGAATCAAGAATACCACCCAATATGGGTGCTGCGAGAAGCTAGGCCGTAAACCTGACACAGGGTTGTTATGGTCGATTTTTCTTATGTTATCATTTTTAGAAACAAATTCTCTCAACAATGTTACCACACTTATTAAATTTCATACATTTTGTAAACGAACCCATTCGTTTTTGTTGTTGGCGCAAAGAAAAATAAGAACAAAAGAAAGTCGAAAAAACTATTGAATTTGTTAAATAAAATAAGTGATATTTTAGAAAAAATAATTGAAAAAGTGCGTAAATATGATTAAATTATAAAATATAAATTCAATTCTTTGCAAAAACTCTTATAAACTTTCAGCCTGTTCATAAAACACGAATGGTTTTTGACATTTTGTGTTGTTGTTTCACATATAAAAAGACGAATGTCAAAAACCATTCGTGTTTTATGAACAGGCTGTTAATTTTTAGTAGCTTTACATACAAGAAATCCGCGTGGTCCGCTGGATTTATTCGGCGATCATAGAACCGAATCTTTTATACGGAGTGGTCTTTTGGTGGACTGCTCTCGACAAGTTCTGTAATGTCAGACTCCTTGATAAGGTCAGGAGGTCCGCGGCAATTCAGATTACTGGTGCATTACGGACCACCCCCACAAAGGCACTCTTTGTTATGCTGGGGTGGCTTCCGTCTAAGATTCTTGCTAGGCAGCAGGCTAAACTGGTGGCGGTAAGACTTAAAGCACTAACACGGTGGAATTTTGTACCCTCGGGGCACTCCTCTATTCTTTTGGAGGAACCTCGGATACGGGACAATATCGATTACACCTCACCGAGACTGGAACTGCGCAGAGACTTCCACGTGATGATCCCAAGTAGGGATCTCTGCCGGAGCTTCATCCTCACGTGGAAGTGGGTATACCTCTTTCCTCCGTTAGGCTCCTTATTAGAAGGAGACATTTATTGGACGCGGACCTTGCCTGGTCGCGGGAGGCGTCTTGCCAAGTTGCTAGACTCACCTGGCCTAGGCTGGACTTGAGGTGTACCAATCAACTCTTTAAACTAGACCGCAGGGACATCTCTTCCGTTGTATCTATCCTCACGGGCCACTGCGTGATGGGCAGGCATGCGGAGAGACTGCGCTTGCCCGCAAATGACTTCTGTCGTGGCTGTGGGCCGGCTGAGGAAGAGGAGATTGTGGTCCACTATATTTGCCAGTGTCCATCTCTGGCTCGACGCAGATTTCTTAGATTAGGATCTCCATTTTTCAATGGCTTGACTGACCTGTCGATCCTGGATATTGGATCAATTGCCAAATTTATTAGGCTCTCTGGCTGGTTTCCAGCATAATTTTCTGGGGAAGTAGTGCTTCTTGTGTGGAGCCCCTGCCTATCAGGGCTCCCCACATCATGTGGTATCACAACGGGCCGCTATGCGTGCTCAAGTGTGCCTTGTAATTACGAGGCTGCCACTTCCTCCTATCCTATCCTACATACAAGAAATATAAAAACAATAAATAACAGTTCGTGAAGTTGCGGCCGTAGTTTTTTTTTTTTTTTTTTTAGTCTATTCACATACTTATACTTAAAATTTCATAATTGCTTATGAATTGCGAAAAAGCGACTTCATGCTGATCTTTGGTCCCTACTAAGTAATTTAGTAAATAAATATATAAAAAAAAATCTCCAAACCCAGCGGGAAATGGTAATCAATGAGAATCGAGAAGGTAATACAAGGAATGTATAATCTATTGATTACGGAAAGCATTACGCTTAACACAGATAATGTCCTACGAAAGTAATAAATTCTTTTACTGTCCCCTCGTAATAAGTATTAGAATGCATTATTTGTAATGCATAAAGTAATTATTTATTAATAATTTGAAGGAATAAATTCTATGATGCATTATTTTTAATGCGTTATATTATTAATTTATTTATAATATATTAAATTATGCATTAAATTATTAATAATAAATTAATTTCCCCCAATATAAATAAAATAATAGTAGCTATTCGGGAATATTTGTTTTACTATTTTCCATGTTCATGTTAAAAACATTTTGCAAACATGTTAGTTTTAAAATAATCCCGAATAGTTACTAATATACATAGTTATTAATTAATCTTAAACATTAATTTCGTGTCTGCACTTCTGCGCATTTCAACATACATAAACTGCATTATTTAATAAAATTATTATTTTTTTTTGCGTAAAAAATAACGGATTTTTTAACCATGAAAAAAAAAAATAGTAAACAAAAAATTCACAAACAAATATACGCAGAAAAAATAATTTCTTTCTTCTATATATGTGGGAATGTATATGGTAATCGATATGTAAAATAGAATAACAAAAAAATTACAGTTTGTTTAAAAAAAATATACAAAAAAGACAACAAGCAACAAGCAATAACTTCCTTCTTCATAGATGTAGGAATGCACATGGTAATCAATATTTACTTGTGTGCCACGTGAAATTACCTTCTCGATTCCAAAAGTAATATATTCTGAAGTAATATATTATATAATTGATTATAAAATAAGGTATTCAATCTTTTCCCGCTGGGAACTTCTTTCTTCAATAGATGTGGGAATACACATCGTAGTCAATATTTACTTGTGTGCCACATGAAATTACCTTCTCGATTCCAAAACTAATATATTCTGAAGTAATATATTATATAATTGATTATAAATCAAGGTAATCAATCTTTTTCCGCTGGGAACATGAATGTGTTTACAGGAAAAGGTTCTTAGGTTCAGCAATACATTTATTAAGAATTTCATAAAAAAAATTTTATTTTGATTGGTATTTAATTTTTCTTACTTATCAACAACGGGAAGAAAGTGCCGATTTTGGTAATTCATTTAAGCGCTGACGTCGCTTTATTTCCATTTCTTTGGCTAAATTCCAAGATTCCTTATCAAGTATTTGCTTTCCTCGTGCTAAAGCCAAAAGTCTAGATAAAACTAGAAGAGAATGCAAATCATCGGCATTAGTGACAGAATCTGCTTTGCGCATTTGGACGAAATCGTTTTGAATCATTTCAGTATCTTCTAGATTCATGGAAAATGATGCCGTTTTTGCTAAAGTTAAAAAGCGTCGAAACTGATTTAAGCGATTATTTTGATTAAGATAGTGATTTGCGGCTTTTAGAGTCTCGGTAATCACAGTTATAGAATCAGGATCTGTTTTGAGTGGCAATGAAATATCACTCTGAAACATGAATTAATTGTATAAAAATTATGCCATAATGAAGTTATGTATGTATATATATGCATATAAATTTTTAACTTACTGGTAGCATACTCCTTCCCTCACTCAATATCAATACTGGTATATCAACGTTATAATCAATGTCGTAATATTGAAAATTGCATTTTATTTGTTGATTGTTTATTAAATGTGCTATACTTTGTATTGCTAACACACCATTTGACGCTAATTTACCTTGCTCCATATAAGTTTCATCCAGAACCAGGTGTGTATGTGGTGCCAATTGTAAAAGACCTGAAACTAATTTATTCGTTTCATAATCTTTCCTGTAATTATAAGAAAACAGTAGGTATTGTTTATCAACAAGCGTCTAATTGTTTATGTTTTCATTCTTTTTTTTTTTTTGTTTGTGAAAACTGACAATTTATGAAATTTAAAAATTAAAAAAAAGAAAAAAATTAAATATGTAAATGTTCAGCTCAATTATAAATAAAAATCCTTACTGACCATTACATATAAAATTAACATTAAATTACAATAATTTGACTTAAAAATACAAATAATTTTAACGATACAAATGATACAATTACGTATTAAGAAACACAATAATTTTCCGTTTTATAGCACAAGAATTTAAAGAAAAATCAACAAGATATGAGAAATAATTATATTGTTATATAATGGTTTTAAAAGAAGTTACACTTTAATTTCATTTTGATTAAACATCGTTTCTAATTATATGGCCACCACTGTATGTCTTTATTTTATTCTCTTTTTAGTCCCTCATTTTGTTTATTTTTATTTTATAGTGACTCAAACAATTGACTACGTGTTTGAATGTTCCATGTTCAAAAGCTTACAACTCCAAAACCACTTATCCGATCTTGTTTATAGAGAACTTATTTTTGTTGTTGTTGTGTTTTCTTTTAAATGAGTGCATTAGGAGAATAATCTAGGTAACCGTTATATTTTTATTCTTATTTATTATATTTTTTTATATTCTAATAAATGAAAAAGTGAATGTGGTCAATTTTTAGCAATAAAACTTTTAAAATACATTATAAAAATGATATAAGTAATCATACATTTTCAATTGTTAAAGGCTTACAACAGGGAACGGTAAATTCGCCAACACTTTTTAATTTATTTATCTTAAAACTCCTTAATAAAATTGAAAACATTATATCCTTTGCAGACGATATAATTATATATCATACTAGCTGAACCCGGTGTGCTTCGCTACCCCCTCGTTATATAATAAAATTAACGGCGGTGACGTGGTTCATAGTTATATGGCGACGTTAACAGTATTAAGAGCAATATACTACCAAATAAAAAAAGTCCGTTGGAAGGAACAAATTTATACAGGGAACAAAATGTTTAAAACTTTCAAAAAAAATTTTGGGTGAAAGGGGGCGTGGCGTAAAAAACGTGTATTTCTACCTTGCCTGGAGTATAATATGTATACAATTTTAAGTATATCTTTTAAGAACTATATGGAAGCAATTACATAATTTTAAAAAAGTGGGCGTGCTCGAAAAAAAGTACCCTATTAATCATGCCAGAGTCCCAGTTAAAAGGTGTGAAAATTTCAGGAAGATCGGTCTAGAGGTTTGGTCTCCTATAAGGTACAAACAAACAAATAAACAAACACACATTCAATTTTATATATTTAGATATATACTATTGAGAAAATTAATTATTGTACTATTTGCAGGAACATTTTAATACCGTAGAAACGTTTACTTCTGATTGGAATATGAAAATTAATATACAGAAATGAGAAACGATATTATTTAGGCCTCCAGTAGATAAATGCAATTATAACATAAGGAAAAACTGGAAGAAGTTTGGAATTAAGTCTTTTAAGTAGCTCGAGAATGCCGAATAAGGACGTTGTTAAGTACTTAGGTATTTGTTTAGACAAATTCTTATACTTTAATAACCACATAAATGAAATATTAATTAAGACAAAAAATGCCTTTTTTATGTATAAAAATTTATTTTACTCTAAGTATATTAAACTAAAGGTCAAAATTATGATGTATCAGTCGTTAATTAGACCAATAATTACATATGGATGTCCCATTTGGTTTAATATATCACCATCCTATATGGAAAAGTAAGACTATTTGAAAGGAAATGTTTAAGAGCTTGTACGTCTAAATTTAGATCACCAGAAAGTAATTATAAAAAATATATTTCAAATAAAAATTTTATAAATTTTCAAATATAACTAGAATTGAAAACTTTATTATATATTTAATAAGAAATCACATTACAAGGTGTACATCTTTTTTTGATAATAATTTAATAATGGCCCCTTACTACACCAATGAAGAATATATTATAAATACAGTTAAAAAAGGTTTTGTACCTCCAGAAGCTTTTTTATACTTAGATAAAATTAATATTATTCAAAATGTGGATTCCATTCCTGTGTTTTATTATAGATTTAGGCGAGCGAATATAAAGGCGTTTAATCTTAATTTACATTACATAACTGGCCTTTACAACCCTGTGTCAGGATTACGGCCTAGGTTCTCGCAGCACTAATGTTGTGTGTGTAGATTTTTATCTATGAGTACCGGGACCTACAGTTTAATGTCGACTCCGAACGACAGACTTGAGAAGCTTGTTCATGGCAATTAATTACTCTCAGAGCTTTTGCCAGAAAACTGCTGAGAGGTAGTCGCCGAAAGAAATATTTTTTTTAAGATGTCGGAGCTGGGTGTCGAACCCAGGGCTCATGTCTTAGTAAGCCAACACACTTCAAAAAATTTCAGATTTTCTAGAATTTTTCTTTATAACTAATACTTTGTTGGATATCCCTTGTTTTTGCAAATAGCGTCCGTCCTCTTTGGATCTGATTCCACTAATTTTTTACAGTATGCAGGATCAATATTGTCCTTTTCTTCCTTAAGGCCAAGTATCAGCTGAGCGATTGTAGAAATCGATTTAGATTTAAATTTATTCTTATAAAAGGCCCACAGATTTTCTACTATGTTAATTTTAGGAGACTGTAGTGGCGTTATTATAACATGTGGGCAGTTATACAGTAACCACAATGGAGTACTAAGAGCTTAATGCTTTGGGTCGTTGTCCTGATAAAATTGAAAACTTTCGGAAATGCCCAATTTTTAAAATTTTCTTTCAAAATTGATATATACTTACAGCATGTTTCCAGGAGACAATTACAATACCATACAAACGATTGTCACACTAACAATAACGTAACAAATTGGGTTTCTGTAACACAACAGAATATTTTTGTCTGGCTTACGTTATACAGTTTTGCTTTGTCAAAACCATTATTACCATTACTTTATTTTATAGTTTTTGTTTACATTTTTTCTTGTAAAAAATACTTTTTTATGTTATAAAATGGTAACTCTATGAGTCAGCTGATAAAATATTATCTGTACCATGGTGAAATTACTTACAAGGTGGTGGCAGGTGAATATAGTACAAAAACAACAGGGAATTTGTTTTTGTTTTTTCAGCTCTTTAATGTCAAAAGCTGGTATGGTGAATTAAAAAAGCACATGTTCCAAGTGTGTGTGTGTATTGTTAACAACATGTATGTCTCTACACCAAAACAAAATTAAGTAAAGACCATAAAGTAATGGTACAGACCATGGTGGAATTACTTAAAAGGTGGTGTTACCAACCCAGCTGGGTTTTTTTTTGGTCATACCGCTCCTGTCAAAAGTTTTGTTTATATTTATGTTTTGTTTACATTTTGCTTTGTGTGTATTCGTGTTTTTGTTTTGGTGTAGAGACATGTATGTTGTTAAAAATACACACACACACTTCTGACATGTACTTTTTTAATTCACCATACCTGCTTTTGACATTAAAGAGCTGAAAAAACAAAAACAAATTCCCTGTTGTTTTTGTACTATATTCACCTGCCACCACCTTGTAAGTAATTTCACCATGGTCTGTACCCAATTGTTTGGTTAAATTATTTTTGTTTGTATATGAAAGCATACAAATGTATCTCTAAATAGTGTTTTGTGAATAAAGTGCTTTAATAAACAAATATCTTTTTTAATGTCATTATCACTAGATATATCCATTATTTTTAATTATTTTATGAAAAACCATTTTTTTTTTTTTGAATAAAACAAATTTTTAGAACAAACAAATCAATGACAATGAGTTTTTTCTGATCGTCTAGTTTTGACATTTCATATTGTGTAAGACAATTACTTTTGTTATACAGAAACCCGTTTACACACAGAAAAATTGACAGTCTTACGTTGTTTGTGTGAAACAATTACTATTGTCTTATAGAACCCCAAAATGATTATTGTTTGTTGTTTTGACAATTTAAAAGCAATAATTGTCTCCTGGAAACATGCTGTTATACTGGTCCATAATTCCATCAACAAAAACCAGCTGACTAGGACCCGCGGCTGATATACAGGCTCAAGCCATCCCACTTTCGGCTCCGTTTTTTTACTGTGGAACGAAGGTTACTTGATTTATGTTCTTCATTTGGCTTTTTGCAAACATATGCTTGTCTATAAGAACGAAAGATATATAATTTACTTTCGTCCGTGAATAAAACAGTGCTCCAGAACGAAAAATCATGTTTTTTATATTCATTACCAAATTTTAGTCTCCTAATACGATTTATGTTGTTCAGAGATGGTTTTTTGTGGGCAACTCTTCCATGGAAATTGTTTCTGCAAAGCACATTTCGTATTGTTTTGGGGTTGACGTTAATTTGCAAACTTTCGGACACCAGTTTAGTTAATTTTGGGACACTAAGTTTCCGACTTTTTTTAGTTTGATTTAAAATCCATCGTTCATCTGAAGGTGAACATTTTTTAGGTTGTCCTAACTTTATCTTATTCTCTACAGAATTGAAAATTTTAAATCGTTTAATAATATCGTGGACTGTGAAATGACTTCTTTGAACAATAGCACCTATTTCATGAACAGACAAACCATCCTGATATTGCTTTATGATCAACTTTCTAACTTTTGTAGATGTGTGGGCACATTTGTTACTCATTTCACAATTTTACAACAAATTACGCTTCAAATATGTAGGATATTAAAAAGCTTTTACTTTTGACGTTCCTACGAAGCTAACAATTACAATCGGCTTCACTAAAAACGGGAATTTCCTTTTTAAAGTAACTCTAAAGTATTGTAGTTGCCTCATGTCCGATTATTAATTTGTCGTTTAATATTGCCTTACTTGAAAATTTTACTTACAAATTTTTTTCTGAAAATAATTTTGATACCGCACATGGTGAATAATGTAACAAAATGTTATAATAACAAAATAAACTAGTTTTAGTTTTTGGGCAAAAGGCAGTTTGATTATTATAAAAGTTTTATTAAAAAAATAATGGCTGTCCGGTTATTAAATTGAGCGACTGTAAAGGAAAATGTTAGAAATGCCAAATTAAAAAAAAGTGAAAGAGTGGCATAAAATTGAGAATAGTAGTAAAATTAAGTGGCTTTTCAAAAGTCGCAGGCCGCAAAAAAAAATTGCAAATTGAGACATTAGTCGACCAACGGTAACACTGCTCTCAGCTTGATTTAAATTAATTTTAATTTTTTTTCGAACCAAGAACTGAAGATTACGCCATGCGCATGTTTTCCCGTTAGATGACGTAGATTCCCCTATATTTGAGAGAAATAAAAAATTATCACATTGTTATGACTACACATTTAACTTTTCCGTGACGTCATTTCAGCTAGATGCGCAGAAAATTAAAATTTTGTGTGCGTGATATCGTAACTTTAGTTCTATAATTCCTTGTCCGAACCACATTAAAAGGTTGCACATCATATAAAATTTATACAGGGTGTTTTTTATTGAGGTATAGAACTTTAAGTTGGCATCACTTTTTTAACTGGCGGCCATTTTGTCAGCTGTCAAGTGATTAATATTTAGTTTGGTTTGCCATTTCATCATGAACAGGTTGACAAAAGAACAACGCTTGCAAATCGTGCAAATTTATTTCGAAAATAATGGTTCAGTTCGCGAAGTTTACCGCAAGCTCCGTCCAATTTATGGTCGACATAATCGTCCATCAGAGCAATTAATTCGGTTAACCATGGATCGTTTTCGCACTACGTTTACTCTATGTGATAATACGCATCCGCAGAGACGTCGAACAATGCGCACCGAAGAAACAATTGCCGCTGTAGAGCAAAGTGTTGAAGAAAACCCGAATGAATCGATTCGCAACCGTGCACAGCAATTGGAGCTTTATCCATCAACTTTAAGGAAGATTTTGCGCAAAGATCTTGGCTTGCGACCTTACAAGATCCAGCTTGTGCAAGAAGTAAAGCCGCGAGACCATGCAATGCGTCGTGATTTTGGTGTATGGGCCGAAAATGAGATTGATCTCGATGCTGATTTTCATCGCAAAATTTTGTTCAGTGATGAGGCTCATTTTTGGTTGAATGGCTACGTCAACAAGCAAAATTGCCGCATTTGGAGTGAAGAGAATCCACAAGAGACCCTTGAGACGCCATTACATCCACAAAAACTGACTGTTTGGTGTGCTCTATGGGCTGGTGGAGTCATTGGGCCATACTTCTTCCGAAATAATGCTGGAGAGTCAGTTACCGTTAATGGGGACCGGTATAGTGCCATGATAACCGACTATTTTGTTCCCGAATTGGATGGCATGAATGTGGATGAGTTGTGGTTCCAACAAGACGGCGCTACATGCCACACAGCGCACAATCGATTTATTGAAGGAAACATTCGATGAGCGCATAATTTCGCGGAATGGACCTGTCAATTGGCCACCAAGATCGTGTGATTTGACACCATTGGATTATTTTCTTTGGGGATATGTGAAGTCGCTCGTCTACGCCAACAGACCAGAAACGTTAGGGGCCTTGAAAGCCAACATTCGTGGCGTTATTGCCAACATACGGCCCCATATGCTCGAAAAAGTGGTTGAAAATTAGACCTGTAGAATTGGCTTTATTCGAGCTAGCCGCGGCGGCCACATGCCCGAAATCATATTTAAACATTAATGGCATAAAATTATCCTTCCAATAAAGCCAAATTGATGGACATTAAAAGGATTTTCTTGTGTTTCATTTCAATTCGAAGTTCTATACCTCTAAAAAAAACACCCTATACAAGAGTCATCCCATATTGCTTGGCATTTGTATTAAAAAATTAGTATGGTAAAGTGAATAATTTAAAGAAAAATTAAAAGCCTGTTTCTAGAACATGAATGGTATTTGACATTCGACTTTTTATATGAGAAACACTAACAAATTTGAGTGTTTTTGTTGTTGTTTCACATATAAAAAGACGAATGTCAAATACCATTCGTGTTCTAGAAACAGGCTGTAAATCAGTGGTCTTCACAAAGAGAGTCACACAAAAATACACTGAGAGATGAGATTGGTTTCTTCATTTGTATTGTTTTTAACAACTAGAATGAAATTTTTGAAAATTTTCGTTTTAAAAACATTTAATTTTAAAATTTAAACTAATTTATTAAAATTATTCTTGAAATAAATTGTTTGTAAATGCTATTAACAAATTGAAATGTAGTTAAAAGAAATATAAACATTAATAAGTTTATGTTGCTTATTATCATAACTTCTCAGTGTCTGACAAACAAATTTAGCTCTCTTAAAAACTAATAAAACATAAACACATACGCAATTTTTGTCCCACACACATGTTTTTGTAATAATTGTGGTTGTCGTTTAACATGATGAAAACAAAGCGTATGGATTTCTTTTTATGAAAGATTTTTAACATTGCAAATTTTTTTATAATTAATTAAGTTTTTCATAGGAAAATAAAACAAAAACTGGTTTCCAGGAATTCTAAAAGTGATATCTGTTAATAAAGTACAATACATTTAATTTTAAACTAATGTAATAAGAATTAACGATACGGGTAGTTTTGGTATATTTTAAGAAGCTGTTTGCCAGAATTTTTGTGGAATTAAGCAACCCTGGTTGTAATATTCACGAAGAGAGTAAGAAAAACTAAAAAAATATCCGAACAATTTATTTACCTGAGTAATACTGGTGAAGACCACTGCTGTAAATAAGCAGTAGACATATTAGAAAATAAGAAACATTGGTGGCAAAAATAAAAAAATCTAAATTAAAAAATATTATATAAGATAGTAGTATTAAATAAATTGTGTGTAATTGTTACAAATGATTTTTATCCATTTCATCCACCACAAAACAAAATCTTTTTATTCTTGCTAAATAATTCACCACAAATACTATTATTTCTTTATTTACTTTAGTTATAAATTCGAATATTATTAGCTTTTTATTTGCTTAATTTGACACAAATATAATTAATTTTCTATTTCGTTATGCACATATCGCTCATTTGGGAGAAGAGTGGCATAACTCAAAAAAAAAACGATTTTGAGATAAATGCGTTTAAACATTTTAATTCAGGCAAACTTATGTATATGAAAAGTAAAAGACACTTTTGGTCGGAACTCAATGAAAAAAAGAGATAAAAATACAATTTTTAGATATGCTTTAAATTACAGTTCGCCTCATATTTCTGCGTTATTAACTCAAAAAATGTTTTTTTGGAGTTATGCCACTCTTCTCGCAAATGAGCGATATGTATTTATATAATTTTTAATTGAATATGACAGCACTGATTTTACGAACAAAATTTCTGAAATGAGTAAATCGTCGTGCAGAAAACTCTCAGTAAACAAAAAATTCGTTGGCACAAGAAATGTTTCAGAAACTTATTGGTGAATCCGCCCCAAGAAAACTTAAGTAAATATCCGAACAATTTCGTTAGCTGAGTAATATGGCTGAAGACAATATTTGTAAAATTTGCAAAAAATTGGCGTTTTTTTTAAAGGATAAGATATAAAGTAAATATTATAACAGTAATAAACATTTATAATGTAATGCAAGGGTGCCCAAGCCCTATACTCTTGGTGCTCATTTGTTTTTGTAAATGCTCTTAGCTATAGGCTGTGTATTTTAAGACACACATACAGCACTCAGCACTAGCAATACGAAAAACACAAACAACTTTGTATACTCTTCTTTGACCAGGGTTGCTCAGTGTAAATAAAAATCCTAACAAATTGTTTCTTAAAATGTACCAAAACTACCTGTGTTGTTAATTTTTATTATATCATTTAAATTAAATATACTGTACTGTATTTACTGACATTGTTTTTAGAAATCCTGAAAAACTGTTTTTATTTTATTTTTCTATCAAAAACATAAGTAATTGTAATAAATTAACACGGCTACAAAATCTTTCATAAAGAAAAATACATACGTTTTGTTTTCATCTTGGCACACGACAACCACAATTACAATAAAAACCACATTCATGAGACAAAAATTGCATTCAATGCAACAACACTTTCGTATGCTTTGCTGATTTTATTATTTGTTTTTGTTTGACGTATGATATCGTTTAAAAAAGTGTGTATTAAAATGCACTTGGAAAAAATTGGTGTTAGTTTCAGTTTTCAAACTTTAGGTATTATTCACAAAAAAATTATTGTATGATCTACTACTACAGTCTACTCACACATAATTGAAAAGGTTTTTGTGATCTTTTTGTGTTCCTTACAAAATGGATTTGTAAAATAAATGGAAAAATTATTTGTTTTTATTTATAATTTTAGGGCTGAAGCACAATTTTTAATATGCATTCAAATAATTCAAACTAACGCCAATAATATAGCAGGTGGTTCAACAGAACAATTAGTTACGGACCTTTAAAATTCTTTTTTGGTTCAGAATGCGCTCCGAATCCTGGAGTACATTGAAAGTTATGGTGACGAAATAAACATGCAAAGTCTTAATTTTCAGTCAAATGATTCTTATACTGGACCTCTAAAAGCATCCCATGTTCTAATTTAAGTGGCATTAATTTTTGGAAATCTGAACAACCAAAAAATACACTTTACTTTGCAAGGAAATTTTATGTTTGTATTCCATGTTTGGTGCATTTTCAAATTTAAAATTAATAAAAAACAAGCTTCAAAGTAGAATGAGCAACGAAAATTTGGAGGCCTTATTAAAATTATCTACAAATGATATTGACATAAATTTGGATAATTTATTGGAAGTATTATGGAAAGGAATTTTTTTGCCGTGTACGTATATGAAAAAAATATGAAATATTTTTTTTTTTCTTTTTTCCTTGTATGTATTAGTTTTTACAACAAAAAATATTAAATAGAAATTAGTTTTTCTTTAAATGTATTGGTGTTTACTCTTCCATAAGAAACTTTTGGGCACCCCTGATGTAATGATTAAACCACGCTTAGATGTTGGCTCCACAATAATACAATTCATGTCAAACAATATTACAAAAATACACCTATAAATTATATGCTAAATTATCTAAAATAATTACTCATAAAACAAAGACTAGTATACAATATACTAATTGTTACCTTAAAAATGAAAAAAGGAAAAGCGCCACAGTAACTTTCTAAACAATAATGTTCTGCAGGATATGTACAACTATATACTTTAACCCTAGACGCAGTTTCTTCGTCGAATCGACGAACACAGTTTATTAATTTTGATTTTACTCCTTAGTAGCTTACTAAATTTGCTCATTTTTTATATAGCTTTAGTCGTCATTAACCAGCTAAAGCGTGCTAGTGTGTAAGTTCTTTGTGTAACTCGTTCTTTTTTTGCAGTTCATATAATATGAATATTTTTTTGTATGTTTAATATGTCCTTAATAAACAGTTATATACTCGTATACACAGATTATATTTGGAAAAAGGAAAAAACATTTAAATCGTGTCAATTTTATGAAAAACCTACAGTGTACTCTCATCAAAAATATATTAAATAGAATTCTTCAAGTTTCTACTTTAAGACATCCAGACGTCAAAATATTAAGAAATATGGACAAAGGTCAAGAAGAAATTCTTGTAAATATAAAAACTTGCCCCAAAAGATAAATTTGTTCATATACAAAATGAGGAAAGACCAAATCTATGTCTGCAAGATGCAAAAAACACTTCCGTGGAGAACTCAAAATTGATCTCCGTGCCTATTGCACTTAATAACATACAATACTAAAAAATTTTATTTTTATTAAATTTTAATGCGTTAATTTTTTTAATACTTTGTTACCTGAGTTACTTACTATTATATTTTCTTTTATGTAAGGTTAAACATTTTATACACATAACTATTTTAAACAAATAAAAACTAAATTCTCTTGCTAAATAAGCAAACTTTTATAAGTTTACTTGGTTTGGATGTGATCAGGAACGGAGCAAAAGAAAACTTCATCGATTCGACGAAGAAAGGCCTTAGTGTATTAAAAATAAGTAAGTGCGTCTAGGGTTAAGAAATATGATGGCTTTTCGACTACAGAGAGCTAGCACCATCTATTCATTTCTTAAACAATTAATGTAAAAAAAAAGAAAATCAATCCGGAATCGGAAATCAAGCTTTGCCGCACAATTATTCTTATGCCACTAGTTTTAGAATTATCGGATTATTACTGGGCCACTAAATGAAAGTATTTTCTTGTGACTTAGGGAGGTGATTTAAGAACAAATTTCAGTAAATTTTGAAATTGTTTAAATTAGTTAATATTTTTCTACTTACTTTGGTACAAACGAGGATGTGTTTAATGTGTTTAACGTCATTGGCAAATAATGACTTGCAGGAATAATCAACTCTAATATTTTATATAACTCCTTTGTATATGTCATCAAAGCATCTTTAGGAACGTTAAAAAGATTTAGTGAAAATTTACCAATACTTTGCAATTCACATCGACTATATACAGTCGAAATTAAATGGGACAAAAGGTAATCTGCTGCCAAATCATCGTTAAATAGACATAGTGTTAAAAGCATACGTAAATCTTTTTGTATATTTGACATGTTGATATCTTCACTAACCGTATTGAGTATATGAAAACTGACATCCATTAAAGGATTGACATGCGGTAGCTTTTTTATAACTATGGCATGCAATCTGGGAATCAATGAAGGAGGTGGATTTAGCGCTTGCATTTCTGTATGGTTTTCAAAGTTGTTAACATCCATTGTACTGGCATCTAGTGAAGGATCTACAGACAAAAATCCAACCACATCTATTATTGTATTTAGAGTGTATTGATCAAAATCATCATAAATCTTTATCATACAAGCTTTACTGGGTCTTTCGGGTATAGGTGAATTTATTATATATTCTGCGGCCAGCGCAGTATTTTCTCTTTTTTCCAATTCCTTTTCATGTTTGGCTTCTAATTTTTTGCGTTTCGTTGCATTCATATTTCCTTCAAATATATTTTGATTTTCCTGCATTGAAAATTCATTAGTGTCTATCTCCATATCCTCTTCATCAGGAACGGTTCTCTTTACTGTATCACGTTTTTGATCGGTCGGTAACATTTCTGGCAAGTTCTGTTGATTGAAGCTTTCTTCATATATTCTTGTCCAATCATTCATACCTGGTACTGAAACAACGAATAATGTTCTTCGCTCACCTTGTATATTGGAGCTGCAATCATAATTTACTTTTTCATCACATCCCAGTAACAAACAATCCCTATATTTGCCCTCTTGCATACGTACTTCAGAATTCCCAGGTTTTTTTACCTCATACCTTTCTAAATATATTTCAGGATCTTGCATATCCTGTATCATACCCCTAAAACGTGCTATCGAACCATCTTTCAATTTATGGAGCGGCGTATAATTTAATAAAGGTATTTTATTCCATGCCTTAGGATTCTCAAGAATTTTAAAAAATTCGGCTTTTTTTGTTCCTACAAATTCTTCTGGAAATTGTGGCAAATCCATTTTAGTGATATTATGTTTTGTCACTCGTTTTTAAAGTTAAAAACCTTGAATGGACGCTATAAGTATTAGCAATAGCACAGAAATGATTTGTTTACACCTTTTCGCGCTATTTTGTAAATATCACGGCGCACTTATTATAAGGTGCCTTTGAGATTACAACAATTAAAGCAATAACAAAAACAACACAGCATTTTAATGCTGGTCAGGGTAGTTAACTGTCAAAAAACCAAAACAAAAAGAATGAAAACAAAAACAATGTACATAAAACAAAGCAAAAATTGACAACGATATTCACAAATTGTCTGAAAAAAAGTAGCTCAGCTGGCATGTCAAATACACCTTATAATCAATACGCCATGGTAAATATCAATAAATAACAGTGTTGCCACTGAAATAATTTTAATTCTCACAAAATTTCTTTCAAAATCTACCAATAACCATTTAAGAACACATTTTTAAGATGGAAAACAGTTTTTATTAACGCCTTAATACTATGTTCACACTAGTGTTTTTGAACGCGTTTAAGCAAAATGTTTTAATAACTAAATATAACCGTTCACATTATATTTGAGATGTTTAACAATGACGTTTTATCAGCTGATATTGGTGCTTGTACAAAATTGTAAACAAGTTTGAGAAAAACTAAAAATGTTTCTACGAAAAATTGGAAGAATAGAATTATGGAATTCTCAATATTAATGATTTATTTAAGGGTGAGCAAAGGCTGTATAAACGAAAACCGCGAGTCATACGAAAAAATATAAATAATGTGAAAAAACAACTATGTAATTCTGTTGTTATTATTGTTGGTGCTTTTTCAGTGTTTTCTAAATGTGCCGCCATTTTACACCACGGTAATGTGTTTATTAACCATAAAAAGTGACAGTTTCATCAATTACATACTGGACACATCCCAAAATAAAATGCAACCCTTCCATTTATGTGTTTAACGAAGTGTTTAAATTTAAAACATCCCATTTGAGATGTTTAACAAAACACGTCAATGAGCAGAGTGAATAAAAATGTAGCTTGTGCTACAAAGTTCTAAGTAGTAGCACTAGCTTTATCTTTTCAGTACTAGCTAAAGCTACTAGTTAAAACTAGAAAAAGTGTGAATAACTCTTTGATAGTACTACATAAAGAATGCTGAAAAGCAATAGCAAAAGCTGGAAAATTTACCAGCTGATATAAATCATTTATGAGTTCCCACTTTTTTTGCTTTTAAATCCCGACATAATGTTTTGGAAATTTAAACGTACACTGCCGCTCACTTGAATAGGTTTACTATTTTCATTACATTCAAATTAATTTTTTCCTAAAAGTAATTAAGTTTTTAATTATATTATTTTCTAAAATGGTAAAATATTCGATTATGTGTGTTTACGACAAAAAAAAAATTGTTTCAATAATTAATAACTGAATTTTAGTAATTTTTTTCCCAAAACGAATATGATTTTCAGCACAATTTTTTGGGTCATTTGAATAGGTTTACTATTATTAATTTAAAAAATTAAAGAAAAAAATGATTTTTTTGTAAACCTTTTTAAATTTTTTAAGATTTCTTACAATGCTTGATGATTTATTAAGTAGTATATCCTCCCTTATTCGATACAAGTTCAAGAATACCATTTAGGAGGGAGCTATAAAGGTTTTCAATTAATGATAATAAAATTTTTGGACCAAGCTTTTTTAATTCCTCCAATGAAAGCCTATTTGGTTTCGTATTGTCTGCCGGACTCGTAGACTTTGCGAGAAAGCAAGCCCCATACATTTTCTATAATATTTAAGACAGGGGAATATAGTGGCCCCATCAACAAATCGACATTTTGGCTTTAAATCCACACTTTTACAAACCTGGCATTGGGTATCGGGGCATTATTTTGTTTAAATATCCAAAGAATTGGTCTAAAAATAGTAGAAAAATATGGAAACACCTTTTCAAGTACTGTTTTGTAATTATTCGCGTTCATTTTTGATGTGAGGAATTGAAGCTGAAATGTACCATAATATGAAATCGCCCCAAACACCATTACACTTCCCTCACAGAGACGAGACGACTAAGGTAGCGTTCCTCCTTATGTTGGTCGTGGAAATAGTAGTTGTATCCATCCGGACCTTCCAAGTTAAAAATTTTTTTCGTCTGAGAAGGCAACACGATACCACTCATTTTTATCGTTCATGTGTTCTCGTGAAAAATGAGACCGTGTCGCTTTACGAGCAGCAATAAAAGATGTTTTTTTTTAATTTTTATTCTCCTTAAATGTTTAGAACGTCGAATAACACATCTTACAGTGCCTATGATAGCTGTGATACCCAATTTTTGTCTAATTTTTGCAGCAAAATCGCTCGAATTTGAGGCAGCACTTACAATAACTCTTCTATCCGCTTCTGTTGTGGCTTTTTTCGTCAGCCCTTTTATGTTTTTATACTAATCGGACAGATTTCTTAAAAAATTACTTACAGCATTCTGGCTGCGATCAATTTTTTTGTCTATATTCCTATGGATTAAGCCAGTTTCATTGAATGCTTTAATTTTACCTCTTCCTTCTTCAGTTAATCCCTTGCTGCGCCCCATTTCACGTAAAATATATAAAATATTATTGCAGTAACTCACAAATATTTAAAATTTTAATTATACTATCGATGGTCAAAAGCAAACTAATTTTATTCCTATTGAACCTATTCAAGTGACCCAAAATCTACACCTGTTTTCGCAGCATTTTGAAGTAAAATCAAAAAATAACAAATTTTTATTTATTGTACCGTTATTCTTTTCTTCCTAAAATATGATTATTCATAATATCTCTTAATTTAAGTGAAAAAAAAATTATTCTCCTAAAGTTTTTATGAAGAAAAATTAAAATATAAGAGCAAAAATTATTAAACCTATTCAAGTGATCGGCAGTGTATGTATTGCAAATTTATGTCAGTATAAAATTATTCATTTTATTTTATAATTAATCAGGCATGCTGCAGTACTGTAAACGTAAATGAAGTTAATTTCAAACTCTTTTTTTATTTCTGGAAGAGCTTAGTTTTACTATTACATTTTAAAATTAATAAAACAAATGCCTTAAGCGGTTTTAAAGTTAATTTATGTTTTCTTTTGAGAAGCGTGACGTGTACATACGAGGTCCGTTCAACACTGTGTGCTACATACATACATTCTATTAATGCATTTTCAGGTATTTAGCATCTTAATTTATTGGTGAGAATCATCAAAATAATCATAAAAAATAGAATTAATGTGATGGCAATTTCCATCTTAGTGTAAATTGGTAGTTGCTGATATATTTCGGCATTAGATTATACCCATTGGACTGTAGTGTTAGATATTTATAATAAAATATTTTTAAATATTTTTCCTGAAAATTGAGCATGAATTTTATCAGTGGCTTATTTAAGAAAAATAAAAAAAATCATGCAATTAAGGGTTAATTTTTTTAAATATTTAATATTAATATTTCTGGATATATAGTAATTTTAAATTGAATAAATATATATTTATTTAACTAAAATTACAGACAAAAACACAATTTTTTAAAATAATACAGAAAAAAAAAAAACAAATTTCAAGCACCTCAATCAGATACTTAAAAAAACCAAAGCATAAACTAGTAATTTTAAGCATTCACTAATACCCGTGAAAATAACAAGGTTTTTAACATTTTTTTTTTCATTTCTGCAAAAACTAACAACGTTTTCTGCAAATTCATTGTCATTCTCGTTTGCAGAAGTTGCGCAGACAAATATGAGTGTTTTTAGCAAGTCAAGAAGAAGCTATGGACTCAAAATTGAATAGTAAGTCTATGTCCACACTTGGCGAGGCGAGTCGGCAACTTTTGTAGTTTGTAGACGATTACGGTGAGGGGAATAAAAGAAGAAAAATACTTGCCCGTTCTCGGCGATTCTTTATATTCCGTCATTCGTTTTTTGTCTTTGTAGTTGATTATTTGACATTTCCTTTCATATTTTTTTTCGCTTTTTAGTGTACGCGTCTTTTTCATACAATCGCAGCGTTGGTTTTTCTTGTGTTGCAAATTGCAGCGTTGCCAGTTTATGTGTAATTACACAAATGGAAGAGAACACTTTTTCTTTAAATATTTTTAGACCATACATTTTTTTTTATTTTGTCTCACCATTATTTCAATTAAATTATTTATAATAATTTAATTCAATTCTTCATGTTTTTAAGTCAACCCATAATATTGGTTACCATACAATTTCATTTCATAAAAATCAAATATTATTCAATACCAGAAACAATGTCAATCTTATGATAGCAAGATGTCGGTTAGAAACTACGAAGCAACGCATTGAATATACGGATAGTATGGAATTTAATAATCGCCCTCAAGATATTAAATATATACAAAGAATTTAAATTTTCACGAAAAGAATAAAGGAATATTTGCTTCACGACTTAGAAACTTTTCTCATATGATTTACAGCAATCGTATACAATATATATAAATTAATAATTAAATTTTGTGTGTATATATTACTATTTTTTACTTTTATTTCTTTTCTTTCTTTGTAAATTATATACATACATATATAGAATAGTCGCCGTGGTCTAGTGGTTAGTGTGTTGGCTTACTAAGACTAAGACCCTGGGTTCGACTCCAGGCTCCGACATCTTCAAAAAAAAAAAAGAAATATAAAAAAATATTTATTTCGGCGACTACCTCTCAGCAGTCTTCTGGCAAAAGCTCTGAGAGTAATTAATTGCCATGAACAAGCTTCTCAAGTCTGTCGTTCGGAGTCGACATTAAACTGTAGGTCCCGGTACTCATGGATAAAAATTGACACACACAACATGAGAGCTGCGAGAAGCTAGGCCGTAATCCTGACACAGGGTTGTAAAGGCCAGTTATGTATGTATGTATATAGAATTAAACCTTTAGATGAATATCTTAAAATATTTGGGGATTCAAATGGACATTTTAAAGTCATATATCAAAAAACAATAAAACGAAAAACTATGATTGCTGTAAACAACCCGTCATAGTTTAATATATTATATTTAATTTTGTTTTTTTATTATTTTTTATTTTTCAATTTATGACAAAATGGTAAATATAGGTTGAAAAGTCTTATTGTTTTATGACTTTTTTATTCAAAGACCAACAACAAATTTTTTAAACTATTTTAAAATTGTATGATATTATGACAATATGACTTGATAGGACCCCGTTGGAATACCCCAATTATATATTGTACATGTGTAATTCAAATACTTACCAGCTTGTCCCAATAAAGACTAAGTGATGCTGAGGCAATCTTAATTTAATATGCTAATAATATAAAGGAATAAATAGTAATAAAAAAATTCTTTAAGCATTAATAGTAAAACATTTAAATATTTTCAAGGTGACTTTTTCAAAATTTATACCAATTTTAAAATATGTCCACTGGTGAGCTAAAGCAAACATTTTTGGAAATTATTAAACTATAAGTTAATTGCCTTTCAGTGGGGACAACATGCTTTTTAAAATATTACGAATCATAATGAAATGTAAATGTATGCAAAAAAATTAAAATAGATTTTAATTCAAATGGTGAATAAGGTCAGCAAATTCACTTTGTTATTTTTTATATGACCGTTAAATTGCTGAATGTTTAATCGACACATAATACGTGAATACAAAATCTAGCTGTTAAGAGACAAGGGAAGAGAAATATTTTTATTTTTCATTAATAGAAAATTTAATTGTGAAGCATAACGATATTACATTGAAAGAAAATATTTTGTTTATATCAACCGATTTTCATTATTTGCAGCTTATTTTATATCTAACATTCCTTAATTTTAAGATAAATTATGTCTTATCATAAGACATTATAAAAACTTCTTCAAAATTTAAGCGGTGCTCCCGAACTACTTCAAGTACCTAGTCTTCATTAGCACTAGTATTCAGCTATAAATATTTTAATATTGTTTGGGCTGTTCAAATTGCTCTAGTAATAATTTTAAGGCTTTGTCTTCTATAGGGAAATTTATAAATACACAAATATTTATTCTCATATTAAAATAATTACAAAAATAAAAAGCATTGTATTTAAGGTATGAATATATTTTGGACAATCTATAAAATTTTGTGTAATTTGTAAGTATTTTCTGTGGCAACACAGCATAAATGTCAAATTGTAAGAAAAAGCAAGCAAAAGAAAACACAAAAGTTGCTGAACAACAACAAAAAGTTGGGCAACTAAACTCGTCGAGTGTGGACACGAAGACAAGTTTAAAAGAGAATTGGTGAAGAATTGCCCGACTCGAATCGCCAAGTGTGGACATAGACTAAAGCGGCCTTTAGTGCGATTCACTAACTTTTAAAACTTTCAACATGTTTTACCATTAACCACATATTTTGAGGTTTGCACTAACCACTATGTGATTCACCAACTTATTTTTAGCCACGGTAAGTGTATGTCCACACTCGGAGAGAAGAGTCGGCAACTTTTGAGTTTGTGGACGCTTTCGGTGAGGGGAATAAAAGAAGAAAAATACTTGCCCGTTCTCGGCGATTCTTTATATTCCGTCATTCGTTTTTTGTCTTTGTAGTTGATTATTTGACATTTCCTTTCATATTTTTTTTGCTTTTTGGTGTACACGTCTTTTTCGTACAATCGCAGCGTTTGTTTTTCTTATGTTTTTTCTTTTTAATAAGTGCAGCGTTGCCAGTTTATGTGTAATTACACAAAAATGGAAGAGAACACTTATTCTTTAAATATTTTTAAACCATACATTTTTTATATAATTTTGTCTCACCATTACTTCAATTAAATTATTTATAATAATTTAATTCAATTCTTCATGTTTTTAAGTCAACCCATAATATTGGTCACCATACAATTTCATTTCATAGAAATCAAACATTATTCAATCCAGAAACAATCGGCCCTATTCCCGTTGGCGTTTTTATTTTAAAACGAAATAAAAACGACAACTTGGTATCACCGTTGTCGTTATCGGCAAAAATCGAAAAATGTCGGTATTCGCTATTTAAAAACGATGATAGAAACGATAAAGAAACGCCTGTTTTTTGTCGCTTTAATTTTTACTAGCGACATTAAAACGAGAGGTTTGAAAAATAGAAATTAAAATTACAACTTTGCAACAATTTTAAATTTTAGTATCAGAAATTGAAAAAAAATTGTGATGGTTTTAAAAAACGCATAAAACCCTTAAATTTTAATAGTTTTTGGAAGGAAGTGGCTGCAAAAATAAATCCATTTGGACCTCCATTCCGTGACGGAGATGGTTGGCACAAAATAAGTAAAACTAAATTAACAACAAAATAATACTAAACAATTTTAAAATGTGTAAGTATATACTGTGAGTATATACTTAATTGATTTGACGCCACTTTCTATACGGATGTTATTGCCCAAAACAGACCTACTTCCATCACTCCTATATGGATGTGAATTATTTGCAAACTGTGACAGAATTGACTTACGTAAACTTAGGGTAACTTATAATAATATTGTTCGATATATTTTCCGCAGAGGTCGCCATGACCGTAGTATCTCTAGTTATTCGTTTCAGATTTTTAATATCAATTTTGAAGATTTAATGAAATACAAGTGTCTGACCTTTCTGCACAAAATTATTCTTTCAAAAAATCCTCCCTACATTTATAACAGAATTGTATTTGCAAGGTCAAATTGTGGAACAAAAATTATTGTGCCGAAATATAAGAGCCTTTTGTCTCAACGGCAATTCCATGTATATACTATAAGTCTTTGGAATAGTCTTCCTAATAACCTTCAGAAAACGCGCAATGCTACCACATTTAAAAAGGAGTTACTCAAATATTTTAATTCTTTTTTTTTAATTCATTTTAATTTCAACAACAAATCTAACACCATTTCATTTGATATTTAATTAAAAAAAAAACGAAATTATTTGGTAAACAAAACCACATAATATTACAGGTTTTTTCTAGTGCTACCAAGTTTTTCCTTGGTTTTATTGTAGTTTTCGATAACTTTTTATCGTTGTCTTCGTTTTATTTCAGGAATACCATTTTAGAAACGAAGCGACATAAAAACGACAACTAAATAGAAACGAAATTTAAAATAAGAACGCCAACGGGAATAGGGCTGATTATAAGTTACCCTAAGTTTACGTAAGTCAATTCTGTCACAGTTTGCAAATAATTCACATCCATATGGGAGTGATGGAAGTAGGTCTGTTTTGGGCAATAACATCCGTATAGAAAGTGGCGTCAAATCCATTATATATGTACATATTTTAAAATTTTTTAGTAATATTTTGTTGTTAATTTACAGCCAGGCCCACGATATCGAATCGTGTAGTTTTAAGCGACAAACAGCTGATTTGCGGCACACTAATTTTTGTGTCGCCAAAAATAAATGCGATTGGTAACACAAAATTTTTTACACACATATACATAAATAAACAAAATCGGAATAAGTTTGTTTACTACATTTCTGTCAAGTTAAACTAGCACACGGTTGCATTTTTTACTGTACAATTTAAGCATTTCAGCGCTTTTTTCGTGTAGATTCGCGATTATTTTTTGATATGTTGATATGGCAGCTTTGTTGTTTATTTGCATTATGTTGGTAATGTAAAGCAAAGCGAACGATAAAGTGACAATTAGTGGGCCGCGGTTTAGATTCACAGTGAGTGACTGAGTTTCTTTCGCTTAAGTTTTCTTTCGATATCGTGGGCCTGGCTGTTAGTTTTACTTATTTTGTGCCAACCATCTCCGTCATGGAAAGGAGGTCAAAATGGATTTATTTTTGCAGACACTTCCTTCCAAAAACTATTAAATTTTAATGATTTTATGCCTTTTTTGAAACCTCCATTCCGTGACGGAGATGGTTGGCACAAAATAAGTAAAACTAAATTAACAACAAAATATTACTAAAAAATTTTAAAATATGTATATAATTGATTTGACGCCACTTTCTATACGGATATTATTGCCCAAAACAGACCTACTTCCATCACTCCTTTATGGATGTGAATTATTTGTAAACTGTGACAGAATTGACTTCCGTAAACTTAGGGTAACTTATAATAACATTGCTCGATATATTTTCCGCAGAGGTCGCCATGACCGTAGTATCTCTAGTTATTCGTTTCAGATTTTTAATATCAGTTTTGAAGAGTAATTAAAGAAATACAAGTGTCTGACCTTTCTGCACAAAAATATTGTTTCAAAAAATCCTCCCTACATTTATAACAGAATTGTATTTGCAAGGTCAAATCGTGGAACAAAAATTGTTGTGCCGAAATATAAGAGCCTTTTGTCTCAACGGCAATTCCATGTATATACTATAAGTCTTTGGAATAGTCTTCCTAATAACCTTCAGAAAACGCGCAATGCTACCACATTTTTAAAGGAGTTACTCAAATATTTTAATTCTTTTTTTTAATTCATTTTAAATTCAACAACAAATCTAACATCATTTCATTTGATTTTTAATTAAAAACAAACGAAATTATTTGGTAAACAAAACCACATAATATTACAGGTTTTTTTCTAGTGCTACCAAGTTTTTCTTTGGTTTTATTGTAGTTTTCGATAACTTTTTATCGTCGTCTTCGTTTTATTTTAGGAATACCATTTTAGAAACAAAGCGACATAAAAACTACAACCAAATAGAAACGACATTTAAAATAAGAACGCCAACGGGAATAGGGCCGATTGTCAAAAAAAACCTTGTTATCTTCTCGCCCGCAATTCTCATAAAGTGTATGTCCACACTCGGAGAGAAGAGTTGGGCAATTCTTCATCAATTCTCTTTTAAACTTGTCTTCGTGTCCACACTCGAAGAGTTTAGTTGCCCAACTTTTTGTTGTTGTTCAGCAATTTTTGTGTTTTCTTTTGCTTGTTTTTCTTACAATTTTACATTTATGCCGTGTTGCCACAGAAATACTTACAAATTACACAGAATTTTATAGATTGCCCAAAATATACTTCATACATAGAATATAATGCTTTTTATTTTTGTATATAATTTTAATATATTGTAACGTTATTACCTTTTAAAAACGTTTTATTTCTATAAACCTTTTTTATAGAAATATTTTTATTATGTGGATTCTTAATTACAATAATAAACACTTGATTTGATTGTGCATTTACTAATTTACTTTATTTACACTTAGTACACTTAGTAATACACTGTTAAACAATACCTCACGTAGGGATTCACTGTTGATCTTTACTCTGTCGTAGCTAAATCACAATTAACTTGATTCCCAATCTCTGCTCTGCCCTTTTATTTAAATTTCAATGTGTCTAGATCAGTGATGTCCACAATTATATTTCCCTATCAGGCGTGATAGGGCAACAAAAAATATGCATTAGCAATTTTTTTTTCTGAATATTACTGACAAAACAATCAAAATATTATTTCATTTTAGGAAGAACTACGACGTTTAATCCCTATTTATTACCGCATATTTTTGCATATTTCGTCATAAATACATTTTTTAATTTTTTTTCATATTTGTATGGCATATTTTACAAATTTATGTATGTCATATTTTACAAATTTTTACATACATACAGTGTTGGACAATACATATTGGACTACATTCATACATATAATCAATCAACGAAAACTATCGAATTACTTATTATATGTACCAGGAATTGCGTTAAAATTGTAAGAAAATTGCTAAGGTTAAAAAAAAAAAAAAAAAAAAAAGAACAAGATTGGATAATTTATTTATTCAAAACTAAAAATTTATTAAACAAAAAACCAAAAAGTCAAAAATTCATATGACAAAACATATTGGACTAAATAATAATTCTAATATTTTGTAGAGAATCCTTTATTTTCAAGCGCGGCTTTGCATCTTTTTGGCATAGAAGAAATGAGATTATCTTGTATCTTTGGGTCTATGCTTCTCCAAGCTTCTGCTATGGCCTCGAATGGCTGATTTTTATTTCCATCCACTTGCTCGCGATTTATTCTCTTGTTAACTATTTCCCAAAGATTTTCAATCGGGTTAAGATCTGAAGATTGTGCCGGCTACTCAATAATGCTGATTTTTTAAGATCTAAACCACTTCGCTGTGTGCTTCGGATCTTTATTCTGTTGGAATTGCCATAATAGAGGCATATTCCACTCAGCGTAGGGCAACATAATATTTTTTAAAATGTCCTTGTACATAAATCTGTCCATGATCTTATTTATATTATTGAGTGGCCCGACACCTCTGCCAGAAAAACATTTCCAGACCATTACACATCCGCCTCCGTGCTTAACAGTCCCTTTACAATACAAAGAATCTAATCTTTTATTAACTGGTCTACTTATTCTAATATTTCCATCTGATTGCCTCAAATTAAATTTCAACTTGTCCGAAAATATAACTGTTTTCCATTTACTTACGGGTCAGTTAATATGCTCTTTAGCAAATTTTATGCGAGCTGCTCGATTTTTTGGAAATGAATGGCTTCTTTGCAGCACGACAACTTTTAATGCCCAGTACTACAATCTCTTCTCTAAACTGTTCTGCTACTTATTTTAAGATTAAGTGCGTTTACAAAATCAAGACCCGATTTTTGTGGATGTTTCTGAATTTCTCTGACAATTCTAGAGTCTTCTTTGGCTATTGTACACCTTGGCCGGCCACCATTGTGTATAGTTTTAATTTTAACTGTGTCTAAGCTTTTAAAAGTTTTTATGATGAAGCTGACGGTTTATTTGGGTAATGATAACTTTTCACAAATTTCTTTTTGGGTTAAACCATCATAAAAATTTTTAATAACTAACTTTTTAAACTCCGCGTTGTACTTTGTTCGAGCCATTTTGAAAATAAAGTTAAAAATGGAAAATTTTCACTACTTTGTATTCCCATCGTTAGTAAATTACTGGACAAGTGTTAACTTCATTGTTTTATTAAAAAAATCCTCCTTGGAATTATAATGGAACATTTAAAACGACATCCTTAATTTGGAATATTAACGGAACATTTACAATTCGATTTTGAAAATTTTTATAATGAGTCCAATATGTTTTGTCACATGAATTTTTATAACATTATATGTCTGACCTTAATAACTGGAAAATAAAACAACAACAAAAGGCCAAAGCTAAATTTTTTTGTTTGCTTTATTCCCGATGTTTAATATTTATTATTGGAAAATATGATTACTGAGTTTATATTAATAATCTAAATGAATGTCTGAAAAATTTGGTTATATTTGTTCAGTCCAATATGTATTGTCCAACACTGTATGTATGTTAGAAGAATTTATGTATGTGTATTACCAAATTTTACTTTTTCAAAATAATGACCATATACTGAAACATTATTTAAGTATAATCTATGAAATAATAACGGTACTCATGAAAACGCTTAAAACTAACATTTGGAAAATTGGCGAAGCTCCTTTTTAAACTATTGTGCAATAGCTAATGTCAATTTGATAAAAACGTCAAACCAAAAACAAATTAAATACAAAGCATAGAAATTTTACATACATACATACATATGTACATTTATTGGAATTTATTGCATAATAATGAATTCTCAATTAAAAGTTATGATTTTTTCAACGTTGTTCCTATTGGGAAAAAATTTCCATAATTGCATGTCATAAAAACTTAAATTAAAAGTTTATTTTTAAATTAATTAAATTTTCATAAGAATATGCAGAAAATCTTGCAAATGAGCGTTATATAAATATAAAGGATATTTATTTTATCTGGTTGGCGGCTAATAGTTACTCTTCATGTTTTAAAATTTTTGAAAAAAAATATACGTAATTTTACATCAACATATTTATGTATTATGAGTTTTATAGAGCATATTTTTAACGCTTAAAACTGTTTTTTCAATGCATGTTTTAGGCGCATAAAACTAATTTTATAGAGCATATTTTTAGTTGCCCTAGTGATGAATATAAAAATAAAATTATAAGAACAGCAGCATTTGAAAAATTAGTAATTGAATATAAAAAATATTGATATAAACGCAAGCATTGAAAAAGTTAAAAACAGGATAAGGAACATGCAAATATCATATAGAAGAGAATTAAAGAAAAAGTTACAAGGTGAAAAAGTGGAGCACTTCATCAATAACAACACTTGCTGATAATTGAATTACTTCACGATTCATTTTTGCATCCGCTCTTCCGCGCGATGATAATGTTATAATATAAAATGACAGAACTGAGATTGCATTTATGGTTTCACTGTTGGTTTCAGTGTTTGTGTCAAATCATGAAACCTGAATGTGAAACGTGTTGCAGAAACAAATTGCGTTGTCTGTAGCCAGCATAACAGCACAAGACAAAATTACGTGTTTGTTGTTACTTTTTTTTTACTCTAAAATGTTACCATAATACGCGTTTTTCTTTTATTTTAGCTGTAATCTTTGGCGCTTTTTTACTTAATTTATTTTTCGTAACAATATGAATAAATATTTGTGTATTTATAAATTTCCCTGTAGGAGACAAAGCCTTAAAGTTATTACTAGAGCTATTGGAACAGCCCAAAACAATATTAAAGTATTTATAGTTGAATACTAGTGCTAATGATGACTAGTACTTGAAATAGTTCGGGAGCACCGAAATTTTGAAGAAGTTTATAAGATAAGACTTATTTTATATTTTTATAATTTATCCTAAAATTAAGGTGTATTACATATAAAATAAGCTGCAAATAATGAGAATCAGTTGATATAAACAAAATATTTTCTTTTAATGTAATATCATTATGCTACACAATTAAATTTTCTATTAATGAAAAATAATAATGTTTCTCTTCCCATCTCTTATAATGATAGCATCTTTTAACCAAATACCTTTTGAGATACAAAATGAATGTCTTTTAACCCTTTGACGACGAACGGGATTTTTGGATTTTTCGTCATTAAAGACCTATTTTCCAAGGAATTGTAATGTAATCAATGTTGTTCGATAAAAAACAAATGCATTCTTTGGAATATGCACTAAAATTAAGTTTTTTTTTGTTTTAACTGGGCTTAAACTGGTCTCAAACTTGAAAATTTTTATATTATTTTTTACAATTTTTGTTTACTTATATCTCGGTTTCGAATTGATAGTGTTGGACAAACTTTTAGTATTAGATGTACCAATGCCTTTTACAAACTTATTAATTAATAGATTTTGAATCGGTTCTATACTTTTTTTTGGGAGGTTGAAAATAGTATGGGACATATGTGTCCCATTCGTCATCAATGGTAAAAATTAAGGATATTTTTTTGTGCATATTTTTTATTTTATTAACTTGTATATTTGAAAAACAAAGAAAGCAAGGACAATTAAATTTATGATATAATTAAAATTATGATATCCTATACATAAACTAAAACAATATCGATCTCAATTGTGATAAATTTCAAAACAATTTCTGTTCGCCGTAAAGCACATTTTATTCCATTTCTTGTGCAAATAATACACCGGCTCCTGCCTCCACCTTTCATTGCTGTTTGAAAATATCCAACGAATTTCGAATTCAGTAAATCAAAAACAAAATCTAGAACCTAATCTTCGATTTACGATCATGTTCGTAATAAGAATGAAAGTAAGTAAATCTAAATCTAAAGTAAGTAATAATTTCCTACTAAAGTTAATCAGGAGTTACATGACACTATACAATTTTTTAGTCCATAATATCAACGCCTCCCACTCCTGTATTATAGTGCGAAATCATTTTTGGACATGCCACTGTAATTTTATTCACGGATCCAGCCTTGCGTCGTTTGACATTTACAGTTTCGATTGGATTTATGAAATTTGATCCCATATGAACCGCACGGTTATCCACCCATTTTATAAATGAAATTCCATTTGACATTAAGATCTGGATGTCTCCACGTTCAAACGTTTTATTGACATCAAATTTTGGCATTTGTGCACAATTTTGTCACAAAGTTTCACACGCTCGTAGTCCATTGGTCATCATTTTATATAGTAATATTAGACTATTCAAAAAGTTATCGAAATTTTTTCCCATATTTTCCAGCCCTGCCGCCACACCTAGAATAAAAGATTCGCCAATGCTAAACTCTCTCGCTCTTTTCCCTTTTTCCTGTGTATATATGCACCAGCACCACAATTTTAACCCCTAACTTTTAGGGGGTTGTCCTTTAGACATATGTATTTTGTTTCAGTATATTTCGGCTGGTAAATTTTACGGTATGCTCATCTATAGACTGGCATTTGGCTTGACTCAAAGAATTTCCAACAGCTAAGTTAAAATGATTTATTACTGGTAGGGAAAGGATTTTTTGAAAACGGTCTCCAGTCGTAACCGTAGAAATAAGCGGAGTTGAAGATATTTCCATCGTAGACCATCAAAGATTGCTGACAATCTGTATCGGCAGATCATTCCAAAAAGTACTTTCAACTCTTTTACTTATGGAAAATATTATACCTTTCTGTTCACAATAAAGTTTTGTAAAGTACTCTATTGGTGAATTAAACTATCAAACTATTATCATTTTCAGTATCCGATACGTTCAAAATCTGCAGAATTTCACTTTCAGTTTTATAAAACCGACGCAATCTGCTCATTCTTAAAATTATATTATATTTTGAAATATGTTGGAGGAAAATATATTTTCAAATCGTATATAAAATCACAAATTGGGGTATGTAAACCGTTCGACAGTTGACTAGAAATTAAGCCACAATTACAATCGTTGTTGGTTATATTCTTATATAATTAATTTATATTGTTGTATAATGCCCATGTTTATTTTTATAGCGACAAAAATGAGCGGTAATTATAATGTATTTATTCCCAAATAATTATACTTGACGACGAATGGGACACATATGTCCCATGATTTTTCTCCTATAAGGAGTAAAAATTTTTACATTTTTACAACACTTTAGTCGTGAAATGTTATGTTTCCGATTAAGAATCCGCAAACAAAATTTGATAATTTCCAATTTTACATTCTTCGTCGTCAAAGTATTCACGTATTATGTGTCTATTAGACATTCAGCAGCTTAAGAGTCATATACAAAATAGCAAAGTAAATTTGCAGTCTTTATTTTCCATTTGAATTTTGAATTAAAATCTATTTTCCAAATGATAAGCAAATACTTTTTTCAAGCTCAAGGTCAAGTTTATTTTCAATTTAATCATCAATATTTCGATATCCTTCGGATATCATCTTCAGGATTTAAAAATTATATAAAAACAACAAAATTAAAATTAATATATATGTGTATCACTGCACCGACGCTGTCACATTACATATTATACTAAAATCTATTTTAATTTTTTTTGCATACGGGCAGAAGAATTTACATTTCATTATGATTCTTAATATTTAAAAAAGCATGTTGTCCCCACTGAAAGGCAATTTACTTATTGTTAAATAATTTCCAAAAATGTTTGCTTTAGCTTACCAGTGTACATATTATAAAATTGGTAAACATTTTGATAAAGTCACCTTGAAAATATTTAAATGTCTTACTATTAATGCGTAAAGAATTTTTGTTTTTGTTGTTATTATTATTCATTCCTTTATATCATTAGCATATCAAATTTTGATTGTCTCAGCATCAGTTAATCATTATTGAGGCGAGCTGGTAAAATATTTTCAGCTTTGAATTACATGTATAATTGAGGTATTCAAACGGGGTCCTGTCAAGTCATATTGTCATAATATCATACAATTTTAAAATAGTTTAAAAAATTTGTTGTTGGTCTTTGAATAAAAAAGTCATAAAACAATAATACTTTTCAACCTATATTAACCATTTTGTCATAAATTGAAAAATAAAAAATAACAAAAAAATAAAATTAAAAATGATATACCAAACTATGACGGGTTGTTTGCAGCAATCATATTTTTTCGTTTTATTGTTTTATGATATACGACTTTAAAACGACAATTTGAATCCCCCAAATATTTTATTTAAAGATATTTAATTCTATATATTTATATAATTTATAAAAGAAAGGAAAGAAATAAAAGAAGTAAAAAATAGTAATATATACACACAAAGTTTAATTATTAATTTATAGGATTTTGTATACGATTGCTGTAAATCATATGAAAAGAGTTTCTAAGTCCTGAAGCAAATATTTCTTTATCCTTTTCTTGAAAATTGAAATTCTTTGTATATTTTTAATATCTTGAGTTAGATTATTAAATTTCATACTATCCATATATTGAATGCGTTGCTTCGTAGTTTTTAACCGACATCTTGCTATCTTAAGATTCATATTGTTTCTGGTATTGAATAATGCTTGATTTCTATGAACTGAAATTGTATGGTGACGAATATTATGGGTTGCTTAAATACATAAAGAATTGAATTAATTTATTATAAATAATTTAATTGAAATAATGGTGAGACAAAATTATATAAAAAATTTATGATCTAAAAATATTTAAAGAAAAAGTTTTCTCTTCCATTTTTGTGTAATTACATATAAACTGGCAACGCTGCACTTATTAAAAAGAAAAAAACATAAGAAAATCGAACGCTGCGATTGTACGAAAAAGACGTGTACACCAAAAAGCGAAAAAAAAAAATATGAAAGGAAATGTCAAATAATCAACTACAAAGAAAAAAACGAATGAGGGAATATAAAGAATCGCCGAGAACGGGCAAGTATTTTTCTTCTTCTATTCCCCTCACCGTAATCGTCCAAAAACTCAAAAGTTGCCGACTCTTTTCTCCGAGTGTGGACATACACAAAGCAAATTACTGGCAAAATTTAAAACAATTCTAACGAATAGATGTTGAAAATATTTGAATTTTTAAATGCGTTAACAGTTGACTTATATTGTACATTGCAACCGCTGTTAACGACGTAACGCACGGTATGTGTTTCGGAGTATATCAGATGTTAGAATCCAAAGAAAATGAAAAAAAAAACACAACACAAATTTTATTATTATGAAAGTCCAAAGGAGAGTGTTTTCTCCAGCTTTATTAATTCTAATTAATAATTAATAAATAGTTACATTGAAATATAATATAATAATAAATATCTTTTTAATGATATGGGAATTTTCACTTTTAGAAGGCAAGTATTTGCACGTTATGCACTTTTAGATATTCACAAACGAATAACAAAATATAAGAAAAATATATACACTAAGATGGAAAACTTTGTTTAATTTAAACACCGTTAGCGGTTCGACTTGCTGAATAAATTCCAGCAATAATAAAAGAAGGGAAATTAAAGTTCTACAAACACCGAAAGAAAATTAAACTACTAATTTAAATCACGAACTGTGTACTTAAACATTGCCGGCCACCTTGCAACGGTATAAGTTGCAATTAAATGATGATTTCAGTCAATAGGGACTGCTGTTCAGTTTACATATATTTTTACAATTGAATTGAGACAGTAAGGACTCCCGTAGATATTTCAAACTATTGAATTTCAAAATAAAAAAGGTTGTGTCATTATGGACTCCTGATGAGTAATTTCGAATGAGTCATGAAGGACTCCTGATGTTTATTGCTACGGTGGGTCAGGAAGGACCCCTGATGAACATGATGTTCCGTTCCGGAATGGTTGAAATTGGGGTCTGCTAACTACAACCCCTGATACGACTCCAGTATGGAGTCGGAAACTGATACTGGTGGCGTTCTAATGCGTTTCTCGGACTCGTGCCGTTACGAAGAGGCGCTGCCCTGAATCATGAATGGATTCGATTTGAATCCTACAAAATGTCTGTCGTCGACTTCATGAGTAGGCAACCGAAGTTGCGAAACCAATGTCCAGCAGATATAACTGCAAGTGGCAATGCTCTTGCAGTCTCTGCCAATATGGCCAGATGATAGGCATCGACCACAAATTCGGTTACCATCCGAAGCCTTCGCTCGACTGTTATGTCCCGAAAACGGTAGCAAAATCGAAGGGGGTGCTTTTTACCACAAATAGGGCATCTTAAGGGTTCATGCCGTGGTTTGCACGGCAGCAAAGGCGATTTGGGCTCTTCCATATCTTTGTCTGGGTTAACCGGCACCGTCGTTAATAAACCAGCTGCATGGGAGGACTCAGCCGGTATGTGACGAGATTCCAAGGAAGGTGGAGCTGGTACCGGGCAAGGCATCACCACATTATCTATAGGTAGAACGACAAGTGGCGAAACACGCGACACCGTGGGCTCGATAGCAACGGGATCTCTGGCTTCCACCGCCTCGTCATAATCAGACAGGCCATCGTCGAGAGTTCGGCAATTGTATTTAACGGCTTGGAGTTCATTCTAGGAGAGAAATAGGTGAATTATGGTAAATTGAACTAAAAGTGATTATAAATATTCATTCAAAACGATTAATTTGGTTATTGGTCGCGTGACTACACCGTCAGTGCCAGGACAAGTCTTAAAAACAACACCCAACCTCCAAGATGTTGCCGGAAGCTGTTCATTGCGAAAAAGGGAGTTTGAAGCTCTTAACACCAGCTTCCCACAAACCTCCAGCTGGAATAAATTTCCACACTAGCCCCTGATGGCCAAAAGTCGAACACATCCTAGCCTGACATTCCTTCAAAAACGTCCGAAAATCTCTAGAAATTTCATTAGACGCACCAACAAAATTCTTCCCGTTGTCCGAAAAAACCGTATGAAGGCAACCTCTCCTAGAAATAAACGGATTCCAGGCCAGTAAAAATGTATCCGCCGACAAGTCAGAAGTAGCTTCCAAATGCATCGCCTTCGTAGAAAAGCATACAAAAATACACACGTATCCCTTTGGATGCGACATGATCTTCCATTATAATTGTTCACATCAAATTGCCCTGCAAAATCCACACCAGTATTTGTAAAGGCCTATCCAAAGTGGTATGCTCTGGGGAAAGTGCGGCCATGATCTTAGAGCACGAACGTCGCTTATCAATGATGCATCATTTACAATTACAAATAACTGTACGAACCAATACTCTCATTCTCGGTATCCAATACTCACAACGATAGACTCTCAACATTAGTTGACTCCCGCCATGAAGGGTAAGTTTATGAATATATTCCGCCATGAGCCTAGCGAACTTGCAACCATAAGGGAGTATAGTTGGATACTGTTCGCGATACGATAATGAGGGTGACTTACTCAGTCGAACATTCAATCTTATTACCCCACTTTCGTCCAGAAATGAATTCAAAGGTAGCAAAGAACTTTTCGACGACAAAGGTTTCTTATCCAGAAGACTCCTATACTCCTCCGCATAATAGGCCTTTTGAGCAATACTAGCCAAACGTAATGAGAGATGGAAATCTGTCCAGAATATCCTCGAATTCTGAAAAAAATGACACGTGGACCTTGACAACTCTTCGCTCTACGTCAGTCTCTAGACTCTTAGTCCTGTCAATACCCCAATCAACTTCATTTTGCCCCAACCACTTAGGACCATGCCACCAGCTTTTCGACAAACTAAGAGGATCCACTGCCCAAATCCGCTGGATTTTCTTCCGAATGTACATGAAACCAATTCTGACCTCCTGAGTTTTCCTGAATTCGACACACCCTGTTCGCTACGAACGTCGTCCAAAAACCAGGTGTCTTCTGCAACCATGCCAAAACAATGGTAGAATCAGTCCAACAATACACGCAATGAATTGGTATCTAGATTTCCCTAAGGACGTTTTTCAACAATTCCGATGCCAATACTGCACCACAAAGCTCCAGTCTAGGCAGCGATATGGATTTGATTGGTGCCACTCTCGTCTTCGAAGTTAAGATATTCGTATAAACCTCCCCGTTCGGATTTTCAACACGAATGTAGATCACCCCCGCCTATGCTTTCTCCGAAGCATCAGAAAATGCGTGAAGTTGCACCGTTGATTGTCCACAGAATCCGACCCACCTAGGGATGCGCACAGAAGCGACATGCCGAAAACCATTCACAAACTTCAACCACTCATCCCCCGTTGATTCCAAAAGATAATCATCCCAGCCAATATCATTCCTCCAAATGCGCTGCATGATCATTTTGGCCACGACAATAACTGGACTTAACCAGCCAACGGGATCATAAATTCTCGACATAGTGGACACAACTTCCCTTTTAGTATACTCCGCAATTAATTGGTCCCTCGCTGAAATGGAATACGATGCATCATGAGCCCCAGATAATACATCATCTACGTACATGTCCCTTCCCAAAATTCTCGACTCTAATGGGAAATCCATCTCACAATCATCCGCTAGCTGTAGCAACGTCCGAATCGCCAAATACGGTGCGCAATTCAGCCCAAAGTTCACCGTCTGCAACTCGTAGTCCATTATTTCGTTGTCTACCGAATTCTTGTAAAGGATCCGCTGAAATGGAGTATGGTCTGGATGAACACGAATTTGCCGATACATCTTCGTAATATCGCAGTTAAATACAAACTTGAAAAGTCTCCAACGTAGAATTAGAGTGATCAAATCAGTCTGCAACGTAGGTCCTACAAAAAGGCAATCATTCAAACTCCTTCCATTAGAAGTTTTATTCGACGCATTGAAAACAACTCTCAATTTCGTAGTCTTACTATCCGGTTTAATAACAGGGTGATGTGGGAGAAAGCATACGCCTGTAACCGCCCGATCAATGGGGGTGGCTGGTCGCATGTGATCTAATTGTAAATATTCATGCAAAACTTCATCGTACACCTTTTTTACCTCCGGTCTTCGAAGAGAAGAGGATTCAATCCTCCTAAATTGCCTCAAGGCGCCGGTCCTCGATATTCCCAAATTAAATTCATCCGGAAATTCCGGCTTAAAAGGTAATGACATCACCACAGCCCGTCGAAACGCGTGTAGTGGTCCGCTTGTAAAGGTCTTCACAAATCTGATCCGTATAGGATCGCGTTTGAAACCTTGGCACCTCCTCCAATTCCCAGAATCTCGAAAGGGTCTGGTTCAATGAGTCCTCTCCCAAAGGGGTAACTCCCGATAGAAATACATTGACAGTATTGTCAACGGATGCATCAATAGGACCCAGTAAAATCCACCCGAAAATGGTTTCCTGAGCCATTAAGGTACTAAAAATATGCCGACGAACACCACCAAGAACAATATCAGGATATAAGTCCGCTCCAAGTAAAATATCCACTGACCTACTCTCGTAAAAAAACCTATCAGCCAATAGTATATCGAGTTATTCAGTCCCCACGGATTTAGGGCAAACAAACGAAGGTAAATTACCCGATATCGATGATAAAACTAGTGCCAACGTAGATAATTCAATATTCTCATCCAAAGGCGAACCAATTTTAATAGGACATAGTCCCCTCGAAGTAGCGAAAACTCCTTTATCGACACCGGAAATCCTAGCATTCGTAGAATGTGACGTAAGTCGTAACCGATTCCGCAAGTGTTCCGAAATCAATCAAAGCCCTAGCAGGGTACGTAGTGCCGTGACAACGAATAGAAACCATGGCAGTGCCTAGCAATACCGAAGAATTGCGTGAAGCTTGAAAAACCTGACGACCCGCCGAAGCCCGAGCGGCCGCTGAAGTCGAGGGCATTTGTGGATCAACCTTCACACCATGATCGGTGGTTCTCGAATTAGAACCCACATTCGACGAAGCCGAATTAACAGGAACCGGGCCGCGATGTATGATGCCGTTGATTGCAATAAAAACAACTATGTTCACTCCTACAATCCTTAACCTCATGAGTCCTTGATAGACAATTAACACAGCAGTGATACTTCTTAATAAGAGAAAAACGCTCTGAAATCGACATCCTTTTAAATTTTGGGCACAACCGCAGCATGTGAGACTGTTTAGGGCACAAAATACACTTACCATCCGAATTCGTACTAGAAACGTGAACATTCACCCTTTTCTCACCGCTCTTTCTCCCCGTCACCATATGAGTTACCGTCTGCGCCGGTAGACGTTGAATGCAGATGAAAACGATGATTAGGTCCCAATTTCCAGTCGAAATGTCATATACCGACATAGCTATCAAAAACCCATTAATACCGCGTTGCAGATTCTTCAAAGCGTCACTAGTCTCTTTAGTAATCGAATCCAAGCCAAAAAGACACTTTAGCTGATTATTTACTAACATCCGCGGATTCTCATATATTTCCTTCAATTTACCCCAGACTATATCAAAGCCAGCAGTGGTCAAGGGGCATTACGACACGATCTCTTTAGCATCCTTAGCCGTTCGGTTCAGCAAGTAGCATAAACGTTCAACGTTACTGATCCTATTATTATTAATATACAAGGCCATGAAAAGATCCCTAAAGGTCGGCCATGACAAATAATCACCGCTGAAGACCTCTATATCGCACGGCGGTAAAGGTAAATTATGGACCGAGTTACCATTCGTTGTGTCTTCCTTTTCACTAGATATATTTGGTTTTACGTTAACAGCCAAATCATTACTCTTTACACGAATAGTTCTTATGCAGCGAGCATATGCAGACAGGGTACTTTGATATTTCCCCTTAGCATTGTATTGTAATTTATTAACAGATATCACTTTTAGAATTCCTGGAAACCAGTTTTTATTTCATTTTCCTATGAAAAACTTAATTAATTATTAAAACATTTGCAATGTTAAAAATCTTTCGTAAAAAGAAATCCATTCGCTTTGTTTTCATCATGCTAAACGACAACCACAATTATTACAAAAACATGTGTGTGAGACAAAAATTGCGTATGTGTTTATGTTTTATTAGTTTTCAAGAGAGCTAAATTTGTTTGTCAGACACTGAGAAGTTATGATAATAAGCAACATATACATACTTATTAATGTTTATATTTCTTTTGACTACATTTCAATTTGTTTATAGCATATACAAACAATTTATTTTATGAATAATTTTAATAAATTAGTTTAAATTTTAAAATTAAAGGTTTTTAAAATGAAAATTTTCACTAAATTCATTCAGGTTGTGAAAAACAACAGCAATGAAGAAACCAATCTCATCTCTCATTGTATTTTTGTGTGACTCTCTTTGTGAAGACCACTGGTGTAGTGCTGGCAAAGTATTGAGTAATGGGTATCGAGTATTTATACGGATTTTTGGATACTCAATACTTAAAAGTAACTACTCAATACTATCAGGGTTGTAATTTTCTTCGAAGTTATATGGAGAATTTGAATTTTAACGGCTAAACAAATTTCTGTTTAAAAACACAATACTTTATGAAATTGTTTTCTCTTACATATAAAATCCGTTAAAAGTATTGAGTAGTATTGAGTACCCAAATGAAATTACTCAATACTATCGAGTAATGAAAAGTAGCAGAATTTGACAGCACTACACTGGTGAACAGCGTTACCGCTGGGATTTTTCAAATAGTGGATTTTTTTTTTTAAAAGTCGCACAATTTTTTTAACATTTTATCTAAACAAAAGTTCATAGTACAAAAACAAAAATAATTCAATAGTTTTAAGAAATAAATAACAATTCATTTACTTACTTACTTACTTACTTACTTACTTAGCTGGCCATAACAACCCGTTAACGGGTTTCGGCCTGCTTCAGCACTAGTCTCCAGGCGCTTCTGCTTAGCGCGCGCCTTCTCCAGTTGGTCACACCAATCGATGACAGGGCTTCATCAACCTGGTCCTTCCAACGTAAACAGGGTCGTCCTCTACGCCGACGTCCAGTGACCTTCGCATCGAAAACTTTCTTCGCTGGAGCAGATTCTTCCATCCGAACAATGTGGCCGAGCCAGCGTAGCCGCTGGATGTTAATACGCTGGACAACACCTACATCGCCGAGGAGCTCATACAGCTCATGGTTGGTTCTAATGCGAAACTCATCGCCATGCCTTAGAGGACCAAAGATCTTACGAAGAACTTTTCTCTCGAACACCCCGAGGACCGCTGCATCGGCACAAGACAGCGTCCATGCTTCCGCACCATAGAGAAGCACCGGGAGAATAAGCGACTTGTAGAGTGTTAATTTCGTCGCACGAGAGAGGTCTCTATTACTAAACTGCCTACCGAGACCGTAGTAGCACCTGTTGGCCAGTGTGATTCTTCGCCTGATCTCTAGACTGACATCATTTTTGCTGGTAATGGCGGTGCCAAGATAGATGAATTCCTTGACCACATCGAATGTATAGTTGCCGGCTGTAACCTGGGAGCCGATACGATCAACATCCCTACTCGTCGACAACATGTACTTCGTCTTGCTCTCATTTACCGCCAGACCCATTTTAGCAGACTCTCGTTCAATAGCATTAAAGGCTGCGGTGACATCTCGCTTGGTATGCCCAATGATGTCTATATCGTCTGCATACGCAAGGAGCTGGACACTTTTGTTAAAAATAGTGCCATTACGATGGACACCCGCCTTTCGCAAAACACTCTCCATGACGAAATTGAAGAGGTCGCAGGATAAGGGATCGCCCTGTCTGAAACCTCGCACGGTATTAAAAGGCTCGGAGAGGTCTCTTCCTACCTTGACGGAGCTGCAGGAATTGCTCAACGTCATTCTGCACAGTCTTATCAATTTTGCAGGAATACCGAGCTCAGACATTGCTGCATATACGCGATCCCTTATCGGGCTATCGAACGCTGCCTTATAGTCGACAAAGAGGTGGTGTGTGTCGACTTGACTTTCATGGGTCTTCTCCAGGATTTGGCGCAGTGTGAACATCTGGTCAATGGTGGACTTACCAGGTCTGAAGCCGCACTGATAAGGTCCAATCAGTGAGATGGCGAATGGCTTCAGTCGTTCACACAATACGCTCGTAAGAACCTTATATGCGATAGGGAGAAGGCTTATACCCCTGTAGTTGGTGCATATTGTGGGGTCTCCCTTTTTCAGGATCGGACAGAGGGCACTGAGGTTCCAATCATCGGGCATACTTTCCTCCAGCCATATTCTGCAAATGAGCTGGTGCATGCACCTAACCAGCTCATCGCCTCCATACTTGAAGAGTTCAGCGGGCAGACCGTCAGGTCCGGCTGCTTTGTTGTTCTTCAGTCGCCATATGGCAACCTTGACCTCTTCATGGCTGGGGGACGGGATCACAACGTCATCATTGATTGGGTCCGGCACAGCATCTCTAGTAGCGGAATTTGTATCATCATCGCTTTGCAGTAGATTACAGAAATGCTGTCTCCATAATCTCAGTGCACCATGTGCATCTGTAACCAGATTACCATGTTCGTCTCTGCAGGAGGTTGCTCCGGGTTTAAAACCAGTAGTAAGACGCCTTATCTTCTTATAAAAATTTCGAGCATCATGTCTACTCCTGCACATCTCGATTTCCTCACGATCACGCCTTTCTGGCTCCCTTTTCTTTCTTCTAAATAGGCGTCTCTCTTCCCTCCTCTTCTCTGTGTACACCTCCACAGTTGCTCTTGTAGTGGTGGACTGCAACGTTCTTCCGTAGGCAGCATTTTTTGCCGCAGTGGCCTCACGACACTCTTCATCGTAACATTGGTTTCTGCGGGGAGGACGCTCAAAACCAAGGACTGTTTCGGCAGCGTTGCGCAGAGAGTGAGCAATGTGAGACCCCTGTCCACCAATACTTTCGAGAGAGGACGGGATACAATGGAGCTCATTAGAAAGACGATCGGAGAACGACCTGGCTGTCTCTTGTGATCGCAGCTTTTTGATGTCCAGCTTCCCTCGAACACTAGAACGTGCCATATTCGCTGCGCATATGCGCAATCGCATCTTGGCTGCGACAAGATAATGGTCCGAGTCGACATTCGGACCTCTAAATGTGCGCACGTCTAGTATACTGGATACATGCCTTCCATCAATCACAATGTGATCGATCTGGTTGGTAGTTGATCGATCGGGAGAGAGCCAGGTGGCCTTATGGATATCGAGATGCTGGAACCTGGTGCTACAAACTACCATGTTTCGCGCCGCGGTGAAATCGATCAGTCTCATGCCGTTCGGCGAGGTGGAAGAATGGAGACTGAACTGCCCGACAGTGGGGCCAAAGATACCTTCACGTCCAACTTTCGCATTGAAATCGTCGAGGACAATTTTGGCGTCATGTGCCGGACACTTATCGTATACATCCTCGAGCTTTGCGTAGAAAGCATCTTTGACCGCATCATCCTTCTCTTCCGTCGGGGCGTGAGCGCAAATGAGGCTGATGTTATAAAATTTCGCCTTCATCCGGATCGTAGCTATTCTTTCGTTCACGGGGGTGAACTCTGAGACAAGGTGGCGAAGTCTCTTGCTAACTACGAATCCGCAGCCAAATTCACGTCTGTTATCATGGCAGCTGTAGTAGATGTCACATGTTGCTTGCCTTGTACAACCCTGTCCTATCCATCGCATTTCCTGGATGGCGGTGATGTCAGCCCTACATTTTTTGAGAGCATCCGCCAATTGGATAGAGGCACCTTCCCTATAAAGGGTTCTCACGTTCCAGGTGCATATCCTTAAATCATAGTCCTTAAAACGTTTGCCATGGTCGTCAACATAAAAGGGGGTCCGTTTAGAGGCTTTTGCTGAAGTTTTCATTGAAATTATGTTTTTACGTGGTGGGTTTCAAGCCCTACGCACAACAATTCATTTACAATGTCAAAATCACATTTTTTATAATATATACTCTTATAATATAATTATAACATATACAATGTATTAAAGTAAAAGCAGATGCATTTTATTAAAATTATACTTTTTACTATTACCAGGACTCCAATTTTCGATTTCTTTATCAAGTAAATTTAGTGCCGATGACATGGAGTTACAAGTTTCTACCTTCAATTTATTTGTAAAATTATTTTTTATTAAACTTAATTTGGAAAAAACCCGTTCAGCCCATGCACTACTGTGAGGTAAAGTTAATACAAGCGCAGCCAGTTCGTATAAGTTCAGGTAATACCCATTGTGTTCCAAAAACTTTCACAAAAAATGTGTTCATATGATTTGTCATTTGTTTTACGTTCTAGTAATTTATAATCACTAATAACAGCCTCTGGATTACTTATAATATAATTAAATTGTGATATGAGGTCTATGTAATTAATATTTTCATTGTAAGTAAAAGAAATTGGTTGGAAAAACCTTAAGGCACAAAATTTTTATCAGTAATATCAATGCGCAAAAATATTTTGTGGCAGAGTTTTTAATAAAACTTTAAAATATTGTATTTTGTTTGATTGCTATGCAATATGTATCATATATTTTATCAGAATTTTTTGTTGCTTCAGCTTAATGGCCTATATACATATGTATATATCTTTAATATTTTTTTGCTTAAAGTAAAAGGAAAATATTAGAAATGCCAAATTAAAAAAGGGGAAAAAGTCGCATAAACTTAAGAAAAGTGGCAAAATTAAGTGGCTTATCAAAAGTCGCACAAAAAGTCGCCGGCCGCAAAAAAAGTTGCAAATTGCGACTTTAGTCGACCAACGGTAACACTGCTGGTGAAGACCACTGATTTAAACCATAGGTCGGCAAAATTTTTTTGTAATTGTGTTAGTGAGTATGGAAGAGAACTGCACTGAACAAAAAAAGTGTGAATTCATAAATATGAATGTTACATATTACTGTGCCTGAACTAGGAACTTTATTTTATGGCTGAAGGAAACATATCGGGTATATCTAATTCGGGTATGCAAAATTCAGTAGTGCTAACCATTTTCTTAAGGAAGGTCTTAAAAAAAATTTAAATATCTTACTTTTTAGTTTACAAGTCACACTTGTTATGATAACTTAAGACATTTTGTATGAGATTTCATTAAAAAGAAAAAAAAATGCACCGAAATGTCTTAAATTAAATCTAATATATTTAGAATTTTATAAATTCTTTCCAATTAATTTAAAACATAATTTTAATTTTCATAAAAAGTAAATAAAACACCCGTACACATGTGCACTCGTCAGCAGCTCATTGACGAATAAAACATAAAACAACATTTGTCTCGTAACATGACACATTTCTTTAAGTGCTTTTGCAAAAAAACTAATGCAAAAAGAGGACAAAATGAAAGAGCGTAAAGGTAGAATTAGCCACACGTAACGTAACGTATCTTAACGTTGACGAGTCAGCTGATCATTTATTTTACATGCAAAGTAATGGCAGCACTTACCGAATAAAAAATGTAACGTAACGGCGCGTATCAATCTGTAGAAAATAGAAATTCTCTCCGTTTTTACGGGACATTTGCAAACAGATGGTTTATTTAGGCTTGCCAAACGTCCTTTTTTAAGCAGTAAGGGTAATTTTGTTTTGTTCAATGTACTTATTTCTGCATAACACCTAAAAAAGTACGCTAATGTACTTTTTTAATCTTTTGTATTTCTTTTTTGTTCTGAACACTTGAAATTAACATATATAATATTAAAGAACATTTTCCACTAAAGTATAATAATTTTGAAAAGGTCTATGTTTTCAGTCTCAATTCAAAAATTTCATTTTGTATTTCTACAAAAGTTATTGAATAATTTTTTGTCAATAACATTGACATGGATCTATTGTTTGATGAATTTATTTACTTATTTCAGAATTAGGGTTATTGCAATAGATTTAATTTTCCACTAAATTTAGTGGTAGTGGAAAAAGAGTGCATTATCGCCTCTAACTTAATGCACTAAACTTCCACTACCACTAAAATGGTTTAATTTAGTGGTTAATTATTTCCGTCTGAATTTAGTGGAGGCGTACGTAAAATCATAGAAAGAATATTATGATATTCCATCCGTATGTTAAAAATAAAAGTCTTACGGCAGATTTTTTACGTTTACACGGTTGTTTAAAAATCAAATCAAAGTCAAATGAAAGAATAAAATGCACATATACGTCCACACAAACTTTAAATACATTTTGAAGTAATTAAACATAAATAAAAAATAAAATAAAAGTTCATCTCTGATCTAATGAAAGTGATTGTTTTTTTTTAAATTGAAAAAAAAACAAAGCGAGCCTTACTACTGCCAAATTTTCATCCGTATTTTCTCTAAATGTCGTACGTTCTCATTACATATAAAGTTTACATGATACTATTCATTATCTTCTACACAAAAATTTTACTATGTTCACACTTGTGTTTTTGAACGCGTTTAAGCAAAATGTTTTAATAACTAAACATAACCGTTCACATTATATTTGAGATGTTTAAGAATGACGTTTTATCAGCTGATATTGGTGCTTGTACAAAAAAATTGAGAAAATTAAAAATATGTCTACGAAAAATTGGAAGAATACAATTATGGAATTCTCAACATTAATGATTTATTTAAGGGTGAACAAAGGGTGTATAAAAGAAAACCGCGCGTCATACGAAAAAATATAAATAATGTTTAAAAACAACTAATTATCTTGTTTTTATTGTTGTTGTTTTTTTTAGCTTTTTCTAAATGTGCCGCCATTTTACACTACGGTTATGTGTTTAATAACCATAAAAGTGGACAGTTTCATCAATTACATACTGAACACATCCCAAAATAAAATACAACCCTTCCATTTACGTGTTTTACGAAGTGTTTAAATTTAAAACATCTCATTTGAGATGTTTAACAAAACACGTTAATGTATGGTAAAACATCTGAAAATCGACGTGTTTAAGGCTTAAGGCCGTGTCAGATAAAACTTTTGCTTCGCGTTGCGTTACAGATGTGCTTTGACATTTAAGATAAAATGTACATGTTTATATGCCACTTGTCACATAAAGTGCTTTTAACGCAACGCAAAGTGAAAAGTTGGCCAACTTTTAACTTTTTGCGCGCTTTGACAATCTGCTGTTAATTTTTCTTTAAATAGTTTTGAAAATTTGCAGTTTTAAGTGTTCTTTATTAATTTTGTGTTAAAATTTTGTTTAAAACTATAAAAGTAAATTTATATTGGGAGTTATTGAGAGTTTTAAAAAAAGAGATAAACAAACAACGCTACTGTTAAAGCTTTTATTGTGTCATACACCTTTTGCTTTTTTGTTAAAGTTTTAAATGTCACGCAAGGCAACAAAGTTTTATCTGACACGGCCTTTAAACACGATTGAGATGTTAAACACGTTAGGTGTGAACATAGTATTTGACATGTATGTATTACCGTCTAAACCCGCCTTTGGGGGTAGTGGAAACGATAATGCATTATAAATTCAATGCAATAAGCCCAACTCTCATTTAATTAAAGTTATTTACTGAAAAAGTATTAAAAGAAAATGTATAGAATTGTTAAAAAATAGAAAGTTTTTCAAAATTTTCAAATCTGACAGAACATTCAGTTCGGTTTTGCCCTTTTGGAAGAAGGAAATGAACAAACAAACTTTTAATAGAAGGTTTGATATTTAAAACTAATTTTAACACACTTGCGCCAAGTTTTACAATTTTCTTACAATGGTAAAAATGGCATTGTAAACCAAGTTCAAAAAAACTAGTAAGTATGTATTTTTAAAAGTTTTCACAATATGTAAATCCTCAATAAACCTAAAATACTTTTTATGAATACGGGCATAAAATTTACATTTAAATTTATACCAAATTATTTTACAAATGAAAAGTTTTTATTTATTTTTTTTAAGACCAATACTCAGGGGTAAACCCCTACTCATGCAGTGCATTGTATTGGAATGTGATAGGTTTTTTTTTCATAGATGTTTGTATATATTGCGCCTTTTATTGTTGATGAAACAAGTTGCCGAAAATTTGTCCACTCAAGAGCCAGTGTTATACCTTCACCCTCGAATGATCAAACAGCAATTGCCTCATCTGTCGGTGGATGTTTAATGTGAATGGTGAGCGTCTTCAGTAGATTAGCTGTTGTCTTCCCAGAAGGTGGCGCTGTACTCCTGATCATTGGTTTCTGGTGGAATGGATTAGGAATGTCAGGGGGCGATTTCTTGCAGATGGTCTTGCTGGAGGGGGGGAACCTCTTATTTTTCTTAAATTTAATTTTTAATTTAAATTGTAATTTTTAGAAAGTCGCAAATTTTTATTTTTATAATTTCGTCCTTCGCTGGGATTGAACCTTGGTCGTGTGATTTTCTGTGCGAGCGCTCTACCACTATGCCACGACCCCCCCTCGGTCGGTTGAAAAGTTGAATAGTATAGACTAGAATTTAAAAATAGAAATCCGAATAATTTTGGGCTATTACTTTGTTGTAAACAATGATTACGATGTTATTATTCGTATTATTATATGCCATTTTATTTTTCCTAATGAATTTTAAAAAAAGTTTTCAATAAAAATCCAATGTATTTTTTTTTACCAAAATGTACTTTTTTTCCCTCAATGTACTTTTTTCAATTCAATGTTTGGCAGCCCTACATTTATTATGCACATTTTCAGCAAGAATATTACAAAGAAAAGCAAATTTAAGAAATTTTTAGCAAATTAAAAAACTGTAGCCCAACACACAAATCCGCATCCATTTTTATTTATTTGTCTATTAATTATTTGAAAAAAAAACTTAAGTACACACTATAAACAAATTAGTATTTCACAATATATTTTATGTTTTGTTTTTTTTTGTTAGTTGTTTATGTCCAAAACATATGACACGTTTTTAAATGTTCTATAAGTGTACTTACGTTTCTACGTTAGGGGACGTTACATTACGATACAGCAACGTTTGGCTAACCAGGCCTTAAGAATACATGTGAACTCTCCCAGCTGAATTCAGCTATGAAATGCCGACCTATGATTTAAACAGTATGTACTTCTACCTTAATGGTAGTCTTTCACACGTCTGTAAAATAAAGTTTAAATGGTGAAGTTTCATAAAACAATTTACTGGCAAAATTGGACAAGTATCTAACATATAGAAGTAAAATAATTTTAACTTTCAGATGTGTTGATAGTTCAATAATTGGCTTACATTGTAACCGCTGTTAACGTCGTAACACATGCTATGTACTTCTACCTTTATATTAACTTTCTTTGAGAGACGTGCCAAACAAACAATTTGCACAACGCATGTTATGTATTCTACCTTAAATCTAATTATTGTCGTCAATTTTTTTTTTATTAGAAACGTTTTAATTAGGTAAAGTTAAATTCTATAAAAAATTGGATTTTTTGATAATCAAAGAAGAAAATGATATCCGTGAAGAAATAGTACACTAGCCAAACTAAACATGTGTTTGACTCCTGTTACGGAAGTCTCATCAGAGTTCTGTGTTCTTGATATCGACGATGGAATTAAGGAACGCTGTAACTGACAAAACCTTAAATGTTCACCAGAGCCAAAAAACTTTCATAAATGTAGAACAAATTCACAGACGGCGTAAATGAATTTATTTTCATCGTAGAAATCTGGGACCTGGACCAATCGACGCGTATTTTTTTGCTGATAAAAATGATGCAAAAAACTTATTTTCTATTTTTTGTCAGTTACAGCGTTCTTTAATTCCATCGTCGATATATTCATGACCAAACCAACTATTTAACTCACACTTTTCAAGAAATCACATACTGAAATTACTTTTTCTTTTCCATATGTGGACTTTTATGAGTTAGTAAAAGACAAATAACAGCTTCTATCATATTCTCCTTTTCTCACCATCATTCTTATTTTTGTAATTGTCATCTTATTTGAATGAATCAGAATTACAACTTATTTTGTTTTTGCCCTCTTATTTCATTTTATCTATATTAATCAACATCGAATAAGGCTTTTAATTTATATTGTGTATATATTTTTTTATTTTGCATTTAATGCAATAGACAAAAACGCTTCAGGGTATATTAAAGATTTGAAATCGCCAAATTTTTGACGTTTTTGTTTTGCAGAACGTTGGCGTTGTGTTTCTATTTGATCTTAAAAAAATAACAATAAGAAAGAAAACACTAAAAACCAGGGACCGTAATCATTATGAGTTTTATAATAAAAATTACACAATAATGATTATATTGTGAGTTTTAAAGATTTTCTTCAATGGTAATGATTATTTTTGAGTAATATTAGGCCCTGATTATCGTTCACAACACCTAAATGTTGTGTTGTATTGGCTACAACATATAACAATAAATGTTGTAAACGATAGTCAAAGTATATGGTACAACACATAGCTGTTGTAAATCATAATCGCAATTTTAGAAATACAACATCAAATTTACAACTGTTGTGAACCATAATCGGGGCCTTAATAAAAATCAGCCGTAATCATTATTTTTGATCAAAAGAAATAAAACTCAAAAATAATCATTATTTATGATTTTTATTTTTTTCGCTCAAAATAAAAATCAATTTCAATTTGACTTTTTTTGAGGTTTTTTACATTAAAAAATTTGGTCAGAAGTAATAAAAGAAAAAAATATTAAGAAATACTTGTTCATTTTGTTATAGAAAATATAATTTTCTTGCACAAAAATTATATAATTTTATTATTTTTCATCATATGTAAAGTCGTAAATTAAAAGTGAGTTTTATTTTGAGCGAAAAAAATAAAAATCATAAATAATGATTATTTTTGAGTTTTATTTCTTTTGCTTAAAAATAATGATTATGGCTGATTTTTATTAATATTACTCAAAAATAATCATTACCATTTAAGAAAACTTTAAAAATCTAAAATTTAAAAATCATGACGGATATGCAAAGATTGTTAAAAAATAATAATAATGGTGCAAAAAATTTTTGTTTATGTCTGTTCTAAGTGATTGATTTTTTTTATTTAAAAAAACGAACAATAATCATTATTTACGGTCCCTGCTAAAAACTAACAAAATTCAAAATGAAACAGGAAATAAAGTCAAATTAATAATAATTTATTTTTTTCAATTATCTACATTCTCTTGATTTCATGAAGAGCATCTAATATACATACATATTTTAAATTGATTTAACCAGGTTTTTTAGCAACTAGGATCAACTTGCTCAAGAGAAAGGTCTCTTCTAAGACTACTATTTGCCTCGGCGATGATGGAATTCAGTCGTTATCTGAACTAATTTTTAAAAAAATACATAGATGTTCTTTTAAATTTATGCTACGAGTATGTGGTGATGTTTTCATAACATTGGCAATCATACTGCTACTACATCCGAATATTTTGCATTTTATTCATTAGCCTTTAATGAATAGAACTTAAATCTACGAGAACGATATTTAATATGTATAAATGTAATATTAATAAAATTAACAATTTCTGTGCTACATGAATCTGCAATTAAAATTTAAGTTATTTCTAAAACTGGAATGTATTATTTTTTTTTTAATTCAATCGCTTAATGTATGACAATCGATTTCATTTTCATTAAACTGTTTATTAAAACTGATTTCTATAATTTTCTGAAACTCGTCCTCGTGGTCCATTTGCAAACTATTATCAAAGAAGCTAGTTATTATTTTATCATTTTGAAAGTCATTAACTTTTGACATTGATTTGTTAAATTTTGAATTATTATGCTGTTCATTTTTAAAACGATCTATAATATTAATTAACTTTTCTGGCTTAGAAATACAATTACTATCTTCTTTATAATATAAAATACGTTGTTTCCTTTCCTTTGTAACTAGAATATCAAAGCTATCATCCAATGATATGAACCGTTTTGCTTCATTATATGTTGTTTTTCGAAAAGAATTTGAAAGTAAACGCTTTTCGCATAAAATATCTTGGTCATCTAAATATATTGTTGAATTACACTTTTCTTTGTTTATTAAAGCACTTATATCATTTGGCATTTCCTCATAGCAAAGTTTGTAACCCTTATGAGTAGTAAGATTACAGAGATTAGTTGTCGTCTTAATAATTCCGTTTACGACATCTGACATATCGAAATTATTTTCATCGATATCACTTTCTAAATCTGAAGGAATATTTTTGATTAAGGGAGTAGAGCATTTTGTTAGATTGTAAGACATATGATTATTTTTTTTAGGACTATGGTTTGCATCTTTGTTTGTTTGAATTAATTTCTGTTCCAAAAACCGATCAATTAGATGCAATCCTTGTTTAGTAGATGCTTTTTTTGATTTACTTTGTTTTTTAGTTTTTATTGTTTTGGAAATATCGTTTGTAGCTTCTTTTATGTCATTGAAATTTTCGAATGAACGTAAATTTCCAATTTTATTTGTTTTATTGTTAGTCTTAGATGTTTTTTTATATTGTTTTTTGGGTTTTTCTTTAGATTTTAGAAAGGTTTCCACAAGTGATGGATAAGCATTCTTTAATTTATCGAAGGGTTCAATAGTAGACCAAAGATCTTGTAATCCCTTAGGGTTTTTATTTAAAAGTTCGTCGATTTGATATTCAGGTATTAAGCCGTTGAATATACCTTTTTCATCTTTCCACATCAGCTCTAAACTTGGAACACCTTTCACTAAACGTTTTTTTAAAATTTCTATAGGTGTGAAGGAAGGAATTTCTTTCAAGCGAGTAAAATTTATAACTTGCCATCTTGTTAAGATAGGAAACAATTTTTGAAAACAATAAATTTCAGGCCATTGCAATAACTGTCCAATTTGTTTTACAAATTTTACCATATTAGGTTGTCCCCAACATAATTGCAAATTTGGCAATTCTGTGGGTTGAGTAAGGAATTCTTCAATAATATCCTCAGATGGAAAATTTGGATCAGCCAGAGCTTTCTTGCGTAATGCCAATTCTGATTTTATAGAAAGACGCTCTTCCCTATTAATATCAAAAATTAATTCGTTGAATATATTTTCTTCATTTTAGTGAATAAACCTACTTCCATAAACTTTCATCACATCCACGATTAGTACGACAAATACCACAACCATTTTTTGTGTGACTTTGTGTGCGCCCTACATGACCGCAATTGGAACATATAGTTTTATCATCGACTCTCATTTCTAATGCGGAATACTTGTCATCCTCATACCGCCAAGATCGTATACGCCTTAAAATGTCATCATTTTTGTATTTGCTGAAAAGCTTTAAAACGCTATCGCGACCAATGCCACCTATTCCTTCAGGGCAATAGTCACATCCACATAACAATGCCATTACTATAACTTTATTTTGTCCAAAGTCTAAAAAAAAAAATAAAATGAAATTGTTTTGTAAATTTTTTTTAGTTAACATGTAACAAATGTTATATTTTTACCCATTTTAGAGCAAATATTTTTCATATCAAATATATCTACTGATCCACCTTGTGCCGACAAAGCGCCCTGTGACGAAACAGAAAAATTTCGATATACTCTTATAGCACCGTAAGCAAAACAGTCAGAATCTTGGCTTATAACTCCATCAACAATCTTTAAATAAAAATATACTTAAAAAACACGTTTTAATATAATTTCTGCAATTGATGATCTAACTCTAAGCCTTATTTTTACATACTCCTTTACGATTGAGAAAAGCACAATAAGCTTCGGCTTCTCCTGGCCCTTGAACACACTGAATACCCATTGCTTGCAATAGATTTTCACATTGCTTCAGGACATTATTAAATCGTGTTCTGCCCTTATCAACTTTGGAATTTGTTGGGCTTTTTGGAATTTTCTTTTCTCTTGGTTTCACTCCACGAAACTGAATTTCATTTCGTTTCTCAATAACTTGAAATTTTAGCTTTGGAGCAGCACCTTCTAGCACGAAAACAGGAGTAACATCTTCCCATATCAAATAACACGTGCGAAAGAACAAGTTCCTGTCAATAAAACACTTTATTAAAGTCTAATTTATATAAAAGAAAATACGTCTTACTTTAAATGATGTTTAGGATGCACAAAATAATCTACTACATTGAGACTTTCACAAACCCAACCTGCAAGATCAATTGCTACTGTTTTACCTCTTAATTCACAAATTGGCTTTCGTTCAGCAAACGGTGTTAAAATACTCCATAAATCCTTTACACCCATTTATATCACTCTATTTTTCACAAAGCTTTTATTTCCACTTTTGAATAATTCCAAACACAGGCTACATATATACCCAATGTTAATTCAAATTTCAAAATGGCCAAAAAATAGTGTTGTATAACGATAGTTATTTTGATTTCTTTTGCTTTGGCAACGTGAACAAAATAAATTTAATAAACGTACAGTGTCTGAAAACAATTGTGATTCCTAAAAATTTTGTACAATCAATGAACTTAGGGTCTTTAAATTGTAATAATTAATTTGTAGATATTACGCTACTCCTTTGTGTGGTTACTTTAGAAATTATTTATTTTTATAAATCTGATGAAACAACACAAAGAAGTAACAAAATATCGATAAATTAAACATTGCATTTTTAAGACTCTAATATACTATTTGCTATAATTTTTATTAAATGAAAAATTCAGTAAAATTATTTTATTATAATTATAATATAATAACACAAATGGAAATAAAAATAACTTACTTGCTCTATACCACGTTTTGAAATCGGATAAAACACTGTGTATTTATAACCCAATACGTCAAAAAATGCAACACAGCAGCAAAAAAAAAAACGGAAAATCAAAACAAAATAATTCAAAAATAAAACACATGAAATAGGTTAAAAAGCAAGAGAATAATTTTATTATATGTATTAATATTAAATATTAACAATGTTCCTTCTACGCATATTTTGTTGTATTAAAAAATAATAATTTATTAATTTATATAAATATAGGTACATATACGTATGTATTTTGTTTTTTATTTTAAATTGTAAAAACTTTTATCACTTATTTCACTCATTTTAAATCAATTTTACACTTATTAAATAAAATATATAAATATTTATAAGTTATTTTTATATTTTATTTTGAATTATAGAAACTTAAAAAATCACTTATCACACTAACTTTATTTAGAATCACTTTTACAAGAAAACATTTACGTTCGTTTTAAATCAACATTCAAATAAGAAGAATGCCAGAAATAACGGAAACGAAAAACTTTGACACATAGAGATATAACATATGAGTTTGTTCTGGTAAACTGAGTTTACCTTGTAAATGATTGTACCGTTCTCTATACTCTATAAATGTAAACATTACTGAATTAATCAACTGTGCATACTAAACAATAACTAAAAAGTTTTTTATTTTTAATTGGTAGCCAAAATTATAACTAAGTAGTTGTTTATTTATGTGAGTTAAAAGTAAAGATGAATAATAGCGGTATTATGTGTCATTAATTTGTAGCATTATTCATAGTTAAAGTTTAAAAATATATTAAATAAACTTGACCAATAGAAAGCAAAAATAAAATAATTACAATAAGAGGAGCATTTAATGTACGTGCATAAAATGGGATGCAATGCAAGTTCAGAAGAGGAGCCACAACAAAATCGTCCCAAATATCGAACATGTACGGACACGTTTTGGTTGGCCATTTACATTTTATTTTGGTTATTTCTGGTAAGTTATAATTTCTGCATTACTAAAAAGAGAAAAATAAAAAGCAAATAACCCTCTTAATTAGTTCTTATAAGTAGTACAAGATATACATATATGAATGTACCATTGTTTATACATAGAGAAACGGCGAAACGCCTTAATGTATGGCGTCATAGTCGCAGACAATAAGAAAATTTTTTAACGTATTAAATTAGCATGATTTTTAGGTAGAGAAATACATACATATGTTTAACGCAATATAAATAATTTTATTTTTTTAAAAACACGGTCTTTGTTTATATGGGGATGCAAATATGTATGTAGATTTCAATATAATTTTTTAAGTACTATTTAATTAACAGATTTTATAACATTTGGTTTTTTTTTGCAATCAGGGCTGCCGTTTTTGATTATTTCTAACAAGAATAGGTTATTTATTTTTTATTACAGTGAGTATTTTCGTTTTGGCTACTTTTTCCCTTGAAAAAAAAAAACAAAAAAAAAAAAACAAAAACTCTATTTCAACGATTTGAATTTAAAATAAACCCTTCATTATTTGTGAATTATTTTGCAACATACTGTTATATGAAAAACATAAATGTGTCGAACTTAACTTGTAGAAATTTCAGGAAATCATTGGTCAGAGAGACAAAAAAGAAAATTTTTTGTTTGATATTTTGCAATTTTCTTATCGACTAAGAAAATAATTAAGATTTAATTTCATAATTAGTTAAGTGTAGCAAATTTCACAAAATTCGTATATACATACACGGGTATGTTTGAAACGATATTCAAGACATTCTAAAAATTTCAAACACACTTCCAACTCTAATTCGTAAAAGCCAAACGAATAAAACAAACATAAAAAGTGGTTGTTGTCGTTAGAATGTAAATAATGAGAGAATAGAGACAAGAGAGTATGGAGACATGAAACATAAGAGTTAGAATGGAATGAATAGAGTGAATAGAATGTCTTGTTTGTAATATGATAGAAAAGAATTTCTTGTACTGGTATTATAAGTACTAAAGAACTGAATAATAAAAGTAATGAACTGAATAATTTTTCATGTTATTTTTCTTTATTTTTTTATATTTTTGGCTTAATTTTTAAAAATACATACATACATATTTACAAAAACTTAAAAAAAAAATTATAAATAAATTACATATTCAAAAAGTGATTAATTTTTTTTTGCCTTTAAATGCTTTAATATACACACACTATTCTTCTTGCTAGATTTCAATTTGTTTGTTTATATTCGCTTGTTTGTATTACAAACTATCGCGTTTACTTCAATACATGCTTTCATTCACAAAGGAAATTCAAGACATTCCAAGACATTCGAATATCTCTATAATAATTTAGAATTATGAGAGTAAATTTAGATTTATTCTATTCAATTCTATTCGTTTTTTGAGGCTGTTCGTTTCGTTTCGTTGGCTGCAAAACGAATAGAATGAATATTTGTTTCTATGCTTGAATATACTCTCAATTAGAGTACACTTCTGGAATCATTCTAAACTGGCAGGAAAGCAAAACATTCATGCAGACCTTTAGTATATACATATGTACATTTACTGCAAGCACTTCATCATCGAATATAGAACAACTTGCAAATAAAGAATTTAATTTTAATCAAATAAAGCTTTTTAGTCTAGGTAGGGACTTATTTTACCTTTAATTCTGAAAGTTACAAATTTGAGTGTTTTTGTTGTTGTTTCACATATAAAAAGACGAATGTCAAAAACCATTCGAGTTCTATGACCAGGCTGTTAATGAATAGTAATATCGACAATTCTGTTGTTAACTGTTGAAAACAATGCGATTATCGTAAAAAGATGTTATTGAATCGCGCTACAGATAACATAAAATTTTAGAATCGTTACTCCAACTCCGCACCAGCAGAATGACAAGGCCTCATCACTCCGCTGCAACAGAGTTCCCGCAATTTTGTGAGTCAATAATGTTATACTAATTTTTTTTTGTAACTAATATGAATAAGTATGTACATTATACATACATATGTATTAAAGGTCTGCATGAATGTTTTGCTTTTCTGCCAGTTTAGAATGATTCGAGAAGTGTACTCTAATTGAGAGTATATTCAAGCATAGAAACAAATATTCATTCTATTCGTTTTGCAGCCAACGAAACGAAACGAAACGAACAGCCTCAAAAACGAATAGAATTGAATAGAATACAGTGCACTCGGAAAAACGTCAACTAATTAGAACCACGGGTGTTGACGTTTAACAAATTGTTGACGTTTATGAATGTAAAAAATTTTAATAAAAAACATATTGATAGTGTGTCTTAAAACTGTTTTATTGATTATAAACTAAAACCAAGTATAAACAAATCCAAAAAAGAAACAGAAAAGGCTTTCAGCCTAACTGAAACTAAAAGAACACATTTTAAATGAGATCATATTTTTAATTTCACATACTTATGCATCTAAAAAATATTTGTTACATATGCATGTACTTACTTATAAAAATATGCATATGTATAACACAAAGAACTCTGATGAGACCTTTCGTAGCTGGGTCGAAAACTAGTTCAGTTCTTCTAGTGTTTGTACATATTCCTTAACGGATGTTAATTCTCATAAGAATACCAGTATTAGGATCTTAGGCTATTAAAATTCATACTTACGTGAAAAAAAAGGCAACTGAACATAAGAAAGACTATACATACATATATAAATACAGATTTCTTTTCTACTCTACATACTTATAAGATCAATCCCGAATTTCTGAACTAGTTTCATAAGATAAATGTGTGTGTGCACAAATCTGTGTATTTTAACTGTTGCTAAATTCAAAATTTTCTTTTATTTAAAGTTGACATTATTCACTCTATTCATTCCATTCTAACTCTTATGTTTCATGTCTCTCATGTCTCCAGACTCTCTTGTCTCTATTCTCTCATTATTTACATTCTAACGACAACAACCACTTTTTCTGTTTGTTTTATTCGTTTCGCTTTTACGAATTAGAGTTGGAAGTGTGTTTGAAATTTTTAGAATGTCTTGAATATCGTTTCAAACATACCCGTGCAGACCTTTAATATGTATGTTATAAGCCGAATCCTAAATTTCATGACATGATAATGCCCCGAAGCACTCGACAAAGTTATTCAAGAATGTTTTTCTTCTAGTGGGGTGAAAGTGTTGGATTGGCAGATTCAATCCCCTCACCTGTACCCCAGAGATAACCTCTTTGGAACTGTAAAGCGTAGAATCGGAGCTCGCCCTTTTAGCAACAAACGGAAACTCTTGGATACCTTAAAACAAGAGTGGGAATCAATACCAACAACAGTACTTACAAAATTCATAGAAGCTCGGTGAAGTAATAGCTTTTGGTCTTTCGTTTATAAAAAATGGCCAAGCATTTACGAACCCGTTTGAAAAGGTAAACCTTTTAGCTGTCCACACCATTCTTGCAGATCTCAACGTCCATAAGCTTTCTGCGCCGGATGGTATACCAGCACTGGTCTTGAATCAGTGCTCTTCGACGCTTGCGCGTCCATTGGTTAATCTTTTCAGTGCGGCTTATCGTGCCGGTGTGTTTTCACTTAACTGGAAGGTTGCTAATGTAACGCCAATCTCGAAAATTTGCGCCAAATAGCAGTATGTTTAGCACTCTCCAAAGTTATGAGGAGTATGATAAATCATCCCCTTATGGGGTATTTTGAGACCAATAACTTGCTGACCGACCCACAGTGGAATCCGTCTCTTTTCTCAAAAATCCATAATTCCACAGATTTAATTCAAAAAAGTAACAAAAAATTATTAATATTTATTTATAAATATTCATAAACAGAAAACAAACATTTCAGAAAATAAACATAAAAAAACTTATAAGGTTTTTTTATTTACTTCATTTCATTAACTTCAAAAGTGTTATTTGCTTCATAATCATCATTAGCTTAATTTTCATCATCATCAGCATCGTTATCGTTTACACTGTGAGAATAATAGTAACTCCAATGCAGACTTTGGCATTTGCTTTTTTTTCTCTATACAACTTTTGCTCATGCTTGATATGAATGGATCAGAAGATAAAATAAATGTATTGAACATGTCTTCTATAGTATTTTTCCTGCTGCATTTAGCCGAAAAGTGCTCCATATAACTTTTAAAATCCTTATTTCTAGTTTCTCGAGATTCTCTAGTTAGTTGGCCAATAGGCAATGGTGAAAGTGATATAATTTCTGGGCCGTAAATAAAGTATTTTTACAGAATAGTAGGCATAAAACACCATGGATAATGTTTAACAAATATCCTGGCATTATCATTTCTTTTTAAATATTTCTAAACGATTTATCTAAACAAAACATCCTGGGCCCCGACAAGAGTCGGCAAGAACCACCCCACCCGGTTGCTAGCTAGCGTACTCAATGGCTCCCTACCCAGTCGCCTCTCAATTCCACCAAGCCCGGTACAACGTTCTTACTAAGAATTTAGGCCATATACAAAAAACAAAGGCAACTTGAAGCATTTATTTGGAATACAAATTTTGAATTAAAGTCTACTTTAATTTTTTTTGCATACAGGCATTTATTTTTATTGTTTGTATATACTACTTACTACACATAGTTATGTATATATTTAGTTGTAATATACATACGAGTATATTTAAATTTGCCATGAAAGGATTTTTATATTACTAGATAAATAAATAATTGTTAGAAATATCAACAAAAATTAATATAAGAAAATGTAATGATGAGTTTGCCTTATAAAATTATTTCTTAGTAACAATAAACTTTGTGTTAATGATTTTTGCTGACGTACTTATATGTATATGTACGATTTCCATATGTATATCGTCACCAGAATTAAAGAACGCTGTAACTGACAAAAATCTAAAATACTTTTTTTGCATCATTTTATCAGAAAAAATACGCGTCGATTGGTCCCGGTTCCAGATTTCTATGAGGAAAAGAACTTCACTTACGCCGTCTGCATCTTGAAACATACCAGTGTCTTCTTTCTACTTTTGTACAGGTTTTTTGGCTCTGGTGAACATTAAATGTTTTGTCAGTTACAGCGTTCTTTAATTCTTGCGACGATATAATATTGTATTATATATATTATATTGACGTTGATTCTGAATTTCTGCTGAGTAAAATAAACTTCTCCGTTCCAACAAGACCTACACGAAACTTTCAACTACTAAAGTTAAATTATCATAGATCTGTTTATGCAAATAATGATCCTTTTCGCCGTATTGCCATAAACTTTAATAGATGTTATCATAATATATATTTATCTGAGAGTAATAAGCTCATGAAAAAGAAATTAATTTTATTTTTGAATTCCTAAATTATGCAAACACTTATTGTAATAAATCTTTAGTCTGTTAGGATTTAGTATCTATAGACCTAATAAATAAATAAAAAAAAATAAATTATATTGAACTAATTACTAATTTAAAACTAATAAATTTAACATATTATGCTAATCAGACTGATTTTAGTTTTTTATGTTATAAATTCTCAATTCCTTCTTTGTTAAATAAATTTAACTCAAAAAAGCAGGCTGTGAAATTAATTGTTTTTCTAGATTGTTATAGCAATATTTTCCTTCGTTTATGGAAATCCATTGCGTGTTATTAATGGCTATGATTCATTTGGCAACACATGTGGTGTTAAAAAGAATGAACACTACCCTAATTATCCACTTTCTGGGTTAAATACATTTGATAAACCCCACCTAATATATTTCGATATTGGAAAGTTAAAAGATTCCATAAAATTGTGTATTAAGGAGTGTCCGAAGAGAACATTAAATAAACCTGAAGATGTCTATAATTACTTTTCGGATACAAATAACAATATCTGTCGTTATGATTTCAATATATCGATTATTGCAAATGACAAACAAGCAGATTTATCAAAATTATTTAATCATTTAGGACCTTGTCCTAATTTGCCAATATACGAAAGGTAAGAATACGGTTATACATTTTAATAAGGATGTAAATATTTAAATACGTTTTGTTGTATGTATTACTAATTTTTCAGTACGCCAGTATTACATCGATGTGTTCCGAAGAGCAAAGAAGCACCTATTAAGAACATGTATAAAATGTTAAATTCATGGGATGTTGCTCAGCAATTTTTAGGTGATGTTTATGCTTCATGGCATTTTATAGCGATAATATGCGGTATATCTTTCTGTAAGTAGTAAATATAGGGCCTGTTCGTAAACTGCACTGCATCATCAACGGCATTTTTTACAACAGAATTAAAAATGATGCAAAATTTATGCATACAACTTTGCGGTATGCAGGGTAAAAAACACTGTTTTTCTATCCCACATGCAGGTGACTTTTTACAAAGTATTTTTTTAATGCATTTTTTAGAAGAGTATTAAAAAAATACAATATAAAAAAATGCTACTCTTTTTTGCCAGAAAAGAAAACATCATTAATTTTGTAAAATAGCTTGTAAGAAATTATTTCATATACATACATACATATATGTATGTATGTATATCAAATAATGTGATGCAGTGCAGTAATGCATTTACTAAAAGGCTCTTAAACAAAAATTATAAATTGTCAACTTATTTACATTTTTCAGTAATATCCATAGCATTGGTCACATTAATGCATTGGCTGTCTCGGATTGTATCGTGGCTTATTTGTGTTTTAGTTATTGTGTCTAGTATTGGTTTATGTGGTGCTTTATGGTATGCATATTATAGTATAAAGCATAAATCTAAGATCAATACTCAATTCTCTTATTTAGAGGAGTTTGTTCGAAATGAGCAGGCTGTATTTACGCTAGCTGTTTTAGCGACTATAACAATGGTATTACTTATATAGTTAAATATACATACATACTTATATACATATATTTACATCCATACACATTTTTCTATAGATAATTTTAATAATAATTATATACTACCTAAAAAATAAACTCTCTGGTTTATCTGCATTATTTGAAGAGTCAGGAAAATGCATGATGAACTTACCAGGGCTGCTTATAGCACCACTTTTGGCATTAATAGTACTAGTGATATTCTTAACATTTTGGGTATATGTTGTAATTTGCATAGCAACTGCAAGTGCACCTGGAGATAAGAATCCTTTTGCGCCACTAGATAACACTGCAGCACATGCCACAACAACTGATGTAACGTTGACAAATACAGGCACTAAAAGTAAGTATATAATTTATGTATAATATTTACATAACTATATTGTTTTTGCTATATTTAAATATTACTATATACATATGTATATACATACAGCTGCGTGCAACTAATTAATGACAGTAGTACTCAATATTTAAATCATTATGTTGAAAATAATACTATTAAAAAAACCCCTAAAATTTGACCCTGTTTAGTTAATCCAACTTTGTTTATTGAAACTTCTCAATGGCAACCCTATTTTTACCGTTATTTTTTTCTTTGTGGTGTTTTTCATTTGTGAAATAAATTACTCGTGCACTTAATTAAGAACAGTGAACAATTTTTTAAAATTTTAAGATTCAAGTAAGTTTTAACAGTAAAATTCAAATAAATGAGATTACACAAAGTGTTTTTCAGATTTAATAAACTTTTACTTATTGCTAAACATGGGTAAAAATAAGTCCTGTGACGTCAGTACTCGAAAGATTATTGTACAAATGCATCAGGAAGGAAGCTCTTATAGGGAGATCGCAACAGCCTTAAAAGTTTCTCAAACAATGGTTTTCCAAGCGGTGCAATATTTCAAAAAACATTCGACAGCTGAAAAGGTGCCTCGTAAACAAAGAAGCCGAATTACGACAGTGCGTGAAGATGCACTGATTGTCCGCGAGTCGAAAAAAATACGCATAAATCAGCAAATGAAATTCGGATAGAAGTCTTTGGTGAAAATGGAGCAAAACCATCTGTAGACACAGTAAAACGTCGATTGCGGAAAGCTGGCCTCTTTGGAAGAATTTCCCGAAAGAAACCATTGTTGTCTGAGCGTAACCGGAAGAAGCGAATAGAGTTTGCAAAAAAATACCGCCATGTGGAATGGAAAAGAGTGTTATTTTCGGACGAAATAAAATTTAATAGTCTCTCCCGATGGAAAAAAATATGTATGTTCGCCGGCCAAAGTTAAAAGAATTTGATCCAAGATACACCCGGGCCACTTTAAAGCATGGAGGAGGTTCGATTATGCTTTGGGGTGCTATGTCGTCACGCGGTGTTGGACCGCTGCACAAAGTTGACGGAAACATGGACAAGTTCCAATATGTAAGAATCCTAAGCGATACAATGATGCCGTATGCAGACGAGAATATGCCAGTAACATGGATATTTCAACAAGATAATGACCCGAAGCATACGGCTCATCACGTCAAACAATGGTTTATAAACAATTCGGTTACTGTACTTGATTGGCCTTCATGCAGTCCAGATCTCAATCCGATTGAGAATTTATGGCAAGTTGTAAAAACCAAAGTAAGCGCAGTAAAAATATTCAATTTTGATGATCTCTTCGCCGAAACAAAGAAAGCTTGGAAGGCCATTCCAACTAGTGTATGTGAAAATCTGGTTAGCTCGATGCCTCGCAGGTGTCAAGCTGTTATCGACAACAATAGTTTTGCAACAAAATATTGATTTTTTTTTAATAAATACAAGTTTTTCTTAAATTTTACGATGTGTCCTTAATTATATGCACGACTGAATTCAATATTCTTTAAAATATGGCTCACTGCTTTATAAAAAATAATTTAATTGACACAATAAACAGTTATTTTCTACGACTAAGAGTTTAAATAACTAAACTCGGAAAAATTTTGACAATATATACAACTATTTTTATTTTTTTGCTTCAAGCTCACATGTAAGCTTCGTGTTCTTAATTAGTTGCACGCAGCTGTAGGTATGTATGTTTTTTATTTTAATATATGTGTACGTAATTATTTTAAAAGCTACATATACATATAAATAAATAATTGCCAACAATAATTAATTATACATAGTTAGTAACTTTATGAACAACATCCTGCTTGACCATATAAAGATATTGTCTTAAATGTTTTGCGAACATTTCTCGCACGAAACATTAAAAAACGATTATCTGTCGCTCTGTTTGTGACAACAAATATATTGATCTCGTAGGTTCGTTTAAGATATTAATAACAAGTTTTATTAGCTTTATTAAAAATGAATCAAAACATCAATATCATCGATATGGCAAAAAAATCTTGCTCTTAATGATTTCTCTTTTTAAATATAAAATGTATTGCTTATGTGGATAAGCATATCTCTATGGCCATTTCGTCTTTTATTTAAATTATTGTTTTAAGATTTTATTTATTAATTTTTCTGTTCACATCATATTTTATTTACATATGTGTATTTTTTATTCATGATGTATTTTCCGTCCTCTGTCGGACGGATTTGAAGAACATGTCTGTTTTCGATTCACAGTTACGCTAGGAACACAATTGGGGCTAACGACGAATTTCGCCCACCTCGACAAATTCGTCAGCTAAAATTCGCTGCATAAATTCGTCGTATGAAACACAATAACGAGAATACATATGTACATAATAATAACATAATTCTTTCCCATATTTTGTTCTATTTTTGTACATTTTAATAATCTCTTGATGCCAGATTATACAGGCATTCATGAAATTGCACATTTTAAATTATTTTTTCACTTATGCCCATTTTTATTTATTTATTTATAATATTAAATAAACTTGTAAATTGCCTCTACTCACAGATTTACTACAAAACTTAAAAAGTAAAAGAAAACATGGTCACCCTGAACTAATTAGTCACCCACGGCGAATTTCGCTGTACGCCATGATTGTGTGCATTTTCGTATACACAAATATGTTTTATTTTTAACGACGAATACTTGCGACCAAAAATTCGTCGTTCATCCTTATTGTGTTCCTAGCATTTGGCGCTTGAGACACTACACCTTTACACCAACATTGAATTACAACTTTAAACTCATTTAATACCTACGCTCTTTCGCTAAAATCTCTAAAATGATATTGCTTTCGTGGTTTTTGCGCAACAAAACATATCGAGAAACCACTTTTTTGCCCTTAAAACCTAGTACTGAGTTCAACATTTCGTAGGAAAAGCTGTCAAATTGCATATAAAAATGTTTCGTACGAAATGTTTGTGAAAAAATGTTTCAAAAGTAGTACTCTGTTCTTGCTGCGAAAAACATGTGAAATCTACATATCAACATTTTTTCTAACTGCAACAAGTCTCTGTCAACATTTTGGTTCATGTACGGAACAACATAGTCAACATTTCTTTCGAACGAAATAAAATTAATTTACACCAGCCTACAAAGATGTTTTTTTATTATAATGAGCAAGATTTTAGAATAGAGTTTTTACTGGTGATATAGTTTTGGTGTTAGGTTATTTAGAGTTGTATTGGATATTGGAATTACTATAGGCGCTCTTTTGAAATTTCTGTACATAAAATGCATGATATATCGTTATAATTTCAACTCAATGCACAGCAGCTAGACTGTTAAGGATTGCATACAAAGTGCAAATCTTAAAAAGAAGAACTGAAAAACTAAAATACATGTAGATTCTGAGCCCCAAATGAAAGTTAAATCAGTTCTTGTCAAAAGCAACAACAAAAATTATTTTGTTGAAATGTGTTATGTGTTGTGTTAAAAGGTGATGCATGCTTTTAGGGATATATGTTGCATTTCAAATTTTTCGAATGGAAAAATAAATGTAGCTAAACTTTTTTCACAAAATTGAACTTCCGCCTGGTATTGAGTTCAACATTTCGTACGAAAAGCTGTCAAATTGCATATAAAAATGTTTCGTACGAAATGTTTGTGAAAAAATGTTTCAATAGTAGTACTCTGTTTTTGCTGCGAAAAACATGTGAAATCTACATATCAACATTTTTTCTAACTGCAACAAGTTTCTGTCAACATTTTGATTCATGTATGCATTTCAACATTTCTTTCCAACGAAATAAAATAAATTTACACCAGCCTACAAAATTTTTTTTTAATATAGTGAGCAGGATTTTAGAATAGAGTGTTTACTGTTGACATAGCTTTGGTGTTGGGTTATTTAGAGTTATATTGGATATTCGAATTATTATAGGTGGTCTTTTGCAATTTCTGTGTATAAAATGCATGATATATCATTATAATTTGAACTCACTGCACAGCAGTTGGACTGTTAAAGATTGCATAAAAAGTGCAGGTCTTAAAAAGAAAAATTGAAAAACTAAAATACATGTAGATTCTGAGCCCCAAACGAAAGTTTAATTAGTTCTTGTCAAAAGCAACAAAAAAAATTATTTTGTTGAACTGTGCTATTTGTAGTGTATAAAGCCTGGTACTGAGTTCAACATTTCGTACGAAAAGCTGTCAAATTGCATATAAAAATGTTTCGTACGAAATGTTTGTAAAAAAATGTTTCAAAAGTAGTACTCTGTTCTTGCTGCGAAAAACATGTGAAATCTACATATCAACATTTTTTCTAACTGCAACAAGTTTCTATCAACATTTTTATTCATGTACGGAACAACATAGTCAACATTTCTTTCCAACGAAATAAAATAAATTTACACCAGCCTACAATAATTTTTTTTTATTATAATGAGCAGGATTTTATAATAGAGTTTTTACTGTTGACATAGCTTTGGTGTTGGGTTATTTAGAGTTATAATGGATATTCGAATTATTATAGGCGCTCTTTTGAAATTTCTGTACATAAAATGCATGATATATCGTTATAATTTCAACTCACTGCACAGCAGCTAGACTATTAAGGATTGCATAAAAAGTGCAGGTAGTAAAAAGAAGAACTGAAAAACTAAAATACATGTAGATTCTGAGCCCCAAATGAAAGTTTAAATCAATTCTTGTCAAAAGCAACAAAAAAAAATTATTTTGTTGAACTGTGTTATTTGTTGTGTAAAAAGGTGATGCATGCTTTTAGGGATATATGCTGCATGTCAAATTTTTCGAATGGAAAAATAAATGTAGCTAAACTTGGTTCTGTTTGGATTGTGAAACGTATCGGTTGTGCTTTTTACGTCAAATAAAAAATTACAGAAAAGGAAAAAATAATTTTTTTATTTAAAAAATTTTGTTAAAATTTTTTTTATTTAAATTTTTTTTTAACAAGAATAAAAGAAAAAGAAACAAAACTATAACATTTATCATTGTAATGGAGAACGATCCATTACTAAGCCAAACTGGAGGTCGCCCTCCTAATATGAATTGCAAGGCTGGGACGAGCACAAATAGGTGTCAATTGAAATCGGCATTAAAGTTCGATTTAATCAATAATGATTTGAATAGACATTCACAATCCTCTGGAAAACATTCAAATGGAACAAAAGAATTTAACAAAAATCCTGGTCTTCGTAAGGAATTTCTAGAAGCAGTTTTTGAAAAACAGCCAACAACAAGCCAGATGAAAGATAAAGCTTTTACTTCTAATAATGACATCGAAATATTAGAAGATATACAAATTGCTAATGTTGGATCTGAAGACAATGACGAAATGGATTCTATATTTTCATTTGAAGACGAATTCAAGGCAGTGAAGAACAAGAAAAGAACATTCCAAGGTGATGTAAAAATAGATTTATCAAAGTGTCAATTCAAAAAATCTGTGAAATTAGATGATAACGTCAATTGCACAAATAGATTTTCCTTGTTAGGGGATATTGATATTGAATCCGAACCAATAACTCATAATAATAATTTAAATCATAATAATTCTAATATTAGTCACTCCCAAACTAATGTAAAGACCAGGAACACATTTTGCCCACCTATTTTCCTAGAAAATATCAATATTAAATCTCTAATCGACCAACTAAATGAAAAAACGTTGAGTTTAAAATTAAAAACCAATCTAGAAATAGAAGTAAATTATTTTTTAAAAGTTCTTCTGTCCATTCGGAAATGATGCAGCTATTAAAGGAAAGAGAAATTCCGTCTTACACTTATACACCTAGAGAATATAAACGCCAAGGTATTTTATGTAGAGGCCTTTTTTATAAGACTGACGTTATTGCCATTAAATCTGAAATTGAGAAAATAGTACCCGATACTGTTGACTCGGTTTCAAAATTTACTGCAGATTACTCTAGAAAGCAGGGAATTGAAACCGGTCTTTTCTTAGTTACCCTTAAGCCTAACAGAAAGGTGAGTGATTTAGTTGGCTTGAAGTGTATTTTAAATCAGATGGTATCTTGGGAGAGGCCTAAATCTAGTACGAAAGTGCCACAATGTTGGAGGTGTCAACAATGGGGCCATTTTTCTAAAAACTGTAGCCGTCCTTTTTCCTGTGTGAAATGTGATCAAAAGCATTTACCCGGTCAATGCAGACTTAAAAATGAAGAGGATATTATACCATTTTGTGTTAACTGCAGTGAAAAGAGTCATACGTCAAATTACAGGGGCTGCCCGGCTTATAAGAAATATATTTCGTTAAGAAAACAACCTGAACAATTAGCGAAGCTTAACAGAATATGCGCATCTGAAAATATCAAAAAGGCAGTCGGATTTTCTAATGCTACAAGAGCTGACAAATCTTTTGCTAGCCTATTTAAAAACCGGGAAGAAGTTCCATTAATTAATAAACCTAAGACATCTTCCTTAATAGAAGAATTTATGAAAATTGCGCAGATGTTATGTGCTGCAGAATCGTTATCTTTAGAAGATAGAATTAGTAATTTTATTAGAGATTTCAAAAATATGTCAAGAGATCAAGCGAAAAGTCAATGCTTGAGTTTAGTTGAGGAAGTTAGAATTAAATATGGGCCGTAATTATCTGAAATTAGTGACTTTTAACGTTGGCTCATTAGTTAATGTTGCCAGAAAAATTGAACTTAATAGAATATTAACTGAATCTAACACGGAAATTGCGTTTTTGCAGGAGCTACATTTGGCGAACGGCAAAAATGTATATTTAGATAATTTTATTGTTTTAAGGGACAAAAGCCCATTGGGTGTTGGTATAGCCCTTAAGAATAACATTTCTTTTTCTCCAATATCTATTCCTAATATAAGATTTCCACATTTATTTATAGTAATCAATGTTTCGATTAATGGTGCGGTAAAAAAATTTTATGTGGCTCAATATATTTTCCAAGCAATTTTAACCGACAGATTATTAGTACGGATCTATCCTTAATTTTAAATTTTTCACGCCATTATGATGGTTTTGTACATGGTGGCGACTTAAATGCCGAACATTTTTCTTGGGGAGACCTTGGTAATAATTTTAATGGTGAGGTATTGTTAAACTGGCTTCGTGATGAATCTATTTCTGTCATCAGAATTTGCGATCCATATCCAACATATCCGGGAGGATCTTCACACTTAGACCACTTTTTGGTAAGCACTAGTCTTATTGACAATGTTAATACAAATTTTGAAACATGTACTCTACCAACCTTTTCGGATCATCTTCCTCTCGGATTACGTATTTCGTTTCAAAAATTTAATTGCTTTTTGAAAATCCCAGACCGATTTATTACTTATAAGAATACTGACTGGAATTCTTACAAAATTGATCTAAGTTCCTCTTTATTAAACCATTATCCGCCAGCTGATAGAAATCTATCGAATGAGGAAATAGACTATTTTATTGAAGAATTTGTCGCTTCTGTAGATTTTATTACTAGAATGCATACAAAGGAAAAAGAACAGAGGAAAAGTAAATTTATGGTTTCTGATAAGGTAGGAAAATTACTAAGAATCAAATACAGTTGGCAAAAAGATCTGAAAAGAATATTTACGCGGACTCTGAATAGAAATAGTCCCCAATACATGCTTATATCTAAACAGATTGATTTGATAAAAATAATTATAAAAGAACAAATAGAAGCGGAGCAATCTCAATTTTTCAATGGGAGATTAAAGGATATAAGACCTGGCCCATGGGCATACAGGAAAGTATATAACGTTATTGGGAATGTTAAAAGTTCGCGTATAAAGAATATTTCCGTCAACGGTGTCGAAATTTCGGACCCTAACGAAAAATTAAATATTTTAAAGGACCATTTTAGCTCTGTTTATCAGAGTACACATACTAGTGAAATTAACTCAGAAATTAATGAATCTATCAGTAACATAACTACGGACATTGGGAATATCATTAATTTTGACAGTAATTTCACTTCACTGAATAATCAGGGAAATTTTCAATTCACAGATTTGAATAATATTTTGAATATTTCTAAACAGTTAAATAATAAAAAATCTTGTCGACTAGATAACATATCTAATTATTTGATTCGAAAATTTCCCATAAAAGCATTTGAATACTTGACAATTTTGTATAATAATTGTCTAAATAATTCCTATTTTCCACGGGCATGGAAAGTTGCAAGGATCATTCCTATACCAAAACAAAAGAATAACAACGACGTCAATAGTCTTAGACCAATTTCACTTCTATCCAACTTAGGAAAGGTATTCGAAAGAGTTATTCGTAGCAAGATGGATATTGGTTTAACTGGAATATATATTCCCCAAAATCAGTTTGGTTTCAAGGAGGGCCATTCTACTGTGCATGCTCTGTTAAAATTTCATTCGGATATTGTACAAAATTTGCGAGTAGGGCGGTGTACAGTTGCAGTATCCCTAGACATAGAAAAGGCTTTTGATAAAGCATATCACGATGGGATTCTCTACAAAATGATATCAATAGGTTTTAATCCTGTGATTGTGAAAATTTTTAAAAGCTTTTTCGAGGACAGAAAGTTTTGTGTTCAAGTTGATAATGCATCATCTTCTCTTGGTAGAATAAGTTGCGGCGTTCCTCAGGGCTCGGTGTTGGCACCTCATCTATTTAATATATTTATAAATGATTTTCCTAGTGAACTCAATGGTTCAAAGAGTATATTATATGCTGATGACTCGCTACTTTATGCACATGACGAATCGCCTTCCGTTGCTTTACAGCTTGTTTCGTCACACCTAAATCGTGTGTATGACTTCTACTCTTTCTGGGGAGTCAAAATAAATACAACGAAAAGTAATGCTATATGCTTACGTAATGCTTCAGGCAAATGCAGATATACAGTGGTCCCGGAAAGCAAGCGTCTTAAGCTTTTATTGAATGGAAATGAAATTTTCTTTAAGGACAGCATAAAATATCTTGGCGTTAATTTTAACAAACTTTTTAAGTTTAATTACCACATAACTGAAAACTTAAACAAAGCCAGTAAAGTTAAGGGAATGTTCTCAAAGTTATTTAACAGTAAATTTCTACCAATTAGAACAAAATTGCTGCTATATAAAGTTAGTATAAGGCCAATGATTTTGTATGCATTTCCGATTTGGTTTACTATTTCAAAGACAAAAATGAAGAGGCTGGAAATTTTTGAAAGGTATATAGTTCGGAAATGCATAGAAAAGAATTATAAGACTCGAAATAAACGTTTCTCAAATGAATTTGTTTACTCAGAGGCAAAACTATTACCTATTTCTACTTATGCTATCGAACTGACTAGAAGATTCGTGGAAAGTCTTTTTAATTTTAACGGTAATATAATTCAGGATATACTATCCAGCGAGTTAACATTTAGTTGGTCGAATACAAATTACCTCTCTCCTATCGGTATCCTTCGGGAACAAGTAAATGATTTTCCTGGTCAAAACTTTTATTCAAATACTACTCCTGGCATTCACACGGGATAAATTTATTGTTTTTTTTATTTTTTTTTTTTTTTTTTGTAGTTTTTTATTTTTAATTTTATTATTTTAATTTTCATATTAGAATTAAGGTGTAGTTCTTAAGTTTTAATTTTAAGTATGGTTTAAGTTTATTCAAAGTAGATAATACTCTACGGGTAATGATAAGTGTCGGGAGCAAGCACTGTAATCTTATTTTTCTCCATAATTCTTCAATATATATTTTAATTGTTTTCCTATTTAAATAAATAAGCCAGTAGCATTTAAACAACCTTAATGTTATTAAAATAATACGTAATAGTTTTAAGTTTTCTCTGTTTGGTCATGTTTGTAAATATTTTTATGTAAGAAAAAATGAAGTCTCAATAAAATTCAATTCAATTCAATTCAATGTAGCTAAACTTTTTTCACAAAATTGAACTCAATACTAGGCTTAAAGGTGATGCATGCTTTTAGGGATATATGTTGCATGTCAAATTTTTCGAATGGAAAAATAAATGTAGCTAAACTTTTTTCACAAAATTGAACTCAATATCCGGCTTTATAAACATAAGCTTCGATAAAAATAAGAACGAGATATTTTTTTTTCGATATATTGACGACATGAAAGCGAGTACAAATTTTTGTTTCCATGTTTTAAGTATACCAAAAAAATATTGGAAAATATTAAGAGAAATTAAACAGTAGCGAACATTTTATTTTCGAGAACACACACGTTTTAGTGAATTTTCATTTCATTCGAATATCACGTCAAGCAGGATAAACTACCATACTTATGCATGTATTTATGTATGTGCATACATATATGTATGTATATACATATACATATGTATGTATATGTGTGTTTTTGTTTAATTTTAATAAGTTTATGTTAAAATAATTAGGTATAATAACATACATACGTAACTAACATATAAGTATATTAATAATATAAAAACATATTACTTCTATATTAACAAAATTAATAAATAAATAAATAATATCCCATATTCCACTTCCTACGGATTAAATCGCAAAAATTATTATCATGTGTAAGTGTTTTTCGCACCTGAACTAATTGCTAGTTCTAATATTAGATGTGTATGTGTATGTGTTTCCGTAGATATTTGGTGTCATTTTAATAAAATCAAATTTTTTGATTAATTAATTTTATTTTTACTTATAATCCATTTATTTTCCTATAATGTAGAAAAATTCACGAGTGAATAATTTTCAAAAAATTATTGCTGTGCCTTTTTGTCCACATTCACCCTGTATAGTTAGCTAACTAAACTGATAATTCTCTCTTCGAGTTTGTTATAACCGTCTTTTTCTATTTATGTACATACAAATATATTTTCCAGGGACCGTAATCATTATGAGTTTTATAATAAAAATTACACAATAATGATTATATTGTGAGTTTTAAAGATTTTCTTCAATGGTAATGATTATTTTTGAGTAATATTAATAAAAATCAGCCATAATCATTATATTTGAGCAAAAAAAATAAAACTCAAAAATAATCATTATTTATGATTTTTATTTTTTTCGCTCAAAATAAAACTCACTTTCAATTAATGACTTTTTTTAAGGTTGTTTACATTAAAAAATTTGGTCAGAACTAATAAAAGAAAAAAATATTAAGAAATGCTTGTTCATTTTGTTACATAAAATATAATTTTCTTGCACAAAAATTATAGAATTATTTTTTTTCATACATCATATATAAAGTCGTAAATTAGAAGTAAGTTTTATTTTGAGCGAAAAAAATAAAAATCATAAATAATGATTATTTTTGAGTTTTATTTCTTTTGCTCACAAATAATTATTATGGTTGATTTTTATTAATATTACTTAAAAATAATCATTACCATTGAAGAAAACGATAAAAATCAAAAATTTAAAAATCATGACGGATATGCAAAGATTGTTAAAAAATAATAATAATGGTGCAAAAAATTTTTGTTTATGTTTGTTCTAAGTGATTGATTTTTTGATTTAAAAAAATGAACAATAATCATTATTTACGGTCCCTGATATTTTCAAAAATTAAAATACTATTAAAAAATTATGTTCCGTAAACCGAAAACGAGTAGAATTGACGTCGAATGAAATTTCAAATTGCTATTACATACTTATGTACATATTTTAAAATTTGACTAATTTTTAACATTTTTATTTTGTTCATTCGTTTAATAATCATTTACATAACATTTTTTAATTTTCAACTCTTAAAAAATTAGCACAATTATGGTTTATTTGCATTTGAAAAAGCACTCGAAATCAGTTTATAGAACGTACCCAAATATTTCTTTTTTAAAATAATACTTCTGCAATCCTATATCCTCCACAATCTTTTGATTAAATATTAATGCATATGCATAAAAGTATTATAAATATACGAGTAACGTTTTGCACTTATACTTATAATTTTGCATATAATGTGCATTTTGTAAACAAAAAATTCATTATTTTTTTATCTGTAATTAAAATTTTATTATTTATGAAGTTATCTCTTAGGGCCACTTTTTGAGTTGGAGATTAGCGATTAAATTAACTTTAATCTTTGATTTCACTTTTTGAGTTGACATAATCTTATTGTTAATTGCTAGTTTAATCGACCGATGCTGGTAGTTTAATCTTAAGGGAGAACTGTCAAATTCCACGTGCGTAATTAAACAACTGTTGAAAATATTATTTATTAATTTATTTAAAGAAAGAAGAAAACACAAAAATTAAAAGTTAAATAAAAATGGATTGTTCAAGTGCAAACAACTTGTGACGAAAACCTAAAAATTACAAATATTGTTGCTCGTTGGCCAGGTTCAGTACATGGTTTTTTGTACTCTATAATGTTTTTTTGTTTAATTTTAATAAATATGTAGTTTACTTCACTGGAAGTAAAATTCCAAGCCCGTTTAGCTTATAAACTTTTCATATTAAATATTTTTTCTTCACTGTTTGAAGACATCTTATTTTATAAATGTATTAACTCTGTATTATGATCAAAAATATTTAACGGAATTATCTTTTCATTAATAACAAAAACAAAGTGTTATGAAAATGTACATGTATGGTATACATAAGTAGAATGTTGTGAAAATATATTTGACATTTGCAAAAAAGAAGATGCCATTTGTCTTATTCAGTATGGCAATACTAATAGGTTTAAACTCTTACTCAAAAACATAATTTATACCGGATTGAATTTATTATTAGATTAGTTGACTAAATCGTAAACTTGACTTTAATCTCCAACTCAAAAAGTGGCCCTTAATGAATTATGTATAATTTTTTTATCATAGTTTGTAAAAATAGTAAAATCGTAGAATTTTTTAGAGTTTATTAAATTTTTCTTTATTAGGGTACATACATACATATATGTATGTATATGTATGTACATATACATACATACATATATGTATGTGTATTTAATGAACTTATATTTGAGAAACCTATTATATTATAACACCAAGTTATTTGGGTTTTATTATATTATATTATAGATTGAAAGTTTGAGAAAAATATAATAAAGAATATGTGAACTAATGGTAGAAATTTAAAAGCGATTTTACCTTTATCATTTAAAATATGAACATTAGTCTTCGGTTCTGTATTCAGAGTGAAAACAATCTTTGAGAAATTAGAAAGTTTCTTGGAATCGAAAAATGTTGAAATTTGTTTATAGCAGCCTTTCAAATTATGGATTACAAGCGATATTTTAACATCTCAAGGAAATTTTATTAATATGTATAAATTGATTCGGTTGGATTCCACTAACACTTTTCTACAAGAAATAAAAAAAACTCGGAAATGGAAGGCTGAACAGCTAATGCTACGGTCACATTGGGCAAAGGTTTGACTAAAAAAGCGTAACCACTATTATGTGAAAACACTTGTTTTTTAATTTCCCATTGCTTCAAGTTTGATTAATTAAATATCGAAATAATATTTCTTATTAAAATCTATTCTTCTTATAAAATATATCCCAAAAATAGTGGTTATGCTTTTATCGTCAAATATTTGTCTAATGTGATCACAGCTTAAGAAATGCGAAATGTTCCGATGTCTAAGATGTCTCTGATTCGGAATACAGAACATCATTGATTATTTCTTTTTGAAAGTATGTAATATTTTCATTTCTTAATATGCAAAAGTGATAAAAATAAACCTTTTTGCACTTAACATTGTGCATTTAATATAATTTGTAGTCGCTAAATGCATTCTTTTATATACATATACATATATATATATGGGTTAAACCATATCAACTCAACTTAAAATATGCCGTTTTTGAAATGACTGTCTCCGAATTTGCTAATTTTTGGTATGAATAAAGTATATCATAACACTAAGACAAATATAAAATTTAAGGGCACTGACACTTCTGGATCCGGAAATATGAGGCCTTGAAAATCGGAAAACAGTACAAAAATGCACAAAGTTACACTTACTTAATTGTAATTTTCTTGAAAAGTATTATAGCTACGCATCTCGTAAAAGTCGCATTTGGAAGGGTATTAAATTACCTTTGATTTAATATGCAACATGATATTTTCTTTGAAAAAGTCAAAGGTCAATTTTCTTTATCTATAAGTCGGAAGCCTATATCTCCGAAAGCGACCTTTTTAAAAATTTGAAAAAAAATTATGCCAAAGATAGTTTCGTTCTCTACAGCTGTGAAAAATTTCAGAGTGGAGGTATTTCTGGATCAAGAAATAAAAATCAAATCGCAAAAGAATGTGATTAAAACTAGTCTAATAGTTGTGGGATGGTATACGATTTTTCGATTTCGATTAGCTAGAATCGCTTATTTTGTGAGTTTCAACAAAAAAATACATAAGTCAAAAAGAAGGGATGTGGGATGGAGGCAAATGGCTCTTCATCGGGGTCAAAGGTTGGGTTGAAGGAGTAAAAGTCCACAAAAAGCTCCACAACTTCCCTGGATTAGCCCCTAGAGGTATAAAATGTAAGACCGACACTTACTAATATTTTACCCCCCAACTTTTTTCCGAACATAGCTACCCCCTATCTCCAGTCCCTAAGGGGGCTCCAGTTCAAAGTTTATAAAATTTTCTCCTACCACTCTAGAGAGTGGGAATAGGGGTTAGGTATGTTCGGTAAAAAAGTTGGGGGTAAATACCTAGCCCTACCTATATACTTATCCCCTATCTCTGCTCTCTAAGGGGGCTCCATTACAAAGTTACATTTTTATATAAAATTTGCTCCTACCACTCTAGGGAGTAGAGATAAGGGTTAGGTATGATCAGAAAAAAAGTTGGGGGTAAACACCTAACCCTACCTAACCCCTACCTACATACCTACCCCCTATTTGCACTCCCTAAGGAAGCTCCATTATAAAGTTTATAAAATGTGCTCCTACCACTCTAGGGAGTGGAGATAGGGGGTAGGTATGTTCGAAAAAAAAGTTCGAGGTAAAATATTAGTAAGGGTCGGTCTTACATTTTTTCCCTCTAGGGGCTACTCCAGGGCAGTTGTGAAGCATTTTGTAGATTTTTATTCCTTCAAGCCAACCTTTGACCCCAATGAAGAACTATTTGCCACCATCCCACATTCCCCGTTTTTGTTTCATGTATTTTTTGTAGAAACTTACAAAATAAGCGGTTCCAGCTAATATAAATCGAAAAATCGTCTACCATTCCAGCACTATTAGACTAGTTTTAATCACATTCTTTTGCGATTTGATTTTTATTTCTTGATCCAAAAATACCTCCACTCTGAAATTTTTCACAACTGTAGAGAACGAAACTATCTTTGGCATAATTTTTTTTCAAATTTTTAAAAAGGTCGCTTTCGGAGATATAGGCTTCCGACTTACAGATAAAGAAAATTGACCTTTGACTTTTTCAAAGAAAAAATCATGTCGCATATTAAATCAAAGGTAATTTAATACCCTTCCAAATGCGACTTTAACGAGATGCGTAGCTATAATACTTTTCAAGAAAATTACAATTAAGTAAGTGTAACTTTGTGCATTTTTGTACTGTTTTCCGATTTTCAAGACCTCATATTTCCGGATCCAGATGTATCAGTGCTTCCAAACTTTGTATTTAATTTAGTTCTATGATATACTATATTTCTACAAAAAATCATAAAATTCGGAGGGGGTAGGTTAAAACCATTGGTTGATTTGACTTGGAATATCCCATATACATTTTTTAATTTTTTTTAGAAATTTGTAAATACTTATGTAAATAAGTTATCAATTTATTTTATTCTTGAATTCGAAATTTATATAATTAAACAAAATTTAAATTCTATTTAACATAAAATTTGTAGGCTTCCAACCTATAGAATACACTGAAGCAAAAACTCTTAAAAGTATGTTCTGGATTTATGTAATTGGTCTTATCTGGACTACCGAGTTTATTTTCGCATGTCAGCAGTTCGCATTGGCAGCTGCGGTTGCATTTTGGTATTTTAATAAACCAACCGATACGCCTACAATTTATGCTATTGGAAAATTGATCAAATATCATTTAGGTACAGTTGCCAAGGGTTCATTTATAATTACAATTTTTAAAATTCCACGACTTATTCTAACGTATCTATATGCCAAGTAAGTAACAAAAAATATACATAGATATATATATTGCCTGTAAATATGTATGCATTATTTATTTTATGACATTAGATTAAAAAAGGGTGAGGATAAAGGTTCTGAATGTGCATCGTGCTGCTTAAAATGTTGTATATGTGGATTTTGGTTATTGGAAAAATTCATACGCTTCCTGAATCATAACGCTTATACTGTTGTTGCAATAGAATCAATAAATTTTTGTCCGGCGGCTGGTATTGTAAGTTACCTAACACAAAAAAATCTTGTTTTATTTATTTATTTAAACAAAAACTAGTAGACTGTGTTTCTAATAATTTTGATAAAAATAATGTTTTACGAGTACCTAAGCACAAACATATTAAATATGATAAAATAGACATGTAAACTATTCAGCGTCTAATTTGACCCTTGATAACACTGGTCAACACAACTCTTGTTTTCTTTATTTTTTATTATTGGCTACTTCTGTGGCCCTGATCATGAAAAAATTCTGGGAAATTGCCAACAGCTCTACTTTTTGAAATATACAGTTTTATTATTTTGACGAAAACGTACAAAAAATTAATACATATGTATGTTAAAAAAATTTCTATCGCATACTATCAAATCATCTTTTATAACATTGCCTTGAATGAACGACTTTAGGTAGATTTCGTTGCAAACTCCAACAGTAGTCCACCATCATATATGAGTTCCAACTTTTCTGATATCGTTCTTCCGTTGTCCGAAGATCCTGATGAAACCTTTCACCCTGTTCCTCACTAAAATTACCAAGATTTTGTGGAAATTGGTACAAATGTTAGTGCAGGAAGTATAATTTATGCTCACGTTGCACCCTAGCTATTGTAAGCTCGATAGCATGCGCTCTACAAGCTCAATATGGTCGTCAAATTTCTTTTTGCTTAAGAAATTACTTATAACCAAAACATCTGTCATTGATTTGACAAAACTAGGATCTTTCACAAGTTCTATAATCTGCGGCCCATCAAAAATAATAGCTTTAACGGTTGTCATTTTCTCATTTAATTGATAAATCATTGCTAAAATTTAGTTCTGATCTGAATAAGGCGTTTAATGACCGAACAAAACATTTTTTTTCTGATAATGATCTGATAATAATCTCTCTTCTGCAAAATATGTTTTTAGCTCTTTCAGTTTTTTTAAGTTATGTATGTAAAGCTTGTCTTCACCAAAGCATTCATTTAAGGCAAAAACACAAAAACAAAAAAAAAAAATAAAAACAATTTTATACGTATTTATGTACATTAGGGTGGGTCAATTTTTTTGCCTACTAAGCGTATAGCAGAATCGTAATCTACGGGAAATTCTAAGAACTTTTCCCAAAGAAACCATGGTTCTAAAATCAAAATCAAGCTTCCGGTTTTTTAAGAGAAAATTTGGTGTTCAGGTCATCCGAAAATAATCCTATTTTTTTGGTAGTATTGATTGCAATTGGTGAATAGTTGACCTGTAACGCTGGAAGAGGGCTTATTTTAAAGGAAATTTTCTCAGCTTTCTATATCTGTACTCATTTGTAGAAAATTATTTACCCAAATAATGGTTTTGGAGGTTTATGTCACTATAATAATAGTTTTAGGTTTTTAACAGTTTGACTATTATTATTTTGACATAAACCTCCAAAACCATTATTTGGGTAAATAATTTTCTATAAATGAGCACAGATATAGAAAGCTGAGAAAATTTCCTTTAAAATAAGCCCTCTTCCAGCGTTACAGGTCAACTATTCACCAATTGCAATCAATACTACCAAAAAAATAGGATTATTTTCGGATGACCTGAACACCAAATTTTCTCTTAAAAAACCGGAAGCTTGATTTTGATTTTAGAACCATGGTTTCTTTGGGAAAAGTTCTTAGAATTTCTCGTAGAATACGACCTTGCTATACGCTTTGTCACGTTTTTCGGTCCCGAACAAATTGACCCACCCTAATGTACATGTATCTACCATTCGTATACTCACTTGTACGAGTAGTATAGAAAAAATATTAGGCTTGTGTTACAAAATGAGATAATATGGTAAATTATTGTAAAAAAAATGCCTATATGTATCTCGATTTCGGCTTTTATCGGTAGGACAGATAACACAGTACAACAGCGAAAAAAATTAACGGAATCCACAGTATAGGTTCGATTGTACTACCAAAACTTAGTTTGGGACTTACGAGTCCCTGTAAGTTATGTTAAGAAAAGTGAAAAATGTAAAAATTTTTTTTCTACATTTTTACAAAAGAGTGCAAGAAAAAATTATTTTTTGCACAAAAAATATTTTAAAATTTGTTAAGTAGAGTCTTCACTACATTATTGCCGAACATAGTTAAGCAGTATCTTTAAGTTTGAGTTAGCTGTTGGCCAAAAGCTGAGGACACCTTTTTTTGAGTGATGCAGTGATTTTCAAAATCTTTTGGGGTCCATAAAAAAATTGGTGGCCATTCTGACCAAACCGAGTACAGGGTTTTACTAAGTTTTAGTAGTACAACGAACCTATACTGTGGAGTTCATGCATTTTTCCAAAAGTCTTCATTTGTCGCATAGTGTAATTTAAAAAGTAATTTTGATGCGATCAATAATAAAAAAACTATTTTAATTTTTTAATAGGCTTGGAATGCTATGGCTACAAATGCTTTACAAGTAGCCACCATTAATAGTGTTGGAGACTTTATTTTGTTTTTGGGCAAGGTTGTGGTTGCCGCCATTTCGGGTCTTATTGGCATTTTTGTATTGAAAGACAAACCAGGTCTTAATTTCTACATGGCTCCTGTAATACTCATTATTATTTTCTCATTTTTCATTGCTCACATTGTGTTGTCACTGTTTGAGGTATGTTTTTAAAATGTAAATTATAATTTTTATCTTTGAAGCTAATTACTAGCTTTTAATATTTTAGATGGTAGTAGATACACTATTTTTATGTGTATGTGAAGACAAAACTATTAATGGACGCAGTGGACGCTGGGCCCAGAGTAATTTAGCCAAATTGGTTGGAGAAGAACCATTACAACCTGGAGAGGAACCACCCATACAGGTTGTTGAGATGATGCCTATTAATAAGCAACCTTTTAGTATGACTAGTAAACCAATGGTTGTACCTGACGGAACCATCGAACCCAATGACTACTAAAAGACATTAATTACTCTTCTCTCAAAAATCCTAATTTTATTTAAACGCACATTAGAAACATAGAAACCTACAGCTTCAAATATTTTAAACAAACCTTAAATACGGTAATCGTATTTAAAAATTACTGTTTAAATTAATATTCGTGTATGATATGAGTAATATTTGCATTATATTATTTTTATTATTCAATCGTAATTATATTTGTATGTAATTAATGTGTTAATTTATTAATTTCTTTACAATATAAAGTTTTCTATATTTTTACATAAAAAGCCGATATTAGAGCCTATCTACTTCTACAGATGCATCGATAATCAACACTATAAAGGTAGGTATAGACCAGGGATGGCGAACCTTTTTTTGACTGCGTGCCAATAAATATTATTTTTATGAAATGAAAACACATGCGTGCCAATAAAAATTATTTTTACTAAATAAAAATACATGCATTTTAAAAATATATATAGATTCTTTTCTATAATACGCTGACATATTTTTTAATTGGATTTTTGTTGCTGAATATTTCTCGATAATGCATCAATATCCGGATCATAGTTTGGCAATTTTAATGAAATACTAGCCTCCCCACATTCATCGATAAGTATGTTTCGTACATCAGATGTTTTATTATTCATAATCGAAAATAGACGTTCACAACTATACGTTGATGAAAATATTGTTAGAATAGCTTAAAACAATTTCTTCATCGCATTAAATGTTTCTGGGAGCGAACACAGTGTCTTAAACAACATATTATTCATGGTTTCGTATTCTTCTTCATTTAATCTTTTCTTTTTTCATTATTTTCTATTTCTTGCCTCAACTCTATAAATTTTTGCTTCCAAATAGAACTTGATTGAAACTCTGCCAACTGCATTTCTAAATTTAACAACTTTAACTATTCTAATTGATCTATTTTAGCAGTTTCAAAATCAAACTTGTCTGGATATTTAATAAAGTTAATTAATGGTTGAAATTTTTTTAAATCTGGAAATTTCGTAACAAAATTGTCTTGTATGTCACTTATAACTTGGCTATAAAAATTTATATTAATTTCATAGACTCCATGAATAGAAAATTTTTGAAGGTGATCTTTTAACAAAGGAAAATACTTAAAATTATTGTTGTCAATATCGCGTTTAAATATTACTAATTTGGACTCAAAACCTTCAATAATATCGAACATTACATTAATTGATTTACCGGGACCTTGCAATTTAATATTTAATTCATTTAAATGGTTGGAAATATCCGTTAAAAACATTAATTTCATTTCATCATTGTACTATTGTGTGTTGATTTAATATACTCATGAGCTTGATTAATGTGAATGCGAATAAAGGTTTTATATATTTTGCCATTTCTCCCATATAACCAGAAAGTAAAATTATCTTGACAGATTAATCAAAGTATATATGTATATTACATTATATTGCAAAAAACCAAATAGTTATAATTGTTTTAACATAATTTTTTTAATTATTTCTATTAGAATTAGGACTTAAAAATTTGGTAAGATTTTTGCTGAAATTTGGTTACAAAAATTTAAAAGTTGTGGCAACATTGTTTCCCATTAACTACTAAAAAGAAATGCAGTTGTCACACTATGAAGAGTACAATATTTTTATTGTACTCTGAACCAACTGTATATTAAAATATTGTACAATGGCTTTTGTGTGCTGTTGTTTTTTGTTCTCTGTTTTTGCACTACTCTTATTTATATTTGCAACTACAATCAGTATTTGCTCATGAGAAAAATACAATACTGTACAATTTTAGCGTCTTGTGCTCACCTCTACTACATACGCAAATAATATAATTATATTTTAACGTTATGAATAAATTTGATTTGAGCTCACAATTTTTTCAATATCAAAAATGCATTTGGATTAGTCAGTACATATGTATGAAGATGAAAAATATTATACGTGCCAGCATTATCCTGTTGCAATATCCAAGGTATTGGACCAAATAGTTCATTGAACTTCGGAAAAGCCGACTCCATTAACGTTCTATAGGTTGCACCAGTCATTTTTGCACTTTGAAATTCAAGATCGATGGTGCCATAGTACGTAATAGCACCCCACACCATAACGCCGCCCTCTCGGCTGTGATGTCGGTTCAAAAATCGCTTTTCTTTACGCAGGTCGAGGAAACAATAATTGTAGCCATCAGGCCAATCCAAATTAAACTTCTTTTCATCTGTAAATACAACGGTTTTCCAGTTATTTACATGGCCTCTTCGCTGCACATCCCATACCATGTAGTCTTTTGCGCATTGAATACGCTTTTCCTTACGAGGACTATTAAGTGGCGGCTTTTTTTGTAATTTCTGGTATTTAAGATATTCACAGCTCTTAATAACTCTGCGTACTGATGACTTGCTTGTTTGCACTCCAGCTTGAGCTCTTATTTTTGACAAGGATAAGGCAGACTTAGAAGCAATTCTGATGATTTTTCTTTTCTCATAAGTAGATAAAGACAACGAAACCCTTCCTTTAAAATTTTTTCTATACCCCTCGGGGTCCTTGATGTAATTGTCGACAACTGTTGGGCTTCGTCCAATTTTTTTAGCTATTGCGCGGTTAGAATATCCTTCAGAATGGTAAACATCGATTTTAGCCCTTTCCTATAGATTTAAAATATTTTGTTTTGCCATTTTGACTCGTAAATCGACTAAGATGTAATAAATTGCAATAAACAAATGACCCCAACAAAAAATCACCGCTTACTTTAAAAATAATACAAAAACAACAAAGTGCGTTTATTCAAGTGAACCAAAAAAAAAACAAATTTTTAGATTTTTCTTATAAATTCCTCAAAAAAAGGTTCCTTAGTTAAGAAACCACCATTGTCATGATTTTGTTTATATCTCAAGATGTCTAGCTTCCATTTCTATTTTAAAATTCTGGAATCGGTTAAAAATTGCAAAAGATACCGGCTCCTGAATATGGGATTTTTTGTGCTTTTAAATAAGTGAACCGGAGTGTACATACTTATATAAAAACAAAAATATTACTTTTATTTATTTCTTGAATTCATAATTGGAATCACGTATTAGATCTTTATTATGTAAATCTATTTAATCTAATCTATATTATGTATGCATTCCGCAGCCAAAATAAAAGTGAACAAAACAATGTGAAAAATTTCACATGGAAAATTATTCACGATAGGGGTGATTATATCGGCCTTAATATCCTAAACCTGATATTCTTTATGAGAACTGACATCTGTTTAGGAATATATACATACATATACACCGCTACGAAGGTCTCATCAGAGTTCTTTGTGTTATACATATTCACATTTTATATTCATATATGTATGTAGGGTGCCAACCTAATTCGTTCTCACCTAGTCATTGATTTCTTATTTACTTAGGATAACGGACAAATAAGTGGCGTGATGTTTGTTAGGAATGCACTCAAGTAACGGACAATTGCAGTAGGTTGATATTAGTTAGGAATGCACTCAAGTAACGGTTATTTAAAGTGGCGTGATTTTGATGAAGAAGAAGAGATTATTGAATAGGTACATAGGCATAGAATTGTTAAGCAGTAGAAGAGTCGTAGAGTAGAACTTGAAAGTGAAGGTTGTCGAGTCGTAAAGAAGAAATGTAAAAGTTGAAGTTCGGTAGAAAAGAAGTAACCAACCAGAGTGCAGTATTATAACAAAATTAATAGTGCGACATCACATTAATAAACCTAAGTGTACAATTAAAATAACTTAGATTAAACTATTATTTTTAACTTATAGATAGAACTATTCTTAATTCACATTGGCTTTTAAATAAACTTGAAATAATTTGAAATAAAAACATCTTCGTTAAAAGTGTATTTTATTATCATCCTACATGTATTTGTTATTGTTATTCATTCAAAATAAAAATATCTTTTTCTTCCTGAAAAAAAAAACAAAAAAACAAAAAAAAAATATGTACATATGTATATTTAAACGCATTGAAGGAAAAAGTAGCCAACTTTGGTAAGAAATAGCCAATTTCGAACCACTGAATGTAAACATAAACATACATACAAAAACAATAAAGGTTAAAATGCAAACAAACTTTGAAATTTTCAGGTTTGTTTACATAAAATCAGCCTGAGAGATGCAATGACCTGTATTAATGGGCCTTGGTTGGACTCTCTTAAATGATTTTTATGAGTAAATTTTTTTCTCTATTCCTGAAAAATTCCTTCTTTAATCAATTGTGTTTTTCATTTTTGGACTTTTTCACTTTAGTTGTTAAAATAATTGCTACACAAGCCTCTTCTTCCTCACTCATGTCACTAAATATTATTTTAAAATTCCAAATTGTTTGATTTGTTTAGGTTTAATTTTACAATTTCTTTAATACACATGTGTGTGTTTTGTTGACTTACATATTAGGAATGCCAATCCCGAAAAATCTCGGGATTTACCAGATCCCGATTCCCGGGATCTTTATTTCGGGATCCCGAAAACTAGTATATGGAAAATTTTTAAATCTATATTTTTTCTAAAAGATGAACTAAAAAAGTTTAATGGCACATCGCACACCTATTCAGAAATCAAAAAAAAAATATTTTTGACCTAAATAAAAATAGTTAAAAACAAGAACTTTGGACCATTTATTCGAAAATCTATACAGATTATGATCTAAAGAGTTATTTTATTTTTATTGTGTTTTTCATTTTTGGACTTTTCACTTTAGTTGTTAAAATAATTGCTACTCAAGCCTCTTCTTCCTCACTCATGTCACTAAATATTATTTTAAAATTCCAAATTGTTTAATTTGTTTAGGTTTAATTTTACAATTTCTTTAATACACATGTGTGTGTTTTGTTGACTTACATATTATTAATGCCAATCCCGAAAAATCTCGGGATTTACCAGATCCCGATTCCCGGGATCTTTATTTCGGGATCCCGAAAACTAGTATATGGAAAATTTTTAAATCTATATTTTTTATAAAAGATGAACTAAAAAAGTTTAATGGCACATCGCACACCTATTCAGAAATCAAAAAAAAATATTTTTGACCTAAATAAAAATAGTTAAAAACAAAAACTTTCGACCATTTATTCGAAAATCTATACAGATTATGATCTAAAGAGTTATTTTATTATTTTTTTAATATTTATGCACTACATAATAATAAATTTTTAGTTGTGTCATTTTTGATGATGTATTATTTGCACAAGTTACCGAGTTATTTTAAGTTATGTCACTTTAACTGAATTCTTTTCAAGTTGTGACACTTTTACTGAATTAAAAATTAAAAAAAAAAATCAACGTGAAATTTTGAAAAATATTAATTTTTTTAATATAAAGAAATCTAATTTGTGTATTAAACATGAACATATAAATTTAAATTATATACTTTATATACAAGGGAAATTAATACTTTTATTTGAAATACATTAGGAACTAAATATGTATACTTCAAGAACTAATATACAAAAAACCCGATTTATTAAATAAAAAGTATGTATATATAAATAAATTCACTTCAAAAACTTTTAACATAAAGCAAAATAATACGACAATTTTATTAATATATTAATTAATAACGTGCTTATAGTATGCTTACGACCTCTTTTTTTACCCTTATTATTTCTGTTATCATCTAGCTCCTCATCATCTATAGTACTACTTGAATTTAAAGAACAAGATGAGAAACCTTCATAATTTAAATTATATTCATCACCAGCGCTTGCTTGAAATGGATCCTCAATGCTATCTTCCGATTGATTAGATGGACAGTAACTGCTTATTGTAAGTCTTGCAATCCGCATCTTACATACCGCGGTAACAACAGATGAATAAGTTTCATCTTGCGACATAACCTTTGTAAACTGACCTAAGTTAAAATTCTCTTTTTTTATAGCAACAAAATTATTAAATTACTTTAAAATTAAGTTTTATTGCATTTGATAATTGATTTCCAAGCTCCACAATAGCAAAACCATTAATTTGCAAAACTAAAATACAGAAATTAAATAATAATGTTTTTTCTTCAAAAGCATCCTAACTCAAAAACTTAATATTTTTTTCATCTAAAGCAGTGGTCTTCACAAAGAGAGTCACACAAAAATACACTGAGAGATGAGATTGGTTTCTTCATTTGTATTGTTTTTAACAACTTGAATGAAATTAGTGAAAATTTTCGTTTTAAAAACCTTTAATTTTAAAATTTAAACTAATTTATTAAAATTATTCATGAAATGAATTGTTTGTAAATGCTATTAACAAATTGAAATGTAGTTAAAAGAAATATAAACATTAATCAGTTTATGTTGCTTATTATCATAACTTCTCAGTGTCTGACAAACAAATTTAGCTCTCTTGAAAACTAATAAAACATAAACACATACGCAATTTTTGTCTCACACACATGTTTTTGTAATAATTGTGGTTGTCGTTTAACATGATGAAAACAAAGCGAATGGATTTCTTTTTATGAAAGATTTTTAACATTGCAAATTTTTTAATAATTAATTAAGTTTTTCATAGGAAAATATAATAAAAAATGGTTTCCAGGAATTCTAAAAGTGATATCTGTTAATAAAGTACAATACATTTAATTTTAAACTAATATAATAAGAATTAACGATACGGGTAGTTTTGGTATATTTTAAGAAGCTGTTTGCCAGAATTTTTGTGGAATTAAGCAACCCTGGTTGAAATATTCACGAAGAGAGTAAGAAAAACTAAAAAAATATCCGAACAATTTATTTACCTGAGTAATACTGGTGAAGACCACTGATCTAAAGCGTCACAACAAAAAATAATATAAATTATTCGTACTTACCTCAATGAGCTAAACTGACACAAGTCTAATTAATACACACTCCAACGAAGAATTATTTTATCAAAAGTGTCACAATTTGAATGAAGACTATTTAGCACGATCTACTATCCTTGAATTTTCTGATACAACTAGAAATAAGTCACTTTTATAAATTGCAACTTTATACCAATTGAAACATAACTGTTTTTTAGCAACAGTTAACAACAACAAAATACGCGGATTTTTTTTTACAGATAAACAAGTGTATTGTGCATAGTTTAAGCATATAAACTCGAAAAATGAAAATTTTAAGTTGTGTCACTTTTGAACTAGGTGTGCGATATGTAATACTTATGTATATGTATCCCTAAATAAAAAATTGATTAAAGTGATAGAAAGATGCAAAAGCCAACACAAACATAACGATGGAATGGAGACAAATATTCATAACGAAATAAAAATTTTTATTTTAGGTTGAAATTGAGAAAAGTATTTCCAAACAGCATACAATAAATTGTTGAAAATTCTTTCAATAACGTTAACTTTCTTTTCCATGAATTCCATGGAATCCTGTCTCTATAAAAAGAAGTAGATTTATAAACCGAATTAGCAAATGTAAAAGATGCTTCAATATGCTTCAGGTGCTTCATATGCTTGTAACAAAGTAAAATAAAAACCTGAAATTACTGTAAAAAAAGTCCTTGTATAGTTTAATTTCTTTCTATAAGTCTATGATGAGCCCAGGTAACAGTAATTACTGAACTTAAAAAAAATTTAGGTATTAAGTAAAGGGATTTGGAATGGGTTAAATGGAATAATATCCAATTAGAGGTCACAAAGTTTCTAATCCCATTGCAGGAGAAATACTTCTTTGAAAAAAAGTTCAGAAAAAAGAAGATAAAATAAAATTTCTGAAAGAATTATTCATTTAAATGTTCTTTCACGTAAAAGATCTCCTCATCATTCTGTTTTAATTGTAATTAAATTTCCTAAAAATAAATATTGATAACATCAGTTTATTATTGCAATGTATTTTGTAGAAAAATTTAATTGTGAAAATGACACAATTTATTTTTCTGCATTTTTATTTGTTTATAACCTGAATGTCAAATTAATTTCGAAAATTCGTGTTTTTTTTTTTTTTTTTTTGTTTAAGTTGGTAATGATTACACTGAAAAATACGTTGAATTTGAACATTTCAAAAAATAGTACAATTTGAAAAATTTTCAATACAAAAAATGGTGAGAATAATATTCAAATATAATTCCCATAATCTAATTTCAATAAATTCTAATTTAAATAATAATATTTATGTTACGTTTATCTTTAATGCTGATAAAAGTTTTAACTAAACATTGTAATATTTTAGGTTCAAGCAGGATAATATTGTTACGAGTTATCCTTTATAATTCATTTTATATACAATGGTTCTTTATTGCAAACTAAACTGCGTTACATAGTTTGCACATCACTATTACTACATCACTATTGATTTGGACCGTTTATTGTTCGTCTTTCTTTCAATTTCTAAATATTAATTATCTTCTTATTTTATAATAATTTAGCATTATGGTTGGGAACCTATAAAATCTTTCGACCGAATGCAAAGGGGGATGAAGTAGACTTAAAGTCTTTGTTTGCAATACAGATTTTGAACCATAGTCTACGTACATAACTTTTTTTGCGTGCGGGCGTATATATTATATATTTTATACTATATTTATATATGTACAATATAATTAGAATTTTTTTTTTATTATTTATGGAATTTGTTTCTTTAAATACCTTCTTATACTTAGGTGTTATTGCTAAGTAATATGTAATTTTGGCCTTGAAGGCTTGTATTACTTGAATGAATAAATAAATAAATAAATAAATAAATAATGTGAATGAAGCCTTATTTATAGTACATACAGTTTTTCTAGTAATTTTTATTGTTTCTGTGCCTTAGTATTTAACTAATTCCACAACAATAATTAAATTTATAATTTTAAACATACTTGATTTCTCGACCAGCCTGTTCATAGATCACGAATGGTTTTTGAATTTCGTCTTTTTATATGTGAAACAACAAAAACACACAAATTTAATGTTTCTCATATAGAAAGACGAATGTCAAAAACCATTCGTGTTCTATGAACAGGCTGTATATGTATTTTGTTATTGTAATAATTTATGTCTATAACTTAAATGCTAGATATAGTAAAAAAACTAGATTAAAGGAATGTAATGTAGATTTTGTTTTACAAAATTATTTTTTCATAGCTATATGTTTTATAGAAGAGTCTTTCACCTTTTTTTTTAAACTACATATTTTGATCCTTAATGTTTATTTAAATCATAGGTATAAAATTACCTATGGGTAAAATAGGTCAAAATATTTCATAGGTAAAATAAACGAAAAGCGGAGTGCATTGTACGAATTTTTTTGTTATTTTGACGGAACGGAATACAATACAAATATATTTCGTTAATGCTGAAAAATTTAATTTTCTGTATTTTAAGAAAAATTTGAACATTCACCAAAATTTTTTTGTTAAATTACAAAAAATATAGGTTTTTTTACGAAAAATTTTCGTAAATTACCGTATAAAAATTAAATAAACAAACAATATTTCGTAATGATACAAAATTCGTGGTGTATTTTAGAAAGGTTTCCGTTAGTTTTACGAAATTTTTTAAAATTACGAAAAAAAATTTCGTAGTTGTACAAAAAGATTCGAAACATTTTATTGTATTTCACGAAATTTTATAAAAATAAACAAAATATAGTTCGTAAAATTACTATAAATTTCGTAAACATACAAAAAAATTATTTTGTTTTTAATTTTGTAAAATGACAGAATTTTTCATAAATGAAAAGTAAATATTTTTTTTATTTTTAATATATGTATAGTAAAAAAAAAAAATAACATTGGAGACAATTAAAGAATTTCCGTAATATTAAAAAATTTGTAATACTGCATTTACACCAAACTCAAATCAACTAATTACCAGATTTCAATTGAAATCTAGTCGTTTTTACTTGATTTCCCATATAAAACAAAATCTACTTCGTTACTTGATTTCGACAAAATCTAGTTGAAATCTAGTGTACTTTCCGATGCAACTCTGTATGTTTTCTAAGTTGTACTAAAAAATACAAAACTACAGTAAGTCGGGATTTACAATGTGGAAATTGAAGGGCAGAAATTTTTCAATTCTCTTTTGCTCTTGCCTAAAACTTTTACAATATAGAACTTAGAAGACAAACAGAAGAAGCAAAAACTACAAAAGTGGAAAAGCAAAAGACAAAAGTGGAAAAGCAAAAGACAAAATGTCCTGTACAAACATTCGTGTACTACATTCTTCACATTTTCGTCACTATTTCTACAAATTTCTGTCTGTCGTTTAATTTCTACATTGTAAATCCCGACTAAGAAACTGACAATTGAAAAGAGCCCCATAAAACTAAAACAAAAATAAATTCAAGATTTTTGAATTATTTTTTATTGAATGTAGAATAATCAAAAGAAAAATTGTTTTATTTATTTATTCTTCTATTAAATATAAAATAATAAGAAAAAATATTGTTTTATTTATTAATTTTTTTATTTGCTGTTATTTTTATGAAAATGAAATCCTGCTAGTTGTCAAAAAATGTCGGTGTAAACACTATAGATTTTCAAAGTGATTTCAAATTAAATTTACTTGATTTGAGTTTGGTGTAAATGCACTATAAAATCAAAAAAACATATATGAGAGCTTCTCCGAGAAAAGGGACCTAGTGTGTGAAAATGAAGTTTTGAGAAAAACGCATTACAGTTATTCTACACCGTTTTGTGACACTTGGTCCCTTTTTTCGGAGAAGGTCACATATATTGTACGTATACACATATACATATGTGTTAATGTCAATTTACTGAAACAAGAATATTTATTTACATAGTAAATAATAAAAAACCAAAAATACTTCATACAAACAAATTAAATATAAAATTAAATAAAAAAAATTAATAAAATAAACTGTATTTAACAAGAGCACATGTTCAACTGACGCTTCCTTTTTTTTGTGAGGACAAGCATATGTACTTTGTTTTATTTCTTTTTTTTATAGTTACAAACACAAATGTGCTGCATTCATTCTACTAAATTATATTCGTAAAATACACAAAATTTCTAAAATTACGATTTTTTTCTGTAATCTAAATACAAAAGTTTCGTATTTTACACAAAATTTTCGTAAAATAATACTCGTAAATAACAAAATATACGAAACTTTTTTTGTAAAACTAGAAAAAATTTGTAAAATTACAAATTCTTTACTGGTGCCAAAAACGAAAGTTTTATACTTTGTACAAAATTTTCGTACATTATACAAAAAAATCTACGAAAGAATTTTTATAAATTAGCAAAATTTCTAAATTTACGAATTTAGAAAAATAGTAAAGTTTTGTAGATTGTACAAAATTTTAGTAATATGTACGAAAAAAATTTTACGAAAAAGTATTTCGTATTTTAATGCATGAAATATTTTGAGTGTAAAATGGCCATAACAACCCGTTAACGGGCTTAGGCCTGCCTTACCACTAGTCTCCAGGCGTTTCTGCTAAGCGCGCGCCTGCTCCTTCACCGATTGATGGCAGGGCTTCATCAACTTGGTCCTCCTAACGTAAACACGATCGTCCTCTACGCCGACGTCCAGTGACCTCCGCATTTAAAATTTTTCTCGTTGGAGCAGTTTCTTCCATCCGAAAAATATGGATGTTAATGCGCTAAACAACGCCCAGACCGCCGAGCTCATGGTTGGTTCCAATTCGAAGCTCATCGCCATGCCTTAGAGGACCAAAGATCTTACGAAGAACTTGTCACGGCGGCAGGAAAAAAAATGATTTAATTTTTTTGTAAGTGGTTAGTCTATCTAGACCACTGTACTCATTTTAAAATTAAGTGAGATTTTTTTTTAATTCTTTTATGTCGTTATCATATGTGATGAGAGTCCAAATCAAATTTGGTTGATGTCTGTGATGTGGGGATATTTTGTTTTTTAATTTATGCCTATGAGGGAAAAAGGGACAGATTGAATAGAAGAATTTTTTTTACTTATTCCCACCAACATATGCAAACATATACATAGGTATGACATTTTTTTTTAAATACCGTTTAATTTTAATTACTACTTAAATTAATCTTGCTGGCATTGTAAAACTTTGAGAGGTTTGCTTTTGGTTTTTTTCCTCGTGACAGTCAAGAAAGAGGGTTGAAGACACTATTGAAGTCAGTAATATATAGAGAAAAAGAAATTTAAGACCACATGAAAAATTAAAAGTTAATTTTATAAAGTTTTACTGTAAAGTTTTATTGTAAATTATTTTTGGACGCCAACGAGGGAGAAAATTAATTCCTGTATCATCAAGGAACACTTATGGAAATTGTCGTCTCAAGGGCGATTTTTGTGCATAATTTTGCTTTACTTTAATATCATCAAAGTGGTCTGAGAGAAGAAAAGATTCTAGCTTGGTCGTATGCGAAACCCTGCCTGTACTTTCTTGAAGGAGACTGTCGAGTCATGCACCCATATTAGGATTTTAAATTATAATTATATGTGAAAGCAAAAATTAAAAAGAGCCAAGGGAGTAGAAAGAAAATAAAAAGAAATATTTTTGTTTTGTACTAAAATCATTTTTACTCAATTATGGCATTTATATACTTTTAAAGGCTAATTTCATTTAGAATTTGAATCCTGAAGGGAAGAACATCATCATAAATCTGGATGACTGGCCAGCTGAAGGAGTTATGCATGAGTGAGTACTAATAAATAACTTTACGTGTTTTATTTTATAAATTATTTTTTTTATTATATAAATACCATAAAAAGAGAAGGTTAGAAATTTTTTATACATTAAATAAACTAAAATTATAAGCAATAGGTTAAACAATATTTTTGCAAAGTCAATTCTTTAACTACTTCCCACTCTTCTTAATATGGCTTACTTGCAAATATACCCATATGCTCATATTCAGAGTTAAAATTTTTCTATCATTAATTCATAAAATATCGTTAATAGTAAAAATAAGCATGAATGAATTGTTTTTGAAATTCCAATATTTGAACTCCATTGATAAGAGTAAATTAAAAGAGAAAAGGAAAAATTTGAAAAAATAGAGAGTGAAAAGTACTAATAATAAAATAATTATAATTATTAAATCAGTTTCGGATTTATTAGACCACCTACGTACATATGTACACTTATATGATTATAATATTTTTTGAGAAGTCAAACTGATAGAGAAAAGAAAACGAAAATAATAATTATATCAAGACAGTTTTTTTTGTTTTGTTTGTGAGTACTTGTTGTTTTTATATTTTATTAAAAGTATTTCTTTGCTTTCTTTTAATTATCAATGAAAGCAGTAAAGTTAATATTTCAATAAAGCATTTTGTTATTGTTATAATGTATAACCAAAGACTATAAATATATAAAGATGTCACACTGCCATACAATGAACTGCTAGCTCCAAATTTTAGTGATGGCCGTAGCGCTACTTCCACTTACAAAAACAAAACTAAAAGAGAGCTTATTCTTCTTAGAGAACTTATTTTCATCTCTCATGTGTGTACATGTGTGTATTACCAACGTATAAAAAATATAAAAACAAACTAAAAGAAACCGGTTTTATACAGAGAAGAGAACATATTTATATTAATACAAACATATAAATATATTAACAACGAAATCATATATGCATGAATACGTGTGTGTATTTACAATATACATCATATCTCCATACATGTGTAAACGTGTGTGCATTTATATTGCACATTGCCAAATCAAATAAAATAAATAATTTTTTGAAGAACACTTATTTTCGTATAAATTAACGCGCAACTAACCTAAGCTAAAGTCAATGTGATCGACTGTGTAATTGTACGGCAAGAATATGTGCTTTTTTGTTGCACACATGGAATTATGTTGATTTGTACCGAATTATAATGTTATTATTTTTGAGGAATTCTTTAATAAGTATACTTACAACACGTGAAATTAAGATAAAAAACAGTTTTTCTTTCTTTGGTTATTGTTTATTTTATTTGTATATCGCTGACATATTTAATGTTCCAAAATTTTAACCTTTTTGGTACTCGCTGATTTGTATTTATATGTTTCCCATGTCAAATGATTTCGTAATAATATAAGCACAAGTAAATTTAGCATCTTCATTCTATGGTTGTAACAAACGTTGTTATCCTCAAACCGAAAGGAATAAACAGTATTTTTGGTACAATCTACGCATTGATCAATAATAAATCTTTTTATGTTTTTCATAAGTTTGTTTTCCAAAAATATTTTTTCGAAGACTTTTATATAAATTGTGCAAACTTCGAAAAATAAGTCCGATGGAGCACACAAATTACTAAAGTCCGATTCATTTTCTTAATTTATTGTGTGAACAAACATTTCGGAAGGAAATGACAAAATTGTTGACGGTTTAATTATATCCAAACGAAATTTAACGTAAGTTATTTGCTGTGCTATATATTCAGCAAAATATCGGCTAAATGTTCATTCTAGCTCATGGTACTCATGTATAAAAATTGGCACACACAACATGAGTGCTGCGAGAAGCTAGGCCGTAATCCTGAAACAGGGTGTAATGGCCAATTATGTATGTATGTATGTAAATTCTATTGGCATATTGGTGGATGTAAAACAAACGGGATCTTCATTAATATATCTCATTTTCATTATATGTTCATAAGTACATATATATATATATATGTCTTCAAATCTTTCTGTACCTTGTAAGATTGTTTTAAACTCAATAGGTAAAAACATCACATGATCATGTGCAAAATTTGATAACTTCGGGGCGACGATATGTCAGCGGTATACAAATAAAACAATTAATAACCAAAGAATGAAAAACTGTTTTTTTATTTTAATTTCACATATTGTAAGTATATAAGAGAATTCTTCAAAGACAATAACATCATAATTCGGTGAAAATCAACATAATTCTATGTCTGCAACAATAAAGCACATATTCTTGGCGTACAAGTACACAGTCGATCACATTGACTTTGGCTTACGTTAGTTGCGCATTTTTTGATTTGCCAATTTGCATTATGAATACACACACGTATACACATATACGCATATATGATTGCGTTGTTAACCTTTAATTAGTCGACTGGGTTCAGGAAAAATTAAAATTGAAAAATGTTAGTAAATTTGTTTATAAAATATAAACATATAAATTCAAATCAGCGAGTACCGAAAAGATTAAAATTTTGGAACATTAAATATGTCAGCGGTATACAAATAAAATAAATAATAGCCAAAGAAAGAAAAAAATGTTTTTTTATTTTAATTTCATATGTTGTAAGTAATAAGAAAATTCTTCGAAGATAATAACGTTATAGTTCGGTGCAGATCAACATAATTCCATGTGTGCAACAATAAATCACGTATTCTTCTCCTACTATTGCACAGTCGATCACATTGACTTTGGCTTAGGTTAAGTGCGCGTTTATTTTATACGAAACCAAGTGTTCTTAAAAAAATTATTTATTTTATTTGATTTGGCAATGTGCATTATAAATACACACACGCATACGCATATATGATTGCGTTGTTAACCTTTAATTAGGCGCCTGGGGTCAGGAAATATTAAAATTAAACAAATGTTGGTGGATTTGTTTTTAAACGAAAAATATGTTGTATTTATTTGTTTTTTATGTATTATTAAAATAAATAACTGAAAATTTAACAAAACATACTCATTTTTCTTTACACTTGCAGTAAACTCTGTGACACCATACGACTAATTATATGCTTTTCTAAATGCGCCTAATTAAAGGTTAATGTATGATATTAATATGTACATATGTATGTGTAAAAACAGTTTCTTTTATTTTGTTTTTATATTTGAATTCCCAAATGTATATTGTAAATATGTATGCATGCATGTATGATTTTGTTGTTGAGAGATATGCTCTCATGATTAACATTTGCAAAAAATGAGAATTGTTTTTTTTTCTGCTGACCACATACTTGTCCCCCGCTTCTAAATATGAACAAAATTTTTTTCAAATAAAAATGTAGGGAGTGTAACATCTTTATATATTTATAGTCTTTGGTATAACTAAATTTTTGTTTTTATCTTCGATGTGAATACCCCTGGTCGTAATTGTTGTTGGGATTCTATTGACATGCAATTTTTAGGTATATAAATAGAATCAAAGGTAGGGAGGGCATTTAATACTGGGTGCGCAACATCTGGCCCCAGGACTAAATATGTATATTCGTCATCTAGAAATCTCTACAGTGGTAATAGTAGTTGCAATATTTTTTTGTTTTGTTATTTAATTATGTTTAATGGCACGTAGATTTTTGTTTACGATTGTGAAAAAGGGATTGCACGAAAACTCTCCGGTTGCCGACGAGCTAGACCAAACCAGTACGTGCCGAATGCAATCCAATGATTCATGATAGCTGAGTCATCCGTATTAAACTTTTCTTTCGAACCCTGACAGGACCGCTGCATCGGCACAAGACAGCGTACATTCCTCCACAATATAGAGAAGCACCGGAAGAATAAGCGACATATAGTGTCGATTTCGTCGCACGAATTACGTAATTACTCTGAAGAGTCTAAGTAACATACTTTAGAGTTTATTATTTCTTATATTTTTATTATTTAATTCTTTTAACATTATCTTGATCAATTTTCCTTTTTCATATTTAGTTTGAAACATTTGTTTATATATGTATGTATATAAAATTGATTTTTGTATTCAGTTGTAAAGCAACCTTTAAACAATAAATATATATTTTTCTATAAAAAGCAATTTGTTCTACAATTTTATAATTGGCGCAGGCGTTAAAATAACCAAGATTTGTAAAAATACCGTTAACAGAATTCAATTCAAATTTCAATTTTGTAACGCTAAACAATATCAAAATGCAGTTAATCTTTTCGTTGTCATTAAATGATAATTGAAAGATAGGATACACATTTAAAGGAGATGATTCATTTGCCTTGACTTTGTTCCTGCAGGAGGTTGAAACATTATTTGCTCTCATAAATTACAACAATTTAGATGTCAAGATTTATATTTTTGAATGAGTCATACTAAATAAATGACAGGGTGAGGCTCTTCACGTTTTGAGAACGTTAGGTCCAAATCCGAACTGGAAGAAAAAAAAAGAGGCTATAATAAACAATTTCGGGGTATGTTGCAAATCATCAGCTATTCTATTAGGCTTTTTCAATAAAAAATAATGGTATATTGAATTATTTTATTGCATTACGGAATATTTTATTCAAAATTGATAAAAATTTGAATATGATAAAGAAAAACCAGTCGAGTTTAGCCCTTTACATACATACATACATAATTGGCCATTACAACCCTGTGCCGGGGTTACGGCCTAGTTTCTCGCAGCACTCATGTTGTGTGTGTTAATTTTTATCCATGAGTACCGGGACCTACAGTTTAAAGTCGACTCCGAACGACAGATTTGAGAAGTTTTTTCATGGCAATCAATTACTCCCAGAGATTTTGCCAGAAGAAATAGTTTTTTCATATTTCTTTTTTTTTCAAGATGTCAGAGCTGAGATTTGAAACCGGCGCTATCGTCTTTGTAATTCTGTAAATTTGCCTATTACTAATATTAAAGCACCCGTTATTTTCAGCTATTTTTCTATGTTTTTTCTTTAAGTTACTATTTTTGGTAGTTTTACATATTATTTTGTCGTGTATACATTAAAATGGGTAGAAGAAAAAGATGTTCATCCGATGACCAACGGAAGATCTATGATCAGCTAGATCAGTTTTTTAACTAAAGTTTTTAAAGAACATGAACTCAAAATTTTTACTTTTTACATATTACTATTTTTTGATTTGTTAGTTTTACATGCCAAAGTGATATGAATTGTTCCTTTTTGGTTTTATTATAGCTTTGAATGCAATTTTATATGCAAAAATATTTTTCCAAATAATAATCAAATACTTTTTTCAAGCTCAAGGTCAAGTTTATTTTTAATTTAATAATCAATATTTCGATATCCTTCGGATATCATCTTCAGGATTTCTAAAAATATAATAATAAATATAAACAGATAAAAATACACTGAAACCACTGTTCCAATAAGAAAATATCAGTAACAAAAACAATTATAAAAATACCGATCATATAACAATTTACAAAATGTAAACAAACTCAAAACATCAGTAATAAAAATAAAACAACAATTCACATAGGATAAAAATATAAACCAAAAAAGAACTTACAAAAATTATATAAAAACAACAAAATTAAGATTAATGTATATGGATATCACTGCACCGACGTTATCACATTACATGTTATACTAAGTATTGCTAATATTTCCCCTATTTATTATAGATCTATAGCTATGAGCACAATTCTCGGTGTCTGTTTTGTAGTTCATTCTCCTCTCCTTTGGTGTATTTATTATATGTAACATCTCCAAAGTAAACCGTTTTTTATATATATTATTATGAATACTGCCATGAACTTTATTGAACGGGTGCTTTCTATCAGCGATGAAATATTCCATGTACAAAATATTCAGAAAGTGATAGAAATTCCAGAATTTTAAAATAGAAATGGAAGCTAGACATCTTGAGATATAAACAAAATCATGACAATGGTTGTTTCTTAACTAAATAACCTTTTTTCGAGGAATTTATAAAAAAATCTAAAAATGTATTTTTTTTTTGGTTCACTTGAATAAGGGCACTTTGTTTTTTTTTTTGTATTATTTTCAAAGTAAGCGGTGATTTTTTATTGGGGGCGTTTGTTTATTGCAATTTATTACATCTTAGTCGATTTACGAGTCAAAATGGCAAAACAAAAAATTTTAAGTCTATTGGGAAGGGCTAAAATCGATGTTTACCGTTCTGAAGGATATTCTAACCGCGCAATAGCTAAAAAAATTGGACGGAGCCCAACAGTTGTCGACAATTACATCAAGGACCCCGAGGGGTATGGAAAAAATTTTAAAGGAAGGGTTTCGTTGTCTTTATCTACTTTTGAGAAAAGAAAAATCATCAGAATTGCTTCTAATTCTGCCTTATCCTTGTCAAAAATAAGAGCTCAAGCTGGAGTGCAAGCGAGCAAGTCATCAGTACGCAGAGTTATTGATAGCTGTGAGTATCTTAAATACCAGAAATTACAAAAAAAGCCGCCACTTAATGGTTCTCGTAAGGAAAAGCGTCTTCAATTCGCAAAAGACTACATGGTATGGCATGTGCAGCAAAGAGGCCATGTAAATGACTGGAAAACCGTTGTATTTACGGATGAAAAGAAGTTTAATTTGGATGGGCCTGATGGCTACAACTATTATTTCCATTATCTGAGTAAAGAAAACCGATTTTTGAACCGACATCACAACCGAGAGGGCGGCGTTATGGTGTGGGGTGCTATTACGTACTATGGCACCATCGATCTTGAATTTCAAATTGCAAAAATGACTGGTGCAACCTATAAAACGTTAATGGAGTCGGCTTTTCCGAAGTTCAATGAACTATTTGGTCCAATACCTTGGATATTACAACAGGATAATGCCCATATACACAATGCTAGAGTAGTAAAGGAGTATTCTTGACTGTCCACCCTATTCACCAGATCTAAACATTATCGAAAATGTGTGGGGTTGGTTATCTCGTAAGGTCTATGAAGGAGGTAGACAATTTGATGACAAGCAGTCACTAATTCAGGCCATTAAGGATGCTTGGAATGAAATTTCGTTGAATTACATCTATTCTCTTTATCTGTCAATGAAAACCTGTGTATTTGAAGTTATTAAAAACAAAGGGGGTTGTACCCATTACTAATAGTTCTTTAATAAAGCAAATAAATTAATAATAACTTAAAAAACAAGAAAAGCTGTTATTCATTAAAGTTAGTTAAAGTGCCTTTATTCAAGTGAACCAAAAAAGAATACCACATTTTTAGATTTTTTTATAAATTCCTCAAAAAAAGCTTCCATTTCTATTTTAAAATTCTGGAATCGGTTAAAAATTGCAAAAGATACCGGCTCCTGAATATGGGATTTTTTGTGCGTTTAAATAAGTGAACCGGATTGTATATAGGTATGTTATTTGTGATAACCCCAGTTTTTGCTGAAATAGATGAATTAACAATTTAAATATTGTTACGTTTTTACCTTTTAAAAGCGTTTTATTTCTACAGACCTTTTCTATAGAAATAATTTTGGTTTTATTTTTATTTCAATAATAATTTTACATTTATCCGAAGCCCTTTCAAAGGAAAATTCCGGTTGTAAGAAAAACAAATGCTGTTTTTTACATTTCCTTATAACCGAATTCGACTATACTGCTTATTATTTGGAAGACAGAACAAATCGGACAATAATAGAAAAGCTAAGATTATATAAATTACAAAAGACTAATTTTAAGAAATTAATAACAGAGCATTAATATTAAAGAATTTTTGAGAAGTGAAAATATCGAACTTCATCTTGTAAAACCTAGCAGCCTTACAGGAAGTGCTGATATTAAAAGTTTGCATAGCACTCTTAGCGAAAATATTAGGACAATTACAATCCAACAGGATAATATGAGTATTAAGGAGAAAATCAGTAAATCTATGGAGTTCTATAATAATAGTTTTCATTCTGTTATTAAAGAAAAACCAAACAAAAACTTTGACTAACTCATACAAGTGTATGTACATACATACGGAAGAAAATAATTTCAGTATGTGATTTCTTGAAAAGTGTGAGTTAAATAGTTGATGTTTAGTCGTGAATATGCACAGGACACAAAGAACTCTGATGAGACTACCGTAGCTGGAGTGGAAAACAATTGTTCAGTTTGGCTAGTGTACTATTCCTTCACGGACATCATTTTCTATTTGAATTATCAAAAAAATTCATTGCGAAAAATTTAAATTCTTTATAGAATTTAACTTTGATCTTTTTAAAGCGTTTCTGACGAAACAAAATTAACCAATTGTTGTTGAATATATATACTGTAACAAAAAATTATATTTTCAGGATGGTTTTAAATAAAAAAAAAATATATAAAAAAGAGAAATAAATCTAGGGAAGAATATATTGAACAAAGAAATAAAGTATATATAAAAAAACTATAAAGCCTTAAGGCATAAGGAGCAACCAAAATTTAGACTAAATGATTTGGGAAATATTCACTGTTCATATATAAAAATAAAACCAATGATGGTATGATTTATATTAGAAAATATGCTCATTCTACGTAAACTAAGTGGTTTATTTTATTTTTTTTTTAATTTATAAAATATCTATTTATAATATTGTTACGTTTTTACCTTTTAAAAACGTGTTATTTCTATAAACCGTTTCTATAGAAATAATTTTTATTTATGCGGATTCTTAGTTACAATAATAAACACTTGGTTTGATTGTGTATTTACAAATTTACTTTATTTACACCTAATACACTTTACAAGATATACACTGTCGAACAATACCACACGTAGGGATTCACTGTTGATCTTTACTCTGTCGTAGCTAAATCACAATTAACTTGATTTCCAATCTCTGCTCTGCCTTTTTATTTAAATTTCAATGTGTCTAGATCAGTGGTCTTCACCAGTATTACTCAGGTAAATAAATTTTTCGGATATTTTTTTAGTTTTTCTTACTCTCTTCGTGAATATTACAACCAGGGTTGCTTAATTCCACAAAAATTCTGGCAAACAGCTTCTTAAAATATACCAAAACTACCCGTATCGTTAAATCATATTATATTAGTTTAAAATTAAATGTATTGTACTTTATTAACAGATATCACTTTTAGAATTCCTGGAAACCAGTTTTTGTTTTATTTTCCTATGAAAAACTTAATTAATTATAAAAAAATTTGCAATGCTAAAAATCTTTCATAAAAAGAAATCCATACGCTTTGTTTTCATCATGCTGAACGACAACCACATTTATTACAAAAACATGTGTGTGAGACAAAAATTGCGTATGTGTTTATGTTTTATTAGTTTTCAAGAGAGCTAAATTTGTTTGTCAGACACTGAGAAGTTATGATAATAAGCAACATAAACTTATTAATGTTTATATTTCTTATAACTACATTTCAATTTGTTAATAGCATTTAGAAACAATTTATTTCATGAATAATTTTCATTAATTAGTTAAAATTTTAAAATTAAAGGTTTATGGAACGAAATTTTTCACTAATTTCATTCAAGTTTTGAAAAACAACACAAATGAAGAAACCAATCTCATCTCTCAGTGTATTTTTGTGTGACTCTCTTTGTGAAGACCACTGGTCTAGATTTTTCTTTCAGTTTCGAGATCACTGCATATGGCAAAATACTTGTGTGTCAACATGTTAATTTATTTTTGTATGTATATGCGTGTGTATATCTGTAGTACATGTAGAAGTTTGTAGACAGAGCATCTCTTATGTTGTTGTTGTTAAAATGATTTCGTAGTAATTTTTGCAGCACCAATATAAAGATATATGTGTGCGTGTGTGTTGTTGTTTTTACTGGTAACAGCACAAGACAAAATTACGTGTTTGTTATTGTTACATTTTTTACTATAAAATGTTACCATAATACGCGTTTTTCTTTTATTTTAGCTGTAATCTTTGGCGTTTTTTTTTTTTACTTAATTTATTTTTCGTAACAATATATAATCTACATCAAGGGTGCCCAAGCCCTATACTCTTGGTGCTCATTTGTTTTTGTAAATGCTCTTAGCTATAGGCTGTGTATTTTAAGACACACATACAGCACTCAGCAAAAACACAAACAACTTTGTATACTCTTCTTTGACCAGGGTTGCTCAGTCTAAATAAAAATCCTACCAAACTGTTTCTTAAAATGTACTAAAACTACCTGTATTGTTAATTTTTATTATATCATTTAATTTAAATATACTGTACTGTATTTACTTACATTGTTTTTAGAAATCCTGAAAAGTTGTTTTTATTTTATTTTTCTATCAAAAACATAAGTAATTGTAATAAATTAACAAAAATCATTCATAAAGAAAAATACATACGTTTTGTTTTCATCTTGGCACACGACAACCACAATTACAACAAAAACTACATCCATGAGACAAAAAATTCATTCAATGCAACAACACTTTCGTATGCTTTGCTGATTTTATTATTTGTTTTTGTTTGACGTATGATATAGTTTAAAAAAGTGTGTTTTAAAATGCACTTGGAAAAAATTGGAGTTAGTTTCAGTTTTCAAACTGTAGGTATTATTCACAAAAAAATTATTTTATGATCACTCACAGTCTACTCTCATATAATTGAAAAGGTTTTTGTGATTTTTTCGTATTCCTTACAAAATGGATTTGCAAAATAAATGGAAAAATTATTTTTTTTTTATTTATAATTTTAAGGCTGAAGCACAATTTTTATGCTTTTAAATAATTCAAACTAACGCCAATAATATAGCAGGTGGTTCAAAAGAACAATTGGTTACAGACCTTAAAAAGTCTTTTTTGGTTCAGGATGCGCTCCGAATCTTGGAGTACATTGAAAGTTATGGTGACGAAATAAACATGCAACGTCTTAATTTTCAGCCAAATGATTCTTATACTGGACCTCTAAAGCCTCTTATGTTGCAATCTTCTAATTTAAGTGGCATTAATTTTTGGAAGTCTGTACAACCAAAAAATATCCTTTACTTTACAAGGAAATTTTATATTTGTATTCCATGCTTGGTGCATTTTCAAATTTAATATTAATAAAAAACAAGCTTAGAAGTAGAATGAGCAACGAAAATTTGGAAGCCTTATTAAAATTATCTACGAATGATATTGTCATAAATTTGGATAATTTATTGGAAGGACCATGGAAAGGAATTTTTTTTGCCGTGTACGTATATGCAAAAAAAATATGAAATATTTGTTTTCTTTTTTCTTTGTATGTATTAGTTTTTACAACAAAAAATATTAAATAAAAATTAGTTTTTCTTTAAATGTATTGGTGTTTACTCTTCCATAAGAAACTTTTGGGCACCCCTGATCTACATATATTTCTTTCTAAGGGTTTTTATTAAGTTTCGGTATAAGTGTATTAATATTTTGGTAGCGGTATGCCGATACCGATATAATTAAAATACCGATATCGACACCGATACCGAAATGACAAATAATTTTTTACCGGTACTGATACCGATACCGAAATTCGTTTCAGTTGCCAACTTTGATATTTATACAAATTCGAGATCAAATTTTTTAACGTTTACAGATAAATTTTCAAAATTTAGTACAGTTAATTCGGATATAAGCGCACTGCTTAAAAGAAAAAATCGGATATAAGCATAATAAATGTATTTACTTTTGTTTTCTATTAAATTCAAAGGTATTTAACTCCGTTTAAGAGAAAGCCGGTTTTAAAGAAAACCCGCTTAAAAGAAACAGATTTTGCGTTAAAAAGCACAAACTTGTATAGAAAGAACTCCGCTTAATTGCAAATACGAGTATTATCGACGACAAAAAAATTTTAGCACCTGCTTATTTCTTTCTTATTTTGTGCATATCTACATTTTCAGAAGTATTTTTTATGGCAAAAATTTTCATTTATTGCTAAAACTGTTTATAATTTGTCTGTTAACTTTGTCAGATTTTGAATTTTTCTAAAACATATCGTTTTGGTTTTATTTTTATTTCAATAATAATTTTGCATTTATCCGAAGCCCTTTCAAAGGAAAATTCCGGTTGTAAGAAAAACAAATGCTGTTTTTTTACATTTTCTTATAACCGAATTCGACTATACTGCTACTATACTATACGACTATACTGGTTGTAAAGTAGAACCAGTTGACCTTCATGGTAACCCTCACTATTTGCTGCCTTATCGGATCTCGCTTTCATTTTGTCACTGACCATCTTTATTCGAGTGCGTACAAAATCATGTAACTCGTTGAGGTTTTCTTTTTTCGCGGCATAACCCTCATCTTCGTCCGCTGTTGGTTTGGCGCCAAATTCCAAGTCACCAGGTAATCTCAACTCAGTGCCATAAATAATCTTGGCAGGTGTTTTCGATGTTGAATCATGCACAGCTGATCGGTATGCTAGCAGAAATTTTGGTATGTGCTCGTCCCAATCTTTTTCATGCTCACTCACCACTTTACGTAGGTATTCCTCAAGTGTTCTATTAAATCGCTCTACCATTCCATCAGATTGGGGGTGTAGTGGCGTCGTCCTGGTCTTCTTTATTCCATAGATCTCGCACATTTCTTTAAACACCATGGACTCAAAATTTCTGCCTTGATCGGAGTGCAGTTCAATTGGTACACCATAGCGACAAACCCAGTTGTTCACAAATGCGTCTACAATTGTGGTTGCTTCTTGATTGGGTATGGTGTACACCTCTGGCCACTTGCTGAAATAATTCATCACTACGAGAACGTATCGATTACCCTTGTTACTGATAGGAAAAAGACCTGCTACATCCATCGCTATTCGCTCGAATGGTGCGCCTGAAGTATACTGCTGTAGCTGCCCTCGGCTTCTTCTCACTGGTCCTTTTGCTGCCATACATTGCGCACAGTTTGCTATTCAATCGGTTACAGCTTGTTGACAACCAATCCAGTAAAACCTTTGCTTAAGTTTTTCTAAAGTTTTAGTTACTCTAAGATGACCTCCACTAGGACCATTATGAAATTCATTTAGGATTTCACTTATCTTGGAGGATGGACTACTATTAAGTCGGTTGTTGTTTTGCCATCTGCGCTCTCCCAGGTACGATATAAGCAGCCATTAATCAGCTTTAAACTATTCCACTGAGCCCAATAAGCTTTAACAAGAGGGCCTTCTGCTGATATATCGTTTCGGGTTGGTCGTTGATCCTTTTCTTTAGCTCTTATAATTTTTGATAACACTGGATCATTCTTTTGCGCTGTTGCCCAGTCCTTGTCCGCCTCTATGTGAGTTAGCCGAATGTCGACGATAGATTCCTTGCCCTCAGCCTTAGTACAATGTTTACACTCTATGCTACATGGCAGCCGCGATAGAGCATCTGCATTACCATGCTTGGCGCCTCTTCTGTGCTCTATGCTAAAATCGTAGCTTTGGAGTCGTTCGATCCAGCGAGCCAGCTGTCCTTCAGGGTTCTTAAACTGCAACAGCCATCTGAGTGCAGAGTGGTCAGTCCTCAGGAGAAAATTTTGGCCATATAAGTACTTGTGGTAATGTTTTAGGCACTCTAATACCGCTAATAATTCACGTCGTGTTACACAATAGTTCTTTTCAGGCTTTGAGAGTGTTCGACTGTAATAGCCCACAACCTTTTCTGTTCCATTGACTACCTGCGAGAGTACGCCACCTATAGCATGTCCACTAGCATCACTGTCTAAGACAAATTTTTCACCCGGCACTGGATAGGATAAAACGGGTGCTGCACATAATAAATTTTTCAATGTTTCAAATGCCTTCTCTTGTGGTTCGCCCCAGTGGTACGGTCTTGATTTCTTGGTCAGCTCATGTAGACTTGCTGCTACGCCTGCGAAATTCGGCACAAAGCGTCTGTAATATGTGCAGAATCCTAGAAAGCTACGTAACTCGTGAAGATTCTGTGGTCGAGGCCAGTTCTTTACTGCTCGTGTTTTATCTTCATTTGTAGTAATGCCATCTGCCGTGACAAGGTGTCCCAGATATTTTACCTCTTTTTGGAACAATGCACATTTCTTTGCACTTAACTTTAGACCGGCCGCAGATATTCGCTGTAGAACTTCTCCCAAGTTTCTGAGATGTTCGTCGAAAGTTCTACCCATCACTATTATGTCATCGAGATACACCAAGCAAGTTTTCCAATGCAGTTCAAATGTGACCGGCGCATTGCAGAGCCCAAACGGCATTACCTTGAATTGCCATAAACCACCGTTCGCACTAAAAGCGGTTTTCTCTTTATCTTTCTCTGCAATCTCCACCTGCCAATAGCCACTTTGCAAGTCTAATGTGGAGAACCATTTTGTTCCTGCTAGCGTGTCCAGCGTATCGTCAATCCTTGGTAGCGGGTAACTATCTTTTATAGTGACATCATTAAGTTGTCTGTAGTCCACACAGAATCTTGTACCGCCATCTTTCTTCTTCACTAGGACTACAGGTGAGCTCCACGGACTGAATGATGGCTCTATTACACCGTTCTTTTCCATTTCTTTGACCAGGTCGTTTACCTCATTTCTCTTGGCCAAGGGTACACTTCTGGGTGACTGTTTAATAGGTCTCGCTTCGCCGGTGTTGATTACGTGCTTAACAATGGCCGTTCTACCTTGACAGTGATCTTTTACGGCGAAGACACTGGCATGCTTCTTAAGCAGCTGTTTCGCTTTATTTTTATCCGAAGCTGCTAATTCTTTCACCCATTTCTCTACATAGTCCTTAAATAGAGCTTGGTCCTTGGCAGGTATATTTTCAGGATTCCCCGTGCTCTCATGATTTATTACCGCTTCTACTGGAACACATCGGCCTACATCGGATCTTTCTGTGATGATTTTTTCTTGGGCCGATAGGTTGAGCGCTCTCACTGGTACTATCCCTTCTTTATTGGCTTTAATAAGGGCTTTTGCTGTTAATATTTCGGCCTTTATTTCTTCTGATTCTACTACCCATAAACAGTTGTCCACACAATCTCCCTCCGCACGCGCCCATATCAATGTTTCTGATTGTGGTGGTAATTTTTGTCGTCCAACAGCAACTAGTTTTCTAGCGTGAGTATTGTCGTCATAACCCACATCAAGCGGTATCTCGACATTATGCCAACTCATAATCTGTTGTCCAATATTCAGATTGATGCCATGGGTTATCATAAAATCGGCACCAATGATAACCTCATCAACAATATCGGCAACAATAAACACATGTCTCACGTTAGTGTTGGCCATAGTCACCTTAGCCTCTATCTTCCGTGGACAGTGGCTGATTCTCCCGTAGCTGTTCGTAGTCTAACGTTTTGTAGTGACTCACATCTTCCGTTGACTATATCGGGCCTGATGATCGACTGTGTTGCCCCAGTGTCTATAGTGAAGATGTGTCTTCTGCCATTTATGTACCCACTAACTGTTAAGTTGCTGTTCTTTAGCTGCATCACTGATATGGAGATCGTTGGGCACTCGCTTGTGGGAGCTAGCTCTTGCCCCTTAGTGCTAGCTCGTTTTAGTTTAACGGGGGCTCTTGTGATGGTTGCTGGTGGTTCACCCGTTTGTCACTTCTGGATGGCGAGATAGACATTGCTCTTTTTCGTGGCACTTTGCAGTTTCTTTGGAAGTGGCCACTCTTACCATAATTGAAGCACTTTGCGTTCATCTTCTGCTGCATGCCGGCACAAATTTGCTCCATCATAGCTTTAAGATCATTGAGCACGTCATGTGCTTCTGGTTCGACATCCAAAGCACGCACTTTGTGTACCTGTGGCCTAGATATAGCTCTAGCGGTTTCCTGCCTCAGTGCAAATGCTACTGTTTCAGCGAAGGTGTTCCTTTGAGTGCTGCATATCGCGAGCTTCAAGTCAGGGCCAGGTATGCCATTGACGAACGCTTCAGTTTTAAAACGATCTACCAATGGATGATTTTCGCCTGGTTATGTTAGTTGTACCAATTTTCAATCTCCATGGCGAAGGTCTGTAGTGACTCGTTGGACTTTTGCGTTCTGCATCTCAATGCCATTTGGTACAACTCGCGCTTGTGCTTATTACCGAACTTACGCTGCAATGCTACCATTATGTCTTCGTAATTATTTCTGGAGCTCGCTGGAATTGTCTCCAGGACTTCTGCGACTGCACCCTTTAAGGCCAAAATTAGTTCTAGAGCCTTCTCTTCGTCGTCCCATCCATTTTTGCTTGCAACAGTTTCAAACTGAAGTCTAAATACAGAAAGTGGTTTGTTACCATCAAAGCAAGGGGTTTTTATTTTGCTGGTAAATTCTGGAACAACACGTACTGGCCAGCTTGTTGGAATTGAATGCTGTTGAACTTTTCTCCCATTTCATTCATTCTATCGTTTAAGTCAGCCATTCTTGCTTCCATGCCTTCTACCCTCTTACTGAATGTTTCAGAAATTTCCACTATCTTCTCGTTTGTTGCTTTAGATGTTTCTTTTACCTCTGCCAATAATGCTTGGTTTTGAGCTCCAGATGTTTCTTTTACTTCCATTATGGCAGCCAGCAGGGAACTTATGTCTAAACTGCTAGTCTTTGCAGGTTCATATACCTCTATTTCGTCATCATCAAATTCATAGGCGTCGATGTTAATGCCACGATGCTTGAATTCTTCCAATAGTCTCTTCTGCAGGTCCGCCTTATTACCAGTAGTCGGCAATTCCTTACTTACTTAGCTGGCCATAACAACCCGTTAACGGGTTTCGGCCTGCCTCATCTACCTGGTCTTTCCAACGTAAACATGGACGTCCTCTACGCCGACGTCCAGTGACCTTCGCATCGAAAACCTTTTTCGCTGGAGCAGATTCTTCCATCCGAACAACATGGCCGAGCCAGCGCAGAGAGGTCTCTGCTACTAAACTGCCTACCGAGACCGTAGTAGCACCTGTTGGCCAGTGTAATTCTTCGCTTGATCTCCAGACTGACATCATTCTTGCTGGTAATGGCGGTGCCAAGGTAAATAAATTCCTTGACCACATCGAATGTATAGTTGCCGGCTGTAACCTGGGAGCCGATACGTTCAACATCCCTACTCGTCGACAACATGTACTTCGTCTTGCTCTCATTTACCGCCAGACCCATTTTAGCAGACTCTCGTTCAATAGCATTAAAGGTATGCCCTCGCTTGGTATGCCCAATGATGTCTATGTCGTCGGCATACGCAAGGAGCTGGACACTTTTATTAAAAATAGTGCCATTAAGATGTACACCCGCCTTTCGCAAAACACTCTCCATGACGAAGTTGAAGAGGTCGTAGGATAAGGGATCGCCTTGTCTGAAACCTCGCACGGTATTAAAAGGCTCGGAAAGGTCTCTTCCTACCTTGACGGAGCTGCAGGAGTTGCTCAGCGTCATTCTACATAGCCTTATCAGCTTAGCAGGAATACCGAGCTCAGACATTGCGGCATAAACGCGATCCTTTATTGGGCTATTGAAGGCTGCCTTATAGTCGACAAAAAGATGGTGTGTGTCGACTTGACTTTCATGGGTCTTCTCCAGGATTTGGCGCAGTGTGAATATCTGGTCAATGGTGGACTTACCAGGTCTGAAGCCGCACTGATAAGGTCCAATCAGTGAGATGGCGAATGGCTTCAGTCGTTCACACAATACGCTCGTAAGAACCTTATATGCGATAGGGAGGAGGCTTATACCCCTGCAGTTGGTGCATATCGTGAGATCTCCCTTTTTCAGGATGGGACAGAGAGCACTAAGATTCCAATCGTTGGGCATACTTTCCTCCAGCCATACACTGCAAATGAGCTGGTGCATGCACCTAACCAACTCATCGCCTCCATACTTGAAGAGTTCAGCTGGCAAACCATCAGGTCCAGCTGCTTTGTTGTTCTTCAGTCGCCATATGGCAACCTTGACCTCTTCATGGCCTGGGGGACGGGATCTCCACATCGTCGTTAATGATTGGGTCCGGCACAGCATCTCTAGAGGCGGAATTTGTGTCGCCATCGCCCTGCAGTAGATTAGAGAAGTGCTGTCTCCATAATCTTAGTGTTCCTTGTGCATCTGTAACCACGTTACCATGTTCGTCTCTGCAGGAGGTTGCTCCGGGCTTAAAACCAGTAGTAAGACGCCTTATCTTTTTATACAAATTTCGAGCATCATTTCTACTCCTGCACATCTCGATTTCCTCACGATCACGCTTTTCTTGCTCTCTTTTCTTCTTTCTGAATAGGCGTCTCTCTTCCCTCCTCTTTTCTCTGTACACCTCCACCATTGCTCTTGTAGTGGTGGAATGCAATGTTCGTCTATAGGCAGCGTTCTTTACTGCAGTGGCCTCACGGCACTCTTCATCGTACCATTGGTTTCTGCGGGGAGGACGCTCAAAACCAAGAACTGTTTCGGCAGCGCTGCGCAGAGCGATGTGAGACCACTGTCCACCAATACTTTCGAGAGAGGATGGGATGTAATTGAGCTCGTTAGAAAGACGATCGGAAAACGACCTGGCTGTCTCTTGTGATCGCACCTTTTTGATGTCCAGCTTCCCTTGTACAGTAGAACGTGTCGTATTCGACGCGCATATACGCAGTCGCATCTTGGCTGCGACAAGATAATGGTCCGAGTCGACATTTGGACCTCTAAATGTGCGCACGTCTAGTATGCTGGATACATGCCTTCCATCAATCACAATGTGATCGATCTGGTTGTTGGTAGATCGATCAGGAGAGAGCCAGGTGGCCTTATGGATATCGAGATGCTTGAACCTGGTGCTACAAACTACCATGTTTCGCGCCGCGGCGAAATCGATCAGTCTCATGCCGTTCAGTGAGGTGGAATCATGGAGACTGAATTGTCCGACAGTGCGGCCAAAGATACCCTCAGGTCCAACTTTCGCATTGAAATCGCCGAGGAAAATTTTGGCGTCTTGTGCCGGACACCTATCGTATACATCCTCAAGCTTTGCGTAGAAAGCATCTTTGACCGCATCATCCTTCTCTTCCTTCGGGGCGTGCACGCAAATAAGGCTGATATTATAAAACTTTGCCTTCATTCGGATCGTAGCAATTCTTTCGTTCACGGGGGTGATCTCCGAGACAAGATGGCGAAGTCTCTTAGTTACTACGAATCCGCAGCCAAATTCGCGCCTCTTCTCATGGCAGCTGTAGTAGATGTCACATGTTGCTTGCCTCGTACAACCTTGTCCTATCCATCGCATTTCCTGGATGGCGGTGATGTCAGACCTACATTTCGTGAGAGCATCCGCCAATTGGATAGACGCACCTTCCCTATAAAGGGTTCTCACATTCCAGGTGCATATCCTTAAATCATAGTCCTTAAAACGTTTGCCAAGTTCGTCAACATAAAAGGGGGTCCGTTTAGAGGCTTTGGTTTTAGCTTTCATTGAAGAATGTTTTTACGTGGTGGGTTTCAAGCCCTACGCACAACCCAAATTTAAAGTCCAGGGGATTGGACAATCGCCGCATACATTAGTTAACAAGCTAGCGGGTGCTAGAATGTTATCCAGGAGGGCCACGTGGAGGCTGTATGTCGACTTGAATACAACGGGAACAAGGATCGTTCTGGAGGCCGCTAGGTTGACCCCGATCAGAGACTGTACCTTGTCCGAAGTATCCCATCCATCCCAGTTGGCAATTCCATTTTATTTAATTCACGTTTAAGCCGGTCTACCTTCAGATCTTGAAACTTCATGCTTATTATTTTGTAATTTCACTTCTGACACCAATTGTTACGTTTTTACCTTTTAAAAACGTGTTATTTCCATAAACCGTTTCTATAGAAATAATTTATTATGCGGATTCTTAATTACAATAATAAACACTTGATTTGATTGTGTATTAACTAATTTACTTTATTTACACTTAGTACACTTTACAAGTAATACACTGTTAAACAATACCACACGTAGGGATTCACTGTTGATCTTTACTCTGTCGTAGCTAAATCACAATTAACTTGATTCCCAATCTCTGCTCTGCCCTTTTATTTAAATTTCAATGTGTCTAGATCATAGGTCGGCATTTCATAGCTGAATTCAGCCGGGAGAGTTCACATGTATTCTTACACTCTTTCATTTTGTCCTCTCTTTGCATTAGTTTTTTTGCAAAAACACTTAAAGAAATGTATCATGTTACGAGACAAATGTTGTTTTATGTTTTAGTCGTCAATGAACTGCTGACGAGTGCACATATGTGTCGGATGTTTTAATTATTTTTAATGAAAATAAAATTATTTTTAGATAAATTGGAAAAAAATTTATGAAACTCTGAATATATTAGATTATTATTATTAATTTAAGATATTTGGGTGCATTTTTTTTTTCTTTTAATAAAATCACACAAAATTTCTTAAATTATTATAATAAATGTGACTTGTAAACTAAAAATAAGATATTAAAATTATTTTAAGATCTTCCTTGAGAAAACGGTTAGAACTATTGAATTTCACGTACCCTAATTAGATATACCCGATATGTATCCTTCAGACGTAAAAAAAAATTCCTAGTTCACGCCTAGTGATATGTAAGTTAATAACATACATATACTTATATGAATTCATACATTTTTTTGTTCAGTGCAGTTCTCTTTCATGCTCACTAACACAATTGCAAATCAATTTTGCCGACCTATGGTCTAGATCAGTGGTCTTCACCTATATTACTCAGGTAACGAAATTGTTCGGATATTTTTTTAGTTTTTCTTACTCTCCTCGTGAATATTACAACCAGGGTTGCTTAATTGAACAAAAATTCTGCCTAACAGCTTCTTGAAATGTACCATAACTACCTGTATCGTTAATTCTTATTATATTAGTGTTTATATTAATTTATCATACTGTATTAACAGATATCACTTTTAGAATTCCTGGAAACCAGTTTTTGTTTTATTTTCCTATGAAAAACTTAATTAATTATAAAAAAATTTGCAATGTTAAAAATCTTTCATAAAAAGAAATCCATACGCTTTGTTTTCATCATGCTAAACGACAACCACAATTATTACAAAAACATGTGTGTGAGACAAAAAATGCGTATGTGTTTATGTTTTATTAGTTTTCAAGAGAGCTAAATTTGTTTATCAGACACTGAGAAGTTGTGATAGCAAGCCAAATAAACTTATTAATGTTTATATTTCTTATAACTACATTTCAATTTGTTTATAGCACTTACAAACAATTTATTTTATGAATAATTTTAATAAATTAGTTTAAATTTTAAAATTAAAGGTTTTTAAAACGAAAATTTTCACTAATTTCATTCAAGTTGCGAAAAACAACACCAATAAAAAACCCAATCTCATCTTTCAGTGTATTTTTGTATGACTCTCTTTGTGAAGACCACTGGTCCAGATTTTTCTTTCAGTTTCGAGATCACTGCATATGGCATAATACTTGTGTGTCAACATGTTAATTTATTTTTGTATGTATATGCGTGTGTATATCTGTAGTACATGCAGAAGTTTGTAGAACAGAACATCTCTTATGTCGATGTTGTTGAAATGATTTCGTAGTGTAGTGTATTAATATAAAGTAATCATTATTATTAGTAAATTAAGCTAATATTACAAAACTAAATTTATTATTGTTAATATACAAAATTTGTTATTATAAGTACTACCCTAATTATTATTTTTATTCCTACTGGAAACCTATTGTATTCCCTAATTATTATTTTATTCCTACTGGAAACCTATTATTATTCCAGTATTGTAGCGATATATTATGGAAATTTTGTAGTTTGATTGTACCGTTAATTTTGTATATAAACGAAGGAAAAATCAATAAAGAAATCAATTATGATCTAAGCCTCTAAATCGGCATCAGTCTTTTTTTTATTTTTGGCATATAAATTTGCCAGTAGAAAACCTTTTTGTACCCGTGGCGTTTATTAGCGCCGGTACACTACACGTTAGGCAGGGACAATATATCTAAATATATTTTTACTTTTACCCACAACACACTACATGGCGATCCTGCCAAATAAAATAGAGGCAACTCCCAAAGAAGAAAGTTGTCCGGTACAAAAACACGAAGCCAAAGAAGGTCCCAAACCCATGTCCATTGAGGACTACAAGAAGCGACAAGCGCTAAAAAAAGAGGAAGAACTTACCCGCATCCCAAAGATAATACTTCCACGACATCGCAGAGGTGGAAAGTTGATAAAATTAAGGCGCAGATTGGCAACATTGAGGGCAACAGTGAATGCAAACCCTCCACCATCCTGGCAAGCAGCATCAGAAACCTGACAGCAAATTGATGCAGTTGAAGCCGAATTAATTAAATATAAGAACTCTAAAAAATGAATCCCAAACAAACACTTACATGCATGTAAAACACAAATGAACTAATACACCAATATTTTATAAGTAATTATATTTTATTTTTAATTTTTATATTTTTAATAAAAAAAGAAAGACAATGGATATTATAAAAAAACACATTTCTTTTAACAATTGTAAACAAGCGAAATGTCAAATTGCCTATGGTATTTCCAGTTCAAAAATGCATACACAGTACTGTATAAAGCATGGCGCAATTATTATAATGTGCCATTGAGATTACAACAAGTAAAACAGTAACAAAAACAACACAGCATTTTGATGCTTGTTAGGGTAGTTAACTGTCAAAAAAACCAAAACAAAAAGTATGAAAACAATGTACATAAAACAAAGCAAAAATTGACAACTATATTCACAAATTGGCTGAAAAAAAAGTAGCTCAGCTGCCATGTCAAATTCACCTTATATTCATATTCATTCACCTTATAATCATATAATCATTTGGTCATACCGCTCCTGTCAAAAGTTTTGTTTGTATTTATGTTTTGTTTACATTTTGCTTTGTGTGTATTCGTGTTTTTGTTTTGGTGTAGAGACATGTATGTTGTTAACAATACACACACACACTTCTCACATGTGCTTTTTAAATTCACCATACCTGCTTTTGACATTAAAGAGCTGAAAAAACAAAAAAAATTCCCTGTTGTTTTTGTACTATATTCACCTGCCACCACCTTGTAAGTAATTTCACCATGCCTCAGCTGGTATGTCAAAAGCAGATAGTTCTTCATAATCACCTTATAAATATATTTAATCGTAAATTCGTACAGAGTTGCAATACACAGCAGTAACAAAAAAAGAACATTTTCTAATCATGGTACAATTATGCTATAAACACAACAAAGGCTATCGAACACCGAACACACGACTACAAAAATCGCTGGCTACAAAAGTAGCCAAGTAGCCAGGGGAAATTAAGGAAAATTTTGCGAACATGGCACAGTTCGATATAACGGTTGTTGGCAAAAATTTGCAGATTTTTAAGGGAGAATTTGAGACTTTGGAAGATTTTTTAGTGCAAACAGAACTATTGCATGATTTATTGCGAACGGAAGACAGGGAGATATTTGTTAAATATGTCTTCAATTTTAAATTAACAGCACATGTTAGAAGCGTTATTGGACGTGGCAACAGACCAGTGACTTTTTCTGATTTAAGAAATTCTTTAACGGCAGCATTCCCAAACCCGAAAACCTTGCAACAAGTTTTGACAGAATTTGGTACAATAAGACAAGGCAACTCAAACATATGTTCGTTTAGAGAAAAGATAGCATTGCTATCAGAGCAATTTTTTTTTTTTTTTTTTTTTTTTTTTTTTTTTTAAGACCAATACTCAGGGGTAAACCCCTACTCATGCAGTGTGCATTGTATTGGAATGTGAAGATGGTTGATAGAAGTTTTTTTTTTTTTTTTATAGATTTTGTATTTTTTTTTTGCGCCTTTTTATTTGTTGATGAAACAAGTTGCTGGTAATTTGTCCACTCAAGAGCCAGTGTTATACCTTCACCCTCAAATGATCAAACAGCAATGGCCTCATCTGTCGGTGGATGTTTACATGTGAATGGTGAGCGTCTTCAGTAGATTAGCTGTTATCTTCCCAGAAGGTGGCGCTGTACTCCTGATCATTGGTTTCTGGTGGAATAGACTAGAAATGTCAGGGGGCGGTTTCTTGCAGATGGTCTTGCTGGAGGGGGGGGGAACCTCTTATTTTATTTAAATTTAATTTTTAATTTTAAATTGTAATTTTAGAAAACCGCAAATATTTATTTTTATAATTTTGTCCTTCGCTGGAATTGAACCTTGGTCGTGTGAGCTTCTGTGCAAGCGCTCTACCAGTATGCCACGACCCCCCCATTGAGCACTTTTGAGATAAAGTCTCTTGACAATCGTACTCAGGGGGAGAACAACGCTATATATAAGATGAGCGAGAGTATGGCTCTCAACGTCTTTATGAAGGGAGTTAATCCGGAATTCCAGGATTTATTGATTGCCAGTAATCCTCGGACATTAAATGAGGCAGTTGAGAAGTGTATGGTTGCGAAAAAGAATAGGGACCCCAGTAATATTTTTAGAGTTGGGACATTTGACCATAATAGTGCTGGCAACAACCCGGGATATTACAGGGGAAATTATTATGGTAGTCGGGACAACAACCCTTATATTCGCAATTCACAAAATCGCAGAAACTACAATAATAATTACAGTCCACCGGATTACAGAAATTATAATAATAGTCGAGGTAATAACCGGTATGATAATGGATTCAATAGGGGAAATATCAACGCCAGTAACTATTATAACACTAACAATAACCATGACAACAGATATAGAGAAAATAGGAACAATTTTACACACAACATGAATCGAAATACAAACAGGGGTGTAGATATGAATAGAGGTACGAATACAAATAGGAATACAAATAGGAATAGACAGGGAAACCATTAGGGCGGGATGATGAGAAACATTATCCACGGCCAAAATTATATAGACTGACCACTAATTTATATAATTCTATTGAAATAAATTGCAAGAGTACAAAGGGAAATTTGAGTTTTTTGATAGATAAGGGAGCGGATATATCCATATGTAAACGAAAGGAAATAGGACAAATAGACAGAGAACACATTGCGAAATTGAGTGGATACAGTTGATAGCATTGGTACAGCAAACTTAAATTTACACATTGAAAATGGACATATGAATCATGTATTTCATATAGTCCCTGATGATTTTCCAATACCAACTGACGGGATAATTGGGAGAGACATTTTAGAAAAATGTAAATGCAAAATAGACTTCGAAACTTACACAATAACATTCAATGTGGCAGACGAAGAATTCGTTTTGCCAATTACGTCCAAATGTATATATAGTACAGACATCTGCATACCTGCACGATCAGAGGCAATTATACCAATTAAAATACACACAAATAAGGACAGTGTCGTTTTGAATAAAGAAATAGCACCTGGTGTTTTTGTGGCAAATATTATTATACCAGCAAATGGTATACAACACGTCAAAGTTTTAAATACCACTGAGAAATATGTTCAAGTAAACAACGTAAAATTAGAAAGAAGAGACTTAGAAAATTATAGGATATACGCATATAAAACCAATAATTTAAAGGAAAATAAAAATAGAATAAAGAAGGTATTAGAAAATCTAAATATTGAGACATTGGACCCTATGCCAAAAAATCTCTAATGGACATAGTCATAAAATACAACGAAATTTTTCACATTGAGGGTGAAAAACTTACGGTAAACAATTTTTACACTCAACACATTCAAACAACAGACGCAACACCAATATACATCAAACCATATAGATTACCGGAAATCCACATGAATGAGATAAATGAACAAGTGGATAAACTACTAAATGATGGAATTATCGAACCATCTGTAAGTCCATACAATTCACCGTTATTAATTGTACCAAAAAAGTCAGTAAACAACAAACAAAAATGGCGTCTTGTTGTAGATTTCCGCAAATTAAACGAAAAAATTGTCAATGACAAATTCCCATTAACAAGAATAGAAGATGTGTTAGATAAACTTGGAAGGGCAAAGTATTTTTCCACGTTAGATATGAATAGCTCATTTCATCAAATTAATTTAGATGAAAAATCTAGACCCTTAACTTCATTTTCCACAGGAAATGGTCATTTTCAATTTACACGACTACCATTTGGTCTTAAAATATCGTCAAACAGTTTTCAACGAATGTTGACAATAGCATTAAGTGACTTAAGCGCAGAAGCATTTTTATACGTAGACGATATCATCGTATTTGGTTGCAGTGTACAACACCACAACGACAACTTGGTAAAAGTATTTGAACGTTTAAAACAATATAATTTAAAGTTGAACACCGCCAAATGTTGCTTTTTAAAAAATTAAGTTGTCTATTTAGGTCATTTAATAACAGACAAAGGGATACGCACTGATCCGAACAAAAACAGTGTAATAAAAAACTATCCCGTACCCAAAAATGCTGATGAAGTAAGAAGATTTATCGCATTCTGTAATTATTACAGACGTTTTGTCAAAGATTTTGCAAAAGTGGCAAGGAATCTTAACCAATTATTAAAAAAGGATAAACCTTTCATATGGGATGAAAATTGCCAAAAATCATTTGAGACACTTAAGTCGAAATTGACAAACCCACCCATTCTACAATACCCAGATTTTAAAAAGCCATTTATTTTAACAACAGATGCATCCAACGTTGCACTGGGAGCAGTTCTCTCACAGGGAGAAATTGGTTCAGACCTACCCATTTCATATGCAAGTAAAACTCTATCGAAACACGATTTAAATAAGTCTGTCATCGAAAAAGAGCTTTTGGCCATACATTGGGCCATTAATTTTTTCCGCCCATATCTTTATGGCAGAAAATTCTATGTAGTAACAGATCACAGACCATTAATATCATTATTCACCCACAAAAACCCTTCATCAAAGATGACTCGTATTAGACTCGATCTATGCAATTATGATTTCGAAATAGTGTACAAAAAAGGCAGGATGAATACAAATGCTGATGCCTTATCAAGAATTGTGATAGACACAGATACATTGAAAACTATGATCCCTACAGGATCTAAAGAGGCAACACAGAAGATATTGGCAATGACAAGGAATATGAAAAGGAAATTAAATGAAGGAATCGACGGTACAAGTAGAAGAGATGTTTCTAGCAGAACATCTAGTGAAATTTTTATATGGGAATGCGCATCTATTTCAGATATAAAAGGTCTGAAGAAACTGAAATTCCACATAGATACGAAATTTAGAAGGCAGAGCATAATAGTTACTGATTGTGAGGTAGTAATAAGGTGTGGCGATAATCCAACGAGCACACGGTTGTCCTTGGAGAAACTTTTACCGAAGATGCTATCCTTGGGAATACGGGAACTCGCTCTAGACGCCAACGACGAAATTTTTGAGAGTATGGAGATGGAAGATTTCAGGAAAGTTTTTAATGATATAAATAAAGAAAAGGAGAAAAATTTGAGGATTTTTATATACAGGGCACCAACGCGTATAATTGATAGGAATAGGCAACTGGAATTGATTGCTGAATACCACGATTCAGGTCATTTAGGTGTCAGAAGAACTGCTATGAGACTGAAACAGAAATATGTATAGAAAGGCATGGGTAGGATGATAAAGGAATATGTAGCGAATTGTAAAGAGTGTAGAATTAATAAACAGATTAGACATACAAGAGAGAAATTAGTACTGACTGATACACCTGGAGATAGTTTTGAGGTCATTTCCATAGACACGGTGGGTCCACTTAGGTATTCGAACCAGTTTAGATACATACTCACAATGCAGGATGATCTGACGAAATATATTGTGGCATGTCCTATTGAATCAAAGGATGCTAAAACAATTGCGAAGGCTATGGTCGACAATTTGATTTTAATATACGGGCACTTTAGGATTCTTAAATCAGATAAAGGCACTGAGTTTTTGAATGAGCTAATGGCCGAAGTGTGTGAATTGTTAAAAATTAAACAAATTTTTAGCACACCTTATCACCACGAGACGTTAGGCTCGATAGAAAGAAACCACAGAGTTCTCAACGAGTTTCGTTTAAACTTCTGCAAAAATGATGAATGGGACCAATGGATTCCATATTTTTGTTTCGCGTATAATACGACGCCGCATGTAGATACAACCTACACGCCGTACGAACTGATATTCGGGAGATTACCAAACTTTCCCCACGATAATATATTAGATAACAGACCAATTTATAATACGGATAATTATGCAAAAGAATTAAAAGTAAGATTGCGATACTCGTTAACTAAAGCTAAAGAATATTTAGAAAAGGCTAAAAAGAAAAGAGTAAATGAATGTTTATACAATAATCCTTTAAATTTAAAGAAAGATGATTTAGTTCTTGTACGAAATTTTAATCGTAAGAAAAATCAACCACCATATCATGGTCCTTACAAGATAATTGAAACAAACGGAGTAAACTCTGTCTTAGATTTAGGAAATACAGTTAAGGAATTTCACAATAATAATTTGAAAAAGTATTGAATAATTCAAAAAAAAATTTTTTTTTTTCTAAACATTTTATTATATAAAAATCTAATAATCCTTGAATTATATATCTGTTATATCATACATATTATATTATATTTATTATAAAAATTTTTTTCCCTTATTATATAAAAACACTTAAATTTTGTAAAAACTATTTTTAATACAATTATTTCAATCTATAAAAATTGTAAAATTTTTTCAAAAAAAAAATTTTTTAAATTTTTCTTGAGGGTTAGGGTGTAGTGTATTAATATAAGGTAATCATTATTATTAGTAAATTAAGCTAGTATTACAAAACTAAATTAATTATTGTTAATATACAAAATTTGTTATTATAAGTACTACCCTAATTATTATTTTTATTCCTACTGGAAACCTATTGTATTCCCTAATTATTATTTTATTCCTACTGGAAACCTATTATTATTCCAGTATTGTAGCGATATATTATGGAAATTTTGTAGTTTGATTGTACCGTTAATTTTGTATATAAACGAAGGAAAAATCAATAAAGAAATCAATTATGATCTAAGCCTCTAAATCGGCATCAGTCTTTTCTTTTAATTTTGGCATATAAATTTGTAATGGTCGACGAGGTAATTAAAAAAAAACGCGATGTTAAGGTGGCCATATCACACCGGAGACGTACCAGATTTTGTCGTTGCTAGCATGCTCGCTTATGCCGGGCTGTGGCTCGCCGGACGGGCTGGTTCTTGCCTATCTGGCCGTCTCTCCTACCTCATTACAATAAAAAAATTCCATGCCAGTCTTGCGATGACAAAAAACAAAATTATTGATGAGGCCCGAAGTACTCGTCATCCCTGGTAGCACCACACATCACTCGATTCTTCGGCTGGTGTTCTGCCGGAAATTTTGCCCACCCACAGAGACTCTGAGGTCTCTCCATGGCATCCTCATTCCATTTATGGATGCCCCAAACCTATCCTGCAAACCTTTGCCGTCCCTACTTACCGCTCAAAAATATTAAAATTAACGCACCATTTTTAAATGAAAAGATTTATGGAATTCATTTGAACATTATAAATTAAATTTAAATTTTATTAAAAAAAAAGTTTTATAATATATGGTATGAGAAAAAAAAAGAAAGAAATTTTAAATAAAAAAAGGAATTAACTAACGTTAGTATATATAAAACTTAAATCTAATGACTATAATAATAATAATAAACTAAATTATAAATATAATAAAAAAGTGTTATTAAACAATTTAATATTTAATATATATATTTTTTTTTTCAGGACTTGCCACGGGGTGAATCCTGCCGTCTCTGGAAGGATATTGTTTTTGTTGGATGTAGCTCGCTGGTGCTGGTGTTGATGATGATGTTTTTATTATATATTTTTTTCTTTATGTATCTTTATTTTAGCTTTAGTTTTTAAGTATTTTAAGTATTTTAGCTTTAGACTTTTGCCCGTATTCATAAAAAATAAAATTGGTTTATAGAGTGCGTATTTGACATATTTCTATGGAGTAATTGTCAAAAAAGCAATTAATAAAACTGTTTTATTTTTTATGAATACGGGCATTTATTTTAAACTTTTAGTTTTTATTAACGTATTTTAGCTTTAGTTTTTATTTTAAGTATTTTAGCATTTAGATTTTATTTTAGGATTTTAGCTTTAGTTCTTTTTATTCAAGTATTTTAGTTTTTAAGGTTTTCTTTTCGAAGTTTAGTTTTTATCTTAGTATTTTAACTTTATTTTTTTTTTTTAAATTTTAACTTTTAGTTTTTTTTTTTCTTTTAGCTTTTAGTTTTAGCTTTTAGTTTTTATTCAAGTCTTTCAGTTTTTAGTGTTTTCTTTTCGAAGTTTAGTTTTTAGTTTTTATCTTAGGTATTTTTGCTTTAGACTTTGTTTTAAAATTTTAACTTTTAGTTTTTATTAAAGTATTTTAGTTTTAGATTTCATTTTAAACTTTTAACTTTTAGTTTTTATTCTTTAGAGTTTTAGCCTTTAGATTTTGTTTTAATTTTTATTTTAATGTTCTAGCTTTAGTTTTTTTCTTTTAGGATTTTAGCTTGCAGTTTCTATATTAGCATTTTAGCTTTAGTTCTTATTTTAAAATTTTAACTTTTAGTTTTTATTAAAGTATTTTAGCTTGTAGTTTTTATATTAGTATTTTAGCTTTAGATATTAGTTTTTATTTTAAGTATTTTAGCTTTCAAAATTTTCCGTTTAGAGTTTTAGCTTTTATTTTAGTTTTAAAATTTTAACTTTTAGTTTTTTTTCTTTTAGCTTTTAGTTTTTCTTTTAGAGTTTTAGTTTTAAGTTTTTATTCAAAAATATTAACTTTTATTTTAAAATTCTTTTTCCTTATTTTTGGCTTTCAATCTTTTATTTATTACTAATTTTCACATATCTTTTTGTATCCACACAAAATAAAAATAAATATTTTTCTTTAAAACAAATTTTTCAAAATTTAACACTTTCTTTCATTTTTTTTCTTTAAACAAAAAACAAAACACCGGCCATTTCTCCACCGTCCGATAATATCTTTTCTTTTCTCAAAAAAACACAACAGCAAAAAAAAACGATCCCGTTCCTAACTTTTACCCTTTTATAAATTTTTTTCAAATTCGAACAAAACCACTAGCTTAACCTTTGTTTTCCAAATTTTTCCCCCCTACCCGCCAATTTGCTATTTACCAAAAATAAACAAAACATATACTCTCATCTGTCCATGTATTTGTCTTTCCCGTATATGTTTTATTGTTTTTGTCTGCCCACTCACACAGCTGTAGCAGTGGAGTTGCCATCCTTACAAGGTTTAACCCCCGAACGTGCACGTTACAAACCCAACCACTCCTGATGTCCATCAGTGGACCCAGGATGGGAGGGAGAACAATTTTTTCCAAAAAGTCAGAATTTATGAAATATTGGGCATTTCGGCGATTTTCAGGGTTACCCGTAAAATATACCGGTCTGACAACTCCACTGACAATGTTAATTGTACACAGTCCCGTGTGATTTTCACTGTTGTTAATGAACAGCTGCGTGAATGGGAAAACAACAAGAACAAATTATTTTACTATCGGTAATGGCGTCAGGCGCTGAGAAAAATTGGAAAAGAAAGGTAAGTAGCTTTTTGAATTATAATTATTAAATCCATAAAAAATAGGGTTACTAATACGTTAATTAAAACTTAACAAACCTAACTTTATTTTCATCCATTTATTTTTGGATTCCGTTATATGATGAGGCCAAAATAAAAGGATCAAAACAAGGTGAGGTTTTTTCTTTTTCAGATGTTGGTGTTGGCGAGTCTATATAAAAGTAAGTAACCTTCCAATGATGTTTGTTTCACAAAGGCAATTATTAATCACATTTCTTTTCTCTTTCAGATGTTGACAACGAAACATGACGGCTGTTGGAGAAATTGCAGGATTTTAAGGTAAGTGATTTATCAATTCATTTAAAATTGGTGTGTAAAATTATGTTCATGTAGTGAAAAAGTGTGAAGTGAAAAAATTTAAACAAGTATGAATGAATAAAATAAATACTATAGGTAAATTACTGATTTAGATTAAAATAAAATTGATTAACTTAGATGTAGTGAAAATAAATATTAAATAAATGATAAAATATATAGATAAATAATAAGTTGTGAAAGTAAAAATAAAAATTCAAAAGCCATTTAATTCATGCAACTAATCACCCTAGATAAATAGTTTTATATAATATAATTTAATATATAATAATACTAAATGTGAGGTGAAGTTAAAATAATTTATGGGCAAAAAAGAAATAATAATAAAATAAAATAACTTAGAATTAATAACTAAAACAAAATCTCTACTATCATTATGATACAACCAAAAAATTTTAAACTAAGAATTACTGTTTAGGTTTAAATTTTGAATTAAATAAAAATTGTAAATCTAGACTAATCAAAATAACTAAAATGCAATTCACCCAGACTCATAATAGTAAATCAAAGTCATAATTAAATAATAAGAATAATATTTGGAATGATTTATGTTGTTAAAATTATAAAAATTCCTAAATATTAAATTTAATAACTAATAATTTCTAATGCTCTGCTACTAATATATATAAAACTAAAATTGTATTTATTTATGATTAAATTAACTAATTATCATTAAGTTTTAGATTCTGTAATACATATGTATATATCTATTCTAATCATATTTATCTTCTTTATTTCAGGCGTTCGAGTGTTTGATTAAAACCTCATATTGTAGACTGGTAAAATGCAGGTGGTCAACGCTAAACTATCGGGTGAGTGATATCAAAATCAAATATATAATATTTCTAGAGGCATATAAGAAAATTAGGCTAATTTTCAGAGAATAAGTTAGTCATAAGGCAATTTTCCGATTTCAATGCAAGAAGTAAATATAGGGTATATCCGCTACTAAAAAAAGGTGAACAGTCGTGTTTAGGTTATAAAGTAGAGATAGGGTTCGCTTGAAATGCCGGTTCGTTTATTCCCGCAAATCAAATGCGCCGCGACTTGCTCGAACTTTCTGTAAGATCGGGCTAAGCTAAATATTACTCAACTAGATGACTAACAGCTCCAAGCTCTCAATGGCACAGTTCCCCAGAGCGCTATAAAGTTGCTGCATTATTAGTGGGGTAATGATTACAACATGTAATCTGCTTAGAACGTTAGCTACCTAGTTCAGCAAAACACTAGTTGTCGCATTAAATGGGCTCCACTGAAAGCTATCATGAAAGGCTGATCCCACGGTCGTCGTCCCAAACTGCCCACGGTTAGAAGAAATCTCTGCAAGACAAATTATGAGATTCAAATAAAAAGATATAAAAAGAGAAGACAATAAACTTACTGGTCTATCCACGTGATGGGGGGGTTTGAGATGTTGAGACTAGAACCACCAAGGTTGAACTCGTTTCAAATCCTTGGCGTGAAAAACCCCCAACGATCTCCCTTGCAGGTCCTCCACCTCATATAGACTCTTGCCGACAGGACGCAATATCCTGCATTTTATGAATTTTCGTGCGAGTTTCGCGTTAAAATTATTCTTTAGGTCACTCTGTTGGAAGTTGCGACGGTAAACTTCTTGACCAGGTATGAATTTTACTTGTCGGCAGCGGGTGTTGTATGTCTTTACATTGCGCAAATAAGCCCTGTGTAAATTTTCGCGTATTTGACGCCGTAAGAGATCTTGCGTCACTTCCTTAGGAATGATATTTAACTCGGGGTCATCCAGGCACCTAAGTTTTCTAGCGAGCTTATAGATACTACCGTGTCCGATCATGTTCACCCCAAATAGTGCAAAATACGGAGTGACACCGATTGATGTTTGTGTGGATGAGCGTAATGAAAATTCTATTTCCGATAAATATTTATCCCACTCTGTATGATCTTCCTGTAGATTTGCCCTAATCGCAGCTAATATAGATTGATTAACCCGCTCTGATGCATTAGCCTGTGGAGAATGTACCGCGGTTCTCACGTGTTCTACACCAAAGTTGGCCAACAGGGTGTTGAATTCCTGACTAATGAACTGTTTACCGTTGTCGGACACAATGGTCTCTGGTGTACCAAATTTGTAGAACACTTCGGCCATCAAAAATTTCACCACGTTACGGGTACTAGCCTTCGGCATTGCCTTCAACAAAACGAACTTCGTGAGGTGGTCAAGTACTATAAATATATCCCTTTCAGACCTGCCATTAAATTAATGGGAATTTTTTACTGATTTTTGGAATATATGGTCTCCATATCGTACGAAAATATAATCAATGTTTAGATTTTACCATTTTTATATCCTTCAAGGATTTTCAGGACACACACACAATTGATTCACTCGTTATCGTTTTTAACTGAAACGCATATTTATTGCATTAAATGACTTCAAATGGTTTGAAACATTAAAATTTATAATTTTTTTAGTTAAAATATGCCCCAATTCTTTATTTATTAGCCATTAGTACTTTTGTAGTTGTAAACACAAATTGTTCCTTCCGCTCATTTTGATAAAACTGAAAGCTGACGCAAGATTTTCGAAATTATTTAAATAATGGTAAATCGAATGGCAGAATAGTGTGAGAAACAAATATAAAGGACAATCAGAGCAATCGATGCATGTCAGTTTTTTTGATGTTGATCAAATATAAACGAAAGTAGTGAGATCTAAACCTACCCGCACAATTGATGCATCACGGTCTGAAAGGGATATAGCAATTGCCTCTCTTCGAGCGTGGATATGGGCCTCGAAAGTCAACAAAAATTCGCTGAAAAGGACGCTCACTAAAAGTTTCAGCCCCCATCGGTGGTCGTAGTGTAACATTTGTCGGTTTAGACTCTCTGCATATCTGGCAATTCAACACGAAATCCCGAACATGGGCGTTCTGATTCGGCCAGTAAAAATACTCCCTAATTCTGCGCAGAGTCTTACCAACGTCTCCGTGCGATGCTTGCGGTGAATTGTGTGACTTTTCGATGATGGATTTGGTCAATTCATGAGGCACCCACAGTTTCCACGCGAAGTCCTCATTCAAGACCACTCCATCATAGGGTCTTACTCTCTTATAGACGAATCCTTCAACTACTTTTAAGTCGGGTAACTGCTCGGAATTTTGCTCTATAGTAGAGATAAGTTCCAAGTAGTCATCCGACCTAAACGCGGCTGAGTTAAGATCGACCAGTCCTTCCACATCTGCCGAGACTTCATCCATATTGTATCTTGATAATGTATCGGGTACCACATTTTGCTTCCCCTTTCTATGATCTATGGTGAAGTCATATGACTGGAGATGTAGACTCCACCGAGCTAACCTACCACTGAGGTCTTTATGTGACATAAGCCACCTAAGACTACTGTGGTCCGTGATCACGGTAAAGGGCATAAGTTCTACGTATGGCCTAAACTTCTTAATCGCAAAGACAACAGCCAGGCATTCACGTTCGGTCACGGAATAATTCCTTTGTGCCGGCGTCAGTTTGTGCGAACAGTAGGCAATAGGGTGCTCTTCTCCAGAATCGTCTTTCTGAAAAAGAACAGCCCCAATGCCTACATCTGACGCGTCACATTGGACGTAAAAATGCCGGCTGAAGTCTGGGTGATTAAGAAGCGGGCTTGAAGTTAGAGCTCTCTTGAGGCGATCAAACGCATCTTTGGCTTTATCCGAAAACTTGAATTGTTTACCCTTCTTTAGCGTGTCAAAGATTGGGGCTGCAATGGTGGCGTAGTCTGGTATAAATTTCCTATACCAGCCTGTGGCCCCCATGAAGCTCCGCACTTGCTTAGCTGTTTTAGGGTAAGCAAAGCGAGTAATCGTATCCACCTTAGCCGGATCCGGTTTCAGTTGTCCACCTCCAATTATGTACCCAAGATAGCGCAACTCTGAAACAGAATTTGGATTTGGCCACATTAATGCTCAATCCTGCTACTTTTAATCTACTAGATACAAGTGATAACAACTCCAGGTGTGTAGCAAAATCTGGAGAAACTATCAAAAGATCATCCAAGTAGACAAAAACTCTATCACGAAGCGCCACGGGGATCACTTTATCCATCAACCGACATAACCGTTGGGCTGCGTTACACAACCCAAAGGGCATGACGGTAAATTGATAAAGTGGTCTTCCTGGTACCGTGAATGCAGTTTTCCGCCTACTAGAAGGGTCTAGTGGGATCTGCCAAAATGCATCTTTGAGATCGACACTACTAATGTAAAAGGTATCTCCCAAGCGGCTGAGCAAACCCTCAATGGTGGGCAGAGGATAGGCATTCTTGACGGTCAGCGCATTGAGCTTTCGAGCGTCCAAACACAACCTGTTCTTTTGGCCCTTACGAACCAAAGTAACAGGATGGTTCCATGGACTCTCGCTGAGCTCAATGACACCGAGGTCAAGCATCCTATCAAGCTCTGCGTACATTAGTTTTTGTACCGCTGGGGAGACAGGGTAGTGACGATCCTTAACTGGAGTTGCATCACCTGTATCTATGGTATGTGTCTCCAAATGTGTTTTACCAAGTCCGATTTTTGTATAGCAGGGGAACGTCAATATGACCGAATCCAATTTCTGCTGCTGTTCAGCGTTCAATTTATGGGTTGCGACATCAAGGGCCTTGTCGGTCTCCTCCCCGAGAGAAGTACTGTCGGTCGCGAGACTATCTAGGTGGACAAACATCTTGAAAGCCTTCATAAAATCAATCCCCAAGAAAAGCTCGCGGCTCAAACTAGGCACTAGGTAGAACGTTATGTCCTGCGTTGCGCGACCAAATGTTACACTCGCTCGCACGCGACCTACTATAGCGTGCGGTGTACCATCGGCGGTTTTAACGAGGGTCCTGAAATTGTGTATTTGAAGGCCGGCCTTCGAAACGAACTCTAGACAACCGCGGCCCAAGCAAGTTACCGTCGCGCCACTATCTAGCAGACCCTCTATCTCCTGACCATTTATATTTATTCGCGTATATAGACGGGCGTCGCGACCCTCAAATAATGCTGCCTCCGAAATCTCATTCCTAACTCTCTTTCTAACCTTATACCGTTCTCGCGCCTTTATCCGGTTCGATACCTCACCAAATATTTTCAGTTTAGCCTCCCTATATTCTCGGAGCCGTTGATGCAGGGGTTTAAGGACACGATCCTTCGGCTCCACAGGAGTGATGGGCTTCCTGTTAGGGTTGTGCAAAATCCTAATTTTTACAGGTTCGGTCCCCAAATTAACAACCTCCGGGCTTACGTTTGTGTCGAACGTGTCTGCCCGGGAGGAGACTTGTTCTTGGCCAGGTTTCCCTGGCAATTAGGGCATTTTGGCGTCACCACGCCATCTCTCCCGCATTTAAAACAAAAAATACGCCTTGTTGTAGAGGGACAGTCAACAAAGCTGTGCCCTATTTCCCTACAATTCCAGCAGGTATATCTGTTGCCGCTTGCTAGAGCCTCTATCTCATGGCCAACGCCCGGGGCTACGACATCCTCATATGCAACCTCATTTACCCTCTGTGGTGGAAGATAGCGTTGCTGCGGCTGGTACCGCTGAGTCGCCAAAAGGCCCTCTGCCCGCTTGGCCTCCCTACAAAAATCATTCAAGCCATCAAACCGGAGCGAAAAGAGGAGATGCGACAGTGAAGGTCTTAAATTGGACCGCATAATCTCCACCAGGTCGCTCTCCGAATATGGGGACCTCATCTGGTTGCGGAGCTTGATAACCGCATTATAAAAATCTTCGAACGATTCCTGGCTCATCTGGCGGCGGTCCATTATCTTCCGCTGGATCTGAAATTCACTTTCATACCTCCTATATTGGTTCAAAAATGCGGTTTCCAAATCCTGCCAGGTGTCTAGACGGGTCAGCTTTCGCATATTCCAGAACCAATCGAGAGCCTGGCCTTCTAAAAGTAAATGGAAGCTGCGGAGGACATCGGTAAAGGAGCAACCATAATCCCGCCGAAGCGTGTCCAACCTAAAGATAAAATCTTCGGCGCTTATCGACCTAGACGAACCGTCAAATTTTATACCCCACTTCGACAAGTCCACCCTACTACTATAGGGCTGTTGGTGGTCAGATGGAAAATGAAAAGGGGAGGAAAAGTGTCCACCGCCTTGTGCATATTGAGGTTCCCTGACTGGCCTAAGATGTCGTGTATATGGGTCATTAAAACTTCCCTGCACCGGAGCCTGATTATAAAAATTTCCCACCTCTGCTGGCTGTAGAGGTTCTGGAGCGGGGGCATTATAATTCGAATTAATCGCCTGACCCTGCTGCTGGAATACCGTCCGAGCAATTTCCTGCAAAGATCTTTGAAACCCCTGCATTTGGCGAGAAAACTCGTCACGCAGAGTACCGATTACGTCAGCACTCGGTCCGGCAATTGGCTGTTGCGTCGACTCAATTGGTGTTAATTCTGGTCCTACTGACCAGGCAGTAATATTACTATATTCCGGGGTGGATATAGAAGCGTTAGATACACGTGAGCCACTTGCCAAAGTGCTGTCACGAGCCCTAGTCATCAACTGCTGTACAGCTGGTGCCACAACATTAGTAGCAGTGGTCGCTACAGGCATACTGGCGCTCGAGGTTACCGGCACTGGAGCTGCAGCCCTATTAGCCGGCATAGGTGATGTCGCCGGTAAATTATCCATACTCATTATGGTACTCTCGTTTATGCCCAAAACCACTAATCTATTTCTCTCCGACCGGGTCAAAACCATGAATAAAATAAAGAAAACGAAATAGAGAAGGCAACAAAAAAAGAAACAGGAATACAAACAAAAGAGGTATCAAAGCTAAACTAAGGGAATTCAAAAAAAAAAAAAGAAAAAATATCTAAAACTCTAAAATAATAAAAAAAATAATGAAGTAGTGGAAAAAATGATGAAGAGGAAAAAGATTTATATTATCCCAAACAAATTATATAAAAAAAATTATTAAATCACCAGTCTTGATTTGAAACAAAAAAAAAAAAAAATAACGACAATAAACTATAAATCAAGATTTAAAATGGTATAGAATGGGAAGGTAAATCAAAAAAAATCTAATATGAATAGTATGAAATAAATAAAAGAAATAAATAAAAACTATTAATAAAAACAACTCGAATCAAATAGCTAATAAAAAAAGTATATATAAAAAAAGATGTAGAAGCAAAAAAAAAAAAAAAAATAAAGGTATTATAATAAAAAGTAATAAAAAAAAATTAAAAAAAATTCGATTAATAAAAATTTAAAAAGGGAAAAGAAAAAAAATGATAATAAAAAGTAAGAAATTTAAAAAGTCATAATTAAAAAAAAATAAATAATAATGCAGATATAATAGAAAAAAAATTTTAATATTAAAAATAACTAAAAAAAAATTTTAAAGAAATAAACAAAATAAAAATAAAAACTATAAATCAAACTTTCACTTACAGCTTTTATTTTCTTTTTTCTCCTGCACCTCCCAGGCACAACCACAAGAAAAAAGGACACACTGAATACAAATTTTATATCTGAGCGGTGTTTTCAGGCCGGCTGGCTTGCAGGTAAGTTATTTTGTAATCCAATGATGTATGTGCTATTAATTCTTGCGTATGCTTCCAGAAATGACCATCGTCCATGACCTAGATGAAACGCTGAGGGTTCGCAGTGGATCACTCCTCAGCCCGATGCCAGGCATCTCTATCCTTTGTCCAACACTTGAGCAGTAAAAATTTCGATAACACAGGACTGAACAATTTTAAGCCTCAAGTGTGTTCAAAGGATAGAGACTAATGGATTGACAAATCTGCATGGTTATGCAGCCAACACCACCCGTCGCAACGCTATTTAGACTCTAATTGTCTCTTAAATCGGGACTTACGTTGGTGTTAGCTGTAATACCATTCAAATTTAAAAAATCCATCGCCCTTATCTTGTGATGACACCTCAACAAGCAGCTATTATGATAAATAAATCGTTATATAAAAAAAAAATTAAATTATTCATAAGCCTGCTTGCTGAGATTTCATCACTCGATACCTCTCTTGTCCGATACGTCGCAACGCGTCTAGGACTCTCAATTAAAACCAGACGGAACTTACGTATCGAACAAGAGACTCTGCATCCAATTTGCTTCATCTTTGGCCATGAAACATACTTCGGGCCCCACGTTGGGCGCCATTTTTGTAATGGTCGGCGAGGTATTTAAAAAAAAACCTGTTGATAAAGTGGCCATATCACGCCTACCTCGCCGACCATTACATAGAAAACCTTTTTGTACCCGTGGCGTTTATTAGCGCCGGTACACTACACGTTAGGCAGGGACAATATTGCTATAAACACAACAAAGGCTACCGACCATCGACTACAATCTGTCAAAAATAGAATACATGTGTGCATATGAGAATAATTATTTTAACGGCTACACGACTACCGAACACACGACTACTTTTGTAGCCCGTAGCCAACTTAGGCTAATTTCTATTTTTCTTGGCGACAATAAACAGTTTAGTGTTGCCAATACAATAAGATGCATGAAAAAGGTGTTTAAAAAACGCAATATATGAAATATATGCATTAAAAATGCGAAAAAAATTTAAGTTGCACCACTGAAAATAAATAATCATTTGTTTACATTTTTTGTTTAGTTTTCATTTACTTATTTCATTTATTTACATCAGTTTTTATTTCATTTTTAATTTATTATTTAATTGCCTTTTTAGTTCCTTAAATTTTTATAAGTTTTCTTCAGACATTTGTTGTTTTTTATTTCCTCACAATTTCACTTACAAAAAATAAGTTTGTTATATTTTGTTTAGGTTATGTTCAACGTGTCAAAACAGATGTTTTTTTTGTAGCTGTAGTCGTTATTATAATTAAGTAGCTGGCTACTTGGCTACTTTTGTAGCCAGCGATTTTTGTAGTCGTGTGTTCGGTGTTCGATAGCCTTAGTTGTGTTTATAGCATATATCTAAATATATTTTTACTTTTACCCATAACACACTACAGTAGTTATTTTGGCAGCACCAATATACAGATATATGTGCGTGTGTGTTTTTGTTTTTTTTTACTGGTAACAGCACAAGACAAAATTACGTGTTTGTTGTTACTTTTTTTTACTCTAAAATGTTACCATAATACGCGTTTTTCTTTTATTTTAGCTGTAATCTTTGGCGCTTTTTTACTTAATTTATTTTTCGTAACAATATCTATATACCGTTAAAAAAATTTTTTTAATAAGGACTGGGAATGTTCTTGACTAAAAGAGGGATTAGTTACGTAATTACTCTGGAGACTCTAAATAACATACTTTAGAGTTTATTATTTTTTATATTTTCATTCTTTTAACATTATTTTGATCAATTTTCCTTTTTCATATTTAGTTTGAAATATTTGATAAAATTGATTTTGGTATTCAGTTGTAAAACAACCTTTGAACAATAAATATATATTTTTCTATAAAAAGCAATTTGTTCTTCAATTTTATAATTCACGAGAGAGGTCTCTGTTACTAAACTGCCTACTGAGACCGTAGCACCTGTTGGCCATTCTTGCTGGTAATGACGGTGCCAAGGTTGATGGACTCTTTGACCACATCGAATGTATAGTTGGCAGCTGTCACCTGGGAGCCGATACGTTCAACATCCCTACTCGTAGACAACATGTACTTGGTCTTGCTCTCATTTACCGCCAGATGCATTTTTGCAGACTCCCTTTTAATAGCATTAAAAGCTGTAGTGAAATCTCTTTTGGTATGCCCAATGATGTCTATGCATATGCAAGGAGCTGGACACCGTTTGCCCTCCGCTAAACTCTTCATGACGAAATTGAAGAGGTCGCAGGATAAGAGTTTGTCCTGCTTGAAACCTCGCATAGTATTAAAAGGCTCGGAGAGCTTGACGGAGCTTCAGGAATTGCTTAACGTTATTCTGCACAGTCTTATCAGCTTTGCAGGAATACCGAGCTCAGACATTGCGGCATATAAGCGATCTCTTATCGGGCTATCGACCGCTGCCTTATAGTCGACAAAGAGGTGGTGCGTGTCGACTTAATTTTCATGGGTCATCTTCAGGAATTGACGCAGTGTGAATATATCGTATCACTTTTCGTATTTTTATTTTAATTCTACCCAAATAAATATTTTGGCGTTTTATTGTGAACTAATTTAAAAATTTTTTCAAATGTTCGCGCACAACCCTATACACTTTGTTACAAATCACAATAAATTGAAAAATTTCAAATATCTGTGATTTGTTGTCATACAGCCCCATTAACATGTAAAAAGACGTCGAACACAACAAATCATAGTCACAAATCACTAGTGTGTGTGGGCCCTTAAATCACAAAATAACAAAACGCATGTGATTTTTCCTATACAGTAATCCCTCGAACTGCGCGGTGGATACGTTCTGAAACAACAGCGCGCAATTCGAAATCGCGCACTGTGAACCCTATTTTGTATGAAATTAGGGGGATACGTTCTAAATCCTAAAAGTATCATGAAAATTTTAAATTTAAACCAAGTAGATAACTAAAAAAAGACTTTATTCAATATTAACATAAACATAAACAAAAAAATAATAAAAACTATAAAATAATTCATAAAAATTAAAAAAAAAAAAATCTTAAAATCTGTTCATTTTACATAGTATGTACATAATTAAAATGTAAATATGTAATTAAAAAAATCTTCAAATAAGTTAATTTTTATCTCTTTCGTAAAAAAAACTTGTTAATAGTGATTGCTTAATAGCAACAGGGGTGCGTAAGTTAAACTTGGTTTTTGCTGCTACACAAACAATCAAAATATGGGATAGTATGAGTGGGCACATCACTGATATATTTATGTACATATTTTGCACGAAATATATAATATGTACTAAAAAAAACCGCGCTGCTGCGAAACTTTTGTCGCGCAATGCGAAATTTTGGTGGTAAAAATAAAAACGCGCAAGTCCGAAACCGCATAGTTCAAGGGATTACTGTAGTTGTATTGTTGTAGACATGCAATGACCTGTATTAATGGGCCTTGGTTCCGGCTTTATCAGCATTTTTGAATCTTTCCCTCCATTTTGTAAGCTGGATGTTTACCTAACACCACCTGTAGTTTATTTCACCATGACATATACCATAAAATATTTTCAGCATTGTGAAATTGTAGATAATTCACCATGAATACTTCAAATATTTAAATACATACATAAGAGGCCATTACAACTCTATTTCAGGCTTACGGCCAAGCTTCTCACAGCACCCATGTTGTGTGTGTCAATTTTCATCCATGAGTTCTGGGACCAACAACAGATTTGAGAAGCTTGTTAATGGCAATCAGTTACTCTCAGAGCTTTTCCTAAAAGACTGCTAAGAGGTATATTTCTCATACAGTAGAATCTCACAAATTCGAACCGTCCAGAATTTGAACCTGCCATTTCACTGTATTGGATATCCCACAATTAGAACTACAGATTCTAATTTCTGGATATTTTGTACTTCGTTTTGTATTTTCACCACAAAAAATTTTTTGGGTCCGTTGATAACTGAAGTTCAAAGTGAATTGTTCATACTTGATACATACTGATTTTATGTTAAAAACCAATTCAATACCTAATAATTAAAAACTGTTTGAAAGTTTTTCTATGGTTTTAATATGTTCAATTATGTAATTAAACGTTAAAAAATAAAAATTGTTTTGTGTATTTACTGTACATATTTCTTAAAGATATCAGAGTCGGGGGCCTGAACCCGAAACTCTTCTGTAGTAAGCGAACACACCACTACTAGACTCTGGCCACTAGTGGATTTTTAAGTTACGATTTTAATCGTTGTTTTTTACTTCGTTCGCAATTTAGGTATTATTTTATGTAAAAAAAATTAATTTTTTGTTTCAGGGGGCTAATTCTGGCAGTCGTGATCGAAATTACATTCGAATAGAGAATAATTTCGACAACGAACAATTTTCTAATTCTGTTATTCGATACGATACGAATCGAATTTTTGTTTAGTGTTTTAAAACATGCAAAAAAAGTCATTTTACAATACTGACAAAAATTCAGCAAATAGTAAACAAAAAACATATGTATGTACATATATTAGGGTATTCAAACGATTAATCGTTAGTCGATTAATCGAAGAATTATGTTCAAATAATTGTTCGAACAATTAAAAATAGTCAAATTTCGAATAACGAATAACTCGAATAATTTCCTACGATTAATCGATTAATCCATATAAAAAAATACTTTATTTATAGAAATAATAAATGGTATTAAAAAACTTTCTAAGTGTTTTAAAATATTTAATAAATCTAATAAAAAACAAAAGAAATTGCAAACATATGTTGTGCTGCAAGAAAAGAAAAAGAAATTCGTCTTGTACATGTAAAGCAACGACGGTCGTCCTTATCTGCCATGATTGAAAATTTTCTTCGTATTTGTAAATACGTAAATTACGCTCTATCTGATTTTGGTTTGAGGACTTTTACAGGTATGGAAATTAAAGTTTTATCAAAATTGAATAAAGCCCTTAAACCACTTGATGTCGCTATTACGGAGCTCGGCAAGGATTCTGCTACATTGATAGATTTTGAAGGCATTATACAATTTGTTATTAATACAATGGAAAATGCAAACAATCCTTTTTTAAATTAGTTATTAGAAAGGCTTAAGATTCGAATAAATAAAAGACGTGTAAAACTACTTTGTACACCTATTTTATATCTAAATTCTAGTACATTTTCACTTTTTCAAAGTGTTGCACAAAATCTGAAACAAAAGATTTAGCAAACAAATTGTCTTTGAGAATGTTTTTAGAAAATACGGAACAAAATGTGTCAGATGATTATGTCAGATTGCAGAAGATTTAATTGAAATAAACGAAAATAATCGATTATCACAATTAAATGAAGCAATTAAAAGTGTACAAAATTTCAAAAAACCTAAAAGAGGCTGCAATGATTTAATGGATGATTTCTTATATTTAGAAAAAACCAAAAACAGAACCGAAAAATTATATATTCTTTTCCATGCACTTCTCTCAATTTCTCCAACATCTACAATCAGCGAGAGAGTCTTCTCAAAATCGAGTTTTATTAAAACTAAAGAAAACCATCGGTTGAGAGCTAAACTAAGTTACTAAATATAAATAACATTACAAGACTATTTTAATAGAAGTGCATAATTTTTTTAACTAATTTTTAACTCATAATATGAATTATTTTTAATTACTTATTTAATATTTTTATTGCATACGAAGTAGTAAATTATTACTTTTATATATTAAATCGTTATATATATAATCTCAAATATTAAAATTAATTAATGAATTATTTATGGTTTAGTTTTCCAGCAATATGTTTGTGCACTATAGTTAACTATAGTTAAGGAATTTTTAAGAAGTTATTACATTACAATGTTTTTGGTTATTATTATTTGTTTTTTTTTAATAAAATGTTTTAAAAATCCACAAAATTGGTATGTTATTTTATATAAAACAAAATGCGATTAATCGAACAATTTTGAAATTTTATTCGATTAATCGATCAAGAAAAAAACCCGAATAATTACTCACTCGATTAATCGACCAAAAAAAAAAGTCGAATAATTGAATACCCTAACATATATACTACATACATACACTAAGCCGCATAAATATGCGTACACTATATATATCGTTATTAATTATGAATTTTTGGTATTCAATAATAAATGTAGACAAATAAAATAAATTTTTATATATACTTCTATATGTAGAAATTATACTTAACATCATTTTTTTGCATTTGCAAAGCCAGAAAATAATTGGGAATTAAAAAACCATAATATGGCAATTTTAGCAGTATGCAAAAATATGCGTACACAAAACTCAACTCTACTTTATAACGGTGTTTTGTGTACAAATAAATATAAATTTGGCAAATTACCCTAATTTAGCTTATAAATAATATCAGCAAAGTATATTTTCACGTTTTTTTGTTCAAAATAAGTCACAATGGTAAAAGTTAAAGACATAAATACTGCGGAAAGAAAAATTATTGTACACCTATGGAAAAAAGGGAAAAGTTTACGTGAAATTGGGCAAATAGTTGAGAGAACTCACTCTTCTGTCCAGAGAGTAGTGGATAATTTTAAAAAGACTGGAGTTTTAGTATCCTAACCTCGTCCAGGTCGTTCGCCAAAACTTACTCACCGAGAAAAAAGAGTTATTGTTCACTCGGTAAAAGAAAATCCGCGATTAACCGCATCCAAAATTACTGAAAATTTGAACGTTCAATTTCAAAAGACTGTGTCATCTGATACTGTACGAAGAAATTTTAAAAAAGGCCAACTATCTAAGTTGTATAGCACGGAAGAAGCCTCTTGTATCCTTATGTAATAGACAAAAACGAATTGCCTTTGCAAAAGAGCATGTAAATAAGCCTTTAGAATTCTGGGACAAGGTCCCTTTTTCTGACGAGAGTAAATTTTGCCTTTTTGGGATAAAACGCCGTCAACTAGTTTGGAGAAAGCCATGTACTGCACTTAATCCCTAAAATTTAAAGCCAACAGTAAAACATGGTGGCGGTGGTGTGATGGTATGGGGCTGCATGAGCAGTAATGGAGTAGGTAATTTAGAATTTATTTCAAGTACAATGGACAACAAAGCTTATTTACAAATTCTAAAAACTAATCTGCAAGAAAGTGTAAAAAAATTGGGTATTGAGGAAGATTATATGTTCCAACAGGATAATGACCCAAAGCACACTGCTTATAATACAAGGCTTTGGTTATTATATAATGTTAAAAAGCAGTTAAAAACTCCACCGCAATCACCGGATTTAAATCCCATTGAACACCTGTGGGATTTAGTGGAACGACGCATTAGAAACCATATGATAACTTCGATGGAAATGCTCAAGTCCGTGTTGACCGAAGAATGGGACAACATTAGCGCTGACTACACTAAGAAATTAATCTCGTCAATGCCAAAACGATTAACTGAAGTTCTCAAGCAGCGGGGATACCCAACTTCTTATTAAAAATAACTTTTTGCTAATTTTAATGTATAAGTTTTGTTACTTTAATTTATGTACGCATACTTTTGCCTACCCAAGAAATTGCCTATTTTTATTTTTTAATCCCAGCTTTTCTTATGTTAAGTTTTAACAACAATTTTTACTTAGTAATAGTTAAGTAATATATACAAGAATTCCATAAAAATAAATTCATCTGAAAATCTCTTTATTAGAAATAAAATATTTGTATTTATTTTGAAATGATTTTGTTGTACGCATATTTATGCGGCCTAGTGTATGTAAAAAAATTAAAAAAGGAAAAAAAATTTAAATCAAATTAAAAAAAATAAAGCAAGTTTACAATGAATCCATCATGATTTTTCTACTCATCATCTTCCGATACTGATGAGAATTTAAATATGAATCTTGTTCGGCAAAAATGCGGAGTACCAGTGATCCCTTAAGTCTGCCAAGCAATGCGTAAATCTTGATATAAGCATTTTGAATATGTATTATGTATCTCCAAAGTTCCTCATTACGAGAATGTATATCAAACACCACAAGAAATAATAAATTAAACAGAGTATGACGCTGAAACCAACACAACAAATATTGGAAAAAAAATCCGCGAAAATAATAAAATAAGTTTATGTAGGAACTAAAAATTGATTTAAATTCGTATTGGTGGACTAGAAGCATTCAATTTTAACGCTATTTGTTCCCAAAGATGGTAAAGTCTTGCCTTTCCTTGCTAAGTATTCGGCAATATGTTCTTTGCCAAGTCCGTAAGTTATGCCATGAAATTTCCTAGAATTTCTTTATGCATAATTTATTTTTGACCTGAAATGTATTTTATAACTTGAAGAAATTAATATATTACTATTATTTTCCTTGACCTTTTTATTAATTTTATTATTAGTTAAATTATTTTTTTTTTGTTTGTTTTTTTTTGTTTTATAATTTTGTTATTGTTTTGTCACATACAAATATATATTCCTGATGATGCTACGCAAGGAAGTAGCGAAATATCGTAAAATAAATAATATTAATATTTATTCGACCTTAAGCTCAAATAATTTAACTAATAATAAAATTGAAGAAATTAAAAAAAAATTAACTTACATGTTTATTTTTTGTCTTTACTTATGTGTGTATATAGAAAAACGTTAATTCGAATGGCTTTTTGTTTGCGAGTAAAATCTCGCAAGACTGCATTCGAACAACATTCGTTATCGAATGGCATCATTAGAAATTTCGATACATGTTATTCGATAACGACTCATAGAATCCGAAAAGTAAAAAAACTCGTACATACGAGTTAGAATTCGATCGTAATCGACTGACAGAATTAGCCCCCAGGTAAAAACTAAAGTTTCTAAATTTAGTCTGAATGACTTTAGTTATTACAAATCTTCAGTGAAAAAGTAGACGGAATTGGATAGTGAGCAAGGCACCCTCAACACAAAGTATTAATTTTTGTACATCTTGAGAACGATTAAAGCTAAATTTCTAAATTCGGTGTAAATGACTTCACACTTATTAAACCATGAGTCAAACAGTGGGCGGAATTGGACAGGTGGCCATGGTAGCTCTCATACAAACAAAATATTGAGTTTTGTGTATCTTGAGAACAGTAATATAAAAAGTTTCTAATTTTGGTTCAAATATCGTCATAATAAGTCATAATATGGACTTAATTGGACGAGCATAAGCAAATGTTAAAAGTAATACAAAATGTTGCAATAATGTTTACCAATTTATTTTTTTAGTTTCTTTAGACTCAATTTTTTCTTTTCAATAACTTGTTTCACTGCCTCTAATTGTTTGTCTTTAATTTTTTTGATAAGAACGTCCTTTGATGTTTTTTTATTAGTTGTATTTTGTTTTGCTAATGCTTTTTTCTTAGCTTTTTCTGCTAAAAGTTTTGCAGTTTCAACAGCATCGTTATCAGCAAATATTTCATCATATTCAATGCCTTCGTATGCATTTTTAGGTAATGTAGCCTCATGATGCACCTTTTGTTCAATACGATTAACATAACGTTCTTTAGCAGCTTTTTTAAGCATTTGTCGCTGTTTTGCTGGACTGACGTAGTCAGGATTTTCCCAAAGAGTGTTACCAGTAAAGGAACCTTCAAACAATTTCACTGGATTCATAACAAAACGTGGACCGATTTCTGCTAAACCACCATCTTCCGACAGTATTTGAAAATTTCTAAACCAAATACGTTTGTCCAAATATGTGAAAGTATACACATGATCTACAAATGGCTGACTTTTTGGATGATGATTTGGCACACCGAATATTTGTGCAAGGATTTCCTTCAGCAATTTTAAATGAGGAACTTCATCAAATTTGGCATCAAATGAAAGCAAAGGTCTGGAACCTCTTAAACAATTTCCAGTCATTTTTAGTTCTGCCATAGTATGAATGTTTTCAATCAAAAATTTTACAGATGGACCATTTGGAATATTTGAAATCCACATATAAAGATCTCGTTTACGTCTTCCTTCGAAAAGTATACATTTGTTACAATGCTTCATTTCGCACATATCATTTACAACAGCCAAAGTTTTTGATCTTTCCATCTTTGACTCTGGTCTATGATGAGGCATTAGTGTTCTAATATCCTTCATTAGATGTCTATCACGATGACTAATACCTCTTGCTGCAAAAACTAGTACTCGTTGCTTGTTTATCCACTTTTCCTAAAAGTATGTGTACGGTGAAAGAATTATATAGTATATGGCATGATTAAAGTACTCTTACCCTTTTTGGTATTACTTCATCTGAGGATCTTTGAGGTGGTAAAGCTGGGTTTTCATCCATTGGAACAATTTCAAGTTGTTCTGTTTTCTTCTTTTTTTGGAATTTTTTCCCCATTTTTATATAATTAATAAACTTGTTAGTTAAATACAAAAGATATAAAACTTGCTTCACACGTGTTTTAATTTCAAAACAATGACCAGAAAACTTTAAGTATGGCAATTACAACTGAGGCTTCTTCTTATTACTTGGATATAAAAATGTGATACAAAATGATTACATTAAACTACACAGAAAGAAAAACAGATTTGTTATTTTAATCTTTTCAATAGAAGCTATCAGAACGCAACTAAGCCAAAAAAAAATAGAAAAATTAATGAAGATTCACTACACAAGCCATTGATTTAGTTTGCGTTATATACACCAAATTTTAATAAATATAAAAAGTAGAAATTGTGTTGATATATATTTTATATGTATTTGAAATATGTTAATATTTTTACCCATGCGGTCACATGTTTAACTTTGCTTTCTATTTTTTCTCACATATTATTGTCAAAACTGACTATAATCACAGTGTAGAAAGTGATAAAACTCCCACCAATAATAACAAAAAAAGCAGAAAAATTTTGTAAAACTTAAAACGAAAATGAAAAAAAAAGTTAAAATAAGGAATTTTTTATAAAACAAGTTAAGGTGGAAGTACATAACAAACGTTCTGAGCGCCTTGCGCTGCAAGCTTATGTCAAAAAAGTTGAAATAGTGTATTTTCATAAAGCAAGTTACAAGCAAAGTATGCAACACTGCTAACGCGAGAAAGTTGACCAACTTTTACAAGCGTTGACAGATGGATGAATGAAAATAAAAGAAATCACTAATACATATAAAAAAGTGTTTACGTTTTTATGTAGAAAAAAGAAGACTGTTTGAAAAATATAAAAGAATTAGTTGTGGTTTTATGATTGGCTTGTTTTTTTTTTTATTTATTTATTTTTATTTATTATTATTATTAGTATTCAAAATACTTTAAATATACTATTGAAATACAATATAAATATATCACAAATTATTATTAAATAGAACAAAGTTAATACATTTTCTCCTAAAAATATTTTCATTTAACTCATTTTTAATGTTTCTCGGTAATAAATTAAACAATTGTAGACCCTTGTAAAACAGCGTTTTCTGCATTTGTGTTGACATCACTCTTTGGATTCGGAAGTCATCTGCATTTCTCAGACTGTAAGGTTGGCTGTCTCCTACGTATCTTATCTGTTCACAAAGATATTTCGGCGCGTCATCATATTTTAATTTTCTGATAAACCTTAGAGTATTGAATTGAAGTCTTTGTTTCACGTTCATCCATTTTAGATTCAGTAGCATCGTATTTATATGGGTATACCGGTTGCATTTTAATATTACTCTCATAGCCTTGTTTTGTAGTTTTTGCATCCTTGTCATTTGAATTGTGTTACTGCATGTGTACAAAATAGTTGATCCATATTCGAAATGAGGTTTTATTAGTGTGTTATATACAGTTTTTGCTGTGGATTTTGATATGTTGTTTCTTATTCTTTTAAGAAAACCAATTTTCTTGCCAATTTTTTTGCATATGTACTCTATATGTTCGTTGAAATTTAATTTTCTATCAATAATAAACCCAAGATATTTTATATATTCTACCTTTTCTATTACTGAGTCATTTATTTTAAAAACTTCATCTGAGTTTATGTTTATCTCCATTATTTTTGTTTTGTTTTCATTAAGTTTAAGCTTATTCATTTTAAGCCATTTCTCTATTTTCTGTGTATCAACTTTTATGTTGTCTCGACATTCTTCCTCGTGATCTGTAATTGTGTATATGAGCGTGTCATCAGCGTACAATACAATTTTACATCTTTCTAATATACTTGGCATGTCGTTTATATATATTACAAATAATAAGGCGCCTAATATGGAACCCTGTGGTACTCCGAAGTCATTTATGATTTCATCAGATACTATATTATTTATTTTTGTTGTTTGTTTTCTGTTTTCGAGATAAGATTTGAACCATTCGAGCTCAGTACCTCTAATTCCATACATATATAATTTTCTTAACATTATCTCTCTATCTATAGTCTCGAAAGCTCTTCTAAAATCTAAAAATATTGCCATCAACTTTTTGTCTCTTCCTATGGCTTTCCATGTGCTAATTACGTAGTTTACAGTAGTCTCACATGAATGTTTTCTACGAAAACCTGATTGATATTTTGATAGTATATCCTGATTTTCTATATATTTTTCAAGTTGCTCTTTTACTACCTTTTCAAGTATTTTCTCACATGTTTTAAGTGTGTTTATGGGTCTAAATTCTTCACATTTTTTTGTTTTGTTAACCTTTTCAATAGGGGTTATCATTGATTTTTTCCAATTGTCAGGAAAAATACCTGTATCTAAAGATGTATTTATTATTTTCAGTAGAACATTACCTATAACACTCCAATTATCAATGACGATTTTATTAGATATTCCCTCATGATCAGTTTTGTTTTTCATTATCTTTACAATGCTCTCTAGTTCTAGGATGTTTATCTTTCGGAATCTGAATAACTCATTTACATTATATGTTATTTGATTAAAATATTGCACCTTTTCAATTGTTTCTCTTATATTGCTTACGCTATTTATAAAATATGTGTTAAACTTATTTACTATATTACAGTTATCGTTATATTCTATTTGATCAAATATCACAGACTTAGTTAAATTTTGCCTCTTGTTTAAAACCAGGTTTTTAAGTCGTATCCACATTTGCTTTTGATCCACTGCGTTGTTAATTTTATTATTTATATAGTTTCTTTTACTATTTTCAATTTGTACTTTATACCGATTTCGTATTATTTTATATTCTGTCCAAGATCGACTTGTATTCTCAATTTTGGCTTGTAAATATTTTGATATTTTTTCTCTTTTTATTGATTGCAATTCAGTGTTGTACCATCTATTAACATTGGAATTTAATCGCAATTGTTTTCTAAATGTTAGTCTTTTTATTATATTGTTCAAACAGCTATCAAAAAGTTCCACATTTTGATTAAGGTTTTTATTCTCTTCGTACTTCATAATATTATTTAACATTGCATTAAATATATGTTTGTCGTATTTAACAACCTCATAAGTTTTGGTTTCACATTGTATGCTTGTATCCATTTTCGAAAACGAAATGTTAATAATTTCATGATCAGAAATTTTATCATCTTTACTGTTTGCAGATGTTATATTATAATTATTCGTTATCACGTAGTCGATTATTGTGCTTGAATTCATTGTTACTCTTGTGCTTTCGTTTACTATTTGTCTAAGGCCGTTGTCATTTAGAGTACTTTTAATTCTGTTCTTATATATAGAGTTTCTATTCCAGTCCATATTAAAATCTCCCGTAATTAAAATATCACAGTTAATATCACAGATTTCTTCAATTATTTCTTCAAATATATCACAGAAAACAGCCTCGCTATGACTGGGTGATCTATATATTACACCAATTAAGATATTATGATTTTCATGTACAGCCTTGCAGATTAAAATCCAGTACTTCATATCATCCACTTTTTCAATAATCTTATTCACTGTCCAGTGGTTTTTAAAATATAGTATAACTCCACCTGTTCTTGATGATGATGATAATAATGCAATGTTATCATATCCTTGTAAAATAATTTCTTGGTCCTCTATATTTTTAGTCAGATGCGTCTCAGATAATGCTAAAAAGTCGGGATTTTCTCTGGCAGCAACAATTTCAACTTGGTTGTAGTTATTTACTAGACCTTGAACATTTGTATATATAGCTCTTATTTCTTTTGTTTGCTAAACTCTTAATCCGAGGTTTCTCATTTTATTTTTTAGTTTGTTTTGAAAAACAGGACATTCTTTATCATTCGTATAATGATTTTCATCCAAACTCAAGTTTAGTCTGTTGTTTACTTTTGAACAATTAATGCACTTCATAATCTTCTCCTGTTTTTCACAATTAATTGTTTTATGCTGGCCATGACATTTAAGGCATATTTCCTGGTTCCTACATTCTCTAGCTATATGATTATATCCTCTGCATTTCATACATTGAAGTATTTCAGTTCCATCGCACACTCTACACCTTTCCCATCCAATATTTACTTTCTTTTCTTCCATAAGTTTTCCGTATGCTTCATTGTCGACACGCAATTTTACATTGTATATTTTTCTATTTCCTCTTTCTACTTCATATTTTCCTATATATTTAATATTGGAACTAGCAAGTATCGGATTTTGTTTTTTTAATTTATCAATTATATCCTTTTCATTATAGTCAAAGGACATGCCAATAATTTTTATATTTAACCCAGATGAATTTGGTATTTTTACTTCATATAGTTCTGATATTTTATCTTGAATTGCATTCTTTATTTTTTCTCGTTCTTCTGAGTTATCACTTTGAATAACAATTGCTCCACCACTTCTACTTTCAACATTGGTTATCTTTAAATTGTCTGGATTAATTTTATTTAGCTCCTCTTTTGTTTTTTCAACTGGTTGCTTTTCCTTTGGTTTTACTATTAGGGGTAGTTGTTTATTTATACTTGGCAACCTTTTACTTCTAACTGCATCTGCATATGTTGTTTTTGTGTTTTTTTTTATATGACTCATTTATTACTTTTTTAATTTCTTTGCACATATTTTCATTTTTTTCTTCTATTGTTTGGCAAAAGGTTTTGTTGTTGTTCTCATATTCTTTAATATTTCCATACAATTTTTTAACTTCTTCAACGTTTTTTTCACAAGATTTTTGAAATTTAATCATTTTATTTATTCTTTCCTCATATCTTTTTTCTATGGCTTCTAATAATTGTTTAATTTCATTTTCATTTTCTTTAAGTGAAGCTTTAAATTCATGTTTATATTCTACCAAATATTGTTTGTTCCTATGCACTTCATCTTGTACCTCTTTCAATACCAAATCAATATTTTGTATATATTGCATGCAGTCGTCACACATGAACCTGATAAAGTTATTTTCATCCATCATTTTTGTGGAGTACTGGTCAATTCCCGCGCATTTCTTTGATAGATGATACACTTTATCACATACCCCGCTGCACCTTATTCCACTTTCACCTCTTATAGCTGTTCTGCATTTACTGCATTCAGCCATTTTATTATAAAAATACTATATTTTATTATATTTTAACTTCAACAGGTTGGTTTTTGTTGAAAACTATGGTTTAAATAGTCCTATCTATTTTTTAACCACTTATTATTTTATTTTTTTTTTTTTTTTTTTTATTTATTTAAATACAATATTAAGTTTGCTTTTTTCCGATACAATTTTCGCCTCTCTCTCACTTACAACAAATATAACACTTTGTTTAAAAAAAATATATAAAATTTTCGTGAAAAAAAACATTTAATAATAATAATACACATGTATACATATTTAAGTGGTGCCTGTAAAGTATGGTATGTAACTTGCCATTTTAAAAGCATTAAACGTTTTAAAGTTTTGAACGCGCTCAGCAGCTAACGCTTGTTATGTATTTCCAACTTTAAGGTGGAAGTACATAACATGCGCTGTGCCATTTGTGTGTTTCGCAGGTCTGTCAAAAAAAGATAAAATAAAGAATTTTTACAAAACAAGTTATTGGCAAAATTGCCAACGGATCTAACGTATTGAAGTTGAAAAAAATTTAACTTTTGAACGCGTTAACAGTTGAACAGTTCACCTACATTGTACATTGTTACCGCTCTTAAAGCCGTAACGCATGTTGTGTACTTCTACCTTTACTTGGAAAATTGGCAACGCATCTAACGTATAGAAGTTAAAAATTGTAACTTTTAGATGCGTTACCAGTTGAATAGTTGACTTACAGCCTGTCCATAGAACACGAATGGTTTTTGATATTAGTCTTTTTATATGAGAAACACTAACAAATTTGAGTTTTTTGTTGTTGTTTCACATATAAAAAAACGAATGTCAAAACCCCTTTGTGTTTTATGAACAGGCTGTTACATTGTATATTGTAACTGCTGTTAACGCAATAACGCATGCTGTGTACTTTTTTCTTTAATAATAGAGGTAAAAACATTAAATTGTAAAGATTTATAAAACAAGTTATTGGCAAAATTGGATAAGTATCTAACGTATAGAAGTTAAATAATTTTTAACTTTCAGATGCGTTGATATTTCAATAATTGGCTTACATTGTACATTATAACCGCTGTTAACGACGTAACGCATGCTATGTACCTCTACCTTAAATACTTTCGTGTAAATCGGAAAGAACAAAAGTCTTTCAACCCAATGAAAAAAAAAATGTTGGTGGGCTTGGTAACTCTTCAACAATTTGATATTTCTGATTTGAATGCCGGTGTAGACACAATTTAATAAATCGCCATTTTTCCTTGTTTTCTACAGACATTCGATAAAAAAATACATTCTTTAATAGTAAAATTAGTATTTTGTCAAGAATAATTAAATAAAAATTATTGATCTATTTAACAAAAGAAAATCTTGAAATAAAATTAGAAAAATGTCTGATTACCGTTCGCAATCTCGAGATGGTAACCGTGATGGTGGACGTGGTACTGGTGGTCGTGGAGATTACAGTGACGATGATCCACCAATGTCTCGTTTATTTATTATATGCAATAAAGCACATACCGAAGAAGATTTTCGTGAAGCTTTTTGTCGTTTTGGTGAAATAGAAGATATATGGGTTGTAAAAGATAAACATACTGGCGAAAACAAAGGAATTGCATATGTAAAGTTTGCCAAGACTTCAGATGCCGCAAAAGCTCAAGAAGAAATGAATGGTAAAACCATTGGTAAACTAGATAGGACATTAAAGGTTTTGGTTGCAGCCAAGTAAGTTCCATTAAATATTAAATCAAAAATCTTACACATTTATTTTTTTTCAGTCGAAATCAGGGATCCAGTAAATCAGATAATGAACATGAGAAATATGTTAGACTATTCATAGTGTGCCCTAAAACAGCCACAGAAGATGACTTGCGAGATGAATTTAAACAGTGGGGCCCGGTGGAGAATGTCACATTAGTAAGGGACAAACAAACTGGCAATCCAAAAGGTTTCGGCTACGTCCGTTATCCAAAATTTTATCATGCCGCTGTAGCTTTTGAAAATTGTCCTTCCAAATACAAGGCTGTATTTGCAGAACCAAAAGGTTCCAATACACGAAATCAAAGGGATCAATATGGAGGAAGAGAAGATAATTCAATGATGAGTAATAGAAGTGGAAATATGGGCGGTGGATTTGGAGGAGGTCAAAATATGGGTAATATGGGTATTGGTGGAGGAAACTGCAGTTTTAACAATGGAGGCGGTTTTAATAGCGATTGGGGTAATAACTCTTTCAATAACGACATGTCGCAATTTTTACGTATGCAAAATGTGCAAGTGCCTCAACCGACTTGCCTAGAAGTCATTGTTAGTACATGTGTTAATCAAGATCAATTATGGAGATTATTTGATATTATCCCTGGATTAGATTATTGTCAAATAACTAAAGAATGTAAGTATGTTGTTTTATTAACGTTGTTGCCTTATCAAGAATGTAAATTTTAATTAATTAAATTTAAACTTGTTTTATTTAACAAGTTCCACTTTAAAATTATGTTTGCGAGGGTTACCTGTTTTAAAATGATCCCTTTTAATTTAAAATAAAATTATCAAAATGTACACCTACCCTAAAAATAAAATAATATATTTTTTAACTTTTTAGATGGACCACGTACAAATGAGGCAATTGTTGTGTACGATAATCCAGAAGCAGCAATATATGCGAAGTATAATAAAATTCCTCAAACATATATGTATATATAAATAACATTTTTTCTTACATATAATTTTTAATATTAAGGGATAAACTACATGGCCTTGAATACCCAGTGGGCGAACGTATAATTGTTAAAGTGTCTGGCATGAGTTCCTCTCGTATTGACACATCGTTTATCGATAGTAGGTTTTAAATATATCCCGTTATTGTAAATAAGTCTTAATTAGTTTATTTTATAATTTTTTCACGTAATGTATATTTGCTATTTTTTTTTTAATTCATAGAACGCACCAGAAAAGATTCAATTTGTAATATTCCATTACCCCCATCACAACCGATGGCTTCTAGCGACTCACCAGTGGCACAGCGCCTATTTATTGTACTAGCATCGGTAATAAATTTTAATTTTGCAACATTAGTAAAACAAGTTAAAAAAATCATTTGTGTTAAATTTGTATTTACAGAATTTGCCTGTCTCTATATTAAAAAATGTGTTCTCTTGTTGGAAAGGTTTAATTGATGTATACCTTTTGCCGAATAAAAATTGTGGTTATGTTAAGTATGCTGATAGAGAAGCAGCTCAAAAAGCTATACAAATATTAAATGGAGCCGAAATATGTGGATCTAAAATAAAGGTTGATATCAACTTCTTAAAAAGTTTTGAAAGAAATTTTATGTTTTACACATTTTAGGTTATGGAAGCTGAAGAGAGGGGTAATGGCGGTGGAAGTGATATGGATAATGGAAGTCGAAAAAGGATGCGTAGAAACTAAAAGTGAGTTAGAGTAAACAAACATTTTTTTTAATAATTTTTTTTAGTATTTCTAAACATTAAAAGTCTTGGTTCCGTTTTTACATTAAAGAGGTAAGTAATAATTTATTTTTAATTTGTATAAGCAAAAAATGGATTCTTATATAGTAAAAGACTTTGACTTTTCGATAGGCTAAGTGACTTACAAAAGTCTTATAATTTTCTTTTAAGTTTTGACAATATATAAATTATTGCAGCATAATGCAAGATAATTCTTATTTTCTATTTTCACAGACATCAAAACAAAAGAAAAAAAAAAAAAAAAACAAAACAAAAAATGTACGAAACAAAAAACTGATTGAAAATTACTTAAATGAACTGACAACTACGCAACTTAAATAACCCATAACCACTGGAAACATTGAGAATTAAACCGATAAAGAGCAAAAATAAAGGACTTTGTAAGTGAAACATGGCCCTTTGACCTGTTTATTTCAAACAAAATTTTTACAAACACAGACATCTTCATAATTCTACATACTCTACTGATATAAATACAACTTTTAGTAAAATTTTAAGTAACTAATTATGACTTAAGACGCCAAGATTTTGTAAAGGGAACATATTTAAGTACGGATATAAGAAAGAACGCTGACGATGCTGGAAAAGAAAAACATACATTTACTAATTGTACCGCTACTGTTTACCCAAAAATCACCAACAAACATAACATTCAAAAACTAGATGATAAATATACATGTTATACAGGCAGTGTGACATGTTAGTCATTTTGGACAATTTTATAATTTTTTTTATATGTACGCATTTACTGTGTATGTAAAGCTATGACACACATTTGTCGTATAATTTGTCAAAGGAATTTTAATTTATTTACCAATAAAACAACATTTTTAACGAGCAAAAATTATACATACATACATATGAAATTAAATATATATTTTTAATTCACTTTATAATTTTATTACCATTTAAATTATTAAAAAGAAACATTAACAGAAAAATTGTGAAATATATTGTCAGTAACAATATTCTACAAAATATAATTTATTAACGTAAAAAGCAAATAGTTTTATGTGTGTTATTTTATAATCAGAACTATTAAATAATGATTACCAATGTAATTACTACAATAGTAAAGGGGGCCTTAGACTATCCAACAAGTCGTACAATATGCAAATTTTTTGTTTAGGAGAGTAATGTGATGGTCTAAAAATAATATAAAAAATGTATACTCATTTTAAAAAATCCTACAGAATTTCATATTGTTTTCTATCAGTTTTTTTTTGTATGTAAAGTCGTACAGTCAAAGTTCCCTTAATTATATTTGGCATAAAAAGGAAATCAATAAAATACTATTATTTTTATGTTTTTGTTTCGTCAGAAACGCTTTAATTAGATCAAAGTTAACGGCAATGAATATTTTTGGTAATTAAAGAAGAAATGATGTCCGTGAAGGAATAGTACACTAGCAAAACTGAACAATTGTTTTCGACTCCAGCTACGGTAGTCTCATCAGAGTTCTTTGTGTCCTATGCATATGCCGTTAACTTTGATCTAATTAAAGCGTTTCTGACGTAACAAAAATTAAATTATAAAAATATTGATCAGAACTTTCCCGGGGCTCGAACCTAGAGCCTCAAACACATTATACTATTATTTTTAGTCGAAATAACTATTATACACTGCCGATTACTTGAATAGGTTCACTATTTTCATTACATTCAAATTAATTTTTTCTAAAAGTAATTAAGTTTATAGTTATATTATTTTCTAAAATGGTAAAATATTGGATTATGTGAGTTTATAATGAAAAAATTGTTTCAATAATTAATCAGGGTTGTATAATAATATATATAATATAATAATAACTGAATTTTAGTAATTTTTTCCCAAAACGAATATGATTTTCAACACAATTTTTTGTGCCATTTGAATAGATTCACTATCATTCATTTAAAAAACTAAAGAAGAAAATGATTTTTTTATAAACCTTTTTTATTTTTTTAAGATTTCTTATAATGCTTTGATGATTTAATAATGAGTATATCCTCCTTTATTCGATATAAAGATTTTCAATTAATGATAATGAAATTTTGGACCAAGCTTTTTTAATTCCTCCAATGAAAGCCTATTTGGTTTCGTATTTTCTGCCGGACTCGTAGACTTTGCGAGAAAGCAAGTCCCATACATTTTGTATAATATTTAAGACAGAGGGATATTGTGGCCCCACCAACATATTGACATTTTGGCTTTGAATCTACGCCTTTACAACCCTGGCATTATGTATCGGGGCATTATTTTGTTGAAATATCCAGGGAATCGGTCTAAAAATAGTAGAAAACATGGAAACGCCTTTTAAAGTACTGTTTTGTAGTTATTCGCGTACATTTTTGATGTGAGGAATTGAAGCTCACGTGTACCATAATATGAAATCGGCCCCCACACCATTACACTTCCCTTACAGCTATTGAGACGACTAAGATAGCGTTCCTCTTCACGTAGGCCGTGGAAATAGTAGTTGTATCCATCCGGACCCTCCAAATTAAATTTTTTTCGTCTGCGAAGACAACACGATACCATTCATTTTTATCGCTCATGTGTTCTCGTGCAAACTGCGGCCGTTTCGCATTACGAGCAGCATTAAGAGATGAATTTTTTTAATTTTCAATCTCTAAATGTTTAGAACGTCGCATAACACGTCTTACAGCGTTTATGCTGTGATACCTAGTTTTTGCAACAGAATCGCTCTTATAATAGCTCTTTTGTCCGCTTTTCTTGTGGCTTTTTTCTTTCGCCCTTTCATGTTTTTTCCGTAATCGGACTGATTTCTTAAAAAAATTACTTAAACAATCCGGCTGCGATATTCCTAGTGAACCTACTCAAGTGACCCAAAATTTACACCTGTGTTCGCACTATTTTGAGAAATTAAAGGCAAAAAATAAAAAATTTTTATTTATTTTACCGTTATTCTTTTCTTCCTAAAGTATGATAATTCATAATAACTCTGAATTTAAGTGAAAAAAAAAAATTGTTTTCCTCAAGTTTATATGAAGAGAAATTAAAATATAAGAGCAAAAATTAATGAACCTATTCAAGTGATCGGCAGTGTACATAAAAAGAGGGGAAAATAAAAAAAACAGTAAAATACCATTTAATCAATGTCTAAAGTTTTTTCAATATCCTCCTTCCAAAATCAGAACCATTAAATCCTGATTAAAAATAATCAGCCTTATTACCATTTTCATATTCGAGCTTTAAATTTCTCGTGTTTAGACTTTGGTACTACGTTTCTTGAAAGTTATAAAAATACAACCCCGTTAACAATTTTTTTACAATTTGTTGTACTACGATTATCGATATTAACTGTCAAAAGTTGAAAAGATAGTCGTCCTTGTTATTTCATTTGACAAAAAAGAAAAAGAATTTATAACGCATCAAAAGAGTAAGTATTTTTGCTAATAAACTTCATAAAAGCGACAATAAAAGTAACTACAAAGAAGCAGTTCGAAAAAATGGTAGAGTTAATTGAAAAAAAATCTGGAATAGACGCAATCGTACCGTAGTGGCATACACAAAGCGGACACAAAGGCAGAATGGGAGAAAATATCATAAGCTAAACAGTTTAGGACCACCTTCTCCTACAGGGCCCAAATGTCATATAAAAAAACTTCATAACAAAATTAAATGTCGAGCAACGGGCGTAGGCTCAAACACTCAATATACATTGACACTGGTAGAAGAATCTGCTTCAACTTTGCTACAATTGAACACCATTATTAGTCCCGATGGCGAGGAAATAGGAATCAGTTCTTCTAACGAAATTGGAAATACTTCTTCTGTTGAAATAGATGAAAATGATGAAATAAATATTTGTCCCAACTACATCAAGAAATATTCGAAGGATGGCTACAAAAACTGTTTCCTCTTAAGATCTTATTGAACAACAGTTAAAGGTTCAAAAAGATTTATATAATGAGTTGGAAGATTCCTTAAAACAAATAAGAAAATATGCTCGTATACAAAATGTAAGCCTAATAATAAATAAGCTAAAAATAAAAAAATAAAAGAATTCAGCTCAGACTGTATATTCCTTTTCATCATCAGGGGATGAATATAAAGCAAAACTCATCATTTTGAATCTATTTTTTTAAACAATTAAATTTTTTAGAAAAACTTTCGAAAAGTTGAATTGGTTTTTAACATAAAACCATAACATATACGACTAGAGTCGAAGAACATTTTCGAAAATTATCGTTTGATGGTAATCGCAAGATCGATAAGTGGTTGAAGTCAGCTGAATGTTGTAAATCGAAAATTGCATATGTAGTTTTATCAATCTTTGAAAACATCAAAATTTAGTAAAATAGTCACGAATATTGCACCCTCGTACTTATAATAAAAAAGCTTTGCATACCTTTAGACTTAACTTTTTAATTAATACTGTAGCTTGGTGGTAAAAAGGCCAACGACAATAAGCTTACGCATGTATGCTGAAAAGCAAGGATCTGGGGCATCAAACGATGGTTATACCTCAAGACGTTTTTTTCCAACCCAGCATTTGTTACAGATATAACTGGAGGCAATGAAGAACTAATAGATCGTTTTCGTATGATTCTTCAGATAATAATGTGTGGGAAGAAAGTTTAAAAAATTTGTGTGGGAAACTGCTCAACTATTTGTTTAAAAATATATGTGGTACTTCATGCCTGTTTCTGTCAATAAATTTCTTATACATGGAAATGACAATAGATAATAGACAATAGCAGTACTCCCAATTGGTATGATCTCCGAGGAAGCAGGTAATAAAGATTATGGAAACTACAGATTAATGTTTTCTTGAAAGTGCAGTAGAACTGCAACAAATACCAATGTTTTCCACCGTTTACTTGAGTCGTCTGATCCATATTTTAGTAGCTTAAGTCGTCAAACTCAAGAATGTTTTAGAATTGGATGATATAGTTAAAGAAATTCTAATTGATAAATAAAGTGCTTAAATTTTGTTTCCCCCATAAATATTCTGAAATTTGTATGCGAACTACGAGGGAATAAAGACATTTTTGCGTTAGATTACATTATCTTGAGATTTAGCGAGTACCCCAAGGAGTCGACAGACTTCAACCAAAATTAGTAGAGCTCGTTCTTGGATCAACTAATATACGTGTGTCGAATTTCATTAAATTCTGCTGAGAATTACGACTTATACATTGAGAAAAAAAAAAAAAAAATAAAAAATACGTGACAAAAGGGGGTCCAAGGTAGGTACCCCAAGGAGTTGACGGATTTCAAAATTTTTTTTAATTTTTCTTATCTATATAAAACTGAACAAGTGTGCAAAATTTCATCGTTGTAGGATCATGCCTTCTATTTTTTGCAATTAGATGTATTAAGAAATACCACTGTGCGCGATATCATTTATAGAAAATTTTACGAATTCGTATACTCTCGTATCAATTTACATGGTAGACCCTCTGGTATATATTCTATATTTAATTTTTCTTCAATTCAGTAAAAAATTGAAATTTATTTTTACTCGAATATACATATTTATATTATTTATGGTTCCCTATTTTTTTGGCGTATGAGGTAGGGTTATAAACGATTTCGCATTTAACAGACTTTCAGTTGCCAGAGTAATGTTGGGTGTGGTGTATGCGTAACCCGGTTTTTGAATCGTAGCGGCATTGCCAGTGTTCATCACAACCAAATCTTTTCTGGCAGCTACTTTCCCTAGCGTTGGTTTTCGGTTCACCCAATCAACCGCCTTGGCATTTAAATCAACGGCGACTAGAAATGGACCACCAACTTCACGAACCCTGTTATCGATCTAATCCAACTTCAATCTGAATTGCTCCAAACTATCGCTGGAGATCATCAGTGTCAGGTACTCCGTTGGGATGTATGCATACCCATAACCGGCTCCATAATTCACGGTTATGGGTATAACACTTCCAGATAACCAATTGTTCCGGTCTTGTCTTCAAAACATGAACCACGGGAAATTTGCCCATACTGCTCGCTGATGACAACTACACCCATATCTCTCTCAACAGCTTTCTGCGCAAGCAGATAGATAGTACTTACTGATATTGATTAATTTTTTTTTATTACTGTAAGTGTAATAAGAACGGCGACCATCCGTTCTGTATTATACAGAACAGTTCTGTATTTGAAACAGAGTTCAGTTTGTGTTTGCCTGGTTCAAATGCTCCAACAGAAAGGGTATTCTCTGAATTAAATATTAAATAGAGAAATTAAGCAACTCAAATGAAAATAGAAACCATCAAAGTCATTTTGGTCACTAAATTAAACTATGATATGAATTGCTTAGTTTAAAGAATATTTAAAAGTAAAAGATAACTTGGTAAAATAAATTTATTCATCAGAAGAATATCAAAATTAATTTTAATTTGGCTGACTTCCAAAATATATGAATACAAAGTTTGTATACAGTTCTACTGCGGTATTTAAACTTTTTACATATGCAAAGTTCCGAAACAATGCAACTACTTATGTGCTTTGTTTACATTTTCATTATAATACAGAAATGTTGCAATGCACCATTTTTATTACTGACAAACAAGAAAATGGAAACGGCGGTTGTAAAACTTTTATTTGATAATTTTTTTAAATTATCAGAAATGATTATCATGATATCATCCCGAGAGAAAGGAAAGGTGTCATCCACCTCCTTAATTTCTCTCAAGACCTTTTCCCACAAAATGGTGCGCTTCTTGCGTTTTGCGCAAAAGTCGGGTTCTTTTCGTTGAAATATGTTAAAAAAATAATCATTTGCTGTTTTTTTAATATATTTTTTATTAAAAATAAATTAATTTACTTTTGTAATTCAGTCATTATTTGTAATTTTTGTTTTTATGTATATATTTTTTTATAACACAAACGTTTTAATGTTTGTAAACAAACCAATAGCAAACAAAGCATCAGTTATAAAACCGATGCTTGATTGCTTTTTTACTGCGTTAAAAATACTTATTGGCGACATTTTGAAATCGTATACATTGTAAATATATTGTATAGCGACTTTATGAAACAATATACTTTGTTCGAATACAAAGCAATTAACATTTTGGAAGTCAGCCTTTTTTGTTTTACTCTTTCAATGCACCTTTCTACTTTGTTTACTTAATGATGAAAACAAAATATAAATTTTATTTTAATGTTAACTTTAACTTTTAGTTTGAAATTAATGCCCGTATGCCCAAAAAAATTTTAGGTATTGCATAGAAATTTGTCAAATAAACCCTTAATGACCCAATAATATTGGGTCACCTCATTCGAGGTGTACTTCAAATCGTTACCTTTATGAAATGCTCAACGTTTTGCCTTTCCCACTCAGCATATGGTAACTTAACTTGCCCAGGGATGCTTTTATACACCCATTTATCCATCATTCCATTAATACGATGAAGTGAGCTCAAAAATTTAGCAGAGAATCAACCCTAGACCATGACATGGCCTCCTCCATGTTTTACTGTCTTAACGCAACAATATTTCTGAACTCGTTTTATTTTTTATCTTACGTGGGTTATTCCTTCAGTAGCGATAATGTTTAATATTGATTCGTCGTTAAAAAGAGCGTTTTTCCACTTGCTTAAGGTCCATCCAGCATGTTCGTTAGCAAATTGCAGCCGTTTCAATTGGTTGCACCTTGATATAAGAGGCTTTTTATCTGGCCGTTACGCTCCCAACCCAGCGTAAACGAGACGTCTACAAATAGTTCTTGCACTAACAGGTACTTTAAATTCATTTGCTAACATCGGAATTTTTTTAGTCTCTCTCACTATTAAGACGTCTTGTTCTTGGGAGTTTTTCTTGGCCGACCACCTTTGTTTACCACTTCAACGGATTTAGTTCTTTGAAAACGTGATAACATTCGAGAAAACGATGATTTATAAACTTTATATTTAATAGAGAGTTCTTTTTGGGTTTCCTAGAGAGTTCTGATTGAAATCGTTTACTATAAGTTTGCGTAATTCCTTTCCTAATTTATCTGGCGTCATATTAAATGTTGGGTAATCTGAAGACACTATTAATTCTCTTAAAATATTTGACTTAATAAAATACGTGGTTTTAAATAAATATCTATTACAAAATAAACCAAAACACAACAATTTTTTGTTACTAATAGTGCATTTACATATACAGAGAAATCTAGAAAAATCGAGATTTTGATGGAAATCTTGTTAAAATCTCTAGATTTCTCATACAAATAAAATCTACAAATAAAAATCTGTTAGATTTTTTGAAAATCTACAAAATTTTCTTGATTTTCAAGAATACAGCTCTGTTTTCTTAAAGATACGACCATGGTGAAATTACTTACAAGGTGGTGGCAGGTGAATATAGTACAAAAACAACAGGGAATTTGTTTTTGTTTTTTCAGCTCTTTAATGTCAAAAGCAGGTATGGTGAATTAAAAAAGCACATGTGAGAAGTGTGTGTGTTTATTGCTAACAGCAATCATGTCTCTACACCAAGGCAAAAACACGAATACACACAAAGCAAAATGTAAACAAAACATAAATACAAACAAAACTTTTGACAGGAGCGGTATGACCAAAAAAAAAACCCAGCTGGGTTGGCAGCACCACCTTGTAAGTAATTCCACCATGGATACGACACTGTTTTTGGGACTATTGTGACTTATTTTTTAGTGTTTGACAGCTGTTTGTGCTTTAAAAAAAAATAAATAAATAATAAGTTCTTAATGCATAAATATTAAGAAGTTAAAAATGAGTGATGTTTCTAATAAATCAAAAATGATATAAAAACAAAATAATTTTTATGTAGTTACATGTATCCATTTCATCCTCTGTGTAATCATAGAATAGAATTGGCAACATTGTTGAATAAACAAGATAATTTAACAAGGCTCTATAAAATTATAGAAATATTTATAATAAGCTGCTTAATAAATAGATAGAGACTATTTTGAAAACAAGATTAGAACATAAAAATCAAGTGGTAGTGAAGGCAGAAGAGATCTCGTAGAACTGAGACTTTTTGTCAGAAATACTTGAAAACTTAAATTATGGCTGAATGCAATAAATGCAGATCAGCAATAAGAGGTGAAAGTGGACTGAGATGTATGGGTGTATGTGATAAAGTGTATCATTACACAAAAAAATGCGCCGGAATAGATAATTATTCTTCTAAAATTATAGATGAAGACAATTTTGTTCGCTATATATGTGATGATTGTATGCTGTATATACAAAATGTCGATCTGGTATTAAGAGACATTCAAGAAGGTGTAAATAAAAATAAGCAAGTGTTAGTGGAGTATAAAAACGAGTTTAAAAGTTCTTTAAAACAAAACGAAAATGAGATAAAAGCGCTACTAGAAGCAATCGAAAAAAGATATGATGAGAGATTTAAAAAGATTGATAAAATTCAAAAAATGTGTGAAAAAATGTAGATGCAGTTAAAAATTTATATGGAAATGTAAAAGAAGTAGAGAATAAAAACAAAAATATGTATGAAACAATAGAAAAAACAAATGCAAAGATGTGTAAAGGCGGATTCACCCATGAGTTTCTTGGTTCGGACCAAATTTTTTTTATATGTAGTTTGACGTTTCTCTCAGAGAGCGAGAGAAATGATTTTGTGCGAAGTGCTCTCAGCTTGATTTAAATTAATGATTAAACAGAATACAACCGCAACTTCAGGCAAAAACGTCTCTCAGAGAAAACGTGCCCAAAATTAAAACGACGGCCGCAACTTCACAAACTGTCATTTATTGTTTTTACATTTCTTGTATGTAAAGCTATTAAAAATTAAGTTTATGAGAGTTTTTGCAAAGAATTGAACATATATTTTATAATTTAATCATTTTTACACACTTTTTCAATTATTTTTATTAAAATATCACTCATTTTATTTAACAAATTCCAAATTTTTTTAATTTATTTAAACTTTCAAATGTTTTTTCGATTTTGTTTTGTTCTTATTTTTCTTTGTGCCAACAACAAAAACCAATGGGTTTGTTTACAAAATGTATGAAATTTAATTAAAGTGTGGTAACATTGTTGAGAGAATTTGTTTCTAAAAATGAGAGCATAAGAAAAAACGCTGTCAAAATAAAATAGATTCACGACTGCATTCTCCAGCGTTTTTATGTGTCAATTTGTATGGAAAAAAACGTCATGCCCCAGTTCTGTTTAATCATTTAATTTTAAATTTGGTCCGAACCACACTGAAAAAGGTTGCCATATCATACAAAATTTATACAAGAGTCATGCCACATTGCTTGGCATTCGTATTAAAAAATTAGTATGGTACAGTAAATAATGTAAAGAAAAGCAAATAAAAAAAGGCCAATAAGAAAAAAACATATTAGAAAGAAAATATTCGCGCCAAAAATAAAAAAAGTTAAAATTTAAAAATATTATATAAGGTTGTAAAGGGTTTAAATAAAGACAATGCAAACACGATGATAGTTGTTATGAGAATCAATCGTTTATTCAAAAACATCTTAAGTTAAAGCCTTAGTACTAAATATAAAAGGAATATTGATAATTACTTAGTACTAGATTATTAGTTGTATAAAGTAGTAGTAAATAGAGATGGCACTACACCTCCCTTTTTATACAGAAAAATTATTAAATATATATTTATAATACAATAAAATAACAGAATGAGAATATAGTATATAGTAAAAATAATTAAATGTATATTTCTAATACAATAAAAATAGAATGAGAATATATAGTATAGTATAATAAATTATAATACATTTGTATATATAAGTGTCGATAATTAAATGATACGTTCAGAAGTTCAGCTGTACAAGTGTTGGCCATTCACTCGTACGCCTCCCTTTTTATAAAAAAAAAATGTTGAATCATACAGGGTGATCAATCCTGTACGATTAAACGTTTTTTTTCTTCAGATTATCTTTCAACTACTTATTAATTTTTGTATTTTATAAATATAAATTCAGAATTTTTCAATGACAACTTTTCTTTTATATAAAGCAATTTAATTTAAACGAAAATATTTGTATTTGATTTTGTATTTTAGACTATTCTATTAAATTTTACATTCATCTTCTCATTGAAAATTTTTTTTTTTTTTTTTATTAGGTTATTAATATGTATGTTAATGTATTGATTTATTTTTTTTTTTTTTTTTTTTATTATTTTTCTTCTTTTATTGTTTCTTTATATTTCTTTAAAGTTTTGCCATTAATTTTGTTTTCTAATTAAACATATTTTTTGTTAATATTTGGTTTTTCAAATACATACATATCTACAAATCGTTGTTTAAAATTTAGTTTTTTTGTTTTTATATATAATAATAGATTCAAATTAATTATTGTATATTAGAATTTCCAGAAATTGTAGTTAAAGAAAATTATAGTATTGTTTTAATTTGATTGGTTTTAATTTTTTTCAATTTTAGTAATTTTACATGTTTTACATTACATATGTGTTTATATTTAATCTTGTATGTTAAAAAATTTTTGAAAAACAATTTTATTTATTCGTCGTCAATGAGCCGTAGTCAATGAATTTCCTTGTGATTTAACTATCCTGTTCTTATGAACTGTCTTAACCCTCCCTGTTAATTTATTGCATATTATTACATTAGAATTTTCTATTCTCTCTACAATATATGGACCTTCATATATGCTGCTATGTTTGTCATAAGGTTCCCTTTTCAAAAATACTGTGTCATCTACCTGTACCTCTAAAGGTTTTGAAAATTTATCGTAATATTTCTTATTTCTTTGTTTGTGCTTTTCAATAAGCTGTCTCGCAAGAATGCTTGTCCTATGCAGTCTGTGTTTAACCTCTCTACCATAGTTTTCGATGTTGTAAATAGGGTCTAATTTATCACTCTCCTGATTTAGCATAGTCGCTTTTCTCCCGAAAACTAGCTCAAAAGGAGTTAATCTGTTATCGAAAACCGTATTTGATGATGTATTATGATAGAAAGCAAAATAATTTAAATAGGTATCCCAGTCAGACATATTCTCGTCTATGTAAGCTCGTATGTACTCATTGAAAACACGATGATTCCTCTCGACTGTGCCAATAGTTTGATGGTGATAACTCGTTGAAAAATTTAGGTCAATTTTCAAGAATTTGCATAATTCGGTAAAAACTTCATTCTTGAACTCTGTTCCTAAATCAGATTTTATCGTATTCATCTTCCCATAGACCAATATAAACTTTTCGAAGATTGCACGAGCAACTGTCTTGGCTGACTTATCAGGTAAAGCGATGACAACTAAGTATTTAGACAAGTCACACATTAGTGTTAGGGCATATTTATTTCCGAAGTTAGACTGAGGTAGGGGTCCGATTGTATCTAATACTATGGTATCAAATGCTCTAGTAGGTGTTGGGGTAAATACAAGTTTTTCTAAATTGGATGGTCTAACTTTATTAAGGTTACATTTTTCGCAATTTCTAACAAATTTGGCAATGTCTCTTGTCATTTTCTTCCAATAGTATTTTGTTCTAATTTTGGCATACAGTTTCTTTTGCCCGCAATGTCCGCCTAAAAGTGGATCATTATGGTATATTCGCATAAGCTTCTGTTTCTTTTCTTCATCCGTTATTGTATCAACCGGTTCCGTGAGAATTATTTCCAATGTTTTTAATGTTCTAACGCCATGGTCTTTTAAATCCTGTACCGAAAAAATTTTAAAAAATGAATCGTTCTTGGGCCACTCTGCACTGTAAATATTGAGTTTGTTGGTCTCCTTCTGCAACCTCGAAAGTATATAGTCTAAACTATGTATTTCGTTAACCAACTCAACTTCACTTGACAGCAGTTTTTTCCGTTTTCTAAATATATTAAACCGTAATTTTATATTATTCTCATCGAAATCAATTATATCTGTTTTTATTCTTGCCAAATTTCTGTTGTAATTATGAACAAATTTGTCATAAATTTTCAAATCTAAATCTTTATCATTTATCAAACATTCTTCTATCTCATTTTTCGTATTCTCATTATTATTATTTCGTATATTTCCCATTGCGCATGTTGTTACTGCCAAAACCTGTTTACTGTTATTTTTTATATCTATGATTGAAATTCTGGATAATGCGTCTGCACCTACATTTGTTTTTCCCTTTATATATTCCACTGTAAAATTGTACTCGGATAGCTCTAATCGTATACGGGTAAGTTTAGAAGATGGATCCTTTATGTTAAAGAGGTAGACCAATGGTCTATGATCCGAACGTACCGTAAAGGTAGTACCGTAAACGTAAGGACGAAACTGCGTTATTGCAAAATGGATCGCTAGTAACTCGAGTTCGATTATTGGTTTATTCTGTTCAGCCTTTGTAAAAGATCTAGAAGCGAAGTAAATCGGTAAATCATTACCATCAAAATCCTGGCTCAATATTGCTCCACAACCCATCTTCGAAGCATCTACTGTAATTAAAAATTTCTTGCCAAAATCAGGGTACTGTAAGATTCTAGGTGATATAAAGGCTAATTTAAGCTTGTCAAACGAACGTTGACATTCTTCGTCCCAACTAAAATTCACATTTTTCCTAGTCATGTGGTTCAAGGGTGCTGCCAGCGTAGCAAAGTTCGGTATAAAGCGTCTGTAATAATTGGCAAAAGCCACAAAACGTCTAACGGCGTCTTTATCAGACGGTATGGTATAATTTTTAATGACACTTATCTTAGAATCGTCCGGCAAAATACCATTTGAAGTACACTTATGACCCAAAAAAATTACTTCAGATCTAAAAAATTTGCATTTGTATGGGTTTATCTTCAGATTATATCTACGTAGAATATCAAAAACATCTCTCAAATTGTTCAAGTGGTGCTGCTTACTGCAACCAACTATGATAATGTCGTCGACATATAAAAAAGCTTTATGGGGAGGAAGGCCAGAAAACGCAATGGACATCATCCTAGAAAAAGAATTGGGGGCAACATTTAATCCGAAAGGTAACACTTTCCAGCGAAACGATCCTTTATCAGTGCTAAATGTAGTTATATCACGTGAATCCTGGTGTAAAGGGATCTGGTGAAATCCAGAAAATAGGTCTATAATAGAAAAATGCTTCGCACGTCCTAAATTGTCCAAGATATCATCAATTCTGGGTAAGGGGAATTTATCTGCAATTAATTTTTTGTTTACCGCACGATAATCGACACACATTCTGTAAGATTTTTGATCATCAGAGCTTTTCTTTGGCACTAAGATCAAAGGGCTATTAAAATTTGCACTACTTGGCTCAATTAGATCATTCTGCATTAATTTATCAACCTGTCGATTTATTTCAGTTTTCTGTGAAAAAGGTAACCTATAATTTTTAATATACACTGGTGAAGAATCTACTAATCGGAGTCTCTGCTCGTAAAAGTTATTCGTTGTCATTTTGTCATCCTTTAGAGCAAATAAATCTGCATATAGTTCGCATAATGGCATTAGTTCACTCTCAATATTGGTTGGCATCTGGTCTCGAAGAATTGCTTTTAACTCGTTAATGCGTTGACTGCTTATATTATTTTCATTAATCGTGTATACAAAAAAGTTACTAAGCCTTTCCATTCCAATCCTATCATTGCGTATACATTGGAATTTATCAGTTGTATTGACTATACGTAAGATCGGATTACACGAACCAATTACACCTTTCCCTATGAAAACACCTTCTGAGATTTCCTGACTGTCAACATACATTGGTTCCTTAATGTTACATATGTTAAAAACTCGAAAGACTTCGCACCTTGGCGGCACTACACAAGTAAAATTCTGTGTTCCATGTAAAATTGGTATTCTTAAAAATGTATTCCGAATCACTACTGTCAAGGTCATATTCTCATAATTAATTCTACATCTATTATCCTTTAGGAAATCTTTTCCCAATATTCCGTCCGACGGTATATTAAAATCGTCTTCAACAACATGAAAAACTTGGCCTATTAAAAGGTTTGATATAATTAAATTGGTGCCAATAGATCCTAAAGTGTTTTTGGTGTTCGATGTCACGCCAGTAATGCTTATAATTTCATTTTATTTAGAATAACATTTTTTTTTAGGCTAGAGACTTTAACGAGAGAGATGTCCGCCTGGGTATCGACGAGAAACGTACATGTTCTATTTGCATCTATACAATTGAGCTTAACAAAATCTGCATAATTTAGATTAACACTATATACTGATTTTTCCGAAAGTAGTTTCCTTATTGTTCCTGGTCCTCCCTCAGCAGTGCTTGCTGAGGGGCTTCCACGTTTAAAGACCTCACTGCAGCGTTTTGATCTCTGTTGTTCCGAGAAAAATTGTTTCTAAAGTATCTATTTGCATTTCCATTCTGGCGATAATTGTTACGTGAACTCCTGTTATTTGCAAAATTATTGTTAGCTGTTGAAAAATTTGCATTACCATAATTTCTTCCACGATAAGAATTATTACGATACCGCGTAGACTGATTACCCCTATGTGATGAATTCCCGAATTGACTCTGAGTCCGTACTGCTAAAACTTGATGTTCCTTCATTTCATTTGCTTGTTCTACAACGAGTTTTGCAATTACCTCTTTAGGGTCCGAAAATACCGATGATGCTAGAATTGATTTGACTAAAGTGGATTTTGCATTCATTCTACACACACTCACAGTCTGTTCTATAGCCATCTCATGCGCCTTGCTCTTTGTGATACCTTCAACAACTAGGGAACGTTTCAACAAATCAGCTAATTCTTCAGCCTGTTTAGCAAACTCAACATAGTTGCTGTCCCTGACACTAAGTGCTGCTATTCTACCTGCTATAACCTTGGAATTATCCGGTTTGATACTACTCCTTAAAGCAATTTTTATTTCATTTACAGAGGTTATACTTTCAGGCAATGCCTCCCTGGCCTTTCCTTCTAATTTGGATTTAATAAAGAATAAAAAAGTGGAATTCAATTCTGAGTCTGTCAAGTCTTCAATTAAATCTATTTTATCAATGAAAGAATCTAAAGTGAGCGGGTTACCATCATAATTTTCCCGTATAATCGAAGCGCACATTGAAATATAAGATTTTTTTTCCTCCCTTGTTGCCATTTTGCCGTCTATTTCTATAGGATCTTTGTTGTCAATGTATAATTCACCTTTCATCAAAATGTTTTCATCCACACGTTCTAAAAATTTAACGTCCCCAGGAATTTTAATATTAGAACCTAATTTTCTAAAACACTCTTCTAATTTTGTCCTGCAATTGTCAATTTTCGAAAAAACAAATATTTGCTCACTTTGTGATAAATATCCTATGTTGCCTTCTGCGTATTCTAAAATTGAATTGTATTTCCTTACCAAGAGTGTTACATATTCAGAAATCTTTGACGAATCCCTGGATAAAGGTCGACTTTGTAGTACCCGTTTTTTAACGCTATTAAAATCGTTCAATAATTCCCTAAATGTATCGTTCTCAGGTAAAGGCATTTGTTACAAGTTCCATCCAAATAATATAATATAAAAATGTTCATATCTTCGATAAAATTCAATGACCCATATGCTCAAAATGTAAATAAAATGATTTTTCCCAGTTTTCTTTTCAAGTTGTATGATTAAAAAAAAAAAAAATAAAATTTAATTAAATTTTTTTTTTTGTTTTCTGTTCAATAAAAAAATTTTTTCAATTATTCTCAAAAAAAAATTTTTTCCAATTATTCTCAAAAAGAAAATTTTTTTCCTTTTAATTTATGTTGATGATACACGTTCAATAATTTCTTTCAATTTTTCCACACACTTCTTGTAAAAAAAAAAATTTTTAGAAATTGGAAGCTAAGACGTAGGCTGCATTCAATTTGATAGCAATTTTACCCTTCAAAATAAATATGGTAGTCGTACATAAGAAAAAAAAAATTTTAGAAAAAGAAGAAAATTGATAGTAAATTGAAACACTTGCATGAAAAGCAAATTTGATATCCAGTTCGTTTCAATTTCTAAAAGTTTCAGTGTGTTCGTAAAAAAAATTTTTAATGTATTGAAAATTGAAAGCCAGAAATTGAATTTATTTGCTTAATTGGACACACATATTAATTTTCTTTTTCGTTATGCACATATGTATTTATGTAATTTTCAATTGAATATGGCAGCACTGATTTTACGAACAAAATTTCTGAAATGGGTGAATCGTGGTGCAGAAAACTCTCAGTAAACAAAAAATTCGTTTGCACAAAAAATGTTTCAGAAACTTATGGGTGAATCCGCCTTAATGAGATAAAGAAAGTGATTAATGATACAAACATCAACACGAAAATGACATATGTATGCACAAACGGCAAAAAGTATAGTGATGCCAGATGTGTCAAAAAATATCCCCTTAATTATAAAGCCCAAAGAAAAACGGAGTGTAGCAAAAAAACAAAAGCTGAACTAAATGAGAAGATAAATCCCGTGAATTTTAAAATTACAAATGTAGAAAACAGAAAAAATGGAACACTAGTAATTCAAAGTGAAAACATAGAAGAAAGAGAAAAAATGAAAGAAGTTATACAAAATGAAATAAGTGAAAAGTATGAAATAACAGTCCCAAGAGAAATAGATATGCAAATAATTGTAACGGATATGAACTTTAAAATGCGAGAAAATGAATTGGTTAAAAAAATAAAAAAACAAAATGAAATTTTGAAAAACAGTAATATAGAAATATTAAGAATTTTTGAAACAAAGAGATTTAATAAAACAATTTACAATGCTAAAATAAAAATAGATAATGATGCATATACTAGAGTTATGTCAAGTCAGAAAATTAATGTTGGATGGGATAGATGTCGAGTTTTTGATGGAACAAACATATTACAGTGTTTTAAATGTCAGGGCTATAACCATAAAGCTTCTGAATGCAGAAATGAGGAAATATGTTACACAGATGCCATGGAAAACACAAAAGTAGTGAATGTAATAAAGAAATAATAGCTAGGTGTGTTAACTGCATAAAAGAAAATAGAAGATTAAATTTAGGACTAGATGAAAATCACGCTACAAATTATAGAGAATGTCCTGTGTACCAAAATAAACTTAATTTGAAAAAGAAAAGAATAGGCATTGCAGCCTAACAATCAAAGCAATTAATAAAGAAAATACATGGAATATATACAAACATTCAAGGACTTCTAAATAATTTTGTTCAATTAGAAACAATTGTCGAATTAAATAAACCAGATTTTATAATTCTGTCGGAAACTCATTTGACTGATGCAATAGATGAATCAGAGTTTCTTATAAAGCAATATAATCATTTCAATATATTATCCAAATCATCAAAAACCGGTGGTGTAACTGTGTATTTCAAAAAGCAATGTAATATACACAATTTAAGTGAATATGTAAAAGAATCAAAATATTGGATAGGTGCGTACAGAGCAAAGATTGAGAAAACAACTCTTATATTAGCAATATTATATAGATCGCCAAGTGCCCAAAAGCCTGAATTTTGCAACGATTTTGAAGAAATAATAGAAGAGTTATCGGAAGAAAACTGCAATATGTTAATAGTCGGAGATTTTAATATAGATTGGGAAAAAGACTTTTATAAATCTAAAATAGAAAGCGTTCTAAATGATAACGGTCTAAAGCAAATAGTTAATGAATATACTAGAGTAACAAAAAATTCCAAAACTTTAATACACTTTGTTATAACGAATAATGAAGGAATTATAGCAAGAACTAATATAAACAATAAAATATCAGATCACGAAACCATAGATATATTTATCAAAAACGAAACTATTCTAAATGATCAAGTTCAGGAAATAGAAATATTTAAATATAATAAAACCAGTTTTAATAATGAATTAAGTGCAATATTAAGGTGTAATGAAGTTAACAATTTAAACTCCTACGTCCATCATTTTGATAATAGTATAGAAAATACAATAAAAAGATTTACAATTAAAAAAAAATTCCATGAAAAATATAATAATAAATGGTTTAGTAATGATCTTAGGAACATGAAAAGAGAAAAGATTTTTAAATACCAATGCGCAATTAATGAAAATACAAATGAGGCATGGAATGCATATAAAATAATAAGAAATTTATACAAAGTAAGAATTGAAAACGAAAAAAAATAAGTTTATAAATAATAAAATAAACGGTGCAAATAACCAAAAAGAAATGTGGAGAAAAATAAAAGAACTAGTTTTAAGAAACCCCAGATGTGTGATAAAATCTGTGATTTTTAAAAACAATGAATATAAGGATAATTTACAAATAGCGGAAAATTTTAATGATTATTTTATAAGCAGTATTAAGGAAATAAATAACTTCATTGATTATGTGCAATATGAAAATAATATACCTGTGATAGACAGTAGATTCAAATTTCGTGCAATAAATTTAACAGAGTTAAGAAGTATATGTAAGGATATCAACAACAAACCAGACTATAATAAAATAAATAATAAATTAATATTAGATAATTGGGACATAGTTGGCAATAAAATTGTTAATATAGTAAATAAATCTCTTGAGAGTGGAATAGTTCCTAGTAATTGGAAAGAATCAGTAATAACACCAATTGAAAAAGTTAAAAATACAGTAAATTGTGAAGAATATCGGCCTATAAACAGTCTTAACCCTGCTGTTAGGTTAGAAAAAACTTACGAATGTTAGGTTAATGGACCATTTGGTCCATACTTCAATATTCATACAAAATAACCATTTAATTTTATATTTTTATCTATTTTGGATCACTTCTCCCTAAATATTATTAAGTTGAGCTTGTAACGAAGTTTTTCGTTACATAATATAATTTTGTTATTATATTATTGGTATTAGTTATTTTGTATTATTTAAGTCTATATTTTATTATTAAAATTGTTTTCATTTAACATACCATATTCAAAGTATTATCATAATTATGGTATTAATTATCTTTTGTTGTAATTATCATTAACTCTTACTTTAATCATTACATATCATTTAATCCACTTTGATATCATAATTATGTTATTAATTATGTCTCTTTTGATAACTTAAATTGTAATTAATATTATACTCATTTTATTATTATCATGGTGTGTTCGGCATTCTCAGTTAATAAGAGTGTAAAACTTATTTCATTTATTTGCTCTTAACTCACTCTTTATTTTTTTCTTTTCGACTCATATGACTCTTGATATCAGTTTATTTACCACTACCTTTGTATGTAAATAAATGGTTCTCTTGTGTGGTAATTCTGGCTCTCTGAGTTTACCGACACAACTACGCTTATGGATTTCTCGTTGTAGTGATAGTAAGTCACTACAGTTAAACTTCTCTGTGCACGACTACTCTGTTGCGAAGTGTTAGTAGCACGGATGGAAATCATGGTACAATTGTACTTTTTTTGGTACATTTTGGACCTTGTTGGTACCATGGTACTACCGCGGCTTACTTGGTACAATTTAAAAATATCAACGTTTCGCTCTATGGCAACATTAATTAAAAACTACGCCAAAAATTAATAACTTTCTGACAAGTGTCTCCAAATGTCCTGCTACAGAATCTGCCAAAAAGCTAGAAATAATGCTAAGCGCCTTTGTAGCCGCACATAACCTTCCGTTCACTATATTGGATCACTTAAACCACATTATTAAAAAGGGTATAAATGATTCCCAAATCGCGAAAAAGTTTTTAATTAACAAGAAAAAAGGTCAGTCAATAGTGACAAATTCAACTGGACCAGAAAACTCGTGCACTATTTCCAATTACTGTAAAAATAGTTACTATTCTTTAGTTATTGATGAAAGCACGGACTGTACTGTTTCTAAAAACCTGGCAATTGTTATTCGAACTTTTGATGGCCAATGTCGCGACAGATTTCTGTGTATTAAGCAGCTAAAGGATTCCACCGCTAATGGAATATAGGAAAGCACAATATAATCGCTGAGTGCTAATAACATACCAATAAAAATTATGGCTGGCATTACCATTGACAATTGTGCTGTAATGACGGGTGTGGTAAGATTCAAAAATTTAGTTCCACATTTGTGTACAAATGGATGTATTTGTCATATACTAAATTTGGCTTCTTTAGCCACTGCTAAATATGGTATTCCAAATGAAATAGAAAAATTTATCAGAGATTTGAATTACAACTTTTGTAATAGTGCTAGCCGAAGAGATGATTTCATAAAATTTCAAGAATATTTTAGAACGGAAATTCATATAATTTTTAAATATGCATTAAAAAGATGGCTATCGCGAGAACAAGTAGTTCAAAGAATAGTTGAGCAGTTGGACATTCTTAATTATTATTTTACATTGAATGATTTTAAGGTCGATTTAAAAAATGAAAGACTAGCATTTCTTTCATCAGGGCTTAAAAACCCATTTTATGAGTTAACTTTTTTGTTTCTACAATATATTTTTAAGATTATAAATTCTGTGAATTTAGAAATGCAATCGGAAGAGGTACGAATGCACATACGTATTTTTACCAAGGCTAATTTTTTTATTTCACCAAGCAGCACGACATTTTTTAAAGAAGACTGTTCTAGATGAATGTGATATATCTGCTGTGAACCTTAATGAAAATAACATTCCCATAGATGAAATTTATTGTGGTACAGTTGTTGATGTGTACATTTCAACAAATAATATTGACAATGACACTATATACAAATTTAAATCAAATGCTAGAGCTTTTTATTCACAATTTTGTAGTGTTCTAAGGTCAAAGGTTAACTTTTATAATGAAATACTAAAATGGTTCGATAAGTTTAGTCCAGAAAATTTAATTATGGGAAAAACAAATTCAATAGTACCTCTTCTGGTGAAAATGTTCCCATATAAACAAACTAAATTTGAGGCAATAAATAGCCAATAGAGAGCACTAGCCGATGTTGTGGAACTTAAATCATACAAAGATTCAAGTATTTCCTGTTTTTGGTCAAAGGTATCACAAATGAAAAATGAGTTAAATGAGTTCATGTTTCCAGATATTTCAAGAGTTGTAACAGGCATTCAATCTATTCCACATTCGTCGGCCAACGTCGAACATGTTTTTTCTTTCCAAAACCTAATCAAAACAAAGGAAAGAAATAGACTACACGTTTCCACTGTCTCAAATTTGATACTAACTAAGGATTTATTAAAGTCAACAAATTCATGTTGCTTCGATTTTAAAGCAACAGAAAATTTATTATCTATAAATATTTTATAAATAATTATTTTAATAACTGATCTCAAGAATTGAAAAGACTAATGTATGTACCTTTATGTATTGTAGTGCATGTAGTATAAACATGCATACACAACCAAACATATGTAAACAATAACAAAATAAATAATAAGAACCCAAATCAAAATGTAGTGCATGTAACATAAACAAACATACAAATATAAACAAAAACAAATTTTAAAGTACAAGAGCACAGAATAAATATTTTAGTATTATATTACAAAGTGACTTCACCGAAAATAAAAAGAACGAATAATTATGCAGGGTATGCAATATCAAGTGGCTTGCGTCAACTGATGTGGGTCGCTGGGTTTGCATTACGAATGTGAATATGAATATGATATTTATCTAGAGTAGGTCATTAAAATGTAAACAAATAAAATATTAAATGGTCAATAAGAATTTATTGGAATAGGTAGGGGAAATAGAATAAGACAATATTGGAATAAGTAGGAGAAATAGAATAAGATATTATTGGAATAAGTAGGAGAATAATGTAGAAAACATAGAATTAATTTAGTATATAAGATCATGAATTTTGTTAATAAAATGAGAAATAATTTAGAATTCAAAATAAGAGTTTTCTTTTATTTCTCATAAAACTTCGGCAATTGACTTTGCCATCATATAGAGCCGCCTGCTACTCTAAAGCTCTTTAATAAAATAAGAGTACTATAGGTATCATTTATCACACACCATAACATCCTATATTACATGCCGATCCTCCTTATATTACAGTATTTAATATTTATTATTTTTATGTTATTTTTTATTGTATACTTCTGAATTTTTGTACACACTTTTGTTGAGTTTCTGTTTTTAATATATATTAAAAAATGGTACCGTCATGGTATGAAAAGTACATTTTGTTTTCATAGTTGGTACAAAATCATAAAAGCCATTTTCCATCCCTGGTTAGTAGTGACAAGCTCTACTACATATTCAGTTGGGCTTTGGCTGTCGTAGTGATCGGACAGCCGGTACGAGTTTTTACAGCTCTGCTCGCAGCCGGTCACGAATACAGTCAAGCCCAGCTCAATGTAGTAGTGCAGAGGGTCCCTACTGATACAAACGGTCATAGGGCCCAGGCAACAGTAGTAGTGCACAGGGTATAAACTGGTACTTACTGCCATTTATCCCAGGCGTAGTGGTGTAGAGAATAGTACCGGTACTAATACTAATACACTAACACCCACAAAGAAAACCAATAAAAATGTCTGGCTTTGGGACTGAAAGGTCTCTTCTGGACTGGCCGCCGAACGCTACACACGGTGCACGGGTAATCCACGTCACTTGTTTTTTTTTTTATAAGAAAATTATTCTGAGTTACTGAGCACGCCAATAAATTATTTATTCTTGTTTAAATACATATTTTATTTAATAAATTATAATTTTTTTTAAAATAAACTGAATTTTAAATAAACTGAATTAAAATTTAACTAAATCGAGCAATTTATGTGCAATTTATTTAACGGATCCTGGACGAGCTGAATTTACCTTGGCATACTGTTACAAAATGGCGCCCGAGCAGGGACTCTAAGAAAAAATTAAACACGTGAAAAAAAAATTTAATTTAAATCAAGAGGTAATTATATACTGGAAAAAAAAAATCGACCAACTTTAAACAAAAAAAAAAAGTATTATTTGCTAAAATTTAAAATTAATATTTAAACGCACAACAACATGAGCCGTACCTTTATTAATTTTGTGAAAAAAGAAGGTTTGACTGAATGCTTAGAAGGCCTTGGTCTAAGCAGTGATGGTACTGTCGATGAGATGAGAAGCCGTTTGCGAAATTTTTTAGACAAGGGTAATCTTACTCCCGATCAAGAAGCCATAATAAATAATTTAAGATTAAAATACGATCCATCATCAGAAAAAGAACTGAAAGTCCCAACAGCAGGTGTTTCTCGGAGTTCGTCGCCCTTAGAGTTCCCAGGTGAGAATGAAAATTATAATTTGAGTGACCCTGAGGTTTGTGATAAGGTTAGGAAGTGGGGTGTAAAATATGATGGTGGCAAGGACCCACTATGCTTCTTAGAGAGAATTGAAGAATTGGCCTCGTGTTATGCCATATCTCGTAATGCACTACTAAATTATATGCCCGAACTTTTTAAGGGCGATGCTTTATCTTGGTATCGAAATAACAAAAATAACTGGAAGTCATATTCCAGTTTCGTTGACGAATTTAAATTATTTTTCTTGCCAGTACGTTTTTTTGAAACACTCGATGATGAAATTAGGAATCGAGTACAACGTACAAATGAAAGTTTTGTCGATTATGTAACTGCGTTGCAGTCTCTTATGCGCTGGTCAAACCTATCTAATCAAGAGCAACTTGAACGCATTTTTAGAAATTGTCGAGCTGAATATAAAGTTTATATAAAGAGACGTGAGTTTTCAAGGTTACAAGAATTAATTATATTAGCTAAAGATTATGAGAGTATTCGAGCTGAGGAAATTTCACAGAAGAAGGTAGTCCGCCATGTGCAAACAGTAGTTGCTAATAAAAATAGTGTATGCTATCGTTGTGGAGAAACTGGTCACAATCGAGCTACATGTTCGAAGCCCCAGGTCCTATTCTGTTGGGACTGTGGAAAAAGGGGTATTAAAACAATCGATTGCTGCAGGTCTGGTAAGGGAAACGCCGCGGGAGGTCTCTCGATGGAGGGAAACGACAGAGATCTCTAAAATTCAAGCCATTCCCTATTATTATTACTCCTGATGACGACTTACGCTTACGAATATGGCTCACTATAAAGAAGAAAAATTTTCAAGCAATTATCGACCCAGGCGCTACCCATTCATGTATAAATTTAGCCGTGGTACAAGAACTACATGTCCCAATCGTTGCAGCGGATTTCTCTACAATACAGCTCGCTGATAAAACTACAGTTACAGTTTTAGGATCAATTGACCTATGGTTTATTTTCGATAGCGTTGTATACTGGCATAAATTTTTAGTTTTGGAGTCAAGCATTGATCCAATAATTATCGGCATGAATTTTATAGTACAGACTGGTTGTGAACTTCATATTATTCCCCATAAAATCTGTAATAACATCAACGACTCTTTGATAACAACCCTAAAGGCAACTCCACCCGAAAATACTCAAGGTGACACCCCAATAGACCCACGTATTTCAGAATTTCTTGAAAATGAATTGCCCCGTTTTGACTCAATCGCTAAATACTCCAACGTAACCGAACACGTCATTACTATGAAGCATTTACGCCCACTTCGACAACGATATTATCCCAGAAACCCTGCTATGCAAAAAGCTATTGACGAACAAATAGATGAACTTTTAGCTGACGGCCGAATCGAAAAATCAAAAAGCCCATACAGCTCGCCCATAGTTTTAGCACGCAAGAAGAACAACGAATGGCGACTGTGTGTCGACTACCGGCAGATAAATGAAAATTCAATTCGAGACGCATATCCCATTCCACAAATTAACGCCATTCTGGAAAAATTAAGAAACAGCAAATTTTTCAGCACCATCGATCTTAAGAACGGGTACTGGCAAATCCCCATGGCTGCACAAAGTAAAATTTATACTGCTTTCACTGTACCAGGCAGAGGATTATTTCAATGGCGAGTCATGCCTTTTGGCTTACACTCGGCCCCAGCCACTTTTCAGAGGGCTCTCGATGCAGTAATTGGTCCAGAGCTAGATTCTTTCGCGTTTGCTTACCTCGATGATATTGTTGTACTTGGAGGTAATTTAGAAGAGCACCTTAAAAATTTAAAAATTGTTTTTGATCGTCTGATAGCGGCTAATCTGCGAATTAATAAAGACAAATGTTCTTTTGCACAGAAAGAAATACGCTATTTAGGACACCTAATCAGTGAAAATGGTATTCACACCGACCCCGAAAAAGTAAACGCAGTTGTAGCTCTACCACCACCAACTACACTTAGAGAACTACGATCTTTTCTTAACACTGCAGCTTGGTATAGGCGGTTTGTACCCAATTTTTCAACTTTGACGAGTCCTTTAAATAATTTACTAAAGAAATCTAAAAAGTGGGAATGGACACAACGAGAACAGGCGGCTTTTGAGAAACTCAAACAAAAACTGATAGAAGCTCCAGCACTAACATGTCCCGATTTTACACGAACTTTTATTTTACAAACAGATGCCAGTGATGTCGGCCTAGGCGTTGTACTGACTCAAGAGTTTGACGACGGTGAAAAGGTAATCTCATATGCTAGCCGTACCCTTTCTGCTCCTGAGCGCAACTATACCGTCACTGAAAAGGAATGCCTAGCTATTATCTGGGGCATACGAAAAATGAGGCATTATTTAGAGGGTTACCATTTTGTCATTGTGACGGACCATCAGTCGTTAAAGTGGCTCAACTCTATTCAGTCACCATCCGGTAGAATAGCGCGGTGGGCCTTAGAGATGATGCAATATGACTACGAAATCAGGTACAGAAAAGGAAAGTTAAACGTAGTGGCAGACTGTTTATCCCGATCACCTCAAACTAACCAGACAGCTGTTCTTCAGATTCTTAAGAAATCCAACGACTTTAAAGATACCTGGTATGAAAACAAATTCAACACGGTGAAAAATGACCCTGAAAAGTTACCAGACTACCAGATTGATGAAAATCAAAACTTACGTAGACACATATACGATACATCGGCTCATAATGAAGAAGACCCAGTTCCATGGAAACTGGTGGTACCAAAGGCAAATCGAGAGCGGGTCTTAAAAGAATGTCATGATGATGCTACTGCAGGCCATTTAGGCATAAATAAAACAATAGCTAGGGTAGCAAAACTATACTACTGGCCCGGTATGTTTAGAGACATAACGAAATATGTGAGGCAATGTAAAAATTGTCAACGTTATAAACCATTACAACAGGCTCCTGCTGGAAAAATGCATACCTCCCAGGTATATCAACCTTGGCACACACTATGCTCTGATTTTGTAGGACCACTGCCTCGTTCTATTCATGGAAATAACACATTAATCGTTTTTCATGATAAGTTCAGCAAATGGTCCGAGTTCGTTCCTGTAAGACAAGCTACTTCGAAAACCTTTATTAAGGCCTTTAGAGAAAGAATTCTGGCGCGTTTTGGTGTTCCTCATGTCCTACTCACTGATAATGGCACACAATTCACCAGTCGAGACTGTCAAAGATATTTTAAATCCATAGGCGTGAAGCAGATTTTTACGGCCCCTTATTCACCTCATGAGAACCCCACCGAGAGGATTAACAGAACTATAAAAATGATGATCGCTCAATATGCCGACTCCAATCACCGGAAGTGGGATGAGCACTTACCAGAATTGACCCTAGCAGTAAATTCCGCCAAACAGAGCTCAACAAATTATAGCCCAGCTTACTTGATTCAAGGAAGGGAATTACGCCTCTCCAATACTTTGTTTAACGAGAAAACGATGGGTGAAAATATCGACCCAAATCAGACTCCGGATGAAAAGTCTCAACAATTGAAGGAAGTTTTTGAAATTGTCAAAACCCATCTGCAGACAGCAACGAGTAACCAGGCTACACACTACAACCTGAGGCAACGAGAATGGGCTCCAAAAAGAGGTGATCTTGTGCTCTTAAAGACCCATGTTTTGTCAAAAGCTATCGATCACTTTGCTGCTAAGCTGGCCCCCCGATATGAAGGCCCGTATCTGGTTTCTGAGTTTATCTCGCCCGTGATCGTCCGATTAGTTGACCCTGACAATAAGAAGACTAAAGGAACAGCTCACTTAAAAGACTTGAAGGCTTTCAACATGTAAGTTTTTTTGAATTTGTACTAATGTGTTTCCACATATTTGATTAACAGCCCAATAAGAAGTCTTCAGTGCCTCAAAGAAAAATTAAACCAGGAGGGAGATGTAACGAAGTTTTTCGTTACATAATATAATTTTGTTATTATATTATTGGTATTAGTTATTTTGTATTATTTAAGTCTATATTTTATTATTAAAATTGTTTTCATTTAACATACCATATTCAAAGTATTATCATAATTATGGTATTAATTATCTTTTGTTGTAATTATCATTAACTCTTACTTTAATCATTACATATCATTTAATCCACTTTGATATCATAATTATGTTATTAATTATGTCTCTTTTGATAACTTAAATTGTAATTAATATTATACTCATTTTATTATTATCATGGTGTGTTCGGCATTCTCAGTTAATAAGAGTGTAAAACTTATTTCATTTATTTGCTCTTAACTCACTCTTTATTTTTTTCTTTTCGACTCATATGACTCTTGATATCAGTTTATTTACCACTACCTTTGTATGTAAATAAATGGTTCTCTTGTGTGGTAATTCTGGCTCTCTGAGTTTACCGACACAACTACGCTTATGGATTTCTCGTTGTAGTGATAGTAAGTCACTACAGTTAAACTTCTCTGTGCACGACTACTCTGTTGCGAAGTGTTAGTAGTGACAAGCTCTACTACATATTCAGTTGGGCTTTGGCTGTCGTAGTGATCGGACAGCCGGTACGAGTTTTTACAGCTCTGCTCGCAGCCGGTCACGAATACAGTCAAGCCCAGCTCAATGTAGTAGTGCAGAGGGTCCCTACTGATACAAACGGTAATAGGGCCCAGGCAACAGTAGTAGTGCACAGGGTATAAACTGGTACTTACTGCCATTTATCCCAGGCGTAGTGGTGTAGAGAATAGTACCGGTACTAATACTAATACACTAACACCCACAAAGAAAACCAATAAAAATGTCTGGCTTTGGGACTGAAAGGTCTCTTCTGGACTGGCCGCCGAACGCTACACACGGTGCACGGGTAATCCACGTCACTTGTTTTTTTTTTATAAGAAAATTATTCTGAGTTACTGAGCACGCCAATAAATTATTTATTCTTGTTTAAATACATATTTTATTTAATAAATTATAATTTTTTTTAAAATAAACTGAATTTTAAATAAACTGAATTAAAATTTAACTAAATCGAGCAATTTATGTGCAATTTATTTAACGGATCCTGGACGAGCTGAATTTACCTTGGCATACTGTTACAAGCTTTACTCAACGCTAGAGATGGTCGAGTGAGTGAATTTTGGCTCACGCTGACGAAGAAATTTTATAATCTCCCACGAATCACTCGAATTTTCTTTACTCACGCACTACTCACGTCAGTAAAATTAAAATGACTGACTCTCACGCGTCATTCACCTGAATCATGGATATCACGTGAACCACGTAAATCACGTAACCACCGCAAATCTCTACTCAACACATCTAATGTGAAAATTTATTGAGGGAGAACTGCTCAATGTAGAAAATTACTCCGATATTTCAGATTTGGAATTTGATAATACTTCAGAAAATATTCGCTATTCAAGTTCTTCCGAAACAGATACTGAACGGGAACCCATCCTATCTGCAGCTAGCTCTGTTGATCCGTTTTTTATTGCTAAAAACAAAATGCTTTGGAGTGCCACTCCATTACCTCAGTCTATTAGAGCTACGACTGAGAATATTATCTCAACGCAGCCAGATGCACTTGCCACCAAACTTGACCCTGATGTACTTATTAGTATTTTCGATAATAATTCTGTCAGCTTTTATGTTGTTTTTTCAGCCTCCAATAGAGAGAATTATTATCAAAAATACTAATAAGTACATCAGGGTCAAGTTTGGTGGCAAGTGGAAAGATATTGATGAAGACGCATGGCATGCATATATTGCTGTGCTCAATCTTGAAGGTGTATGTCTGTATATATAATCTGGTTTTTTTATTTGAGCAAAATAGTTAGCTAATATAAAATCTATTGATGAAAGTAGAAAAAATTAAGATGTCGCCCTAATTTACGAGCAATTACTTATATCTGAAGAAAAATTTCATATGATTACTATCCGTTTCGATGATGTTTTGTGTCGACGGCAAATGCGTAGTTGCGATAAATTTGCTCCTATATGTGAACTGTGGAACCTTTTGGATCAACTTATTCCAAAGTTTTATAATTGTTACGAAAATATCACCATTGATGAGCAATTTGTTGCATTAAGGGGGCGATGTACTTTACTACAGTTTGTGCCATCAAAACCACCAAAATATGGCTTGAAATTTTGGTTCTCAGTGGACTCCAAGTCAGGTTACAACTATAACTTGGTAAGCCTAGAAATGCACAGCCTGAAAAGAGCGAAGGACAATGCGTTCTATTGAACTTAACAGAAGGCTTGAAAGGACAAAATATAACAGGCAACAATTTTTTTCCACTTTTGAGTTGGCAAAAAACTTCAGGAAAGGAAACTTCCTCCGAAATTGCTGACTTTCAAAAAAATCCTTTTGTACCTCTCTATAAAAGCCAAACAACTCGATGGCCAAATATTTGCAAACATGGTTGATATATCCGCATTGAATGCGTAAGTAATATATTCTGAAATCGACGATTTCTGGGTTCCAACTGATCGGAATTGCTGGAGACCAGAGTTGTTGCGGCAACTAGCACTTCATCTTGCGAACGCGTATATGATGAAAGGGACTAGATTACCTCAAAATGAGTTCTCAGCACAGTTATCTACTGAAATACGAAAACCATGCATTAGTGCCAGTGGCCTCTTCAAATAATATTTTTAATTCAGAGGCCCGAAATAGTGGAATTTGTAGTTGCTGCAAGTCTAAGTGTGATATAAAATGCTCCATTTGCAGTAAGTTTAGTTGCAAAACTAATAAAGAAATATGTTGTTATCGTACAATGACAATTATTATAAAACCAACTAAAAAATACTTATTTTTTTTAAATAAATGTAAAAAAATTAAAGAAAATTCAATGTGGACCAAATGGTCCCTTAACCTAAGATTCGTAATTTTTTATTTTTCTCAGTCCTGGTTTAAGTCAGAACCTTGGATTTTTGTATATAACATGGTTTTATAAAAAGACCACATGAGCTAAAAAATTAAGTCACTATATGTCACCGTTCAAAAATTACAAAGAAAATAATAAACAAAATGGACCAAATGGTCTTAACCTAACAGCAGGGTTAAAACATGTGAAAAAATTATGGAAAAAATTGTTAAAAATCAACTAGAAGAATATATAGAAAATCATAAAATACTGTCAAGATTTCAGTCAGGTTTTAGAAAAGAACACTCATGTGAGACTGCTGTGAACTATGTTATAGATAGATGGAAGTATGTGAAGCAAAATAATAAAATTGTGGCAATTTTTCTTGATTTCAAAAGGGCTTTCGAAACTATAGACCGAGATATATTGATAGAAAAATTTAAAAAATATGGAATAAAAGGTAACGAAATAAAATGGTTCCAATCTTATTTAACTAATAGAAGGCAAATAACAAAGGTTAATGGTGTTAAATCAGAAGAAAAAGAAACTGAGTTTGGTGTACCTCAAGGGTCAATTTTGGGTGCTCTGTTATTTATTATATATGTATATAAATGATATGGAAAATGTCATTGAAAATAGTGAAATAGTGCTTTATGCAGATGATACTCTGATTTTCGCGGAAGCCCAAACAGAAGATAGTTGCTATGAAAAACTAAAAATAGATATGCATAAAATAAATAAATGGCTGAAAATGAACAAACTTAAATTAAATGAAAACAAAACCAAGCTAATGGAATTAAATATGAACAGTAATAGAGAATTCAGTATTAATAATGTGATAATTGAAAAAGTAGATAAAATAATAATAATAGACAAAGAATTAAAATTCAAAGAACATTTAGAATATATGTGCAAAAAATTGGAAAAAAGATAGGTTTTTTAAAACGTATAAGAAACAAAATGTCTATTATTACTGCAATAAACATTTATAATACTACGATAAAACCACATTTTGAATTCGGATCAACTATAATGTATACATGTTGCACGGATAGTCAAATAAACAGATTACAAAAACTACAAAATAATGCAATGCGGTCTATACTAAAATTAAATCGTTTTACATCAATCAAATACATGTTAGATACATTAAGATGGATGAATATAAGCCAAAGAATGGAATATAACACATTAATTTTTATAAGAAAAATGGAGATGGGAGACGCGCCAGACTACTTAAGAGAACAACTAAGATATGTTGGAGATGTTCAAACGTACAATCTACGAAATAATCATAATTTTAGATTGAAGCAGTCAAATACTGTTAATACACAAAGATCTCTATTTTACAAAGGACTTAAAACATATAATATGTTGCCAAATTATGTAAAAAATGAAACAAACAACAATATTTTTAGAAAAAAGGTAGTTGAGTTTATTAAAAATGTTAATGAAATTTGAGCCTAATAAGAAAAAATTATGAAATGTAATTTAATGAATTGTAATGAAAAAGTATTAAAGTACTACTAATAAAAAAAATAAAAAAATCATTTGTGAATCGTAAAATTGCATATGATTCTCAAACATAATATTAACTAAATGCTGTCGTCTTTTTTTTAGCAGCCATTCTATTTGCATTTGGGTTGTATAAATTTTAGATACATATGGTATAAATAAAACTTGTCTTTTTTTATAATTATCCATTTTATAATATATTAAAAAAAAAATTTAATTTGGCACAGTAATTGACACAGCTGTTTAAAAAATTGTTTGTAAACATAAATCAGCTGTTTCAGAGCAAAATCTAGTAATTTGATATGTAAACGGTGCAGATTTCTGAGAAGATTTAAATGAAAATCTAGGAGATTTCATGACATATGTAAATGCATTATTAATGTAAGGTCATGAAAAGTTGCAATTGTTTTGTCGCGCCAAAAATAACAACTTTGTAATAGTACACTACAAAAATGTTCTTCCCTGATAACTTGACAAAAAATGGTTCTAAAGTTGATGCTGTGATAATAAATAAAAAAATCAAGCTAAAACATTATCACAAATTAAAACGCTATTTATTTTACTGACCTAAAATTATATATTACATATGAGTTGCAAATGTTTTGTCCGATACTGTATATATGTATATTTTTTTTATTTTATAATAAAATGCAATTCTTTCTTGGGATTTTAATGTGTGTGCCATCAACACATTCAATAATCTTTGGTATTCTATTTTTATTAAAAAATACAATTTGGCTTATTGCAGTTTAGCTGCTTTATAGTTGTATTTTATCCATCTTAGGCAAATATTGTTTTCCAAAACTTCCAGAGCTTCTGACAGCACTACAGACACCGTAGGCTATGCAAGACCAAGCATATTTTTATTTCCAAGTCTAAGGTGGTACGATCCCTGAGCGAAAAATCGTAGAACTGTTGTTAATTTTAATATGCTTGGTATTGACCTACCTTGTGTGCATTGCTGCAGGAGTTCATCTGTAGTGGATAGTAGGTCCACAAACGCCTCCTTACACAGTCGAAAACTTGTTATAAATCTGTAAATAAACTTTCTATATGAATTATTTGTAAAAGCCATATCGGAAAATATAAATACTTACGTACTTGTGTCCATTTCCAATATGTTGAAAGCATCCCTCAACCTTTTTCTGCTTCTAGCCAGTTCCAGTAAACGTTCATCTTCATCAGACGAATTATCGAACCATAATTCCGTCGTGGTCATGTTTAAATTAAATTTATTTTGTCAAATTTGTAAAAAAAGAATTTTTATTTACAGTGCCAGCTGAAAGAATTGTACTACTGTGAATAAACAAAATCTGGAAAATTCACAATAGTGTTTTTCTTCAACGAATATGCGCCATAATACCAAATAACATTTCTTTCGATCAGCAATTTCCACAACATTATTATGAATTATTTATGAATACGGGCATAATAATTTAGAAACTAATTTTTATTTTATGGTATTTACAAATTATTTACATATACATATATATACATTAGAGCGTACCATCTTACAAGGAAAAAAAGGTTTCCCCGTACCGCCTCTAATATAATGCATTTTTGCAAGGAGATTTCGAAAAAAATCTCTTCAGGTTTTTCGGTATATCTTAGACTCCAGAAAGGAATGTAGACGACAAAGATATCATTGGGCATGCCAAGCAATTAATGCTACTTATCGGGAGTCTGCCAAAATGGGTCTAGCCATAAATAAGAGCAAGACGAAGTACATGTTGTCGACGAGTATGAATGTTGAACGTATCGGCTCCTAGGTTATAGGAGTTCATCTACTTTGGCACCGCCATTATCAGCAAGAATAATCTCAGTCTGGAGGTCAAACGAAGAATCACACTGGCCAACAGGTGCTACTACGGTCTCAGTAAGCAGTTTAGTAATAGAGACCTCTATCATGCGACGGAATTAACACTCTATAAGTCGCTTATTCTTCCGCTGCTTCTCTATGGCGCGTAAGCATGGACGCTGTCTTGTGCCGATGCAGAGGTCTTGGGAGTGCTCGAGAGAAAAGTTTTTCGTAAGATCTGTGGTCCTCTAAAGCATGGCGATGAGTTTCGCATTAGAACCAACCAATGAGCTCCTCGGCGATGTGGGCGTTGTTCAGCTCATTAACATCCAGCGGCTACGCTGGCTCGGCCATATTGCTCGCATGGAAGAATCTGCTCCACCGAGAACAGTTTTCGATGCGAAGGTCACTGGAGGACGCCTGTTTTTACGTAGGAAGGACCAGGGGGTCAATTCTTGTTCTGTGAAACGGTGAAATGAAAAGTTTTTTCACTGTTACACAGCGTTTTTGATTCTTGTTTTGTGCAAAACTTAAAAGATACATATCATTTTTTCATGTAACAACAAGTGGAATGAAACAAAATATTTTCACAGTTTCACAAGAATGCTGATTCGTGTTTTGTGTAACTGTGAAATTAACTGTCAAAATTGTTTCATATGTGTAACAAGTTTGCACAGAAAATGTTTATGTGAAAAAATAACCTAAAGGTTTAAAACCATGAAAAAACCAACAAAAGGAAAGCGTGCTAGCAAAAATAAAAAAGAATATTTAATAAAATCGAATAAAATAATTGCACCCGTCATATTTTTGTTTAATATAATATTTAATACTCGTATATTTATTTCAAAGACCAAAACAAGTATGGCGTCACATTGGTATTTTGTTTGTACTAGAACACAGAGCCAAATAAATATTATTGACGGCGGTAGCAGCGAAACCGGCAGTACAAAAAATCAATCGGCGATAGTTGCAATTATTTTTAATATTAATTTTGTATCCAGCAAAAATCTGATTAATTTTTTTTAATAGAAAAAACAGTACAAAACATATCTTATCAATTTATATTTATGATAACAATTAGATGAACAAATATACAAATGCTATGTATGCAATTGCGGTTGTTAAAATATACATATGTATATACATATGTATACATACATACACATTTCATATTGAAAAAGATTTACATACCTACAACTAAAAACCTTTTCCAAAAAAAAAATTGGTTTCAAAACGAAATTAAGTATGTATGTACATACATATGTACGGGGTGTCAACCAGTTCATATTTTTCCATAATAAATTTGCCACGTCTCTACTTCACGATTGCCAAATATGAACTTTAAGACTAATGTTTGCTAAAATGGCGGCAAAACAAAGTCGTATACCTTCCCGACAGAAGCCCTGTATGTATGTTTATGCAACACATAAAGTCATTTAAATTTTTCTTGTATGTACGTAATTTATACATTTAGGTAATTTGTAAATACTTTGAGTACCACGAGAGTTAACGCCACTAGATTCTTAGAATAATTGTGAATATGTTATTTGTTCTTCCTATCCCTGTAATTACATGTGTTTAGTAATTAAGACAACAGACATTTAGGTAAATAAGATAATTACTCTAAATATGTAATATTCCACGAATTGGGATAAGAATTATATCTTAGACAAAGAATGTCTACTTTAGTAATTAGCCACCTAGACAAAGAATGTCTACTTTAGTAATTAAGTATCCTAGACGAAGAATGTATACTTTAGTAATTAAGTATCCTAGACAAAGAATGTTTACTTTAGTAATTAAGTAACCTAGACTCTAAGAAAGAAAATTGTAAACAAAACATGAGACAAGGGGAAAAATACCAACCTCATGCTTTGTATATAAAGTTAAGGAACATAGAAATGGTAGTTAGTTTTAGTAAATAGATTAATAAAGAAGGGACGCATCGCGTCTAAAAAATTTATTTTTTCTATCTCAAAACAATATAATTTTTAATTGGCGATCCTGCCAGGAGAATAATTAAATTTATTCTTCGGAAGAGCGGACCAATTTTCCTTGTCGCAGCAAGGATATTAGAAAACCATGCATAGAACAAGGTATCGGAAAAATTACTCTCATAGAGAGATTTAAGGAAAAAAGAAGAAATAAAAAACCCCTATGAAAAAATATACGGAGCACAAATTTGACAAAAGAAGAAATATGAACGACAACATGGAAGTAAAATTCCTTATGGACCAAATGGCTACATTGCAGGCAAATATGCAAACCCTCATGTTACAGCACACAAATGAGGTCAGTGAACTGAAGAAGGAATTGGAGCAGGTTAAAGGAACCTCCCTGGTGAACCAACCGCAACCCGTGCCACTGGAAGAAATTTCTACACGAATAACACGAATCGAAGAAGTAAGGCTGGACACTTTCAAATCACTTCCCGTATTTGATGGAGATATAAAGAAATATAGAGTGTGGAGAGAAGATACCTCACGCATGATGGACAGTATTGAGCCACTTAAGAATACAAGTATTTATGCTTAAGCGCTGCAGATTGTAAAGACGAAAATACAAGGAGCAGCCGCTCAGGTGTTAGCCAACCATGGCACTATTTTTAATTTCGAAGCCATTAGAGACAGGCTAGACTACACATATGCTGACACACGTCCTTTATGTGTTTTACAGGAAGAGATGAAACACTGTTACCAAGGAAGAAAAACATTAGGAGACTTCCATGACGAGGTGAACCAATGCTTGAGTCTAATAATATCAAAAATATCGATGTCTGGATGTGGACGTGGGGCCACTGACGCTATGACAGAGCAGGCCGGACAAGACTCTGTTGGAATATTCGTGGGGGGAGTGGACAACACATTTGTCCAGTCAACATTGTATGCAAATGCTCCACAAGATTTGGAACATGCCTACACCATTGCTCGCACAATCGAGCATGACGGTAAACATCAGAATTTAAATTTATCCTACGGAACCAAACAATCGCAGCCAACCCAAAGGTATCAACCACGACAACATTTCAACAACTACCAACCACGACAACATTTCAACAAACCACGAGAACATTTCAACAACTATCAACCTCAAGAATTTCCGCCCAGACAGCACTTCAACAGCAATCAACCACGACCAGAACCCATGGATGTTAGCTCCGGCAATACTATTCATCGACAAACAACACAATACAACAACCAACTCTGGAAACGTCAAGGAAACTTTCCACGAGATAAGATGAGAAACAACAACATCATCACAGGAAAAGAAGATGATGACACCCGCAGCATAGATGTAGAAACAGGTACTGTTAATAAATTAGTTACATAACCATGACGGATGGGGAGAAAACTTATGATGTTTTAATAGATACTGGAGCAACCCACAATTATGTAAAAAAATCACTAAAATTTAATTCAGTAAGAAAAATAAAACCTATGAAGGTCATTTCGATGCATGGGGCATCAATGATAGGTACAAAACAGACGATTAAATTTCTCGGTAGGGACATGGATTTTTTTGAGTTAGACAATATAGGGAGTACCGATTTAATATTAGGATGGAAGGGAATAGACGAATTAGGTGCTATAATAAATAGGAAAGACATGACATTCACTGTAAATAGGAAAGAAGAAGCTATGAACATTAATTACATCGTAGGCAACGACGCCTATAGAGAAAAGATTGATAAATTGATGAGGGAGAACAATGGCATAGGACCATTACCCTTCACAACAACTATAGAAGCCACAATAAGGACAAAAACGGATGAACCTATCTGGACGAAGCAATACCCATATCCCATAGCGGATAATGACTTCGTAAATGAGGAAGTAAAAAGATTACTAGATGACGGTATCATTCAAAGAAGTAATAGCCCGTATAACTCTCCAATATGGACTGTGCCAAAAAAAGGTTTGGATAAAAATGGACGACCTAAGAAAAGAATGGTGATAGATTTCCAAAAGTTAAACTCACATACAATTACGGATTGATATATTATCCCTGATGTAAACATGACAATACAAAATTTAGGCAGGGCAAAATACTTCACAACTTTGGATTTGCTATTGAAGCAGTGCTCAGTCAAATGAAAAAACCAATATTTTTCCTCAGTCGAACATTAAGTAAAACCGAGGAAAACTATTCTACAAACGAAAAAGAACTATTGGCTATTATTTGGGCACTCCAAAAATTAAGAAATTATATTTATGGTACAACGGACCTCACCATCTACACTGACCACCAGTCCTTAACTCACGCAATATCCGAAAAAAACCCTAATCCGAAACTTAAACGTTGGAAGGCTGTCATAGAAGACTTTGGAGCAAAACTGGTATACAAACCAGGACACCAAAATGTAGTTGCTGACGCCTTGTCAAGACAATGTATAAATACATCATCCATTGACACAGTTCAGTCGGCTGAAAGCTCCTATACGGAAATTATTAAACAAGGAAATCAACCTTTTAATGCATATGCCATTCAAATTGAACTCGTACCGAACAAAAGAATAAATGAAACACGAACTCGTACAATATTCTCAAACAAGGTTAGACATACAATCAACTTTACAAACGAACAAAATTTGATCACAGAATTGAAAAAGATATTACAACCAAACAAAACTACTGCATTACACACCACCAGAGAGAATATTTATGATCTCAGCCCTATCATAAAGAACACTTTCAGCATCGCAAACTTCGTTTATACACCAACAAAACTAATCGACGTTCGAGAAGAAGAAAAACAAATTGAAATAGTTGAAAAAATACATAATAGAGCACATAGAGGATATAGGAACAATATACAAGAGATACTGAAAAAATACTACTGGCCCAAAATAAAACAACAATGTAAGTCATTTAACAAAAAGTGTACACCTTGTCTATATGGTAAATATGAAAGAAATCCCACAAGAGAACCATTAGGAGATTCTGACATACCAACAGAACCATGTAGATACATACACATGGATATATATTTCAATGACAATAAAACATTTTTAGTCGCCATTGATAAATTCTCAATATACATTACCCTGAGAGAAATTGATTCAAGAGAACGTATGTCTGAGAAAATTGAAGAAGTTCTCACGAATAACTATCCACACTGTACGCGATTAATGACTGATAACGAAAAATGTCTAAACACACCAGCAGTAAACATGATGTGTATAAAATACGGAATAAAAAAGATAGAAACTCCAGTCTATAGATCAACATCAAACGGGCAAGTAGAACGCGCTCACAGCACAATCTCTGAGCTTGCAAGAATATTTAAAATACAAAACGCCACGACAATAGCTGAAGAAATATATAAAACAATAAGGGAATTAAATAACACCATACACACAGTCACAGGACAAAAACCAGTTGACATATTTTTTAACAGAATTAAATACGATAAGAAAGATATCTACGAAAAATTAAAAAAGGCATCGGAGAAAACACTTGAAAGACTGAATCAAGGCACTAAGCACCGAACCTTTTCACCTAATGAACAAATATTAGTTAAAATCAAAGGAGTAAGGAGGAAAAAGGACGCCAGATACATTAAATATATTGTAAAAGAAGACCGTGAGGACACAGTCCTAACTACAAGGGGGAAGATCGTGCATAAGGATAACATCAAAAACTATACTATAAATTATGATCATCTTCCTGATATTACTCGTGACGGCCACGACAGAAATCAAGGGAGAAACAGAAATTAGAAATTTAGATGGACAAAAATACGTCCTAACCAGGACAGACGATGTTTTTATATATGACGAATATTCATACCTCTTCCACGTAACCAATCTAACAAAAATATCTGAATCATACAATAGAGTTATTATGAACAATTATAAGCCAACCGCAGAGGAATTAATTTGGATAAAGAAAATAGAAAATCTGGAGGAGCAACATCAGGAACACAGAAACAAGCGAGCATTAAACTTTCTCGGATCAGCAGTTAAATTTATCACTGGAATGCCAGACCACGACGATTTTATCAAAATGGAAGAAGCAATAAATTCATTAATAAACAACAATGAAAAACAACGTCTGGTAAACTCGAGGTTTGAAAGATTAATTGAATTACTACAGGGTCACGAATCCGAAAACCACCTCATTATTGAACAAGTATACGCACAACTGCTTCTACTCGTTAGAACTATTAACGCCGCAAAAAATAACGAATACCTGTCAGAATCTTTGGACATGAATGACATTAGGGAAATAGTACAGCACGAATTATCTTCTATACCAATAATAAGTGTCATGGAATACGCAGACGTACATATAGCCAGGACAAAAGATACATTTATTGCCATCTACAAATATCCTATTTTAAATAATAAATGTATACTTTTCAAAGTCACACCTATTAGTTTTAGGCATGCGAAAATACAAACGGATAATCAGGTTGCCCAATGCAACAAAGACTACGTCAGGGTAGACAAATGCAGGAATTTTGCAGGAATAAATATCTGTCAAACGAAAAATGAAACGGAAACATGCATATTACCATTATTAGACAACAGAGACAGTAAGTGTACAGTCATACAGGAGTACAACGACGATTTACTGGAAATCGAGGAAGGTTTTATATTGTTGAACGGTAACCATACGGTCGACAATATTACTACGACTGGTGTGACCTTGGTCACGTACACGGACCAAGTCATAATATATCATAAAACCTATATTAATATTCACGACAGAATAATTGAGGCAATACACACAGAACATAACGAAGATTTTGAAATCGAAAAAATCCTCAACTCAAACCGTCACAACGCCTTTAATAATATTGACTCATTAAGAAAACTAATCATACCATATGAGGAACATCCTATACGATCAGGTTTTTATACACTTATACTTAATACGACAATCTTTGGTGTAATCATTATCGGACTAAAAATATACAAACATATTTTACTATGCAGACGACGACAAGCAGAACAAACCTTTAGGATTTCTTATCATCAACGGGTAGAGAACTTTATTAGAGATCGGGACGCTCTCGTTTAAGCCAGGGGAGAGTTAACGCCACTAGATTCTTAGAATAATTATGAATATGTTATTTGTTCTTCCTATCCCTGTAATTACATGTGTTTAGTAATTAAGACAACAGACATTTAGATAAATAAGATAATTACTCTAAATATGTAATATTCCACGAATTGGGATAAGAATTATATCTTAGGCAAAGAATGTCTACTTTAGTAATTAAGCAACCTAGACAAAGAATGTCTACTTTAGTAATTAAGTATCCTGGACAAAGAATGTCTACTTTAGTAATTAAGTAACCTAGACAAAGAATGTCTACTTTAGTAATTAAGTATCCTAGACGAAGAATGTATACTTTAGTAATTAAGTATCCTAGACAAAGAATGTTTACTTTAGTAATTAAGTAACCTAGACTCTAAGAAAGAAAATTGTAAACAAAACATGAGACAAGGGGAAAAATACCAACCTCATGCTTTGTATATAAAGTTAAGGAACATAGAAATGGTAGTTAGTTTTAGAAAATAGATTAATAAAGAAGGGACGCATCGCGTTTTAAAAAATTTATTTTTTCTAACTCAAAACAAATATAATTTTTAATTCGAGCTAATAGCATCAATTATCGCAACTTTTTTATGAATATGTTCTTAGTGTGCGACTATACTTTTGGGTATATAAAAGTCGTCCCTTAATTTATCATCATTTTTTGTACTCTAATAAATTAGTGCAGGCAAAAAAGTCCACATTACAAGTCGGTGTTGATTTAATTTATTCTTCGATTTGAAAGTGATATACAAAACGCATGTATTTGCGAATGTGTAAAACTGAAAGTGGTATTAGTGAAATACATATTTGTTTGTTATATTATTATCATTTTATTAATATCTAAAAACAGTATTAGTGAAATTCGAAGCAGTTAAAAAAAATATATGACGGGTAAGCCGCTTCCTTCAATCGGTTGGCTTCGTACTCTTGCTTTGACATTTTGACATAAAATTTTAATAATATACAAGCAAAAGTTTCACGACTACGGTTGGAATGAAACAATTTTTTCATAACATGCACCAGAATCGCAAATAGTGTAATTGTGATATGATAATGCGAAAAGTGCTCATAAAAACGAAAATGATAAAAAACTTTTCGTTTCACTGTTTCACAGAACCAGAATTGACCCCCAGGTTGATTAAGCCCTGTCGTCAATTGGTGTGACCAACTGGAGAAAACGCGAGATTAGCAGAGACGCCTGGAGTCGTCTTATGGCCTTCTTAGTAAAGGTGGTTTTACACTATCCCACTGAGTATAACGACACGTCAAAAACTCAAATAAAATGAAAAAGTATAATAGTGTGAAAACAATTTGTAATGAATTGTCAAAAAATACGGATAGAAATTTGACAGTCGTATGACTCTCATCATTTTTAGAAATTTTTCTAAACCATTAGACTTTTCATATTATCAGAGTTGCTTTTTTACGCAAATATAAGAAAAAATCAGGGTTGGAAACCTGAAAATTTTTAGCCATAATTTTGCTTATTCTTTTTTTTATTAAATAACTACAAAAATACAAAACATAGTTAACATTTGAAGTTCTCTCTCTTTAACATAAAATAAATTACAAATATTTGTTGTAAAATATAATTAAATATGGCTTACATTATGAAATATTAATAAAACATACATTGCCGTATCAACATGTCCAACCTTGGAGAAAGAAAAAAACACAAACATCTGTTGTTTCCATTTTATTTGAAATGTGATAGTGTAAAAGCAAAATGTAATAAAAACATTTTACGTTTGATTTTTTGACAGTCAGACCAAAAACCATTAGATTTTCTTTCTACAAAATCCATTGAAAGTCTTAAGACTTGTAGAATAGTGTAAAAGCACCTTAAGTAAAAAATTTTAGTTATTTTTGAATTTTTGGTTTATCTAATTAAAAAATTTTTATTTTTTTTTATTTTGTTAATTTAGCATTCATGTAAGTATTTACATATCGTCGGTTGAAAAGTAAAACTCACTAAGTGTATTCAGACCACATAGCACTTAGTGGGTTTTATCTGTCAGCCGACGATATAATAAATATAAAAAAATACATGCCTATGTACGTATGAAAGGTTGTTTGTTTGCATTTTATAGTTGTTATTTGTCAAATATTTCCTTGTTCTGTATTTTGGTTTAAAACATATGGTCACGGTAGTAATAAGAAATGCACTTTACAGTCGGGCCACAGATCAGTCTATTGTTTTTTGTTTGCAATGTTTTCAAATTTTTTGCTTCGATTAACCGTGATTACCTCTATTGTCGGTGATCAAAACGGGGAGTTCCCTTGTTAGCATACGATGGGTCAGAAGCATTTACAAGTGATTAGTTTAATTTTGAAATTTGAAAAGTGCCGGTGGCTAGATCTAAATTTATTTAGAATGACATGGTTACCAATGGTAAAAAGACAAAGAAAAGTTTTAAATATTGAATTAATTTTTTTAATGTAAATGTGTATGTACACCAATGTTCACTTGTTAAATAAAAAAATATCAAAAAAAATCAAAATTGTTATTCGATTAACCGTGAAAATCGATTATCCGTAATGCTTCTGGTCCCGACCATCATGGATAATAGAGGCACGACTGTATTAAGATTATAAAAATATGTATGTTGTATATAAGTACGGTGACCATCCGTTCTGTATAAATTATTCATTAGGGAAAAACATAAAAATGGTCTGTATTTTATTTAATGTTCAGTATTTTCATGCCTCAAAGTAGTATTTGTAGTTTAGAATAACACTTTTGGGAAAAAGTCTCCTGACCAGTCTCTTAAGCAGAGACAAAATGGCCATAAAGACATGCTTATCCCTATAAGGAATACATTTCATATATGTACGAGGTCTGATAAAAATTAACCTTTATTTTCAAATTTCGTGAGTTACGTACTGTGAGCGTCAAAAAAAGTAAACAGCTACTTTAAAGCTTTTATTACAGGAAAGATATAAGTAGAAATTAATGCCCGTATTCATAAAAACTATTTTAGGTTTATTGAGGACTTATTTGACAAATTTCTATGCAATACTTGTCAAATAAACCCTCAATAAACCTAAAATTGTTTCTATGAATACGAGCATAAAATGTTTAACAACAGTTTAAGAGGCTTATAAAATAAGAGTTTAATTCTGTATTATCCAAAAATAAAAACTAAACAAAAACCAAAATATATCACTTCATCTTAAAATACTACTATTTTTACGCGTCAAAAAAAAGTAAACAGAATCTATTAAATGGGCAAGTTAGGTACAGAAACTAAAAATAGGTTAACTTTTAATATTTGGTTTGTTTTCCTTTTGCATCTAGCACCGCTTTTAACCTTCTTGGCATTGATTCCACAAGGTCTGTCGTAATGTCTGGAGAGATTTTGTTGCATTCTTTAATTAAAGCTTTTTTCAAATCGTCCTTGTTGGAAATGGCTCTTTGCCTGATTTTTCTATCAAGGTGCTCCCATAAATGTTCGATAAGGTTAAGGTCTGGAGACTGGGGTGGGTGATCTAATGTCTTAGGCGTTCGGTATAACAACCATTCCTTAACAATCATCGACGTATGTTTCGGGTCGTTGTCTTGTTGGAAGACCCAGTTGTTAGGAAGTCCTAATTTTTCAACGCTGGGGGCAACGTTTTCTTTTAGAATGTTTAGGTAATCTATTTTATTCATTGTCGACTCAATAAACACTAGATTGCCGACACCAAATGCCGCCATACAGCCCCAGACCATAACCGAACCTCCACCATGTTTCACGGTAGATGTAACACACTTTTCATGAAAAGCTTCATTCTTCAACCGCCATATTTTTGGAGGCTTTTTCACTCCAAATATTTCAAATTTGCTCTCATAATATGTTTTTCCAGAAACCAACACCCTCATTTTTGTATTTTTTTGCGAGTTCTACGCGCTTCTGTTGGTTTGCTTTAGAAATGTAAGGCTTTTTTCGAGGAACTCTGCCATGTAGTCCATTTTTGTGGAGTTCTCTTCTTATTGTACCGGCACTGACTGATTTTCCAGATGTCTCTGCTACATCTTACAGATGTCTCTGTCTCTAGTTGAACAGCACTTGACACAGGATTGGTCTGCACTTCTCGAACTACTGCTCGTACTTCTGCGCCAGTAAGTCGTTTTGGTCGCCCCGGCCGGGGTAAATCTTCTACTGTATTATGTTTCGCATATTTATCTATAATTTTTTTTACAGTGCAATGATTCCTTCCACCAATTTCTCCAATTTCACGCAAAGATTTATTTTCTTTATGTAAATCTAATATGATTTTTCGCGTCGCATGCTTAGGCATTTCTTAAAAATTTTACTGTTTGCACTATTCTTTAACAAAGTTAATAGAAAACTTCAAAAAATATATTTACTACACCGGCTTACTAGATTAATAACAGCTTTTTAAAGAATTAAAGGGTTTTCCCCGAAATATTAAAAAAAGAATCAAGCAATGTAGCCACTGTTTACTTTTTTGACGCGTAAAAATAGTAGTATTTTAAGATGAAGTGATATATTTTTGTTGTTGTTTAGTTTTCATTTTTGGTTAATATATAAGCGTTAATACAGAATTAAACTTTTATTTTATAAGCCTCTTAAACTGTTATTAAACATTTTAATTTCTACTTACATATATCTTTCCTTAATAAAAGCTTTAATGCAGATAAAGTAACTGTTTACTTTTTTTGACGCTCACAGTATGTTCTATTTTGGCTTTTTTTTTCTGTTATGTTAGTACACATGTCTGTTATATATGTTGGTAATATCAGCCATTTTGGATTGTCAGTTTGTTTTTGACAGATAAAAACGTTAGTCGTGTTTTGGTGTGCTCTTCGATTTTTTACTATTCGAAAAACTGGATCAAAGTAACTGTAAATGAAATTAAATGCGCAAGGACCTTTGAAATGTTGACCGTCAAGTTCGGCCAAATGTAAAGGTTTTGCTCACTGTTTTCTTCGACTACAATGGCGTGGTGCATCATGAATTCTTGCCACAAGGTCGTACGGTCAATTAGGAATACTACCTTAGTTATGCGCCGTTTGCGCGAAGCTATTCGTCAGAAACGCACAGAATTTTGCACCGTAATAACGCACCAGCTTATACATCCATGCTTGTGCGTGACTTTTTGGCCAAAAACAAAACCGTTACAATGCTTCAACCACCGTATTCATCGGACTTAGCCCCCGCTGACTTTTTCTTCTTCCCAAAACTGAAGACACCGATGAAAGAGAAGCGTTTTACTACGATTGAGGAGATAAAAGAAATATCGAAACAGGAGCTGTTGGCGATACCAAAAAGCACGTTTCTGAAGTGTATAATAAGTGTATTATATCTGAAGGGGTTACTTTGAAGGGGACAAGATATTTATTGATGAATAAATAAATACTTTTTGAAAAAATTGAAAATAACGGTAATTTTTTATCATATCTTGTATGTACATTTTGGAAAAAGAAACATAAATTTTAAAAATATTTTGACGGTAGCCGCGTTCAGTTTGTATTTACCTGTTTCAAATGCTCCAACAGAAAGGATATTTTCTGTATTAAATTATATAAGGACCAATGAAAAATCTCAAATGAAAATGGAACCATCAAAGCCATTTTGGTCACTAAATTAAACTTTGTTATGAATTGTATAGAGTTTAAAGAATATTTAAGGGTAAATGATAACTTGATAAAACAAATTTATTCTTCAGAAAAATGCCAAAATTAGTTGTAATTTGTTCTACCCTTTCAATTCACCTTCCTGCAAATCTACTTTGAATGTTTACTTAACCCTCCGTCACGCACATGTTCCGATAGTCACATACGTAGCACATGCATCTGGCCAGATGCACTATGTATATCAATACATTTATATGGAAAATATGCAATTTTAGTGATAACATTATATTATTATAACATTATTTTATATATTTTCATATTTTTTTTTCTTTTTTTCAACTGAATTGACAAAACAATTCAACTGATGCAAGTAGAAAAAAGTAACAGTTTTTTGTATTTGATTTCATTGCTGCGAAAGTATGTACTATGAAGAGCGTGAGGTGTAACCAAAAATATGAAGCTTACAACAGCAAAAAAATAAAAAATTGTAAATACATCTCCTTATTCTTCATACAAAATAAACCTGCATCTGGCCAGATGCATGCGAGTTACATATACAAATTCACATACACACACTTACATATATAAAAAATGACACTATTGATGAATTTATTAAAAACATAATTGACACAAAGAGCCATCCCTAAATAAAAGCGGCATGCGGAACGTTTTCCAACGCTCAGCGCTTAATCTGAACCGCCATCCCTAAATAAGAGCGGCAATGTTTTGTCAAAACATTAAAAACATGGTAAATCAAAAACATATGCTTATATAACAATTCTGACTATTTTAATAATAAACTGCATTTCTCTATTGGTATTTGTAACATAAACTAAATTTTATAGTACTATTTTATTTATTTTTATTATATTTTATTTATTTATTTTATATTAATATTTATTATCTTCTATTTTGTTTATTTTTTGCCTTTACGAATAAAACATGGTTATGCAAACAACATATCTTTATATCACAACCATGTTTTTTTTTCCTATTTGTTTACATTTTAGTTGCCTTTTGCGACCAACTTTACTATTAAACGCTCTGTCAAAATTGGATTTTCCAATTGCAAAGCGTTGCCGCCGCGTTATTTTGGGATTTTATAGTGCTAAATTTTATAGTACTATTTTATTTATTTTTATTATATTTTATTTATTTATTTTATATTAATATTTATTATCTTCTATTTTGTTTATTTTTTGCCTTTACGAATAAAACATGGTTATGCAAACAACATATCTTTATATCACAACCATGTTTTTTTTCCTATTTGTTTACATTTTAGTTGCCTTTTGCGACCAACTTTACTATTAAACGCTCTGTCAAAATTGGATTTTCCAATTGCAAAGCGTTGCCGCCGCGTTATTTTGGGATGCTCCATACAAATTGTATGGGCATGAGAAATTTTGACAGCTAGAAAACGCTTGCCGCTTTTATTTAGGGATGGCAGAAATAAAATAAAAAACTGTAACAGCAAACTCACTTCCGTTTAAGTTCATAAAACAAAATTATTTTTCGGTCGCAATTCCAGGAATTGCAACCGTCCAATATTAATATAAAATAATTTAGAAAAACTGTTAATATTTAGCATAAGTAAACAAAAATTGTAAAATGCATTTTTAAGCTGAATTAACAAAAAATTATGTTAACAATAAGTTCAATGAAAATTAAAGAAATAAAATAAAGCAGTTGTTAGATATCCACGGTTGAGTTCAGTTATTTTTTAAAAACGTTCCCAAGTTCTCCCATTACAAAATTTGCGCTACGTATGTGATGTGTAGATGAAGAAATCAACATAAATTGTTTTTGTTGTTTAAAAAAAAATTTTTTTTTTCAAAAAACGATAGCTAACAATGTTTGTAGAGGGTACCTAGAGACACAAACACCTAGCTTAATTAGAAATTTGTTTAAATCGGTGTTCAATTCGTAAAAGATCTAGCCAGATACATGTACAGGACGGAGGGTTAATGATAAAACACAATATAAAATTTTTTCCAAAGTTAACTTTAAGTTTGATATCTAGAAACAAATTTTTATTTTATTTTATTTTAAAAATTGTGTGCATATCGTCGATGGAATTAAAGAACGCATTTTGCAAGCAAAATGCTCAACAAAGATGCATGTTATCTGAAATAGAATTCTCACAAGCAACGAATTTAAGAATATATTGTTTTAACCTGTCGAAAAATCTTATGTAAGATGTTCCTCAGTAAAATCCTTAAGACTTTAGGTATTTTGTTAAAACAGTGGTGGTGTATTATAACTTGGGATGATATTTCGTGTTGTGGTGTGAACCCATTCTTAGAATAAAGGTAAAAGTTGATTAACATCAATATAAAAACAATTTAAAAAATGTAATAGAACAATATTTCTTTTGAGAATATGCTCGTTCTCAACATGATAACGACTCAAATCAAAAGCCGAAGTTAATAACATACTGGATTTCGTATAAAAATAGTGACATTTTGTACTTATCATCGCAAAATTTTTATCTAAACCCAATTGAAAACTTATAGACAATTTTAAAAAGGAATCACGCGAACAACAGTCCAAAAAACAAAAAGTCTAATAGTTCCAAATGATGCAGCAAACCTAGGGAAACATGTCTCTGTAAACATGCCAGCATTTAATACAAAATTTACAGAGAAGACAAATATTAGCCAATATTGTCAAAAATAAAATATGGAAGAGAATATCCTATTAGAGGATATATCAATTTTTGTTTACTTTTGTGGAAAAGATTTTAAGTTTTGTGAAAACATTTGTGTCGTTTCTAATTATAAGACCAACATAAAAGTGCTACATTTTGTTTGTTAATTTTTTTTTAATGTTATCTCAGCTGTAAATATTTTTATTATAAATTCAATAATGATTTAATACTTTACAATTTATAGTATTTTTAGTTTTGGTATTGTGAACTTAATTTTTAAAATATATTAAGAAAAATGTGTGCTGCCAAGTCGTTTCTAATTCTATGGTCACCACTGTATGTATGTTATGTATTTACTTAATGATCTCACGAAACTAGTTATTTTTGAATTTGTGGTTAATTTAATTTAATTTGTTTTTTTTTTTAATTTTGCATTTAAATAATAAATATAATAAAGACATGTCTATGTAGGTTGTTTGTTTGCATTTTAAAGTTGTTATTGGTTAAATACTTCCTTGTTCTGTATTTTGGTTTAAAAAATATGGTCACCGTATATATACTTAAGTATAAATTTATTTAAAGTCTCGATATAACCGCTTGTGTTAATTATATTCATAATTTTAATTCATATAATATTCATAATTTTAATAAGATACACATGTTAAAATGGCAGATCTAAATTTACAATATTTTGTATACAACACAATGAAGTATTTAAAATTCATATATGCATATTGTATGTATGTCAGTGGTCTTCACAAAGAGAATCACACAAAAATACACTGAGAGATGAGATTTGTTTCTTCATTTGTATTGTTTTTAACAACTTGAATGAAATTTGTTAAAATTTTCGTTTTAAAAACCTTTAATTTGAAAATCTAAACTAATTTATTAAAATTATTCATGAAATAAATTATTTGTAAATGCTATTAACAAATTGAAATGTAGTTAAAAGAAATATAAACATTAATAAGTTTATGTTGCTTATTATCATAACTTCTCAGTGTCTGACAAACGAATTTAGCTCTCTTGAAAACTAAAAAAACATAAACACATACGCAATTTTTGTCTCACACACATGTTTTTGTAATAATTGTGGTTGTCGTTTAGCATGATGAAAACAAAGCGTATGGATTTCTTTTTATGAAAGATTTTTAACATTGCAAATTTTTTATAATTAATTAAGTTTTTCATTGGAAAATAAAACAAAAACTGGTTTCCAGGAATTCTAAAAGTGATATCTGTTAATAAAGTACAATACATTTAATTTTAAACTAATATAATAAGAATTAACGATACGGGTAGTTTTGGTATATTTTAAGAAGCTGTTTGCCAGAATTTTTGTGGAATTAAGCAACCCTGGTTGTAATATTCACGAAGAGAGTAAGAAAAACTAAAAAAATATCCGAACAATTTATTTACCTGAGTAATACTGGTGAAGACCACTGATGTATGTACATACATACAATTTCACAATCTAATTTATAACATGTAGAAAAATTTGACTTATTCTGCTCATAAATAAGTAACAAATAAAGTTTATTATATATATACATAATACCATTATAAGTATTATTTGTATGAGTAGATATAAGAGAAATGCTATTGATGCCAACGAATTTACGACTTTTTTTGACTTATGTAAGCATCAATGGGGCATTCGTTCTGATTTTGTAAACACCATTCTGGTTGTAAAGCTTCTGCGCTGATACCATTTTCCACTAAGCGTTCCCGATGCATTAGCATGCGTGGTTCCGCTTGACGCCAAGTATCCTCTGGATTTGACCATAAGCGTTCTGCCAAAGCGCTAGCTCTTGGCCAGAACCGTTGATCTAATGTAAATTCATCTATTTGTTCAGACCATATAGCAGCTTCAGCACCCAAAACTTGGTGTAGATATTCGCCAGCAATTGCTTCCATTCGATTTGAATAAACTTTTTGCCAACCAATGTATGGAGAACACCAATTATTGCCATCACTTACCCATCCTGCACCACCGCAATCAAAATAGAGTGCATCGTAATTAGAAACTATAATGCGAAAGTTACGCTTTAAAATATCGGCAATCTTGGGATCCATTCCTGTTGTCCAAATTTGAATAATATAACGATCTTTATCTAAATAATCATACAGATATGGGACATCAGTAAGGCGACTAGTCCATAATGTAATTGGAACATTTTCTTCTTTAGATGCTGCATCTACGCGCTTAAGAGCTTCAGTCTGGAAATAGCCCCATAAACGTATAAAGTCCTCTTCTTGTAAATTCCAACCTTGCTTTAGCATCCAATTACGTATTTGTTGACTGCTATTCCAACAATTTACTGATACTTCATCTCCGCCCATATGAAAAACATCTGGATTAAAAAGATCAAACATTTCCTGATAAATGTCTTGTAATACAGAATACATATCGTCAACAGTTGGATCTAACTGTCCACATGGTGGTTCTACACAATAATCTTTCCAGGGTTGGGAATTAAAGCACGCCGTCATATTTTTATGCTGCCATCCCTCTCCAACATGAGCTGGGGCATCAAACTCTGGCATAACACGTATTCCCCGAACACGTCCATATTCCACTAACTCTATTATATCTTGATGGCTATAAATTTTTCGAGGTGAATAGGCCCCTAATTTATAAAGTTCAGGTCTTGATTTAATTTCCATTGGAAAACTATGCGAATCAGTTATATGCCAATGAAATGTATTTAATTTTACCATTGCCATTGCGTCTGTTTGAAGGAAATAAAAAAAAAACAAATAATTTCACAAAAATACATATTACAGTATTCCCCGGATAACTGCCTGGACAAAAATTTCAAAATGTTTGGGCAATTATGCGTGGAATTGATTTAAAGGAATTCGTCTACTTGTCTATTGGAAGCAATTAGACGAATACGTTTAAATTACTTGTAAAGGTAATTATCTAAATATACAGAATTTATGCATAGTATGTAGAGGAAAAAATTCCACAAGCCTATTTAATTATGTTAAACATTATACACAACATGTTAAACATGTATACAGACATTCACATTCATTGCATATTTATGCAATATATGAACCACCAATTTATAGAAATTTTTTTATCTGTGCTATAGGTACGGTGACCATCCGTTCTGTATTATACAGAACAGTTCTGTGTTTCTTGAACGGGTTTCAAGTGTTCTGTATAAATTATTCATTAGGGGAAAACAAAAAAATGTTCTGTATTTCATTTAATGTTCAGTATTTGTTCTGTATTTCCATGCCTCAGAGTAGTATTTGTAGCTTTGATTAACACCTTTGGGTTAAGAGAAGTCTCTTAAGCAGAGACATTCTTCTTCTCATAAGCAATACATTTCATACATGTATGTATTCACATTTTAGAGAAAGAAGCATACATTTTAAAAATATTTTGACGGTTGTCGAGTCTAGTTTGTGTTTACCTGATTTAAATGCTCCAACAGAAATATATGGACCAATGAAAAAACTCAAATGAAAATGGAAACCATCGAAGTCATTTTGGTCACTAAATTAAACTATAATATGAATTGCATAGAGTTTAAAAAATATTTTAAAAATTATGTACATACTAGAGGCGAGCACAAGACGCTAAAATTTAACAGTATTGTATTTTTCTCATGAGCAAATACTGATTGTAATTGCAAATATAAATAAGAGTAAAACAAAAACAGAGAACAAAAAACAACAGCACACAAAAGCCATTGTACAACATTTTAATATACAGTTGGTTCAGAGTACAATAAAGGCGGATTCACCCATAAGTTTCTGAAACATTTTCTGTGCAAACGAATTTTTTGTTTACTGAGAGTTTTCTGCACCACGATTCACCCATTTCAGAAATTTTGTTCGTAAAATCAGTGTTGCCATATTCAATTGAAAATTACATAAATACATATGTGCATAACGAAAAAGAAAATTAATATGTGTCCAATTAAGCAAATAAAGAATTAATAATATTTATTACAAAAGTAAATAAACAATTAATAGTATTTGTGGTGAATTTTTATTTTATATTATTATATTTATATATTATATTATTATATTTATTTATTGCTGTTTTATGGCGTCTTCGCAAGCTTTTCCAGTGTGTTTGACATTCATTTCCTTTTGTAATTAAATTAATTTTTTGTTCGTCTTATTAATTACCAAAAAAGCAATAAAATATTTTATTGAATTCGTCTCAAATATATATCAATGGAAGGCAAGCAATAGAGTGCACGTTAATACTATTTATATTATTAAAAAGATATTCTGGTATGTGATAAAAAACGATTTCGATCAAAATTGAAATGGAATGAAATTTCAAGTTGGTTTAACTTCCAAATCTTTTCATATTCGGGATTCCTTTTTTGTTCATTACTTTACTGACGGACTATTGCCACTACATCCGTGATTATCGAAATTTTAAAATAATTAAAACATATATATTTACATATATGTTTTAAAATTTCGATCGTTTTTCATCACATACCGGATTATTTAAAAAATTTAAAAAATATCGCATCACCCAAGGATGTAAATTTGTTTCTTGAATTCTATAAGTTATAAAAATAAATGCACTTACTGCCAATTCCAACTACTTCTGCTACTTCTGCCCAAACAATTTGTTTTACATGATTGTTTTTATAAGAGCTGTTGCTTAAATCATATAAGCATTCCCTCCCCGGCTTTTTTATTTCGCTAATTAATTTTAGTGCAATAGCCTCTGACAACTCCATCTTAAATTTATTCAGAAAGGGCAAAGAAAATGTAGGAATTATACAGTAAATTTCTTCAATATTACAACTTACCTTATATAATATTTTTAAATTTTAACTTTTTTATTTTTGTCGCGAATATTTTCTTTCTAATATGTTTTTTTTCTTATTGGCCTTTTTTTGTTTGCTTTTCTTTACATTATTCACTGTACCATACTAATTTTTTAATACGAATGCCAAGCAATATGGCATGACTCTTGTATAAATTTTGTATGATATGGCCACCTTTTTCAGTGTGGTTCGGACCAAATTTAAAATTAATTTAAATCAAGCTGAGAGCACTTCGCACAAAATCATTTCTCTCGCTCTCTAAAAGAAACGTCAAACTACATATAAAAAAAATTTGGTCCGAACCAAGAAACTCATGGGTGAATCCGCCTTAAAAATATTGTACTCTTCATAGTGTGACAACTGCATTTCTTTTTAGTAGTTAATGGAAAAGAGTGTTGCCACGACTTTTAAAATTTTGTAAACAAATTTCAGCAAAAATCTTACCAAATTTTTAGGCCTTAATTCTAATAGAAATAATTAAGAAAATTATGTTAAATCAATTATAACTATTTGGTTTCTTGCAATATAATGTAATATACATACATATATACTTTGATTAATCTGTCAAGATAATTTTAGTTTCTGGTTATATGGAAGAAATGACAAAATATATAAAACCTCTATTCGCATTCACATTAATAAAGCTCATGAGTGTATTAAATCAACGCACAATAGTACAAAAGATAGGTTTAATTTTAAACCGATAATAAAGTCTTTTTCTATCCGTTTGATTTTCATATACAGTTGTTTTCGGTTAATTGAGCCCCGCTTTATTGAGTTTCCCGTTTAATTGTACTAAAAATCATGAAACGAAATCATTCCGTATAGCCTCCTATGCAAAAGTACCCCTTTAATTGAGTTCCGCTTAATTGTGCCTCCCGTTTAATTGATTCATAAAATGAGACCGCATTGCGAAAAACACTAACAAATGTTTCAGTTAATTGATTTCGTCTGCTTAATTTTTTTCTCCTCAAACTTAAAACCATTTATGTTGCACCAGAAAAATTTTTGTCATGTTTCTGTTCACCATGTAAATGGAACGATATAGAAAAACGAATCATCGAAAGCCTCAACAAACCTAAAATTCAAATGTTGATGACTGATTTTTTTAATCATAGTTTTACTTATGTATGTATAATGATTTTTTAAAACATTTAATGTACACTCGCATGCACATATGTAATGTAATTATTTTAAATTTGGTCTCTTTTTATATAGAATTTTGTAATTTTTGTTGCTTTTCAAATATTGTACGATGAACGTACATATGTACCTGATTTTTGTTTTGTTTTAATAAACTAACACTATTTATTAACTTAATAAATAAAAAAATGAATTTCTTTTTTTCTATACACGTGGATGTTTCGCTTTATTGCTCGTCTGGCTTAATTAAGTGATTTTCGTTTTAATTGCGTCGGCGAATCAATTAACCGAGTATCGCTTAATTGAGTTTCCCGTTTATTTGCAACAAAAATCGTGCATTTTTAGAGACTCAATTAAGCGGAAATAACTGTAGCATCAGTCACCTATTTTGGTAGATACACTCATTTTGGAAATATTGCTATGACTTTTAGAAAAATGCCAAAATTGGAATTAAAAGCAACAAAAGCGCCATCCTAGACTACAGAGCTTTATTTAATTAAAATGTTCGTTAATGAAGGTGTTTTTTTTTCTATACTTAAGCTAGAAATTCGCAAAAATAGTAAACAACACACGTGTGTCATATTATTATTATTTACAAATTATAAAGTTATTATTTTAAATTCAAACCGTTCAAATAAGTGTGGCTTTCTTTAGCCTGAAAGTAAAAAGTAACCAAGGCGAAAAAAAAACTCCACATGTACACACTGCAGAAAAAAGTAACAAATTTCGGTTAAGGCGGGTTTAGACGGTAATACAAGTCGTACGTAAAATCAAAGAGAAAATATTATGGAATTCCATCCGTATTTTAAATATGAGAGTAAAAATATTACGACAGATATTTTTTGCGTTTACACGGTTGGTAAAATACCAAAACAAAGTAAAATGAAAACATAAAATGCACATACACATGCACACAAAATTTACATGCATTGTGAATACATTTAACATAAACAAACAAAAACATAAAAATGCATCCCTGATCTAATGAAATGTGATGGTTTTTTAAAAAATTTTAAAAAACAAAGAGAGCCGTACGACTGTCAAATTTTCATCCGTATTTTCTCTCAATGTCGTACGCTCTCATTACATATCAAGTTTACACGATACTATTCATTCTCTTCTACACAAAAATTTGACATGTCGTACGACTTGTATTACCGTCTAAACCCCCCTTTAGAAATAACTAAAAACGGCAACGCTGAGTCATGAAACAAAGAAATAAAGATAGTGCTTTGAGCAGGTCCGTTATAAATGCTCTCTCTTTGTGGTGTCATCGTAACTAAAATCTAAACAAAATTCTCCCATATCAAATACGAGTGGCTTTGTGTATGTGTTTTTTGTTTATGGTTGGTGTGACGTAGATGCGCAGAAAAAAATTATTTTACAACCGGAATGCGTTATATCATGGTAGTTAACAAAGAAAACATGTTTATTTTTTTAAAAGCAATTTTATTTATTTATTTTATTTGTTTATTGATTATTTATTAATTGAATTATTGCAAAAAATGTAAAAAGTTATACTTGATTTAAGACAATTTTCTCAATTGTTGCTATCAGAATTTGGAGTAAATAATTTGATTATTTTATTTCCATTTTGGTTAAATTTTTGCTGAAATTTGGTTGTAAAAAATTAAAAGTCGTGGCAACACTGATATTTACTTGTCTGGTTTATGTGTGCACAAGTTCTTCAATGTCGACACTACTGAAAATCATCTGACACTACTGTAAATTAAGTGACACTAGTGAAATATGCTCTGACAATGACTGCAGTTGTACACTTTGAATAAAAATAAAATACATATTTCAGTGTTCTCTTAAAATCAGGAACAACAGAAAAGAGAACACTTCAGTACTGCACTTTATGAAGAGTAAGCAACAAGACGTCTTGTGCTCACCTCTAGTACATACATAGTATGTATGCAAGCTATGTACTTATATAAAGATCTCACGAAACTTTAGTTATATTTGAATTTTTGGTTAACCCTTCTGTTAGGTCAAGAAAAACTTTCGAATCTTAGGTATAGGACCATTTTGGTTCGCATATTCTTTTTTGTAATAGTTGCCTGTTATAATGCTGCACCCAGTTTGACTTTGAAGTGTTTTAATAAGTTACAATTATTTCCGGGATTCCCCTTTCTAAATTTACATATCATTTGCGGAAGTTAACTTCAGTGTCTGATTTGTTGGCTTTGCTAAAACAATGGAAAATCGACGATTAGACTGCATTGATATGAGATGTAAAACCTTGATGATTTCTTTTTCAAGGAAGATCATTTGCTCATCATATAGTGAGAAGATTTAATAAAAAAAAACAATAACGGACCAAAATGGTCTTAAACCCGAGATTCGTAATTTTTTTATTTTTCTAACTTTCATTTTATTTTTTTGGTTGAAAGTTTTCCAGGAGTAATAAAATATAAAAATACCCCAATAGCAAACGTTTTATGTTGGTATGTTGCACCATTTCTTAGTCAAGGCAAAAACAAAACAAAAATTTACCAAAATGGTTCAAACCTAACAGGTGGTTTATTTAATTTATTTTTTTTTTTTAATTTTGTTAATTTTGCATTTAAATAATAAATACATGCCTATGTAGGTTGCTTGTTTGCATTTTATAGTTGTTATTGGTCAAATATTTCCTTGTTCTGTATTTTGGTTTAAAAAATATGGTCACCGTAGCTATAGGCCGCCTCTTATTCTATTGGCTGCTTCCATTCCTGATAAGAATTTAAGGCCGTGTCAGATAAAACTTTTGATTCGCGTTGCGTTACAGATTCGCTTTGACATTTAAAATAAAAAGTACATGTTTATATGCCACTTGTCACATAAAGTACTTTTAACGCAACGCAAACTGAAAAATTGGCCAACTTTCATCTTTTTGCGGGTTTTGACAATCTGCATTCAATTTTTTTTTAATTTTCAGTCTTAAGTGTTTTTTGTTTAGTTTTGTGTTAAAGTTTTGTTTTAAAACTATTAAAGTAAATTTATATAGGGAGTTATTGAAAGTTTAAAACAAAAGATAAATAACTAACGCTACTGTTTAAGCTGTTATTGTGTCATACACCTTTTGCTTTACGCTTTTTTGTCAAAATTTTAGACGTCACGCAGAGCAACAAAGTTTTATCTGACACTGCCTTTAGGATGCAATTTTTATCGTAAATGTAAGTAAAGGTGTTAAAAGGGCCAACATCAAAAAAATCAGTTTTGAGAAAATTGAATTTAAAGTTTTTATTTTCCATACAAGTCCATAGTAACATTGGCTACAAAATCTCTTATAAATCTGTTATGGGTTGAACTAGAAATTGGCTGTTGGTGTAAAATAAAAGAGAGTTGAAAAAGGTACCTAATACAACCATTAACTCAAAACAGCTGATAATTAACATTGACCCTTTTAGCACCAAGTACAGTAGCGAGAAAAAAATTCAACTCTGTGCCACATAATATACTATCGAGATTCTAAACATAACGATTCAATTCGAATATTATTTTTTTTTTTTATTCGTTAACTTTTAAATGTTATTAATAAGCATCAGTAAGCGTTGTTTGCTTCTCTGTCTATTTAAATTTTTTATATACAGTTGCACAGTAAAGTCTGCATACCCCCTTGAAAAACGATGTTTTGATTTATCTGCGAACAAGGCAGCAGTAAAATACATTCCAAACAAATTCAAACTAACAACAACAACAATATTTTGAGAAAAAAATTTAATGCCAAAAACATTTATTAACAAAAATTATAAAAAATTATTTTTTAAACACAGAAAAGTCTGCATACGGCTATGTCGAAAAGTAGATATAATACAACTCTGTTCTTAAACAGTGCTTCTAACCACTTCAGGTGTCTTTTCTAAATACTATTAGTAGAAATGAAGTTCTAGTGTTCGATGTTAACATTGTACTTTTTCTTATTTAACCCAAATGGGTAAAGAGATCTGTGTTTAAGTACGTGAGCTTATTGTGAAGTATAATAAAGAAAATAAATCATTAAAAGAGATTGGAAAACTAGTTGGGCATCCAAAATCAAGCTTTCAGACAATAATTCGAAAGTATAAACAAAAAAAAGTGAGGCAACCAAACCAAGAAGTGGTCGCCCACCGAAACTGACTCCGCCTGCAAGGCGCCAAATTTTGTTATATGTTGAAGAAAACCCTAAAATTACTGCAATAGATATTGCAAATACTTTGGAAAGCCAGGATATTGCTTCAGTGCATCCAGAAACGGTGAGACATCTATTGAAAAGTAATAGACTTCATAACCGTGTATCTCGAAAGAAACCCTTTATAAGTAAAATAAATGTGCAAAAACTTGTCGAATTTGATAAGAAATACATTGATAAAGATGAAGGTTTTTGGGCAAATGTTTTATTTACTAACGAAAGCAAGTTCAACTTGTTTGATTTAGGCTGAAAATAAAAAGTATGGCGTCGGAATAATGAAGCACTATTACGCAAAAATTTGCTTCCCACAGTGAAACAGTGGGTGGAGGCTCCGTTATGGTATGGGTGTACATGACGGCGGCTGGAGTGGGCAATTTAGCATTTATCGATATTAATATGGATCGCATGGTATATTTGAATATTTTCAAAGATAATCCAAGGCAATCCACGCATAAATTGTGTCTTACAGAAGGTTGGTACTTTCAACAAGACAATGACCCAAAGCATACCGCTGGTGTTTTTAAAGAATCGCTACTCTATAAAATGTCTCATGAACTTCATTCTATCCCCAGTCAACGTATTTGAACCCCATTGTGAATTTATGGGATGAACTAGACCGTCGGGTTAGAAAAAGGAACATTAAAAATAAAAAGGACCTTAAAAAGGCTCTGCTTGAAGAATGGAATTTAATTTCGAATTATTACACAAAAATATTAGTAAATTCTATGAAATATAGATTAAATGCTGTCATACAAAGCCAAGGCGAGCCCACAAAGTATTAATTTTGTTTACTTTTGCTTTTATTTTTAAGTAAAATTAATTTTCTGTACAAAGTATGTAGACTTTTCTGTGTTTAAAAAATGACCTTTATTTATTTTTAATAATAAATGTTTTTGGAAAACAAATTTTTTCTCAAAATTTTGTTGTTGTTAGTATGAAATTGTTTAAAATGTATTTTGCTGTTGCATTGTTCGTAGATAGCTCAAAATATCGTTTTTTAAGGGGGTATGCAGACTTTACTGTGCCACTGTATGTACATATATAAAAAGAGTGAAAAATTTAGAGAGAAAAAATTGAATAAAAATTGTTAAAAGTAAAAGGAAGTCAACTAGAGTTATTAAAATAAAAGTTTAATTTAAAATTTGCAAATTGTGAATTTTATAATAGGTGTCTTCAAGAAGTTAAAATTGTTACAAATTTGTAACAATTGTTACTGGAAAGTGTTCGTTAACTCAAAAAATTTGCAACGAGAGAGCTTCGAAAGAGAGTAAGAAATTGAGAGAGAGAAAAATTCTTGCAAATTCCCAGTGGTAAAAGAAACGAAGTACCTACGCAATCATCGATGACGTATGCCTTACATTCTAAGCGGACTCTTAAAGTACTTAAAGTGTAAGCTGTGCGTAATCTAAAGAATCATACGCCCAATTTAAAACTTGGATTTCGATGTAAACGGCTGAGTCAGTTACTGTTTCAATATAGAGTATTTTTACTTTAAATGCAAGAATTCAATATGCCGAGATTACAACTCCATTTACGATGTAAGCGAAGGGCTCAGTTGTTTGCTCTTCTATTTAGGGTTTTACTTTCGTTACTTTCATATATACATATAAAAACATATATTTATATAGAGCATTTGTTTTTACGATATACACTCCGCTTCACTTATTTAAATGCACAAAAGGTCCTATATTCAGGAGCCGGTATCTTTTGCAATTTTTAACCGACAGGTAGACAATTTGATGACAAGCAGTCACTAATTCAGGTCATTAAGGATGCTTGGAATGAAATTTCGTTGGATTACATCAATTCTCTTTACCTGTCAATGAAAACCCGTAAATTTGAAGTTATTAAAAACAAAGGGGGTTGTACCCATTACTAATAGTTCTTTAATAAAGTAATAATAACTTAAAAAGCAAGAAAAGCTGTTTTTCATTAAAGTTAGTTAAAGTGCCTTTATTCAAATGAACCAAAAAAAATACATTTTTAGATTTTTTTTATAAATTCCTCAAAAAAATGTTCCTTAGTTAAGAAACCACCATTGTCATGATTTTGTTTATATCTCAAGATGTCTACCTTCCATTTCTATTTAAAATTCTGGAATCGGTTAAAAATTGCAAAAGATAGCGGCTCCTGAATATGGAATCTTTGGTGCTTTTAAATAAGTGAACCGGAGTGTTTGTACAAATTTAAAATACCCAAATTAAAACTTCACTTACGATGTAAGCGGCCGAGTCAGTTACTGTTTATATTTTTTTTACATAATAAAATGCCGTTATTTTCAATGTACATATGAAATACAAGTGAAACAAAAAATATTTTTGCAATTTAAATTAGTTCAAAATTTATTGCGCAGAGGTAAAGTGGTTTTTAAAAAGTGTTTTGGTGATTTATATATTTTTAATAATAATTGTTATAACTATTAATATACATAATTAAATTGTTAAAAAAAATAATTTTCGGTAAGTTTACTTTAAATTGCTATATATTTATATACATATGTAAGTGTTTATATATGTATATCAATTTTTATTTTTTGGAAGCCGTAAAGGAAGAGGGCCATACCATTGACGTGTATAAAAAACAACTACAAAACTGTTTTAAAATATATACAGATTTTATGCAAAACAGAGTAGAAAAAACTATTTTATATTTTTGTTATTAATATTTCTATATATTTGTTATTATTTTTTTCTTTTTTTTTTTTTGTATTAATCAATTTTTAAAATTATTTGTAAATTTAAATTTTAATTGAATTTTATTGAAATAATAAAAAAACTGCAATTTTTTAGGCTGAAATCAAATTAACATGCATTATATTTTCAATTACAAAATCAGTAGGAAAATTGGCGACAGCGATTAACCTTAACTTACAGATGCAAAGTAGATTGTAATACATATACATTACGTTCCAATTTGCTTCTGTTAATAGGGATATCATAAAACCTGCTTATAACTCTGTTTACAATGTAATTGCACTAGTAGTAGCACGTGGTGACAACGTCACATACTTTCTAAGCGAGAACTCACAGATTAAGCAGCCTATGGACACTTATATGTTAAATCTAAACAGAGAAATAAGCGAAGATGTCACCACTGATTGCTACTTTGTGTTGCTTACATCAGCGATTACGTAATGTACATTTTTACCGCTGGGTTGTTACTAGTAAAATTTGTACTTGTAAAAATTTTTCAAACAGCTGTTTTCTGTTTATGTTTACAAATCAACTTTTTTAAAACAAGCTGAAAATAAAAATATTTGGTAAAATTTAAGAAATTGTTAGTAAATGCAAATTTTTAAAAGTATATAATGTATTTGTTCTATAGAAAATCAGTATTTGTTTAGGTTGGGATCAACAGCACCAAATAAGGTGTCCAAAGGAATTGAATTAAGTAACACACTGTCTAGAACATTAACGTCAGCAGATGTTGTAGCAAATGGAAGTGACTTCCAATTTTAAAATTAATTGTTTTTAATATGTTTATCAGCTAATTTTTGCAATAGTAGAATTTCATAAAGTGATTCGGACTGTAATAACGATGTTGAAACAGTTGAGAGTTTGGTGCTAGCTCAAAAAGCTCTATGCAGTTAAATATAATGAAAGAATATAAAATATTCCTTAAAAAAATTAAGAAACTGCGTTTCACAGATTAACTAATAGTTTTAGTACTGTAAATATTATGAGTACCTAGATACCCGGTACTTTGCACTATGCCGGTAGACAACCCAATTCGTTCAGAAATATATCACAAACAAAATATGCAAAATAAAAGGATTTTTAAATTAAAATCTTTTATACAATGTAGATTTGTATAACTTATATTTTTTTTGTTTTTCAAATAAATTTCTGAATAACCACTGTGTATTGAATTTTGTTAAAAAAAACAGAAGCAATTTTTATGAATCAGATGCTTTTTACTAATGAAGACAGAAGTACATAACACGCGTCTTGAACGTTGTACGTTTGATAATTTGAACACTTTAAAAACGTAAGTTACATACCACACTTTTGAGGCTAATTAAATATCTAACGTTTTATGCCTTTATCTTTTTAACCTTTTCAATCAATTTTGTTTTTCGCGTTAGAGGCGTTGCAAACTTTATTTGTGTAACCTGCTTTACGAAAATTCACTGTTCCAACTTTTTTTAAAAAAATTATCAAACCCCTAATGTTCGAAACGGTGGTATGTACTTTTATCTTAAGGAATTTATACTTTTAATATATGTTCATAAGTATATCCAAAACCTTTTCTGTTTCTTCTAAAATTCTTCATTAATTTTATTAAAAATATTATTTATAAATGCCTAAATCGCATTGTTTTTATAGCAATGTATACAATTTTCCCAGGAGTAGTTATTAACTACTCATGTATTTCTATATATTACAACACTATCTCTCGTTACTAGTTTTTGCAAGTAAAGTAAATGAACTCACCTAATAGAAACAGCTGTCAGTATATAGCAAACTTGCAATTATCAGGGCTCTAGAAGAGGCAAATCAATGAATGAGATTGCTCGTCTATTTATTATCAATAAATCAACGGTTTGTCGGATTGCATCAAGGTATCGTCAAAGAAATAACGTCGAAAGAAAGCCAGATAGTGGTCGACTTCGTAAATCTACTGCTCGCCAAGATCGTCAAATGCTAAAAACAGTAAAAATTGATCCTCGGAAAACGGCAGTAGATGTTACTAAGTAATTATGCAAACGAGCAATCGGGGGTTTCTATTGGCGTCCACACAGCCAGAAACCGATTAAAAGAGGCAAACTTATTACCTAGAAGACCAGCCAAGAAGCCACTTATAAGTAAGGTAAATAAGAAAAAACGGCTTGACTTTGCGAGGTGGTATCTGGTCAATGGAGCAGTGGGCCAAAGTGTTGTGGACCGACGAATCAAAGTTTAACTTATTTGGCTCTGATGGATTAAATTATATTCATCGGCCCCCAAAACAAAGATATTCACCTAGATATTAGTTTTCATATGTTAAACGTGGCGGGGGTTCAATAATGGTGTGGGGCAAGAAATAATCGAATTACATTTTTTTGCTCGCTACTGTATGTACGTACATTAGGGTGGGTCAATTTGTTCGGGACCGAAAAACATGACAAAGCGTAAAGCAAGGTCGTAATCTACGGGAAATTCTAAGAACTTTCCCCAAGAAACCATGGTTCTTAAATCAAAATCGAGCTTCCGTTTTTTTAAGAGAAAATTTGGTGTTTAGGTCATCCAAAAATAATGCTATTTTTTGGAAGTATTCATTGCAATTGGTGAATAGTTGATCTGTAACGCTGGAAGAGGGCTTATTTTAAAGGAAATTATCTCAGCTTTCTATATCTGTCCTCATTTATAGAAAATTATTTACCCAAATAATGGTTTTGGAGGTTTATGTCAAAAATTTAATAGTTTTAGGTTTTTAACAGTTTGACTATTATTATTTTGACATAAACCTCCAAAACCATTATTTGGGTAAATAATTTTCTATAAATGAGGACAGATATAGAAAGCTGAGATAATTTCCTTTAAAATAAGCCCTCTTCCAGCGTTACAGATCAATTTGCTTTTACTCAAAATCTTAAATTTTTTTGCCTTTTCTATAAAATATTTTACATTTTGTCATATTTTCTTTGGCTTGTTTTGTTATTATTTGTTCAGTGATGCCTCTTGCTAGTAATTTGTTGCAGATTGCATGAAGACATACTACATTCTTACATATGTATGTACATATGTATCTCAAATTTGATGGGGCACCCATTTAAAGTTGGTTTAATTAAAAACATATGCATGTACATATGTACTTTAATTTTAGTTATACAGGCATGCTCTGAAAATCACGTGATTTCAAATCACATGTGATTTTGGAATCAATCAAGGGATTTTTTGGTGTTCTGAAAATCACAAACTTTTTAGCTTTTACAAATGCTTTTTATTGTTCTAAATCACAAATTTAAAGCTTTTTTGTTTCGTTTATAGAGCTGCCAGATTCATTGCTTCCATTTGTATTAAAATCGCACATCTCTATTTCAAAAATTAACCAATCTGTGTTAAATATTTTACAATATATTAATTTTTATGAAAAAATTTAATAAATTTTTGTTTTTAATAACTAATTTAATTGACAAATTTAGTCAAATTATGCACAATATAAAAAAAAATTTGATAGTCTGGTAACTCTAAAAGCCTTTTTGAAAAATAAAGGCAAATAGTGAAAAATGTAAACAAAACAAACAAAATTTATGAAAATTTTAATGTGTTTGAAAATTTGCAAATTTTGGAATTTTTCTGAATGAAATTATATTTTTTTATTGAAAAAAAAAATATACAAAACAAATGAAATTATATCGCACACCTAGTTCAAAAGTGACACAACTCAAAAAAAAAATTTTTTTTGCTTTATTATTTTTACGAATAAACAAATGCATTCTGCATAGTTTAAGCATATAAATAAAAAAAAATTTTTTGAGTTGTGTCACTTTTGAACTATGTAGGTGTGCGATATGTTTGTTTCCCTTTCTTCGCCGAATTGTAAGCAAAATAGAGTTTAAAAAGGCAAGTGATTTGATATCGACAAGCATTTACCTGACCGATTTAAAATCACAAAATCTCACACGATTTTGGTGTCAGAATACCGTTTTTGTGATTTGAAATCACTTTTATAAAAAGTGATTTTCAGAACATGCCTGTATATTAAGTTCTAATGTGTTACCTACGCATATAAAGAATGAAATGCTTGAATTGAATAACAAAGAAAATTTTTAATAATTTGAACTTACCTAAAGTCCTTTTTATTGCTTTTGTGCTATAAAAATTTCTGGAAGTATCTAGCAGTAAACCACGCCATTTAAACATTGGTCTATCGCGAATTACTGCTTGAGAAACCATTTGCAATTCTCGTCTAATGTCATCATAAACAATTAATTGATTAAGCGTTTCTAAACCATGACGTGCACCAAAATAATTTTTAGCTTTAATAGTTGCAAATATTTCATGTATATTTGAGGCCTTAATTTCTAGTTCATAACTTTCATCTGTATTTAAAGTTAATCTTGGAATTTCATCATTCTCTTTAATATTGTCATCTAACTTTATTGAGATTTTCACTGGGTGGCCTTGGTTGTTTAAAAAGTTGACATTTGGAATTTTATTATCAATCAAATCTAAAAATCGCTCCCGGTTTAAGTCCCAAAGTTTTCCTTGATTGCGAAATGGTGGAAAATCAAATTCTATAGCACTACGGTCGATGTGTAGAAGGAATGGATCTAAGTTTACAGTTCCAGTTGGTTTTGGCCATATTGTTCCCACCGTATCTCCGCAAAACATACGACAGACTGGCAAGCTAATAGCAGTATTCCAGTTATTTTCGTCCAGTTCTACTTTTATGCATTTGCTTTGACGACATTCATAACCATAAATAAGACTGAAATGTATTTAAAAATATATACATACATACATGCATATGTACATATGTAGGTATGTGTGTACAGATTGTCAAAGAAATGTTTTTAAAAGGAAAAAAGTGTGATTTTTAATTAAACTTCTCTTTAACGTTGTTTAATTTTTTACCTTTACACACATACATACTACATACATATGTAAATACTTGTAAGATATACATACATACATATAAGTATATATTTAATAGGATTTCTGTTTAAAACCAAAAAGTAAAACATGTGGTTGGTTTAAGTCTATTGTCCCATCCGAAAAATACAGGCGAGAGTAGCCGCTGGATGTTAATGCACAGGACAACGTCTACATCGCCGAAACTCATCGCTATGCCTTAGTGGACCAAAAATCTTGCGAAAAATTTTTTTCTTAAACACTAAGTGTTGCCAGGTGCAATCTGACATTTTCATTGGAAAGTTTGAAATTTTTTAGCATAATCGTACTTAGAACGTTTTGAGGTACGACCATTATTTGTGTTGTTTACACAGACTTGAAAAAATTAATTTGGCAAAAAAATGGAATTAGTTGGTGAACATTTTCGTGCGATCATTTTTCACAACTTTCGACGTGGATTATAACCCAAGAGTGCACTGATGAACTTAAATCTTTGAATGGCGATGAAGCACCATCCTATACATACATACATACATAACTGGCCTTTACAACCCTGTGTCAGAATTACAGCCTAGCTTCTCGCAGCACTCATGTTGTGTGTGTCAATTTTTATCCATGAGTACCGGGACCTACAGTTTAATGTCGACTCCGAACGACGACTTGAGAAGCTTGTTCATGGCAATTAGTTACTCTCAGAGCTTTTGCCAGAAGACTGCTGAGAGGTAGTCGCCGAAAGAAATATTTTTTTCATATTTCTTTTTTTGAAGATGTCAGAGCCTGGAGTCGAACCCAGGGCCTATGTCTTAGTAAGCCAACACACTAGACCACGGCGACTACTATAGAACCATCCTATAGCACTGTGAAAAAGACGAATTCCGTCAAGGTTTTCTAAAAACGGCTGTTGTGCAAGACCGTAATGTGACATACCGTGAAATAGAGACATCCTTGGACATTTCTCCCCCCAGCAGACATTCGATATTGCATGAACACCTGGCCGCAAAAAAGGTTTGTTCTCGTTGGATCCCGCACAATTTGACAATCGCTCAAGAAAAGGCTCATGTAGATTGGTGCAAATAAATGTTGAAAAAATACGATCGCGGTGCTTCAAAAGACGTTTAAAAGATCATCACTGGTGACGAATCATGGATCTATGCGTATGAGTCCGAAAGAAAACAACAATCGACCGTGTGGGTCTTCGAAGACGAGCCAAGTCCAATGAATTTTGTTCGTGAAAGAAGAACTTTGAAGAAAATGGTGGCCTGTTTCTTCGGCAAAACTAGTCATGAGGCGACTATTCCACTTGAGTAACACAGGACGATCAATTCTGAGTGGTACACCACAATTCCTTTGCCGGAAGTCTTCGGAGAAATTCGAAAAACGAACAAGAGAAGACAAATCGTTGTTCAGCATGACAATGCGAGCTCTCACACATCGGCTCACACCAGCGCCTTTTTGACTGGCCAAAACTTCGAATTGGTAGGTCATCCGCCGTACAGCCCTACTTGGCACCCAATAACTTGTTTTTATTCCCGCACAGGAAGAAAAAAATGCGTGGTCAACGATGTTCGTCGCCAGAAGATGCTGCTGAAGCGTTCAAAAACCATGTTTTGGAGGTTTCTCAATCGGAGTGGATAAAGAGCTTAGACAATTGGTTGGAGGAGGTGCAAAAGTGTATAAATCATGGAGAATACTTTGAAGAACAATAAACCCATTTTTAATGATAAATATTCGCATTTTCATTATTAGGGTAGAAATATATGTATATAGTAGCACAAGTATATTTCGTTTTGCTCTCATTTACCGCCAGACCCATTTTAGCAGACTCCCGTTGAATAGCATTAAAGACTGCGGTCATATCTCCCTTGGTATGCCCAATGATGTCTATGCCGTCTGCGATTTCTAGCGTAGTAAAATCGTTTATTTTTTTGTAATATTAATGTAGGTCGGATGTCATCGGACAGGTATATTGCTTTTGGTTATTACAAGTAAACTTTAACCTAAGTGACCGATAAAGCTATTTTGAAAATTGCCTTATACTACGTTCAGACAAGCACGTTTATTGCGTAAATCGCAATTAACGACATTATTGGGCTCAATATTCCATAAAAAAATTTTAATTAAGATAATGTCGAAGATAAAATAATTTCGTAGCATGCTATCACAGTTGAATATATCTTGCTAGCAATGTGAGAAAAATTAATTGTGTTCAATATATCTCGCTAGCAGATATTCAACAAAAATTTTTGATATTCTAAATTTTAAACTCTGTTGTTCGCTTACATTTTCATCAAATGTGAATTGGCCCAATGATAATAAATTTTTAAAATAAAATAAATTTTTAAAATAAAATAAATTTTTAAATTTTGTATACAACATTATTAATTTGTACTTTAAAAATGTACATAAATAGGTAAAAAAGAAAGAAAAGTAGAATAGACTAGAGTGATGCCAGTGAGGCAGCCCTTCTTAATTTGTGACGAGCTGTTTTGTGGTTTCCACCTGTTAAATGAATATTGAGTAAGCTAAATTGAGTGTATCTGAACACTTAAAATAATTTTGTCAATTAGCCGAATATTGACTTAATAAAATTTCATGTCTGAACATAGTATTACCTTTAACTTTTAACGTGAGATTTAAACGTTTGATTTTATCATATTTTATTAAGCTTGCCATATTTTTTGTTCGTTGAATTATAAACGAAAATAGTTTGCTTATTTTCTCAACAAAGAAATAAATTCAATAAAAATTTGAAGTAAAACACATTTCTTTGTTATTAAGTTTTTAGTGCACAATTTATAAAATTCTTTTTGTTTAGTTTGTTACTGTTCCCACTTGGTGTCTTTTAAATTGAATGGCGAAAGTAATCGGTTCTTGTCTGGTACTGCCGTATTTTAAATAATATTACTTTTAATGTGTTCGAGCCCCAGGAAAGGTGTGATTAATTTTTTAATTTAAACGACGAAAACAAAAAAAAAAATATATATATATATATATACAGCTGCGTGCAACTAATTAAGCACACGAAGCTTACATGTGAGCTTGAAGCAAAAAAATAAAAATAGTTGTATATATTGTCAAAATTTTTCCGAGTTTAGTTATTTAAACTCTTAGTCGTAGAAAATAACTGTTTATTGTGTCAATTAAATTATTTTTTATAAAGCAGTGAGCCATATTTTAAAGAATATTGAATTCAGTCGTGCATATAATTAAGGACCCATCGTAAAATTTAAGAAAAAATTGTATTTATTAAAAAAAATCAATATTTTGTTGCAAAACCATTGTTGTCGATAACAGCTTGACACCTGCGAGGCATCGAGCTAACCAGATTTTCACATACACTAGTTGGAATGGCCTCCCAAGCTTTCTTTGTTTCGGCGAAGAGATCATCAAAATTGTTTATTTTTACTGCGCTTACTTTGGTTTTTACAACTTGCCATAAATTCTCAATCGAATTGAGATCTGGACTGCATGAAGGCCAATCAAGTACAGTGACCGAATTGTTTATAAACCATTGTTTGACGTGATGAGCCGTATGCTTCGGGTCATTATCTTATTGAAATATCTATGTTACTGGCATATTCTCGTCTGCATACGGCATCATTGTATCGCTTAGGATTCCTACATATTGGAACCTGTCCATGTTTCCGACAACTTTGTGCAGCGGTCCAACACCGCGTGACGACATAGCACCCCAAAGCATAATCGAACCTCCTCCATGCTTTAAAGTGGCCCGGGTGTATCTTGGATCAAATTCTTTTAACTTTGGCCGGCGAACATATTTTTTTCCATCGGGAGAGAGAATGGCGGTATTTTTTTGCAAACTCTATTCGCTTCAGGGACTGTAACGGTTATAAGTTATATCGAAAAACTTATTTTTTTATGGTTATTTTGAGAGTTTTTCCATAAAAGGTCAGCAGAAAAAGTTATTTTTCAACGGAAAAATAAAAGTTAGAAAAAAACTCTCAAAAATAGAGTTTTATTTTTTCGTCATAAAATAAAACTCATTTTGTGAGTTTTATTTTTCCGTCATAAAATAAAACTCCTTTTGTGAGTTTTATTTTTCAGTCGGAAAATAACCGTTATTTTTCGAGTTTTATTTTTCAGTTAAAAAATAAAACTCTATTTAGGAGTTTTATTTTTTCAGTCATAAAATAAAACTCGTTTTTATAAAAATTTTTTTTTACACCTAACTCTGATTTGAAACATTATCGTCTGGCAACTATTACAAATGTCATTTCTATCATATTTTGTTACGTGCGGAACGTCGTAATAGACGCAGTCATCGAACCCGCTTTCATCCTCTTAGTCAAATATTTGTAACATTTTTAGTAAGTTCCGGCCATTATCGGATTTAATTGCGTAAATTTGCTCTTTTATTAATATTAAAGCACCCTAAAAATCGTTTAACTTGAGATTTTAGGTATTCAGTAATAAAAAACAATAAAATAAAGATAGCACAAGCAACGGGATTAGATTAAAAATAAAATCTTTCATAAAACGAGTTTTATTTTATGACGGAAAAAATAAAACTCCTAAATAGAGTTTTATTTTTTAACTGAAAAATAAAATTCGAAAAATAACAGCTATTTTCCGACTGAAAAATAAAACTCACAAAATGAGTTTTATTTTATGATGAAAAAATAAAACTCACAAAATGAGTTTTATTTTATGACGGAAAAATAAAACTCTTTTTTTAAAGGTTTCATCTAACCTTTTATTTTTCCGTCAAAAAGTAACAGTTAAAATCTGATTAATGATCACTTATGCGAGATCACCACAGATTCTGTGAGAGCTCTCCAAGACGATTAATTTGGTATATAATATCATATATGTCTGTCGACTCTAATACGATGATTTTTTTAGTTTAATTTTTAAGCAATAACTGTTATTTGCGGTCCCTGATTCGCTTCTTCCGGTTACGCCCAGACAACAATGGTTTCTTTCGGGAAACTCTTCCAAAGAGGCCAGCTTCCCGCAATCGACGTTTTACTGTGTCTACAGATGGTTTTGCTCCATTTTCACCAAAGACTGCTATCCGAATTTCATTTGCTGATTTATGCGGATTTTTTTTCGACTCGCGGACAATCAGTGCATCTTCACGCACTGTCGTAATTCGGCTTCTTTGTTTACGAGGCACCTTTTCAGCTGTCGAATGTTTTTTGAAATATTGCACCGCTTGGAAAACCATTGTTTTAGAAACTTTTAAGGCTGTTGCGATCTCCCTATAAGAGCTTCCTTCCTGATGCATTTGTACAATAATCTTTCGAGTACTGACGTCACAGAACTTATTTTTACCCATGTTTAGCAATAAGTAAAAGTTTATCAAATTCTGAAAAACACTTTGTGTACTCTCATATATTTGAATTTAACTGTTAAAACTTACTTGAATCTTAAAATTTTAAAAAAATTTTTTTTTTTTTTTTTTTTTTTTTTTTAAGTGCACGAGTAATTTATTTCACAAATTATGAAAAACACCACAAAGAAAAAATAACGGTAAAAATAGGGTTGCCATTGGGAAGTTTCAATAAACAAAGTTAGATTAACTAAACAGGGTAAAATTTTAGCGGTTTTTTTAATAGTATTATTTTCAACATAATGATTTAAATATTGAGTACTACTGTTCTTAATTAGTTGCACGCAGCTGTATATGTGGTGACTACGTACAGTTTACCAAATCATAATTTTTCATCAATTGCATTTTGTTTATTTCTGCGGTTGTGAATATAAGAAGGATGGCGTCAAGTTAAAAATGACAGTTGATGGTAGCACATAGTTGTTCGAACAATTGTTTACCAACGATGGTCGACAAAGAACATGACATGCCATTTTACATTGTCAGTTTGTTTTTGACAGATACAAAGGTTAGTCGTGTTTTGGTGTGCTCTTCGATTTTTTACTGTTCGAAAAAATGGATCGAAGAAACTGTATACAGTTTTGTGTAAAAAATGAAATTAAATGCGCATGGACATTTGAAATGCTGACTGTGGTGTTTGGCGAGTCTACTATAAGCAGAACACAAGTTCAATTGTGGTATAACCGGTTTAAGGAAGGCCGCGAAGATGTCAATGACGAAGGATTTCGCACCATTATAACGCACCAGCTCACACATCGATGCTTGTGCGTGACGTTTTGGTCAAAAACAAAACCGTTATCATGCTACGATAAAAGAAAAATCGAAACAGCAGCTGTGGGCGATACAAAAAAGCGCGTTTCAGAAGTGTTTCGAGGATTGGTAAACCGCTGGCATAAGTGTATTATATCTGAGGGTGATTACTTTGAAGGGGACAAGATACTTATTTGATGAATAAATAAATACTTTTTGAAAAAATTGAAAATAACGGTCATTTTTTGATCATACCTCGTACTATACATTCTAAAAACAAATTTACTTTTTATTAAAAAATGTTTAATTTTTTTTATTTTAGTGGTGTTTTTTTCGAAACCTATAGCCGCTTAGATAAACTGTTTCGAAAAAAACGACATAAGTGCTTAATAAATCAAATTGGGCATTACTCACAATTTTTATAAAAAATATGTAATTATTTTTTTAAAAACAATTCAAACAATGTAAAAATAATTACATTCCTTCGCCTCAGCCATATTTACAACGTTTGTTCTTTTATTAATTTATAAAATGTTATAGAATTTTAAAAAGATAACGTCAAGATAAAAAAAATCCAACTTGGCAGCATTTTTATATGTGCTTAATTTTTAAGCAGTTTTAAAATTTACCGCTTATATAAGCGGATATAAATAAAAATTTGTATGGAATATTTATATTCGGTTCGAAAAAAACACCACTTTTGTCTGTTTAAATATTTGTTTTCCCTTGAATCTAAGATATTTCTCAAAAAAATATTATACAAAATTTTAATGAACTATTAGTAAAAAATTTTTTAAAATTAAGAAGGCAGTAACTTTCACGAGTCGTTAATGAATACTAAATCTCAATTTATTTTAAATTCCCGTCATTCAATTAATTCGTCATAATTCATATCACAAAAAATTGGCATGTATAACAATTATTTAAATGTCGTGAAAATTATACCTGAGTTAAAAAAATTAAAACATGATCGCATTTTTTTTTCGAATGTAGAAAAAGAGGTTTTAGACAGAGTTGATAAAATTATAGATACTTTTTTCGAAACAGTTTTAACATTATTAAAATTTAATTTTTTTTTAAAGTAAGATTGTTTACAAAAGTTTTTTTATTTTGTTTAGTGTTTTGAAGGTAAAAAATCTACCAACCAATGTTTAAATATTGTTATACTATGTTCAGGTATAAATTTTTATTGACTCAATATTTAGTTAATTGACAACATTATTTTGAGTGTTCAGGTATACGCAATTTAGCTTTCTCAATAATCATCATATGACAATCAGCTGACAAATAACAACAATATATAATTTTTTGCTTGGCCACAAATCAAGTAAAGCTGCCTCACTGGCAGCACTCCACCCCATTCTATTTTTCTTTTTGTTTTTACCTATTTAAAACATAAATACATCATTATTTTTTATCAAATTAGAAATTTCATAAAAATAAACTTACCTTCCACCTGACTAGCCATCTTTTATTTGTCTTATTTACATTAGAGTTGCCAACCATCAACGAAATTTGTTCGTTTTTATTGGTAATGTACAGTGTTGCATTTTAAATTTTACACAATATTATAAAAATATTCGTATTATTACGCAATAAATAATTGAGATTTTGTATGGAATATTGAGCTCAATAATGGCGTTTATTGCGATTTACGCAATAAAGGTGTATACCTGAACATAGTATTACTCGTTATCTTAAGGCACCCTTACACGATATGTTTTTTACACGTGTTTTTTAAATTTAAAATACATAAGTTTTTTTGTGTCTGTCAAAATTAATTAATTTACATAAGGTTTATAATTTTTACTCACAAACGTATATGTACAATTACATATGTATGTAAATAAATAATAAATTTTTAGGCACACAATTTATAAAAAAAACCATTTTACAAATAATTCATTGCCGACTAATGTTTGTAGAGGCATAGAAATTTAATATCATATGTGTGTACATACGAAATGAGAGCATGCTCTAATTGAAATTTTGTCATAAGACTTTCCTTGTATTTTTTACACAAGCAATGTTTTAAAAGTCACACACGACATGTAACTGTTTACTCATGTAAAAGTTGACAGTACCAGTGTAAAAAACATGTCGTGTAAGGGTGCCTTTATATGTATTTCCATCAAGGATGAGAATATAAGGTAGTATAAATACACTTGAAAAAGAGATTATTTATGCCTGTAAATATTATTCCATTATTCGTATGTGATAAAGGTTTTTTAAAATGATTTCGAATACATAAAAATAATTTAAAAAATCTTTATTCTTGTCAAACAACTTAGAGTTCAAAATTCTTGCCTTTTTGTACCTTGTACATACGAGTACATTTATATCTCTGTTTATAAATAACTATTATAGTAAACAAAAAACTTCTTCTGTTACCGATAACCATTATCGAGAGTATTTTTATTTTTTAGTTGGACTGGGTTTACACTATGGAAATATTTTTTTAGGTGTGTCTCAGCCCACTTCGCAATATCAATACAATTTCATATTTTTTTTCCTTTTGAAATTAAACAGGGTTATCCAAACAACATACATATGTACATATCAGAGTTGTAAACTAATCATTCATTTTTGAATTAATTCGTGAATCATTTTCATGCACTGAATTGGAAAAATATTGAATATTGCATTCAATTGAAGTAAATGTTTTGCTGGGTTCTTCGAGTACTACTTAAGGCCTACTACGTACTATCCTATCGGGTCGTACGATTTGTCAAAAAAATCGTGTGTGTTAAAAAAGTATAACAGTGAGGTATAAAAATGCATCTGTATGACAGATTTTTTGACAAGGCTGTTCGACTTCATAATCTTTTAAAAAAATTCATAAACATTTTTTTTCCATGCGATCAGGGTTGCATGTTATAAGATTTTAGCAAAAAGCTTTGCATCTTATTTTGTGTAATGGTGTGGCACTAATATTGCAATTTTGATGCGACTTTTAAAAGTGTGACAGAAATCTATAAAATTGTCTTGTAAATGAACGACTGTGTATGTAGTGTATCATGGCCTTTAAACTAAAACTTAACTTTAAACAAAAGGATAAGGCACACCAAACAGTTACCTTAGTGCAGTTTTTTTTTTTTTTTGCTTATTGACAATCTTTTATTTGACAGAGGCAGAGAAACAGGGCTGCAAAGCCACAGGTTTGCATGCCTTTTAACTGGAACTACCTTATGATGATTGAGTATAACGGAGGACTAAGTAATTCTATTTTTAAAAAAGAAATAGACACTTGAAGTACTCCCCATGTCTGCTATTATTTGTTATTGTAAAAAAAAATGAATTGATATTGGGTAGGGCAGAGTTTGGCTGACTTCATAAATGCAGTTTGCATTGTAACATTGCAAAGACAAATGTTTACAAGGCAAAGTAATATTGTATGGCAGCACTGCTTTGTAAAATAATGCGGTGACATTTTAGTACATTTATGAACGCATAAATTGACAAAAACACATATTTATATTAAATAAGATTTAAATTACCACAAATCAGCCATTTCTACCACAAAATTTAATTATTTATCACAAAACTGTTTTGCCGCCATTAAAGAATGTACTTAAATGTTTACAAAGAATCACAAAAAAAACCATACAAGAACTTGTCAAACAATGCGCATTGAAAAGTGTTGCCATGCAATTATGAACATAAGGCATTGCCAAAATTAATCTTACTGTTTTTATGAACTTCATGCATTGTCAGGTTACATTGCAAACTGCATTTATGAAGTCAGCCTTTGTCTCCCTATAATTTGTTTAGTTTTAGAAATATACTCCGAAAAATATGTATTACATGACAAAAGTTCCAGAAAAAAAAATTTAGTTGATTCAAGACATATTAATCAATACAATAATTGAATTTAATTTATCCCATATCATCCCAAGCAAGCTTCTAGTTATTAGATTTTAATAAAAATTATAGGATGTCATATTAACAAGGTCTTTAACAATAATATATGTATGTATATCGAAAAATAAATTTTACATTATTTCATGTGTAATACCGTAACAAAAATGGAACAGTAGGATAATATGGCACTGTAACTACTTATTAATTTTACTTAAATAATAAACTCTATCGTAGTCGCCGTGGTTTAGTGGTTAGTGTGTTGGCTTACTAAGACATGGGCCCTGGGTTCGACTCCAGGCTCTGACATCTTCAAAAAAAGAAATATGAAAAAAATATTTCTTTCGGCGACTACCTCTCAGCAGTCTTCTGGCAAAAGCTCTGAGAGTAACTAATTGCCATGAACAAGCTTCTCAAGTCTGTCGTTCGGAGTCGACATTAAACTGTAGGTCCTGGTACTCATGGATAAAAATTGACACACACAACATGAGTGCTGTGAGAAGCTAGGCCGTAATCCTGACACAGGGTTGTAAAGGCCAGTTATGTATGTATGTATGTAAAATCATATATATAATATTATTTCTAAAGCACTTTTTTTGTCGTTTGCAAATATCTCCCATACCACCGCATCAAATTTAATGAATAATATCTCATTTTAAAGCTTACATATTTCTAACACTAATGACGAAACATAATTAGAAATTGAAAAATTAATATTTTCATTGCTAAAAATTATATTTTATATAGAACTGCATGGTAATACTGTTGTCATTATGATTATATGTTTTTGTTCAAGTGTGGTAATACAGGGTCGCTTAATAGTAATGCATTTCTACATAATGTGTTTCTTTACTCTTTGGGTAAAGTTCGGTAAATAGAGAGTAAACAATAATTTATCTCAATAAGAGACAAATTTTACCCAAAAATACAGGAACACAAAAAAGCAAATATTTTACTCATTCACATAAACATATTCATACACACATATTGAACATGTACTTTCGCAAAATATAAACGACAATAATTCTAATTATACATGTTAACTAAGGCAAAAAAAACTGTTTTATATAAATATTGAATTAAGTTATATTATAAGCCTTTCACTGCAGGTTTATAAATATTTTTTAATTCAACTTTTGAATTTTTTTTAGTTATCTCTACTTTTCATTTTTCTATTATTTTTTAAACAGCTGATTATTTGTTTACTTGCACAAACTAGCCCGAAGAAAAAGTACGGGCTATTTTGTGCATGAAGAAGAAGAATGTTACTCTCTCAAAACTTCTTTCATTTACCCAAATTTTGTGTACGGGGACGCTTTTTGGTAAAATTGGGATCCCGCGGGCGCCCAATGTAGAGTAAAGAAACAGACTTACAGCCTGTTTCTAGAACACGAATGGTTTTTGACATTCGTCTTTTTATATGAGAAACACTAACAAATTTGAGTGTTTTTGTTGCTGAACACTAACAAATTTGAGTGTTTTTGTTGCTGTTCCACATATAAAAAGACGAATGTCATAAACCATTCGTGTTCTAGAAACAGGCTGTTAGTATGTATATGTTAAAATCCGTTCTGGCAGTACCGCTATTTACTATAAAAAGCTGTTTTGGCAATACTTTGCAGTAGTTGTTAGATCAAGTGCGATAAACAGGGTCGCTTAATTGTAGAGATCAACATTGAGTCGCTTTTTAGCGATTCATAAGCACTTATAAAATTTTAAATATAAGTGCGTACACGTAGTTAAAGTTCAACTACTCTGACTCACTCATACTCACACAAGGTTGATTCATTAATAAAGGTTGCAATAAATATGAGTCCAATGTTGACGTCAAACTCATACTCACTTAGATTCATAATTTTATAAAAATACTTATGATACTCATAATTGATTCGAGTGACTCGAATCATACGGAGAAACTTTACCGTTTTAGTCGATAGACGTATACAATAAAAAAGAAAATTTATATGGTGTATACAAAAATGAACATGCAAATAATAATCACAAATAAGCGAAAAAGTGTAAGTTTATAAGAAATGTTTTAAAGTATGTAGATAAAATAATCCGTAATTATATTTTAATTTTGTATAAAGAGGTCCTAAAGAAATCATTACAAAAAAAAAATATTTTGAAATTTTTTCTACATTTTACATTGTAAAAACTTATAGTATACTTAAACCTCATCGTTATAATCAATATTTTTAAAATAGATTATTGGAACTCGAATTGCCCATATTGGGCTCCGACACTGATTTTCTGTTTAATCTCACTCTTGCAATCCATTTCTTTATAACCTGCTTAGAAAAACTAAAAAAAATAATGAAAAATTGTTTAATTTCTTTAAAATATGTATTTCCTAAAAACATAAACTTTTTCGCTTATGTAAATTCTTACATTTTGAATGTTAATTATAATATATACCATATCTATTTTCTTTTTATTGACGAAAAATAATAAAAATATAATAAATTACATAGTCAAAAACATAGCACTGAGTTAAGGAGAATTGAAGTCAACAACATCATACATACTATTAAATATTAATGCGATGAGTACTTCAAACTTTTGAGATGAGTAGAGTATCCATTACATTAACAAGAGTATGAATGCGTATAAGTACAAGAAATTATGAATCATGATTCGAGTCTACTCACTTTTTTTTACTCATTGCTAATCTCTGCTTAATTGTAATGCTATTCCACATAATATATAAAGTTGTAAAAGCCATTTTGGTAATGCCGTTATTGTCATGGTATTGTTTGTTTTATGAAGTGTAGTAATACGGTGTCTTAATATATATTATGATTTCTAATATTTTTATACTTTTAATAAGATGTATTGAAGGTACTAAAATTTCTATTTATTATTTTCATTTTATGTAAGTTAGTAGAAGAGTTTGTGTGTAATTGTTTTTTTGAATTGTTATTTCATTTTACATTGGCATATTATCCTACTGTTCCAATAATGGAGCAGTATAGTTCTAAGAAAAAAAACAAAGCATTAAAAGCTACAGTTTCGTTTTTGTTTTGTACTTATCTTATAAAACCACTAATAATTTATAAATTTAAAACAAACTTTAATTCGTATGAATATCATACAGAAAAAAACTTACATTTTGCGCCAAGACATTTTTACACAAACATTTTAAGCAAACAACACACAACTAACGAGAAATTTAATACTGAAAAATAAAAACCGGTACATGAACTCAACGGCTTGCCACTTCAGTTATGCCAAATCACAAAAATAATTAAAACTATATTGACGTAAAAAAAATATAAGCGTTAAAAGTAACCGCTCCAAAAATGGAACGCTAGGATGCTATGGGTTAAATGAATTTATATGATAAACCCAAATTAATTTTTTTTTTCGATCACAATGAATCATTTGAGAGGTAATGGTTATTTGTGACGAGCATTTTGTTAAGAAAGAATTGGGTTGGATTGTTTTTTTTTTGTTAGTTTGAATAAAAATTCAATAACAAAAAATATTCATACATACTTAGATTCATGGAAAACATTTCAGCGATTGCTTTACCGGATTTTTCTTTATAAAATTTAAAATGCACTAACTGAATTATATCATTTCTAATACGTTTTCCGCACAAAAAAAAAAATATTTTCTCTATTAAATTAAAATTTTATTTAAAATGTTCTAAATTTCTTCCGGTGAAAATGTTTATTTTTTATTTAACAAATTTCTGTACATATGCATGTATGTATTGTAATGCTTTTTTATATTTATACGTTAATGTTTATTTGATATGTTTCATACTTACTCTTGGACTGAACCAATAGTGTGTCCTATATTTATTAGTAAAAAGAAAAACGTTACTGTAATTAGTCGCCTCATTATAGTTGGTAGTATACAAAAATCACATAAATTATGGGCAGCGAACCATAAGCATAAATTAAAATACGAATATAAAACCAGCTTAGCAGTGCAAATATTTTTCTTTCTAATTTTATTGTAGGTGTATTGCCGAACGATATTTTTATATCTTATAAGCAATAGTGCTTTTGCGATACTAACTCAGTAATAAGCGTTGTTAAGAGATTTGTATATTTTTTTGTTTGCTTTTGTTTTCTTTCGCCTTTTGTTGTGAACATGCTAAAAATGAAAGAGAATGATATTAATTGATTTTATGTCAATGCCAATTGTTAAAAGCAAATATATATCGCTCTTTAAATCATAAAGAGTCAACAACTCAAAATTCAAAAATTTTCAGTAGAAGCAAAAAACGGTTTTACGAAAATTGGTTGTAATTTTATAATCAAATTGAATTCTACACTAATGAAAACACTTTTAAAAGAAGGTTTACTTATTTTTTCTTTTAATTTTGTACTGCAATTTTGGTAATAAAAGGTAATTTTGAGTTGTGACGCTTTAGTTAAAAATTGTGGATTCTGAAAATTAAATATTTGTAAATAAATGTATCTTAAAAAATTAAAATGCCATTTAAATGCAATTTTAAGTTTTTCTGCGCAAAGTTAAATGAAACCTAAATGCCTTTTAAATGACCAACCTTGTCCATTAAAGTTTTACATATAAACATATGTATGTATGTTTTCACCATCTTGTTTTTATGTTTTGCAAATAAAAATAAAACAATCGACAATGTTTTGTTTTTCTTTTTTTATAAAAAATTGGCACATTATTAATAAAATTGGCCTTTAAATAATAGAATTAATATTTATTAATTACGCTCATTATTATTAATTGATATTTATAATTATTACTTTTATTTTGTTTCGTGCTTCATTTTGCTACAGCCAATAGAGCTGTGTCGGTCACGAACGAACGGGTTAAATTGAACGAATCAGTCAATTGAACGAAGTGGATCAGTCGTTCGTTTGATCGTTCGGTCGTTCAATCTATATTTCTTTTTTCTTTGTCTATGTCCACACTTGGCGAGAAGAGTCGGGCAATTCTTCATCAATTCTCTTTTAAACTTGTCTTCGTGTCCACACTCGGAGATTTTAGTTGCCCAACTTTTTGTTGTCGTTCAGCAATTTTTGTGTTTTCTTTTGTTTGCTTTTTCTTACAATTTGACATTTATGCCGTGTTGCCACAGAAATACTCACAAATTACACAAAATTTTATAGATTGCCCAAAATATATTTCATACATAGAATATAATGCTTTTTATTTTTGTAATTATTTTAATATATGAATAAATATTTGTGTATTTATAAATTTCCCTGTAGAAGACAAAGCCTTAAAGTTATTACTAGAGCTATTGGAACAGCCCAAACAATATTAAAGTATTTATAGTTGAATACTAGTGCTAATGAGGACTAGTACTTGAAGTAGTTCGGGAGCACCGCTTAAATTTTAAGGAAGTTTAGATAAGACATATTTTATCCTAAAATTAAGGTATGTTAGATACAAAATAAGCTGCAAAAAATGAAAATCGGTTGATATAAACAAAATATTTTCTTTTAATGTAATATCGTTATGCTACACAATTAAATTTTCTATCAATGAATAATAAAAATGTTTCTCTTCCCTTGTCTTTTAGCAGCTAGATTATGTATTCACGTATTATGTGTCGATTAGACATTCAGCAGTTTAACGGTCATATACAAAATAACAAAGTAAATTTGCTGTCTTTATTTTCCATTTTAATTTTGAATTAAAATCTATTTTAATTTTTTGCATACGGGCAGAAGAATTTACATTTCATTATGATTCTTAAAATTTAAAAAGCATGTTGTCCCCACTGAAAGGCAATTTACTTATAGTTTAATAAATTCCAAAAATGTTTGCTTTAGCTCACCAGTGCACATATTTTAAAATTGGTATAAATTTTGAAAAAGTCACCTTGAAAATATTCAAATGTTTTACTATTAATGCGTAAAGAATTTTTTTGTTTTTTTTTTTATTATTATTTATTCCTTTATATCATTAGCATATCAAATTAAGATTGTCTCAGCATCACTTAGTCATTATTGAGGCGAGCTGGTAAAATATTTACAGCTTTGAATTACACATTTACAATATATAATTGGGGTATTCAAACGGGGTCCTATCAAGTCATATTGTCATAATATCATACAATTTTAAAATAGTTTAAAAAATTTGTTGTTGGTCTTTGAATAAAAAAGTCATAAAACAATAAGTCTTTTCAACCAGTGTTTACCATTTTGTCATAAATTGAAAAATAAAAAAATAAAATTAAAAATAATATACTAAACTATGACGGGTTGTTTACAGCAATCATATTTTTTCGTTTTTATTTAAAACGACCATTTGAATCCCCCAAATATTTTATTTTAAGATATTCATCTAAAGGTTTAATTCTAAGTATATATGTATATAATTTACAAAGAAAAAAAGAAATAAAAGTAAAAATATTAATATATACACATAAAATTTAATTATTAATTTATAGGATATTGTATACGATTGCTGTAAATCATATGAGAAGAGTTTCTAAGTCGTGAAGCAAATATTCCTTTATTCTTTTCGTGAAAATTTGAATTCTTTGTATATTTTTAATATCTTGAGGGAGATTATTAAATTCCATACTATCCGTATATTCAATCCTGCTTCGTAGTTTCTAACCGACATCTTGCTATCATAAGATTGGTATTGTTTCTGTTATTGAATAATGTGTGATTTCTATGAAATGAAATTGTATGGTGACCAATATTATGGGTTAACTTAAAAACATAAAGAATTGAATTAAATTATTATAAATAATTTGATTGAAATAATGGTGAAACAAAATTACATAAAAAATTTATGGTCTAAAAATAAAGAAAAATTGTTCTCTTCCATTTTTGTGTAATTACACATAAACTGGCAACGCTGCACTTATTAAAAAGAAAAAACACAAGAAAAACGAACGCTGCGATTGTATGAAAAAGACGCGTACACCAAAAAGCGAAAAAAATATGAAAGGAAATGTCAAATAATCAACTACAAAGACAAAAAACGAATGAGGGAATATAAAGAATCGCCGAGAACGGGCAAGTATTTTTCTTCTTTTATTCCCCTCACCGTAATCGTCTACAAACTACAAAAGTTGCCGACTCGCCTCGCCGAGTGTGGACATAGACTTTGTTTTGGTCGTTCGTTCGTTCGGTCGTTTAATCTAAATTTGTTTTTTCTTTGTTTTGGTCGTGCGTTAAACATTTATTTTGTCGCTTTTTTATATGCATATTGTCAGTATTGCCATTATGTTAATTTTTAACTAAAATTGGCCATTGTTTCTTAAATGTGGAAATACGTACTTTTATTAAATTGTTTTTACTTTTTTTAAATCTACAGGAACATTTGTTCTAAATATAAAGTGACAATAAACATTATTATTTTGATTATAGAATTACTTAAAACATTTTTTAAATAATATATACATAATAATAAAAAATATATCGTATTTTTCACACTATTTTTTTATTATTTTTGGAATACATTATATAAAAAATTTTTCGTATAAATTGGAATATCATAACATCCCATTGAAATAATAATTTACACTAATGGCATGTAGTATATTTTAGAAAATAATATTCCTAATATAAATATGTATGTATGTTTATTTTGAAGTATAATTTGTTACAATTTTTATTTATACACATAAAATTAAAAAAGTAAAAACATTTTATGTAATAAAAGTACGTATTTACACATTCAAGAAACAATTGACAATTTTGATTAAAAATAAACAAAACAGCAACACCGATAAAATGCATATCAGAAAATAAGCAACAAAACAAATATTGAACGAAGGACCAAGCAAAGAAAACACAAATTTAGATTGAACGACCGAACGACCAGAACAAATGAACGAAGTGAACGATTGAACGAAGTGAACGATCGGGATCATTTTTAATGACCGAACGAAAATGACCGATCATTTAAGTGAACGATTTGGCACAGCTCTAACAGCCAATCACAGCTATTACTGAAACAAATTCTGGAAAGTTTCTTTACATTTGGTTGTGCTACCGCATTTTTGTCACAATTAAATACAAACTTAAATTTATGACTGAAAAACTGAAACTGTATTTAAATGTCATTTAGGTTTAAATTAAAATTAACTAATTTCACATTTAACACGGAGTTAAAAACTGGGAATTCAAGTTAGAGATAAGTATGTCAAAAACAAATCGTGGTGAATAAAAATATGTAAATAAACATAACATAAACAAACTAAAATAAAAGTATAAAAGTAAATTAATATTGTACACACATATTAAACAAAAAAAGTGAAAAATAAAATAAATTACAATTAGAAAAAAATAAACGTACTGGCAATAAAAATATTGCTCAAAATCATCGACCTCATGTTGTTGAGGCAAACTAAATATCTGTGTCCCCCGTACAATGTTTCAGTGATAATGGCTGTGGCCTTTATTTTCCATTCTAACAGCAAGAACAATGTAGTGTCGAATGTGACAAAAAAGGTGTTCCTTTCATATAAACCAGCTCCCTGTTTGGAAAGCACGAATGGTTTTATGCAAGAAAATGTAAGTCGTTTAATAAATCATTTGGACAATGATCAGCCTCATGATCTCAAAAGAGAATTTACTATTCATTCTTTTCAGAATCAGAAGAAATGGGAATACAACAGCTCAAGTGGCTCATGGGATAGAAGTGAATAGTATGTGTTATAGAAGAATGCCAGGCAGCAATTTTTTTTTTTTTTTTGAGACCGATACTCAGGAGTAAACCCCTACTGAATGCTGTGCATTGTATTAGATTTTTTATTGTTAAGCGCCTTAGGAATGAGACAAATTGCTGTGAATTGATCATTTAAAGTCCAGTGCTATACCTTCACCCTTAAATGATCAACAGCAATTGCCTCATCGTTGCATGTTGATTGTGTGGTGAGTGTGCCTTCGCTGAGTAGGTATAGCTGTTATCTGCTACTTCCCAATAGGTGGCGCTTTTTTTCCTGATCATTCGTTTTACGTTGACACTGCTTAGAGTGGAATGTCGGGGAGCGGTTTCTTTGTAGATGGTCTTCCTAGAGGGGGGAGAACCTCTTATTTTTTTTTTTTTTAATTATAATTTTTTTTTTTTTTTTGAAAAAACCGCAAACTAACTTTTTCATTTTTCACCTCTTCTGGGATTCGAACCTGGGTCCTTTGAGTTTTTGTGCGAGGGGGGATTTTTTTTCTGATATGGGGATAAAAAATTCATTTAGGGATGGGAATTTTTTTGGGGATGATCGACAAGTTTTTGGCGATTTTTAAAATTTGTTCGCTGGCTTAATTATATATCATTAACGCGATGAAAAAATTTTAATTTTCAAATCTTGCTTATAAACTTGTTTAAAACTCATACTTTCATATAAAATTTTTGCAATGTGTTCTCTTGGTTTGATTTATTTTCTCATATATGTACAGAATAACATCCCCATATTATTATGTTTTCGCCACCTTCTTTAATGGTTTTTATTGAGGAGGTATTCAGTATTAGAGGGTCTTTTTACAGCTAAATTACTTCTTTCGTAGATAAACAAACTAATTTTAGTTTCGTCCGACCACAATTACTTCTCCACTTATACTTTACATTTTCCATAATATGGCACAGGACATTTATTTAGAATTGAGGTAAAATAGATGCTGTATACTATACAAATATTTCAAACGACATCATGATGTCTTATACTAAATATGAAGTGGCACAGCGATCAGTATTTCAACAAAATAACGACCCGAAACACACATCGAAGCGAGCAAAAGATTGGTTTAAAAAGAATGTCGTTAAGATTTTAAGTTGATCTGCACAATCTCCAAATTTAAAATTTACATATCAAACATATATACATACATACATAAATGCAAAATTATTGATGCACTTTGTGTGGGGATTTTTGGGGATGAACTAATCAAGGTTTTGGGGATATAAATTTCGAAATTGGGGATAAAAATTGAAAACCATCTGACAACCCTAAAAACACGCACCCCCACAAATACAATCAGAAGAAATCGGAATACAACAGCTCAAGTGGCTCATGGGATAAAAGTGAATAGTATGTGTTATAGAAGAATGCCTGGCCGAAAATTCTGCTCCATTTAAGTCTGCGGTCCTCACTTGTAACGCGGAAGAAATTTCCATTAACAGGAGGTTGGATTTTTTTTACAAATTTTGCAGTATTTCATTATACTTTCTTAATTGTCTTTTAATCAAAATCTCCTTTCCAATAAATTTTACTTTTAGATATTTTCACTAAATTTTACACCAATTTATTTTAAGAATTTTTTTCACAAATTTTCACAAAAATTACTTTTTTTCACAAGTTTTGCGTTTCAAATTTACATTTTTTTTTTTTTTTCATCACAACGTACATTTACAAATGTAAACAAACGAATTTTGACACTAGCTAACCGGCAACAAAAACAAACCCTGCTCATGGTGAAATTACTTACAAGGTGATGTTGCCAACCCAGCTGGTTTTTTTTTCATACCGCTCCTGTTAAAAGTTTTGTTTATGTTTTGTTTATATTTTGTTTTGTTGTTTTTGTTTTGGTGTAGAAACAATATCCCAGCAGCTAAAATTGCAACTACATAGTATTGTTTTGAGACAGTCACGCAACTAGTTGTAAAAAGACAAGTGGTCAAAAATAAAAAACATGAATGCTGCATTATCAACTAGCGTTGCCAGAAGCTTTGACAGGGAAATCGTCATTTATAGAAAAAAAATCTTAATTTGAAGAAATAAATCATCGCATATCCGTTTTTATTTTTTTTATATAATTATTTATTTCTTGTTTATTTGAGTCTCTGTTACAAACTGAGCTTAAAATTATTACAATGTTCTTAAATACTAAAAACAATGAAAAAAGAACAAATTACTTTAGCTGACGTTCTCACAAGAATATGCTGATGTTTGCGTCTGACATTCTTGTGAGAACTATAATTGAAAATATCAAATAAAATAAAAACAGAATGTGTGAAACAAAAAATGTAATATAATAACTATATAACTTCCCTAATTGTTTGCCCTCCGAGCAAACGGGTCGGGGTGGTCACTAAATATTAATTCTATTTTGCTTTTCTGCGTTTTTCAACATTTAATTCTTAATGCTACAATTATAACTATCATTAACATGATTAATACCAGGGTTATGGCTGTACCCTGCGTTATATTATTATTAAATTCTATGTACTTTATCTTTTCTCTATTTTTAATAATTTGTACATGTAGTTGTTCAAAACTAAAGTTATCTATAGTTTTTGTAAAGTTAACATAATTTAAGGGTATTAAAACCCCATGCTTAAATTCGTTTAACAAGTTTTCAAATACAAATTCTTTTATCTTAATTGTACAATTATCAAACTTAATTATGTTGTTTCCCTTGACAAAAAATGGCTGTTCGTTACAATCGTGTTCTATTTTAGAAAATTCTATGAGCTTTGTGACAACCAAACCCGACTTCAATTCTTTAATTACCGATTCTTTATTGACTCTCAATCTGCAATTATTGTTCAGTTGGAAAGCATTCTGTAGACAATCGCTATCATGGACCAAGAGATTCTTTTTCACCAATACTTTTTCTTTATTTTTATAAACCATTTTTCCCTGCACCACAACCTGCTCTATCGAACTATCTAGCTCCTCAAACTGATCATTTGGAAAGGGTATAATCAGTGCTCTGAAATATGTTTCCGTTGTAAAATTTGGTATCCGAAGAACAAAGACTATCTTCTGTTCAAAAAACATAATATTCGTTTCAAGATAAGGTAAGGTTTCTACTGTAATGTTGTATTTAGTTCTTTCCTCCTCGGTTAATATGTCATAAGATAGCACGCTCTGTTTGCTCATCATCACAATGTCAGAAATTTTTTCTATTTGTCTATTAAAAATGTTCAGATCCGCATAGGTCTGCAAGTCCAACCCTAAACTTCTCTGCATAACCAAGTGCCTTATTAGATCTATCTGTAATATTCGCCATAACCGCGTTTAGTCTACTTTGTTGTTTATTAACACTGTTCACCACGATATCTAGATTTTTGATCAAATCATTATTAATTTCTACTTGTTTGTTTACCTGTTCCGTCATCTGTCTTGTGTTATCATTTAATGTTCGTAGGTGATCATAAATTTCCTTTGCGTCTTCATCGTACATTGTTCCCCACAGCATTTTCATAAAAGATCCACCTATATTTATCAGTCCTCTCTTAACCCGAGTACTTCTAAGCGCGTGTGGTATGAGCGCTGACAAGGATGTTCTACCCAGTTTAATCTTTCGTTCAATCAGATCAATGTCATGTTCGTCTACCAGATTAAGTTTTTTCAGATTATCTTCTATAATTTGAAAGCAATTCTCAAATAGTCGTAAATCAACAATGAGCAATACACTGAAGTACTTCTCTACCACTCTTTCGGGTTCCATTTTATAAATCACGAATCCATTGTCAGGGTTTATTTGCGAAGTTGTAATTTCATTTGTTCTCAACAGCCTCACCTCACTCTTGAAATACCTCATTAATTTCTCGGTGGTTATTTTTCTGGTGTTCTTCTTTTACTATACGCAAAGCTTCATCTTCGTCTGAAATTTCGATTAATTTTGTTTTAGAAGTAAGCATTCTTAAATTATTATTATTAGAAAAATACTTTACATACACATCTTGGAGCTGTACAAAAAGTCGGTTGTCTTCACAAAATATACACATGACACCTTTATCTTTAAGTACCTTTCTCAAAATTTCTACTAGATCACTATTTACTGTAACTGTTATATAATTTTGAGTTTTCTTGTGTCTTATCTTCATAATAAACTTTTCAGTCAACCCACTTTGAAAATACAGTTGATTTTTATAAACATTAATCGGTTTTTCTGTTATATAAATGTATCGAGAACTGTCCTCTTGTCCGCTATGTATCGTCGCCAAAGTTGAGTCATTATCTTCCTGGATTTGCTCTCCCAACGTCATCGCATTATTATTTATGCCCAAGTTTGGAAGCCTTGACAGTCCGTCTGCAACATTGAATTTTCCCTTAACATGCACGATTTCATAATCAAATTCATTTAACTTGATCTTCCATCTTTGTAATTTTAGGTTTGGGTCTTTCAGTGAATCCAGCCAGACCAGTGGTTTATAATCTATCTTAATGGTAAATTTACGACCCCATAAATACTGTCTGAAGTATTTTGTTGCTGCTACTACAGCAAGTAGTTCTTTCCCAATTGCGGAATATCTACGCTCATGCTCGTTTAATGTTCTACTATAGTAAGAAATTACTTTGTCATTTTGCATCAAAACAGCACCTAATGCATAATTCGATGCGTCTGTGACGAGTGTAAACCTTTTTGAGTAGTCAGGGTAAACAAGAATTGGATCATTCATCAGGAGTTCTTTAAGTTTTTTGAATGCATTAATGTACTCCTTGTCATTGGTGTCTACCTTTGCTCCTTTCTTTAAATACTTTGTAATATGATAGGCAATTCTTGAGTAATCTCTAATGAACTTCCGGTAACATCTGGTTATCCCCAAAAATAATTTTATTTCCTTTTCAGTTTTCGGAAGCTCAATTTTTTGAATTGCTTCTACCTTTTGGGGGTTTGGCTTGATACCTTCTTCCGTAACCAGATGTCCTAAAAACTCTGTGTTTTTGTAAAAATTAACATTTATCCAATTGCACCTTGAGATTAACCTCACTTAAGCGCTGGAATATTAACCTAAGAGAATTCAAATGCTCCTCTAAAAAGGTAGAAAATATTAATATGTCGTCTAGGTACACGACACATATTTTATTTATGTAATCTGAGAGGACATTATTCATCATCCTCTGAAAAGTTGCTGGGAAATTTTTCAGGCCGAAAGGCATTCTGAGAAACTCATAATGCCCCGTAGCACTAGAAAATGCGGTATTTAAAATGTCTCTGGGTTCCACTTCTATTTGGTGGAAACCTTTAGCGAGATCAATCGTAGTAAAATAGTTGCATCTCCCCAATTTATCGAACATTTCTTCTATGTTCGGCATCCGAAATTTGTCATCTACAGTGACTGCGTTTAACTTCCTATAGTAAATGACCATACGCTATTTTTGAGTGTTTGAATTATCCTTTTTCTTAGGCATCACCCAAATAGGAGCGTTATACGGACTTCGAGAGGGTCTAATAATTCCCTGTCTCAACATGTCTCTTATTTGATTATCCACCTCCTCTCTATATACCTGGGGATATCTGTATAGTCTAGTATAAATTGGGATGTCATTAGTTGTCTGAATCCTATGCTTAACCTGGTTCATAAAAGTCAAGTCATCATTATCTTTGTAAAATACTCTATAATATTTCGAAAGTAAGATTCTCAATTTTTTCCTTTCCTCTTCATTTAAATGATCTGTACGAATAGGGTTCATTAAATTCCTTAAATCTAAACTATTATAAAAAATATTTGTTTCCTGGCGAACCAATTCGTCTTTTTCACCTGGTTTCTAAACGCAATACTCTTCTTCTTCTCTATTCAAGTACAATTTAATTATACAATTTCTAGTTGAAATTAATCGCTCCCTATAAGAAATATTAATGTCTAAATGGACCAAAATATTATTTAATATGAGTCCGTAAACCTATCACCAAAGAAATACTCGAAAAACTCAACGTAATGGTTCTCGAGCCCAAATTCCTTAAAGAGTGGTATTTTTCAGGCTTTAGTTGTTCGAATATTATTACTACATGCTCCTAGAGAAACATTTACAGATGATTTCTACTTCTCATTACATACGCCGGGATTACATACATACATACATAACTGGCCTTTACAACCCTGTGTCAGGATTACGGCCTAGCTTCTCGCAGCACTCATGTTGTGTGTGTCAATTTTTATCCATGAGTACCGGGACCTACAGTTTAATGTCGACTCCGAACGACAGACTTGAGAAGCTTGTTCATGGCAATTAGTTACTCTCAGAGCTTTTGCCAGAAGACTGCTGAGAGGTAGTCGCCGAAAGAAATATTTTTTTTCATATTTCTTTTTTTAAAGATGTCAGAGCCTGGAGTCGAACCCAGGGCCCATGTCTTAGTAAGCCAACACACTAACCACTAGACCACGGCGACTACCACGTCGGGATTAATTAAGCTAAATTCTGCGCCCGTATCTATTAAGAATATAAGCTTCCTAACCGGGTTATCAACGACTATATAGGGCATGTTTCCCGGAGGCCACCTACATGAAAATTTTGAAAATTATTTGAAATATCCATTGGCTCAACTTCCTGACACTGAGATTGTCAATAATCCTGAAAACCTTTCTGCGCATTAAAACCCTGCGACCTACCCGCAAAAGTGTTCTGTCTTGACTGGGAAGGGTTTGACCGACCCGTACTTCTTCCAAAATAGTCCCGATATACTTACTTACTTACTTAGATGGCCATAACAACCCGTTAACGGGTTTCGGCCTGCCTTAACACTAGTCTCCAGGCGTCTCTGCTAAGCGCGCGCCTTTTCCAGTTGGTCACACCAATTGACGACAGGGCTTCATCAACTTGGTCCTTCCAACGTAAACACGGTCGTCCTCTACGCCGACGTCCAGTGACCTTCGCATCGAAAACTTTTCTCGCTGGAGCAGATTCATCCATCCGAACAATATGGCCGAGCCAGCGTAGCCGCTGGATGTTAATGCGCTGAACAACGCCCACATCGCCGAGGAGCTCATACAGCTCATAGTTGGTCCTAATGCGAAACTCATCGCCTTGCTTCAGTGGACCAAAGATCTTGCGAAGAATTTTTCTCTCAAACACTTTCAGGACCGCTGCATTGGCACAAGACAGCGTCCATGCTTCCGCTCCATAGAGAAGCACCGGAAGGATAAGCGACTTATAGAGTGTTAATTTCGTCGCACGAGAGAGGTCTCTATTACTAAACTGCCTACTGAGACCGTAGTAGCACCTGTTGGCCAGTGTGATTCCTCGTTTGATCTCCAGACTGACATCATTTTTGCTGGTAATGGCGGTGCCAAGGTAGATGAACTCCTTGACCACATCGAATGTATAGTTGCCGGCTGTAACCTGGGAGCCAATACGTTCAACATCCCTACGCGTCGACAACATGTACTTCGTCTTGCTCTCATTTACCGCCAAACCCATTTTTGCAGACTCCCTTTCAATAGCATTAAAGGCTGCGGTGACATCTCGCTTGGTATGCCCAATGATGTCTATGTCGTCTGCATACGCAAGGAGCTGGAAATTTTTGTTAAATATAGTGCCATTTCGATGTACACTCGCCTTTCGCAAAACCCTTTCCATGACGAAATTGAAGAGGTCGCATGATAAGGGATCGCCCTGTCTGAAACCTCGCACGGTATTAAAAGGTTCGGAGGGGTCTTTTCCTACCTTGACGGAGCTGCTGCTCAACGTCATTCTGCACAGTCTTATCAGCTTTGCAGGAATACTGAGCTGAGACATTGCGGCATATACGCGATCCCTTATCGGGCTATCGAACGCTGCCTTATAGTCGACAAAGAGATGGTGTGTGTCGACTTGATTTTCATGGGTCTTTACCAGGATTTGGCGCAGTGTGAATATCCGGTCAATGGTGGACTTACCAGGTCTGAAGCTGCACTGATAAGGTCCAATCAGTGAGATGGCGAATGGCTTCAGTCGTTCACACAATACGCTCGTAAGAACCTTATATGCGATAGGGAGAAGGCTTATACACCTGTAGTTAGTGCATATTGTGGGGTCTCCCTTTTTCAGGATCGGACAGAGGGCACTGAGATTCCAATCATCGAGCATACTTTCTTCCAGCCATATACTGCAAATGAGCTGGTGCATGCACATAACCAGCTCATCGCCTTCATACTTGAAGAGTTCAGCGGCAAACCGTCTGGTCCGGCTGCTTTGTTGTTCTTCAGTCGCCATATGGCAACCTTGACCTCTTCATGGCTGGGGGACGGGATCACAACGTCATCATTGATTGGGTCCGGCACAGCATCTCTATCAGCGGAATTTGCTTCATCATCGCTTTGCAGTAGATTACAGAAATGCTGTCTCCATAATGTCAGTGCACCATGTGCATTTGTAACCAGATTACGATGTACGTCTCTGCAGGAGGTTGCTCCGGGTTTAAAACCAGTAGTAAGACGCCTTATCTTCTTATAAAAATTTCGAGCATCATGTCTACTCCTGCACATCTCGATTTCCTCACGATCACGCCTTTCTTGCTACCTTTTCTTTCTTCTAAATAGGCGTCTCTCTTCCCTCCTCTTCTCTCTGTAGACCTCCACAGTTGCTCTTGTAGTGGTGGGCTACAACGTTCTTCTGTAGGCAGCATTCTTTGCCGCAGTGGCCTCACGACACTCTTCATCGTACCATTGGTTTCTGCTGGGAGGACGCTCAAAATCAAGGACTGTTTCGGTAGCGTTGCGCAGAGAGTGAGCAATGTGTGACCACTGTCCACCAATACTTTCGAGAGAGGACGGGATGAAGTGGAGCTCATTAGAAAGACGATCGGAAAAAGACCTGGCTGTCTCTTGTGATCGCATCTTTTTGATGTCCATCTTCCCTCGAACACTAGAACGTGCCATATTCGCTGCGCATATGCGCAGTCGCATCTTGGCTGCGACAAGATAATGGTCCGAGTCAACATTTGGACCTCTAAATGTGCGCACGTCTAGTATGCTGGATACATGCCTTCCATCAATCACAATGTGATCGATCCGGTTGTTGGTAGATCCATCAGGAGAGCCAGGTGGCCTTATGGATATCGAGATGCTGGAACCTGGTGCTACAAACTACCATGTTTCGCGCCGCATCGAAATCGATCAGTCTCAAGCCGTTCGGCGAAGTGGAGATACCTTCACGTCCAACTTTCGCATTGAAATCGCCGAGGACAATTTTGGCGTCATGTGCCGGACACCTATCATATACATCCTCGAGCTTTGCGTAGAAAGCATCTTTGGCCGCATCATCCTTCTCTTCCTTCGGAGCATGCACGCAAATAAGGCTGATATTATAAAACTTTGTCTTTATCCGGATCGTAGCTATCCTTTCGTTCACGGGTGTGAACTCTGAGACAAGATGGCGAAGTCTCTTGCTAACTACGAATCCGCAGCCAAATTCGCGTCTGTTATCATGGCAGCTGTAGCAGATGTCACATGTTGCTTGCCTTGTACAACCCTGTCCTATCCATCGCATTTCCTGGATGGCGGTGACGTCAGCCCTACATTTCTTGAGAGCATCCGTTAATTGGATAGAGGCACCTTCCCTATAAAGGGTTTCCACGTTCCAGGTGCATATCCTTAAATCATAGTCCTTAAAACGTTTGCCAAATTCGTCAATATAGAAGGGGGTCCGTTTAGAGGCTATTGTGTCGGTTTTCATTGAATTTTTGTTTTTACGCGGTGGGTTTTAAGCCCTACGCACAACCCAAATTTAAAGTCCATGGGATTAGACAATCGCCGCATACACTAGTTAACAAGCTAGCGGGTGCTAGAATGATATCCAGGAGGGCCACGAGGAGGCTGAATATCGACTTGAATTCAACGGGAACAAGGATCGTTCTGGAGGCCGCCAGGTTGACCCGATATCCTGACTGATAATTGTTGGCTTGCGCTCCTTGTCGCAAATAATGCGAATTTCGCGGTCCTAAATTGGAATTAAATTCTTCGTTCCTTCTGTTACCGAAATCACTCTTATTGCGAAACGATGTTTTCCTACCGTAGTGACCAGATCGGCCAAACTGTAGTCCGTTAAACCCTAAATAACCGTTCTCCTTTATTATTGAATACGCATCCGCCATAGTAGCCGGATTTCTGCCTATGATTTCCTTTAAGGGGTCATGGAAGGTTCTGCTTGAAAACCTCTAATACTTTTTAAACTTTCTCTTTTTTCTATTTTTTTTTTTTTTTTCTTGTTAAAATTTTTTTTTCTAATAATTAAAAAAATTCAAAAATTTACTTAAGCTCTAATTAAATCTTAAATAAAGTTATTTTTAGTTACTCCGAGATGATGTTGTTTCCTTCTCTCAGATCTGCTGTTGTTAAATTATTCTTATCCTTGGTGTTTCGCCTCTTCTCATAGCAATTTTATTTTCAGGACCCTTGATGTATGGTGCTTTCAGAATTATTTATTTCTGTTGTAACATAAAAATAGTTTATTTTTCTATTTCCTTTCTTTTTGTGCTTTTTAATAAATTGATTTTCTTTGAAATGTATTTAGTTAAATACTCGTATGCTGATATTTATTTATGTTTCTCTTTTTTTCTTTCTTAAATGCAGGTTTATCTTTGCACTAATAGTATTTAATTTTATTTTTTTTTTTGTTAAAAAAATGTTTTCTCTTTTTTTTATGATTTATTACTTATTTAATAATAATTTATTAATAATTATAATTAACTTATTTAATGCTCTTGAGTTCGATTTTTATTTTTTGTGTTTTACTTTTTAACAGTAAAAAAATTTTTTGTTTGTTTTTTTTTGTGTTTTACTTTTTCACAGTAAAAAATTAATTTCACTATTTGTTTACTTTTTAACAGTAAAAATTCACTTAATATATTTTAAAAATTAAGTTCACAATACCAAAACTAAATACTATAAATTGTAAAGTATTAAATCATTATTAAATTTATAATAAAATATTTACAGCTGAGATAAAATTTAAAAAAAAATTAACTTTAAAGAGAATATAGCACTTTTCTGTTGGTCTTATAATAAGAAATGACACAATTGTTTTCACAAAACTTGAAATTTTTTCAACAAAAATAAACAAAAATTGATATATATTAATAGGATATTCTCTTACATATTTTATTTTTGAAAATATTGGCTAACATTTGTCTTCTTTGTATATTTTGTAACAAATGCTGGCATGTTTACAGAGACATGTTTCCCTAGGTTTACTGCATCATTTAGAACTTTTTTTTTGGACTGTGTGTGTGTGTGTGTGGTTCCTTTTTACAATTGCCTATAAGCTTTCAATTGGGTTTAGATAAAAATTTTACGATGATAAGTACAAAATGTCAATATTTTTATACGAAATCCAGTATGTCATTAATCTCATTATCATCTCAAAAGAAATATTGTTCTATTACATACATACATAACTGGCCTTTACAACCCTGTGTCAGGATTACGGCCTAGCTTCTCGCAGCACTCATGTTGTGTGTGTCAATTTTTATCCATGAGTACCGGGACCTACAGTTTAATGTCGACTCCGAACGACAGACTTGAGAAGCTTGTTCATGGCATGTAGCGGTAGTGTTGTGCTGTGGCACTACTAAATTAAACACAGTATTATGACTTCTCCAGCTTCTTGGCAGCACTGGCATGCTGGCGGTTGCCGGGCTTAAGTTCGCCGGATGGGGTGGTTCTTCGCCAAATAGCCGGAAGTCCGCAGAATACGTCACTACAAAAAAAATATCCATGCCAGTTAACTAAAACGAAATAATCCACCAATATACTTTAATAAAAAATTGAGGCCCGAGGTATTCGCCGTTTCTGGTAGCTCTCTACACCCTTTGAATTCTTCGGCTGATGGTATGCCGGACTATTCCCTCCCTCCGAGACTCTAGGTCTCTCCAGGACATCACTGAAACGTTTAGAGGATGTCCCAAACATGACCTGTAGAACCGTTGACTACCTTACTTACCGCTATTTATAACTTTTTAGTAACCAATCATATTAAATGATAAACAATTCATTTTCATTTTTCCATATACAAATTGATACACATAATGATTTATTAAAACAAGAATTCTAATTTTGAAATTTTATAAAAAAACAAAAAAAAGGAATAAATGCTCACAAAAGAATCAAATAAGTTTAATCAAACAAACAAAATTATCCCTTAACTTTCAATAACAAAAATAATATAAACAAAAGGAAACGTAAGTTGAGTTTACAACTAAAAAAATAAAAAATGAAATTTGTAATTTCTTCTTCTTCTTTTTAGAAAATGTTTACCTATTTTCCTCAATAAGATATCTTGCTCAATTGGTATATATATGTATATATGTATATATTTCAAAAAAGGAAATTAACAACGAAGAGAACTTAATAAGAAAATAATATTGAAAGTAATCGATACAATGAAAAAATTTAAAACAAAAATAATTATTCAATATATCTAAAACAATTTTATTATGAAATTTTGAATTAACTAAATATTTTGTTTCATTATGCTTATCTTTCTTCCATCCCGTGCTGGCTGTTCCTATGGCTTAGGCTGAGGTATCCTGTCTGGTGATGGATGTTGATATTTCCAATAATGCTTGTTTAGACGTGATACTAGGCGATGGTGTTAACGTACGTGGCGATATTTGGTGGTGATATTATTAAAAACTGTTCTTTTATTTATTTTCTGTGTAAATTAGTTTTAGGATTCTATAGTTTATTTATATTATCTTTTTGAATAATATTCAAGTTAGTTATTTTTTTGTATATTATAGTTTTAGTTTCTTTTTTCTTTAGCAAATCTTATTTGATCATATATTTGCCTTTTATGGTGGTAGCTTTTATATAAAAACTCAAAAGTTCAGTTTATATATTTTGTATGATTATATATTTTTGTTAACAAAAACTTTTGTTATTTATGTTCATATTTATAATATTTTATTTTTTTCATATTTCACTTGAAATAAATTATTTTTAACATATAAATGAGTATTTTCTGGTGTTTTATTATTTTCGAAATTTGCACTTTTTCTTTCCTTTTCTGTTTAAAAAATTAAATTGAAAAAAAAAATTTAACCACCACCGCGCGCACGTTTAACCACGTTCAAAATTCGATCAAGACTCATCGCTCTTCCATATCCAAAAATCTATTTTCCCTCAAAAAAAAAAAAAAAAAAAAAAATATAAAAAACCGCTGTCCTTCTATTTTCCATTTGGTTTACTGTTTTCCTTTTTGCCTGCTGGCCTTGAACTTTTTAGTATGTTCAACTGACCACTATTTTTCTTTTTTTTTTCATATTATTATTGTTTTGTTGGTATCTCTTTAATCACACAGCTGTGTTCGCACCGTTGCCAACCTTACATTGTTTTAACCCCCCAAACGTACCCATGACACACCCTACCATTCCGGTGATCCATGACTGGGCACTGGATGGGAGGGAAAACTCTAAAAATCTCACAACTAATAAATCATACATTTCAATATGCCTTTGCTTTATTTCATTTTAGTTAACTGGCATGGATATTTTTTTGTAGTGAAGTAATCTGCGGACTTCCGGCAAATTGGCGAAGAACCACCCCATCCGGCGAGCTTAAGCCCGGCAACCGCCAGCATGCCAGTGCTGCCAAAAAAGCTGGAGGTCACAATTTGGTGTTTAATTTAGTAGTGCCACCGCATAACACTACCGCTACAGGCAATTAGTTACTCTCAGAGCTTTTGCCAGAAGACTGCTGAGAGGTAGTCGCCGAAAGAAATATTTTTTTCATATTTCTTTTTTTGAAGATGTCAGAGCCTGGAGTCGAACCCAGGGCCCATGTCTTAGTAAGCCAACACACTAACCACTAAACCACGGCGACTACGATAGAGTTTATTATTTAAGTAAAATTAATAAGTAGTTACAGTGCCATATTATCCTACTGTTCCATTTTTGTTACGGTATTACACATGAAATAATGTAAAATTTATTTTTCGATATACATACATATATTATTGTTAAAGACCTTGTTAATATGACATCATATAATATGACATCATATAATATTGTTAATATGACATCATATAATATTGTTCTATTACATTTTTTAAATTGTTGTTAATATATTTTTCCCTTTTTTCTAAAAATGTGTTCACACTAGAGCTGCAAAACAATCGATAGTACTATCGATAGTATCGATAGTTTTATTTTTGGCCGACTATCGATGGTTTCACTATCGGTAGCGATACTATCGGAAAATTTTAAAAGTAAACTTTTTCAACGCAGGTTTTTTGATGCCGGTAAATTTTCGTATGTATGTTCTAATTTTTCAATAAAAATTATATATTTGCATTTATTTAATGTAAAATAAAATAGAGTCAATATTTCAAAAAAGTGTTATCCTATTAAACTCTTTAGAGTAATTAATTTCATTTAAACTTAATTATTTTTATTCAGCGGCAACGAAAAAAGAAAGAATACCTTAATAGCGACAACGACGAATTATTGACGGCAACGTAACTGGCTTCTTTTTCTATATATACAAGACGCTGCAATTTATAGAAGTGCATAAACACAAAAATAAGACAAAGAAGTTTTAAAGTAGAAGTTTCTGGTATTATTAATAGTATTTCTGAAAGAATAAATAATATGTATTTAAATAAAAAAAAAAATGGAGAGGTTCCTACAATTAGCAGAAAGTAAGTATTATTACACTACTATTTAAGTGTCCATTGGACACATCCATAGCAGTGTGTATGTCTGTCTGTGTTTAATATAAATGGCAACGAAAACATTGAGGTAGACAACGATGATGAAGAGGGTATTCCAAAAAAGATACGTAGGATGTATTTAGATGTTTAGACTTATTTTGGAATAACCAAAAATAAAAATTGTGCTAAATGCCATTTATGTGGCAAATATTATAAAACTAGCTGCAATACTACACCCTAGTTTCAGAGAAGCGGAAAAGTCAATTAAGACCATCGACCAAAAACGGTCGATAAACTCTTGTTCATTAACAAAAATTATTGGGTAAACCTGGTATAACTTATAAATACCTAAATTTAACGCTTCTGTACCTAACTTTATCTATGAATTGTTTTTTATAATCCCTTTTAATTAGAATTTTGATATTTCCTTATGTAGAATGTATGTTTTATGTTTTACGTCAAAGCCTTTTACGGTTAACGTTAATTTAAAATATTATCTCAAGTTAACAGCTTCAATTAATTTTTTTTTTGTTTGGCAAATAATTTGCGTTTTTCTGTTATTTTGTAATAAAATTGAAATTTATGTTACAATAGTATACAATAGTATACATATATATACATTTATTATGAAAGACAGTTAAAAGCGAATAATAACCCATATACATATATACATAGTACTTGCTATATTTTAATAGAGTTTTACTTACTGGACCTCCGATACAAATTGAATTCTACTTCTCCACTAGATTTTAGAAGAACCTGGTAAAAATATATCAAAAAATTCGTATTGCGATTCTAATTTTCTCAGAAAAATAGAAAACCGATAGTATCGATAGTTTTTTTTAAAATATCGAAACTATCGATGGGGCCGACTATCGATAGTTTTGCAGCTCTAGTTCACACCACACCACGAAATCGCATCCCAAATTATAATACACCACCACTGTTTTTTTTTTTGTCAGGTTAAAACAATATATTTATAAATTCGTTGCTTGTCAGAATTCTATTTCAGATAACATGCATCTTTGTTGAGCATTTTGCTTGCAAAGCATCAGTGTTTCTCAATATTTTTTTGAGACGTGCGGTTTCTTTTATACAATACTTCTACGAAAGCCAAAATGCTTTTTCTCTCATTTGTTGCCCAGTTTCATCCCAATTTTGTGTGAATTCAAAAATTGGTAACTTTTACTGATGCTGCAAATACTTTTATCTTCTACTTGAGGAATTTTTCTAGCTCTGGGCTTCCTGGCTGGAGTCGCAAACTTCTTTTGTTTAATTTTAGAAGTGAACTGCACTAAATTTCACTTTTTTTAATTATGAAAAACTTTGTGCGATGGCCGACATTGACAGTTTTTCCATTTGATACGCCTTGTAGATGCCCTCCCTTATTTATGGAGTGCATCACTTGTTTTTTCTAGTTTTGAAAACTAAAACGTATTACGGTTATTTAAATACGATCTGCTGAATTTTAAATTTATGACTCATAATAAAAAAAGTTAATTAATTAAAGAAAACCTGAACGTTTCTAATTACGTGGCCAGCTTAAAACCAAGTACTTAGAAATTAATTAAAATTTTTTTTAAAGTGCAAGCTTTAAATTCAAATTTTTTTTCCAGCGACAATAATATGGATTGTGTGCTGTTCGAATAGCGGTGTTTGTACTTTTTAGTAATGGTTTTAAAAGAAGTTACACTTTGATTTCGTACATATTTTTGTTTTCCTTGTTCACAAGGTGCAGAATGTATTTTAAAAAGTACAAAAGTAATGCATTTATGTCTTTATAGATTTAGCGCTATCTACGTAGTCTATATTAGATGCAAATGTAAAATATATTTTAATAAAATGTGACAAATTTTGTTCTGTCCACAAACAGACTTAATATGTTAAAAAATCATAATTTTTAAATATAAAAAATCATTTTTAAGAAGAAAAAATCATCAAATCATATTTCGAACTAAAAATCACAAAAAATACGATAAAATCATCTTTCTGGCAACGCCGCTCTCAACGATCATTTCAATATACACGACAAGCATGACAAGAAAAAAATCAATAACGGGGTTTTTTATGCGTCGTTTCTACTTTTTTATATCCTTTGTCTCAAGGCCTATTAATACAGGTCATTGCATCTCTACAACAATACAACTATAGAAAAAACCACACGCATTTTGTGTCGCGTGATCTACCCGTAACTGTCAAAATTATAAGAAGTTTTTGTAGAAAATGGTGGGAAAGAAACTAAAATCAGTGTTGCCACAGTCCGTAAAATTAAGTAACCAAATTTCAATAAAAAATTCAATAAATTAAAACTGAACATTTAAATGTCGGCTAATTTTATACATATAAAATTCAATTTCAACATACGTTCTATGATATAAACTGTAAAATAAAGTGAAAGTCTCCTATATAAAACATATTGTTACGAAGAAATAATTTTGTAAAACAAAATCAAAATTGCATTCCCTTAAATTAGTATTTTCACTATTTCAAAATTTAAAATAATTACATTACATATGTATGTGCATGCGAGTGTACATTAAATGTTATAAAAAAACATTATACATACATAAGTAAAACTATGATTAAAAAAATCAGTCATCAACATTTGAATTTTAGATTTGTTGAGGCTTTCGATGATTCGTATTTCTATAGCGTTCCATTTACATGGTGAACAGAAACATGACAAAAATTTTTTTCGTACAACATAAACCATTTGGTTTTAAGTTTGTGGAGAAAAAAATTACGCAGACGAAATCAATTAACTGAAACATTTGTTTGTGTTTTCCGCAATGCGGTCTCATTTTATGAATCAACTAAACGGGAGGCAAAATTAAGCGGAACTCAATTAAACGGGTACATTTGCATAGGAGGTTATACGGAATGATTTCGTTTCATGATTTTTAGTACAATTAAGCGGGAAACTCAATAAAGCGGGGCTCAATTAACCGAAAACAACTGTACTAGAAAAACTGTAGGTATCAGCGTTGCCACTATTGGTAGAATTCTACCAAAACTGGTAGAATATATTTCGTTTGGTAGGATGGTAGGCTGAATATTATTTTGGTAGATTTTAGCAGAAACTAAAAAAAATCTTCCTAAAGAATTTCAGTTGGATAGTTCAAGATTGGCGTATTTATATTCAAGCATAAAATCTTTTTGCTCATATTAAGCAATTTTATCAAAACATATTTAATACAAAACACTGAAACTGATTTTAAAAATACTAATTGATTGATGTTTCAAAAATTTTTATCGGTACAAAAGCCGAAATGTTTACTACTAAAAATCTTAACCCGGAAGAAGTTTTTGATGTTAAACATGAGATTTTGCCATTTTACATTGAATTACTACACCAAATCAAAGCTAGATATGATTTTAATCGAGAAGATATTAAATTGTTACAAATAATTGATCCTGAGAAAGTATTGTCAAAGGAAGACTTGCTTATATTGTCTCTTGTTTTAAAATTTTCTAATCTTATAGACTGTGATCCTGATATTACAATATTATGTTGCGATTAAGAGAAACAAATCTTTCAACGGAATTAAACATTGAATTATTTTGGGCTAAAGTTAGTTCAATTAGAAACGGTTTAAATGAGAAAGGTTTTGGTGAATTAAACGTCTTTGTTTTTAATTTACTTTCTCTTCCGCATAGTTCTTCAGTAGCTGAACGCAAATTGTCAACACTTTCCTTAATCAAAACCAAATTGAGAAACAATCTCTAAATAAATACAATTAATAGTAAGTATAATGCTCTGTAAAGAGCTTGTAAAAGCCAATGATGGTCACTATGTGTGTTCAGCAAAAATTTAAATTTTTATACCTACATAATTTAGATTACATATTTTTATAAATCGAATTGTTTTCTTTAAATTTTTTGTATTTATTAAGTATTTTCGATTTCATTGTTTAGAAATTGAATTGTTTTTGGTATATGTGTATTTTTTGTTATATGTTCGAAAAACTGGGGGTAAATTACGGCATTCGATATCGAGCGAAATTTCATACAATTTAAAAACAATTTTCATATAAATTTCGTTCGATATCGATTGCCGTAATTTGCCCTCTGAAATCTTTTCGTTATATTTTTTATTTTTGGTTATTTATATGTACATGTAAAGGTGTTAATAAAAATTGTTTTCCATCTCAACAATGTGTTTTTAAATGGTTTTTAAATAAAAATGGTATTTGGTAGATTTTGATCAATTATGGTTGATTTTGAAAGAAATTTTGTAGAATTAAAATTTTTCAGTGGCAACACATGTAGGTATTATAAATAAGGCTTCGCATTACTCTTTTTAGTTATACTTACATATATACAAGATTATAGAGTGTAAATCAGTGTTCTTCACAAAGAGAGTCACACAAAAATACACTGAGAGATGAGTTTGGTTTCTTCATTTGTGTTGTTTTTCACAACTTGAAGTAATTTAGTGAAAATTTTCGTTTTAAAAACATTTAATTTTAAAATTTAAACTAATTTATTAAAATTATTCACAAAAATAAATTGTTTGTAAATGCTATAAACAAATTGAAATTTAGTTAAAAGGAATATAAACAGTAATAAGTTTATGTTGCTTATTATCATAACTTCTCAGTGTCTGACAAACAAATTTAGCTCTCTTGAAAACTAATAAAACATAAACACATACGCAATTTTTGTCCCATACACATGTTTTTGTAATAATTGTGGTTGTCGTTTAGCATGATAAAAACAAACCGAATGGATTTCTTTTTATGAAAGATTTTTAGCATTGCAAATTTTTTAATAATTAATTAAGTTTTTCATAGGAAAATAAAATAAAAACTTGATTCCAGGAATTCTAAATGTGATATCTGTTAATAAAGTACAATACATTAAATTTAAAATGTTACAGACCGGTTGATCGTCGAGGCTTCCGGCTAACGTCTCTGTCTCTCAGGAAGGTTCCAACCCTCCTAGACGAACGCGTATCCGAACAAAAAAAAATGATAAATGAAACTGTAATTTACCAATTCTAAACCAACAAAACATGCACGATTTGCCACTGTTCCTAGAGACTAGATGTTTATCTCAAGCCCTCCCAACCTTGTCACAGCGATCTCCTTAACTTACTATTGCCATGACCCGAATGCCGCCAACCTCTGGTCTCCCTTTTACTTAATGCATCATCACAGTCTTACCTTTCAGCTCTACTCAGAAACCATATTTTTACACATAACCATTCACTTTAATATACATAACATAATTTTTATTATTTAGATAAAATTTTCTTATCCGAGATATTCTTATTAATTTAAATGGTAATAATGCTAATAGATAACTAAATATATAAGGATAAAATATACAATGTAGTCGCCGTGGTCTAGTGGTTAGTGTGTTGGCTTACGAAGACGATAGTGCTGGGTTCAAATCTCAGCTCCGACATCTTTAAAAAAGGAAATATGAAACAATTATTTCTTTCGGCGACTACCTCTCAGCAGTCTTCTGGCAAAAGCTCTGGGAGTAATTAATTGCCATGAAAAAGCTTCTCAAATCTGTCGTTCGGAGTCGACTTTAAACTGTAGGTCCCGGTACTCATGGGAAAAAATTAACACACACAACATGAGTGCTGCGAGAAGCTAGGCCGTAATCCTGACACAGGGTTGTAATGGCCAATTATGTATGTATGTATGTATGTATGTAAAATATACAATATACTGGATTTTGTAACAACAATAATACTCGTATATAAAAACAAACTTAAACTCTATATTAATTTGGTTTCCTTTTCCGACAAAATATTAATACAAACAAACTATAAGTATAAAATTACCTGATAAATAAAAATTAAATTATCAAATCTTATTTCACCTGCAGGATAAAGAATTATATTTTTCTTTTTTTGGTGCCGTCTGGGCAAAACTCAGGTACCTCTTTCGAAGGAGCTCCCTAGAACTGGTTTCTTTTGCTACCCACTAAATTCGCACCTATATTATATAACCCCTTAGAGCCCATGTAATTTAAATCAGGTAAATCTATCTTCTAGTCTGCCTATGTTCACACAATTTATGTAAGTATATATATTTTTCTTTTCTTTGTTTTCTTAAATTTCCTTTTTTTTCAGAAGGACAATACTAAAGAAAGTACTATTTAAATATATCAGAAGAATAACACCTAATAATAAATTTTATAACAATAAAAAAAATTACACTATAAGAGAAATATTTATATATATAGGTATTTAAAAGAATTATTTTTTTACACTAAATTTAACTAATATGCATTACTTAAAACTTTATACATATAAATTTTCTTAAATTAAATAAATTAAAATTATACTTGATTATCAGATTTTTTTTTTTTTTGTCTTTCTTTTACTTTTATGGATATTTGGACGGAAAATTTGAAGAGATCTTTATTTATTGTACTTAAGTATATGGACAATTAGTTTTTTTTGGCAAAAATTTTCAAATATCTTTTTATTCTCTTCTTTTTTTATATAATTGGGTATTTTGTTAGTTGCGCTGATCTTAAAATTTCGGGATTTCAGACGGATAGTAATTTTTCTTTCTTTTTCTTTTCTTACACTTATAAAACTTTTTCCTACCTGGTATTTTAACTTCTCATACATGCCTTCCCCTCCGGATATACACGCATTACTCCGTGATGAGGACTCCAAGGCGATACCAGGTAGGTAATCTCCCCAATATATTTAGGTGTCCAATCCGATCCTACTGGATGGTTATTATCTATGGATCCTTCTCCCTTCGAATTACTAGAAATCCCTTGATAATTAGAATCTTAATTCTCACTTTCACAGTTTCTACTTCTTTACTTTTAATTTCACCGCACAATTATCACATAAAAAAAAATTTCAGCGCAACTCCCTAACATCTTATTCATAGGTGTCTTTTATACCCTCGGATTTGCCTAGCGGTTTTTATTTACTCAACTGTAAGATTTAAATAATTATGTAATCGTCCATCTTTTTGATTTTTCTTTTTAATTTTCTATTATTCCCGATTTAACTCAAGTTTATTGGCCTTCAAGTATATGTTCCTAAAATTCCAATATCCCTAACCGTTACTTAACACTCCTCTATCCTGTATCCCCGATCCTACACATATGCAACTCTATAGAAACAGGATCTCATAATTTTAGAAAGTAACAGTTCGCGATAAATACTTTTGCTTTCTTTTTTTAATATTTTTATTTCCACCAATGTAAAGAATGTAAAAACAAAAAAAAAACGCTATTGTACTACGTCAAAGTAATCAATGAAATGCAAGTACAACACTGTTGACATATTTATGCAGTTGCCATATTATGCATTTGTGCATTCTTAATTGTTAAAGCTGTAGATCATATGTTATGCTCAAATTGACATTTTAAAAAGCTGTAATTAAAGTTTTCTTTTTATCCTTCTTCCTCTTCCGTTTTATTCTTGTAACAAATAAGTTGACACAAATTAAGCAAAATATTAATCTTGAATTATTAAAGAAATCACAGTGTTTTACTACAGGTTATGGGCCCAGGCACTACAAATAAAGTATTTTATTTCATTATATAATAAAATTATAAAGGAAAATGTCGAGCGAAATAAAAACATCAATTGCTAAATTAAATGCTGACAACTACTTCACATGGAAATTTAAATTAGAGATGCTGCTGATTAAGGAAGGAGCCTGGGAAGTTTTAAATAAGAATAAACCAAAAGAGGACGCAGACGAGTGGATAAGGAACGATAATATCGCCAGAGCAACAATATCTTTGTCTGTGGAAGATGACCAATTGCACCTGATAAGGCAATGTACAACAGCAGCTCAAATGTGGCAAAGTCTTCAAAATTATCACGAAAGAAAAACGATAAGTAACAAAATAAGCGTAATGAGGCAAATTTGTTCCATGAAATTAGATGATGACGATGATGTCAAAGCTCACGTTGGTTTAATGAAAGATTTATTTTTAAAATTACATAATCTTGGTGAAAATGCTTTTGATGAGAAGTGGAACATAGCTATGCTGCTAAGCAGTTTGCCAAACAGTTACAATAATTTAATAATAGCGTTCGAATCTCGTACAGAAGAAGAATTGACAATTGGGTATGTAGAGTCAAAATTAATAGAAGAATATGCTAGACGTAAAAGTGATGGAACAGATGCACAGAAGGCAATGGTAATGGGAAGTAAAAAGCTTAACTCAGGTAAAGAATGTTACTTTTGCCACAAAAAAAGTCACATGAAGAAAAATTGCATACGCTATAATGAATGGAAAAGGAAACAATTACAACAACAAAAGGTTAATTAAATTACTAACAGTGATATCTGCTTGATGACTACACATAATAATTCGTGTTTTGTAGTAACAGAAGGTTTAGGCAAATGGATTATAGACTCTGGAGCGTCATGTCATATTTCCAATGATGAAAAGGCTTTTATAAGGTTAAATAGATATATATCAAAACCAATATTTCTTGCTAACAATGAAAAGGTAATGTCTAGTGGTGAAGGAGTAGTTAAAATAAAATTACAGAAAAATGGTAAAGTATACAACATCATAATTCTTCAAAATGTGTTATATGTACCAGAACTAAGCAACAATATATTATCTGTAAAACAACTAACAGAAAAGGGTTGCAATATTGATTTTAAAAGTGATAAATGCATCGTAAGCAAAAATGGTAGTGTGTTATTACTTGCTAAAGCTGAATCAGGCTTATTTATGTACAGATGTGAAGAACGTTTATATCAACTTAACATGTGCAGTAATAATTGTGTTCACTATTGGCATAAAGTATTGGCATATAGACGCAATTAGAGCTATGGATTCAAAACAACTAGCTAAAGGTCTAAATTTAAAATCATGTAATAACACCAATATCTGTGAAATATGCCCAATCGGAAAGTCGTCTCGAACACCATTTCCTAAAAGAACTGGGGTCAGCTCAACGAAAAATTTTGAATTAATTCACACGGACTTATGTGGACCCATGGAAACGCCTACACCCAGTGGTAACCGCTACATTTTAACTTTAATAGATGATTTTAGTCGTTATTGTCACATTTACTTAATTAAAAACAAATTTGAGGTTTTTGAAAAAATTAAAAATTATATTTCGTTAATAAAGAACAAATTTGGTAATAAACCTAAAATATTAAGGTCAGATCGAGGCAAAGAATATATGAATAAAGAAATAACAACATTTTTAGAGCGCGAGGGTATACAGATACAATATACTGCAGGCTACAGTCCTGAACAGAATGGCGTTGCAGAAAGGAAAAACCGGTCTCTCATTGAAATGACAAGGTGTATGCTGGCTGAATCTAAGTTACCAAAAGCGTTATGGGGAGAAGCCGTGTCAACAGCAAATTATCTTCAAAACAGAATTATAACACGAACAACGGGCGTTGCACCCTATGAAAAATTACTACATACTGCCCCAAATTTAAGTCACTTACGAATATTCGGTGAATCAGGTTTTGTACACATTCCTAAGGTGAAGAGAAGTACATTAAGTGATAAGTCTGTAAAGATGACTTTTGTTGGCTACGACCACAATTCTAAAGCTTATCGTATGCTTGACAAAAACTACAAAATTCACATATCAAGAGATGTAAAATTTACTTGTAGAATAGAAGATGTTAATAAGTATGATGATACACCGAATGGATATAATGAAGTTTATCTTAAGCGAGACGGTTATAAAGTTAAAAATAATGACAAAAACAGCGATGAAGTCCCTGACAATGATAGAAATAAAAGCAACGACAACAACAGCGATGAAATTTATGACAATGATAAAGACAAAGAAAATGACAGCAATAGCGAAGAATTTTGTGATACACGTGATTTTGATGACGGTTTATCGTTATCATCAGAGTCCAGTACGGACATCGAGAAAAATCAGAATGATACCCCAGAACTAAGGAGATCACAACGGCAAAAAAAGGAAAAATTCCGAATCGCTATTTAAATTTAGTTAAAGATGATATTCCTACTAATTATGAAGAAGCTGCAATGTGCGATGAACATGAAAGTTGGCTTGAGGCTATGAAAAAGGAAATTGGCTCCATGAATGCAAATGACACTTGGACATTGGTGAACAGACCAAAAGATCAAAATGTAATTGGATGCAGATGGGTATTTAAAAAAAGGCTAGATGGTGAAAATGTACAATATAAGGCGAGGTTAGTAGCGCGTGGTTTCTCTCAAAAATATGGTATAGACTATAGCGAAGTTTTTGCACCTGTTGTTTCACATACAACATTAAGGACTCTTTTTGCATTAAGCGGTAAAAGAAATTTTAAAATACATCATATAGACTGCAAAACTGCTTTTCTTAATAGTACTCTGAATGAACAAATTTTTATGGAGCAACCAGAAGGGTTCATAGTAGATGGTAAAGAAAATAAGTTATGCTTATTAAAAAAATCTGTGTATGGACTCAAACAATCTGCAAGATCTTGGAATCATACAATACATAACGTCTTGATAAAATCAAATTTTAAACAAAGTACTTCTGATCCTTGTTTATATTCATTTTCAGAAGGGGTAGACTTGACATTCGTGTTAATCTACGTCGATGATAGCCTCATTTCCTCTAAAGAAGAAACAACAATATCAAAAATAAAGAAAATTCTTAGTACTGCACTTAAAATTCATGATTTAGGACAAATCAAAAATTATCTGGGCTTACAAGTGTGGCGTTCGACTCATGGTATCTATTCAATATCACAGACTGAATATATTCATAAAATTCTGAAAGAAAATGGACTTCAAGATTCAAAACCATCATCCGTTCCCCTGGAGGTATCTTATGGAAAATCTAATGTAGAACAAAATATGCTAAACAACAACAAAAATTATCAAAAGCTTATTGGAAGCTTATTATATATAGCATTGAACACAAGACCGGATATAACAGCTGCAGTTAATATCCTAAGTCAAAAAATAAAAAATCCCAATGAAGAAGATTGGAATGAATTAAAAAGGGTAGCAAGATATTTAAAAGGCACTGCAGATATAAAACTACATTTAACTCCAGACAATAATGAAACTCTTGTAGGTTATTCAGACGCCAATTGGGGAGAAGATAGACTTAACAGAAAATCAAATAGCGGCTACCTTTTTAAGGTTTATGGAGCTGTAGTCTCATGGGCTTGCCGAAAACAAACATGTGTAGCTCTATCTTCTACTGAAGCCGAGTTTATCGCACTAGCAGAAGCATCGAAGGAAGCTTTATGGCTAAAAGAATTATTGCTAAATTTTGGAGAAAAGATACACGGCCCAATCGTTATAAATGAAGACAATCAAAGTTGCATTCGAATTATTGAAGGTTTCAAATTAAATAATAGAACAAAACATATCGACATAAAATATCATTTTGTCAAAGATTTTGTTGTCATCAAATGCAAATACTGTCCAACAAATGAGATGCATGCTGACTTATTAACAAAACCACTCCCACCACATAGAATCAAACACCTCACATCGGAGTTGAAGATTTTTTAACAATTTAGAATGAGAAGGGGTGTTGACATATTTATGCAGTTGCCATATTATGCATTTGTGCATTCTTAATTGTTAAAGCTGTAGATCATATGTTATCCTCAAATTGACATTTTAAAAAGCTGTAATTAAAGTTTTCTTTTTATCCTTCTTCCTCTTTCGTTTTATTCTTGTAACAAATAAGTTGACACAAAATAAAGCAAAATATTAATCTTGAATTATTAAAGAAATCACAGTGTTTTACTACAAACACTCTGCTTAATATAATTACCAACCATTATTTATCCTCACTATATATATCGGTCTCTTTTACTCTAACGTAGATAGATGTTCTCCAGTAATTTCTAACCATTACACAAAAACTGGTATGATGGTGAGTATCACTTTGCAAGAAAAATTTATATTTTATTCTAATTTAATTTTTCTCCTAATATTTACAGATGGTCGACCCTCAAATCCTGAATGGACGAATTAGACTCTACCCGGGTATTTGTGAGTATCGTTCCAACACCATATTCTTATTCCTAATGATATTTTCTCTTCTTCTTTCAGGTTACAATAAACAACCACAAAATAAAAAAAAAAAACAATTCATAATACACTGGGGATTATGCCATATTATTTTCGCAGAAAGTTAGTCCCCAGGCATGAAAAATAATAAAGCAAAAAGCCAGCATTAATCTGAGCGAAAATTTAATTACCCCGGTACTAACAGACACTACCATCAAGGGTATCACAAAATATCAGTCTCCCTAACCCTTTCCTCTCCATTTCGCCATATACCCCGCAACTATAAACCAATTTCCTTCCTCCCCTCTTTCGTCAATTAACACCTCACCAATATTAGTACATATTATAGATCCATACGTATATACCGGGTGTTATGTCGACATTAAGGTATCATGAAATTGGCATTATGTACCCTTAGGACACTATCTCCATACCTTTGGGTTTCACACCACGCAACAAAAACTAATATAATAAGAATTAACGATACAGGTAGTTTTGGTATATTTCAAGAAACTGTTTGCCAGCATTTTTGTTGAATTGGGCAACCCTGGTTGTAATATTCACGAAGAGAGTAAGAAAAACTAAAAAAAATATCCGAACAATTTCGTTACCTGAGTAATATGGGTGACGACCACTGGTGTAAATAAAAGCTTTAAAACCCAAAAGTATCTGTATTTTTAGTTTGCAGTAAAGAGCCCTAGTATACATAACGAACTATAAAGGACAATTCATAACAATATTATCCTGCTTGAACCTAAAATATTACAATGTTAAGTTAAAACTATTATTATTCATTTAAAATAAAAATACCATTTTCTTCTTAAAGAAAGAAAAAACACAAAAAGAAAATATATATGTAAGAAAAAAGTAGCCAACTTTGATTAGATATAGGCAATATGGCAGCACTGATAGAAAACATAAACATTCAAATAAAAACAAAAAAGATAAAAATGTAAACAAACTTTGACGTTTACAGGTAGGCTTACATAAAATCAGCCTGAGAGATGCAATGACCTGTATTAATGGGCCCTGCTTTGTCTTTTGCAATGATAAATCATTCAGTTTACGCGTGTGGCCAATATACATTGTTTATTTTCTGTGCGGGTGTTTTTTTTTTCAAAGATGAATTCAAATATTAAGAAGATGCCACTTAGTCAAAACAACTCATGTAAGTATAAATGTATATAAGGATAACTTTTATAAAGCACTCACTGGTAAATACATATGTATGTATGTATACATTCTTTAGGTTGGAATTGTATATTACTTTTAATCTTTTTCAGACTCCATTGCAGTTTACCAACAACTGGACATCAGGATCCGGAGGTAATTCTTCGCCATAGCATTCAACTATGCAAAAAAAAGTATTTTTTTATTTTAATTTTTTGTTTTGAATTTTCGTTGTTTTGTTTTTTATTGCTTTTTTATGTATAAATATATAACTATAAATAAAAATGTATTTAAAAAATAATTTTAAATTGGTTTTCATTTTAATTAGTTTAGTGATTATTTCAATTAATTTCAATAATTTGGCATTGGGTCTTTTAACTAATATAAAACCTCAAACAACGAAACTGGTCTGAAACTACTTAGTATAAAACGGAGTGGTAAACTTTCGTAAATTAAGCAACTAGTATAAGGTTAATTAAAAATATACTAGTATTGGATTAATACATACAAACTAGTTCACATACTAGTTGATTTTCAACTGTAATTTAACTAGTATGCAACTGTCTATAAATGAACTAGTTGGGGTCCTATGACAGCCTCATATTAAAATTTACAGTTCGTTATATGAAAAAATTACAGATGTGCAACTAGTCTGAATGAGAATGAAACTAGTATATTTCTAATTGGATACTAGTAAATTTGCCTACAGGGAAAGGTTGCAATAAATATGAGTCCAATGTTGAGATCAAACTCATACTCACTTGGATTCATAATTTTATAAAAATACTTATGATACTCACAATTATCAGGCATGTTCTGAAAATCACGTGATTTCAAATCACATGTAAGCTTAAAATCACGCAAGAAATTCTTAGGTGTTCTGAAAATCACGAGCTTTTTTGTTTTTAGAAGTGTTTTTCATTGTTCTAAATCACAAACTTTAAGCTCTTTTGTGTCGTTTATAGAGCTGCCAGATTCATTGCTGGCATTTGCATTAAAATCGCACATTTATATTTCAAAAATTAACCAATCTATGTAAACTATTTTACATTATATTAATTTTTATGAACAAATTTTATAAATTTTAGTTTTTAATAATTAATTTAATTGACAAATTTGGTCAAATTATACATAAAATAAAATAACATGTTGTAAATCTGGCAACTCCAAAAATCGTTTTGAAAAATAAAAGCAAATTGTGAAAAATGTAAACAAATCAAAAAATAAAAAAAAAATATTTTTCGCCATATAGGCAAATACATTTAATATATATAATATATGAAATGTATTGCTGTGGGAAGAATAGAATTTCAATTTTTCAAAAACAGAAATGTATTGCTTTGTAAATACTTTTGTTTGGTTTTTATATACTAAATATGATTCGCATTTAGTTTATAACTATTTGAATATAAGTATTTGTATTTTTGGTTACCACCTTTAGGAAAAAGTCTCCTGACGAGTCTTTTAAGCAGAGACGAAATGGCCATAGAGACATGCTTATCCCCACAGCAATACATTTCATATATTATATATATCAAATCAAAAAATTTTATGAAAATTGTAATGTGTTTTAAAATTTGCAAATTTTAGAATTTTTCTGCATGAAATTATAATTTTTTTTTTGTAAAAATAAATAAAGAACAAATGATGTTATAAGTTTGTTTTACTTTTTTCGCCCAATTGTAAGTAAAATAGTGTTTAAAAAGGCAAGTGATTTAATATCGACAAGAATTTACCTGACGATTTCAAATCACAAAATTTCAAAAAATTTTGTGCTCAGAACACCTTTCTCGTGATTTGAAATCACTCCTACAAAAAGTGATTTTCAGAACATACCTGTATATCATAATTATTATTTATACCGTGATTATTTTTTAAATTTTTATAAATAGGTTCTAAAGAAATTCATAACAAAAAAAAATATTTTTAAATTTTTTCTAAATTTTACATTGTAAAAACTTATAGTATACTTAACAAACTACATCTTTATAACCAATATTTTTAAAATAGATTATTGGAACGAAAATTGCCCATATTGGGCCATTGCCTTTATGTTTCCGAACTAATCGAAGACCTCCGACACTGATTTTCTTCATTTCTTTATAACCTGCTTAAAAAAATAAAAATTATTAAAAATTGTTTAATTTCTTTAAAATATTTCCTATGCACATTAACTTTTTCGCTTATGTATTACATTTTGAATGTTTATTATTATATACACCATATCTATTTTCTTTTTATTGACGAAAAATAATAAAAAGATAATAAATTACATAGCCAAAAACATAGTATTTATTTAACACGATTCATGATTTAACCTAAAACTTTTTTTTTGCAGTCGTGTGGTAAATGGTTGGTAGCTACGAATGTGTTTATAGCATTAATTTAAGGTAGAATTAAGGCCTGGGGGTCAATTCTGGTTCTGTGAAACAGTGAAATGAAAAGTTTTTTATCATTTTCGTTTTCATGAGCACTTTTCGCATTATCATATCACAATTACACTATTTGCGATTCTGGTGCATATTATGAAAAAATTGTTTCATTCCAACCGTAGTCGTGAAACTTTTGCTTGTATGTTATTGAAATTTTATGTCAAAATGTCAAAGCAAGAGTACGAAGCCAACCGATTTAAGGAAGCGGCTTACCCTCCATATATTTTTTTTAACTGCTTCGAATTTTACTGATACTGTTTTTAGATATTAATAAAATGATAATAATGTAACAAACAAATATGTATTTCATTGACACCACTTTCAGTTTTACACATTCGCAAATACATGCGTTTATGTATATCACTTTCAAACCGAAAAATAAATTAAATTGTAATGTGGACTTTTTTGCCTGCACTAATTTATCAGCGTACATGAAATGATGGTAAATTAAGGGACTATTTTTATGTACCTAAAAGTATAGTCGCACTCTAAGAACTTATTCATAAAAAAGTTGCGATAATTCTTGCTATTCGCTCGTGGTACTCGAAGTATTTACCTAAATGTATAAGTATATGTACATACAAGAAAAATTTAAATGACTTTGTGTTGCATAAACATATACAACAGAGCGTCCGCCGGGAAGGTATACGACTTTGTTTTGCCGCCATTTTGGTAAATATTAGTCTTGACAGTTCATATTTGGCAATCGTGAAGTAGAGACGTGGCAAATTTATTATGGAGAAATATGAACTGGCGCACACCCTCTACATATCGTCGTCCCGAAGTTATCTTGACGTAACTCCAAAAAATATTTTTTTGGGAAATTGAATTTAAAGTTTTATCAGTTTATAGAAAAAAATTTAGTCGAAAAAGGTGACTCAAAATTTTTATCAGATGTAGTGCTAATAATTCTTTATCGAATAGTACAAAAAAATCTTAACTCATGGAGAAAATTTTTTAAGTTTCAAACATTTTTAACTCCAAACAAAGAATAAGATTTTGCCGTATAAGCCACTTTTTGGGAACATTTTCTTTATTTTTGGCACATACGTCAAAATAACACCGATAGAAATTTTGGATTGTTTTTTGTCGGATATTATCTTGACGTATATGAGACATACTTAACCCTGCTGTTAGGTTAGAAAAAACTTACGAATCTTAGGTTAATGGACCATTTGGTCCATACTTCAATATTCATACAAAATAACCATTTAATTTTATATTTGTATCTATTTTGGATCACTTCGCTCTAAATATTTAAGTTAAGCTTTACTCAATGCTAGAGATGGTAGAGTGAGTGAATTTTGGCTCATGCTGATGCAAGAAATTTTATAATCTCTCACGAATCACTCACTCGAATTTTTCTTTACTCACGCAATACTCACGTCAGTAAAATTAAAATAACTCACTCTCACGCGTTATTCACGTCAATCACTCAAATCACGTGACCACCGCAAATCTCTATTCAACACATCTAATGTAAAAATTTATTGAGGGAGAACTGCTCAGTGTAGAAAGTGACTCCGATATTTCATTTTTGGAATTTGATTATACTTCAGAAAATAGCGAAACAAGTTCTTCTCAAACAGATACTGAACGGGAAGTCGCAGTTAGCTCTTTTGATCCGTTTTTTATTGCTAAAAACAAAATGCTTTGGAGTGCCACTCTATTACCTCAGCCTATTAGAGCTACGGCTGAGAATATCTCAACGCAGCCAGATGCAATTCTGTCAGCTTTTATGTCGTTTTTTCGGCCTCCAATAGAAAGAATTATCATCGAAAATACTAATGAGTACATCAGGGTCAAGTTTGGTGGCAAGTGGAAAGATATTGATGAAGACGCATTGTGCACATACATTGCTTTGCTCATTCTTGCAGTCGTACGTCGGTATTTATTTTTTTTTTATTTGAGCCAAATAGTTTGCTAATATAAAATATATGATTGAAAGTGGAAAAAATGTAAATGTCGCCCCATTTCCGAAGCAATTATGTCTGAAGAAAAATTTCATATGATTACCATCCGTTTCGATGATGTTTTGTGTCGACGACAAATGCGTAGTTGCGATAAATTAGCTCTCATTCGTGAACTGTGGAACCGTTGGGAACAACTTTTTCTAAAGTTTTATAATTGTTACGAAAATTTCACCATTGAAGAGCAACTTGTTGCATTAAGGGGGTGATGTACTTTTCTACAGTTTGTGCCATCAAAACCACCAAAATATGGTTTGAAATTTCGGTTCTCGGTGGACTCCAAGTCAGGTTACAACTAAAACTTGGTAAGCCTAGAAATGCACAGCCTGAAAAGCACCAAGGACAACGCATTCTATTGGAACTAACAGAAGGCTTGAAAGGGCAAAATATAACAGGCAACAATTTTTTTTTCTACTTTTGAGTTGGCAAAAAAACTTCGGGAAAGGAAACTTCCTCCGAAATTGCTAACATTCAAAAAACTCCCTTCGTACCATTCTATAAACGCAAAACAACTCGATGGCCAAACATTTTATTTGCAAACACAATTGAATGCATACATAATATTTTCTGAAATCGAAGAAATCGAAATCCTGGGTTCCAGCTGATCGGAATTGCAGGAGACAAGAGTTATTGCCGCAACTAGCACACTCTCTGACGAACGCGTATATGATGAAACGGACTAGATTACCTCAAAAAAAAGTTCTCAGCACAGTTATTTACTGAAATACGAAAACAATGCATAGTTCCAGTGGCTTCTTCAAATAATATTTCTAATTCAGAGGACCGAGATCGTGAAATTTGTAGTTGCTGCAAGTCTAAATGTGATATAAAATGCTCCATTTGCAGTAAGTTTATTTGCAAAACTTATAGAAAAAAATGCTGCTTATCATGCAATCACAATTATTATAAAACCGACTAATAAATACCAATTTTTTTTAAATAAATGTAAAAAAAAAATCAAAGGAAATACATTATGGACCAAATGGTCCCTTAACCTAAGATTCGTAATTTTTTATTTTTCTCAGTCCTGGTATAAGTCAGAACCTTGAATTTTTGTATATAACATGGTTTTGTAAAAAGACCACATGAGCTAAAAAATTAAGTCACTATATATCACCGTTCAAAAATTACAAAGAAAACAATAAAAAAATGGACCTAATGGTCCTAACCTAACAGCAGGGTTAAGTAAGCAAAATTCTTACATTTAGTATTTATTACTACAGTACTAAATAAATAAATTACGATTAACAAAGCACTTTTAATCTGCCTAAAGTAATTTCATCCATCTTTTATTATAAAAGAAAGTTTTCAGAGTTAAATATAACAGCAACAGTACGAATATGTACTCAGAATCCAAACGAAAAAAATGTTACTTACTGCGCCATTTGGAACGAATCACAGAATGGTCGCTCTGGTAATGATATCGATAGTTCTATAATAAAAATTTTGGAAAATATATTGAAGGATTTTAATCATATTAAGAATATTATTTTTTGGAGCGACTCTTGTGTACCAAAAAATAAAATAAAATATTTTTGTCTGCTAGTTTTGGCATTTTATATAAAAATAATAATCTAAAAACAATTACTCAAAAATTTTCAGAGCCGGGACAGTCCCAAATTTAAGAAATTGACTCTGTCCACAGTGCAATAGATCGATTTCTAAAATTAAACGAAATTCACAGTCCTTTAGATTTAATAATAAAATTCAAAAATTACCACTCCAAAAAGTTTAAATTGAATATTATTGAAATGTTACCGACAGATTTCAAAATTTATTCACCTATTGCGCATTAACTAAATTTTCAGAACGTTCCATTTACTAAAATTAAAGCAATTAAGTATAATAAATTTAATTTATTTTCTTTATCCTATAAAGCATCTGTAAGTAAAGATGAATTTCAGTCATCAAATTTAAAAAAACAAGCGAGAAAAGGAGTTTTTTCAAAATCAGATGAAATGTTTGAAAAGGAACTCAGTATATGTCCAAAAATAAATATTTCTGAATATAAAAGAAATGATATTAAAAGCCTTTTCCCATATCTTCTATACAATGATGTTCAGTTTTATTCAAAACTATTTACATAAGTTATAACATATTAAGATATTATTAAGATACTGATTCTAGAATTATCTATAATGTACTTAAAAAACATACTTTTAATTCATAAAAGTTTTATGAAATAAATTTTGATTTAAAATTTATTTTATATACATACATATGTACCGCTAAAAAATGAAAATTAGTTTTTTATTAATTTATTCCTTTAATTTTAATGTAACAGCAATAAAGTGAAGTTAAAGAAATCTATTCTTTATGATTTCTTATTACGTTTTATCTTTTTTTCTTATGAAAAATCTTTTAAATATATTAATTTATGTACGTACGTCAAGATAACGCAAAATTTTTTTATTTGAAAAATTCCATACATTTTTTGCCGTATATCCACGAAAGTGGCGCGTACGTCATTATAACATAAAATTTTTTTACCAAACGTGGATATACGGCAAAATGGCTCTTAAATATCTCAGAAAATTTAAGAGATAAAGTCCTGGTGATTGAACACATCGAAAGATCTAATAATTTAAGATTCAAAAGTGGTCGTAACTCATTTTTTTTGATTTTGTGATATACGTCCAGATAACTTCGGGACGACGATATGTATGTACATACTTAAGTTCGTTTTGAAACAATTCTTTTTTTTTTTGAAAAAGTTTGTAGTTGTATGTAAGTCAATCTTTTTCAATATGAAATGTGTATGTATGTACAGCTATGGACATTAAATTAGCACAAAACTTTGTCATATAAACAATCAAAATTTTTATTGTATTTAAACCTGGCAACAAAAAAATTAAACATGAGAACTTAAACTGCATATTCTTCTTATAAAAAACAAACAAAATCTGGGACGATATTCCTAATCATGAACTCAATAAGGCCTGTAACATATTATACGCTGGTTTTTAGCTGGACAGTTAAATAGCACAAATTTAAATTTCTGGAATAAAAACAGTATATTTTAATAAATAGTAAAAATATTAATGGTTTCAGTTTACATGATTAATATTTAGTAGAGTAGCCTTTATTTTCAAGCACCGCATGGCATCTACGGTGCATGCTTTGAATCAAATTCTGGTAACGTTCTTTGGAAATCGAGTACCCAGCATTACGTATTCCAGTCCACAAATCATCCAATTTTTGTACTTTTGTTGAGCAATTGCACATTTCACATCATTTCAAAGGTTTTCTATCGGGTTCAAGTCGGGGCTTTGGGCCGGCCAGTCTAAAACGGGAATGCATTCTTTTAAAAACCAATCCTTTACCAGCTTAGACGTGTGTTTGGGGCCATTATCGTGCATGAATGTGAATGAATCTGGCATGTGTTCAAAAGCATATGGTTCCATTTTGTTCTTTAGAATGTCCAAATATTGATAACGCTCCATTTTTCCGTTAATTTTAACAATTGGATCATTTTAACATTGGGATCATTTTCATGGCATGGTGTGGCATGAAAATGATCCCCACACCATGATGCTTCCTCCACCATGCTTTATGGTCTTCTGAGTGTAGCGTGGATTTAATGCCTGGCATTTTGGTCGATGAACAAACACTCTGCCATCCGATCCCATACGATTGACCTTTGTTTCGTCACTTCAAAGTATTTTTTTCCAGAACGAGAGCTCTTTATTTTTGTGGGTACGAGAAAACATTAAACGCTTGGTTATATTTTTTTTTTTTGATAGAAGTGGTTTCTTCCGACTAGAGCGTTTAAAGAGCTTAGCGTCATTAAGACGTCGTCGTATGAGTCTGTTTGATAAATTTAAGCCAAACTGACAGTTAATTTCATTCGCAATATCGCGTGATGACATGAAAGGGTCTCTCTTTGACATCCGGATAATAGCATGATCCACGACTTCGCTTGTTTTCTTGACACGTGAGTTCCGTTTTTTGTTTTCGTTTGCATTATTTATGTTTTCTTTGAGGGAAATGATCACATTATACACCATTTTTCGTGATCGATGCAAAATTTCGGCAATTTTAGCCATCTTTTTTCCATCATTCCATATGTTGATAATAATGCGCTTTTCCTCTGTCGTACAATCATTTCCACGTCCCATTTTTTGCAAAAATCAAATTAAATACCATAAAATTTAAAGAATTTACCGTAAGAAAAATTTACGCGAACAAAATTTTAATATACAACACTTTAATGCACGTTGTGCTAACTTACTGTCCAGCTTAAATTCAACTAATGAAATAAATCAGCAATAAAAAAAAAATACAGTATGATAACGGAAATAATTTTTTGACAAATAAAACATAGATGTCTTGTGCAACAGTATAGATCAAAAGATTTGATTTAATTAAAATAAAAATTAAAAGAAAATCAGAATGAAAATATATAGGGATTTTGTGCTAATTTAATGTCCATAGCTGTATGTATATATACATATGTTTGTTTTAACAACCGCAATTGCATACATACATTTGTATATTTGTTCATCTAATTGTTACCATAAATATAAATTAATAAGATATGTTTTGTACTGTTTTTTCTGTTAAAAAAAATTAATCAGATTTTTGCTGGATACAAAATTTATATTAAAAATAATTACAACTATCACCGATTGATTTTTTGTACATTTGTATATTTGTTCATCTAATTGTTACCATAAATATAAATTGATAAGATATGTTTTGTACTGTTTTTTCATAAATTTCATAAATTTCTTAATAATATTTTTACTTTTCTTTGTAATATTCTTGCTGAAAATTTGTATAATAAATGTAGGGATGCCAAATATTAAATTGAAAAAAGTACATTGAGGTGAAAAAAAACGTACATTTTAGTAAAAAAAATACATTGGATTTTTATTGAAAACTTTTTTTAAAATTTATTAGGAAAAATAAAATGGCAAATAATAATACAAATAATAAGATCGTAATTATTGTTTGTGGAGGTGTACAGAGAGAAGAGGAGGGAAGAGAGACGCCTATTTAGAAGAAAGAAAAGGGAGCAAGAAAGGCGTGATCGTGAGGAAATCGAGATGTGCAGGAGTAGAAATGATGCTCGAAATTTTTATAAAAAGATAAGGCGTCTTACTACTGGTTTTAAGCCCGGAGCAACCTCCTGCAGAGACGAACATGGTAACCTGGTTACAGATGCACAAGAACACTAAGATTATGGAGACAGCACTTTTCTAATCTACTGCAGGGCGATGGCGACACAAATTCCGCCTCTAGAGATGCTGTGCCGGACCCAATCATTAACGACGACATCGAGATCCCGTCCCCCAGCCATGAAGAGGTCAAGGTTGCCATATGGCGACTGAAGAACAATAAAGCAGCTGGGCCTGATGGTTTGCCAGCTGAACTCTTCAAGTATGGAGGCGATGAGTTGGTTAGGTGCATGCACCAGCTCATTTGCAGTGTATGGCTGGAGGAAAGTATGCCCAACGATTGGAATCTTAGTGCTCTCTGTCCCATCCTGAAAAAGGGAGATCCCACGATATGCACTAACTACAGGGGTATAAGCCTCCTCCCTATCGCATATAAGGTTCTTACGAGCGTATCGTGTGAACGACTGAAGCCATTCGCCATCTCACTGATTGGACCTTATCAAAGCGGCTTTAGACCTGGTAAGTCCACCATTGACCAGATATTCACACTGCGCCAAATCCTGGAGAAGACCCATGAAAGTCAAGTCGACACACACCATCTTTTTGTCGACTATAAGGCAGCCTTCGATAGCCCAATAAGGGATCGCGTTTATGCCGCAATGTCTGAGCTCGGTATTCCTGCTAAGCTGATAAGGCTATGTAGAATGACGCTGAGCAACTCCTGCAGCTCCGTCAAGGAAGGAAGAGACCTCTCCGAGCCTTTTAATACCGTGCGAGTTTTCAGACAAGGCGATCCCTTATCCTGCGACCTCTTCAACTTCGTCATGGAGAGTGTTTAGCGAAAGGCGGGTGTACATCGTAATGGCACTATTTTTAATAAAAGTGTCCAGCTCCTTGCGTATGCCGACGACATAGACATCATTGGGCATACCAAGCGAGATGTCACCGCAGCCTTTAATGCTATTGAACGAGAGTCTGCTAAAATGGGTCTGGCGGTAAATGAGAGCAAGACGAAGTACATGTTGTCGACGAGTAGGGATGTTGAACGTGTCGGCTCCCAGGTTACAGCCGGCAACTATACATTCGATGTGGTCAAGGAGTTCATCTACCTTGGTACAGCCATTACCAGCAAGAATGATGTCAGTCTGGAGATCAAGCGAAGAATTACACTGGCCAACAGGTGCTACTACGGTCTCGGTAGGCAGTTTAGTAACAGAGACCTCTCTCGTGCGACGAAGTTAACACTCTACAAGTCGCTTATTCTTCCGGTGCTTCTCTATGGTGCGGAAGCATGGACGCTGTCTTGTGCCGATGCAGCGGTCCTGGGAGTGTTTGAGAGAAAAATTCTTCGCAAGATCTTTGGTCCACTGAAGCAAGGCGATGAGTTTCGCATTAGGACCAACTATGAGTTGTATGAGCTCCTCGGCGACGTAGATGTTGTCCAGCGCATTAACATCCAGCGGCTGCGCTGGCTCGGCCATGTTGTTCGGATGGAAGAATCTGCTCCAGCGAAAAAGGTTTTCGATGCGAAAGTCACTGGACGTCGGCGTAGAGGACGTCCATGTTTACGTTGGAAAGACCAGGTAGATGGAGCCCTGTCATCAATTGGTGTGATCAACTGGAGAAGGCGTGCGCTTAGCAGAGACGCCTGGAGACTAGTGTTGAGGCAGGCCGAAACCCGTTAACGGGTTATTATGGCCACCTAAGTAAGTAAGTAAGTAAGTAATTATTGTTTACAACAAAGTAATAGCCCAAAATTATTCGGATTTTTATTTTTAAATTCTAGTCTATACTAACTTATATACTAACTAACTAACTACTATATACTAACTTTTCAAATGTAAAATAATTTGGTATAAATTTAAAAATAAATTTTATGCCCGTATTCATAAAAAGTATTTTAGGTTTATTGAGGATTTATTTGACAAGTATTGCATAGAAATATGTATTGTATATTTTTTATACATTCATGTATTTGTAAAAACTTTTACAAATACATATGTACATCCTAATTCTTTTGAACTTGGTTTCCAATGCCATTTTTGCCAATGTAAGAAAATTGTAAAACTCGGCACAAGAATGTTAAAATTAGTTTCAAATATCAATTCACATTACAAATTTTCTATTAAAAGTTTGTTTGTTCATTTCCTTCTTTCAAATCGAACTTAATGTTCTGTCAGATGCCGCATTTGAATGCGGTATAGCCAATATAAACATACAAATTCTTTTCAAAATTTTGAAAAAATCTTCTATTTAACAATTCTATTCATTTTCTTTTAATACTTTTTCAGTAAATAATTTTAATTAAATGAGAGTTGGGTTTATTGCATTGAATTTATAATGCATTATCGTTTCCACTACCCCTAAAGGCGGGTTTAGACGGTAATACATACATGTAGTCGCCGTGGTCTAGTGGTTAGTGTGTTGAAAAAAGAAATATGAAAAAATTATTTCTTTCGGCGACTACCTCTCAGCAGTCTTCTGGCAAAAGGTCTGGGAGTAATTGATTGCCATAAAAAAGCTTCTCAAATCTGTCGTTCGGAGTCGTAGGTCCCAGTACTCATGGATACAAATTGTTGTGTGTGTTAATTTGTATTTGTGGGTGCTGTGAGAAGATAGAAACGACAAAGAAACGCCTGTTTTTTGTCGCTTTCATTTTTAGTAGCGACATTAAAACGAGAGGTTTGAAAAATAGAAAGTTAAAATTACAACGTTGCAACAATTTGAAATTTTAGTATCAGAAATTGAAAACAAAGTCGTAAAGGTTTCAAAAAAGGCCTAAAACCTTTAAATTTTAATAGTTTTTGGAAGGAAGTGGCTGCAAAAAATAAATCCATTCCGTGACGGAGATGGTTGGCACAAAATAAGTAAAACTAAATTAACAACAAAATATTACTAAAAAATTTAAAAATATGTATATAATTGATTTGCAGCCACTTTCTATACGGATGTTATTGCCCAAAACAGACCTACTCCCATCACTCCTATATGGATGTGAATTATTTGCTGTGACAGAATTGACTTACGTAAACTTAGGGTAATTTATAATAACATTGCTCGATATATTTTCCGCAGAGGTCGCCATGACCGTAGTATCTCTAGTTATTCGTTTCAGATTTTTAATATAAGTTTTGAAGATTTAATGAAATACAAGTGTCTGACCTTTCTGCACAAAATTATTGTTTCAAACAATCCTCCCTACATTTATAACAGAATTGTATTTGCAAGGTCAAATCGTGGAACAAAAATTATTGTGCCGAAATATAAGTGCCTTTTGTCTCAACGGCAATTCCATGTACATATGTATCATAAGTCTTTGGAATAGTCTTCCTAATAACCTTCAGAAAACGCGCAATGCTACCACATTTAAAAAGGAGTTACTCAAATATTTTAATTCTTTTTTTTAAATTCATTTTAAATTCTACAACAAATCTAATACCATTTCATTTGATTATTAATTAAAAAAAAAAGAAATTATTTGGTAAACAAAACCACATAATATTACAGGTTTTTTTTCTAGTGCTACCAAGTTTTTCTTTGGTTTTATTGTAGTTTTCGATAACTTTTTATCATCGTATTCGTTTTATTTCAGGAATACCATTTTAGAAACGAAGCGACATAAAAACGACAACCAAATAGAAACGACATTTAAAATAAGAACGCCAACGGGAATAGGGCTGATTAAATGGAAAGCCTATATATCGATATAGAATTTATAGTAGGCTTAGTTTCTTATGTTTGTATACATAAATATTGAAGAAAAAAATATTAAATAAAATTTAGTTACTGAACTTTTTGTCTCCAAACAATAAAGACGTGTTTGATTGTCTTCTGGATTTTTCACTGCATATACTAAAATAAAATCTTCAAAATCATTTAATAAAAGCATTTAACGCAGAAGTAACTTGCATTTGAGAGTTGTTGGCATACCGGATTTTTGCAATGCATGTAATAAAAATGTGCTTTTCGCTGTTTTTTTATCAATCTAAAACACAGCAAGCACGATGGACTTTTGGCAGAGGATGCGGCATGGACTGGACGGTCATCTATGAGCGGGCCTACAGCTACCTGCAAACAAACAAAGTTTGTCAAGTTCGTCGAAGTCAACTGCATCGTACAAGTCAAAGGACGGTAAAATTTGGTCGACAGTTCCGCCGGTCACTGGTAGACCTCGTGCACATAACTGACTCACGGTGAGTCGTGAAGGCCCGGTAATAGGCACTATGCGAAACCCCATCTTCATATTTAAGTTTCTTTTAAGACCCGAGATCCTCAGCACATCTGTTCCTGAAACAAACCGTAAGGCCCGCGAGTGAGAACGCATCTTGTAACGGAAACAGAATTGTGAGCTTTTTTGGCCTAACCTTGTTTGCCGCCATATGCGAGTCAAACATTCAGCCAAGTAATGAGTTGTGGGGACAAAATGGCTAAAATTTAAAAATTGATTTAGTTACAGATTTGTATGCCTTTTTTGACTGGTTTTGATGGTATATATTGGATAAAACGAACGCGGCCTCGGCAGGGGAATAGTTCGAAACATATCAGCGTTCTAAGTTTTTCATGAGCATGTTACAAACATCGATTACGGGCAATTTGTTTTCTACAAGTCAACCAGTTCTAGTGATACCGTTATCAAATCTAATATACTTTAAGAAATATTATACAATATATCGGTTAGCAGACATCGTCGCCCTGCCTGTAGATAGGGTAGCCTTCAAGACACACCGTGGGAAAGTCATGTGCACGAGATCTACCAGTGGCCGGAGGAGCTGTTGACCAAATTTTACCGCCCTTTGACTTGTACGATGCAGTTGACTTCGACGAACTTGACAAACTTTGTTTGTTTAAAGGTAGCTGCAGGCCTGCCCATATATGTGACCGTCCAGTCCATGCCGCATCCTCTGCCAAAAGACCATCGTGCTTGCTGTGTTTTAAGTTGATCAAAAAACAGCGAAAAACACATTTTCATTGCATGCATTGCAAAAATCCGATATGCCAACAACTCTCAAATGCCAGGTACTTCTGCGTTAAATGCCGTGTATAAAATTCCTTTGTATACATATAATTAATAAAATGCTGTTAATAGATAACTAAGATGTATAAAAATGCGTTTTTAATGTTCATTTTGTGGTTTTCCTAACATAAAATTCATTTATGCACACTTTTACGACACCTGCCTATGCATTTCTATACAAATCCCATATAGGTCTGCACAGACCTGGTTATGCCATTTAGAGACAAAAAATCTTCATACCTACAAGGGTTAACGAAAAAAAATTTATCGTATGAAAAAAATTTGACAGTTTTGATAAAACTGGAAATTAGAATCGCTTTTTTTATCAAAGAGTGAAAAATTTTTTCATGTTGCTTTTTCACTAAAACAGAATCGATCCCCTGGCGTTTTATTTTGTAGCAGCCAATCACAGCTGTTTCTGCGAAAAATTCTGCAAAGTTTGTTTACATTTGGTGATGCTACCGTACTTTTGTCGCAATTAAATACAAACTTAAATTTATGACTGAAAAACTGAAACTGTATTTAAATGCCATTTAAATTTAAATTAAAATTAACTAATTTCACATTTAAATATGAAGTTAAAAACTGGACCTTAAACTATTGAGTAGTTACTTTTAAGTATTGATTACCCAAAAATTAGTACAAATACTCGGTACCCATTACTTAATACTTTGGCAGCACTAATGTACATACATACATACATCCCCACACAATGTACATGCATTATTAAATATACGCAAATTTTGTTTAGTTAAGAAAGGAATACGTTACAGATAAATTACAATATCTGACTGTTAACGCATTTAATATAATTACTATGACACATCTTGCTAATTTAAACGAACGCACTTTATAAACAAATTAAATTTACAACTTACCATTAATTAATCAACAGAAAAATACAGCTGATCGCACTTAAAGTTTATCGATAAAACAAATGTGCGAAGATAACGACGGAAAGGTTTATTTATTAAGGCCTGTTTGGCCAAACGTTGATGTAAAAACGGTACGTACGTTAACGTACGTACGTATGTGCAGTTATACAAACGTGTCATATGTCAACAGAAAATGTAAATAAAAACAAAACACACCAAAAAATTATAAAGGCATTCATTTGCCTGTACCTATAATATTAATTTTTCGTCGCCCACTAAAAACAAAATATAATAATTTTTCATTTTATTAATATTGATTATATAATTTATTATATATTTTTACTTATTTTTCACAAAACACAGCACAAATAAAAAATTTTAATTTTTAAATGGCAATATGAAGCCAGTGATGAATGTTGTTAAATTAACGCAAAGTTAAAAAAAGTACCATAATAAGAGCATATTATATTTACTTCTTATATTTTATGCTTCGTAAAGATTTATGCCCGTATTCATAAAATTTATTTTAGGTTTATTGAGGGTTTATTTGACAAGTATTGCATAGAAATTTGTCAAATAAACCCTCAATAAACCTAAAATAGTTTTTATGAATACGGGCATTATTCTTCTACTACTACTGATTATTAAATTTTTGGTTTAAAGTCATTATTTATTGAATCGGATCCATTGGTTTATTGTGGAGCGAAAACGAAAAAAGTAGAACTTTTTTAAAAAATTGGAATTATCTAAGTAACTCGCACCTAAATCAATCATGCATCGCATATGCGTCTTTTTAGAAATTCGAATAATTTTTCATTTGGTATGTATATAATTCGTAGGCGTAGCCCATAAAATGTCGAAGATATACATATTAAGTAAAACATGCGACTTGTAAGTTAAAAAGAATTAAAAATATATTTTATATGCATATAAAAATTTAAATTATTCACATAAATATCATAATATGTATCTAAAGACTTTAAAAATTAAAAAAATTAAAGAATTTAAAAATTAAAGTATTTTTGTACGCATAAAAAAGAAAAAGATTTGCTTATAAACATAAAAGTACAAAACAGGGCATTTGGGCCACATTACCATTTAACATACAATAGTCCCATCATTCTCATTGAAATGTCACGTAAAAACGTTTAGAAATTCTATTTTATACAGATTCTTCCGTCCCGTCAACGTGACATTTATTTTGGATAATCATTTGCATTATTTTCATATGCTAGAAACCAACGTACGTTGCGTTACGTTACATCAACGTTCGGCTAATTCTACCTTTATAATCACGTTTACGACTTTTCATCAGCGTGACCGATTGTGCCACTAAAGTATCAATTTGCTACTTTTCTGACCTACTTGCCATTTTTAGTGCCATTCTTTTAAAATATGCTAAATCTGCTACTTTTTGTAAATATTGCCCCTCTTTAGAAATACCAAAATTTTCTTAATTTTTTTCGCAATTCTTATAGCAGATTTTTTTTTCCAAACATTTTGTTACAAACATTTTAGCTTTCCTAAATTCTTTTCTAAATTCTTAATTCTATGTATATACATACAGGAAAACCCCGTTTTATTTTTCAAGTGTTAGTGCATGGTGGAATTACTTACAAGGTGGTGTTACCAACCCAGCTGGGTTTTTTTTTTGGTCATACCGCTCTTGTCAAAAGTTTTGTTTATATTTATGTTTTGTTTACATTTTGCTTTGTGTGTATTCGTGTTTTTGTTTTAGTGTAGAGACATGTATGTTGTTCAAAATACACACACACACTTCTGACATGTGCTTTTTTAATTCACCATACCTGCTTTTGACATTAAAGAGCTGAAAAAACAAAAACAAATTCCCTGTTGTTTTTGTACTATATTCACCTGCCACCACCTTGTTAGTTATTTCACCATGTGTTAGTGGACATTTTCAAAAGTTTTTTTTTCTCTGCAATTGTGAGTGGGTAAACGCAAATCGTTACAAAATTGGAAGTGAATTCCAAAATTTAAATTTTTTGCTGTTTTAATGATGGAAAAGTAAGTTTTTATTTTCGTTTAAATTCAAAAGACCGTATTGACCACAGAATATTTGTTTGTTTACTTTCAATTTTTATTTTTATTTATGTAAACAAATATATTTTCAATCGGTTGTTTCATATACATAAACATTACAACCTTTTAACCAAATTATCTATCTCTTTTCAACGAAACTATTAAACATCTGATTTTAGCGTTTTTGAACTGTCACTTCTGTCGTGTCTGTATATCGATGGTTTACTAACGCAACCTCGTAACTGAAAAACTACTACTTTTCAGGAGCGACTAAAAAGTTTTTCTAACAAATATTTGAAAATTTTTACAAGATATTTTTTCATAATCGTAGAAAATGTAAAACTTTTGATTTATTTTCAAGACAACTATTGTGTTAAAAATAATTAACTGTAAGATATTCACCCTTGTTTGAGATACGATTTTGCTGCACTGAAAAAATGTTTTAAAATGTAAGATACGAGGTTGCGTTTTTTTTAATAAAACCACATTTACAAACTTGTTTAATACTCTTGTTTAAATATTTTAAATTAAATTATATGTGATATTTTTTACTATTATAGTAAGTATTAATGTATTGTTTATTTTTTATTATTTATAACAAAATAGATAACTTTTAATGAAAAATAAAATAATGTTTGTGTATTGTTCGACATAGTTCCAGTACGAAATATATGTACTTACTTTTTAGTGGCATTTATTGTATTGGTTACTGTAAATATTTGTACTTTTGATCTATATTTAAGACCTTAATTTCGACGTCAATAGGATATTTCATATTTAAACGTTGCAGAAGAATTTTCCACTCACTATCAAAAGATAGTTTAAACATTATATTATCCTTGCAGTATTTCAATCCTCTTATCTGTAATACAGTAGAAGAATAGTTTTAAAAAAAAAACTTAAAATCCAAGTTCTTTTTTAACAAAATTACAAGGTGCGTATGATTGGTTTTTTGTACGCCTCTCGATAGCTGAATCGGTACTACGCTTAAATAAATATTTTTAATAGGCATCTAAAGCATTAGCTATTGTTACATTAAGGTACTGAGCACTGCACTGTAAAATACAATCGGCATGGTAAGCTCGACTTCGGTTTTAAGAAAATCAATTAGACAGTAAGCAAAAATGTTTCCATCCATACCGCCTTCACCTTTGTGCCAGACGTAGCATAATACATACCTGTTAGCTAGGTTGTATACTTTGAACTGATGACATTTTAATTTTTGCTTTTTGCACTTGCAAGTAAATATGGTATTATCTGCACAGCTTAAACATGTACCGTGAAAGCTTTTATTTTTTCAGCAACATCCTTAATTTTATCATTAGTTTTTTCATCCCTAGCACGATTTTTTTCTATAACATTTTCATCACTATAGATATGTGGATTTAGATGGTGTATTTTAAATAATTACATTTGATATGTTTACTTACAAATTATATTTTATTAATAAAATATATTGATTAATTTATATTTTTAGTTTTATTATTTTATATATTCAAAGATATATTTCATCAATGATTAATTATTTAAATAATAATAAATTCTAATAAGAAGTTATTTTAAAACATGTGCAAACTGGTTATTGATTACAAGTGCAATTAGGCAATTGATAGTTACAAGGCGTCACAGCTACATACATGTTTTTATTTTTATAAGGGAATCAGATTTATCAAAAATCTTTTCGAAATTGTAATATTGCTATATTTGACATATTTTTTGTATAAAAAAATCTATAGCTAGCTCTTTCATTAACTGCAACATAACGTTTGTAATTTTTTAAGAAATCACGGTATCTTTACTGCAGTAATATGACTCTATTTTGGGTAACTTATTTAAAAAGTTTGAAATATTTATCTTCTAGAACCAATTCGACTTTCAAATCATAATAAAATAAATAAATAAAGAAAAAATCATAATTTTTATAAATTTAAAAATGTAAATGATATGGTTAATAAACTGCATAGTATTTTGTTTTTTCATTAAAATACCATATATCTAAGAGTTAATCATTAATAATTATTTCACATAAAAGCAAGAAAAAAATTATTTGTAATTTTTCTAGTGAAGACAGTAAAATTATGCGTCGTCTTTTACTTTAAGATACGAGGTTACGCGTGCAAGATTATCATCAGTTAAGATACGAGGTTGAATAATATTGAATAAAAACAAAACTAATAAACATTTTCACTTATAACTTTGCAAAATTGTTGTTTGGTATTAACTGATTACTTTTCCGGTTAAAACACAAAATTGCAAAAAATCGAGTTACGAGGTTGCGTTAGTAAACCATCGATATAGTCTGTGGTATTGACTCTTTTTACAGAGTTTTTTTAACAGAATAAGCAAAAGGCTTGAGAAATTATTTAAACATATACACTCAGTCACAAAACTCTACATACAATTTAAAATTTGTATGTATTTTTAATAGAATATCAGTAATTTTTGTTTTTTTATTTGACAATATACAAGATAATTACTTTAAATGAAAATGGCAAAATTTATTACATTAAATTAAATTATTTGTAATAAAAATATTAAACTACAATATTTTTTGTGGCAGCAAAAGTGTATGTACATACCATATTTTGTATTTCAATTTAAACCATTTAGACATTGACGAAGCCATATTTAAATTTTTGGATTCGTAGCGAAAACACGGTTTTTTCAAACTTTAATTTTAGATATCTCAAAGAAGAAGCTAGTTAGGCAATAGGTTAAACTTTCAGACGAAATATAATTAAAGGTGAAATCATACTGTTCTATAGTCTCGAATATGACAAAACACGGAGTTTCTGAACATTTAAGGCTGAGATATCTTAAAAACAGGATGCGACAGGATAATGCTAATATCATAATCAGATTCAGCGGGGCTTAAACCTTTAGAAAACCATACACTAGTCTCTTGATTAATAATACTTAACACAATATGTGGAATTTTGCGACTAAGTGTATTTGTATCTTACGGTCTTATGGGTTTACTTGATAAAATTTATGTCATTAAAAATATGAGCAAACAATAATACCTCCATTATAGGTAGTTAATAAAACCCAATAAAAGTCAGCGGGAAAAACAAAATATTGACTAACAGTTAGATTTCGACAAGGATGTTTTTACAGACGAGGAAGTTGGGTCTTCCTCTTCTGACACTGGTTCACCGGAGCAGAAGAAAAAAAGAAACCTAAAAGAAAATTTTTAGAAAAGAGAATACAAATGGCTTAAATACGATATAAAAGCAAAAAACCCGTTTTGAATTGCTTGCAAACAGCTGCCAATTTGCCAAAAAAAAAACCAAACTGATTGTCATGCAAGAAAAACCAAACATTAAAAAAATTGTTGGAAGCTGATCTGCAAGATTGAAGTCCAACAGAAAACCTTGTAAAGAAGATTGTAAGTACATTTCCAAAGAATTGAAACTTAAGAAAGTTTTACCTAAACGTTCAAAAAATACTTATTAAAAGTATAAAAACTCTGATTTTAGTATAAATGCTTTTATGAATACAGTCGAAACTCTCTATAACGAATTCCAAGGGACAGGATATTTACTTCGCTATAAAGAAAATTGGCTATATGGAAAAGAAAAAAAATTGTTCCTGTTAACATTTTTTATTTGTAGTAGTCAGTTATTTTGGTTTGAAGTACATTTTTCTACTTTTCTTCTCCAATGCAAAGGCAAATGGATAGCGACTGCAAGAAATGTGAGAGATGGTAATGATTCCAGTTGTCACTTGCATAGTTCGGTGGTTCCCCCACTTTTAATTTTATGGTAAATAAACGATTCAAAGCATCACTCTGCTTGTGCGTTGTGAAAGCAACACACAGAGAAATAATAACAGCACCAATAACACAAAGCGACATCGATTTCTTTTTTGTGCGCGTGCGTTCGGTTTTACCTAATTCGTTATATGGAGATTGAAAACGCTTCAATCTTGAAGTTACGGTCGCAAAAATACTTCGTTATAAGGAAATATTCGCTATATGGAAATTCGTTATATGGAGATTATAATACACTAAAAGTAGACCCAAAACACAGTGTTCTTATAATTGCTTCGCAATAAAGAAAACTTCGTTATACAGGAGTTCGTTATAGAGAGTTTCGACTGTACTAACGTTTTATGTGTGTTGTTTTATGATGTTAAACTTGTAAGAAAAATTTAATCTAAGTATATATATAAAAGAAAGTGGCGTTAGTTACTACGCTTATAACTCAAGAACGCCTGGACCGATTTCGATGATTCGTACCAATTCGGAATGGTCTCTGGCCAAATAAGAAGAATAGCAAAAAAAATTTCTAAAATATTCAAAAAAAAAAAAAAATTACGTCATATCTTTAAAATACGGGGTTCACACAATACCTTTCGTGACTGCTCACATTAGAGTTGCATGAGTGTTCACACTAGGGGTAAATACGGGGTTCACACAATGCCTTTCATGACTGTTCACATTAGAGTTGCATGGGTGTTCACACTATGTTGCAATGGTGTTCACACTAAAATCGATTTCGATGATTCGTACCAATTCGGAATGGTCTCTGGCCAAATAAGAAGAATAACAAAAAAAATTTTTTTAATATTCCAGAAAAATGAAATAACGTAAGTGTGTACATTTAATATCCGGGGTTCATACAATGCCTGACTCTTCAAACTATGTTACAATGTGTGGTGTTCACACCAGACTTGCATGACTGAAAAGAAATAACGTAGGTGTGTACTTTTAAAATACGGGGTTCACACAATGCCTGTCATGGCAGTTTTCACTATGTTGCAATGGTGTTCACATTGATAAGAAGAATAGAAAAAAAAGTCTATGTCGCAATGATGTTCACACTAGAGTTGCATGACTATTCACCCTATATTTCAATTGTGTTCACACTAGAGTTGCATGACTACTCACACTATGTAGGAATGTTGGTCTCACTAGAGTCATGACTTTTCACACCATGCTGTTGATCAAATTAACGCTTGCTTGAATTATAGGAATGCCAATCCTTAATTACGATACTGAAAATTATGATTTTCAGGATTTACAAAATTTTTGATTTTAAGGTTTTTTGCTTCTCATGTAAAAAAAAGAACTGTTGTTACGTCCGTTTGCATTTAATATGACGATATGTATAGAGCTTTCAGTTGGTGTCCACATTTTGTATTGTCGCCGACTTTTTCATCTGTTCGTTGTTGATATGTACGCATAACATTGCAACTGAACGACTAAATTTCATATATTATAATCAAAAGAAATTACGTTCAGAAGAGAATATCCATTTGCGTGATGCAATTCATAACGATGGTAATGTGAACGACCTCGGAAAAATGGTTATTTTGCCTTCAACATATATAGATAGCCCTCGTCATATGCATGAATATGCACAGGACGCAATGACTTATGTACGTCATTACGGTCGGCCAGTTTCATTCATAACTTTTACGTGTAAACCACAATGAAATAGCTTCTCCGAGATTCTCTGACCGATTCTTATAAAATTTTTTCTGTATATTCAGTAGGGCTGACTATAGACCGTAACCTTTTTTTATACATCCACGCCCACTTCAATGCCCACTTCTTCCGTGAACTTAAAACCCTGTTCATGTAAGGAGCTCAATTTGCTTGAAAACGATACTCATTGGGACATGACAATGGCTGAAGCAACTGTTTCTGCATCTCCAAGTCAAATACGCTCATTATTTGCGATCATTATTGCTACATGTTTTCAAATCCACGTGAATTGTGGGATAAGTACAAGCATAATATGTCAGAAGACATTCTGCATCGAGTTCGTGTACTTTCAGAAAATCCCCATTTTGAGATAAATGAAGAGATGCACAACTAGGCTTTGATTTCGATAGAAGACATGTGTTACCTTATATGCGGCAGCCTGTTAGCAAGATTAGGAATGCCATCGCCAGATCGTCGACCAAAGGACGCTTTGAAACGAGAATTTCAGCGTGAATATGAACACGACACAAATGCATTAAGCGATTTGGTTCGAACTAATGTACCTTTACTAAATCCCCAACAAAAAGAAGTGTACGATACGGTGATGAACACCATTGATGGTGGAAATGCTGGCATGTTTTTCCTTGATGCGCCTGGAGGCACTGGCAAGACATTCCTAATATCACTGATTCTGGCTACAGTTCGTGCAAGGTCAGAAATTGCCATAGCAGTTGCTTCTTCTGGAATAGCGACTACGCTGCTGGAAGGTTGTAGAACCGCTCATTCGGCATTGAAATTGCCATTAAACCTTCAAGCGGTTGAGGAACCAACATGTAACATAGCGAAACATTCAGCAATGGCTAAAGTTTTAATAGCAAGCAAAATAATTATCTGGGACTAATGCACAATGTCGCATAAACGTGCGTTAGAAGCTCTGAATCGCACTATGCAAGATCTGCGTAATTACGCAAGATATTTTGGCGGTGCGTTGATTTTACTCTCAGGTGATTTCCGGCAAACACTACCAGTATTACCACGATCGACCGCAGCCGATGAGATCAATGCTTGCCTCAAATCATCGACATTGTGGCGTTATGTGAAGAAACTTCAGCTGACGACAAACATGCGAGTTGCATTGCAAAACGATCCATTTACCGAAGTGTTCTCTAATCAACTGCTAACTATTGGTAATGGTCATATTCCTGTCGACGCATCGAATGGATTGATATCCTTTCCTCCGAATTTTTGTAATTTCGTCTCAACGAAAGAGGAGCTCATCAACAAAGTGTTTCCTAATATAATTGCTAACCATAAGAACTAGGATTGGTTGAGTGAAAGAGCAATTTTAGCTGCAAAGAACAAGGATGTGGATCACATAAACTTTAAAATTCAAGATAAAATCGTTGGTTCATTGCACTCCTTCAAATCTATCGATTGTGTAACAAACGAAGACGAAGCAACCAACTATCCAACTGAATTTTTGAATGCATTGGATGTGCCTGGCTTGCCACCGCACAATTTACAATTGAAGATTGGTTCAGTTGTCATTATGCTTCGCAATCTAAATCATCCAAAATTATGCAACGGAACGCGTTTAGCGGCCACAAAACTCATGAGGAATGTGATTCACGCAATAATACTAAAAGGAAAGTTTAGAGATGAGGAAGTTCTCATTCCGAGAATTCCAATGATCCCAACCGATATGCCATTCGAGTTTAAACGAATCCAATTTCCAATTCGTCTCGCATTCGCCATGACAATCAACAAATCACAAGGGCAATCATTGAGTGTTTGTGGCCTAAATTTTGAAAATAACTGTTGTTCACACGGTCAACTCTATGTCGCATGTTCCCGTGTCGGAAAGCCATCATCTTTGTTCGTTTTCGCACCTGACAACAAAACGAAAAATATTGTTTATCACAGAGTGCTTCAATGATATTTTTTTAATTTATTCAATAGTTTATTTATTATTCCCATTTTCATATTTTTTTTTAGGCAAAACAACGTTTGCCGGGTCAGGAATTTGAGGAGTGAATTTAGAGTATCCAGTTTTCTCACATGGATCAAAGCAACTCTTTTGTACAAACATTTATGCCGAAAGTGCAAAAACTAAAAATATTGTTTCTCAAAAATCTAGCTGGGGTGAACCCGGCAACGTGTAAACACAGAGTTACATTCGTATAATTTGCTCTTTTTTCTCTTCTTCTTTTCTTTTTCTTCTCATTAATTTTTTGTTGTACCTACACACATTTTGTGTATTTGTAGTACTCAAAACAATATACAAAATTAAATGGGACAATCGTTCTCACTGTTTCTGTTTTATTTTTGTTTTACTCATTGTAAAGAACACAACAAAATGAGATCAAACGTTCAGTTTTATTTATTTTCCTACTCTGTATTTTACAGACGTAGGAAGCACACAATTGTCGCAACGCATGTTATGTTCTCCTACCTTAAGTGTACCGCACATGAATATTTACTAATGTAATACATTTGTTTGATCTTGATGTCTTTGTATTACTTTGAAATAATAAAGGAATTTGAGGAGTGAATTTAGAGTATCCAGTTTTCTCACATGGATCAAAGCAACTCTTTTGTACAAACATTTATGCCGAAAGTGCAGAAACTAAAAATATTGTTTCTCAAAAATCTAGCTGGGGTGAACCCGGCAACGTGTAAACACAGAGTTACATTCGTATAATTTGCTCTTTTTTCTCTTCTTCTTTTCTTTTTCTTCTCATTAATTTTTTGTTGTACCTACACACATTTTGTGTATTTGTAGTACTCAAAACAATATACAAAATTAAATGGGACAATCGTTCTCACTGTTTCTGTTTTATTTTTGTTTTACTCATTGTAAAGAACACAACAAAATGAGATCAAACGTTCAGTTTTATTTATTTTCCTACTCTGTTTTTTACAGACGTAGGAAGCACACAATTGTCGCAACGCATGTTATGTTCTCCTACCTTAAGTGTACCGCACATGAATATTTACTAATGTAATACATTTGTTTGATCTTGATGTCTTTGTATTACTTTGAAATAATAAAGGAATTTGAGGAGTGAATTTAGAGTATCCAGTTTTCTCACATGGATCAAAGCAACTCTTTTGTACAAACATTTATGCCGAAAGTGCAGAAACTAAAAATATTGTTTCTCAAAAATCTAGCTGGGGTGAACCCGGCAACGTGTAAACACAGAGTTACATTCGTATAATTTGCTCTTTTTTCTCTTCTTCTTTTCTTTTTCTTCTCATTAATTTTTTGTTGTACCTACACACATTTTGTGTATTTGTAGTACTCAAAACAATATACAAAATTAAATGGGACAATCGTTCTCACTGTTTCTGTTTTATTTTTGTTTTACTCATTGTAAAGAACACAACAAAATGAGATCAAACGTTCAGTTTTATTTATTTTCCTACTCTGTTTTTTACAGACGTAGGAAGCACACAATTGTCGCAACGCATGTTATGTTCTCCTACCTTAAGTGTACCGCACATGAATATTTACTAATGTACAGTTGTTTTCGGTTAATTGAGCCCCGCTTTATTGAGTTTCCCGCTTAATTGTACTAAAAATCATGAAACCAAATCATTCCGTATAACCTCCTATGCAAAAGTACCCGTTTAATTGAGTTCCGCTTAATTGTGGCTCCCGTTTAATTGATTCATAAAATGAGACCGCATTGCGAAAAACACAAACAAATGTTTCAGTTAATTGATTTCGTCTGCTTAATTTTTTTCTCTACAAACTTAAAACCAGAAAAATTGCAAAAACTTGCACCAGAAAAATTTTTGTCATGTTTCTGTTCACCATGTAAATGGAACGATATAGAAAAACGAATTATCGAAAGCCTCAATAAATCTAAAATTCAAATATTGATGACTGATTTTTTTAATCATAGTTTTACTTATGTATGTATATTATACATTGTATAATGTTTTTTTATAACATTTAATGTACACTCGCATGCACATATGTATATAATGTAATTATTTTAAATTTGGTCTCTTTTTATATAGAATTTTGTAATTTTTGTTGCTTTTCAAATATTGTACGATGAACGTACATATGTACCTGATTTTTGTTTTGTTTTAATAAACTAACACTATTTATTAACTTAATAAATAAAAAAATGAATTTCTTTTTCTCTATACACGTGGATGTTTCGCTTTATTGCTCGTCTGGCTTAATTAAGTGATTTTCGTTTTAATTGCGTCGGCGAATCAATTAACCGAGTATCGCTTAATTGAGTTTCCCGTTTAATTGCACCAAAAATCGTGCATTTTTAGAGACTCAATTAAGCGGAAATAACTGTAATACATTTGTTTGATCTTGATGTCTTTGTATTACTTTGAAATAATAAAGTGAACAAAAATTTCACGAAACGTTGGGAAAATATGAAATAAATCATTGATCTTATTAATTTATTTATTTCATTTTGAAATACATGTGGCCTATTGGCCAATAAAAAGATATTACAAGTACATAACTGCAATATAGCGAATAAATATATTATAATAGATGCAATAGTGATTATATAAAACCATTTTCGCCTTGTTAGCTAAACAAAATTCATACAATTGTGACTCAAAATTTAAAATGTTTATAAGCATTTTGTAAAAAATGGTTTACTATAGTGAGATTAAGGAAAAAAGTAAATTCCTGAGTTTTCTGATTAGACTCAAAACGAAGGTGCAAAAGCCCAATATGGACAAGTTTGGCTCAAATGATGACGAAACAATTTTAGACTGTAGAAACACAAATATCAATGACAGAACAGTTGATTTTTGCCTCTATTTATCTTAGACATTTCAGTACAGATATTTTTCATGGAAGGCATTATGGAGTGTGTATATCTTTATTTTTAAATATTGTTGGTAATACATCTTCTGCTATTATCGAAAATGTTTATTTACCTGGCGCTGACATACAAATGTAGTTATTATGGCTGACTTTAATTGTAATCGTTTTGATAGTACTAAAGCCAGAAATTTTCCTAAAATTATGTTTAAATCTGATCTCCATATTGTACCCAATTGCCTACCCACATATTTACCCAACAGTTCAACGTCTCTGTTGGACTTTTTTCCCTCACTAGTTTCTCATCTCCTAGGAAGCTCAAAATTTATTTATTTCAATACATTGGAAGCCTATAAAGCCAATAATATATGTATTTACAGATAAATTATGTGGATGTGGTTTTTACGATTGTTAGTTGTATCTATTATTGAAAATTTTCATTGCATTGTACGAACATCCACTGCTAGGTCTAAAACAATTAGCTCCAGTTCGATAAAATCAAGTGAAATAACTACTTCTGGATCTTGCGTATACAATCTATCTTAGAGAACGTTCAGAAAAAAATGAGAAAGTGTATTGTATATTGTCATAACTTACTAGAAATTAGGAATGCTTTTAAAATGAATTTAATTCGTGTAATCATTAAGTTCTGAAAAATTAGTCTTCTTAAGCCACTCCCATTTTATTTTGCTGGGAAGCAAAACGTATGAAACTTATACGAAATTACTTTCAACTTTGAATGCAATTTTTTCGTAGTCTTAAATATAATTAACAACATTAGACAGAAATGTCTTTCAATATTTTACAATATTATTAAACTGTGCCCTTTTCTCCTTTGTTGCAAAAACAAATGAAAATACACTGGTTGGTTTTAACTTTTTTTAACCCTGCTACTACGTTAGGGTCATTTGATGACCCAAATTGTATTTTTCCGGCGAGTAAAGAGAAAAAGACCTTTACAGAATGCATTACTTGTAATAATTATGTCTGTCCATCGCACCGAAACACAAAACATAAGTTTATATAAAACCTACTGCAATCATCACGAGTCTTCAAAACTTTTTTCTTTTGTAAAAATTAATATTTTTATAATAAAAATATATCGGGTCATGAAATGACCCAAAACATAATATACGTAAGTTTTTTTTTAACGTAGTAGCAGGGTTAATTATTGTTAAAAATAATTGCTTTAAGTTTTAGAATTTAGTTTTATTTATATTAAGTTGGATTAACACCTTTTTGGGTCAAAGTATTATCCTCATAGGTTTCCAACACATCAGCCAAGTGCTCGTTGTCTCTAGGTTTCTTGAATTGACGCTTCTTGTTGGATGCTTTCTTTCGTTTTGGTACAGGTTTTTTGGGACCATGATCTTGCATTGAACGTATGCCTTGTTTTTCCAAATATTCATCAATTTTAGCATCATCCATTGCATCAACTGTTGCAGAACGCCAAAGCTTTTGAAATTCTTCATCGACCTTATATGAATTTTTTTTCCTTGTTTAGATATTGCAAAATTTTAAATGTTGATTAACTTACGGTAAAATTAGCTGTACGATCATTATAAAATAAAATTTTTTTCTTGTCTATGGGCCTAACAAGAAAAATAATATCCGAAGCACGATTTTTTAAAACTTTCTCGCAATGTGGAAGTGATTCTTGTACGTCTTCCAATAGGATACCACCTAGACCTTTAAGATCGTGCTGTTTCAGTAGTCGCAATAAATTTTTGCCATCTTTAATTTTATATACAGGTTTAAAGCTAAATCGCATGCCATCGGAACTGACTTCAATTTTAGGATTATTCATAAGAGCCTCTGAACCAAGCCACTGTTTTTTAAGATTTTATGAAAATTTTGTTAACCCTGCATTCGACTTACTTACGTTTTTAACAGACTGTCCCACATCCAGTTGGTTTGTTTCATCTAGAATTTCCTCCAAGGTTAATGGATGATCATCGCCATCCTGATGTCTAGTACGCATGTGTTTGACAATTTTGGCTAAAACACCAAATCTGTACTGTGAACTTCCGGCCATTGTTTTGTAAGTATTCGAGTCCAATTTTGGAGCAGTTGGAGGACGCATTTTCTTTTTTGCTTCATCTTTTGTCGGTGCTGGTAACGTTTCCACTTTAACCTTTTTCTCCACACTTAAAATAATTGCATATAACGCATATCTTCTATACCAAATTTAATTATACTATACATACGTTGGTGTGGCCAAGGCTCTTTTTTTAAATGCCTCACGTTCTCTTAATAGTGTTGGATCCATTGTTAAATATATTTATTTAATCCACAGCTCTATCTTCGGATACACTGTACTACGGTCAATAATTGTTTACAAAACAAACTACAAAATGGTTTAGCACCAGCGTTGCCACTATTGGTAGAAAACTTTTCGTTTGGTAGGATGATAGTCTGAATATGATTTTGGTAGATTTTAGCAGAAGCTAAAATAAAAATCTTAATAAGGAACTTCAGTCGGAAAGTTCAAAGTTGACATATTTATATTCAAGCATACCATCTAATTTTTTGCTCATATTAAGCAATTTTATTAAAAAATATTTAATACACAACACTGAAACTGATTTCAAAAATACTAATTGATTGATGTTTCAAAAATTATTATCGGTACAAAAGCCGAAATGTACACTACTAAAAATATTAACCCGAAAGAAGTTTTTGATTTTAAACATGAGATTTTACAATTTTACATTGAATTACTAAACCAAATTAATGCTAGATTGGACTTTAATCGAGAAGATATTGAATTGTTACAAATAATTGCTCCTGAGAAAGTATTGTCAAAAGAAGACTTGCCAATATTGCCCCTTGTTTTAAAATCTAATCTTATAGACCGTGGTCCTGATATTATTATGTTGCGATTAAGAGAAACAAATCTTTAAACGGAATTAAACATTGAATTATTTTGAGCTAAAGTTAGTTCAATTAGAAACGGTTTAAATAAGAAAAGTTTTGGTGAATTAAGCATAGTTCTTCAGCAGCTGAACGCAAATTTTCAACACTTTCCTTAATCAAAACCAAATTGAGAAACAAAATCGAAATAAATACAATTAATAACATAATGCTCTGTAAATAGCTTGTAATAGCTAATGATAGTCACTATGTGTGGTCAGCAAAAAAATATTTTTGCAAGAAGCGATAAAAATTGTTTGAATTAACCCATTTATTGACATGGACATGGCATTGATTATTTAACATATCGAGCCTTTGGTGCAATACCGTAGTAATTCAAAAAATCGTGAACTGAGAAAAATGCATTTGAAGTTTTCATCCATCTTTTTCATAGTATTTTCGTTGACTGAAGTTATTTTTTTACAAGTTTTTAAATAAAGAGGAATGTTTTGTAATTAAAAAAGGTAAATAATTATTAAATCTTAAAGGAAACATTTCTTTATTGCAAATAAATATTATTTGAAATAGATAAAGGCAATAAAGACATTTTTAGCTGTAGAATCTGAACGATTAGAGATAGAACCATAATCCTTTTTTTCTTAAGATATATATTTCCCCAAATATCATTTCTGCATACCCAGCTCAAAGTTTTGAGTTACTACGGTCTTGCACCGAAGGCTCGATATGTAAATTTTTACAATTCGCACATATTTATTATTATTAGCATTTATGTAAATAAATAAAAATATTTGTAAAAATATTAAATTTTCTTATGATAGTTATTAAATACAAACCGTCATATTAAATGCAAACGGACGTAACTGCACTTTTTGTTTTTTTTACAGGAGAAGCGAAAAATCTTAAAATCAAAAATTTCATAAATCCAGAAAATCATATAATTTCCAGAATCGAGATATAAGGATTTGAATCCCTATATACAACAAATGAGTTGGTATGTAAGGTTTACATATAAATTTGTATGTATGTAGTTATGTCTTCTTGCATTTAGAAATACACGTACTTGTAGTTACGTACGTCTGAATTTCGTTAAAAAAAATCGCCATTCAAAAATTTGATAAAACGAACAATAATTAATAAAAAACTCAATTTCGTAATTTTGTGTAGCTAATATGACGATACATATGTATATTGTATGTAGAACATAAATATAAATTTTGAAATAACCTTTTAAATTTGTATACCTACTATCCATTTCTTTGACAAATCGAATTGTTTTCTTTTAATTTCTTGTATTTATTTATGTATTTTCGATTTTATTGTTTAGAAATTGAATTGTTTTTGTTATATGTTTATTTTTTGTTATGTGTATTTTCCAAGAACTGAATTCTTTTCGTTATATTTTTTATTTTTGGTTACTTATATGTACAACAATGTGTTCTTAAACGGTTTTTAAATAAAAATGGTTTTTGGTAGGTTTTGATCAATTTTGGTAGATTTTGAAGGAAATTTTGGTAGAATTAAAATTGCTCAGTGGCAACACTGAACAAATTGGGAAATAACATGTTAAGAGCTGCCAAGTTTTAAAAAAAGTAAATGTAGTTTAAGCAACTGGGGGGTTTACAATAGGCTTGCCAGATATCATTTTTTCTGAACGTTACTTTTTGTTCAATGTACTTTCTGCATTAAGATTCCAATAAACTGCACAATATTATTAAGTACTTTATTATGTTTATTATTGTCATTTTGCTTATAAGTTTCACAATATTAACTATTTATTGGGCAAACTCTCTGACCAAATATACAATATACTTAAGTAAAAGCAAACACACATGTGTATTTAGGAAATTGTAAAATGAAACCTAAAGAAATTAAACAATTTAGAAATAAAAATATTTGATAATAATGTAAAGTGAGTGCGGACGAGTCGCCGTTTTCTAGTGGTTAGTGTGTTGGCATACTAAGGCAATAGCGCCGGGTTCCAAACTCAGCTCTGACATCTTGAGAAAAAAAGAAATATGAAAATTATTTTTTTTTTCGACGGCTCCCTCTCGGCAGTTTTCTGGCAAAAGCTCTGGGAGTAATTGATAGCCATGAAAAAGCTTTTCGAATCTGTCGTTCGGAGTCGACTTTAAACTGTAGGTCCCAATACTCATGGATAAAAATTAACACACACATGAGTGCTGCGAGAAGTTAGGCCGTAACACTGACACAGGGTTGTAATGGCCAATTATGTATGTGTATGTGATTAAGGACGAAAAGCATTATTTTACCAACTAAAGTAAACAAAATTCCCAAAATGAAAAACAAATGGATAAGAGAAAAATTCACTCATGAGAACCTTTTTTTTTTGTCCCTGTTGGAATAGTCTTTACATTTTGTGTTCCATAGAGCCGGCAATGTTTCGTAAAATTCAATACACTCTATAGTAAATTATTTATTTATTTCAATTTAAATATAATACATGTGACCTATTGGTCATTATAAGAATATTACAAGTAAAGTTCAAATGAGCTCAAGAAAATTATGATAATAAAAATATATACAAGGTATATGATAATCAAAATATATAAAAAAAACATTAATAAAATATATATAATGAGTAAAATATCTCTATCCAACAACCTAAAACCTCAACAAAACGCCTCTTTAAAATTTAAGATTATATTCAAAGAAAATATAGTATTAAAGTATTAATAAAAGGTGACTATCTAGTTCCATTAAAAAAGGTCCAAAAGTTTTCGTTTGAATGTAGAATTAGACATTGCAAAAGAGCGTAACCTAATAGGTATTAAGTTCCATAAACGTGCAACTCGAACAACAAATGAACGTTCAAATTGTGCATTGTGAATTCTTGAAATAAAAATTTGAGGATTACGTGTAGATCTAGTAGAAGTAATCATTCGCAAAATATGAATAGGTTTCTGAGTCAATACTGTAGAGGTAAATTAATAAACGGAATTTTAGATAGTTATCAAAGGTAAGACTCAGAAAGCTTTTCAAGCGATTTGAGACATGAGTCCCAAGTCTAATACGGTATATAAATCTCACGATCTTGTGCAAAATTGATCTAATCCTCATCCTATTACTCACGTTACAACCAGAATAAACCATAATTCCATAATTTAGCTGGCTCATTAGCAAAGCATGGGCCAATGTTTTCCTTACATTAGTTGGTAAGTAAAGATTCAGGTGATATAATCTGCGTAATGTAGAACAAATCCTATAACAAATAGTATTAATATGTGGTTCAAATTATAAATTGTCATCAATGATCAGTCCAAGGCATTTAATCGTGTCCATAATCATAATAGACTTTCCAGAGATCCTCAAATCAAAGCTTAAATTTGAAGAAGCCGAAGGATTAGGTTTGAAAATAATTGACTTAGTCTTTTCCACATTGATTAAAAGTTTATTCTCATTTATCCAGTCATCTAAAATATTCAATTCAAAATTAACAGTTGCTGTAAAGCATCACAGAACTGGCTTTGACCAGACCAAAGCAATTGAATATCATCAGCGTAGGCAAAAGGATGGGCAAAACTGAGATTACAAAATAAATCATTAAGAAACATTGTAAATAAAATTGAACCAATAACGGAACTGTTGAATTTAACGTTTTCTCAAGTTAATATTAACTGAAGTTATATTTGTTTAATATGGTAATATTCTGCTGAATTTAAAGTTTTGGCAACATTTAGTTATAGTATATATAAGTATATATAATACATAATTGTCAATTTTTCTTTTCCGGTTTTTACAAAACCCCTCTTCTTTTTCACACGTCAGTATGGAAGGACACGTTTTGTATTAATTTTAACTTTTCATTTTTCACCTAAATAAATATTGAATTGTAGCCATTAAAATCTTGTGTTTTCAATTATAATCTGCGTAATATAATCAACAGGTTATGGGCTCAGTCGACCTGTGTTGAAAATAAAGATTGTATGGCTGATAGAGAAGAATTCAAAGATAGAATACCTGCACCAGTAACAAAACGTGACGATAGCTTAACATCAAGAAGTCATTTTCCATTGAAGGCATTCGATCTTACAAGCAAAATGGCTGAAAGTAGATCGTACCAATTGCATCGTTTTAATGGACAGGATTATCAATTATGGAGACGCCAAATGGAAATTTATATGACGGAGAATAAGCTAAAACCTTATATATTAGGTACATTGCCATGACCAAGTTCTGGAAGTCAAGCATGGGATGAAAAAGATGCTGGGGCACAGGCTTTTATAATGAGAGGTATTGAATTAGAGCAACTAAAATATTTGACAGATTGCAACACATCTGCACAAATGTTGTCAAGATTAAAAACCGTACATGCAGAAAAGAGCGAGCAGTCAGAGCAAGTTTTGTTAGAGAAATTTATAAATTGTAAAATGGAAGATGATGACGGTATTGTAAATTTTATAGCAAATGTTACTTCTTTGGCACAACGTTTAAAAGATATGGATCTAGAGCAAAAAGAACCCATGGTAATTGCAAAAATTTTAAGTAGTTTGCCGTCCAAATTTGATCATGTTAGAACTGCATGGTACGCAGTTCCCCGCGCTGAACAAAATATAGAAAGATTAACAGACCACCTGGTAAATGAAGAGTCATTAATAAATCTGCGTTCAAATGAGTCAACAGAAAATACAATTAAAACAGCATACTCTGTAATTAAAAACAAAAGCCATAAAAAAATGCAAATTTTAATAAGAGAAATGGTAAGTGTAATTATTGCCATAAGTTAGGTCATTGGGCAAGAGAATGCTATAAAAAACAAAGAGATCAACAAAAGAGAACAACAAGTAATTTTAGCTCTTTATCTCTAACTAAGGAATTAAAAGCAAAAGAAAATAAAGAAATGTCAGAATACGAAAAATCACATTTATTTGTATTACATTCTAACAGAATACAAAGCAAATTGAAAAATATTTTTTATGTGGATTCAGGTGCCACTGACCACATGTGCTTTCAGAGGGAGTTGTATACAAGATTTCATGAATATGAACAAGATATTTGTCAAGTACGAGTTGGTGATGGGCGCAAATTGAAAGTCGTCGGTGTTGGTGATATTGATGTGCAAGTGGTCGACAACTGTGGTGGAAAAGGTGCTGTACACACCATTAAGAACGTTTTGCTGGTACCCGACCTTGATAGGAATTTTTTATCGGTGTTGAGAGCAACTGAAAAAGGCATTCGAGTAGTTTTTGAAAAAGGTGCTGACCGTGTGTTATTTATTAAAGATAATAAACTGATTGTTGACGGTGCACGTGATAACAAGTTGTACAAAATGAATTTACAACCAGTTATTAGCTCGTATTTAAATGTAGTGTGTAAAGAATCTTTTGAAATTTGGCACGAGCGCTTTGGCCATGTAAATTTCAAAACTCTACAAGAAATGAGCAAAAACAATGTTGTTGAAGATTTAAAAATTGAAAACATTCCAGCAGAGTTCCCATTTTGTGATGGATGTGCATACGGAAAGCAGTATCGACAAACCTTCCCCAAATCAGGTGCAAATAGAGCAAAGAATCCAGGTGAAACTTTTCATGCAGATCTATGTGGTAAGATGAGTGTACCTTCTTTTGGAAAATCAAATTATTTTTTATTGATAAAAGATGACTACTCTAGATATTGTTTTGTTTATTTTTTTAAATATAAAACTGAAGTTTTAGCTCGTTTGGAAGAGTTTTTTACAGACGTTCAGGCTGATGGACATATAATTAAAAGACTAAGAACTGATGGAGGCTTAGAATTTTGTAATGAAGATGTGAACAAATTTTTATTGAAACATAATATAAAGCACGAAATAACTACACCTAGAACACCGGAACAAAATGGCTTTATAGAGAGGCAAAATCGCACCATTGTTGAAAGTGCCAAAGCTATGATACACAAACGAAATTTACCACTTAATCTTTGGGCAGAAGCAACAAGTACTGCTGTATATGTTAAAAATCGAACCGCATCTCAAGTTTTAAGTGGTCATACCCCCTACGAATTGTGTTTTGGCAGAAAACCTAAAGTTGGTCACCTTAGAGTATTTGGTTGTGACGTTTACATACATGTGCCTAAAGAACAACGCTCAAAGTGGGATAAAAATTCAATAAAAGGAATAATGGTTGGATACAACGATGGTAGTAAAGCTTATCGCATATATGATCCGAATGGTAAGAAAATATTTATACGAAGAGATGTCATATTTAATGAACGTCGAAATGAAGTACACAATATAGTTGAAATAAAAGAGAAGACGCCCACAGAGAAAAACGACGAAATATCTGCAACTGGTGAGTTTGAAAGCCCTAAAATTTGTAAAAATCCTAGGCAACAAATTCCACGAAGTCCATACAACACAAGAAGAGTGGCAAATATTAAAAATGTTAAAGAAGAAGAAGCTGATGCAGAATTGTGTATAGCTGAGTTAGACCCAATGTGCCTAGAAGATGCTTTAAATGATGTTAATTCGAAAGAATGGTTGACAGCAATCGAAGAAGAAATCGGCGCATTAAATAAAAACAAAACTTGGATATTAGTAAAAAGAGATCCAAGCATGAATGTGTTGTCAAATCAGTGGATTTTTAAACGTAAGTACAAAGCAAATGGAGAAATTGATAAATATAAAGCCAGATTGGTTGTTCGCGGTTGTTTTCAAAAACGTGGTATTGACTACAACGAAATATATTCTCCAGTTGTGCGATATGAATCAGTTCGAACAATTCTATCTATAGCTGCTTCTCAAAACATGCAAATTATTCAGTTTGATGTTAAGACTGCCTTTTTACACGGACATATTGAAGAAAATATATATATATGGAACAACCATATGGTTTTGAAACTGATGATCGAATTTGTCATTTACAGAAGGGCTTGTACGGTTTAAAACAAGCTTCACATCAATTGAATAAGAGAATTGTTGGTTTTCTTAAAAATTTTGGTTTTAACCAATCAGAAATAGATTTATGCGTTTTTATATATTTAACTTCTAAAACAACCATATATCTGGCATTGTACGTAGATGATGGTTTAATATGTGGAAACGATAGTTATGTTATACAGAAATTACTACAAGCCTTACATCATGAATTTGAAATCACCCACAGAGATGCCGAATTTTTTGTTGGACTACAAATTAATGTTAATAAAAATGAAAATAAATTAAAGGTATTTCAACATGTATACACTCAGAAAATATTACAACGTTTCAATTATCTTAATTGCTCGACTGTACAAACACCTGCGGAGCCTGGTATTCAATATTTTCAACAAAAAGAAGTCACTAAAGCAAATTATCCATATCGAGATGCAATTGGTTCGTTGATGTATCTCATGGTATGTACTCGGCCTGATATTGCCTATATAGTCGGAATGCTAAGTAGATTTGTAGAAAATCCTTCTGATATTCATTGGCAAGGTGTAAAACGAGTCTTTAGATATTTAAAATCAACACAAAATCGTGGTATTACTTTTCGAATTGGTTCAAAATCTAAGGAACTTGTTATGTATTGCGACTCCGACTGGGCCGGCGATGTTAACACAAGACGAAGCACTACAGGTTGGATTTGTTTTATGAATGGTGGCCCCATTACGTGGAGTTCAAGAAAACAATCCATTACAGCTACATCTACCACAGAAGCTGAGTTTATAGCACTATGTGCCGCGACAAAAGCTGTTAAACTATTAAGAAAATTGTTAGCTGATATGAATATAGAACAAACAGCCACACCTATTAAATGTGATAACCAGAGAGCTATTACTCTTGTTAAAAACCCTGAAGCTGCTAAGAGAACGAAGCACATTGATGTTTAATATTTCTATACTTGCGATGTTCAACGTCAAGGTGACATTGATGTACAATATTTGGAGACCTCCAAGCAACTAGCTGATGTTTTGACAAAGGCTCTTACTAAAGATAAATTCATTAATTTAATTAAATATTTTGGTTTTGAGGACTAAAAAAAAAAAAAAAAATATATATATATATACATATGTATATGAGAAAACGAGAGGGAGTGTTGAATTTAACGTTTTCTCAAGTTAATATTAACTGAAGTTATATTTGTTTAATATGGTAATATTCTGCTGAATTTAAAGTTTTGGCAACATTTAGTTATAGTATATATAAGTATATATAATACATAATTGTCAATTTTTCTTTTCCGGTTTTTACAAAACCCCTCTTCTTTTTCACACGTCAGTATGGAAGGACACGTTTTGTATTAATTTTAACTTTTCATTTTTCACCTAAATAAATATTGAATTGTAGCCATTAAAATCTTGTGTTTTCAATTATAATCTGCGTAATATAATCAACAGGAACCTTGTGGAACACCCGATCCAACTTCTTTAATTAATGAAACTTTATCTGCTGTGGAAACGAATTGCTTACGGTGGTATAAATATGATCAAATTAATCGGCATGCTGATTTTGAGAATCCGAAGTGCCTACTGAGTTTCATAACCAAAATGGAATGATCAACTTGATCAAATGCCTTAGACAAATCAACAGAGAGCAACACACTAATTTTACCATAATTAAAATTTTCCCTAATAGTATCAGTGAGTTCAGTGAACAAATTAACCGTGCTATATCCCCTACGAAAACCATATTGACATTCATTAAGCAATCCTTTATCAGAAATAAACTTCGCCATCTGTTCCTTTAATATTATCTCGAAAACTTTTGACAACGTAAGTAGAATACTAATGGGACGCATATTGTCCGTAGATAACCTGACTCCACTTTTAAGTATAGGCATAATACGCGAGATTTTCCAATTATCAGGAAAAGTTGAAGAAGTTAAAATAGAATTAAAGAAATATAGGAGATGACTATTTACAAACGGATAAACAATCTTGAGTAATTTTATAGAAATACCATCTGCTCCACAGGAGCCAGATTTAATCTTAAGCAAAGCATTAAATAAAATATTCTCATCAATGTTAGAAAAGGAGAAACTGTAATGCAGTTTATGTTTCCAGCTGGGGTATGACTCAGTCTGTCCAGGTTCGAACTTAAAGGTCTGCTTCCTTTAAAAAAAACACAAAACTCCTTTCGTGTAATATAATATGAACAAAGCTTTATTAACGAAACCTTAAGCTAACTTATGTACTACTTATGCTATAAAAGAGATTCACGACCTGCAGGATGGTGTTATCAGTTATGTTGTCTCTGCTTTCAGGAATACTATTGTCTCGTTCTATCACTATGACTACGATGTTGACCTCGGGATGTGCGCACAATCGCCTGGTCTAGATAACGAGAAATATGAGAAAACAGAAGTCGGATTTATAATAATTGTTACTGTAAGATTTGGAAATATAAGGTACCACGACGGAAAGAGGTATTCGGGGGCTCTTGTCGTCGGCTACGGTTAGTACGAGTATAAAAGGAATTCGAGGGCTTTTATACTCGGCAAAATATTTCCGTTACGTCAAATACGTAAAGCTCGAGGACGTAACGATAGGTGTCCGGCACATGACGCCAAAATTGCCTCGGCGATTTCAATGCGAAAGTTGGACGTGAAGGTATCTTTGGCCCCACTGTCGGACAGTTCAGTCTCCATAATTCCACCTCACTGAACGGCATGAGACTGATCGATTTCGCCGCGGCGCGAAACATGGTAGTTTATAGCACCAGGTTCCAGCATCTCGATATCCATAAGGCCACCTGGCTCTCTCCTGATCGGTCTACCAACAACCAAATCGATCACATTGTGATAGATGGAAGGCATGTATCCAGCATACTAGACGTGCGCACATTTAGAGGTCCAAATGTCGACTCGGACCATTATCTTGTCGCAGCCAAGATGCGACTGCGTATATGCGCGTCGAATACGACACGTTCTAGTGTGCAAGGGAAGCTGGACATCAAAAAGCTGCGATCACAAGAGACAGCCAGGTCGTTTTCCGATCGTCTTTCTAACGAGCTCAATTACATCCCGTCGTCTCTCGAAAGTATTGGTGGACAGTGGTCTCACACCGCTCACTCTCTGCGCAGCACTGCCGAAACAGTTCTTGGTTTTGAGCGTCCTCCCCGCAGAAACCAATGGTACGATGAAGAGTGCCGTGAGGCCACTGCAGCAAAGAACGCTGCCTATAGACGAACATTGCAGTCCACCACTACAAGAGCAACGGTGGAGGTGTACAGAGAAAAGAGGAGGGAAGAGAGACGCCTATTTAGAAAGAAGAAAAGAGAGCAAGAAAGGCGTGATCGTGAGGAAATCGAGATGTGCAGGAGTAGAAATGATGCTCGAAATTTTTATAAAGAGATAAGGCGTCTTACTACTGGTTTAAAGCCCGGAGCAAACTTCTGCAGAGACGAACATGGTAACCTGGTTACAGATGCACAAGGAACACTAAGATTATGGAGACAGCACTTCTCTAATCTACTGCAGGGCGATGGCGACACAAATTCCGCCTCTAGAGATGCTGTTTCGGACCCAATCATTAACGACAACGTCGACAACCCGTCCCCCAGCCATGAAGAGGTCAAGGTTGCCATATGGCGACTGAAAAACAACAAAGCAGCTGGACCTGATGGCTTGCCAGCTGAACTCTTCAAGTATGGAGGCGATGAGTTGGTTAGGTGCATGCACCAACTCATTCGCAGAGTATAGCTGGAGGAAAGTATGCCCAACGATTGGAATCTTAGTGCTCTCTGTCCCATCCTGAAAAAGGGAGATCCCACGATATGCACGAACTACAGGGGTATAAGCCTCCTCCCTATCGCATATAAGGTTCTTACGAGCGTTTGTGTGAATGACTGATGCCATTCGCCATCTCACTGATTGGACCTTATCAGTGCGGCTTCAGATCTGGTAAGTCCACCATTGACCAGATATTCACACTGCGCCAAATCCTGGAGAAGACCCATGAAAGTCAAGTCGACACACACCATCTTTTTGTCGACTATAAGGCAGCCTTCGATAGCCCAATAAGGGATCGCGTTTATGCCGCAATGTCTGAGCTCGGTATTCCTGCTAAGCTGATAAGGCTATGCAGAATGACGCTGAGCAACTCCTGCAGCTCCGTCAAGGTAGAAAGAGACCTCTCCGAGCCTTTTAATACCGTGCGAGGTTTCAGACAAGGCGATCCCTTATCCTGCGACCTCTTCAACTTCGTCATGGAGAGCGTTTTGCGAAAGGCAGGTGTACATCGTAATGGCACTATTTTTAATAAGTGTCCAGCTCCTTGCGTATGCCAACGACATAGACATCATTGGGCATACCAAGCGAGATGTGACCGCAGCTTTTAATGCTATTGAACGAGAGTCTGCTAAAATGGGTCTGGCGGTAAATGAGAGCAAGACGAAGTACATGTTGTCGACGAGTAGGGATGTTGAACGTATCGGCTCCCAGGTTACAGCCGGCAACTATACATTCGATGTGGTCAAGGAATTTATTTACCTTGGCACCGCCATTACCAGCAAGAATGATGTCAGTCTGGAGATCAAGCGAAGAATTACACTGGCCAACAGGTGCTACTACGGTCTCGGTAGGCAGTTTAGTAACAGAGACCTCTCTCGTGCGACGAAGTTAACACTCTACAAGTCGCTTATTCTTCCGGTGCTTCTCTATGGTGCGGAAGCATGGACGCTGTCTTGTGCCGATGCAGCGGTCCTGGGAGTGTTTGAGAGAAAAATTCTTCGCAAGATCTTTGGTCCACTGAAGCAAGGCGATGATTTTCGCATTAGGACCAACTATGAGTTGTATGAGCTCCTCGGCGACGTAGATGTTGTCCAGCGCATTAACATCCAGCGGCTGCGCTGGCTCGGCCATGTTGTTCGGATGGAAGAATCTGCTCCAGCGAAAAAGGTTTTCGATGCGAAGGTCACTGGACGTCGGCGTAGAGGACGTCCATGTTTACGTTGGATAGACCAGGTAGATGGAGCCCTGTCATCTATTGGTGTGACCAACTGGAGAAGGCGTGCGCTTAGCAGAGACGCCTGGAGACTAGTGTTGAGGCAGGCCGAAACCCGTTAACGGGTTGTTGTGGCCAGCTAAGTAAGTAAATAAGTACGTCAAATACGAGTGTAAGAGGAATTCGGGAGCTCTTGTCATCAGCTACGGTTAGTACTAGTATAAAAGGAATTCGGGGGCTTTTATACTCGGCAAAATACTTAATATACGAATGCAAAAGAAATTCGGAAGCTTTTGCATTCAGCTAGATAAAAATAACTATTATCCAAAATTACAGCCATGAACTCTACTATCATGAAGCTACGATCGTAAAACTACGATCCTAAATCTACGACATGTGTCGACTACGCCGGGGAGTAAGTATCGGGCTATTGGCCGTTGTGTACTAACTCTCTGTCGGCAATCTACGAAATAAACTTAATATAAAATTACGAATTTAAAAGGAATTCGGCAGCTTTTCCGTTCAGGTAGTTAATAAAAAAAAATATCTACTATACTTAAAACTACGACGCCTGTCGGCTATACTGGAGAGTAAGTGTCGGGCTATAGGCCGTCGCCCACCCACTCTCGATTTCATCCATCAAACTCGGACATCTTATGGAGAAAAATATGTTACCTTAATGAGAATTATATGGTTTATCATATCATTACAATCTGATTACATGAAATATCCATATTGTTATTATCATTGGTGTTATTATTAATTTTCCAATTCCTCTTTGTGCGGTGTCCGTAGGTTTGATCGTCATACTGCTATTTATGCTTGTAATAACAAGAGTTGTTGTTGTTTGTTTCATTTACATTGATAATACTAGTGTATGTGGTTGGTTGAGGGTACTGGTTTGTTTTATACGTCTATATATGTATATGGGACTTTTGTAACGCCACGTTACAAAACCCACATTAGGAAAATCGGAAAAACTATTGTCTACACTACCAGAACATAATTGATTACATACTAAGGAATCTTTCGTTTATTTCATTAACGTCCAAATCACAATCCACATTCAATCTCTCAGAGACACCAACTCTGTGTAAAACATTCCAAAGTTGCCTAGAATCATCTGTTCTAAATAAACGACAACTGTAAGCTTTCTTAAATTTTCGGATTAATGACTTGGTAATATTACGAAGATTACGATAAGTGTTCCAGTTATCATCACACCTATTTTTGTAAAATGCACTTAATGCAATGTTCGTTAATGATCTATGTATAGTAATTTATGTTATTATTAAATCTTGCCTCCGCCAATATTTGGTGCATCTTACTCTGACAATATATTGCATAAGTTCATTAAGTAAATTCTCAAAAAGGGTAAGTTGTACATTGGGGTCACAAGTAAGGAAGAGCCCAGAAAAATCGGTAAGCAGAATATGTCTTGCTATAGCCTGAATATCGGCATTCTTAAAATCCCTAAAAAATTTATATTCACAACTATCTGAAGCAGTCACTGGGAATGCAAATGATGCACAAATAAGTGAGTGATCCGATATAAGGGGAATCTGAAACTGTCCAGAAGTTTTAACTCCAATGTCATAACTGACAAGAAAATAATCTTTGAGAGTAGTTGTTTCATCAAAAGAGTCGTAGTGACTAGGAAGAGAATTATGCCAAAAAATAAGTCCAAAACGTCTACAAAGCGAATGTACTCCAGCAGATCTATGGTCATTAACATTAAAGTCACCGACTATAATCATATTATTATACCGTACAAATATCTCACTGAAGTTATTTTCAAACGCAGATAGATTACCTCTGAGGAGATATACCCCACAAAGACAAAATATATACGTACCTAATTCAATTTCAAGGAAGAGTCCCTCACATGTATAATAATCATCACTTTTAAAAATTACCTTATACTTAATACCATCCCTTACATAGATTGCTAAAGCACCACCTCTAGAACCTTGTGGACGATCGCTTCTACATAGTGAATAACCAGGTATATCTACTGCCTGATTAAATATTGTAGGACTCAGCCAGGTTTCAGTAACACAAATTATATGTAAACTAGCATTATTAAAGAATGAGATCAGTTCATCAATCTTGTGTGATCTATCTGACGGACAAAGACTTTGGGCATTGAAATGTGCTATTTTCAAACTATCAGTATCACCAGAGAAGAGACCTTCAATGGAGTAGTCACCAATTATAGGTCCTAAATTAACATTAGACATAAAAGAACGAAGAGGCAATACAGAGGTTGGAAAAGAGATTCAACAAAAATAATTTAATCATTTTAGTATTACCAAGGAAATTAATAAATAATTAAAATTTAATAACAATGAATTTAATAATAATAATGAATCTAATCATAATTAAATTTAAGGGCAGTCAACCAAATAATAAAAGTTATATAAAAAAAATTAGTATATAAGAGAAATTATAACGCTGAATTAGCAATGTATGACGATGCCTCTGACGTTGTGGTTGGCGCTGCGCTTCACCAGGTTGTAGACGGTGCTTTTCAATCTCTCGGATTTTATTCGAAAAGATTATCAAGCCCTACGATCGCGAATTGACAGCTATATACCAAGGCATTTGCCACTTTCGTTATATGTTGGAAGGAAGAAGCTGTTTTGTCGTAACCGACCACCGACCCTTAATCTATGCATTTCGACAAAAACTCGAAAAAGCATCATCACGACGCATGTGATGTGCGCCTGGAGGGTTAATCATATTCTATGCTGGCAACCCCATAAACAGCTGAGTGAGTAGAGGGATGTTTTGTTGGTGGAAATGAGCCAAAAACAAATTTATGGCTGAAAGATGGGTAACGGAAAAAGCGGGAGAGGCCAGAGATTATAAAAGGATGGTCAACAAGAAAAACGGGGGAGTTTTTTTTTCAAAAAAAAAGAAGATCAGTTAAGTGACGTGGAAATGGTGGTTTGTGAAAATAAAAAAAAAATTAAATATATATAGAAATATAGACAGAAAAAAAAGGAAACAATTGAAATAAAGAAAAACGAAAAGAAACGTTAAATTTCTGATAAAAGTGATTTTTATTTTATATTTGCGTATTTTATATGTGCTTAATTCTAAAGAAAAAGGAGTTACACAAAAAAAACAGACTTAAAATAAAAAAAAGTATATGATACTTAAATATCACAACAAACAAATAATGAAAAGACAAAGATAACAATCAGATATATATTCAAAATCTAAAAGAAAAAGCACGTAAAACACTTAAATACTTACCGGTACCAACCTTTCACAAACCATAAATTAAGCTACAATAAAAGACAAAAAAAAATATATAAAAGAAAAGAAAAGGAGAAAAAGAAAACTGCTACAGTTGAATCCAATATAAACAGAACCTTTAACAACACAAAATAAAAAAGAAACCACCACCACGCACGGAATCCTCCACGTCCAACGAGGGACCCCTCAACGGCAACCCAACCACCACCAACAACATCGACTCCATAGTCAGCACCAACGGCAACACACAATCCAGAGGGCGGACAAAGCAGCGTACGGATGGGGAAGTATTAGTCTATAGAGAAAAGAAAGAAAAATTTTATATGCAAGTTTTGTGAAAATATCATACATTATTTTTATTTAAATTGATAATATATTTATTTGTGTATATATTTATATATACGTATATTTAGGTTTAGGGTTTTCTTATATACTTTGCGAATTAGAGATTTTTAAAATTTTTTTGATTAATAAAGGTTTAAGGGGAGGCAATTTTATATATATAGATATTTTTTTTAATAAGACTTACCTTATTAGTAGTTTCAAGCCCCTTGTGTTGAGCTCAGACCCTCGGGAAAATTTCATCATTATAGAAAAAATTGTAGTTTTTATGCCCACTATATAAAATGGTTGCCCCTGTAATCTAGAATAGAAAATTTTATTTCGAATATAAAAGAGCGATATAAATATAAAGAAAAAGTGAAAAATTATATAAAATAAATAAAAAGATAAATATAGATAAAAATATATACCTATATATATATGTATACATATATATAGAAAATTCGTTTGAAATTGCAAGAAGCTTATATATATGTATACAAATATATGGTTTTTGTTGTTGTAAGTAAAATATATCAAATACCATTATTCTTATTGTTAGGATATACACATTTTTGGTATATCGTAGAATATAAAATAATTTCGCCTTTTATCATTACCCTTTTTTTTATATTGCTAAAATTTAAGCTTTTCTTTGAATTTTGAATTGTTTTCATTTATTAGCTTTAAGGATATTTAATATTAATAAAATTTTTATAATGTGGATTTGAAATTACCGTGTTGTAGCATCTAATATGAGTGGTTAATTTCCTTTCATTGAGCGGTAAGTAAGGTAGCAAAGGTTTCACAGGACGTATTCGGGGCACCCTAAACCATTCTATGGGTGTCATGGTGAGACTTTTAGTCTCTGAGGGCGGGAAGATGTTCCGGCAGACCATCAGCCGATGATCCAGTGGTGTATATTACCACAACAACGGGACGTCGAATGCTTCGGGCCCCAGCATAAACATTTTCATTTTTTTATTTTTTTTCCATCAAAAGGCTGGCATGGATTTTTTGTAGTGGGAAGACAAGGACGGCCAGCAGGATTGGCAAAAACCCACCCATCCGACGAGCCACAGCCCGGCAAACGCCAGCATGCCAGCGCGGTCAATTGCTGAACTGTCCACTAATCAGGCAACTCTTTTTTTTTTTTTTTCTTCTTCAAAGTTGTCGGCTTTAAACGCCACACTGTACCACTACACGCACACTGGTTCAAGAGCGGCATTAATTCATTTTTTTCATGCCTTCTGATCTACCTGATTTTTTTTTATAATAGACAACCTAATTATCATGTACCAAAAATATTAGGCTTATATCTTTATTACTTTTTTGTCCAGAGACATTCAAAGTTGACCTAAGTGAATGCGTTTGAAATGACCGTATTATATATGTTACATTCTATCGCTTCATGCTTTTAAAATACTCTTGTAATGACACTATAAAGATTTTTTTTCATACAATTGGAAGTTTTTTATGATATATATGCAAATACAAAAAATTTTCAAATTTAAAAAAACAATAATTTTTTTTACTACAAAAAATTGTCCAAAAATATATATTTTCTCCAAATTCTATGGATTGCGGTTTAAAAAACTAAAATTAGTTAGGAAAAATTTCCTTCACAATCATATAATTTAAATCTGTTGCACACTCTTAGGATTGCACTTCTGTGCAATAGATTTTATTGCAACTTGTCTGCAGTTTTCCCGGCCATTTTAAGAAAATTCATAAGTTTGTTTAATGATCTGTAAAAACTTGTGGATTTTTTTGGGTAAATTCAAAGAATAGGCTTTTAGGGTTCATTCGGTCCCAGTAATATAGCCGGACCTATCTTTTATTTAAAAGAAAAACTGCAAATTTTGAGGCTTAGAAGGCAATTTTAATTCGGTCATATCTCTTACACTCCATACACAATCTAAACAACTTTTTCTACGAATTATAAAGGAAGTGCTGTATTTCAATAAAAACTGCATTGAAAAGTTATCAATTAAAATATCTGACATATACAAGCTACTGAACTGTGTACAAATTTTCTTCAGTTTTCGTTTTACAATATTTAAGTGACTTCAGTAGACTTTTTCTAAGACAAAATATTTCTTTTTATTCTAATAAATTATTAATTTCTCTCAGTGAAACACTTTTCTTTGAAACGGAATTATTTGATTTGTAAAAAATAGTTTTAAAAAATCGAATTTTAGTCACCAAAATACCACCTACACAGAGTGCAAGACGGTGCGATGGGCGTGGCAGATTTCAATGAAACTTGGCATGCGTCTCTTGTTTTTTCTGAGTAGTATATGTACTAAATTTTAAGACATTTGCTTTTATACGAAACGTTTTATGTGAAAATATCCATTTTGATTGTATGGGCGGTGGGCGATGGATGTGGCTGATTTTCATGAAACTATTTTATTTTCTTAATTTAGTCAATATAATACTCTGTGCCAACTTTCAAGTTTCTAGGTCCACTCCTTATATTTTTTGCACAAAAATTTATGAAGCCGAACCAGTGTGCGACGTGCTCGGTACCTAGACTACATTGGTCAATTCACTACTGACATTCGACATATAGCAGGTGAACAGAATTCAACAACAGATCTCCTGTCTCGTATTCAAAACATAAATCAAACATAAATATATTGTATACATATTATTTATTCTAATAAGAGGAAATTAACTAATAAACGATTTTAATGTCAAGCTGGCAATACCATGATGCTATTTCAGCATAGCGATGAACAATAAAAGCTATCGGTTATATAGGTAATTTTTTAATATTCATAAAAGTAGTAAAATAATAACACAATTTTACATAAAATGAATGTGATTGAAATAATTGCCGAATTCTCAAAACCCTTGTATTCATTGTTAGATTGTATGGCACTACAATAGTTGTGCGCTTGTTGTTGGTAATTTGTATATAAACATTCGATACAACTCATACACTTTTTTTTCATACGTTTTAAAAAAGTTGTATTGGTTTCTGTGTTATTGTGAATGAAAAATATTGACAAAAATATAAACACAAAAAAATTCTTTTTATTGTCAACAGCAAATTAAATAAAATATAAAAATGGAAGAAAAATGTATTTTGTTTGTAAAAATCAACTTTTTAATACAGTTTTTCTTAATTGATTTTTGACGTTTAATACACAAAATACTTTCATATACATATAATAGATGTTCACGAGCCAACATTGTATGCAATACATACGGTGACCATATTTTTTAAACCAAAATACAGAACAAGGAAATATCTGACCACTAACAACTATAAAATGCAAATTTTCATACGTACACAGGTATGTATATACTTATTATACTAGTTAATTCGGCAAACGTTGTTTTGCCATATAAATCTGCTCTAGGAAACATTTTTTTAGTTAAAATATATTTGATACTCTTCACCGAACTGCAAAACTTAACATTGATATAAGCAATCAATGCCTGCGTTATTAATAATTTTAGTAAATGATTATTTGCATTTTCGGTACTTCAGTTTGATAGTTGGGGATAGGGAGAAATATCCCCTCTATTGCCCCCTCTGAGTACTTCTTAAAAAAACCCTAAACCATATATGTTCTATGGTACCCAGATATACATATCTAGTTCCAAATTTCATCGACGTCGGTACGTTATTTAGGTGAGGCATAAATTTCCCCTTGGGGCGGGTACCTCCACATTTAGGGAATGAAAAATAAATGTGCAAATTGTTGTGTTAAGACACCAACAAAATTTAATCAAATTCACTTTATTAGTTGGGGATAGGGAGAAATAGCCTTTGTACCGCCCCTCTGAGTACTTAAAAAAAGTAAACCATATATGCTCTAGGGTACATACATATAGTTTAAAATTTCATCAACGTCTGTACGTTATTTAGATGAGGCATAAATTTTCCCTTGGGGCGGGTCACGTTGACATTTAGAGGTATAAAAAATAGATGCTGGCCGATTCTCAGTCCTACATTAGAACATACATATGTAAATAATTTTTAAATACCATAAAATAAAACTTAGTTTTTAAACTATTACGTCCGTATTCCTAAATAATATTATTGGGTTACTAAGGGTTTATTTGACAATATTTGCAATAACTACAATATTTTTTTAGAAATACGGGCATTAGTTTCAAACTAAGAGTTAATGTTAACTTAAAAAAATTATATTTTGTTTTTATCATTAAGTAAACATTCAAAGTAGATTCATAGAAAGGTGGATTGAAAGGGTAAAATAAATTACAACTAATTTTTTTATTTTTCAGATGGATAAATTTGTTTTACAAAGTTATTATTTACCTTTAAATATTCTTTAAACCCTCTGTAATTCAAATCGTACTTAAATTTAGTGATTAGGTTTCTCATTGGTCTATATATTATTTAATACACAAAATACCCCTTCTGTTGGAGCATTTGAACCAGGTAAGCACAAACTGAACTCGACAACCGTCAAAATATACACACATAAGTATATGGAATATATTGCTTAAGAAGATCAGCATGTCTCTATGACCATTTCGTCTCTGCTTAAGGTGCTCGTCAGGAGACTTTTTCTTAAAGGTGTGAATCAAAACTACAAATACTACTTTGAGAAATGGAAATACAGAACAAATACTGAACATTAAATAAAATACAGAACATTTTTATATTTTTCCCTAATGAATAATTTATACAGAACACGGGTTTGAAATACAGAACAGTTCTGTATAATACAGAACGGATGGTCACCGTAGCAATACATGAAACAACGATACAAGACTTTGTTAATTCGGTAAATATTTATTGCTGTTAAAAAAATAACTAAAACAAATTGAAAAATTAAAAAAAAAATTTACTTTGAAACACATTTTTAATTAATGTATAAAGCAATTGAGTACTACCTTCCTCTTTTTGAGTTGAGCATAACTATTCTGTGTAGTCGCCGTGGTCTAGTGGTTAGTGTGTTGGCTTACTAAGACATGGGTCCTGGGTTCGACTCCAGGCTCTGACATCTTCAAAAAAAGAAATATGAAAAAAAAAATATTTCTTTCGGCGACTACCTCTCAGCAGTCTTCTGGCAAAAGCTCTGAGAGTAACTAATTGCCATGAACAAGCTTTTCAAGTCTGTCGTTCGGAGTCGACATTAAACTGTAGGTCCCGGTACTCATGGATAAAAATTGACACACACAACATGAGTGCTGCGAGAAACTAGGCCGTAATCCTGACACAGGGTTGTAAAGGCCAGTTATGTATGTATGTATGTATAACTATTCTGTTTACATTTTCTTTTATATTTACCGAATTCACAAAGTTTTGTATCGTTGTTTCATGTATTGCATACAATGTTGGCTTGTGAAAATCTATTGTATGTATATGAATGTATTTTGTGTATTAAACCTCAAAAACCAAATGAGAAAAAGAAAAACTGCATTAAAAAGTTGATTTTTACAAACAAAATACATTTTTCTTCCATTTTTATATTTTTTTATTTTATTTAATTTGCTGTTGACAATAAAAAGAATTTTTTTGTGTTTATATTTTTTTCAATATTTTTCATTCACAATAACACAGAAACCAATACAACTTTTTTAAAACATATGAAAAAAAAGTGTATGAGTTGTATCGAATGTTTATATACAAATTACCAACAACAAGCGCACAGCTGTTGAAGTGCCATACAATCTAACAACGAATACAATCAATACAAGGGTTTTGTGAATTCGGCAATTGAAATTAGTCATGGTATAATCATCATAACCCCCAGTCTACACGCGCCATAAACTTGGAAATAATTATGTTTTCAATTGTCAAATTCTATTTCCAACATCAAATGTTCAAGTGTAGACCGCAAAAACATGTATTTGCACATGTATGTTAAAATAGTTGTTCGCACATTTTGCAAAGAAAAATGGTAAACATAAGCTGTCAAATTAGACTTTTAAAATCGATTTTTGCTTGAAAAAATAACTTTTCTCGTTTATAATTACGCTAAATTATTTATGTTTTGGTGTATGGGTATAGACACCAAAATAATAAATGTTAAGTATTAGGGTAGGAGATTCGGGTAAGTATATAGGTAAGTATATAATGTAGGTACAAGTATAGGGGTTAAGGGATTAAGTATACATACATATATAGGTTGTGTGGGATATCATGTATATATCGTTATTTACTTACATGGGTGTAGTAGGGGAAAGAAAGATCCGGTGGATTCAACTCAAATGGGTAGCATAGTAACAAACCTTGACATCTGTTAAATAAAGGAACTCCACTGATACCTTTTACAATTTTAAATTCAGGTGAGTTTATTCGGTATTTTTCCACAGGTTAACAATATATAGGTAAGTATGTATTTGTTTAGTTCAAGTTAACAATTTCACTTTAACTTAAGTTAACAATAACAATTTCAATGTAAAGCACAGATATGTACATATATGTATAAGTTGTGATATCTTCCTTAATTGGAGATATGTGAGGATTTCGACGATTAAAATGAAAGTGAAAAAGTGCTATGACTTGTTATAAGAAAAAACTCTAATCGGCAAACATTAAGTTTCGTTAAACCAACTCTCCAATCAAGGAACATATATATCAGCCAGAGCTGCAAATTAATTAAATCATTTCAAGGATACAAATTAAATCTTACAACTAAATATCAATAATTATCGGTGCAAATTAACAAATTAATAGTATTGGACAAGCTTACTTGGACAATTTAAAAAGAGAGTTTTAACTGTTCTAAGAAAAAAGTATTAAATAGTGTGTTTTTTAGACATTTTATTTATTTATTTTTATTACAATACGTGTTCTCCACCTAAAAACATAAACATGAACATTAAAAGTATTTTACTGTTACTCTGCCGACGCTGGTTCTTATGTTTGGACATAATTATTGTACGTGTAGACGGGGGTAAGGTAGTCCCAGTTTGAAATAGCATAGAGCCCTGTGGTTTTGCAAACCTGCTGCTCTTAGAATTGTCAAATAAAAGCAACACTGTGGTTGACGGTTGACAAATAAATATATTATTGTAAACAAGCTCTTCCTCTTCTCTTTTTTTTTTTGTTGTTGTGGAAAACTTTTTTAAAAGTTGAAAATTTTGCTTTTGTTCTATAAAAAAATAGTTTATCAACAATATAATACATTTGCCCGTTGTAAAATATAATTATCCAGAGGCTACCTCATGGCGCATTGGATGGTTGCATAAACAGTAGCTCTAAATTTATATTTTATTAAATATGCAACTTGTATTAAAAAAAATCATTTATATTGTGTATATGTGTATGTCGAAAAATATAAATAAATAAATAAAAATATAAACGTTTTGCAATTTATATTGAAAACACATATAAAAAAACTAAATTTGGTATTGATAATTTAGTATTGCATTCCATAATTTTAAATTTTAATTTCTAATTTGTTGTTAAAGAAAAAATTTTAATTTCAAAATTGCTTAACGTCAAAATAAATAACAAAGAAGAAGAATAAGATTTTGACAATCCCAAGTAAACAGCTGTAATTGTTTTGCTAAAGCCGGACTACCTTATGATGATTATACCATGAAATTAGTGAAGTGTATGTAATTTGGTAAAAATGGGATTGAAAACTGGAGAGGAAGAGAAAGAAAGGTTTACATTCGTAATTTCTACAGGCACTGTTGATAGAGCCTGTAAAGGAAAGAGATGGCATACGTAATACAAAATAAAAACAATTTTTTAGACATTTAGAAATTTAATTTTGTGCAGGGACTTCAATCATTTGCTATTATACGAGTATTTTTTAATTTTAATGAATTTAAATATGTACCATACCTATTTTTGCAATTATATTAGTTGTATTCATTGTAATACTGTAGTATTCCACTTTTATTTGTACAATATCCAATCCAACTAACAAATATTGATTTATTGTACTGTTAAAGTAGGTAGAAGCAAAGAACATAAATCATATAGAATGCGCATTTCAACACTTATCCAAATATTTTTTTAAAATTCTATCAGATGCGGGAAGGAAGGGCAAAACAAAAGAAAAGAGCGTAACATAACAAGAGAAAGCAAAGAGAAACGAATGTGTGTTGTTTCTTTTGCATTGTGGTTTACAGCCTGTTCATAGAACACGAATGGTTTTTGGCATTCGTCTTTTTATATGTGAAACAACAACAAAAACACTAAAATTTGTTAGTGTCTCTCATACAAAAACACTGAACTTTGTTAGTGTTTCTCATATAAAAATACGATATTAAAAACCATTCGTGTTCTATGAACAGGCCGTTAGTTTTATTCGTTCAGCTTTGATCATTTTTATTTTTTTAACACACTATTACTTATTCTGTTTTCAGTTTTGTGTTTCTTATTCATTGTTTTTAATTTTTAAAACTTAAAGAATGTTGTTGGTTCAAATATTTTTTGTAATAAAGAATACAGTGCTCCCATACGACTATATAAGCTAGTGTAGGGTAAAGCATATTTAATTTGTAGTTGCGCGAAGGAAAATACATTAATCTACATCGAATATATGGCGCCCTATTAATTATCGTAATAAAAGTGTAGTTAGAAATGCATTTTATTATTTATTTAAGCTCAACAAGGAATTTTATGTTTATTTGAAATAAAAGGTTAACTAAACCAAAAAATGTAATTCCAAAAATATTAAAAAAACAAGTATATATTCATTAATGAAAAATTTTTGAATGATAAATTGATGATTTTTCAATTAAAATTCTATTTTTATTTTTAATTTATATATGTATGTATGTATTATATATATGTACATAGTATATATACATTTTTAAAAGAAAAGACACTTTAATTTTTTATGTTAAAAATAAATAATAAATAAATAATAATCAAGATTAAAATTATTTCTTATTTTATACTTCAAAGCATAAAAAAGTATGTATATTTTGAGGATTTTCATCTCCATAAAAAGGCTAATAAGGTTATTTTTTTTTTAAATTATTTATTGGATAAAATATCTATTTTTGCAACTTCCTTTTTCTGTAGTCCAAGAGCAATGTTTTCGAAGGAGCACCAATAATAGAAAATCCAATACCTCTATTCTGGGTTGAGAACAAGTGTTGGCAAACCACTCTGGGGTCATTCATTTACATGACTCATTAATAAAAGATTTTATACCAATTTTTTGCTATGTATCCAACTCAGTATCTCATCGACACAAGTTCGAAATTTATAGCTGCAGAATTATGGTAATCATCTTCCAAAAAATAATCTGCATATATATTGCTGTCGAAATCAACGTCGTCAATTTTATTGTAACTTGGTTCTTATGTTCAATACATAAATTTGCTTCAACTTGCGTTATCTCGTCTTGTAAATGCAGACAATTGCTGGACGAACTTGACTGCATTATTTTAGTTACCATTAATTTTGCCAAAATGTTATTCAATTCGGCTACGGAAGGGTTGTTATTGTTGCCACCTTTTTGCAGTAATACAGAAAAAGTCTTTTCTAATTATATATTCGATTTTTTGTCAGTTACAGAGTTCTTTAATTCTGGCGACGATATAATAGTATCACGTCCATATATGAAAGTACTTACATATACATATATGAAAATGAGAGAAACTAAATTTGAATTCCACTATAAGTATAGTGTAAAAATAAAAAAATATATGTATGTATGTATGTATGTAATACCAAGTATTCTAGTTGATCTGTTTCCATTTTGAAAATTCTCTTTTAAATACTGTTTTTCGCTTGATAATCTTCATACGTGGGAGTCATGGCTAGCACCCCCAAAGCGTCAATTTACAGCCCTTACAAACATTTCGTGATCGCATATCTGTAAAAATAGTGAAAATTTTGATACAATGTATGTATGTTCATATGTATAATATCTTTTACTGTACCACCATAGCATTATTGCTGTGTTTTATTTTTTTGTTAAACTACAGATGCTTACTAGTATTTGGTCTTATAATTTGGATTTGAGTGCCGTCTACTTCTCCAATAACACCCGCAATTTCACTAAAATTATGGAAGTATTTTCTGGCCTCTTTCTGTCACTTTTAACACTATATGCTAGGGACAAAGAGATTTTTCAATGGTATTTAATACTTCTGATAAGCAACTAGACATTGATTGCTGTGAAGCTCTTAATTGTCGTTCTTGTCCGATTTGATGTTGGTAGATACCTTGTGCTAAAAATTTCAGAATAGCTGCTAGCTTCAATGTAGGTGTAATGGCGGTAGACCTTTGAGAAGTTCTGAGGTCAGGACATAAGTAAATGCATCTTTACCAAAGCTAAAGTTTTTCACAAAACTAAACAGACAATTTTTTAATGTTGTTTATCAAATAATATTTTTGTTTTCTTGTCATTCATCATTAAGTTCCATAATATGTGATGAGTTTCTTACTATTTTTCTTTGGACTCTTTCTGGAAGGTATCACCAATATCAAACCACAGGGAAACGCAATCCATTGTAAAAAAAAACAATTTAAATATTGTCAATATAAACTCTACAAGAAATCCTCAAATTACTATCCCTAGGATCAGGTGTAGTTCTTTTGAGCGGTCCTTTATTGTTAGGGTGGCTCGATGTTGGAATTATCTGCCTCTTGACCTTCGCCTATTTTCTTACTCTAACAATGCATTTCGGTTAAAATTGTTAAGGAATTTTTCTGCTCGCAACTGAACTTTCTTTTGGAGCTTTTATTACAAATATTTTTCTAAATTTTCTGGATAGTCTACTATTGCATTGGACCATACATATGTATATACATACATATCATTATTTTATATTATTTTCTTCTTAATTTGTGGCTGGGGAGCCAACTTGTTAGACGCATTTAGCTTACTGTATTATTTATAATTAATTATTTATTTTTTGTACTTTTTCCATATACTTACACATGTTTGTAAATTCAGAATTCCTCTTTCTTTTGTAATATATATATTTATTGGCCTTGAAGGGCTTTTTATATTACTTGAAAATATTTAAATAAATAAATAAAAAAATAAATTATCGTAGTCGCCATGGTCCAATGTGTTGGCTAATTAAGACATGACCTTTGGGTTCAAACGCCAGTTCTGACACCTTGAAGAAAAGAAATAAATATTTCTTTCAGCGACCACATCTCAGCAGTCTTCTGGCACAAGCTTTGAGAATAACTGATTGCCATGAACAAGCTTTTCAAGTTTGTTGTTCGGAGTCGACTTTAAATTGTAGGTCCGGGTACTCATGCGTAAAAATTAACACACACAACTGCGAGAAGCCAGATAGTACTGCGGAAATAGGCCTGTTATCTCCAATTATGTATGTACATTTGTATAAATTAATTATACAAAACTTCTTTGCTTGTTATGTTATGGGATATTTTCGTCCATTTTGATATTTTAGTTGCATTGCTACCAACTTCTTATATTTCCCATTTGTTTAAACACAACTCTGCAGTTATTTCGTACGTATTATTAATTACGCTTTAGCTTTCGATTCGGAAACCACTCTCGAAAAAGTTTACTCTTTGAATCGAGATACGCGGTGTAAAGTTTATCATTTCATATGGTCTCTTTACATTTGAATTCACTCTCTTTAATGTTATTCTTATATTTTATATACCTTATATACCAGGGATGGCGAACCTTTTTTTGACTGCGTGCCATAAATATTATTCTTATAAAATGAAAATACATGCGTGCCAATAAAAATTATTTTTATTAAATGAAAATACATGCATTTTAAAAATTATTATAAAGGATCATAAAGGAGATTACAGGATCGCCATATAAAGGGTTATAAAAGTGTTTAAAATATACCTATCGACATTACATTAGTGTCCTAAACGCGACTAATGTAATGGAAGCCTTGGATTGTAAAGCGAGGCTTCAGAAACTCGGCAGTCGAGCAATAAATGCCCTTTTATGAGTTAAGTAAAACACGAGAGTTCAAATGTTAAACTATAACTGAAATTTTTATTTAAAATTCAATAACTTATATACTAATTTACAAATTATCTTAAAATTATCTAAAGTATTCTGCATTTCTTTCATATTACCAAAATACCTTAAGTAACATGGTGTTTGTCTTTTCATTTACATTACAAATGCATTTACTGATCGATTGACCAATCAGTATAGCTCATTATGATATTTGATACAACATAATTAGTTTTGTATCAAAAAGAATTTTGTTTTGTTTGTTGTTTATTCTTCAAATACGGTCAATTACCTGAGCAATGAAATGTACGGTCAATTACCTAAGAAATGAATTGCCTGTACAGCAAATAAAAATAATAAAAAATAAAAATACTCATGTTACAATTCGCGGAAGGTATTTAGGTATATGTATGAAATGTGTTTGTTATATGTGTCTTAATGTTTATAAAAAATAAAAATAATATTTTAAAAATTTGTTTTTTTCTTTAGTTCTTTTTTTGTTCTTTTTTTCTAACAAAATATTGTGTAGAAAAACCAAAATGATTATACATTACATTATATATAGATTCATTTCTATAATATGATGACATATTTTTTGATAGGATTTTTGTTGCTGAATATCATAATTTGATAATTTTAATGAAATACAAGCCTCCCCACATTCATCGGTAAGTCTGTTTCGTACATCAGATTTTATATTATTCATAATCGAAAATAGATTTTCACAGTTATACGTTGATGAAAATATTGTTAGAATAGCTAAAGACAATGTCTTCAACCACATATTATTCATGTTTTCGTATTCTTCTTCATTTAATCTTTTTATTTTTTCATTATTTTCTATTTCTTGCCTCAACTCCATAAATTTCTGCTTCCAAATAGAACTTCATTGAAACTCTGGCAACTGCATATCTAAATTAACCAACTTTAACCATTCTAATTGATCCATTTTAGCACTTTCCAAATCAAACTTGTCTGGATATTTAATAAAGTTTATTAATGGTTGAAATTTTTTGAAATCTTGAAATCTCTTAACAAAATTGTCTTGAACGTCACTTATAACTTGGTTACAAAAATTTATGTTAATTTCATAGACTCCATGAATAGAAAATTTTTGAATTTATATAATTTCATAGACTCCATGAATAGAAAATTTTTGAAGGTGATCTTTCAACAAAGGAAAATATTTGAAATTATTGTTGTCAATATATCGTTTAAATATTACTAATTTGGACTCAAAACCTTCAATAATATCGAACACTACATCAATTGATTTTCCGGGACCTTGCAATTTAATATTTGATTCATTTAAATGGTTGGAAATATCCGTTAAAAACATTAATTTTAATAAAAGTAAACCTATCTTCTGTACTATTGTGCGTTGATTTAATATACTCATGAGCTTGATTAATGTGAATGCGAATAGAGGTTTTATATATTTTGCCATTTCTCTCATATAACCAGAAAGTAAAATTATCTTAATCTTTATAATTAATCAAAGTATATATATACATACATACATAACTGGCCCTTACAACCCTGTGTCAGGATTACGGCCTAGCTTCTCGCAGCACTCATGTTGTGTGTGTCAATTTTTATCCATGAGTACCGGGACCTACAGTTTTAATGTCGACTCCGAACGACAGACTTGAGAAGCTTGTTCATGGCAATTAGTTACTCTCAGAGCTTTTGCCAGAAGACTGCTGAGAAGTAGTCGCCGAAAGAAATATTTTTTCATATTTCTTTTTTTGAAGATGTCGGAGCCTGGAGTCGAACCAAGGGCCCATGTCTTTGTAAGCCAACACACTAACAACTAGACCACGGCGACTAGTAATATATATATTACATTATATTGAAAAAAAAACCAAATAGTTATAATTGATTTAACACAATTTTCTTAATTATTTCTATTAAAATTAGGACTTAAACAATTGGTAAAATTTTTGGTTAAAAAAATTTTAAAGTCGTGGCAACACGAAACGAAATGCAGTTGTCACATTATGAACCAACTGCATTTTAAAATGTTGTACAATGGCTTTTGTGTGCTGTTGTTATTTGTTCTCTGTTTTTGCTTTACTCTTATTTATATTTGCAACTGCAATCAGTATTTGCTCATGAGTAAAATACAATACTGTACAATTTTAGCGTCTTGTGCTCACCTCTACTACATACTCAAATAATATACAGTACAAACTCGATTACTGCAACTAATAGAAAATCGGGCAGTTGCGATAACCGCGGTAGTTGCGTTAACCGAGTCATAAATTTTAACCTTTTGCAAACCAGATGCGTTGGTGCAGGCTAAAAATGTAATGCGTTCCTTGCTTACTTTTCGAATACCATGACGTTTTTTAAAATTTGAGCACCATCCGTTGCTTGCATGAAAATCACAACGACTTTTATTCTTTTTGTTATGTAGCTGAATAGCCTTTGACTTTAAGATTTCAGACGAAATAGGCAAATTTAATTCTCTTTGTTTTAAAAACCATTTACACAGAGCTTTTTCCATTACTGGGTACTCACAGACTCTAATTACTATACGCTTTCCTGGGCCGGATTTAGCATTTGTAACAAATTTAATTAATTTTGATTTATTTTGCTTAATTCTGGTTATTGTTGATTTATGCACATTGTATTCCTGGCATAATGCTTTGACCGATATATTTTTTTTTTCAAATTTATTCAAAATTTCACTCTTTTGTTGAATGGTCAATTTACTGCACTTTGTCAACTTCTCCAATTTTATGCGTTTTTAATACTGTGACTGATCGCAAAAATCTTTTTACCAAACTGATAAAAAACATCAGACACGTGCTGCTTGTCTGTTTTTATGAAATCTATTCCAAGAAATAACTGTAAAATAATGCAAAAACTATCCAGAGGACAAAAAAAAATAGAGTTAAAACCAATAGTTGCGTTTATTGAGGTAAATTTTTTAAAAAGTTGCGTTGACTGAATCTACAATGCATTTGATTGAGGTGTTGCGTTAATCGAGTTGTTGCGCATAACGAGAGTTGCAGTAATCCAGTTCGCACTGTAATTATATTTTAACATTATGAATAAAGCCGCCAGAAATCTGGAAGTTTGCTTTTAAATATCAAAATTTATGCATTAAATTTTAATTGAGTTCACAATCTTTTCAACATCAAAAATGCATTTGGATTAGTCAGTACATATGTATGAAAATGAAAAATATACGTGCCAACGAAAATTTATCTGCGTGCCACTTTGGGCACGCGTGCCATAGGTTCGCCATCCCTGTTATATACCTTACATATTTTTTATTCTAGTATATAAACTTGTTGCGGGTTAAAATAAATGAAACCACCCATGAGGGTGCTTTATTTGTAGCATTATTTTGTTGGGAATGTTTGTGTTTATTTTTTTTGTGATCAGTATACATAGTTAACGACCTGAAATGAGAAGAAAAATTTTTATTAGAAGGAGCTAGGAAGTAGTCCATGGAACGATACATGCATACCCTTTTGATGAAACGTCCATCCATTTTATTTTCTGAAAAGAAAAATAAAAACTTGAGTAGAAATAAATTTAATCATACTTACATGTACTTTGCAGCTGATGGAATGCACATGCGTAGCTTTTTCAGAACCCTTCCTAAACAAGTGAGATGCGTTTAGTGAGCATAGAGCAGAAAAATAGCAGGGTGTTTCTGTGCAGGGAAACTGTTAAATTCAAAATGCGTATATAGGAAATTACGAATTATGGGTAAAATAGGTGCAATTAAGTCCGAAATTTAGCAAATTTAAAAGTAATTCCACCTCAGAAAAGTTAGAGTGATAATTGTGTAGTTGTCCTTTAATTTAGCTTCCTTAAGTAGAATTTTGTTATTCCTCGTCTTGATCCCATATACAGAATGGCTAATGAAACAACAACAACACGCATTAAATTACATTACAAAACAACATGAAAAAAATAGAAGTGTAGGTAATGTAATTTAGAATATTGAAACTCATGAACATCAAATATAGCATTTACTATGTAAAAAACTCTTACGAGTCCGTTACGGAATAAATAAGTGAATGACGTCATGCATATTCAAACGAAAGTATGACTCATCATTCACCGTTACACAAATAAAAAGATTAAACAAACGAAAGTATGACTCATCTTTCACCGTTGTTCTCCGTTCAGTCTCCATAATTCCACCTCGCCGAACGGCTTGAGACTGATCGATTTCGCCGCAGCGCGAAACATGGTAGATGTTGTACATCGAAATGGCACTATATTTAACAAAAGTGTCCAGCTCCTTGCGTATACAGACGACATAGACATCATTGGGCATACCAAGCGAGATGTCACGCAGCCTTTAATGCTATTGAAAGAGAGTCTGCAAAAATGTCTCTGGCGGTAAATGAGAGCAAGACGAAGTACATGTTGTCGTCGAGTAGGGATGTTGATCGCATCGGCTCTCAGGTTACAGCCAGAAACTATACATTCGATGTGGTCAAGGAATTCATCTACTTTGGCACTAGGGTTGCCAGACGAGCCTGATTTGGCCTGATTGTCAAGATTTTTAATGCGCGTCAAGTGTCAAGTGAAAAAGTGATTTGTCAAGGTTTTTTGTAATTTATTTTTTTTCAAATTTATTCTAGCTACATATGTAATAATAATAAAGTAAGTTTAAATTTCTAAAAAACACATCGAAGAACACAACTTCCGACATAGAACTTACTCTTACAACTCTTTGGTCCTCTAAAGCAGTGGTCTTCACCAGTATTACTCAGGTAAATAAATTGTTCGGATATTTTTTTAGTTTTTCTTACTCTCTTCGTGAATATTACAACCAGGGTTGCTTAATTCCACAAAAATTCTGGCAAACAGCTTCTTAAAATATACCAAAACTACCCGTATCGTTAATTCTTATTATATTATTTTAAAATTAAATATATTGTACTTTATTAACAGATATCACTTTTAGAATTCCTGGAAACCAGTTTTTGTTTTATTTTCCTATGAAAAACTTAATTAATTATGAAAAAATTTGCAATGTTAAAAATCTTTCATAAAAAGAAATCCATACGCTTTGTTTTCATCATGCTAAACGACAACCACAATTATTACAAAAACATGTGTGTGAGACAAAAATTGCGTATGTGTTTATGTTTTATTAGTTTTCAAGAGAGCTAAATTTGTTTGTCAGACACTGAGAAGTTATGATAATAAGCAACATAAACTTATTAATGTTTATATTTCTTATAACTGCATTTCAATTTGTTTATAGCATTTACAAACAATTTATTTCATGAATAATTTTAATAAATTAGTTAAAATTTTAAAATTAAAGGTTTTTAAAACGAAAATTTTCGCAAATTTCATTCAAGTTGTTAAAAACAATACAAATGAAGAAACCAATCTCATCTCTCAGTGTATTTTTGTGTGACTCTCTTTGTGAAGACCACTGCTCTAAAGCATGGCGATGAGTTTCGCATTAGAACCAATCATGAGCTCCTCGGCGATGTGGGCGTTGTTCAGAGCATTAACATCCAGCGGCTAAGCTGGCTCGGCTATATTGTTCGGATGGATGAATCTGCTCCAGCGAGAAAAGTTTTCGATGCGAAAGTCACTGGACGTCGGCGTAGAGGACGACCGTGTTTACGTTGGAAGGACCAAGTTGATGAAGCCCTGTCGTCAATTGGTGTGACCAACTGGAGAAGGCACGCGCTTAGCAGAGACGCCTGGAGACTAGTGTTTAGGCAGGCCGAAACCCGTTGACGGGTTGTTATGGCCATCTAAGTAAGTAAGTAAGTTTAATATTGAAGTTAGTTGCAAAAGGCAAATAAAATGTAAACAAAAAAAAAAAACAGGGATGTGATATAAACATATCGTCGTGCGGGAGTTTATGTGCTCTATCCGCCATTTCATATATCTCGAGTTTATGATGCCACTTTAGGTTTTTCACACCAAAATTTCTAAAATCTGCAATCCGTTTTCGGCTATTTTTCTCCAAATTTGGAGGAGATATCCGAAAACGGATTGCAGACTTGAAAAATTTGTGGTCGAAAACCTAAAGTGGCATCATTAACTCGAGATAAGTATTATATACCGATGAGAGCAAATTCGAAATATTTGTTGTGAAAAAGCCTCCAAAAATGTGGCGGTCGAAAAATGAAGCTTTTCATGAAATGTGTGTTACATCTACCGTGAAACATGGTGGAGGTTCGGCTATGGTCTGGGGCTGTACGGCGGCATCTGGTGTCGGTAATCTAGTGTTTATTGAGTCGACAATGAATAAACTAGATTACCTAAACATCCTAAAAGAAAACGTTGCCCCCAGCGTTGAACATATAGGACTTCCAAACAACTGGGTCCTTCAACAAGACAACGACTCCAAACATACGTCGATGATTGTTAAGTAATGGTTGGTATACCGAACGCCTAAGACCTTAAATCACCCACCCCAGTCTCCAGACCTTAACCCTATCGAACATTTATGAGAGCACCTTGATAGAAAAATCAGGCAAAGAGCCATTTCCAACTAGGACGATTTGAAAAAAACTTTAATTGAAGAATGGCACAAAATCTCTCCAGACATTACGACAAACATTGTGGAATCAATGCCAAGAAGGTTAAAAGCGGTGCTAGATGCAAAAGGAACACAAACCAAATGTTAAAAGTTAACCTATTTTTAGTTTCTGTACCTAACTTGCCCATTTAATAGATTCTGTTTACTTTTTTTTGACGCGTAAAAATAGTAGTATTTTAAGATGAAGTGATATATTTTTGTTTAGATTTTATTTTTGGTTAATACAGAATTAAACTCTTATTTTATAAGCCTCTTAAACTGTTATTAAACATTTTAATTTCTACTTATATCTTTCCTGTAATAAAAGCTTTAATGCAGATAAAGTAACTGTTTACTTTTTTTGACGCTCACAGTATATAAAAAATATGAAATGGTGGATACAGAAATGGTGGTTAGCCCTGTTTAATTGCAAAAGGCAAAACAAAAGAAAATAAATAATAATGTTAAATAAGTATTTTATTTTAACTTTTATATATATATGTATATATATATATATATATATTTTTGTTTTCTTTTTATAAAATTTATGTATATTTAGCACAATGTACACTGTGATATTTAGTTTACTTCTCAAAAACGAAACACTTTGTTATTAAAATAGTCAGGGTTGTTATACAAGCACATGTTGTTTGAATAACCCTGTTTTTATGGTTCAGAGTAAATGATTAAACAGAACTGGGGCATGACGTTTTTTTCCATACAAATTGACAGATAAAAACGCTGGAGAAAGCAGTCGTGAAATAGAATTTATTTTATTCCGACAGCGTTTTTTCTTATACTCTCATTTTTAGACACAAATTCTCTCAGCAATGTTACCACACGTTTATTAAATTTCATACATTTTGTAAACAAACCTATTTGTTTTTTGTTGTTGGCGCAAAGAAAAATAAGAACAAAAGAAAATCGAAAAAACATTTGAAAGTTCAAATAAATTAATAAATTTTTGGAATTTATTAAATAAGATGAGTGATATTATAGAAAAATAATTGAAAAAATGTGCAAAGATGATTAAATTATAAAATATAAATTCAATTCTATACAAAAATTCTCATAAACTTAATTTTTAATAGCTTTACATACAAGAAATGTAAAAACAATAAATGACAGTTCGTGAAGTTGCGGTCGTCGTTTTAATTTTGGGATGGTTTTCTCTGAGAGTCGTTTTTGCCTGAAGTTGCGGTCGTATTCTGTTTAATCATTAAGCGTTGAGCATAAGAAAACTTTCCGCTTGCCGCTTTTGTTTAGGGATAACAGTGAGAGTACTTCGCACAAAATCAGTTCTCTCGCTCTCTGAGAGAAACGTCAAACTACATATAAAAAAAATTTGGTCCGAACCAAAAATGTTTCAGAAACTCATGGGTGAATCCGCCTTAAAACTTTACTCCCCCCATTACCACACAGCACAACACAAATACATATGCATATATTTAGTCGTTCATCGATCGCCGTAGTATTAACACCGTAGAATAACATGTACTTCTTCATTTCATGCGTGCAATCAAATAAAACAAAAAATTACTAACACATACACAAAGGTCTGTATACGTACACATTTAGTGCAGAAAAATATTTCGTTGAAATATTCATCTGGTGTGTATTCGCCCATTGACGTAACTTTTTCTCTTCTGCCTCTTTTTAAAACAGAACAAAATTCGGTTGTCACCCATAATCGACCCTTTTATGTGGAATGTGTAAATATTTTTTTTTCGAAGAATAACTCTAAACTTTACAGTATATGTAACATCTATCGATTTACAACTACGTGTGTATTTTTTTATATCGTAATCCATTTTATTTAAAGTTTATATTAAAATTATATTTATTAATAATTCTACATGAGATAATTTTGAGTACAATCCTATTACATATGCATAGTTTTCACTTTTTTTCAATATATTTCATTATTATTATTATTATTATTAAATAAACTGATGCACTTTACTCAGCCCAAGCTTCTTCATCACGTCCAAATTTATAAGTAAGACTGGCAAACAAAATCAAAAAATTTTGCATTAGCAAAGCTACACCTAAGCTGGAATCTTTTTTGGCTACAAATAAAAAAAATGCAAACAAAACATTAAAACATATTTATTATTAGTTAAATTATTTGAGCTTAAGGTCGAATAAATATTTATATTATTTATTTTACGATATTTCGCTACTTCCTTGCGTAGCATCATCAGGAATATATATTTGTATGTGACAAATACAAATACAAATAATACAAATATATTAAAACATATTTAGATAATATAGAGAATAACAAAATATTACGAGTACATTTTTGATGATGTGTTAATACAAGCGCATTTTCAAAAAAAATTACAAATCTATTTCAAGATGTCGAGTGAGCACTCACTTTCGGCTCTCTGAAAAATGGCCCCAAAGAAAAATGACCCCAGCCAAGGCCCATTAATACAGGTCATTGCATCTCTACAACAATACAACTATAGAAAAAACCACACGCATTTTGTGTCGCGTGATCTACCCGTAACTGTCAAAATTATAAAAGGTTTTTGTAGAAAATGGTGGAAAAGAAACTAAAATCAGTGTTGCCACAGTCCGTAAAATTTAGTAACCAAATTTCAATAAGAAAATTCAATAAATTAAAACTAAACATTTAAATGTCGGCTAATTTTATACATATAAAATTCAATTTCAACATACGTTCTATGATATAAACTGTAAAATAAAGTGAAAGTCTCCCATATAAAACATATTGTTAAGCTACGTACAGACGATTGTCAGATCTAACAATATTGGCAGTAAAATTTGCTAAAAATATCTAACAACCGTCTACACTTACAATTTTTGTCTTACAACGTTTTAAGAAAAAGCATTGTCAGTACATTGTAGGACAATAATATTTCCACATCCCAGACAATAGTGTGAACACTCAACGATTTTGTTGTCTGATGATTGGTAGTCATTGTTAGCTCATTTTTATTGGCAGATTTATTATATTTAATGCATCTGACAATGGCATCATTGTCAGAGAAATATTTCTATTGACAACTCCTGTTGAAAACAAAATAACAAAAAGATATCAAAGCTACAAAAAGTGCCAAATAAATTAAAACCAAAAATTATAATTAATTTAAAGAAATTGAATGCACTATAATTCACAAACAGAACAAAATTAATAATTTTCTTCAATTGTTTTTGAGGTTTGGCAATGATCTGGCAATTTTTTATATACAGCAATCTGACAACCGTGTGAACTGACAATTTTTATTGGCAGATAAATTTATTGTATGACAATTGACTGACAATGAAATTATAAGCTTTTCTGACAATCGTGTAAACTGGCAATCATCTGAGTGTTGACAATTTTACATTGGCAGTATATTGGCAGACCTGACAATATTGTTAGAACTGACAATCGTCTGTACGTAGCTTTACGAAGAAATAATTTTCTAAAACAAAATCATAATTGCATTCCCTTAAATTAGTATTTTCATTATTTCTAGCATTTGGGCTATATAAAAAAATTATTACAATAAGAAAATATATGTCGGAAAATCAAGTACGTTTAAAATTATATAAAATTTTAAATTATAAAAAATTTATTATTGCTGTGGAATTAGTTAAATACTAAGCAATAGAGACAATAACAATTACTAAAAAACTGTAGGTATTATAAATAAGGCTTCACATTACTCTTTTTAGTTATATATACAAGATTATAGAGTGTAAATAAAAGCCTTAAAATCCAAAAGTATCTGTATTTTTAGTTTGCAGTAAAGAGCCCTAGTATACAAAACGAACTATAAAGGACAATTCATAACAATATTATCCTGCTTGAACCTAAAATATTACAATGTTTAGTTAAAACTATTATTATTCATTTAAAATAAAAATACCATTTTCTTCTTAAAGAAAGAAAACACAAAAAGAAAATATATATGTAAGAAAAATGTACCCAACTTTGGTTAGATATAGCCAATATGGCAACACTGATTGAAAACATAAACATTCAAATAAAAACAAAAAATATAAAAATGTAAACAAACTTTGACGTTTACAGGTAGGTTTACATAAAATCAACCTGAGAGATGCAATGACCTGTATTAATGGGCCTTGACCCCAGCGATTTTCTTATGCTCTCATTTTTAAGTCGGATTCACCCATTAGTCTCTGAAACATTTTTGGTGCAAAAAAATTTTTTGTTTACTGAGAGTTTTTCGCACGACGATTCACCCATTTCAGAAATTTTGTTCGTAAAATCAGTGCTGCCATATTCAATTAAAAATTACATAAATACATATGTGCGCATAACGAAATAGAAAATTAATTATATTTGTGTCAAATTAAGCAAATAAAAAGCTGATAATATTCGAATTTATAATTAAAGTAAATAATGAATTAATAGTATTTGATGTGAATTATTTAGCAAGAATAAAAAGATTTTGTTTTGTGATGGATGAAATGGATAAAAATCATTTGTAACAACTATACAGCAAATTAATCAATACTACTACCTTATATAATATTTTATAATTTAAAATTGTTTTATTTTTGCCACCAATATTTCTTATATTCTAATATGTTTACTTCTTATTTGCTTTTTCTTTAGATTATTCACTTTACCATACAAATGACAAGCAATATGGCATGACTCTTGTATAAATTTTGTATGATGTGGCAACCTTTTTTAATGTGGTTCGGACCAAATTTGAAATTAATTTAAAATCAGGGACTGAAACCCTGAAAAAATTGGGTTCGGGTTCAGGTTCGGGTTAATCAAAATAAAAAGTTTGGGTTCAGGTGCGGTCCAGGGTTCAGGTTCGGGTTCGAAATTTAGAAAAAAAAGTACAGTATCATATATTTATTATCTTTATTTATTTTTAAAAAAATTTTTATTTATTTAAAAAAAAAATTCATTGATAGCATTTTCAGTTTAAATTAAACCTTTTTCAAAATAAATGAAACCTTTTTCAAAATTAACGAAACCTTTTTCAAATTAAACGAGACCTTTTTCAAATTAAACGAAACTCTTTTCAAAATGAAACTTTATTCAAAATAAAAGAAACTTTATTCAAATTCATTTAAACATTTTTCAAATTAAATTAAACCATAACATACATAATTGACCATTACAACCCTGTGTCAGGATTACGGCCTAGCTTCTCGCAGCACTCATGTTGTGTGTGTTAATTTTTTCCCATGAGTACCGGGACCTACAATTTAAAGTCGACTCCGAACGACAGATTTTGAGAAGCTTTTTCATGGCAATTAATTACTCCCAGAGCTTTTGCCAGAAGACTGCTGAGAGGTAGTCGCCGAAAGAAATAATTGTTTCATATTTCTTTTTTTTTTTAGAGATGTCGGAGATTTGAACCCAGCAGTATCGTCTTCGTAAGCCAACACACTAACCACTAGACCACGGCGACTACAACCAGTTATAGAATTTAATAGAAAACAAAAGAAAAAAATAAAACATTCATTTTTAATTATGGATAATGCCAGAATCTAATAAAACCCAGGAAATTCGAAATATGGTGGATAATAGTGACTGTACGCTTAAATTTTTACCACCTTATTCTCCTATGTTGAATCCGATAGAGAAAACATTTTCTAAGGTAAAATTACATGCCCGATCATTATTAAAGTGACATTACCACAGAACATAACATAGTAAGTGTATATACTTAATTGAGGAAAGTGTGGCACAAATTAATCAAAATGATTGTGCGAACTATGTTATGGATATGATCATGTTAATTCCTAAAGCGGTCAGTGGACAAATTCTTCATTAATTCTAACGAGCATTATATAAAAATGAATATGTTTAATATGTTTTATTTTTTTTTCTTTTGTTTTCTATTAAATTCTATAACTGGTTTAATTTAATTTAAAAATGTTTAAATGAATTTGAATAAAGTTTCATTTATTTTGAAAAGAGCTTCGTTTAATTTGAAAAAGTTTGCGTTCATTTTGAAAAAGGTTTATTTTGAAAAAGGTTTAATTTAAACTAAAAATGCTATAATTTAAAAATTAAAATATTTTTTAAATTTTCTTTTAAATTTGATCTTTGTTGTGATAAAATAAATTTCAAAGCTGAAAAAGCCCTTTCTACGCTTACTTGCGTTGCAGGAACTGCGAAGATGATCTGGGCCACCTGATATAATAATGGTGTTTCCATTTTATGTTGCTCCCAAAATCCTAAAATATTTTTTCTTTTGCCAGCCTTGGATAATTTTCGTATATTTTCATCTCATTTTTAACTAAACTATCAATTGAAGAGGTAGCATTTATATTTGACGAATTAATTTGAGAAAACTTTTCTTTCTTCTTTAAAACATGTTCAAGAATATCCTCATATTCTCCTGAAGAACTAGAAATTTCTGTTCTTATAAAATTTTCTTCTACTCTCTCCATATGTAAATTTTTTAAAATTTTTATAGTTTTTAAAATTTGCCTCTTAGCATTGCATGTATCTTCGGAGCTTAGCATTAATCTAAATCTGCTGTCTAGATATACTGCTGCATTTATATAATAAAGAGAAAAAAGTACTTGACATGAAATATTTAAAAAATGGATGATTGCTTGTAACACATTTAAGCTATGCTTGCGCAGCCCTCTATTAAGTACACAGAATATTTTTATGTGCAAAAATAATTTTTTGAAATTTATGAACCCGAATCTGGATGAGTTTTGGGGTTCAACGGGGTTCGGGTTCATGGTTATAAAAGCACTGAACCCGAACCCATTTCGGTTCGGGTTCAGGTTCGGTTTCAGTCCCTGATTTAAATCAAGCTGAGAGTACTTCGCACAAAATCAGTTCTCTCGCTCTCTGAGAGAAACGTCAAACTACATATAAAAAAAAATTTGGTCCAAACCAAAAATGTTTCAGAAACTCATAGGTGAATCCGCCTTTAGAAACAAATTCTCTCAACAATGTTACCACACTTTTATTAAGTTTCATACATTTTTTAAACAAACCCTTTTGTTTTTTGTTGTTGGCGCAAAGAAAAATAGGAACAAAAGAAAATTGAAAAAACATTTGAAAGTTTAAAGAAATTAAAAAATTTTGAAATTTGTTAAATAAAATTAGCGATATTTTAGAAAAAATAATTGTAAAAGTGAGGAGTAAAGATGATTAAATTATAAAATATAAATCCAATTCTCCGTAAAAACTCATTTTTAATAGCTTTACATACAAGAAATGTAAAAACAATGACAGTTGCGCCCGTCGTTTTAAATTTTTTTTATAGTATATAGTTTGACGTTTCTCTCAGAGAGCGAGAGAAATGATTTTGTGCGAAGTGCTCTCAGCTTGATTTAAATTAATTTTAAATTTGGTCCGAACCACACTGAAAAAGGTTGCCACATCATAAAAAATTTATACAAGAGTTATGCCATATTGCTTGGCATTTGTATTAAAATATTAGTATGGTAAAGTGAATAATGTAAAGAAAAAGCAAATGAGAAGTAAAAAATAAGAAATATTGGTGGCAAAAATAAAAAAATTTAAAATAAAAAAATACTTAAGAAGATAGCAGTATTAAATAAATTTACTGTATAATTGTTACAAATAATTTTTATCCATTTCATTCATCAGAAAACAAAATCTTTTTATTCTTGCTAAATAATTCGTGACAAATACTAAATATTAATACTTTATTTACTTTAGTTATAAATTCGAATATTATTAGCTTTTTATTTGCTAAATTTGACACAAATATAATTAATTTTCTATTTCGTTATGCACATACAGTTACGAGCAGATAAATAGGCTCACATCACATTTATTGATAAATTCGCCTTCTAATAACTTAAACAGCGGTAATATACAATAAAGCGATATTTATTACATTAAACATAAATAATCACATAAAAAGTATTTAACTACATACATACAGGGTGTTTTTTTTAGAGGTAAAGAACTTCGAATTGAAATAAAACACAAGAAAATCGTTTTAATGTCCATCAATTTGGCTTTATTGGAAGGATAATTTTGTGCCATTAATGTTTAAATGATTTCGGGAATGTATAAAGGATCATAAAGGTAATTACAGGATCGCCATATAAAGGGTTATAAAAAGGTTATAACATGCAGGATCTGACAGGATCACCATATAAAGGATTATAAAAGTGTTTAAAAATTGCCTATCGACATTACATTAGTGTCCTAAACGCGACTAATGTAATGGAAGCCTTGGATTGTAAAGCGAGGCTTCAGAAACTCGGCAGTCGAGCAATAAATGCCCTTTTATGAGTTAAGTAAAACACGAGAGTTCAAATGTTAAACTTTAACTGAAACTTTTATTTAAAATTCAACAACTTATATACTAATTTACAAATTATCTTAAAATTATCTAAAGTATTCTGAATTTCTTTCATATTACCAAAATACCTTAACTAACATGGTGTTTGTCTTTTCATTTACATTACAAATGCATTTACTGATCGATTGACCAATCAGTATAGCTCATTATGATATTTAACACAACATAATTAGTTTTGTATCAAAAAGAATTTTGTTTTGTTTTTTGTTTATTCTTCAAATACGGTCAATTACCTGAGCAATGAAATGTACGGTCAATTACCTAAGAAATGAATTGCCTGTACAGCAAATAAAAATAATAAAAAATAAAAATACTCATGTTACAATTCGCGGAAGGTATTTGGGTATATGTATGAAATGTGTTTGTTATATGTGTCTTAATGTTTATAAAAAATAAAAATAATATTTTAAGAATTTGTTTTTTTCTTTAGTTCTTTTTTGTTCTTTTTTTCTAAAAAAATATTGTGTAGAAAAACCAAAATGGTTATACATCACAAATGTGGCCGCCGCGGCTAGCTCGAATAAAGCCAATTCTACAGGTCCAATTTTCAACCACTTTTTCGAGCATATGGGGCCGTATGTTGGCAATAACGCCACGAATGTTGGCTTCCAAGTCCCCTAACGTTTCTGGTTCGTTGGCGTAGACGAGCGACTTCACATATCCCCAAAGAAAATAATCCAATGGTGTCAAATCACACGATCTTGGTGGCCAATTGACAGGTCCATTCCGCGAAATTATGCGCTCATCGAATGTTTCCTTCAATAAATCGATTGTGACGTGCGCTGTGTGGCATGTAGCGCCGTCTTGTTGGAACCACAACTCATCCACATTCATGCCATCCAATTCGGGAACAAAATAGTCGGTTATCATGGCTCTATACCGGTCTCCATTAACGGTAACTGACTCTCCAGCATTATTTCGGAAGAAGTATGGCCCAATGACTCCACCAGCCCATAGAGCACACCAAACAGTCAGTTTTTGTGGATGTAATGGCGTCTCAAGGGTCTCATGTGGATTCTCTTCACTCCAAATGCGGCAATTTTGCTTGTTGACGTAGCCATTCAACCAAAAATGAGCCTCATCACTGAACAAAATTTTGCGATGAAAATCAGCATCGAGATCAATCTCATTTTCGGCCCATACACCAAAATCACGACGCATTGCATGGTCTCGCGGCTTTAATTCTGGATCTTGTAAGGTTGCAAGCCAAGATCTTTGCGCAATATCTTCCATAAAGTTGATGGACAAAGCTCCAATTGCTGTGCACGGTGGCGAATCGATTCATTCGGGTTCTCTTCAACACTTTGCTCTACAGCGGCAATTGTTTCTTCGGTGCACACTGTTCGACGTCTCTGCGGATGCGTATTATCACATAGAGTAAACGTAGTGCGAAAACGATCCATGGTTAATCGAATTAATTGCTCTGATGGACGATTATGTCGACCATAAAATGGACGGAGCTTGCGGTAAACTTCGCGAACTGAACCATTATTTTCGAAATAAATTTGCACGATTTGCAAGCGTTGTTCTTTTGTCAACCTGTTCATGATGAAATGGCAAACCAAACTAAATATTAATCACTTGACAGCTGACAAAATGGCCGCCAGTTAAAAAAGTGATGCCAACTTAAAGTTCTATACCTTAATAAAAAACACCCGGTACATACATAACTGGCCTTTACAACCCTGTGTCAGGATTACGGCCTAGCTTCTCGCAGCACTCATGTTGTGTGTGTAAATTTTTATCCATGAGTATTTAATTATAATAAAAAAAAATGAGAAAAATTTATATATTTAATATATTAATTGATACCTGTCGAGCAAATAAATAGGTTCATTGAAAAGAGAATGACATTTTTATACAAAAAAAGTGTAATTGCAAGAAAATTTCTAATATTTTGTTGAAAATCCCTTATTTTGAATCACCGCCGAACATCTCCGAGGCATTGATTCGACAAGTGACTGACAAGTCTCTAGTGGAATTGAGTACCACGCTTCCTTCACTTTTGTCCACAAATCTTCTTTATTTTTAGCCTTGAGTGGTGCAATTTTGTCCTTAACGATTCTCCAAAGATTCTCAATGGGATTTAAATCCGGCGATTGTGAAGGCCACTCCATTAACTTTATATTTTTCTTTTGGAACCATTCTTTTACGATCTTAGAAGTATGCTTGGGGTCATTGTCTTGCTGGAATTCATACTTTAAAGGCATTACCTACTCGGCATACGGAAGCATTACTTCTTTAAGAATATGCAGATAAAGATGTTTGTCCATATTTTCCTTGATCCAGAATATTGGCCCAACACCGTACCAGGAAAAACAACCCCATATCATTATGTTGCCGCCGCCATGCTTTATTGTCTTCGTGGTGTACTTTGGATCATATGCTTTCTTTTTTGGACGCCTTATTCATGTTCTTCCATCAGGTCCGACTAAGTTTATCTTGGATTCATCAGACCATAGTATGTTTCTCCATTTTTTATACCTTCCGGGCCGGCCCATTCAGCATGTACTTTTGCAAACTCAATGCGCTTTTTTCTTTGTCTGTTATTAAGCATTGGAACCTTCTGGGCCGATCTTCCGAATAAATTTTTTTCTCTTAAACGACGTCTAATGGTCCACTCTGATACGGGAAGCTTTAACTCATTTTTCAGCTGAACTGCGGACATAAAAGGATTACGAGTTGACAACATCTTAATTCGATCATCGTCTCTTTTCGAGGTTTTTCGCTGTTGACCCCTTTTAAGTTTTTGTTTTGGAGGCTGCAATGCATTTCTTATCATATTCTGCGATCTCCCAAGAATTTCAGCAATTTTCCGTTGGCTATAACTTCGGCTGTGTAGATCCTTTATAATCTTTTTTTCCTCTTCACTACAATGTTTAGAACGTCCCATTTTTAAAATTTTTAGAGGTATTTGCTTTAATAAGTTCTATTAAAAGGCTGAATTTAAAGTTTTCTACAATAATTTTTATAATTTTGGCATTTAACATTTTATACTAACAAATTTTTCAAAGTGAACCTATTTATTTGCTCTTTGATTTTATACGGTTATTTTTTTTTTTTTTTTTTTAATTTTGGGCAATTTTTTACATAATAATTTAATTATTGTGATGCAGTATTCAAAGTGGGTATTTGCTTTAGTAATTAGCGAGTTTTCCTTTTTTATTGCTGTAATGTAAACTATAGTCAAATAAAATTGATTTATCATTTTGATGTGAACCTATTTATCTGCTCGTAACTGTATGTATTTATGTAATTTTTAATTGAATATGGCAGCATTGATTTTAGGAACAAAATTTCTGAAATGGGTGAATCGTGGTGCAGAAAACTCTCAGTAAACAAAAAATTCGTTTGCACCAAAAATTTTTCAGAAACTTATGGGTGAATCCGCCTTTAATTTTGGGCATGTTTTCTCTGAGAGTCGTTTTTGCCTGAATTTGCGGTCGTATTCTGTTTAATCATGAACCCAAAAATTTTAATGGAGCACAATAACACAAAATTTTGGGGCCATTTTTCTCATTTTTCATTTCTTGCTTTGCGGTTATTTTGCATTATGAAATATGGCTCCAAATTTTGATCTGTATTTTCAAAGTCTTTTAAAACTTATCTGTTTGGATTATTTTAAAATTTTAATTTCAAGGAAGTAGTGACAATGGTCATTAAGGTGGTGAGTTTAAAAAAGAATTCCAAATCTGTTCAGAGTTTGAAGTAATTTCAACTTAAAATTTCAGTCGATTTTAATTTCGATCGAAATCGATTTCCATCACATACCGGAATATATGTATATTGAATGTTTAGAAGAGGTAAATATGTTTATTTTTTAATAGTTAATATTTAAATATAAACATCTTATTAAAAAAATCGTATAAATACAGGACAAACTTTTTGTTTATAAATGATAATTTATTGTGTATTTGAAATTGCTTAGTTTGTATTAAAGACGTGCACTGTTACAACTCTTTGTACAAGTTTGTGTGTGCTTACTGATGTCTGTGAGTATAGATGTGTAATTTTGTGTTTTTGTTATAGGTTTGTATTAAAGGTCTGCATGAATGTTTTGCTTTTCTGTCAGTTTAGAATGATTCGAGAAGTGTACTCTAATTGAGAGTATATTCAAGCATCGAAACAAATATTCATTCTATTCGTTTTGCAGCCAACGAAACGAAACGAACAGCATCAATAAACGAATAGAATAGAATAAATCTAAATTTACTCTCATAATTCTAAATTATTATGGAGACATTCGAATGTCTTGAATTTCCTTTGTGAATGAAAGCATGTATTGAAGTAAATGCAATAGTTTGTAGTACAAACAAGCGAATGAAAACAAACAAATAGAAATCTAGCAAGAAGAATAGTCTGTGTGTATATTAAAGCATTTAAAGGCAAAAAAAAATTAATCGCTTTTTGAATATATAATTTATTTATAATTTTTTTTTTAAGTTTTTGTTAATATGTATGTATGTATTTTTAAAAATAAAGCCAAAAATATAAAAAAATAAAGAAAAATAACATAAAAAGTTATTCATTTCATTACTTTTATTATTCAGTTCTTTAGTACTTATACCAGCACAAGAAATTCTTTTCTATCATATTACAAAAACGACATTCTATTCACTCTATCCATTCCATTCTAAATGATTAAACAGAACTGGGGCATCTATACAAATTGACAGATAAAAACGCTGGAGAATGCAGTCGTGAAATAGAATCTATTTTATTTTGGCAGCGATTTTTCTTATGCTCTCATTTTGAGAAACAAATTCTCTCAACAATGTTACCACACTTTTATTAAATTTCATACATTTTGCAAACAAACCCATTGGTATTTTTGTTGTTGGCACAAAGAAAAACAAAAATAAAAGAAAATCGAAAAAACATTTGAAAGTTTAAATAAATTAATAAATTTTGGAATTTGTTGAATAAAATGAGTGATATTTTAGTAAAAATTATTGAAAAAGTGTGTAAAGATGATTAAATTATAAAATATAAGTTCAATTCTTTGCAAAAACTCTCATAAACTTAATTTTTAATAGCTTTACATGCAAGAAATGCAAAAACAATAAATGACAGTTCGTGAAGTTGCGGCCGTCGTTTTTATTTTGGGCACGTTTTCTCTGAGACGTTTTTACCTGAAGTTGCGGTCGTATTCTGTTTAATCATTAAAATGTAAAAACATACATACTATGTATTTGCCCTCTGCTTTGCTCTTTTTTAGGAATGTTAAACTATGTACGTAAAAACAACAAAAACACAACCACAGCACAGTAAATGCTTACTGTTAAGAATGTGGTATTCATTGTTATTTTGAGTTACTGTGATTATGACTCACTCACTCAAATTAAATGAATGCAGTAAAAATGAATTTGGTACACTATTTAGTCTGTTAAAGAGATATACACATTTTTACAGATTGTGAATGATGAGTGAGAGCACAACAATGAGTCATTTAAAAGCATGTGCACAATTTTAGGTTTTTTCACATTCATTGCAAGTCTCTAACTTATATGTAGGTTTCGATTACTATTTTGAATTATTATAAAAAAAATATTTTTTCATTTAATTTAATAATTTATTAATTTAAATTAAAAATTTTAATTTTGTAAATTTTCCAGTCTTCTGTCGGTATAAGGGTTGTTTTTTATTTTACAACGCTTATCTTGTTTTTATTGTTTTGTTTGGTGCCGGCTTGTCGGATTGTTTGCAAATTTTATTTTTTTAAATTTTGCCTATCTGCCGGTTTTTTTTATTATTTTTGGCTTGTTTTGTTGATTGTGTGTCACCCTCGCTGTCTATATGGGTAAGAAGAGGAAGCCTGCAAAGGCTTAGGCCTCCGAGTTGGTGAATGATCGAGACATGAGTCCTGCTGTATTTACATATTTATAAATTAATTTTTATTTCTTTATTCGAAACGTTTTAAAACTAAATTTAAAATTTTTTTTTTTTGCTTTTTTAATATTTTTTAAATTTGGAAAAAAATTATTTATTCTTTTATATCAACTAAAAAACGAAATAAAATAAATTTTACATAAACAACATCTTAATTAGGCATAATTTATTAATTATGTATATAAAATTTTCTTTAAAAATTATATGTACATACAGTGCCGGTCAATATAATAGCACCAGTTGATATAATCTGTTTCAAAAGACGTAAAAATTACCACAGTTAACTATTATTTTTTTGTGAGTGTAAAAAACAGTTACATATTTTATGCTCTCTCAGAGCGCGTGTGTTTTTTGTCAACATTTCGTCGTCCCGAAGTTATCTTGACGTAACTCCAAAAAATATTTTTTTTGGAAAGTGAATTTAAAGTTTTATCAGTTTATAGAAAAAAATTTAGTCGAAAAAGGTGACTCAAAATTTTTATCAGATGTAGTGCTAATAATTCTTTATCGAATAGTACAAAAAATTCTTAAGTCATGGGGAAAATTTTTTAAGTTTTAAACATTTTTAACTCCAAACAAAGAATAACATTTTGCCGTATAAGCCACTTTTTGGGAACATATTCTTTATTTTTGGCACATACGTCAAAATAACACCGATAGAAATTTTGGATTGTTTTTTGTCTGATATTATCTTGACGTATATGAGACATACTTAAGTAAGCAAAATTCTTACTTTTAGTATTTATTACTACAGTACTAAATAAATAAATTACGATTAACAAAGCACTTTTAATCCGCCTAAAGGAATTTCATCCATATTTTATTATAAAAGAAAGCTTTCAGTGTTTAATATAACAGCAACAGTACGAGTATGTACTCAGAATCCTAACGAAAAAAATGTTACTTACTGCGCCATTTGGAACGAAGCACAGAATGGTCGCTCTGGTAATGGTATCGATAGTTCCATAATAAAAATTTTGGAAAATATATTGAAGGATTTTAATCATATTGAGAATATCATTCTTTGGAGCGACTCTTAAAAATAAAATATTTTTGTCTGCTAGTTTTGGCATTTTATTTAAAAATAATAATCTAAAAACAATTACTCATAAATTTTCAGAGCCGGGACATTCCCAAATTTAAGAAATTGACTCTGTCCACAGTGCAATAGATCGATTTCTAAAATTAAAAGAAATTCACAGTCCTTTAGATTTAATAATAAAATTAAAAAATTACCACTCCAAAAAGTTTAAATTGAATATTATTAAAATGTTACCTACAGATTTCAAAATTTATTCAGTTATTGCGCATTAACAAAATTTTCATTAACTAAAATTAAAGCAATTAAGTATAATAAATTTAATTTATTTTCTTTATCCTATAAAGCATCTGTAAGTAAATATGAATTTCAGTCATCAAATTTAAAAAAACAAGCGAGAAAAGGAGTTTTTTCAAAATCAGAAGAAATGTTTGAAAAGGAACTCAGTATATGTCCAAAAATAAATATTTCTGAATATAAAAAAATGATATTAAAAGCCTTTTCCCATATCTTCTATACAATGATGTTCAGTTTTATTCAAAACTATTTACATAAGTTATAACATATTTTAAGATACTAATTCTAGAATTACCTATGGTGTATTTAAAAAACATACTTTTGATTCATAAAAGTTTTATGAAATAAATTTTGAATTAAAATTTATTTTATATACATACTACATATCTGTGGAATTTTGAAAAAACGTCTTCTCTCGAAATAAGACAATTTTCCAAGATTTTTATAGTAAATATAGAATTTCCTTGTCCTTCTTTTGCTCTAATCCCCGTATTTCTACGACCTTTGGAAGGCAAGATATGCAGTTGACTTATCGACCTCTTTCAGACTTTCCCCCAATTTCATTTTGACAAAACGACTTCTTTCAGAGAATTAAGAATAATTTAAAAAATTGAATGCCTATAAAAAATTGTATTTCATTTTTATTATTATTTTTTAATTATCTGCATATTGAAGTGAAAAATAGAACCCAAATATATTTTCCAGATCAACTTCTTTCAACCTTTTTTTCATATTCCATTTTAACGAAACAACTTGTCTTGACTTAAGCGATTAAAATAATTTTCAAATTTAATCAAAAAAATTTTGACAAAACGACCTGTATGGTGGAAGCTAATTTTTTTCTTTAAAATTTAACAAAAGGTCTTAAATTAATTTTTTGTCGTTTTATAGAAAACTATTGCTTCTAGAGGGGAAAAAAGGTCGCATAATCTTCGTTAAGTATTTGTGTATAATATCCAAGTTCAAAATTTCATTAATTTTCTAAGCAATAACTTGTATTAGCCTTTTTAACTGTTTTTTTGCTCTACTGAAAAGTTGTTGATTTTGAAAGAAGACGTTTTGTCAAATGTCCACAGATACATACATATGTACCTCTAAAAAATGAAAATTAGTTTTTTATTAATTTAGAACTTTAATTTTAATGTAACAGCAATAAAGTGAAGTTAAAGAAATCTATTCTTTATGATTTCTTATTACGTTTTATCTTTTTTTCTTATGAAAAATCTTTTAAATATATTCATTTATGTACGTACGTCAAGATAACGCAAAATTTTTTTATTTGAAAAATTTCATACATTTTTTGCCGTATATCCACGAAAGTGGCGCGTACGTCATTATAACATAAAATTTTTTTACCAAACGTGGATATACGGCAAAATGGCCCTTAAATATCTCCGAAAATTTAAGAGATAAAGTCCTGGTGACTGAACACATCGAAAGATCTAATAATTTAAGCCTCAAAAATGGTCGTAACTCATTTTTTTTGATTTTGTGATATACGTCCAGATAACTTCGGGACGACGATTTGTAACTGTCGATTTTTTATGATAGATTATTCATTAATACTTCATTTTTCATGCAGTCAATATAATAGCACCAGTAGGCTTTTTCTAAATTTATTTCATTAATTTTTTAAACAAAAACGTATAAACGAAAAGTTTTAGAATTATTGGTGCATTTTGTATAAAATTATACAAAATTTTTGTTAAGATTGCTTTGCAATGGGTCGCGGAAAGCACTGTACGCCAGAAAAACGCGAGTTAATAAAAAAATTGTCATCCGAGGGGAAATCGTACTCCGAAATCAGAAAATTGCTAAATTGCTCTAACAGAATGATAATAAATGCTTTGAGATATTAGCCAAAAGTTGAATCTCGTGGTAGAAAACGAATTTTGTCGCCCTTAATGTTGAGACGCTTAGTTCGGACGACTAAAAGCAATCCATTTATGCCAGCTACGGAGCTCAAAAAGGCGTTAGATGTGCCGGCAAGCGTGGAAACTATTCGTCGCAGATTACGAGACAACAATCTCAAAGCTTGTAGTCCCCGAAAAGTGCCGCTCCTTTCCTCAAAGCATGTTGCAAAACGTTTGTCTTTTGCAAAAGCACATGTAAACTGGCCCATGGAAAAGTGGAGGAATGTGCTATGGACAGATGAGTCCAAAATTGTTCTTTTTGGTGGAAAAGGTTCCAGATCTTTTGTCCGCAGACCACCTAATAGCGAATACAAGCCTCAGTTCACAGCAAAAACTATCAAACATGGCGGCTGTAGTATAATGGTATGGGGTTGTTTTTCGTATCATGGTGTAGGCCCCATACATTGCATTAAAACCACCATGGATGCATCGGTATATGTAAAAATCCTTGACGAAATAATGTTACCGTATGCTTCCTATGAAATGCCGCTGGTGTGGGTCTTCCAGCAAGACAATGACCCTAAACACACCAGCAAAATGGCAAAAAAGTGGTTTATGGATAACTCAATAAATGGGATGGAGTGGCCTGCCCAATCCCCGGATTTGAACCCCATCGAAAATCTGTGGACGGACATAAAGAAGGGAGTTTCTATGATGAAACCAACCACTACTGAAGGTCTTTGGAAAGCTGTGGAGCAAATTTGGGGCTCCATTACAGTGGAAAGATGTCAACATTTAGTCGATTCGATGGGAAGGCGTTGTGCGGCTGTAATAGCGAATAAGGGACACGCAACAAAATACTGAAAACAATATTTTAGATTAATCTATAAGATATCTCACTGAAATATTTTAATTTTGTTTAATTTATTTTAAGAAACACAACTAAATGTTGCAAAAAATTACCTGAAGTGCTATTATTTTGACTGAGCAATTTTTAAGTTTTTATTATAAATTAATTAGAATAGTTTAAACTTTAAATTAAAGTAATTTATTTTGTTATGATAATAAACCACATACACCAAGGAATTTTATATTGTGTTTTGAATAGAACCGCACTAAAATTTTAGTAGATGTAAACGGACTTAGTGAAAATTTTAACTTGGTGCTATTATTTTGACCGCAGCTGTACATACATACATAAATATGTTTATACTTTATTATTATTCTTTTAGAGTTGAAAAATTTAGCAAAATTCTTTCACTCTCTTTAACCACGAATTGTTAATCTGGTTCAGATCAGTTCGCAAAAATAAAGAAAACCAAAAAAAACAATCAGAGTTATCTTGTATATTTGTATCTGAAACCTGTACGCAGCGACTGTGTCATGTGTGCAGATAAGATTCCTAATATTGTTTTCATTCCCTGTAAACATTTAAAAGTTTGTAATGAACACGCGCTTAAACTGCAAGCACACAGTATTGCAAATAACATGGACAGCTTTGCCCATATTGCAGATGAAAAGTACAAGACACCTTAAAAGTGTTTAACATTGTCATCGGACATTACTTAATTTTTACGATACATAACATGGGGTCTCCACGAGATATGCAACGAAATATTTTTATATCTGCGTACTCAAATTCAATAGCCGATATAATTTTGTTTTGTGTAGACTGTGAATCAGCTAACATAATATCTATTATGATATCGATAATATATATTATTATTATTATAATATATATTATATTATATATATATAAATTATATAATATAATATATATATTATATAATATATCGACGATGGAATTAAAGAACGCTGTAACTGACAAAACCTTAAAGGTTCACCAGAGCCAAAAAACTTTCATAAATGTAGAACAAATACACTGGTATTTTTCATTTCGCAGACGGCGTATGTGAATTTATTTTCATCGTAGAAATCTGGGACTTGGACCAATCGACGCGTATTTTTCTGCTGATAAAAATGATACAAAAAACGTATTTTCGATTTTTTGTCAGTTACAGCGTTCTTTAATTCCATCGTCGATATATATAATATAAATATGTATATTTTTTAATATTTCATTCCTCCAAGTTTAATTAGTTAAATATAAAAATATTTTTTCTTATTAACCTTGTTTTTAAATAATTTTTTTAATTTTTTAAGAAATGTTTACATAAAACAAAACTTTTGAATTAAATAAAAAAAAAAAAAAATTGTGGTCACGCTACAATTTTTAAATATATGTACAGTCGAATTCGTTTATAAGAAAATGTAAAAAAATGTCCTTTAAAAGGACTTTGGATAAATGCAAAATAGTTTCGTTTAAACGTTTTAGAAAAATTCAAATTCCGACAAAGTTAACAGACAAATTATAAACAATTTTAGCAATAAATGAACAACATTCTTGCCATAAAAAATACTTTTGAAAATGTAGGTATGCACAAAATAAAAAAGAAATGAGCCGATGCTAACATCTTTTTGTCGTCGATAAATTCTTAATTCTCGTATTTGCAATTAAGCGGAGTTCTTTTTAAAGAATTTTGTGCTTTTTAACGTAAAATCTGTTTCTATTAAGCGGTTTTTCTTTAGAACGGATTTTCTTTTAAACGGAATTAAATACATTTGAGTTTAAGAGAAAACATTTATGTAGCTTAAATCCGATTTTTTCTTTTAAACGGTGTGATTATATCCAAATTCGACTGTACCTCAAAAAAAGTCCCCGTACCGTTGATATGAATATTTTTGCAAGGAGATTTCGAACAAAAAAAATTTTTTTTAGCCCAACGTGGGGGTCGTCCTTACAGTTTTTTCGATGTATCAAATTTGAGTGGTTTTGTTGTATTTTCACATATAAAAAGACGAATGTCATAAACCACTCGTCTTCTATTAAAGGTCTGCACGGTATGTTTGAAACGATCTTCAAGACATTCTAAAAATTTCAAACACACTTCCAACTCTAATTCGTAAAAGCGAAACGAATAAAACAAACATAAAAAGTGGTTGTTGTCGTTAGAATGTAAATAATGAGAGAATAGAGACAAGAGAGTATGGAGACATGAGAGACATGAAACATAAGAGTTAGAATGGAATGAATAGAGTGAATAGAATTTCTTGTACTGGGGGTCAATTCTGGTTCTGTGAAACAGTGAAACGTAAAGTTTTTTATCATTATCGTTTTCATGAGCACTTTACGCATTATCATATCACAATTTGCGATTCTGGTGCATGTTATGAAAAAATTGTTTCATTCCAACCGTAGTCGTGAAACTTTTGCTTGTATATTACTAAAATTTTATGTCAAAATGTCAAAACAAGAGTACGAAGCCAACCGGCTGAAGGAAGCGGCTTAGCCGCCATATACTTTTTTTAACTGCTTCGACTTTTACTGATACTGTCTTTAGATATTAATAAAATTATGGTATTATAACATACAAATATGTATTTCGTTGATACCACTTTCAGTTTTACGCGTTCACAAATACATTTATGTATGTATATCACTTTCAAATCGAAAAATAAATTAAATCAACACCGGCTTGTAATATAGAAATTTTTGGATTCACTAGTTTGTTAGCGTACAAGAAATGATGATAAATTAATGGTTGATTTTAATGCATGTACCTAAAAGTATGATCGTACAGTAAGATATAAGATAAGATAAGATAAGTATGATCGTTCATAAAAAAGTTTTTGATAATTGTTGCTATTCGCTCCTGGTATTCAAAGTATTTAAAAATTACCTAAATGTATAAATATACGTACATATAAGAAAAATTAAAATGACTTTGTGTTGCATAAACATACATACAGGGCGTCCGCCGGGAAGGTATACGACTTTGTTTTGCCGCCATTTTGGTAAACATTAGTCTTAACAGTTCATATTTGGCAATCGTGAAGTAGAGACGTGGCAAATTTATTATGGAGAAATATGAACTGGCGGACACCCTCTACATATGTATGTACATACTTAATTTCGTTTTGAAACCAATTTTTTTTTTTTTTTTTTGAAAAAGTTGTAGGTATGTAAATCTTTTTCAATATGAAATGTGTATGTATGTACATATACATATGTATATTTTAACAACCGCAATTGCATACATTTCAACTAATGGAAAATTTCTAATTGTTATCATAAATATAAATTAATAAGATATGTTTTGTTCTGTTTTTTCTGTTAAAAAAAAATTAATCAGATTTTTGCTGGATACAAAATTAATATTAAAAATAATTGCAACTATCGCCGATTGATTTTTTGTGCTGCCGGTTTCGCCGCTACCGCCGTCAACTATTTTTATTTGGCTCTGTATTCTAGTACAAACAAAACACCAATGTGACGCCATATTTGTTTTGGTTTTTGAAATAAATACACGAGTATTAAATATTATATTAAAATAAAAATATGACGGTTGCAATTATTTTATTCGACTTTATTAAATATTCTTTTTTATTTTTGCTAGCACGCTTTCCTTTTGTTGGTTTTTTCATGGTTTTAAGCCTCTATGTAATTTTTTCACATAAACATTTTCTGTGCAAACTTGTTACACATATGAAACAATTTTGACAGTTAATTTAACAGTTACACAAAACACGAATCAGCACTCTTGTGAAACTGTGAAAATATTTTGTTTCATTCCACTTATTGTTACATGAAAAAATGATATGTAGCTTTTAATTTTTGCACAAAACAAGAATCAAAAACGCTGTGTAACAGTGAAAAAACTTTTCATTTCACCGTTTCACAGAACAAGAATTAACCCCCTGGGATAATTTTTTATGTTATTTTTCTTTATTATTTTTTTATTTTTGGCTTAATTTCTAAAATTACATACATACTTATTTACAAAAACTTAAAAAAAAAAAATATAAATAAACTACATATTCAAAAAGTAATTGTTTTTTTTTTTTTGCCTTTAAATGCTTTAATATACACAGACTATTCTTCTTGCTAGATTTCAATTTGTTTGTTTTCATTCGCTGGTTTGTACTACAAACTATCGCATTTACTTCAATACATGCTTTCATTCACAAAGGAAATTCAAGACATTCCAAGACATTCGAATGTCTCCATAATAATTTAGAATTATGAGAGTAAATATAGATATATTCTATTCTACTCTATTCGTTTATTGAGGCTGTTCGTTTCGTTTCGTTGGCTGCAAAACGAATAGAATGAATATTTGTTTCGATGCTTGAATTTACTCTCAATTAGAGTACACTTCTCGAAACATTCTAAACTGGCAGAAAAGCAAAACATTCATGCAGACCTTTATCTTCTATGAACAGGCTGTTAATTATTTTTACTTTCATTTAAATTATTATTTGAGTTTAACAATAGGCATAAAAGTTAAAATTAAGAACATAAATACTGCATGAAAAAAAAGCATAATACGATTAAAAACAGAGTCAGAGCTCTAAAAGTATGACCTTTTGTTGCTTTTTGCTGTAAATTACAACTTCTCATTAAGTCATAAATCTTTACAAATAGACTCTGAACATAAAGACTTTGCTAATTAGAAATCTATTAAAATCATTAGACACTTATTATTATTTTATTTTCTCTCTTTCCTGTGTATTTACACTTTGAATAATAACCGTACCATTTTTCCTATTTTCAACATTTGTAATTTTAAAATTCTTTGGGTTTACTTTTTTGTTTAAATCTTCTTTTGTCTTATTAGCGCTTTGTTGCTCTTTATAAACAAAAGAAAATAACTGATTTCTTCAATTTGCACATAGATTCGCAATTAACTAATTTTTTAATTCTGTAGCCAATGTACCTTGAATTATTTTGATATTTACTTTATATATGAATAAATAATTTTTAGTTTTTGTTTATAAAATGAATCGATTGATTATTTAATAGTTGTAAAATTTAACCGATGTATTTATAAAAAAATATCGTATGTTTTTAAAAGGCTTATTTCACAATTATTTCATAGAAAATGTGAAATAAGCACTTAATAAACATACAATAATTTTTATGAATACAGGGGTAAATATAGAAAATCAAAATATAATATGTATGTATGTATATATAAATAAATACGTACTTAAACGCATAGTAACATATTTTTCTTTTATTACGGCCCTTTCGAGTTCATTATAACCGTGTTTTACCGTACTATATTTTTGAGTAATCTATTTTTTACCAGACTGGTAGGGACTATTAGACCCATACCACTTCTATATAATGGACTCAGGTAATTACTGTTTTCTTTTTGCGGTAGATAGAGGGTTAATATGTATTTATTCATGCAAATATGCCATACATCCTTTATATAGAAACTGAATAAATTTAAATTTTTTTTACCGATACTTACGATTATTGATAAAGTCATCAATCATTACCCATACAGCTGCTATTATGGACGCGAATCCCATAACAAATCCAATTAAGAGCCATATTTTTGCAATTCTAGCCCCAGATTCCGATGTATTATCTTCTGATATCTTATTAAATATGATTAACATTAATATACATACGTATGTTTATATTCACTCAGCTGCATAATTATATTATGTACTTACATGAGAATTTTTTACAATATTAACCATGAAAAAGCTTATGGTTCCAAAGACACCTATAAAAACCTGACCTGTAGTTATTTGATGCTTCTGATCGACAGACATTGCATCTATTAATGTCCACCATCCTGCAAAAAACTAAAAAAAATTGTATAAAATAAATGCACTTGTATACACATAAAAAATATACTATGACATTTCATACATATTTATTTATGTTCTATATACATATGTTCTATGTATATAATTCCTATTTACATACATGCATATGTATGTAATGCCATAGTAGATCTGTTTAATAAAGAAAAAAAATATTGTTGGTTGCAAAATACTGCAACATGATCATTTACCAATAAACCAGCGATTAAAGATGAATTCTTGTTTCGAGCTGTTTCTGATCTAAACCAATCTTTTATGCTTTCAAATATACCCATTTTAAAAAATCAAATTCTTTCCAAATAAAATTAAAGACGAAAATTCTCCTTTATTTTGTTGACTAATGAATAGGTGTTACCAGATTTTAAATTATAAATGTAATAAAAACGACACAGACGTATAAACAGCGTTACCGCTAGGATTTTTCATATAGTGGCACAAAAAGGGTATTTAAAAAAAAGTGTCACAAAAAGAGGATTTAAAAAAAATCGCAAAATTTTTTTAACGTCTTTATTTAAATAAAAATTCATAGTACAAAAATAATTCAATAGTTTTAACAAAAAAATAACAGTTCATATACAATGCTAAAATCACATTTTTTATAATACATACTCTTATAATATAATTATAACATATACAATGTATTAAAGTAAAAGTAGACACATTTTATTAAAATTCTACTTTTTAGAAACTTCTCTTCTGTGATTTTCCACAAGGTCATTACTAGGACTCCAATTTGCAATGCAATAGGTCCACTTTGTCTCTTCATCCTGTTTAACCCATTTATACCGCTGCTCCTACTCTTTTGAATTTTATCTGGAAACTTTTTGTTTTTTGAAAGAAAATGTGGGGGAATCAACATTATCTGATTTCGAAGAAGATTGAAGGTCCACTTGATCATTCGCCAAGTCCTGAGACGTATTTGTTCTGTTTTTGTATTTATAAGAAACCTGACAGAATTTACGATAAAAATTTGATAATTTATTTTTTTCACTTACAATACTTTAATGTGCTTTTACTTGCTTATTTGCTTCTCTTTTAATAATAAATTCCTAGGTTAAATCCAAAGTTGTAAAGTTTAGTCTGAGGTACATTTTATTAATATGTTTGGGATTTTTAAGTCTGATTGTTAAAATTAGAAATAAAAGATATATGTATATACAAATTAGGATGTAAATAAAAAGGAAATGTTGAAAATGCCAAATTAAAAAAAGGGGAAAAAAATCGAATAAACTTAAGAAAAGTGGCTTTTCAAAAGTCGCTGGCCGCAAAAAAAGTTGCAAATTACGACTTTAGTCCACCACTGCGTATAAATAAAATGAGAAGGGCAAGGCGAATTTATTGAAAGGTGGATTTAATATACAACTCTGTGTTAAATATTTGTTTTGGTTAAAACAGAAAAACGTAAACAAAAACAAGACATTTCCAACGAAATTGTGTTGTGTTAAATTGTTTATGTGAAAATATAATTTGTGTAAAAATCTATATATATTTAGTGTTTATTTAGATTAAAATAAATTTCTATATTTTTATTAATTTACAACTAGTTTCAAAAATTTAAATATAAAATATGAAAAAGGGCGTTGTCGCCTGTTCGTCGCTGGATCTCTTCTGTTACTTTTTAAAACATTTAAAAAGTCATTTGTCAAAAGTTGATGTGTTGCCATGTTAATATAACATGGTTGGATAATCCGCCACACTGGCCCCCCAGAGGGATCTAGCACCTATTCTCGAAATCTTGATGGCAGTTGTATGGCACGGCCAGTTCTGGTGCGTTGAGACTGATGAATAATTTGTGGCGGGTTATCATTTTCCGTTGCTTCATTATTTTTTGAATTTTCAACTTCCATGGGCTTATCTTCTACTTCAGGTGGTTTTGATTCCAGTTTTTGTCAAATGTTTCCATATAAGCTGGTTTAAGTCTATCGACTGATATTTTGATATGCTTGCCGCGTACCTCCACCAAAAAATATTTTTCAAACCGCTGAATTATTTTAAAAGGTCCGTCATACGGTGGAACACATGTTGCTTTCACCGAATCATTTCGAATAAAGACTTGAGTCTTTCAAACCCTTATGCACAAATGGTTTTTCCTTAATATGCCAGTTAGTGTGAGTCGGCGTGAGATCCTGCATTACCTTGCGTTGCTGTTGTACAAACTCTGTATATGGTCGTTGCTGCTTAATCGGGACCAACATATCTTCGGGTAGGCGTAAAACTGTCCCATATACAAGTTCTGCAGGGGATCTTCCTATGTCTTCTTTGATTGTAGATCGCAGGCCAAGAAGTATTATTGGAAGCCTATCTACCCAATTTGTGTCTTTAGTACAATTTATTGCAGCTTTTAGTGTGCGATGGAATCTTTCGATTATCCCGTTAGCTTGGGGGCGATAAGACGTTGTCATTGTGTGATTAGCGCCTAAGATCCTACAAAGCTCCGAAAATAGCGATGACGTAAATTAACGGCCTTGATCTGATGTTATGTGAAGTGGTACACCAAAGCGGGAAATCCAGCCATTAATCAAAGCATTAGCACAAGTTGGTGCGGTCATTTCTTCAATGGGAATTGCCTCAGTCCATCTAGTGTAGCGATCGATAACTGTTAATATATATTTAAAATTCTTTGATGGTGGAAAGGGGCCAACTATGTCAATATTAATATGAGAAAATCTTTCATCAGGCGCGAGATAAAGATGCTCGTCGACCCGGATGGGATAAACCATGTGTCATATCGAAGATTGTTTTCCGAAATTCTTTTGTAATAAATGGACGAACGCGATCATGAGAAGTGTCACAATATATGGGTTTGCAAAATCCCTCTGGAATAATTGGTTGAAGGTTTAGGGAATGCGGAATTTCTCCAACAAGCATTTTTTGAAGTTCCTCATCTTTCTCCTGCGATTTTAATAAATTTTCATATACATTAGTAAGGGATATACATTCAACTCTGGACAAAAGATCCGCTGCATGATTGTCATTTCCTTTTATGTACCGTATATCCGTCGTGAATTGACTTATGAAAGAAAGATAATTTATTTGTCGTGGTGAAGCCTTTTCAGATCTTTGTTTAAAAGCAAACGTAAGCGGCTTCTGATCGGTTTCGATATAGAAATTTCTTCCTTCCAGTAGGTCTCGAAAATATTGAACCGCCAGGTACATTGCAGTGAGTTCACGATCATAAGTTGAGTATCGGCGCTGAGTATCAGAAAATTTTTTTGAAAAAAATCCAAGTGGTTCTGGGTACCCGTTTACTAGCTGATGTAGAGCAGCACCAGCTGCTATGTTTGAAGCATCCGTAACTAAAACAAGATTGGCGTGCCGCCTAGGGTGCGATAGGACAACTGCATTTTTTAATAACAGTCGACATTTTTCAAAAGATTTTAATGTTCTTTCCGACCATATTAAGCATGTCTTGTCATTACGTTTATTTCCCGGTGTCATTTCTAATAATGGTTTTTGAACTTCAGCAGCATGTGGAATAAATTTTCGATAAATATATACGCGATTTTGAAGGAGATATACCACTTGATGTCACCTGATGACCAAGAAATTCAATGTCTGGTTTGCCAAAAACGCATTTTGAAATATTTATAGAGAGATTATTCTGCTGTAACCGATTAAAGACTTCCTTTAAATGTTGTTTGTGTTGCTCAATGTCCTCCGATGCTACGCATATATCATCCATATATGCAAAAATGAAATCAAGGCCACGCAGCACTTCATGAATTAACCGCTGAAAAGTTTGTGCGGCATTTCTTAAGCCAAATGTCATGTGTGTAAACTCAAAAAGGCCAAATGGTGTTGTTATCGCCGTCTTTGGTATATCCTCTGGATTGACTGGTACTTGATGGAATGCCTTTTGCAGGTCTATCTTCGAAAAAATATTCTTTTTATATAAAATTCCAGTAAAATCGTGTAAAAAAGGCAAAGGATATCTGTCTGGCGTTGTAACCGCGTTTAGAGCCCTGTAATCACCGCATGGCCGCCACGAGCCGTCCGGTTTTTTCACCATGTGTAGAGGACTAGACCAGTTCGACTTTGATGGGCGGCATATACCCGCTTGTAAGAGAGTATTAAACTCCTTTTTCGCTGCTGCCAGTTTTTCGGGTGTAAGTCGACGAACTCTAGCCGTGCATGGCTGACCTACCGTTTCTATATGATGCATAAATCTAGAGTTGGTTGTCACACCCGGTGGTGCAAGTCGTAGAATGTTAGGAAACGTTCTTATTATATCGGTAAATGGTGCTGATTGGTAGGTATAATGTGGCGGCGGTTCGTTGCTTGTGATTGCGTGTAGTCTCCGAGATATAGTTTTTGTTATACCATCAATCAGCCTGTGGCCTTTTACATCCACTAGTAGGTTATAATGTTTAAGAAAATCTTCTCCTATAATTTGTGAAGAAACGTCAGCTACTAAAAAGGTCCAGGTAAACTTTTGTGGGAGATCTAAATCAATTTTTCTGGTTATTTTTCCATATACTTTAATCGGTGTACCATTGGCTGCGTAAAGCTGAATTTGTGTTGGCTGTAAATTTTTAAAATATTTAGAAGGTGGTAAACAAGACACTTGGGCGCCCGTATCAATTAAAAAATTAGTTTTTGTTATTTTTTCCTAAATACTTAGTCTGTTTATCGATAGTCATTGTGAATTTGATGCGCGTTGAAATCGGCATGGTGGTCTGCAATTTGTTGCGCGATTTCCAAACCGGTGGTGATACCAACAAGTGTAAAATTGGGACTCATTATTATCGTCCTGTCGTTGGATGTTACGTGATGAGATACGGCCATTATTGCGGCGATTAAAATTTCGCTGTTGTGGCGCTGAGGTGGTCATACGCTGTACCTGGTTAGTCAAAGTATTGACGGCCGTATACAATTGCTCAATGTTTGGCTCCGATGACGTTGAGGATACATAATTGATATTAGAACATTCCATGTTTTCAAAAACTGAATCGGCTATCTTAGCTTTTTCCTTTGGCGTTCCGGAGCACATGATTACAGCGGTTTGTATCGGCGATAGTAAACGAGTAACCCATAAATCAACCAAAATGGACTCGGTTAGAATCCCTTCTGCTTTCAACAACATTTCGTAGTACAATTGACTAGGGTGCTTATCACCAAGTTCCATTTCGTGTAAAAGTTGACGCAGGCGTTTCTGTTGAGAGGTTCCCATCACTGCAATAAGATTTTCTCTTAGATAACTATACTTTTCGTTAGGTGGGACACTGTCTAGGATTGGACGAAATTCGTTTATACGGTTCGGTGGAAGCTGCGAGCAAACTGTATCAAATTTTCGGTCATCCTGAGAAATACCTACAGCTCTGAAATAAAAGTCCAACAAATAAAACCAATTTTCCACGTTAGTTTCGATAAATTGCGGCATTTGCAAACGAGCAAAACAATTTGAGGCTATTTCAGCTGAGCGTCCAGCCTTTTTTTCTGTTTCCATTTTCAACATTGTAAAATGAGCGTGCGGGGTCACCAATTTAGTGTTTATTTAGATTAAAATAAATTTCTTTATTTTTATTAATTTACAACTAGTTTCAAAAATTTAAATATAAAAAATGAAAAAGGGCGTTGTCGCCTGTTCGTCGCTGGATCTCTTCTGTTACTTTTTAAAACATTTAAAATGTCATTCACGGCGCAATTATCATAAGGTGCCTTTGAGATTACAACAAGTAAAACAGTAACAAAAACAACACAGCATTTTGATGCTTGTTAGGGTAGTTAACTGTCAAAAAAACCAAAACAAAAAGTATGAAAACAAAAACAATGTACATAAAACAAAGCAAAAATTGACAACTATATTCACAAATTGGCTGAAAAAAAGTAGCTCAGCTGCCATGTCGAATGCACCTTATAATCAATACGCCATGAAGTCATTTGTCAAAAGTTGATGTGTTGCCATGTTAATGTAACATGGTTGGATTATCCGCCACATATATATAAAAGAGGACTATAAAATTCTTTGTAATTGATGTTCGCTGTAATGCGCCAATCGATTTTATTTTGTAAAGGTAGAATTAGCCACACGTAACGTACCTTAACGTTGACGAGTCAGCTGATCATTTATTTTATATGCAAAGTAATGGCAGCACTTACCGAATAAAAAATGTAACGTAACGGCGCGTATCAATCTGTAGAAAATAGAAATTCTCTACATTTTTACGGGGCATTTGCAAACAGCTGGTTTATTTAGGCTTGCCAAACGTCCTTTTTTAAGCAGTAAGGGTAATTTTGTTTTGTTCAATGTACTTATTTCTGCATAACACCTAAAAAAGTACGCTAATGTACTTTTTTTAATCTTTTGTATTTCTTTTTTGTTCTGAACACTTGAAATTAATATAAATAATATTAAAGAACATTTTCCACTAAAGTATAATAATTTTGAAAAGGTCTATGTTTGCGGTCTCAATTCAAAAATATCATTTTGTAATTCTAAAGAAGTTATTGAATAATTTTTTGTCAATAACATTGACATGGATCTACTGTTTTATGAATTTGTTTATTTCAGAATTGGGGTTATTGCAATAGATTTAATTTTCCACTAAATTTAGTGGTAGTGGAAAAATAGTGTATTATCGCCTCTAATTTAATGCACTAAATTCCCCTACCACTAAAATGGTTTAATTTAGTGGTTAATTATTTCCGTCTGAATTTACTTTACGTACGTAAAATCATAGAAAGAATATTATGACATTTCATCCGTATTTTAAAAATAAAAGTCTTGCGGCAGATTTTTTTACGTTTACACGGTTGTTTAAAAATCAAATCAAAGTGAAATGGAAGAATAAAATGCACGTATACGTCCACACAAACTTTAAATACATTGTGAACAAATTAAACATAAATAAAAAATGAAATAAAAGAGCATCTCTGATCTAACGAAAGTGATTGTTTTTTTAAAAATTAAAAAAAAAAACAAAGCGAGCCTTACTACTGTCAAATTTTCATCCGTATTTTCTCTCCACGCGGCCCTCCTGGATAACATTCTAGCACCCGCTAGCTTGTTAACTAATGTATGCGGCGATTGTCCAATCCCCTGGACTTTAAATTTGGGTTGTGCGTAGGGCTTGAAACCCACCACGTAAAAACATAATTTCAATGAAAACTTCAGCAAAAGCCTCTAAACGGACCCCCTTTTATGTTGACGACCATGGCAAACGTTTTAAGGACTATGATTTAAGGATATGCACCTGGAACGTGAGAACCCTTTATAGGGAAGGTGCCTCTATCCAATTGGCGGATGCTCTCAAAAAATGTAGGGCTGACATCACCGCCATCCAGGAAATGCGATGGATAGGACAGGGTTGTACAAGGCAAGCAACATGTGACATCTACTACAGCTGCCATGACAACAGACGTGAATTTGGCTGCGGATTCGTAGTTAGCAAGAGACTTCGCCATCTTGTCTCAGAGTTCACCCCCGTGAACGAAAGAATAGCTACGATCCGGATGAAGGCGAAATTTTATAACATCAGCCTCATTTGCGCTCACGCCCCGACGGAAGAGAAGGATGATGCGGTCAAAGATGCTTTCTACGCAAAGCTCGAGGATGTATACGATAAGTGTCCGGCACATGACGCCAAAATTGTCCTCGGCGATTTCAATGCGAAAGTTGGACGTGAAGGTATCTTTGGCCCCACTGTCGGGCAGTTCAGTCTCCATTCTTCCACCTCGCCGAACGGCATGAGACTGATCGATTTCGCCGCGGCGCGAAACATGGTAGTTTGTAGCACCAGGTTCCAGCATCTCGATATCCATAAGGCCACCTGGCTCTCTCCCGATCGATCAACTACCAACCAGATCGATCACATTGTGATTGATGGAAGGCATGTATCCAGTATACTAGACGTGCGCACATTTAGAGGTCCGAATGTCGACTCGGACCATTATCTTGTCGCAGCCAAGATGCGATTGCGCATATGCGCAGCGAATATGGCACGTTCTAGTGTTCGAGGGAAGCTGGACATCAAAAAGCTGCGATCACAAGAGACAGTCAGGTCGTTCTCCGATCGTCTTTCTAATGAGCTCCATTGTATCCCGTCCTCTCTCGAAAGTATTGGTGGACAGTGGTCTCACATTGCTCACTCTCTTCGCAACGCTGCCGAAACAGTCCTTGGTTTTGAGCGTCCTCCCCGCAGAAACCAATGGTACGATGAAGAGTGTCGTGAGGCCACTGCGGCAAAGAATGCTGCCTACAGAAGAACGTTGCAGTCCACCACTACAAGAGCAACTGTGGAGGTGTACAGAGAGAAGAGGAGGGAAGAGAGACGCCTATTTAGAAGAAAGAAAAGGGAGCAAGAAAGGCGTGATCGTGAGGAAATCGAGATGTGCAGGAGTAGACATGATCCTCGAAATTTTTATAAGAAGATAAGGCGTCTTACTACTGGTTTTAAACCCGGAGCAACCTCCTGCAGAGATGAACATGGTAATCTGGTTACAGATGCACATGGTGCACTGAGATTATGGAGACAGCATTTCTGTAATCTACTGCAAAGCGATGATGATGCAAATTCCGCTGCTAGAGATGCTGTGCCGGACCCAATCAATGATGACGTTGTGATCCCGTCCCCCAGCCATGAAGAGGTCAAGGTTGCCATATGGCGACTGAAGAACAACAAAGCAGCAGGACCTGACGGTCTGCCCGCTGAACTCTTCAAGTATGGAGGCGATGAGCTGGTTAGGTGCATGCACCAGCTCATTTGCAGAATATGGCTGGAGGAAAGTATGCCCGATGATTGGAATCTCAGTGCCCTCTGTCCGATCCTGAAAAAGGGAGACCCCACAATATGCACCAACTACAGGGGTATTAGCCTTCTCCCTATCGCATATAAGGTTCTTACGAGCGTATTGTGTGAACGACTGAAGCCATTCGCCATCTCACTGATTGGACCTTATCAGTGCGGCTTCAGACCTGGTAAGTCCACCATTGACCAGATATTCACACTGCGCCAAATCCTGGAGAAGACCCATGAAAGTCAAGTCGACACACACCACCTCTTTGTCGACTATAAGGCAGCGTTCGATAGCCCGATAAGGGATCGCGTATATGCAGCAATGTCTGAGCTCGGTATTCCTGCAAAATTGATAAGACTGTGCAGAATGACGTTGAGCAATTCCTGCAGCTCCGTCAAGGTAGGAAGAGACCTCTCCGAGCCTTTTAATACCGTGCGAGGTCTCAGACAGGGCGATCCCTTATCCTGCGACCTCTTCAATTTCGTCATGGAGAGTGTTTTGCGAAAGGCGGGTGTCCATCGTAATGGCACTATTTTTAACAAAAGTGTCCAGCTCCTTGCGTATGCAGACGATATAGACATCATTGGGCATACCAAGCGAGATGTCACCGCAGCCTTTAATGCTATTGAACGAGAGTCTGCTAAAATGGGTCTGGCGGTAAATGAGAGCAAGACGAAGTACATGTTGTCGACGAGTAGGGATGTTGATCGTATCGGCTCCCAGGTTACAGCCGGCAACTATACATTCGATGTGGTCAAGGAATTCATCTATCTTGGCACCGCCATTACCAGCAAAAATGATGTCAGTCTAGAGATCAGGCGAAGAATCACACTGGCCAACAGGTGCTACTACGGTCTCGGTAGGCAGTTTAGTAATAGAGACCTCTCTCGTGCGACGAAATTAACACTCTACAAGTCGCTTATTCTCCCGGTGCTTCTCTATGGTGCGGAAGCATGGACGCTGTCTTGTGCCGATGCAGCGGTCCTCGGGGTGTTCGAGAGAAAAGTTCTTCGTAAGATCTTTGGTCCTCTAAGGCATGGCGATGAGTTTCGCATTAGAACCAACCATGAGCTGTATGAGCTCCTCGGCGATGTAGGTGTTGTCCAGCGTATTAACATCCAGCAGCTACGCTGGCTCGGCCACATTGTTCGGATTGAAGAATTTGCTCCAGCGAAGAAAGTTTTCGATGCGAAGGTCACTGGACGTCGGCGTAGAGGACGACCCTGTTTACGTTGGAAGGACCAGGTTGATGAAGCCCTGTCATCGATTGGTGTGACCAACTGGAGAAGGCGCGCGCTAAGCAGAAGCGCCTGGAGACTAGTGCTGAAGCAGGCCGAAACCCGTTAACGGGTTGTTATGGCCAGCTAAGTAAGTAAGTAAGTAAGTATTTTCTCTCAATGTCGTACGTGCTCATTACATATAAAGTTTACATGATACTATTCATTCTCTTCTACATAAAAATTTGACATGTATGTATTACCGTCTAAACCCGCCTTTAGGGGTAGTCGAAACGATAATGCATTATAAATTCAATGCAATAAGCCCAACTCTCATTAAATAAAATTATTTACTGAAAAAGTATTAAAAGAAAATGTATAGAATTGTTAAATAATAGATTGTTTCAAAATTTTGAAAAGAATTTGTATGTTTATATTGGCTATACCGCATTCAAATGCGGCATCTGACAGAACATTCAGTTCGGTTTTGCCCTTTTGGAAGAAGGAAATGAACAAACAAACTTTTAATAGAAAGCTTGTAATGTGAATTGATATTTGAAACTAATTCTAACACACTTGTGCCAAATTTTACAATTTTCTTACATTGGAAAAAATGGCATTGTAAACCAAGTTCAAAAAAACTAGCAAGTATGTATTTGTAAAAGTTTTTACAAATACATGAATGTATATAAAATATACAATACATATTTCTATGCAATACTTGTCAAATAAATCCTCAATAAACCTAAAATACTTTTTATGAATACGGGCATAAAATTTATTTTTAAATTTATACCAAACTAGCTGAACCCGGTGTGCTTCGCTACCCCCTCGTTTTTATAAATATTACAAAAAAAGTATTTTGTATAGCAAACATTATTAGTGGTGTAAGTATCTAAATTAAAAGAGAAGGGGGCGGTGAAGTGGGCATGGTTCATAGTTATATGACGACGTTAACAGTATTAAGAGCAATATATTACCAAATAAAAAAATACAAATTTCTACATAGAACAAAAAATTTGAAACTTTCAAACAAAATTTGGCGTGAAAAGGGGCGTGAAAGAGGGCGTGGTGTAATAAATTATTATTTATACTTCGCCTGGAGTATAATGTGTATACAATTTGAAGTAAATCTTTTAAAAACTATATGGGGGCAATAACATAATTTAAAAAAAGTGGGCGTAAAAGTAGGCGTGGTTGAAAAAAAGTACCCTATTAATCATGTCAGAGTCCCAGTTAAATGCTGTGAAAATTTCAGGAAGATCGGTCCAGAGGTTTGGTCTCCTATAAGGTACAAACAAACAAACAAATAGACAAACAAACAAATAAACAAACACACATTCAATTTTATATATTCAGATTATTTTACATTTGAAAAGTTGAATAGTATAGACTAGAATTTAAAAATAAAAATTGGAATAATTTTGGGCTATTACTTTGTTGTAAACAATAATTACGATCTTATTATTTTTATTATTATTTGCCATTTTATTTTTTCTAATTTTAAAAAAAGTTTTCAATAAAAATCCGATGTATTTTTTTTACTAAAATGTACGTTTTTTTCCCTTAATGTACTTTTTGCAATTCAATATTTGGCAACCCTACATTTATTATACAAATTTTTAGCAAGAATATTACAAAGAAAAGCAAATTTAAGAAATTTTTAGCAAATTAAAAAACTGTAACCCAACACACAAATCCGCATCCATATTTATTTATTTGTCTTTTAATTATTTGAAAAAAACTATTAAGTACACACTATAAACAAATTACTACTTCACAATATATTTTCTGTACTTTTGTTTTTTTTTAGTTGTTTATGTCCAAAACATATGACACGTTTTTATATGTTCTATAAGTGAACTTACGTTTTTGCGTTAGGGGACGTTACATTACGATACAGCAACGTTTGGCTAACCAGGCCTTAAGCCCTTAACCGAAAGGTTAAGTTAACACCAAGGTTTTTATGTTTATGAGGTTTTTGTATCTTTATTGGATTACAAGTTATAAACGTGTGTACTTTTAAAATACCGAGTTCACACAATGCCGGGATGGATGGGATACTTCAGACAAGGCAAAGTCTCTGATTGGGGTCAACCTGGCGGCCTCCAGAACGATCCTTGTTCCCGTTGTATTCAAGTCGACATACAGCCTCCACGTGGCCCTCCTGGATAACATTCTAGCACCCACTAGCTTGTTAACTAATGTATGCGGCGATTGTCCAATCCCCTGGACTTTAAATTTGAGTTGTGCGTAGGGCTTGAAACCCACCACGTAAAAACATTCTTCATTGAAAGCTAAAACCAAAGCCTCTAAACGGACCCCCTTTTATGTTGACGAACTTGGCAAACGTTTTAAGAACTATGATTTAAGGATATGCACCTGGAATGTGAGAACCCTTTATAGGGAAGGTGCCTCTATCCAATTGGCGGATGCTCTCATGAAATGTAGGGCTGACATCACCGCCATCCAGGAAATGCGATGGATAGGACAAGGTTGTTCGAGGCAAACAACATGTGACATCTACTACAGCTGCCATGATAACAGACACGAATTTGGTTGCGGATTCGTAGTTAGCAAGAGACTTCGCCATCTTGTCTCAGAGTTCACCCCCGTGAACGAAAGGATAGCTACGATCCGGATGAAGACAAAGTTTTATAATATCAGCCTCATCTGCGTGCACGCCCCGACGGAAGAGAAGGATGATGCGGCCAAAGATGCTTTCTACGCAGAGCTCGAGGATGTATATGATGTATCCGGCACATGACGCCAAAATTGTCCTCGGCGATTTCAATGCGAAAGTTGGACGTGAAGATATCTTTGGCCCCACTGTCGGACAGTTCAGTCTCCATAATTCCACATCGCCGAACGGCTTGAGACTGATCGATTTCGCCGCGGCGCGAAACATGGCAGTTTGTAGCACCAGGTTCCAGCATCTCGATATCCATAAGGCCACCTGGCTCTCTCCTGATCGATCTACCAACAACCAGATCGATCACATTGTGATTGATGGAAGGCATGTATCCAGCATACTAGACGTGCGCACATTAGAGGTCCAAATGTCGACTCGGACCATTATCTTGTCGCAGCCAAGATGCGACTGCGCATATGCGCAGTGAATATGGCACATTCTAGTGTTCGAGGGAAGCTGAACATCAAAAAGCTGCGATCACAAGAGACAGCCAGGTCGTTTTCCGCTCGTCTTTCTAATGAGCTCCATTGAACCGATCCTCTCTCGAAAGTATTGGTGGACAGTGGTCTCACATTGCTCACTCTCTGCGCAACGCTGCCGAAACAGTCCTTGGTTTTGAGCGTCCTCCCGGCAGAAACCACTGGTACGATGAAAAGTGTCGTGAGGCCACTGCGGCAAAGAATGCCGCCTACAGAAGAACGTTGCAGTCCACCACTACAAGAGCAACTGTGGAGGTGTACAGAGAGAAGAGGAGGGAAGAGAGACGCCTATTTAGAAGAAAGAAAAGGGAGCAAGAAAGGCGTGATCGTGAGGAAATCGAGATGTGCAGGAGTAGACATGATGCTCGAAATTTTTATAAAAAGATAAGGCGTCTTACTACTGGTCTTAAACCCGGAGCAACCTCCTGCAGAGGGACACTGAGATTATGGAGACAGCATTTTTCTAATCTACTGCAAGGCGATGACGACACAAATTCCGCTGCTAAAGATGCTGTGCCGGACCCAATCAATGATGACGTTGTGATCCCGTCCCCCAGCCATGAAGAGGTCAAGCTTGCCATATGGCGACTGAAGAGCAACAAAGCAGCCGGACCTGACGGTCTATCCGCTGAACTCTTCAAGAATGGAGGCGATGAGCTGGTTAGGTGCATGCACCAGCTCATTTGCAGAATATGGCTGGAAGAAAGTATGCCCGATGATTGGAATCTCAGTGCCCTCTGTCCGATCCTGAAAAAGGGAGACCCCACAATATGCACCAACTACAGGGGTATAAGCCTTCTCCCTATCGCATATAAGGTTCTTACGAGCGTATTGTGTGAACGACTGAAGCCATTCGCCATGTCAGTGATTGGACCTTATCAGTGCGGCTTCAGACCTGGTAAGTCCACCATTGACCAGATATTCACACTGCACCAAATCCTGGAGAAGACCCATGAAAGTCAAGTCGACACACACCACCTCTTTGTCGACTATAAGGCAGCGTTCGATAGCCCGATAAGGTATCGCGTATATGCCGCAATGTCTGAGCTCGGTATTCCTGCAAAGCTGATAAGACTGTGCAAAATGACGTTGAGCAACTCCTGCAGCTCCGTCAAGGTAGGAAAAGACCTCTCCGAACCATTTAATACCGTGCGAGGTTTCAGACAGGGCGATCCCTTATCCTGCGACCTCTTCAACTTCGTCATGGAGAGTGTTTTGCGAAAGGCGGGTGTACATAGAAATGGCACTATATTTAACAAAAGTGTCCAGCTCCTTTCGTATGCAGACGACATAGACATCATTATGCATACCAAGCGAGATGTCACCGCAGCTTTTAATGCTATTGAACGAGAGTCTGCAAAAATGGGTCTGGCTGTAAATGAGAGCAAGACGAAGTACATGTTGTCGACGAGTAGGGATGTTGATCGCATCGGCTCCCAGGTTACAGCCGGCAACTATACATTCGATGTGGTCAAGGAGTTCATCTTGGCACCGCTACTACCAGCAAAAATGATGTCAGTCTGGAGATCAAACGAAAAATCACACTGGCCAACAGGTGCTACTACGGTCTCAGTAGGCAGTTTAGTAATAGAGACCTCTCTCGTGTGACGAAATTAACACTCCATAAGTCGCTTATCCTTCCGGTGCTTCTCTATGGTGCGGAAGCATGGACGCTCTCCTGTGCCGATGCAGCGGTCTTGGGAGTATTTGAGAGAAAAGTTCTTCGTAAGATCTTTGGTCCTCTAAGGCATGGCGATGAGTTTCGCATTAGAACCAACCATGAGCTCCTCGGCGATGAATCTGCTTCAGCGAGAAAAGTTTTCGATGCGAAGGTCACTGGACGTCGGCGTAGAGGACGACCGTGTTTACGTTGGAAGGACCAAGTTGATGAAGCCCTGTCGTCAATTGGTGTGACCAACTGGAGAAGGCGCGCGCTTAGCAGAGACGCCTGGAGACTAGTGTTAAGGCAGGCCGAAACCCGTTAACGGGTTGTTATGGCCATCTAAGTAAGTAAGTATTATCGCTTTTATATTTTAATTTTTATTATTTTAGCATTATCATGGCTACTAGGTATAATAGTCAATAGGCGAGAATTCAAAATATTTTCAGCTTCAATAAGAAAGCTTTGCAATGTGTGCTCTTTTGGGGCTATTTCCTTTAGTGTTACCCTTAGGACATTCTTTACACTTTGTACCATACGCTCCCATATACCACCTTCTGACGGATTGAGTGGGCAATTAAATTTCCATTCAATGCCCTTTGTAGACAACTCATCTTCAATTCTTATTACATCAAATACCACTTTGAAGCGCTTAGCTTCTTGATTCACGCCAACAAAATTTTTTCCGTTATCAGTGCGCATTTTGAGTGGAGTGCCACGTCTATTAATGAAATTTCTTATAGCCAATATGCAGGCGTCTGTTAAAAGATCATGGGCCACCTGTAAATGTACAGCTCGAATTGTAAGACAAGTAAACAGAGCCACCCAACATTTTTCATGACGACGTCCGACAGTAATGTTTAATGGGCCAAAATAATCTAAACCAGTGTAGGTAAATGGACGAACAAATGGTGTAACTCTATCATTTGGCAGCGATCCCATAAATGGTGTAACTGGTGCTGCCTTATTAAATCTGCAAACGCAGCATTTTTGCACAACTTGTATTTCCGATGAATAAGTTTCACTTTGTGAGAGACGGCAAAGAACAATTTCAGCCGCCTTTAACTCTAAAGAGGACAGGCCTCCAACGCTTTTATTTTCTTTTTTTTACAGCAATTTATAAACCTCAAAACCATAAAACGAGTTGGCCTGAGAAAGGAGGAAAAACAATTAAAATCAATTATTAAGTTAATACTAACCAGCAATGCAAATTTCGGACGCAATTCTTCTTCGCATAAAATCTCAGTTTTAGACGCATAATTTTTCTGCCAAAATCTTCAGGTTGGTACAAGAATTGTGGCCCCTGGAACCAGCGTGTGTCTTCCGTAAACTCAATTTCCTTTTTGAACCCTGTAGCATCATCAGCGGCGTTTAGGTCGGTTGGCAACCATCGCCAATCATTTGGGCGTGTTGAATCTAATATTTCTGTTATTCTATGAGCAACAAATGGCTTATATCTTCTGCTCTCAGATCCAATCCAATTTATAACTGTGGTAGAGTCGCTCCAACATATGCGGCGGGAAACATTAACTTTATGTTCTTTTAATATTGTGCACATTAAACGGGTACTAAGAACGGCGGCTTGAAGTTCCAATCTGGGAATAGTCATAGTTATTAACGGAGCATATTTAGTTTTGGCGGAAATAAACGATGAGCTGATATACTTATATCGCCAGTAAGACACTGCACCAAATGCGTCTTCACTGGCATCGACAAATACATGTAACTATAAAACTGCAGGTAATTCATAAGCAAAGTAATACCGGGGAATTTTCACTTGGACTATATTCTTTAGTTCTTGACTCCAATTAGTCCATATTTCTTCCAATCTACTGGGCAGTTTTTCATCCCATGTCTCCAAACCTCTCTCATTATTAATTTTGCAGTTATCATAAAATGACACAAAAACCCAATTGGATCAAATATTGACATGACAACACACAATAGCTCACGTTTTTTTCATTAGATAAAATTTTAAAATGAATTCAAACGCGTTGTCACTTGGATCCCAAAGCATGCCGAGAACCTTTTCTGTTGGGGACTGCGATTCATTTAACCAGTTTGAGAAACTGACCGGCTGATTCAAATTGCCTTCTAGAGCCACAACTACTTCTGATGAATGTGATGTGAAATTTGGCGTTTCAAAGCCTGCAGCTTTATGTATTGCTCGAACTTGTTCTGCTACAGTTATAGCTTTTGACGAGTTGTCGAAACTGTCAACAAAGTCATCTACATAATGACGTTCAATAATTGATTTGACGGCTCTGGGAAAACGATTTTGAAACTCTAACGCATTTTTCTTCTTCATATAATCGGCTATACAAGGAGAAAAAGCAGCCTCAAAGGTTATCACATGCATTTCATAAATTTCAGTTGGGCCATTGTCATTTTCACGCCACAAGAACCTCTGGGAGCATCTGTCTTATGTAGCAATGGCAATTTGATGAAACATTTACTTAATATCCCCACATAATGCTACTGCTCCAACTCTAAAATTAAATAAAACTGCTGGCAATGGATTCAACTGTTGTGAACCCTTAAGTAATTTTGAGTTTAATGAGACACCTTCCACCTCTGCGGCAGCATCGAACACCATTTAATTGAAGAATGGCACAAAATCTCTCCAGACATTACGACAAACCTTGTGAAATCAATGCCAAGAAGGTTAAAAGGTTACTTTGATTATTTATTATATTGTAACTTTTTGATTCTGATGCCGTAATTTAGAAGATATTAAATCTTGTTGCGTTGGAAAGACACTTCATGATAATAAATAAATAAATAAAAGCGGTGCTAGATGCAAAAGGAAAACAAACCAAATATTAAAAGTTAACCTGTTTTTAGTTTCTGTACCTAACTTGCTCATTTAATAGATTCTGTTTACTTTTTTTTGACGCATAAAAATAGTAGTATTTTAGGATGGAGTGATATATTTTTGTTTAGTTTTAATTTTTGGTTAATACAGAATTAAACTCTTATTTTATAAGCCTCTTCAACTGTTATTAAACATTTTAATTTCTACTTATATCTTTCCTGTAATAAAAGCTTTATTGCAGATAAAGTAACTGTTTACTTTTTTTTGACGCTCACAGTACATAGTTTCGGTATCCCGAAATTAAAGTCCCAGGATTTCGAATTTGGCAAATCCCGAAAACCCGGTGGTTTTTTGGCATTGGCATCTACTCATATATTTATTTTGCAAACAATAAAAACTAAAATAAAATGCTTCTTTGCTAACTCAAATATATGTATATGTACATATTTATAGTATATATAATCCATACATACGAATTGACTTGAAGAAAAAAATTACTTGTTTCTAGACTTGAGTTTATTGCATTGTATTTCATTTTCCACTAAATTGAGTACCGGGACCTACAGTTTTTAAGTGGTATGCAAATTCAGTTCAACTCTTGTTATTTCCTTAATTTGCTGAGTCCGCCTGTATAAACTAAATAATTGTTGTTTTATGCAAAATTTAAGTACTTCCAAATGTAATAAATTATTTAAATCACTATAGGTCACATTTTAATGGCGCGTACTGTTAATATTGCTAGCCACCAATCATTCACAATTAGTGCACTAAATTTTCACTACCACTAAATTCGTTTTATTTAATGCACTGAATTTCCTCTACCACTAAATTCGTTTTATTTAATGCATTAAATTTCAACTATCACTAAAATGGTTTTATTTAGTAGTTAATTATTTCCATTTAGTGTTGGCTGCAATATTGCTGCATTAATAATAAGTCGTTTCGAGGTAGTGGAAGCGTCTGTCTATGGGACAGCCCGTGGCCCGGAAACTTCGTGTTGCCCCCTTGCACTTCTTATTCAGTCATTTGAATATTTTCCCCACGAACTTGGGCTCCAAAAGTGATGAACAAGGTGAAAGCTTTCACCAGGAAATTGAAGAAATCGAGACCTTAGAAAAGCTGATGGGATGAACAAATGATGGCGGACTATTTTTGGTTCCTCATTCGCGAAGATCCATTCGAAAAAAAAAACGCAAAAAAGTCGCTCGTCATTTTAATTAAAATTTTTTGAAATTACCCCGATTATACTGTGTGAGCAATGAAAATAAAAATATTGTAGTTTCACAAAATCTTTAATAAAAACTTGATTTTTCATCCGATTTTTTTCAAAATACGCTTAAAATATTGGTTATTAAATAAACTATTTGGTAAAAAAATAAAACATTCCAGATCTTTAATATCACGTAGAAAAAAATTGAAGTGAAAATTAAAAATTTTGAAAAAAACGTAAAAAATAGGCGAATTTTGAACTTTGAGGAGCCATATCTCAGCGATTTCTTATCAGATAGAATTTACCAGCATATCCACGGAAAAGGCATTCAATCGATATGCTACTTATCTCGATCCTACTTTTCGGTTGGACTCCACAAGGGTTTGAGTGGGGCCATACACCGAAAAACACAAAAGTACCGTTATCTAAAAAACGGTACTTAGGAAAAAATATTAACAGCGTTATTCGTGCTCAGGAGGTCCCGATTAACTTATCTTGGTATTTTTTGGCTGTAAACCAGTGTTATATAGATAGCCTGTTTCTGTATGACAAGCGATTGAAAATTTGTATGAAAAACACTCAATTTTTCAAATAATTTTGAGCATGTTTCATACAAATTTTCAATCGTTTGAAATTGTTTGTCATACAGAAACAGGCCGAGAATCTATAGAAAAATAATAACTATAAAGCATAAATTTTAACAATTTAAGACAACATATATTTCTATATTAATACACTTATGTTTTTTATTTTTATCACTAGATTTGTTTTTCTTTTCTTTCCCTTTTTTACTGTTATTCCGTTGATTCCATTCTCGGCGTTTTATTTTGTGCTCGGACTCGCTATTAATTTGCCTTTTCATCAGTAGTTGAATTGATTTTAGGCTTAAATGTTTTTCATTTTTTGATTATCGAATTTAATAAGTAATTTATTAGCACCTAATAGTATGTTAGATTTAGTTGCTTTTTTGGCATCGAGTGTAGAGGGTAAAGTAATAGCCCCAATACATTTGTCTCTATTTTTGCCTTTGCCAATTTTTATTTGTATATCAATAGCATTTGGAAATAATTCTCGTAGTTGTGCATGTGAAGTAGTTTTCGGAAGGTTTAAAACGATTATTGAAGATGTAAAATTTTTTTCTAATAAAGCCTTTTTGGTTGCTTTCTTCAAACGATTTTTAGCTCTTTTGTTTTCTATAGATTTAAGTTTACGCTCTGCTAATTCGTTTACCAAATCTTTGCTTTCTGTAAGAGGTATATTTACCACATACTTGTTTAAAACACCTTTCTTAATGTCATCTTTAAGTTTTTTTAGCGCTAAATTGCGATCCTCATTTGTAGCAAAATCTACTAGACAAAACCTAGCATGTCGCTGACGAGGTTTATGAACTTTAACAACTAAATTAGACAGCTTTTTCACATTTTCTTCTAAAGCTTCTTGTGTTTCTGGCAATTTATGTGGAAAGCGTACGTACAATTGTTTTCCCTGACGCTCTTTATATTTCTGTAAGTATTCTTCTTTAATTACTTCTGATCTAGTCTTGGTCTTCGTTTCGCTACCATTTTCAAATTCAGCACCATTCTTTTCTTCATCAGAATCTGTGGCAGTTGCATCTATGTCACAATCGACTTCCATTTCAATTTCGTTTTCATCAGAATCTGTGATACTTGCATCTAGGTCACAATCGTCGTCCATTTCAGACTGCTCCGATTCGTCTTCTTCATCCAATTCAATAGTTAACAATCCATTTTCCGTGATGTATTCACTAAGTTTTTTAGAATTTTTATGTTTCATTATTCGACTTTTTAAATAATATAGTAGAATATATTCTTGCACGTGTATTTTTCAATATTTAATGTTTAGTAGAGCTATGTCAGTCACGAACGAACGGGTTCAATTGAACGAATCAGTCAATTGAACGAATTGGATCAGTCGTTCGTTTGGTCGTTCAATCTAAATTTCTTTTTTTTGGTCGTTCGTTCGTTCGGTCGATCAATCTAAATTTGTTTTTTCTTTGTTTTGGTCGTTCATTCGCGCAATCTAAACTTGTTTTTTCTTTGACTTGGTAGTTTTTTCTTTGTTTTGATCGTTCATTCGTCCAATCTAAATTTGTTTTTTCTTTGACGTGGTCGTTCTGCCGTTTAATCTAAATTTGTTTTTTCTTTGTTTTGGTCGTTCGTTAAATATTTATTTTGTCGCTTTTTTTATATGCATATTGTCAGTATTGCCATTTTGTTAATTTTTAACTAAAATTGGCCATTGTTTCTTAAATGTGGAAATACGTACTTTTATTAAATTGTTCTTACTTTTTTGTAAATCTACAGCAACATTTGTTCTAAATATAAAGTGACAATAAATATTATTATTTTGATTATAGAATTACTTAAAACATTTTTTAAATAATATATAATAATAAAAAATAATATATCATATTTTTCACACTATTTTTTTATTATTTTTGGAATACATTATATAAAAAATTTTTCGTATAAACTGAAATAGCATAACATCCCATTGAAATAATAATAATTTATACTAATGACATGTAGTATAATTTAGAAAATAATATTCTAAATATAAATATGTACAGTGGTGGCCCTATAATTAGAAACGATGTTTAATCAAAATGAAATTAAAGTGTAACTTCTATTAAAACCATTACTAAAAATAACAAGCACCGCTATTCGAAAATCACACGATCTACATTATTGCGGCTGCAAAAAAACTTTGAATTTAAAGCTTGCACTTTAAAAAAATTTTGATAATTTCTAAGTACTTGGTTTTTAGCTGGCCACGTAATTAGAAACGGTCAGGTTTTCTTTTATTAATTAACTATTTTTATTATAAGTTATAAATTTAAAATTCAGTAGATCGTATTTAACGGGTTGTTATGGCCAGCTAAGTAAGTAAGTAAGTAAGTAAGTAAGATCGTATTTAAATAACCTTAATACGTTTTAGTTTCCAAAACTGGAAAAAACAAGTGATGCATTCAATAAATAAGGAAAGGCATCCACAAGATGTATCCAATGGAAAACCTGTCAATGTGGGCTATCGCACGAAGGTTTTCATAATCAAAAAAAGTGAAATTTGGTGCAGTTCACTTCTAAAATTAAAAAAAAGAAGTTTGCAATCCCAGCCAGGAAGCCCAGGGCTAGAAAAACTCCTCAAGGAGAAGATAAAATTATTTTCAGCATCAGTGAAAGTAACCAATTTCTAAATTCACACAAAATTGGGATGAAACTGGGCAACAAATGAGAGAAGAAATCTTTGCACGCACAACAACAATGCGTTTATAAGCATTTTGGCTTTCGTAGAAGCATTTTATAAAAGAAACCGCATGTCTCAAAAAAATATTAAGAAACACTGACGCTTTGCAAGCAAAATGCTCAACAAAGATGCATGTTATCTGAAATAGAATTCTCACAAGCAATGAATTTAAGAATATATTGGTTTAACATGACTAAAAATCTTACGTAAGATGTTCCTCAGTAAAATCTTCAAGACTTTAGGTATTTTGTTAAAACAGTGGTGGTGTATTATAACTTGGGATGATATTTCGTGGTGTGGTGTAAACTCATTCTTAGAATAAAGGGAAAAGTTGATTAACATCAATAAAAAAACAATTTAAAATATGTAATAGAACAATATTTCTTATGAGAATATACTCGTTCTCAACATGATAACGACTCAAATCAAAATTCTAAGTTAATGAGATACTGGATTTCGTGTAAAAATATTGACTTTTTGCACTTATCATCGTAAAATTTTTACCTAAACCCAATTGAAAACTTATAGGCAATTGTAAAACGAAATCACACGAACAATAGTCCAAAAAACAAAAAGTCTATTAAGTAGTTACAAATGATGCAGCAAACCTAAGGAAAGATGTCTCTGTAAACATGCCAGCATTTAATACAAAATTTACAGAGAAGTCAAATATTAGCCAATATTGTCAAAAATAAAATATGCAAGAGAATATCCTATTAGAGGATACAACAATTTTTGTTTACTTTTTTAAGTTTTGTGAAAACATTTGTGTCGTTTCTAATTATAAGACCAACATAAAAGTGCTACATTTTGTTTAAAGTTAATTTTTTTTTAAATGTTATCTCAGCTGCATATATTTTATTATAAATTCAGTAATGATTTAATACTTTACAATTTATAGTATTTAGTTTTGGTATTGTGAACTTAATTTTTAAAATATATTAAGAAGAATGTGTGCTAAGTCGTTTCTAATTATATGGCCACCACTGTATATATGTTTATTTTGAAGTATAATTTGTTACAATTTTCATTTATACACATAAAATTAAAAAAGTAAAAACAATTTATGTAATAAAAGTACGTATTTATACATTTAAGAATCGATGGCCAATTTTGATTAAAAATAAACAAAACAGCAACACTGATAGCATGCATATCAGAAAATAAGCAACAAAACAAATATTGAACGAAGGACTAAGCAAACACAAATTTAGATTGAACGACCGAACGACCAGAACAAATGAACGAAGTGAACGATCCGGATCACTTTTAATGACCGAACGAAAATGGCCGATCATTTAAGTGAACGATTTGGCACAGCTCTAATATTTAGTATAGTTTTGACAATTCTTTGTAATTTATTTATGCGATTATTGAAATGCAAACTCAGCGATTTTTTATTTTGTTTTACGTTTTTTTCATAACAAGAGGAACAACGTTTTAGGCATTTACCTTGGCTATCTCTATGTTAACTGTTTGAGTTTATATCTTAGACCTAAGATCTAATAAATTAGTTCAAGATTATCTCTGTTTCTTGTTTAAATTGTCTTTAAACGAATAATTGTATAAAGCAGTGAGCATTTAAACCACAATATGATTGTAGTATAAACGTAAAAAATCGAACGTTTAAACAACTTATATCACAGGCCATATGACTTTGACTTTTTCAGTTTAAATACTGATTTTATTAAACAGTTTTTACAAACATATATTTTTAAACTAGAAATTTTTTAAAAGTTCTTTTTTTGTAATATTTTGTTCAATTTGTTAGACTTTTTTCTTAATGATTGAAATCTTTGCCGCTGAAAAAAATTTTATTGTGTTTATTGTTTGACATTTATCGTAATATTACCACACTATTACCTTTTAAGCTCTGAATAATATATACTTCACTGATTTACTGGTTTTAAGTTTAAACCAAATACAAATTTTAGTTAAATTTAACAAAACCAGCATTAAAACCTTTACTGATTTATTAGCTCTTATCCCCAGTCTACACGCGCCATAAACTTGGAAATAATTATGTTTTCAATTGTCAAAAATCTATCAGCCTGTTTCTAGAAGACGAATGGTTTCTGACATTCGTCTTTTTATATATGAAACAATAACAAAAACACTCAAATTTGTTGTGTTTCTCATATAAAAAGACGAATGTCAAATACCATTCGTGTTCTAGAAACAGGCTGTATTTCCAACATCAAATGTTCAAGTGTAGACCGCAAAAACATGTATTCGCACATTTTGCAAAGAAATAATGTTAAACATAAGCTGTCAAATTAGACTTTTAAACTCGATTTTTGCTTGAAAAAATAACTTTTCTCGTTTATAATTACGCTAAATTATTTAAAAAGATAGTTTTAGTAGTAATACACCCCTTGTTGAGGGGTTTCTATCTAGCAGTACCACAACCGCTACGAGTACTCCCTGAAGGGCCGCACTCTTGCACTCTCCGAATGACAGGGAGGGGCATAACCGGAGGATTCCTGATGCCTGTAGTACCAGATTAGAGTAGGTTTCTCTGGTCAGTCCCTGAAATGGTCAGTAATAAATTACCAACCTCTTTTCCTATAGCGAGCGCCAGGCCACCCAGAGCTAGGTGAACTCCATATTCCCCGGTGAGTACAAGCCCCTGGTGTGAAGTAAATCACCAGAAGCCATTTACTGTACCCCCGGGGGGGATATCATGGTACAATCATTTACAAGGTAAAACTGTGCCTCGTTTCTGTATTACTCGACTCGAGTAATTTCTCACATGAAACGAAAAAATTGAAACAAAAACGATGTGATTGACACAAAAAGTTCTGTTTTTTACATTCGTTTTTCTGTATGTAAAATAATGCAGGTCATCAGTCATTTATGTCGTTTTCCAATTATTATTGGAAAAATGTGAGTATAAGTGTTTCTGTATCTTTCTTTTTGTGGAAACTGAACCGAATGAACTGTCAAAATAAACCGAATATTAAAACGATTCGAAAAGTATTTTGCAAACAAAAAAAAAAACATTTTTTGTATTTTGTGCCTTTTTTTAAATCATATTGTGTATTTTATTAAAAATAATATTGTTTAACTTTTTTTTTTAAATAATATTGTGTGTCTGATTTTTTATTAAAACCACGAGTAATATATTGTGGCTTTTGTATTCAAAAAAAGAAAAATAAAATACATAAATATGTAATGGAAGCTAAATCGACGGAAAAGGCAGTAATAAAGGGTACAAATGTTTTTTTTTATCCCTTTGGACATACATATGTATGTATGTGGACTTATTTCATTTAAAAGATCCAGAGCTGCTTCCCTGCACATTTGATTGGTTAAAACTAACACAATATTATCATCGATTGCCATATGTACCCATATATTGTGCAATCACATGATTGGCATAAAAAATCTGGTGAAAATTGGTGCATTTTGGCAATCGTGTGATCTTAGCTTTAGGCTAATTTCTAGAGCTGTGTCGGTCACGAACGAACGGGTTAAATTGAACGAATCAGTCAATTGAACGAAGTGGATCAGTCGTTCTTTTGATCGTTCGATCTAAATTTCTTTTTTCTTTGTTTTGGTCGCTCGTTCGTTCGGTCGGTTAGTCTATGTCCACACTCGGCGAGGCGAGTCGGCAACTTTTGTAGTTTGTAGACGATTACGGTGAGGGGAATAAAAGAAGAAAAATACTTGCCCGTTCTCGGCGATTCTTTATATTCCCTCATTCGTTTTTTTCTTTGTAGTTGATTATTTGACATTTCCTTTCATATTTTTTTTCGCTTTTTGGTGTACACATCTTTTTCGTACAATCGCAGCGTTCGTTTTTCTTATGTTTTTTTTTCTTTTTAATAAGTGCAGCGTTGCCAGTTTATGTGTAATTACACAAAAATGGAAGAGAACACTTTTTCTTTAAATATTTTTAGACCATACATTTTCTATATAATTTTGTCTCACCATTACTTCAATTAAATTATTTATAATAAATTAATTCAATTATTCATGTTTTTAAGCAACCCATAATATTGGTCACCATACAATTACATTTCATAGAAATCAAATATTATTCAATACCAGAAACAATATGAACCTTATGCTGGCTACAGACAACGCAATCTGTTTCTGCAACACGTTTCACATTCAGGTTTCATGTTTCAAAACAAACACTGAAACCAACAGTGAAACCATAAACGCAATCTCAGTTCTGTTATATTATATTATAACATTATCATCGCGCGGAAGAGCGGATGCGAAAATGAATCGTGAAGTAATTCAATTAGCAGCAAGTGTTTTTATTGATGAAGTGTTCCACTTTTTCACCTTGTCACTTTTTCTTTAATTCTCTTCTATATGATATTCGCATGTCCCTTATCCCGTTTTTAACTTTTTCAATGCTTGCGTTTATATCAATATTTTTATATTCAATTAATAATTTTTCAAATGCTGCTGCTCTTATAATTTTATTTTTATATGTATTACTAGGGCAACTAAAAAAAATATGCTCTATAAAATTAGTTTTAAGCGCCTAAAATATGCAAAAAAAAGTTTTAAGCGTTAAAAATATGCTCAAAAAACTCTTAATACATAAATATAAATAAATATAAAATTACGTATATTTTTTTTTTCAAACATTTTAAAACATGAAGAGTAACAATTAGCCACCAACCAGATAAAATAAATTTCCTTTATATTTACATAACGCTCATTTGCGAGATTTTCTGCATATTCTTATGAAAATTTTATTAATTTAAAAATAAACTTTTAATTGAAGTTTTTTTTATGTCATGCAATTATGGACATTTTTTCCCAATAGGAACAACGTTGAAAAAATCGTAACTTTTAATTCAGAATTCATTATTATGCAATAAATGTATGTAAAATTTCTATGCTTTGTATTTAATTTGTTTTTTACATTGACGTTTTCATCAAATTGACATTAACTATTGAGCAATAGTTTAAAAAGGAGTTTTCATGAGTACCGATATTATTTCATAGATTATATATACTTAAGTAATGTGTCAGTATATGGTCATTATTTTGAAAAAGTAAAATTTGGTAATACACATAAATTCTTCTAACATATGTAAAAATTTGTAAAATATGCCATACAAATATGAAAATATTTGAAAAATGCAAAAGAATGCATTTATGACGAAATATGCAAAAATATGCGGTAACAAATAGGGGTTAAACGTCGTAGGTTTTCCTAAAATGAAATAATATTTTGGTTGTTTTGTCAATAATATTCAGAAAAAAAATATGCTAATGCATATTTTTGGTTGCCCTATTTATCACTTTTCACATCCCATAATTCAGGTAAACTTTTGTATAAGTTAATAAAATTTACTCAGTGTTCATTTCTTTCGATTATCATTTTGTTCTTTCTTAATTACATAGATGTTTACAGCTTGCTTGTTGTTAATGTACTAAACACATAATATAATGAAACAGCGATACAAACAATGCAATCTGTTTCAATGCAACCAAAAAATATCAAAACATTTTGATGCTAATGAAACCTGGATTGCAACCCGAAGTGAAACACGAAGCACGAATTCAGACGACGCAATCTGTAATGAAATGCAACAGATTTCAGAAACACATTGCGTTGTCTGTAGCCAGCTTTATGATAGCAATATGTCGGTTAGAAACTACGAAACAACGAATTGAATATATGGATAGTATGGAATTTAATAATCTCCTTCAAGATATTAAAAATATACAACGAATTTCAATTTTCAAGAAAATGATAAGGAATATTTGCTTCAAGACTTAGAAACTCTTCTCATATGATTTACAGCAATCGTATACAATATCCTATAAATTAATAATTAAATTTTATGTGTATATATTAATATTTTTACTTTTATTTCTTTTTTTCTTTGTAAATTATATACATATATACTTAGAATTAAACCTTTAGATGAATATCTTAAAATAAAATATTTGGGGGATTCAAATGGTCGTTTTAAAGTCATATATCATAAAACAATAAAACGAAAAAATATGATTGCTGTAAACAACCCGTCATAGTTTGGTATATTATTTTTAATTTTATTTTTTTATTTTTCAATTTATGACAAAATGGTAAACATTGGTTGAAAAGTCTTATTGTTTTATGACTTTTTTATTCAAAGACCAACAACAAATTTTTTAAACTATTTTAAAATTGTATGATATTATGACAATATGACTTGATAGGACCCCGTTTGAATACCCCAATTATACATATATTGTACATGTGTAATTCAAAGCTGTAAATATTTTACCAGCTCTCCTCAATAATGTCTAAGTGATGCTGAGACAATCTTAATTTGATGTGCTAATGATATAAAGGAATAAATAATAATAAAAAAAACAAAAAAATTCTTTACGCATTAATAGTAAAACATTTGAATATTTTCAAGGTGACTTTTTCAAAATTTATACCAATTTTAAAGTATGTGCACTGGTGAGCTAAAGCAAACATTTTTGGAAATTATTAAACTATAAGTAAATTGCCTTTCAGTGGGGACAACGTGCTTTTTTAAATATTAAGAATCATAATGAAACGTAAATTCTTCTGCCCGTATGCAAAAAAATTAAAATAGATTTTAATTCAAAATTCAAATGGAAAATAAAGACAGAAAATTTACTTTGTTATTTTGTATATGACCGTTAAACTGCTGAATGTTTAATCGACACATAATAGGTGAATACAAAATCTAGCTGTTAAATGACAAGGGAAGAGAAACATTTTTATTTTTCATTAATAGAAAATTTAATTGTGTAGCATAACGATATTACATTAAAAGAAAACATTTTGTTTATATCAACCGATTTTCATTATTTGCAGCTTATTTTATATCCAACATACCTTAATGTTAAGATAAAATATGTCTTATCTTATAAACTTCTTCAAAATTTAAGCGGTGGTCCCGAACTACTTCAAGTACTAGTCCTCATTAGCACTAGTATTCAACTATAAATACTTTAATATTGTTTGGGCTGTTCCAATAGCTCTAGTAATAACTTTAAGGCTTTGTCTTCTACAGGGGAATTTATAAATACACAAATATTTATTCATATATTAAAATAATTACAAAAATAAAAAGCATTATATTCTATGTATGAAATATATTTTAGGCAATCTATAAAATTTTGTGTAATTTGTGAGTATTTCTGTGGCAACACGGCATAAATGTCAAATTGTAAGAAAAAGAAAACAAAAGAAAACACAAAAATTGCTGAACAACAACAAAAAGTTGGGCAACTAAAATCTCCGAGTGTGGACACGAAGACAAGTTTAAAAGAGAATTGATGAAGAATTGCCCGACTCTTCTCGCCAAGTGTGGACATAGACTTAGAGCCATCCCTAAATAAAAGCGGCAAGCGGAACGTTTTCCAACGCTCAGCGCTTACTCTGAACCGCCATCCCTAAACAGTGTAATACAAAAACATATGCTTATATAACAATTCTGACTATTTTAATAATAAACTGCATTTTTCTATTCGTATTTGTAACATAAACTAAATTTTATAGTACTATTTTATTTAATTTCATTATATTTTATTTATTTATTTTATATTAATATTTATTATCTTCTATTTTGTTAATTTTTTGCCTTTACGAATAAAACATGGTTATGCAAATAACATATCTTTATATCACAACCCTGTTTTTTTCCTATTTGTTTACATTTTAGTTGCCTTATGCGACCAACTTTACTATTAAACGCTCTGTCAAAATTGGATTTTCCAATTGCAAAGCGTTGCCGCCGCGTTATTTTGGGATGCTCCATACAAATTGTATGGGCATGAGACATTTTAACAGCTTAAAAACGCTTGCCGCTTTTATTTAGGGATGGCAGTTAATCTAAATTTATTTTTTCTTTGTTTTGGTCGTTCATTCGTTCGGTCGGTTAGTCCTGATTTACACTTGTCAATTTCGACTCGTCAATTATTGAGTTTTTGGGTGAAGGGAAAGAAGAGAATGTAAAGGGGTACAGACTTAACCGTACTCGTCAATTTTGCTTTTTCTTTGTCAAAATATCAAAAAGAGAGAATGTTGTATGCAAATAAAACTGAAAATTGACGAAAATTGACGTTCGTGTATGAACGCGAATGCAAATTCAAAAGAAAATCCAACAAAAATTGACGAATCTAAAGGCGGATTCACCCATGAGTTTTTTGGTTCGGACCAAATTTTTTTTATATGTAGTTTGACGTTTCTCTCAGAGAGCGAGAGAAATGATTTTGTGCGAAGTGCTCTCAGCTTGATTTAAATTAATTTTAAATTTGGTCCGAACCACACTGAAAAAGGTTGCCATATCATACAAAATGTATACAAGAGTCATGCCATATTGCTTGGCATTCGTATTAAAAAATTAGTATGGTACAGTGAATAATGTAAAGAAAAGCAAATATAAAAAGGCCAATAAGAAAAAAAACATATTAGAAAGAAAATATTCGCGCCAAAAATAAAAAAAAATAAAATTTAAAAATATTATATAAAGTAAGTTGTAATATTGAAGAAATTTACTGTATAATTCCTACATTTTCTTTGCCCTTTCTGAATAAATTTAAGATGGACTTGTCAGAGGCTATTGCACTAAAATTAATTAGCGAAATAAAAAAGCCGGGGAGGGAATGCTTATATGATTTGGGCAACAGCTCTTATAAAAACAATCATGTAAAACAAATTGTTTGGGCAGAAGTAGCAGAAGCAGTTGGAATTGGCAGTAAGTGCATTTATTTTTATAGCTTATAGAATTCAAGAAACAAATTTACATCCTTGGGTGATGCGATATTTTTTAAATTTTTTAAATAATCCGGTATGTGATGAAAAACGATCGAAATATTAAAACATATATATTAATTAAAGGTCTGCACGGGTATGTTTAAACGATCTTCAAGACATTCTAAAAATTTCGAACACACTTCCAACTCTAATTCGTAAAAGCGAAACGAATAAAACAAACATAAAAAGTGGTTGTTGTAGTTAGAATGTTAATAATGAGAGAATAGACACAAGAGACTATGGAGACATGAGAGACATGAAACATAAGAGTTAGAATGGAATGAATAGAGTGAATAGAATGTCTTGTTTGTAATATGATAGAAAATAATTTCTTGTACTGATATTATAAGTACTAAAGAACTGAATAATAGAAGTAATGAACTGAATAATTTTTTATGTTATTTTTCTTTATTTTTTTTTTATTTTTGGCTTAATTTCTAAAAATACATACATACTTATTTACAAAAACTTAAAAAAAAAATTATAAATAAACTACATATTCAAAAAGTAATTGTTTTTTTTTTTTGCCTTTAAATGCTTTAATATACACACACTATTCTTCTTGCTAGATTTCAATTTGTTTGTTTTCATTCGCTTGTTTGTACTACAAACTATTGCATTTACTTCAATACATGCTTTCATTCACAAAGGAAATTCAAGACATTCCAAGACATTCGAATGTCTCCATAATAATTTAGAATTATGAGAGTAACTATAGATTTATTCTATTCTACTCTATTCGTTTATTGAGGCTGTTCGTTTCGTTTCGTTGGCTGCAAAACGAATAGAATGAATATTTGTTTCGATGCTTGAATTTACTCTCAATTAGAGTACACTTTTCGAATCATTCTAAACTGGCAGAAAAGCAAAACATTCATGCAGACCTTTAATATTAATATATGTAAATAATATGTAAATATATATGTTTTAGTTATTTTAAAATTTTGATAATCACGGATGTAGTGGCAATAGTCAGTCAGTAAAGTAATGAACAAAAGAGGAATCCCGAACATGAAAAGATTTGGAAGTTAAACCAACTTGAAATTTCATTCCATTTCAATTTTGATCGAAATCGTGTTTTATCACATACCGGAATATATTTTTAATAATATAAATAGTATTAACGTGCACTCTGTTGCTTGCCTTCCATGGATATATATTTGAGACGAGTTCAATAAAATATTTTATTGCTTTTTTTTGTAATTAATAAAGACGAACAAAAAATTAATTTTATTACAAAAGGAAATTAATGTCAAACACACTGGAAAAGCTTGCGAAGACGCCATAAAACGGCAATAAATAAATATAAGAATATAATATATAAATATAGTAATATAAAATAAAAATTCACCACAAATAATATTAATTGTTTATTTACTTTTGTAATAAATATTATTAATTCTTTATTTGCTTAATTGGACACATATTAATTTTCTTTTTCGTTAGGCACATATGTATTTATGTAATTTTCAATTGAATATGGCAACACTGATTTTACGAACAAAATTTCTGAAATGGGTGAATCGTGGTGCAGAAAACTCTCAGTAAACAAAAAATTCGTTTGCATAGAAAATGTTTCAGAAACTTATGGGTGAATCCGCCTTAAATTGACAAGTGTGAATCTCGACTTAATCTAAATTTATTTTTTCTTTGTCTTTGTCGTTCGTTCAATATTTGGTTTGTTACTTTTTTCTATATACATATTACCAGTGTTGCTGTTTTGTTTATTTTTATTCAAAATCGGCAATCTTTTCTTACCCGGGGTCTACACCTGATATCAACTTTGATATGATATGAAAGAAAACGTCGGCAGAGAAAATAAAATGCCATTTTAATATTTCTCTTCATATCTAACAACAGGAACACGTTGATGTTGAAATATTATAATATTTCATTTTTTTGTACAGCAATGAAAGAAAGAACATGTCGGAGTATTTTATTAGTGGAAATTTGTTTAAAAATAAAGTGAAAATTTTATAAAAATTAAATAATTTTGTGTATAATTATTAGTAATTCATATATTTTTTTTATTTTTTTACTATTTAATTGCTCTTTTTTGAAATTAAAAAATTCAATTTCAGTTTTTTTGTTTTTTGTTTTGTTTCTCTATGTTAGCTGTTTTTGACAGTTCATATCATGATATTGTTTTCATAATATATATTATGATATCGATATCATAATAGATATTATGATAGCTGATTCGCAGTCTACACCTAACAAAATTATATCGGCTATCGAATTTGACGTATGCAGATATAAAAACATTTCGTTTCATATCTCGTGGAGAACCCGGGTTAAATGTGTAAATATGTATTTATTAAATTGTCTTTACTTTTTTTGAAGCCTACAAGGTACATATGTATGTTCTAAATATAAAGAGACAATAAACTTTATTATTTTGATTCTAGGATTCCTTAAAACATTTTTTAATTATATTTGTTATGAACTATTATTTTTATTTATTATGAACTATTATTTTGTTTTTTTCTTATTTCCGAGATAATCTTTTTTGTTTTAATATACATATGTATGTGTATGTATGTATGTTTATTTTGATGTATAATTTTTTTAAATTTTTATTTACATACATAAAAGTAGTCACCGTGGTCTAGTGGTTAGTGTGTTGGCTTACTAAGACGATAGTGCCGGGTTCAAATCTCAGCACCGACATCTTGAAAAAAGAAATATGAAAAAAAATATTTCTTTCGGCGACTACCTCTCAGCAGTCTTCTGGCAAAAGCTCTGAGAGTAACTAATTGCCATGAAAGAGCTTCTCAAGTCTGTCGTTCGGAGTCGACATTAAACTGTAGGTCCCGGTACTCATGGATAGAAATTTACACACACACAACATGAGTGCTGCGAGAAGCTAGGCCGTAATCCTGACACAGGGTTGTAAAGGCCAGTTATGTATGTATGTATGTTATGTATGTATGTATAAAAGTTAAAATACAAATATTATTTTATTTAAATACAAGAATTTATGTATATATGTATATCGTCCAAATGTAAAGAAGTACCTTAAATTTGTATACTTTGTTTAAATAAAACAACAGTGCAGTTATGTCTACATAAAATACCAAAAAAAAGTTCTATTTAAATATATGTGTCCCATTACACTTTTATTAATTTAAACAAACATTTCATTATACTGATTTGAACAAGCATTTTTTATTAAAAAATTAAAAAAAAAAAAAAAACACAATGACCGATTTGAATTTATCCAAGTTTTAAAGACCGAATGATCAGAACAAATGAAAGAAGTAAACGATTAAACGAAGTGAACGATCCGGGTCATTTTTAATAACCGAACGAAATTGACCGGTCGTTAAACTGAACGATTTTGCACAGCTCTACTAATTTCTATTTATCTTGGCGACAATAAACAGTTTAGTTCTGCCAATACAATAAGATGCATGAAAAAGATGTTTGAAAAACGGAATACGTAAAATATATACATACATTAAAATGCGAAAAAATTTAAGTTGCACTGAAAAAAATAATCATTTGTTTACATTTTTTATTTAGTTTTCATTTATTTACATCAGTTTTTATTTAATTTTTAATTTATTATTTAATTACCTTTTTAGTTTTTTTTAAATTTTAATTAATATATTTATTCTTTTTTGTGTTATTAAAATAAATAAGCTTGTGATGTTTTGTTTAGGTTATGTTCAATGTGTCAAAACAGATGTTTATTTTGTAGCTGTAGTCGTTATTATAATTAAGTAGCTGGCTACTTTAGTAGCCAGGGAATTTTGTAGTCGTGTGTTCGGTGGTCGATAGCCTTGAATGTGTTTATAGCATAAAGATAGCAAAGGTAAATGCTTAAAACGTTGTTCCAATTGTTATGAAAAAAACGTTAAACAAAATAAAAAATCGTTGAATTTGCATTACATTAACCGCATAAATAATTTACAAAGAATTGTCAAAACTATACTAAACATTAAATATTAAAAATACACGTGCAAGAATATATTCTACTATATTATTTAAAAAGTCGAATAATGAAACATAAAAATTCTAAAAAACTTAGTGAATACATCACGGCAAATGAATCGTTAACCAATGAATTGCATGAAGAAGACGAATCGGAACAGTCTGAAATGGACGTCGATTGTGACCTGGATGCAAGTGCCACAGATTCTGATGAAGACGAATTTGACGAATCAGAGCAATCTGAAATGGAAGTCGATTGTGGAATAGATGCAACTGCCACAGATTCTGATGAAGAAAAGAATGGTGCTGAATGTGAAAATGGTATCGAAACGAAGACCAAGACTAGAGCAGAAGTAATTAAAGAAGAATACTTACAGAAATATAAAGAGCGTCAGGGAAAACAATTGTACGTACGCTTTCCACATAAATTGCCAGAAACACAAGAAGCTTTAGAAGAAAATGTGAAAAAGCTGTCTAATTTAGTTGTTAAAGTTCATAAACCTCGTCAGCGACATGCTAGGTTTTGTCTAGTAGATTTTGCTACAAATGAGGATCGCAATTTAGCGCTAAAAAAACTTAAAGATGACATTAAGAAAGGTGTTTTAAACAAGTATGTGGTAAATATACCTCTTACAGAAAGCAAAGATTTGGTAAACGAATTAGCAGAGCGTAAACTTAAATCTATAGAAAACAAAAGAGCTAAAAATCGTTTGAAGAAAGCAACCAAAAAGGCTTTATTAGAAAAAAATTTTACATCTTCAATAATCGTTTTAAACCTTCCGAATACTACTTCACATGCTCAACTACGAGAATTATTTCCAAATGCTATTGATATACAAATAAAAATTGGCAAAGGCAAAAATAGAGACAAATGTATTGGGGCTATTACTTTACCCTCTACACTCGATGCCAGAAAAGCAACTAAATCTAACATACTATTAGGTGCTAATAAATTACTTATTAAATTCGATAATCAAAAAATGAAAAAAAAAATTTAAGCCTAAAATCAATTCAACTACTGATGAAAAGACAATTAATAGCGAGTTCGAGCACAAAACGAAAAAACCAAGAATGGAATCAACTGATAACGCTAAAGTTAACAGTGAAAAAGGAAAAAAAAAGAAAAACAAATCTAGTACTAAAAATAAAAAAGCATAAGTATATATATATATATATAAGCATATAGAAATAAATGTTAAATTTTTAACTTAGGCCGCATTTAGACTATGTTACTTGTAACATGTTACTGTAACATGTTTCACGAAGGGAGTAGAAAAGGCAGAGACGTTACAAAAGTAACACGATTTCTGTTTTTCACGTTACTTTCTGACGTTTCTCTTTTGACGTTTTCGTTTTTCTACTATTTTTCTTTATTTTTTTCGTATCTACAACAGGAATGATCTCTTAATTAATCAAAAAATTAAATTGAAATATTAAAAAAAAAAATTAATGAACAGAAAAATACATTTATATCTAGAAAAAAGAAGAAAAGAATTGAAAATTTTTATTTATTTATTTATTACACCTATCCCCCGATTTACACGGTACTTTTTCTACACGATTTCACTTTTACACGATTTTTTTCAAGATCTCTCCCCCGATTTAAACGTTATTTTTCGCTTTTTCACGATTTTTAAACTGAACGAATTTTACAAAATAAAACTGTTAAAAACAAAAATTTGTGTTATTTTGATACACCTTTTTTTATTTCAAACACTACATCCCAAATTTGTAAAACGACAGCAATGAGTACAACCCATAAAAAAACTGGTACCAATCCATCAACTAGAGAATCGCCTCAAATAACATCAAGTGATGAAAGTGACATGTCACCAATCAAGAACTAAAGGTTAAGAGTCATCGATAGTGATTAAATTTGCTCAAATCTTTGATATATTTTTTGTAATTTTCTAATTTTTTTTTAAAATATGTAATTCTTTTTTACATGTACATATTTGTTATTATAAAACTGAATGGATATTTTGTCTCTTTATTAGGTGTATATTGAATTTTTATTTAACGTAAATGAAAGAAAAATAAATGAAAAAAATGTATAAATAAAACAAAAATTAATTTAATTTAAAAACTATTTTGATTTTACTTATTTTAGACTTTTTTCGTTTTACACGATTTTTCGTACAACAAATTTGATTTCGATTTACACGGTTTTTTCAGGAACCGATCTTCCGTGCAAATCGGGGGATAGGTGTATTAGTATTAGCAATACTTTATAAAATTGATTAATAAAATATATCACAAATTACGAAAATATATTATACATTAACGAAATATATTATAAATTAACAAAATAAATAAAAAAAATAAAAAATTTATAACATATTTTGTTAATTTATAATTTTAAATTTTTATCAAATTTATTAATTTATATTACTAGTCTGTGATATATATGTACACAAAAATATGCCATTATAATGACAATCAAAACATTAAAGAAGAAGAATAAAGAACGAAACCAAAGCAAAAAATAAAAAAGAGACAAGTTTGAAGTAACATAGTATAAATGCTTCAAGTTTTTGAAAGTTACTTTAAAACAAAATACGAAAAGAGACATGTTACAAGTAACATAGTCTAAATGCGGCCTTATGCTTTAAAGTTTTTATTTTTCTACAGATTTTATGTGTCAATTGTCAGATTCTTTAAGTCAATTCGAATGTATTAGGGAATTGTAATCGATTGTGATTTAAGTTGGAAATTGATTTGGTCTAAAAATAAACTCATTTTTCGTAATCGATTTTGTGTTATTAATTTTATGATGAAATCGATTATTCGAGTTAAAAAATCGATTTTAAAAAATGTGTGTGTTGAAAAGCAAAGACATAAACCATCTTTCTTTTGCTAACACATTTTTTGCGTTAACAGAGCTCTGTTAATAGTTTAACAGCGACTATGTACGGGTATTTCAGGGCTTATTAGGCATTTAATGGACACACATTCCAATTTTAGGAAGAAAAGGTACTCCCATATGGAAGCTATATTGTTCACTTTGTATCTCATAAAAATTCATATTTAAATCAATTGAGAAAAATTATATAATTGTTGGACCTGTTTCCAAATTATCCAAATAATAAGACAGGTTTACAAATTTTTAATTTGGAAATATACCAAGAACGCCACATGCCTAGATAAGTTAATTGGGATCTCCTGAGCACGAAAAACGCAATTATAATTTTTTCCTAAGTACCGTTTTTTAGATAACGGTACTTTTGTGTTTTTCGGTGTGTGGCCCCACTCAAACCCTTGTGGAGTCCAACCGAAAAGTCCGATCGAGATAAGTGGCATATCGATGGAAAGGTAATTGAATGCCTTTTCCGTCGATATGCTACTAAATTCTATCTGATAAGAAATCCCTAAGATATGGCTCCTCAAAGTTCAAAATTTGCCTATTTTTTAGGTTTTTTAAAAAATTTTTAATTTTCACTTCAATTTTTTCCTATGTGATATTAAAGATCTGGAATGTTTTATTTTTTTATTAAATAGTTTATTTAATAACCAATATTTTAAGCGTATTTTGAAAAAATCGGATGAAAAATAAAGTTTTTATTAAGGATTTTGTGGAACTACAATATTTTCATTTTCATTGCTCACACCGTATATTCGGCGTAAATTTAAAAAATTTTAATTTAAATGATGAGCGACTTGAACTTTTCCGTTTTTTTCGGATGGATCTTCGCGAATGAGGAACCATCAATAGTCCGCCATCATTTGTACATCCCAACCAGCCTTTGTAACATCTCTCGATTTCTTCCATTTCCTGGTGAAATATTTCACCTTGTTCATCCCTTTCGGAGCACAAGTTCGTGGAAAAATATTCAAATGACTGAATAAAAAGTGTAATATAAGTGTCATATTTGAACCTAAAAGTTAAAAAGAATAAATTTTCAAATGATAACGACCTTTTTCTTATACATGTTTCCATCAAACCTTTACCAATGGCATTGAATTTTTGCAGTAATGTATCGATCTTCTCAGCGTTATCAGGACTTCTGTAGTTTCCTAAAAAGTTGTGAACGATGTCCTGCAATGCTTCTCATGGATCCAAATGAACTGGACCTAAACACTCACTAAATGCTTGGTCACCCTAAAGACTCCGAATTGGAGGCCCATCAAATATACCAGCTTGAATTTTTCTTGCTGTGGCTCTTTGAAATTTTTGTTTAAGGTAATTAGAAACTTTTTCACAATATTTGTAAATAACCCAAGCTTAATATCTAATGGAGGAAGTATTATCTTCTCCTGAGGAATGAGTGAGTAATTTTTGATATTGTACTCTCCGTGCATACGTCCACTTCGCTCAAACCAAACTTTTCGGGTGTAGTGAATCCGACGGTCACGGCTGTCCCATAGACATAGAAAACATAGAAACTTCGTGTTGCTCTCTTGAACTTCTTATTCAGTCATTTGGAAGTTTTAACCACGAACTTGTGCTCCGAAAGAGATGAACAAGATGAAATATTTCACCAGGAAATGGAAGAAATTGAGAGACGTTACAAAGGCTGGTGGGATGAACAAATGATAGCGGACTATTGATGGTTTCTCATTCGCGAAGATCCATCCGAAAAAAAACGCAAAAGTTCAAGTCGCTCGTCATTTTAATTTAAATTTATTGAATTTACGCCGAATATACTGTGTGAGCAATGAAGATGAAAATATTGTCGTTCCACAAAATCCTTAATAAAAACTTTATTTTTCATCAGATTTTTTTGAAAATACACTTTAAATATTGGTTATTAAATAAACTATTTGGTAAAAAAATAAAACATTCCAGATCTTTAATATCACGTAGGAAAAAATTTAAATGAAAATGAAAAATTTTGAAAAAAACGTACAAAATAGGAAAATTTTGAACTTTGAGGTGCCATATCTCAGCTATTTCTTATCAGATAGAATTTTCCAGCATATCGACGGAATAGGTATTCAATTACCTTTTCATTGATATACCATTTATCTCGATCGGACTTTTCGGTTGGACTCCACAAGCGTTTGAGTGGGGCCATACACCGAAAAACACAAAAGTACCGTTATCTAAAAAAACTGCACTTAGAAAAAAATAATAAAAGCGTTTTTCGTGCTCAGGAGGTCCCAATTAACTAATCTAGGCATATGGCGTTCTTGGTATTTTTTGGCTGTAAACCAGTGTAATCAAATACTTTTTTCAAGCTCAAGGTCAAGTTTATTTTTAATTTAATAATCAATATTTCGATATCGTTCGGATATCATCTTCAGGATTTAAAGATTATATAAAAACAACAACATTAAATTTAATGTATATGGGTATCACTGCACCGACGTTATCACAATAATATGACCTTGAGCTTGAAAAAAGTATTTGATTATTATTTGGATAAATTCATATTTATTTAGTTTTAGGTTAAAAAAAGCCGAAACAAATTCTTTCAAAAAAAAACCAAATAAGTGGAGATCAGTGCCCATTATGGAAAAATAAGAAATTGCAGGTGTACCACACTATATGGAGATGACAGTCCAAGGGGTCCCTAATGATTCTGTATTAGTGGTATTCCTGAAATAATTTTGGGAATTGAGAAAATTTAATTTAAAAATTCAATTTTTTTGCAAAATGACTGGAGAAGATCACTGGCCATAATGGAAAAATAAGAAATTGCAAGTATATCACACTATATGGGAATGACAGTCCAAGGGCTCCCTAATGGAGCTGTATTAGTGGTATTCCTGAAATAATTTTGGGATTTGAGAAAATTTAATTTAAAAATTCAATTTTTTTGCAAAATGACTGGAGAAGATCACTGGCCATTATGGAAAAATAAGAAATTGCAGGTATATCACACTATATGGGAATGACAGTCCAAGGGCTCCCTAATGGAGCTGTATTAGTGGTATTCCTGAAATAATTTTGGGATTTGAGAAAATTAATTTGAAAAATTCATTTTTTTGCAAAATGACTGTAGAAGATCAGTGGCCATTATGGAAAAATAAGAAATTGCAGGTATATCACACTATATGGGGATGACAGTCCAAGGGGTCCCTAATGGAGCTGTAGTCGCCGTGGTCTAGTGTTTAGTGTGTTGGCTTACTAAGACATGGGCCCTGGATTCGACACCAGGCTCTGACATCTTCAAAAAAAGAAATATGAAAAAATATTTCTTTCGGCGACTACCTCTCAGCAGTCTTCTGGCAAAAGCTCTGAGAGTAACTAATTGCCATGAACAAGCTTCTCAAATCTGTCGTTTGGAGTCGACATTAAACTGTAGGTCCCGGTACTCATGGATAAAAATTGACACACACAACATGAGTGCTGCGAGAAGCTAGGCCGTAATCCTGACACAGGGTTGTTAAGGCCAGTTATGTATGTATGTATGTATGTGACTGTTAAGTTATTAAGGTATAAGTACTTGTAGTAAAAAGATGTCTCTGAAGCCAGGTTTGGCAATATTTAAAAAAAAGTGAAAAGGGCAGAACAGCTAAGTGCACAGTTTATAAAAAAGAATTTACATACTGCGGTAGAACTTCTACCTTTGCCAGCCATCTGAAAAAGGCTTTCAAAATAGGTATTTTGAAAAAAAATAAGACAATGTGGCCAAAATTTTGGAAATATCGGAAAATGACAGGAAACTAATTCCTTATATTCTTTGAGAAGAATTGTTAATTTGAATTTATGTACCAGAATAACAATCGAAAATTCAATAATAATGAATTCAAAAGTTATCGAAAATTCGTAAATTTTTATAAATTTGTGACATTTTAGATTCAAATCGAAAAACAATGTAACCCCCCTGACTTCCCATTCTTATTTTTTTTTTTATTATTTTAGTGCATCATATGCTGAATGAACGTTGTTTATATTAAAATAATTAAAACTCGTTTTGTTTTTATTTCAGAAAACAATGGGTTTAATTTGTAGTTATTTTTATGCAAAAAATCAACAAAATTTCAACTAAAATCGAAAATTGAAAAAAAGTTGATCGCATAATCGAAAATCGTTTTTTTAAAATAGTTTACCATTCCCCAGTAAATACGTATGTATTATAAGTACATATATATGATATGTATTTGAGTTAGCAAAGAAAAATGTTATTTTAGTTTTCATTGTTTCAAAAAAAAAAAAAAAAAAAATTCAAAAATTGTCTTTCCATATAATACAAAAAAATAATACCTATTATGTAAGTTAAGGAAAAATAAATCATCAACATTGAATTGTTACAGTACGACTCAGTAATTGTAGGGTTTTCTTACACATATACAGTAAGGGACAAAACTGTTCACGAAATTGCTTTTATTAAGAACTTATTTAATTTTCTTTTTATTTAATACATATTAAAAAAAACTTTTAAATAAAATGAAATATATTACTTGTTCTTAATACAAAATTAAAAATAATTCATGTAAACCTATAAATGTATTGATTTAAAACAAACTTATAGAAAAATTTAATTGTCAACAAGTATGTCCACTGATAAACATTTCGTCCTTTTGTGGGCTTTAATACTTTGTATGTTCTCAGCATGCCTTTATCATTTTTGGCATACTTTCTGCAAGATTATTAAGAATTTCTGGATCAATACTCTCCCAGGCTTCGATGCAGCGATCCCAAAGATCGTCAACCGTTTTTGGAGGTTCTTTTCTTGAAGAAATCTTTCTTTTTAGTATGGACCAAAGATGCTCGACCGGGTTCAGATCTGGAGACTGGGGTGGCCAATTGTAATTTTAGCCTTATGTTTAGGGTCGTTGTCTTTCATAAATATGTCATTCTGCCCTGGTTCCAGCCCAAATATATCAAGACTTGGCAGGTAGGAGTCTTCCAAAATTGTGATATAATCCTTTGCTCACATCTTTCCTCTAATGCGGCGGAGAACTCCAAGCTGGTTTCCTCGAAAACATCCAATGCCATTAATGACCCACCTCCAAATTTCATCGTTTGACTTATGTTTCTTTCTTGTAACCCAACATTTTTATCAACCCATGTAAATTTTTTCGTTTCATCGCATCCAGTCTTCTGCTGAAAAATTTTGATACTTTTTTGCAAAATCGAGTTGTTTTTTGGGGTTCTTTTCATTCAAAAGCGGTTTTTTAGGTTTTGTTCTGGCTACTAATCCGCAACTTTTTAAGCTTCTACGCACAGTTTTGGTACATACGGAAAGGTTATGTTCACCATTAAGTATTTGTTTGACCTCCACCACTGTATTAGCTATACCATATACAATTAATCGTTTAGCTTCCCGAATATCCGCAGGCGAAAGTTTTTTTGGACGATCTCCTTGGTTGTCTTTAAGTTCCAAATTGGCTTGCTTTTTTATTTTATGAATTAGTCCCAGTGATATTTTATATTTCTGAGCAATCTTGCGATATGGAACCCCTGATACCAACTCATTTATCACATTTTGCTTCAAAAGAGCAGTCTTACTTCTTGCCATTCCAAAAGAACTGTATAACATAAATTAAATAATGTCTTTTAGTTATTGTTATTTTATTACACCTTAAAAGTAATATTTTACTTACTTTGAAAGAAAAACCCACGAGAAAAATTTGTATTTGTTATATTTTATAAACAATTTAATATTTTAATCAAAGAGGGACAATATTGTTCACGCAGTGGGTTTTAGTTTTATTTTAATAATTGATAAAAGCTAACGGTACCTCTATAAACAAGTTTGATATACAACGGAGTACTTACTACCATACCATCTGACGAATTTGCAGCGTTACCAGATTTATGTATGTATCGTCACTAATAAACATCTTCGGTCTTTATTGTAAGCGGTCGAGAAGCCTCGAAATAGACTTTAAAGCAACGGGCTATGCATGAGAGTTGTATTTCTTCTTGGCTCTAATAAATGTCGTGTAAATGTTAAGGTCAGATGGAGTGAAGTGTTTCCTGCAGAGATTTCAAAAACCGTGGCACTTGAATGTGGATCATTCCAACGAACATCACAGTTAATTCTCAACACCGTCGGCCTCCTCAACGTTTATATTACCCATAGTTACAGATGACAAGATTGCATCATCACCATCACGCCTATGCCAGATAAAACAACATTGAGTCTTGTGCGCATTAAATTCTACCCTGTTTGCGCGACTCTACTCAGAGATTATCTGTAGGTCATTCGTAAGTGTGTCATTCATATTCTGCCTTCTCACCTAAATCTCCAAAAGGCTCGGCCTACGATCAAATAAACATGAGTGACGAATGTTGCTGTCATCTACGAAAGAGTAAATAGGATTTAAAGTCAAAAAGAGATCGTTAATTAAAATAAAAAGTAGAGTTAAAGACAGAAGAGAATCTTGCGGTACTTCCGAATTTAGTCAGAACTCATAATGTATGTAAATATCGAGGAAGCAGACGCTTTTGATGTTTTGGGCATGGGAATTATTTATGATGTTCGTTGGAATGATCACATATTTGAGTGTCGAAAGAAGCATTCAAGTGTTTCGGTTTTTTAAAGCGGCGCAAAGAACAGTTCACTCATCCGACCTTCTCAATATTTACAAGACCTTTATCCGAACTAGCATGTCTATTTTGGGGCTTCTCGACCGCGTACAGGAGAGGTCGAAGGGGCTTATCAACGACGGTAGGGTATCCAATTCTATCGATTCGTTGGAGCATCGGCGTAGTTTGGCGTGCGTTTCATTGTTCTATCGGTACTTCAAGGGGACGTGATTTGACGAAATAAGGAACTTGATTCCGGATAATCGTATATTTTTACATACCTCTCTTAAAGCACATCCTTTTGTAGTTGATTGTCCAGTGAATCGCAAAGTGCATTATAGTTCTTTAGCCGCACCGCTCGTTTGTGGAGCAAATTTTCAGTGAACGTTTTTCCTGCCAATTACAATATTAGTAAGTTAAAATCAAAGGACCACAAGCACTACTCTCCCTTTCCCCCTTCTCATAACATATTTTCCTAGACCAGCATAGTGTACTGCATGAGTAGAGATCGTCCCCTGAGTCCTGGCCTTAATAATAAAAAAAATCAGAAGTGCAAAATGTATGAACTGATTTTAAACCAAAGGAGGTTAAATTCGGCATCAAGCTTGCTAAATGGTTGCTGCCATTGGTACACTACTTCATTGCAAATATACTTGTATACCAACGCCTCTATGTAGATCAAAAAGCTTTAGCAATTGATACCCAGTGATATGAAAATCCTGTGGATAAGCATCTCCAGACACCTGGGTCTTACATTACATAAGTACATACATACATAACTGGTCTTTACAACCCTGTGTCAGGATTACGGCCTAGCTTTTCGCAGCACTCATGTTGTGTGTGTTAATTTTTATCCATGAGTACAGGGACCTATAGTTTAAAGTCGACTCCGAACGACAGATTTGAGAAGTTTTTTCATGGCAATCAATTACTTTCAGAGCTTTTGCCAGAAGACTGCTGAGAGGTAGTCGCCGAAAGAAATAATTTTTTCATATTTCTTTTTTTTAAGATGTCAGAGATGAGATCACAGTCCTGTCCTTCCCCTTTTCTGTGTTCTAGTAGCCAACGGTTTTCGTACAACAAGAAATATTTGAAACGTAAATGATAATATACTTATTTACACAATGGTGTTGTTAACATTGACTGATGTGTAAAGAAAAGATATTGGATTATGTCTCAGGTTAACAACTTGTTAATGCGGGAGCCAAGTAGTCATAGAACTATCCTGTCCTTCTCCTTAGCTGTAATTTACTTAAAGATATAATCAAGTCAATAGTTAGTTTGTGTGGGAAGTACCACGCCTACTTGCTCGCCCTTTTTCCTGATGATTTTTATTGCCTACGAAATCAATCACACTAAATTCAGAAACTTTGGTTTCAATATTTCACAAAATATAAATCAGTATTTAACTTGCATAGGAAGTACCATGCTCACTTGTTCAATTCCGCCCATTATCCATCTGATGATTTTCCTTGATCGTAAAGTGACTCATACAAAATTTAAAAACGTTAGCCGTTCTCAAAATTTACAAATATTACAATTTTTTTAAGCACTTTCGGGGGTTGAAGCAATCTATGTTTCAAATTTCAACAAAATCGGTTTAGTCATTTAAGGGTGATTGATCGACAAATAAACAGACTTAAAGGCCTATTAGACAAGCATACTTGTCTGCATACATGTACGATGGCATACTTTGGGTTTTGCTATTACACTATCGAACGCTGCCGTCGTACTTCAGTACACAAAAATTTTCGAAGGGAAAACATGTCAATGAAAAGGAAGATTGTAGCGGCTTTAGTTATAAATGAAATATGTTTTTAAATTTCCGACATACACACAGCAGCGACAACAAGCAAACTGAATTTTTTTTTTATATAAAGTACGACGGACACGTTATTAGACGAGTATGTTGGTATGCGACAGACTCAGAAAATCAAAAATTTTTGAAAACCAACGTACATGTCTGACATACTCGAAATACATGCTATTAGACAGTGAGTTTTGGTATGCCATCGTACATGTATGCCCGTCTAATAGGCCTTTTACAAAAGAGATTTATATACACTGGCGAGCAAAATCGAGTGCATGTTAAGCACAATTTTTATTAAGGTGTAGTAAAATGATAACTACATAAAGAAATTTTATGAAACTTTTAGCAATTATTCTTTAGTATAGTAGCAAAAAATATGTGTATTCAATTTAGTGATAACAAACCAAAAACAAAAATTTTCAATATAAATATATAAGCCAACTACAGGATTATCAGCTCATCCCTTGATGGAGGAATTGACCGTGATGGCGTCGAAGGGATGCCCTCAGGGTGGGGTCCTATCCCCATTGTTGTGGACGCTTGTAGTTGATGACTTGCTTACCATGTTGGCTCAAAAAGGAATCAGCGTAATTAGTTATGCTGATGACCTTGTTATAACGGCCCGTGGGAAATTTGAGAGTACATTGTGTGACCTTATGGCTGATGCTCTGAGGGATGTGTCGAATTGGTGCTCTCAAGAAGGACTCTCAGTGAATCCTTCAAAGATGGTTGTTGTACCTTTTACGAAGAGATATAAGCTGACGTGCGACTGTATTTCTTTTAGAGGTACCACTATTATGTTTTCTAAGGAGGTTAAGTATCTAGGTGTCATTCTGGATAGAAGACTTACCTGGAACTAGCACATTTCTGCTGTCCAGGCTAAAGCGACAAGGGATACTGTGGATTTATACCGCCATTGTTCGGCCCATAATCACTTATGCGGCAATAGTTTGGTGGAGAAAGACTGAGGAGTCTACCACCATAAGAAAATTGGGCAAGAAATACGGCTTGCCTGCCTTGGTGTAACCGGGGCAATGAGAACGTGTTCAACAGTGGCTTTAGAGGCCCTGATTGGATTAAATCTTCTAAAGTAAAGAAGGCCAGACCTGAAAGTCCTAACGGATTTTCTTACGGGTCACTGTAGTGTGAGGGCGCATTTGATGAGAATGGCGATCACAAATGTAGATGCTTGTAGACTATGCTCACAAGCATCAGAGACAGCAGAGCACATATTGTGTGAATGTGTGGCTCTTGATAGATTTAGATGGATGTATTTAGGGAGACATATGGTCTCACTGACGGATATATCCACCACTAAAGATTCGGACCTGCTGGTGTTCGTAAGGAAGGCAGTTGGTCTGTTAAACAAACAGTAGACACAAAGGGACACAATAGATCTTATAGGTCGCAGTGTCTTGCATTTGTGCTGGGTCTAAACAAGATAATAAAATAATATAAGCCAACTCAATTATCTCAGTTTTGCACGTTTCCACGGGGCTACTGTAGGGTATTCATATTAGTAAGATATCCATAATCCCTTATTTTTTATGACTTTTTTCATACGCTTGGGCTTACTTTCCACCAAATTCTCTTTAAATTCACTTGGAATATTTTACCTATCTGTCTTCACACGGCTCCAAAGTTCCTCTATGTTCGATAGAGCTCTATTGTGTTTTCCTAATCTCCTCTTCAATATAGACCACAAATTTTCAATTGGGTTTAGGTCTAGACTTTGCGCTGGCCATTTCATCACCTCAAATTTTTGTGCAGACAACCAATTTTGAACATCTTTTGCCGTATGCTTGGGGTTCGTCTTGTTGAAGAATAATTTCATCTTCGGGATAAGCGCTGTGGCCAACAACATCAAGTAAATGTGTTTGTAGAATTTTAAGGTAGTCCTCTTTCTTCATTGCACGATTAACTCTTACCAGAGGTCCTATTTGGCACCAGTTGAAACAGCCCTAAACCATCAGACTGCTTCCGTCATGCTTGGCCGAAATAACACGACCGGGAAATGACTGATGTAGCAATTGAATTGTTTCTCTGGCTGTATGACATGTGGCGTCGTCTTGTTGAAAATACATGCCCTCGAGGATTTTTTTTCTGCCTATTGACGAAGCCATCACGATGGAAATGGGCCTCGTCACTGAAGATGATTTTATCGGCAATATCAGCATTTTCATGTTGTCTCTCCAATACCTAATTAACGAACTCCCTTCGTTGTCCATGGTCAGCTGGCTTCAGTTCCTGAGTCAATTGGACTTTGTATGCATGAAAATACAAGTCTTTCGTCAAAATTCGCTGCATAATGGATTTGGAGACACCAATTTGCTGAGCTCTGTGTCCTTACAGTTGACTCTTTTGGAGCATTATTGTGACCCCAAATTGATCCCAATTTGCGAACTGTAGCCGCAAAACTTTCACCATTTTGGTAAAACAATTTCACAAACAATAACAATTGTTCAAATGTCAAACAATGACACTTCGAATCGCGCCAAATTTAAAAATTGCGTCGTAGTTGGGACACCCTTTACATCCGTGCATACAGGACGAGAGAAACAGTGGCGACGCTACCTAGGGGATAGGCAGGGCAGTGCCCCGGGGCCCCTCAAATCCTTACCAGAAATATCGATTGAACTGAACTTTTGGAAATTTCTCTTACTTTCAAAATAAATACGACAGGCTACAAGTTGCAACCCCACTTTAATCATGACAACTCAGTTGAGACTAATTCAAAAGTTATGCCTAGGGAATTCCCCTAAATTCTTCCTGTATATTGGCGGTGCTGCCAATTTGACGGATGGTGATATGTGCGTTTTACCGTAAATTCGAGCTAAAGTTTTTTTTCGAGAACGGTTCAAAAATTAATTCTGTATCAGAAGTATGCTAATGTCAATAAACTTTTTTGTACTGGTCAGTATAGTGGTACAATTTTATTTGAATTTACCACTCATATTGATGTCCGTTAAGTCAGTAAATCGTGTCATATATGTATAGATTTCGGCTACAACTCATTGTATAACGCGAAATATCGTGAAAAAATTCAAGTCACCTGCAGTAGATACATTATTTCAGGTCCGCGGGCAGGAGATCGTTCTTGGTCTCCACCGTTAAATGTGGTAATACTAACGATGATATTTTTTCCCGAGAATCCTTCAACTACATTTGTTGCGTGTCATTGTGTTTCTCTTTCCTATTTTACTTTTAACGTCGTCAGTGAACAGTGGATACCTACCTACTCGAGCACAATCTAATATTGTATTGTTTAAGTAAACTAAAAAATTAAAATTATGGATAAAAAGAAGAAACCCAATGGTGCTTTTGAACGCGAAAAATGCCAAGAAAGAGAAGATAGTACATCTGGCCAAAATATTTCTATATAGTGGCTTAAAAAATGTGGTAACTGCAGTGTTGGTTGAGAAGCCTACTGAAGAACATTCGACAATTATTGCAGTTGGAGATACCTCCGCAGCCGAGTATGTGAACGTGGATGATGTTTGCATGATACACATAAGAGGGGAAGGTTTGGAGAAACCATAGACATCTATATTTTTCTAAAATGTGTTTGCAACAAATCTCCTTCTGACGTGAAAAACTTCACGAACAAAATATTAAGTGATAACGAAAAACGTCAAATTCTTGATATGGGACCTTTACAGCCTTCAGGATCTTCTCCAACAGACGTCAAGCAGAGCAATAGTTGTTTTTCAAAATCGTACTACGTTTCGTGTTCTAAATATGGGCGAATTAATCATTTTTGGTTGTTTTACCTCAACTAATTCAATCATGGACTGTTCACAAATTATGTAAGGAAATAATGAGCAAATATGTAGTGCTAGAATGCGACCTAACGGAAGTATTCACAGCAATCTTATTATTCTTTACAATTCCTGTCACTTCTGAAGCAGGTCATTTAGCAAATTAAAAATAATAAAAAATTATTTAAGAAATAATATGGGCCAAATTCGACTCCGACATTTATCGCTATTAGCAATAGAAAATAAAACTGCATCAAGCCTGGATTTAAACGAAGTCATTGTTGATACCTTTGCGAAAACTAAAGCTAGAAAAAAATTGTAAATATACTTGTTAGTCAGTTGGTAGGGCGGACCTTTATATAATAAACCCTTGAATCCTCTCTATTTCGTTTTATTAGTTAAACTTACACCAAATATTAATTTGTGTAGCTACTGTTTAATATTCTTATTAGCAGCTCTGCAGTGCACAAGAAAGAGCTTAAGCAGCTTAGCATTTATAAAATATTTGTATATGGATGGGATACTTCGGACAAGGCAAAGTCTCTGATTGGGGTCAACCTGGCGGCCTCCAGAACGATCCTTGTTCCCGTTGTATTCAAGTCGACATACAGCCTCCACGTGGCCCTCCTGGATAACATTCTAGCACCCGCTAGCTTGTGAACTAATGTATGCGGCGACTGTCCAATCCCCTGGACTTTAAATTTGGGTTGTGCGTAGGGCTTGAAACCCACCACGTAAAAATGTTATTCAATGAAAACCAGTACAATAGCCTCTAAACGGACCCCCTTTTATGTTGACGAACTTGGCAAACGTTTTAAGGACTATGATTTAAGGATATGCACCTGGAACGTGAGAACCCTTTATAGGGAAGGTGCCTCTATCCAGTTGGCGGATGCTCTCACGAAATGTAGGGCTGACATCACCGCCATCCAGGAAATGCGATGGATAGGGCAAGGTTGTACAAGGCAAGCAACATGTGACATCTACTACAGCTGCCATGAGAAGAAACACGAATTTGGTTGCGGATTCGTAGTTAGCAAGAGACTTCGCCATCACGTCTCGGAGTTCACCCCTGTGAACGAAAGAATTGCTACGATCCGCATAAAGGCGAAATTTTATAACATCAGCCTTATTTGTGTTCACGCCCCGACGGAAGAGAAGGATGATGTGGCCAAAGATGCTTTCTACGCAAAGCTCGAGGAAGTGTACGATGGGTGTCCGGCACATGACGCCAAAATTGTCCTCGGCGATTTCAATGCGAAAGTTGGACGTGAAGATATCTTTGGCCCCACTGTCGGACAGTTCAGTCTCCATAATTCAACCTCGCCGAACGGATTGAGACTGATCGATTTCGCCGCGGCGCGAAACATGGTAGTTTGTAGCACCAGGTTCCAGCATCTCGATATCCATAAGGCCACCTGGCTCTCTCCTGATCGATCTACCAACAACCAGATCGATCACATTGTGATTGATGGAAGGCATGTATCCAGCATACTAGACGTGCGCACATTTAGAGGTCCAAATGTCGACTCGGACCATTATCTTGTCGCAGCCAAGATGCGACTGCGCATATGCGCAGTGAATATGGCACGTTCTAGTGTTCGAGGGAAGCTGAACATCAAAAAGCTGCGATCACAAGAGACAGCCAGGTCATTTTCCGATCGTCTTTCTAATGAGCTCCATTGCACCCGATCCTCTCTCGAAAGTATTGGTGAACAGTGGTCTCACATTGCTCACTCTCTGCGCAACGCTGCCGAAACAGTCCTTGGTTTTGAGCGTCCTCCCCGCAGAAACCAATGGTACGATGAAGAGTGTCGTGAGGCCACTGCGGCAAAGAATGCCGCCTACAGAAGAACGTTGCAGTCCACCACTACAAGAGCAACTGTGGAGGTGTACAGAGAGAAGAGGAGAGAAGAGAGACGCCTATTTAGAAGAAAGAAAAGGGAGCAAGAAAGGCGTGATCGTGAGGAAATCGAGATGTGCAGGAGTAGACATGATGCTCGAAATTTTTATAAAAAGATAAGGCGTCTTACTACTGGTATTAAACCCGGAGCAACCTCCTGCAGAGACGAAAATGGTAATCTGGTTACAGATGCACAAGGGACACTGAGATTATGGAGACAGCATTTTTCTAATCTACTGCAAGGCGATGACGACACAAATTCCGCCTCTAGAGATGCTGTGCCGCTCCCAATCAATGATGACGACGTTGAGATCCTGTCGCCCAGCTATGAAGAGATCAAAATTGCCATACAGCGACTAAGAAGCAACAAAGCGGCCGGACCGGATGGTCTGCCCGCTGAGCTTTTCAAGTATGGAGGCGATGAGTTGGATAGGTGCATGCACCAACTTATTTGCAGAATATGGCTGGAGGAAAGTATGCCCAATGATTGGAATCTCAGTGCCCTCTGTCCCATCCTGAAAAAGGGAGACCCCACGATATGCACCAACTACAGGGGTATAAGCCTTCTCCCTATCGCATATAAGGTTCTTACGAGCGTATTGTGTGAACGATTGAAGCCATTCGCAATCTCACTGATTGGACCTTATCAGTGCGGCTTCAGACCTGGTAAGTCCACCATTGACCAGATATTCACACTGCGCCAAATCCTGGAGAAGACCCATGAAAGTCAAGTCGACACACACCATCTTTTTGTCGACTATAAGGCAGCGTTCGATAGCCCGATAAGAGATCGCGTATATGCCGCAATGTCTGAGCTCGGTATTCCTGCAAAGCTGATAAGACTGTGCAGAATGACGTTGAGCAACTCCTGCAGCTCCGTCAAGGTAGGAAAAGACCTCTCCGAACCTTTTAATACCGTGCGAGGTTTCAGACAGGGCGATCCCTTATCCTGCGACCTCTTCAATTTCGTCATGGAGAGTGTTTTGCGAAAGGCGGGTGTTCATCGAAATGGCACTATATTTAACAAAAGTGTCCAGCTCCTTGCGTATGCAGACGACATAGACATCATTGGGCATACCAAGCGAGATGTCACCGCAGCCTTTAATGCTATTGAACGGGAGTCTGCAAAAATGGGTCTGGCGGTAAATGAGAGCAAGACGAAGTACATGTTGTCGACGAGTAGGGATGTTGAACGTATCGGCTCCCAGGTTACAGCCGGCAACTATACATTCGATGTTGTTAAGGAGTTTATCTACCTTGGCACCGCCATTACCAGCAAGAATGATGTCAGTCTGGAGATCAAACGAAGAATCACACTGGCCAACAGGTGCTACTACGGTCTCAGTAGGCAGTTTAGTAATAGAGACCTCTCTCGTGCGACGAAATTAACACTCTACAAGTCGCTTATTCTTCCGGTGCTTCTCTATGGTGCGGAAGCATGGACGCTGTCTTGTGCCGATGCAGCGGTCTTGGGAGTATTTGAGAGAAAAGTTCTTCGTAAGATCTTTGGTCCTCGAAGGCATGGCGATGAGTTTCGCATTAGAACCAACCATGAGCTGTATGAGCTCCTCGGCGATGTGGGCGTTGTTCAGCGCATTAACATCCAGCGGCTACGCTGGCTCGGCCATATTGTTCGGATGGATGAATCCGCTCCAGCGAGAAAAGTTTTCGATGCGAAGGTCACTGGACGTCGGCGTAGAGGACGACCGTGTTTACGTTGGAAGGACCAAGTTGATGAAGCCCTGTCGTCAATTGGTGTGACCAACTGGAGAAGGCGCGCGCTTAGCAGAGACGCCTGGAGACTAGTGTTAAGGCAGGCCGAAACCCGTTAACGGGTTGTTATGGCCATCTAAGTAAGTAAGTAAGTAAGTATATTTCATATTTTACACAGCAGTGGGGCCCTTTTTTTAATTTGCCCCAGGGCCCTTGGTTATCTAGCTACGCCACTGGAGAGAAAATACACTTACGCTGCCATTAGACATTTTTTTTTGAGACCAATACTCAGGTCCCTACCCCTACTAATTCTGTTCATTGTATTGGAATTTTTGTGGAAAAGACAAAAGCGTTAAATTTAAAATTTTCAATTCATAAAGAAAAAAGACTGGTGGGAATAACATTCGAATATATTTCACATAGATTCACATTTCCAATAGATTGTGCTTTAAATAGTAATATAAAAATATGAATATGTATAACACAAAGATTTCTGATGAGACCTTTCGTAGCTGGGTCGAAAACTAGATCGGCTCTGCTAGTGTTGTATATATTCCTTAACGGATGTTAGTTCTCATAAGTACAGTATTAGGATCTTAAGACTATTAAAAATCATACAATAAGTAATTGTTTTTTTTATACAGGGTGTTTCTTTTTTGTGGTACCTGAAGTTTTATTTTTTTTTTAAGGAACAAAATGCAAAAAATTCTGTATGATTTGTTTATTTTATTATAATTTGAACTTGTACAATTTGTTCAGTAACTTTTCAAAAATTATATTTGGTAAGTGGCTTCCCTCAGCTGCCGCATACATATCGGCCCTTTTCCGGCAATTTTAATCACTTCTTCGGGCATTTCAGGTGTTATTTTTGAGAAAAGAGAGAAAAATTAGCAATAGTAGGAATGATACTGGAAATTTTTACAAAAAGATGCATAAGGGACACTGAGATTATGGAGACAGCACTTCCCTAATCTACTACAGGGCAATGATTACGTATATTCCTCCTCTAGAGATGCTGTGCTGGGCACAATTAATGACAACGACGTTAAAATTCTGTCGCCCAGCTATGAAGACGTTAAAGTTGCCATACGGCGACTGAAAAGTAACAAACCGGCTGGACCTGACGGTCTGCTCGCTGAGCTCTTTAAATATGGAGGCGATGAGGTGGTTAGGAGCATTCACCGGCTCATATGAAGAATATAGCTGGAGGAAAGTATGACCGATGATTGGAATTTCTGTGCCCCTGCGTCATCATGAAGAAGGGAGACCCCGCGATATGCACCAACTACCGGGGTATAAGCCTCCTCCCTATTGCATATATTGTTCTTACGACAGTATTGTGTGAACGACTGAAGCCATTCGTCATTCACTGATCGACACACACCATCTTTTTGTCAACTAGTAGGCAGTATTCGATAGTTCAATATGGGATCGTGTATATACCACAATTCATCATTGAGCATACCAAGCGAGATCTAATCGCAGCTTCTAATATTATTTAACGCGAGTCTACTAAAATGAATCTTGCAGTAAATTAGAGCAAGACGAAATATATGTTGTCGGCGAGTAGGGACGTTGAACGTACCAGCTACCAAGTTACAGCCGACAACTATGCATTCGATGTGGTCAAGGAGGTCATCTACCTTGGCACCGCCATTACCAGCAATGTCAGTCTAGAGATCAAGCGAAGAATCACACTGGTCACTACGCTCTCGGTAGACAGTTTAGTAACAGAGACCGGTTCTTCTCTATGGTGTGGAAGCATGGACGCCTTCTTATGTCGATGCAGCGATCCTGGTAGTGTTTGAGACAAAAATTCTTCGCAAGATCTTTGGTCTACTAAATGAGTTTCGCATTAGAACCAACTATGAGCTGTATGAAACCCTTGGCGAAGTAGAAGTTGTCTAGCGCATTAACTTCCAGCGGCTACGATGATCCGGCTATACTGTTCGGATGGAAGGTTCTGCTTCAACGAAAAAAGATTTCGTTGCGAAGGTCACTAGACATCGGTCGTCATCATTTGGTGTGACCAACTGGATAAGGCACGCGCTTAGTAGAGACGCCAGGAGACTAGTGTTGAGGCAGACTGAAACCCGTTAAGGGTTTGTTATGGCTAGCTAAATTAGTAAGTAATTTCTCTAAATAAATCAATGAGAATTCAAAATTTCCATACATACATACCTATAAATTAGAAATGCTTTAATGCAATATATTTACGAGTATGTATAGGTATTATCAAAGTAATAAAATAAAATTTTATATTATATGTATGTATTGTACTATATTTTATCTTTAATAAGCATTTTAACAAAACCATAAAAAAAGAATTTAAGTAATTGGGTTTTTAGTTACTTATCATTTATATGTATGTACGTAAGTACATATGTACATTAATAAAAATAGTAATTTTCCTTTAAAGTTATAAAAGATATAAATATAAACAGGAAACATAAAGATAGCCAGTTTATACGAATTGTACAATTCTGTAAAACAAGATTATATTGAAAATATATATACATACTTACATACATATAACGTATGTATTTATATACACATATCGGTTTTTATTTCAACTGTGTTACAATTTAAAAAAAGTTAAATGTAACTCATTTATCGCCGACAAATATGTACATACTTCACATGTTATGGTTAAATTGTCTTTTGTTTATACTTACATATATTTACTAATTTTTAGTAATAATATCTGCTTACACTACTACTCACTACTACTTATGCTTACCCAAAACATATGTACTTTAAAAATAAAATTCGGAACTCAAACCGAAATATGAAATACATATGTATATCAGAGCTGTAAACCATTGTTTATTGTCCCTTATAATGCTTTAATATATGTATGTATGGATTACAACCAAATACGTGTGTCAATCCCCTGTTAATGGTGATAATATAAATTGGGTGATGTTCAATTTGCTCGTAAATAAAATCTAATTTAACTGATTTTACTAATTTAATTTAAATTTTTTTTAAACATTTGTTGAAAGTAATAAAAAGAATCGTTCAAAATAATTGGGAGTACTTTTTGATTATTTTGTATTAGTTGGCACCAATTCTGATTATATGTAATCGTAATCAATTAGTAATCAGAAATTTCTATTTTTAGAATTAGTAATCATTACGATTGTTTTTTTAATAATGTAATTGATTACTAATCATAATCGCAATTTAACAGGTATGGTTCTATACGCATCTGATGCAAAATATCATCACACGTGGATTCTTTTTATTTGCTCGATATATCAGTTGGTTTGGATGGGAAGAATATTGAAATAATTATCGGAAACAATGTTCGTATTTGACGAAAACACAGCATCTCTAAAGGTTGAATTCCCAATGAGAATCATATTCTGACAAACGTAAGAGTTGATATGCTTCTCAATGCATATCACACAATTCACCATGTATAGTTCGTAAATCTTGTAATGATGTTGGGCTCAAACGTTAACTAATAGCAAATCAAAATAGAAACAGTTATCGTTTCTAAGATGGACTGTGTAAATAAGAGCTAATGCTAGGAACACAATTGGAGCGAACGAAGAATTTTTGTTCGCGAATATTCGTCGACAAAAATAAAACATATTCGAGTATATGAAAATGTACACAATCATGGAGTACCGCGAAATACGCCGAGTTGCGAACTCAAATTAGATTAACAGCCATGTCATGGAACTCAATTCCGATCGACAGTGGTTTCAATCAGTGTTCGAAAATTTACCTTATACAATGTATTTTAGTGTTCTGTGCTGTAGAATATTAAGTACACAAACACTAAAAGTGTTTGCGTAGGAAATTCAAAACAAACAAAAAAAAAAAAATATTTCTTTATTGTAATTTTTTTCAAGTTTTTATTTTAAACTGATTGATAAAAAAAAAAACAAAAAAAAGAAAATATTTTGAAATTTTGGAAAAAAATAACCCAAGAACACTAAACCTTAATGTACACAAACACTAAAACTGTACGGTTTTAAAACAAAAAAACAGAACGTAAAAATACACAAACACTAAAAATATAGATATCGTTCTTGGATTTGCGAACCGTACATAAAATAAGGTACAGTTTATTTTCGAACGCTGGTTTCAATTCAAATAAAATCACCTTAAATCAGTGGTCTTCACAAAGAGAGTCACACAAAAGTACACTGAGATATGAGATTGGTTACTTCATTTGTGTTGTTTTTCACAACTTGAATGAAATTAGTGAAAATTTTCGTTTCAAAAACTTTTAATTTTAAAATTTAAACAAATTTATTAAAATTATTCATAAAATAAATTGCTTGTAAATGCTATAAACAAATTGAAATGTAGTTATAAGAAATATAAACATTAATAAGTTTATGTTGCATATTATCATAACTTCTCAGTGTTTGACAAACAAATTTAGCTCTCTTGAAAACTAATAAAACATAAACACATACGCAATTTTTGTCTCACACACATAGCTGCCAGATAAATTGACCTTGAAATCGTCAAAAAATCGTCACCAAATTACAAATAAGAAAACATCATGTTTAAAAAAAAAACATTTGTTTAGAATTCACAGTATAAAGGGTATATTAATATTACATACAATTTTAAAACCTAAATAAAAAAAAAACATCAGTCATCATCATTCTTTATTATCTACATACATATTTTACCATTACACACTTTAGTTAGTTTAGGTACAATTTATAAGTCAAAGGATTCTCAATTCCTTTTTGTAATCGAAAAGGCCTAAAAGAATGGTTTTTGTAAGTGGTTTCTAAGTTATGATTTGTTTAGATTTACTTGACTAAATATTCGCTTTTTTCAAGATAAGATAGTGAAGCCAATTTGTTTCGGATCAAAGTTAGAAAAAAGGCTAGAGTTTTTCATTTCCACTTCTGATATTTTTTTTAATAGTTTAAAATTATTTTAGCGAAAAATTTGATGTAAATTGAATAGTTTTAATTCTTGCCTGTCACATACTTCAATAAATTTGTTAAATTCTTTTATCAAACAAAAGAGTTTCTACGGTTATTATGTATTAAGGACTTAAAGCTATATATTCGTTTTCAAAATCAAATCTTAGTATTATTCGACCACACAGTTCATATAAAAATAATAAAGCAAATAATAATAGTTTTTCTATTCTATTTCAACAATTCTCTCATTCGCAAAAATATCTTTTCTTCGAAGTCTAAAAAATTTGATTCAGCTTTATAATCTGCAAAATAAAAATTTTCGGTCTTTAGCACGTTGATTTTTAAACAATTACTCATTACCCATTTTAGTGAGTTTTTCATTTCACTATATAAAAATTGTATTTCCGTTGTTTTATGTTGAAACATATGTACTTAAGAAAGTGTAAATACATTTTTAATCGTTGGAAAAATTCTAGAATACTTACTACAACTAATTCTTGCAACAACCAGCGTGTTTGAATGAGATGTAAAATTTTTCTTTTTAATTTTTTTATTTCTAATAATAATATATTTTGAAATTTGGAGAATTAAATTGGTTGATAAAACAGTTGCTAATTTTGGATTTTACTATTTAAAAAATGCATAAAAACCCTTGCAGAAATAGAGTAATATTCTACATTTGAATTTCCAAAAGCAATAGTTGCAAATAGTGTAATAATGATCGTAATAATGTTTAATTTAAATTTAATTTAATTCAAACAAAATATAACCATTGTAAATTTTGAATTTCCAAAAATCGTCAAAATAATCAAAAATCGTCAAATCGTCAATATGCTATTTTTGTGTCGCAAAATCGTCAAAATGACGATAAATCGTCAAATCTGGCAGCTATGCTCACACACATGTTTTTGTAATAATTGTGGTTGTCGTTTAGCATGATGAAAATAAAGCATATGGATTTCTTTCTATGAAAGACTTTTAAGATTGCAAATTTTTTTATAATTAATTAAGTTTTTGATAGGAAAATAAAACAAAACTGGTTTCCAGGAATTCTAAAAGTGATATCTGTTAATAAAGTACAATACATTAAGTTTAAAACTAATATAATAAGAATTAAGGTAGAATTAGCCACATTTAATTAGCGTAACGTATCTTAACGTTGACGTGTCAGCTGATCATTTATGCTATAAACACAACAAAGGCTACCGACCATCGACTACAAGCTGTCAAAAATAGAATACATGTGTGCATATGAGAATAATTATTTTAACGGCAACACGACTACCGAACACACGACTACTTTTGTAGCCCGTAGCCAACTTAGGCTAATTTCTATTTTTCTTGGCGACAATAAACAGTTTAGTGCTGCCAATACAATAAGATGCATGGAAAAGGTGTTTAAAAAACGCAATATATGAAATATATGCATTAAAAATGCGAAAAAAATTTAAGTTGCACCACTGAAAATAAATAATCATTTGTTTACATATTTTGTTTAGTTTTCATTTACTTATTTCATTTATATACATCAGTTTTTATTTCATATTTAATTTATTATTTAATTGCCTTTTTAGTTTCTTAAATTTTTATAAGTTTTCTTCAGATATTTGTTGTTTTTTTATTTCCTCACAATTTCACTTACAAAAAATATATTTTGTTTAGGTTATGTTCAATGTGTCAAAACAGATGTTTATTTTGTAGCTGTAGTCGTTATTATAATTAAGTAGCTGGCTACTTGGCTACTTTCGTAGCCAGCGATTTTTGTAGTCGTGTGTTCGGTGTTCGATAGCCTTTGTTGTGTTTATAGCATTAGTTTGCATGTAAAGTAATGGTAGCACTTACCGAAAAAAATATGTAACGTAACGGCACGTATCAATCTGTAGAAAATAGAAATTCTTTACTTTTTGTTTCGTCAGAAACGCTTTAATTAGATCAAAGTTAACGGCAATGAATATTTTTGGTAATTAAAGAAGAAATGATGTCCGTGAAGGAATAGTACACTAGCCAAACTGAACAATTGTTTTCGAATCCAGCTACGGTAGTCTCATCAGAGTTCTTTGTGTCCTGTGCATATTCAAGACCAAACATCAACTATTTAACTCACACTTTTCTGGAAATCGCATACTGAAAATATTTTATTTCATATGTATGTATTAGAGACCTGCATGACTCAATTCATCTCTTTAACATACAGTGAATGCAGCTTAACACTGTTACAATACTTTATGTATCCACACACTAAATAAAGAATGTGAGTAACAGAGGAAGAAAATGTCATTCAATAATGTATCACTCATAACAGCTTGTGTAGTACACACCATACAGCATATCAATAAAAAAACAAAAGAGACCATCAAATAAAAAGTATGAATTCACTGAAAAAAATATACATCCACTTAAAAAACTAGCACTCATTAAGAAATTGGTTTTTGTTTTCTTGCCAGACGCCTTTTGACAAATTCTGTCGTCAGTGAGAGAGAGAATATGTTTAAAATGTAAATACATACATACATACATACATACATACTATGTATGTTGCCTCTGCTTTGCTCTTTTTTAGGAATGTTAAACTATGTATGAAAAAACAACAAAAACACAACCACAGCACAGTGAATGCATACTGTTAAGAATGTTGTATTCATTGTTGTTTTGAGTTACTGTGATTATGACTCACTCACTCACATTAAATGGATGCAGTAAAAAATGAATTTGGTACACTTTTTAGTCTGTTAAAAAGATATCCACATTTTTACAGATTGTGAATTATGAGTGAGAGCACAACATTGAGTCATTTAAAAGCATGTCCACAATTTTAGATTTTTTCACATTCATTGCAGGTCTCTAGTATGTATGTACATACACTTGTATGAGTTAGTCGAAGTAAAGTCACACAACAGTTTCTATCATGTTCTCCTTTTCTTACCATCATTGCTGTTCTTGTAATTCTCATCTTATTTGGATGAAACAGAATTACAATCTTATTTTTTTTGTTGTTGCCCTCTTATTCCATTTAATCCACATTAGTCGGCATCGACGACATGTACGACTGTAGCCGTGGTGGTTAGAGTGCAGCGCCAGAAGCGTGCGCATTATAACTTAATGTACATTAATGCTGTTCTTGTAATTGTCAAAATTATGTCAATGATGGTAAGAAAAGGAGAACACTTGCGAGAAACAGTAACTCCAAAAAAATAAATGGCCCTAAGATGTTGGGTAATTTTTAAATTTTTTCTCAAAAATTATTTTTTTCAAATACAATTTTCTCGAAAACTGTAAGAACGATTTTGTGCACGGAAAGCTTTTTGGAATCTGTACACTTTGCCCTTTCCATTTATATATAACACTTGCGAGAAACAGTAACTCCAAAAAAGTAAATGGCCTCAAGATGTTGGATAATTTTTAACTTTTTTCTCAAAAATGATTTTTTTTCAAATACAATTTTCTCGAAAACGGTAAGAACGATTTTGTGCACGGAAAGCTTTTTGGAATCTGGACACTTGGCTCTTTTCATCAATGTATAACACTTGGTTCATTAAGCTATAATCTCTGATTTTTTCTGTTCTTTTTTTAGGTTTGCATTATTTTAGAAAAAACGCTTTTTCGGTTTTGCGTTTTCGTTGCTATCTTGGCGGACGTAAAATTATTTAACTTTTTTTGGCAGACGTGCGAAACACAATTGGCGCAACATATGTTATGTAGTTCTACCTTTACAAATTTACTATTAAGTATTTTAAATAAAAAAATGGCCACAAGTAAAATAATATTTATTTATTTATTTTATTTATTTAATCTAAAGAATAAATTCCTAGACTAAATGAGTGTGAGAGCGCCAGCTGCATAGGCCATCAGCTCCGACTTATAATTACAAATATACGTATGTATACATACATATGTAATGTATGCAGACTTTGACTTATAATTAATTTGTACATGGGTATACTTATATGATAATAAATACTATTAATATTGTATATTAAACTCTAAGATTAGTTATTTTGATAAAATTTTAAATGCTGTTGATGTTGGAGGATGATGGATCCCTGAGGAGATCGGCAGCTGGTATGTTCTTTAATATTTTGCCTCTGTGTATTTGGTAGAGGGGGCATACTGATAGGACATGTTTGGTTGTGAGAAAGCTTTTACAGTGGGAACATGTGGGTTGTTGAGCGTGCTTTTTAAGCAGCCAATCATGTGAGAAAATGGTATGGTGCGGAGGATACATATTTGGCTGCGATGTCGGCTGCTTCATTGCCAATAATGCCGGTATGGCTAGGTATCCAGAATAACTTTAGTTTAGTTTCGGCGCCTGTGAGTAGATTCCTTATAAGAGATATTGTTCTCCATTTGTTGTGCCATGGGTTGATTATAGCTTTTAGGACGGATAGACTGTCTGTAAATATAACAATCCTTTTTTTGCTTTTTAGTGCTAAACGAATGGCCTGGTAAATGGCACAGGATTCTGCTGTGAAAATTGATGAATGTTCATGGATAGCTCCTAGAGTTAAGCTTCTACCTTTTTCGTCTACTACAGCATAAGCTGGCAAAAGATTATCTGATTTTGTGCCGTCTGTGAATATAAAGTTCCAAACATTATTTTTTAGCTTGGTCTTGATTTCAGATAAAAGGCTACGGAATACTATTTTGGGGGTGTCGTTTTTATTGAGATGAGTGAGGGTCAGGTCTAGACAAGAAGTATTAAATATCCAAACAGCTTTGATTGATTGTTTTTTAGGAAATGTTAAAGGAATATTCAACTCACTTGCCAGAGTCAGCGATTCTGAGATTGCCGATTTAAATCTCTTGTTACGTTTAGCGCTTATAGCAGATTTTATGTCCTGGTCAATAATTGAGTGGTAACTATTTAGTAGTTTTGGTAAGATTCTGGCTTTTGAGTGATATATTCTGTTCTATGGATGGTAAGTTGGTCTCTATCAGAATGTTGTTGATTGGTGTTGTTCTAAAAGCGTATGATGAAGCTCTGGCGGCTTGATGGTAGATGGGTTTGATTATGTTGAGATTGGATTTACTGCTTATGCCGAAGATATATAGACCGTAGTCTATTTTACTTAATACTAAGGTTTTGGTGAGATAAGGGAGTGTATTAATGTGTGTATGGCTTTTATATGCAAGATATTTTATGATGTTAACTCTGGATATTAATGAATTTTTAAGCTGCAAGAGATGATCCTTCCATGTATAGTTTGATGAGAAAATTAGGCCGAGGATTCTTAGTTTTTTCACATTTTCTACCTGGTGGTTATTTATTTGTATCTTATAGGAATCAGAGTCGCAGAGGTGTTTTCTACAAATGTGTAGTTTTTTTGTTTTTAAAACTGAAATTTTGGCACCGGAATAGTTGGTCCAATTATTGATGTCGTGTAATACGTTTTCTATTCTCCGTTGTTGTTTCTTTTACAAAGAATATACAGATCGTCTGCATAAAGGCAGTGATCGACGGAGGGATGTTTGTTAGCAATGTTGCTTATTTCATTGAATGCGATTTGAAACAAAATAACTGAGAGCGGTGATCCTTGGGGGATATCGTTGGCAAGGTTGAAAGTTTTTGAAGTCTAACCGTTGATAATAACTTTGAATTGTCTATTTGATAGAAATGACTTTATATAGTTAAATATTTTTGGGCCCACAGACCATGATTTTAAAATACGTAATATAACGTGGTAGCCGATTCTGTCGAATGCTTCCTACGTCACCCTATTGATAATATCTGTGGAATTTTGAAAAAACGTCTTCTCTCGAAATAAGACAATTTTCCAAGATTTTTATAGTAAATATAGAATTTCCTTGTCCTTCTTTTGCTCTAATCCCCGTATTTCTACGACCTTTGGAAGGCAAGATATGCAGTTGACTTATCGACCTCTTTCAGACTTTCCCCCAATTTCATTTTGACAAAACGACTTCTTTCAGAGAATTAAGAATAATTTAAAAAATTGAATGTCTATAAAAAATTGTATTTCATTTTTATTATTATTTTTTAATTATCTGCATATTGAAGGGGAAAATAGAACCCAAATATATTTTCCAGATCAACTTCTTTCAACCTTTTTTTCATATTCCATTTTAACGAAACAACTTGTCTTGACTTAAGCGATTAAAATAATTTTCAAATTTAATCAAAAAAATTTTGACAAAACGACTTGTATGGTGGAAGCTAATTTTTTTCTTTAAAATTTAAACAAAAAAAAATTTAACAAAAGGTCTTAAATTAATTTTTTGTCGTTTTATAGAAAACTATTGCTTCTAGAGGGGAAAAAAGGTCGCATAATCTTCGTTAAGTATTTGTGTATAATATCCAAGTTCAAAATTTCATTAATTTTCTAAGCAATAACTTGTATTAGCCTTTTTAACTGTTTTTTTGCTCTACTGAAAAGTTGTTGATTTTGAAAGAAGACGTTTTGTCAAATGTCCACAGATATGGTGACGTGGTTTTTTGCAGATTATATAGTAGTCCAAATGCAGTAGAGCATCGTCACAACCTTTGTTGGGTTTGAAGCCAACTTGTTCAACCGCTATTAATTTTTTCTTGGCCAAAAACCAAGATAGTCTAGTGGCTATAATACGTTCAATGATTTGGAAGCAAGGATATTGGACGAAATTCGTGTGAACTGAAGTTGCGGTTTTTGCTTTTGGGAGAGGTACAACAATTGCAAGTTTCCAAGAGTGAGGTATTACTCTGCTGTTAAAGATTGTGTTATATATGTTCAGCAATTCTTTTTTACTTGTTGGTGAAAGTTTTTTCACCATATGATAGGAGATGCGGTCAGCACCAGGTGAGGTACCTTTGACTTTTTTGAGACAGTTGTCGATCTCTAGTATTGTAATGGGCATGTCCATAAGGCGTGCGTCTTGGTCTATGGTAGTGTTAATAGTGGGAGACGGTGAGTTTTTGGCTGTTTTGAATAGAGTGGGAAAATTTTTGTCGGAAGCGTAGTTGGCCCATTCATTCCCAAAATGATTTGCGATATGAAAAGGTTCAGTGAGTGTGCTGTTCTGGGTGCAAATAGCTTTTATAGAGGAGGAGGTGTATTCACGTGATAATTTGTTTATTTTGTTCCAAATGTCTGAAATAGCTGAGTCTCTGTTGATGGTTTTAGTAAAGTTTTCAAAGCATAAGCGTTTCGCTTTTTTCATTTCGTACTTGAATTTTGCATTTTGTTTCTTATACATTAAGAGGTTGTCTTGAATTGGGTTCGATTTGAATTTCATCCATGTTTCCATTTTCTGATTGCGTAGGCTTTGTAGTGATGAATTCCACCAAGGAAGTGGGGGTCTTTTATGGTTTGAACGACCATTTGATTGCCGTATGTGGATATTTGCTGCCGTACGTATAGCTTTGGTTATTGTAGCAGCATCTTTATTGCTCAATGAAGATAGATTTCTTTTTGTTAATTCATTATCTGATGTTTTAGAAAAATTGTGCCAATCAGCGTGCTGAATTAAGAATTTGTTAATTTTTTTGGGTGGGTTTCGTGTGTCTGAGAGTGCAATGGAGATTATAATTGGAAAGTGGTCACTACCATGTAAATCATTGAGGATGGACCAGTTGATTAAAGGAAACATATTTAGTGAGCAAAGCGAGATGTCAATGTGGGAGAAAGTATTATGTGTTGAAAAATGGGTTGGGCTCCCATCATTCAGCACGCATAACCTCGTGTTCGTTATTACACTTTCTAACTGTATTCCTCTGCTGTTGTTTGTTAAGGATCCCCAAATCGTGTTCCAGCTGTTGAAATCGCCAACGACTAGCAGAGGGGAGTTAAATGAGGATATTACATATGACAGTTCGTGAATTGATATATCTTGTGTTGGTGGAATGTAGAATGACAGGATGGTAAATTTTATGTTCAAATCTATTTCAACAGCGACGACCTGGTAGGAAGAGCGTATATCGACTCGTTTGTGTGGAACTCCCAATCTAATTAGTATACCTGTGCCTTGTTTTGATGTAGTGTTATGTGTTGAGTTTGTGAAATAACCCAAGTAGTTTTTTGGAGGTACCGGGGTGAAATTATGAGCGCAGTGCGTTTCTTGCAGACAGATAACACTGGGGTAATGGTCCTTTATAAGTAGCTGAAGCTCAGAAAAATTGTTTATCAGTCCGTGTAAGTTCCATTGCAGCAGCACAAAGTCCATATCAGGTATTAATATGAAATTAATAGTAATTATGATGATTGATATTGTGGTGGTATGTATTGTAAATGAGCAAGGGGCTGCTGTGTTGCTCGAACCGGGAGGGAGCAGCGTCCCTCACCCCCGTTTCGAGCCACAGAGGAGCCCCTTATAGGTAGAGATGGTTTTCTTAAAGTGATTATGTTGTCTTCTGGTTCGTGTTGAATTCATTGAGAGTCTCATCGTCTCTCAATGTTACAAAGTAATCATTGTTTTTCATGAGAGATTGAGTTATTTGAGAGAACGGTGATAGTGGGATATCACTGTTTATTCTGGTGTCGGGATTTGAGTTATTGTATTTGTTGTTTATGTTTGTTATTGTTGTTTTTGTTGTGCTTTTTGATTTTTGTAGGTAGCTTGTGGAGGGAGGTTTTCCTTCACAAAGCGTACTAATGTCAGGATCTGTATCCATGTGATTATTGTTTAACTGTGTTGTTGGTGAAATTGAGGTTATGTTACTTATTTCAGATGGCAAGTTTAAAGAGGTGATTTTGGTGTTGTGTTCTTTTGTTGAGTTTGTAGGTGTGATGTCAGTTTTGTTTGAGTATACCATGGATTGGTTCTGTGTTGTTGTAGGTTGTTCAGCGCTTTTTTTGGTTTGTTTAGTTGACGTAAGATTGGTAGTGCTGCTGCGAGATGATTCTTTAAAATTTGCGGATATACCGGAGGTAATTGCCGCGTATGAGTTGTGGGTAGCTGATTGAACTGGGTTATTCTCCCTGAATTTACGGCGAGCTTCTGCTAGAGTGCAGTAGTTTTTGGTTTTAATTGTTAGTATTTCTTTCATTTGTATGAAACGGGGGCATTTGGTGTCTGCTGATGAGTGATCGCCGGAGCAGTTAATGCAAAAGATGCGGGTGCATTTTTCTGGTACATGTGGAGGTAAGCTGTAGAGCTGCAAAACAATCGATAGTACTATCGATAGTATCGATAGTTTTATTTCTGGCCGACTATCGATGGTTTCACTATCGGTAGCGATACTATCGGAAAATTTTAAAAGTTAACTTTTTCAACGCAGGTTTTTTGCCGCCGGTAAATTTTTGTATGAATGTTCTAATTTTTCAATAAAAATAATATATTTGCATTTATTTAATTAAAATAAAAGAGTCAATATTTCAAAAAAGTGTAGCCGCCGTGGTCTAGTGGTTAGTGTGTTGGCTTACTAAGACATGAGCCCTGGGTTCGACACCCAGCTCCAACATCTTAAAAAAAAAGAAATATGAAAAAAATATTTCTTTCGGCGACTACCTCTCAGCAGTCTTCTGGCGAAAGCTCTGAGAATAATTAATTGCCATTAACAAGCTTCGCAATTCTGTCGTTCGGAGTCGATATTAAAACTGTAGGTCCCGGTACTCATGGATAAAAATTCACATACACAACATGAGTGCTGCGAGAAACTAGGCCGTAATCCTGACACAGGGTTGTAAAGGCCAGTTATGTATGTTATGTATGTATGTATGTTATCCTATTAAGCACCTTAGGGTAATTAATTTTATTTAAACTTAGTTATTTTTATTCAGCGGCAACGGCTACCTTAATATAACGACAGCGGCGAATTATTGACGGCACAAAAATAATACAAAGAAGTTTTAAAGTAAAAGTTTCTGGTATTATTAAAAGTATTTCTGAAAGAATAAAGAATATTTCAATAAAAACAGTTTTAAAAAGAGATTCCTACAATTATCAGAAAGTATGTATTATTACAATACTATTTAAATGTATGTACATATGTGTCCAATGGACACATCCATTGGAGTGTGTATGTCTGTCTGTGTTTAATAGAAAATGGCAACGAAAACATTGAGGTAAAAAACGATGATGAAGAGGGTATTCAAAAAAAGATACGTAGGACGTATTCAGATGTTTGGACTTATTTTGAAATAACCAAAGATAAAATTTGTGCTAAATGCCGTTTATGTGGCAAATATTATAAAACTAGCGGCAATACTACATATTTATTAGATCACCTTAAACGTTCGCACTCTAATTTCAGAGAAGCGGAAAATCCAATTAACACCATAGATCAAAAACGGTCGATAAACTCTTGTTCATTAACAAAAAGTATTGGGTAAACCTGGTATAACTTATAAATACCTAAATTTAACGCTTCTGTACCTAATTTTATTTATAAATTGTTTTTTATAATTCCTTTTAATTAGAATTTTGATATTTACATATCGTCGTCCCGAAGTTATCTTGACGTAACTCCAAAAAATATTTTTTTGGGAAATTGAATTTAAAGGTTTATCAGTTTATAGAAAAAAATTTAGTCGAAAAAGGTGACTCAAAATTTTTATCAGATGTAGTGTTAATAATTCTTTATCGAATAGTACAAAAAATTCTTAAGTCATGGAGAAAATTTTTTAAGTTTTAAACATTTTTAACTCCAAACAAAGAATAACATTTTGCCGTATAAGCCACTTTTTGGGAACATTTTCTTTATTTTTGGCACATACGTCCAAATAACACCGATAGATATTTTGGATTGTTTTTTGTCTGATATTATCTTGACGTATATGAGACATAAGTACTTAAGTAAGCAAAATTCTTACATTTAGTATTTATTACTACAGTACTAAATAAATAAATTAAGATTAACAAAGCACTTTTAATCTGCCTAAAGGAATTTCATCCATCTTTTATTATAAAAGAAAGCTTTCAGAGTTTAATATAACAGCAACAGTACGAGTATGTACTCAGAATCCAAACGAAAAAGATGTTACTTACTGCACCATTTGGAACGAAGCACAGAATGGTCGCTCTGGTAATGATATCGATAGTTCTATAATAAAAATTTTGGAAAATATATTGAAGGATTTTAATCATATTGAGAATATCATTCTTTGGAGCGACTCTTGTGTGCCAAAAAATAAAAATAAAATATTTTTGTCTGCTAGTTTTGGCATTTTATATAAAAATAATAATCTAAAAACAATTACTCAAAAATTTTCAGAGCCGGAACATTCCCAAATTCAAGAAATTGACTCTGTCCACAATGCAATAGATCGATTTATAAAGTTAAAAGAAATTCACAGTCCTTTAGATTTAATAAAAAATTAAAAAATTACCACTCCAAAAAGTTTAAATTGAATATTATTGAAATGTTGCCTACAGATTTCAAAATTTATTCAGTTATTGCGCATTAACTAAATTTTCAGAACGTTCCATTTACTAAAATTAAAGCAATTAAGTATAATAAATTTAATTTATTTTCTTTATCCTATAAAGCATCTGTAAGTAAAGATGAATTTCAGTCATCAAATTTAAAAAAAACAAGCGAGAAAAGGAGTTTTTTCAAAATCAGAAGAAATGTTTGAAAAGGAACTCAGTATATGTCCAAAAATAAATATTTCTGAATATAAAAGAAATGATATTAAAAGCCTTTTCCCATATCTTCTATACAATGATGTTCAGTTTTATTCAAAACTATTTACATAAGTTATAACATATTAAGATATTATTAAGATACTGATTCTAGAATTATCTATAATGTACTTAAAAAACATACTTTTGATTCATTAAAGTTTTATGAAATAAATTTTGATTTAAAATTTATTTTATATACATATGTACCTCTAAAAAATGAAAATTAGTTTTTTATTAATTTATTCCTTTAATTTTAATGTAACAGCAATAAAGTGAAGTTAAAGAAATCTATTCTTTATGATTTCTTATTACGTTTTATCTTTTTTTCTTATGAAAAATCTTTTAAATATATTCATTTATGTACGTACGTCAAGATAACGCAAAATTTTTTTATTTGAAAAATTCCATACATTTTTTGCCGTATATCCACGAAAGTGGCGCGTACGTCATTATAACATAAAATTTTTTTACCAAACGTGGATATACGGCAAAATGGCTCTTAAATATCTCAGAAAATTTAAGAGATAAAGTCGTGGTGATTGAACACATCGAAAGATCTAATAATTTAAGATTCAAAAATGGTCGTAACTCATTTTTTTTGATTTTGTGATATACGTCCAGATAACTTCGGGACGACGATATGTAGAATGTATGTTTTACGTTTTGAACGTTAAAGCCTTTTACGGTTACCGTTAATTTAAAAAAATTATCTCAAATTAACAGCTTTAATTAATTTTTTTTTTTTTTTTGGCAAATAATTTGCGTTTTTTTTTTTATTTTATAATAAAATTGAAATTTATGTTACAATAGTATACATATGTATATCTTTTATTTAAATTTATACATTTATTATGAAAGACAGTTGAAAGCGAATAACAACCCATATACATACATAGTACTTGCTATATTTTAATAGAGTTTTACTTACTGGACTTCCGATACAAATTGAATTCTACTTCTCCACTAGATTTTAGAAGAACCTAGTAAAAATATATCCACAAATTCGTATTGCGATTCTAATTTTCTCAGAAAAATAGAAAACCGATAGTATCGATAGTTTTTTTTAAACTATCGAAACTATCGATGGGGCCGACTATCGATAGTTTTGCAGCTCTAGTAAGCTGCAGTCAGGGCATGTTGTGTTTCCTTTGCAACGGTTCTTGGTGTGTCCTAGTAGTTGGCAATTTTTGCATCGCATAGGGTTGGGGATGTAATGATCAACTTTGCATTTATACCATGCAACGTTTACCGTAGACGGTAAGCGATAGAGGTCAAAAGTTAGAATCATTTTGCCGCTTGGTATACGTGACTTGCCATCTTCAGTGGGTTTGGTAAATTTATAAACATCAGTTACACCTTGATCTTTCATTTCCTGTATGATTTCACTTTCTTGGACGTGTATCAAGCATGGTGCGAAAATTACTCCCTTGACTGAGTTGAGAGTTTCATGATACTCACATATGATTAGGCACATACTTCCAAGAGATTTTGACTTTAAGAATTTTTCTGCTGCACGTGTGTTACTTGCGAGTACAAGTAGGCTTCCGTCACGGAGTAGGGAGATCGAATTAAATTCTGTACTGATATTTTCTAACCCTTTTTTAATGGCAAAAGGACTTAGTTTTGAGATCTGTTTGCCTGCATCCGTTGATGTTATTACAATATATTTTGGAGTGTTGTAGTTGTTGCCGTTGATAGTTGCCAATTCAGGAAAATCGCTGCCTTTCTTCCTTTTGGGGGGATTTTCTATGAAATCCCCCAGTAGGTGATATCTGTTATTGGACAATTTGTCCGGTGGGCCTGGAGCCATTGTTATTTTTTTTTTTCTTTTTACGTTAGATTACTATAAACGCGTTGAAAAGAAAAAAGTAAAAAGAAAAAAATGTAACCTATAAGACACGTGTTTGACGTTAGTATTTGTCTTTCGTTCTTATAAATTTAGCAGAGAAAAGAGAAAACACAACCGTTTGTTTTGAGAGATAGTCGAAGACTGAGTAAAATAATAATAGCAAATATTTGTTTATATTTTTATTTCTTCTCTTGTACAAAAATTAAACAACTTTATTCACAAAAAAAAATAAATAAACAACTCGTATTTTCCATAACTGCTGTTATGTATTCGTCGTAGTTATTGTGTATCATACGAAAAATTTATGCAGTGAAATTTAGCTGACGAATACGTCGAAGAGGGCGAAAGTCGTCGTTCGCCCCAATTGTGTTCCTAGAATAATGCGCCGTTGGAAAATACAGAACGAAACCTGTAACTGGATTTCCTTGACTCCAGCATTAGATTCTTAGTATATCTTGGCATTTCGGAGAAATTTCGCCTCAGCGGCAAATTTCAAAAAATCTAATTAAACTTGAACCCAGCACAATTTTTAAGATTTGGAAGCAATAAATAAAATTATAAGCAATAATGAAAACTATATATTGTTTTTAATACATTAAAACTTCCAAATATGCTACAGGATAAGGTTTAATTTTTGATTTTTTGTACTTTTGCTTACTGGTTGCAATAAATTTGCATTTCAGCGGCTCATTTCATTTAATATAATCATGCATTATTGATGCGCACGAATAAGTAAATGTTTACAATTTCTGCTTTAGAAAATAACTTACTGGTAAGCACAATTTTCTGCTGGGTAGGTGGTAAAGGTCTGCACGGGTATGTTTGAAACGATCTTCAAGACATTCTAAAATTTTCAAACACACTTTCAACTCTAATTCGTAAAAGCGAAACGAATAAAACAAACATAAAAAGTGGTTGTTGTCGATAGAATGTTAATAATGAGAGAATAGAGACAAGAGGGTATGGAGATATGAGAGACATAAAACATAAGAGTTAAGGCCTCGTTACTCAAACGTAAACGTTGCGGAACAGCTGCTCAGTTTTGCTTTGATTACTCATACGTAAACGTAACGTTGCGTTTCGGGCGAATCCAATAAATTTAAACTTTTTCTTCGTTTTTACGTATCAGCTGTTTAAAAATTGTAAACCAATTCTAAACCATTTGCTGAACTCGGCCGCAACGTTTACGTATCCGCAAAGTTTACGTTTGAGTAACGAGGCCTTTAGAATGGAATGTCTTGTTTGTAATATGATAGATAAGAATTTCTTGCACTGGTTTTATAAGTACTAATGAACTGAATAATTTTTTATGTTATTTTTCTTTATATTTTTGGCTTAATTTTTAAAAATACATACATACATATTTACAAAAACTTAAAAAAAGTATATATAAATTACATACTCAAAAAGTAATTGTTTTTATTTTTTATTTTTTTGCCTTTAAATGCTTTAATATACACAGACTATTCTTCTTGCTAGATTTCAATTTGTTTGTTTTTATTCGCTTGTTTGTACTACAAACTATCGCATTTACTTCAGTACATGCTTTCATTCACAAAGGAAATTCTAGACATTCGAATGTCTCCATAACAATTGAGAATTATGATAGTAAATTTAGATTTATTCTATTCTATTCGTTTATTGAGGCTGTTCGTTTCATTTTGTTGGCTGCAAAACGAATAGAATGAATATTTGTTTCGATGCTTGAATTTACTCTCAACTAGAGTTCACTTCTCAAATCATTCTAAATTGGCAGAAAAGCAAAACATTCATGCAGACCTTTAGTAGGTGGTAGTCGATCACCTCGTTATACACTCTCTTTAGTAAAGCATACTTTTTCAGATGTGTGGCTAAATCAATAATTGGATATCTTTCATGAATGGCAAATAAAAGAATGCGCAAAATTGCTTCGTTACTGCTAACATAGCGACCCATTTGAAATTGGGTGGCTTAATTGTTGGAATTCTCCGTTGTAACTCTAATCACAGCCATATCCCTGCCTTTGGTCAGATACTTGCAGATTTATTTGACAGATTACACGGAATGACAATATTTTACGTTGATATATACTTTTAAAATTTTGGAGAGTAATGTCGAATACGGAACAATCCAATGGTTATCAATCTGAATGTCCTGTAGATTAATTTTCACCATTGATGGTCTTCAATTCCTCGCAGTTGAACAATGGCTAACCGTCATTTATTGTACTTGGATAATTAAGTGCTTGTGTCAATCCACGTTTCCGCTGCGATACCTCCCAATGAAATCCATCAGTGATTTAAATTTTTGTTTGAAGACTCTTGGTGCCATGTTATGGCTAGGGAATAACTTGCATCTTGCGTGCTCTTCCACAAGATATTTATTTTGTGATTATCAGAGTACATGCGGTCTCAGTTACCTTGAAAGTGGGCATGAAATTATTTCCAATCACATTTGTTGCATCTAATGAAGTCATTTCGAAAGAATTTTTATAATTTTGGATTTGTGTTATGAAATGTATGGAATAAATTCCTCACTACCGTAGCTGACGCCGAAAACATGTTCAGTTCTGCTATTGTAAAATTGCTTTACGGATATCATTTGTTCCTATGACTGAGAAATCACTGCAAGAATAATATAAATTCACATACATACCTAACTGGTCATTACAAACCTATTTCAGAACTTCGGCCTAGCTTCTCACAGCACCCATATTATGTGCGTCGATTTTAAAATATGAGTACCGGGACCTACAGTTTACCGTCCATTTGAAACGACAGACTTGAGAAGCTTCTTCATGGAAATCAATTACCCTCAGAGCATTGACCAGAAGACTGCTATGAGGTGGTCGCCGAAAGAAATATATTTCACATTTCTTTCCTTCAAGATGTCGGGGCTCTCTGTCTCGACTGCATAATATAAATTCATTTAAATTAGTATTTAGATCTGAACTAATTTAGGCGTTTTATAACAAAACCAAAATTAATCGACAAAAAAGATCAATTACACAGGTTTACAAATTTTTAATTTGGAAAAATACCAAGAACGAGACATGCCTAGATAAGTTAATTGGGACCTCCTAGGCACGAAAAACGCATTTATTATTTTTTCCTAAGTACCGTTTTTTAGATAACGGTACTTTTGTGTTTTTCGGTGTATGGCCCCACTCAAACCCTTGTGGAGTCCAACCGAAAAGTCCGATCGAGATAAGTGGCATATCGATGGAAAGGTAATTGAATGCCTTTTCCGTTGATATGCTGGAAAATTCTATCTGATAAGAAATCGCTGAGATATGGCACCTCAAAATTAAAAATTTGCCTATTTTTTACGTTTTTTTCAAAATTTTTCAATTTCATTTCAATTTTTTCCTACGTTATATTGAAGATCTGGAATGTTTTATGTTTTTACCAAATAGTTTATTTAATTACCTAAATTTTAAGTGTATTTTGAATAAAATTGGATGAAAAATAAATTTTTTATTAAGGATTTTGTGGAACGACATTTTCATTTTCATTGCTCAGACAGTATATTCCGCGTAAATTCAAAATATTTTAATTTAAATGACGAGCGACTTGAACATTTGCGTTTTTTTCGGATGGATCTTCGCGAATGAGGAACCAACAATAGTCCGCCATCATTTGTTCATCCCAACCAGCCTTTGTAACGTCTCTCGATTTCTTCCATTTCCTGGAGAAATCTTTCACCTTGTTCATCACTTTCGGAGCCAAAGTTCGTGGGGAAAATTTCCAAATGACTGAATAAAAAGTGTAATATAGGTCATATTTGAACCTAAAAGTTAAAAAGAATAAATTTTCAAAAGATAACGGCTTAAGCTTTCCATCGATATGCCACTTATCTCGATCGAACTTTTCCGTTGGACACCACAAGGGTTTGAGTGCGGACATACACCGAAAAACACAAAAGTACCGTTATCTAAAAAACTGTACTTAGGAAAAAATAATAAATGCGTTTTTCGTGCTCAGGAGGTCCCAATTAACTTATCTAGGCATGTGGCGTTCTTTGTATTTTTTGGCTGTAAACCAGTGTAATATAGCTAGAATTCGAATTTGGATTTCCAGATAATTAACGAAAACCAGTTTTTTTTTTTCAATGGAAAACTAATTATACGTACACACATACTTACATGTACATACGTACATATACTATATATAAATTATTACCAAGCGAATGCAAAGTACTTTTTATGTAAATGTACTTTAAATAAAAACAGTTGATAAAAAATTAAGGAAAAATAAAATAAATTTCATGTTTTATTATTAAATAGAGTATTAGTAATTCAGTTGAGCAAACTATATTTTAATGTCTGCATGTATGTATAGTATATGTAATAAAATAAACAATAAACTTAAACGAATGGTCATATTGAAAAAAAAAAACATAAAAATTCATATTTACACATTTGTAAGCTTGTATTTAAGTAAGTATGTATTTATATTTATACCTCGTAGTTTTTATAATTTTAAAGCATTTACTTTTGTATTACTTCTTATATTTCATCAATTTTTTTTTTACTTAAGTCTTTAGTTTTTCTTTTATATATTATGTTATTATAATTAATAATTTTTTGGTTAATTTTGATAAGTCTACGTTTCTGTTACAAAAATTATAATTTTTCAAGCACATATTATTTTATTCATTGTGTCAAGTTTTTACTTATAAAGTTTCAAATGTGATAGATAAATCTTTCCTGTTTATTTTATCTTTCGCATATTTATGTAAGTTTATACCATTCTATTTAAAATATTTATATATATTCATTCATATACATGTTACATATATATTTAATAATGTGCAAAATGTTTTTAAATTGAATAAAAATTTCTCTTTTCAATATTTTTTGTGTTTGAATAAAAAATTGCATTTACATTTAAATTATTGCATTATAAAATATGAGTTTACTCATACGTTGTGTACGCCGATTCACATTATAAAAGAATTTTATACCAGTAAGAGTTTAATAAGCGAGAGGAGTGATAAATATGATACTCATTTTCACTTTTAGTGATACATATAGTATACTGTCGTGTAAACTTCTCTCATAATGTGAAAAGAGCATTAAAAACTTTTGAAATAAAAAATATTCTGCTTAAGCTGTTTTTATTATAAAAGAAATAAAATTTCGAAAGATTAAAAAAAAATTCTCCAGGGTTCTGATAAAATTAGTTTATGTATAAAGTAACCTTTGACGCGCTGAGGGAGATGTCTGCAGTTGCGACTGATTTGGTGGTGGAGGAGGCGGAGAAGGTGGTGAACGTAATGGTATTGCCGGTTGTACAAATCGTACTCGTTCTGCATCTGTTAGAACAGAATTTGTACCTGATGCTGCCGCCGATGAAGCCGCATTAAAAGCAGAGGTAAAAGCGCTAGCGGCTCAAAGGGTGTGATAGTTGCGCTCATTACGAGCCTTGTAAAATTTGTAGGCAACTAAGCCGATGGCCATTAAACCTAAAGTTAAAACAATGCCACCAATAAAGGAAGGTCCATCAAAGTGTCCACATGGTGGAACAGGCCCCGGTTTTGGTGCAGGAGATGGAGCTAGAGTACTGGTTGTAGTAGGAGCAACAGTTGTTGTAGTAGGAGAAACAGTAGTTGGTGTAGTAGGAGCTACAGTTGTTGTATTAGGAGCAACAGTTGTTGATGTGGTAGTGGTTGTACTATTTGGATTTATAGTAGTTGTAGCATCTGGAGTTTTTGTTGTTGCTGAAGTTGATGTTGTTGGCTGTAATGTTGTTGTTGAATTATCGGGTTTTACCGACGAGGTGGTAGTGGAATTATCTATTGGAGTAACAATCGTTGTTATGGTTTCATAAGCAGATGTTGATATTTCAGGTATTAGCGTTGTTTCGCCATTTTTTGATGGTATATTAGATGTTGGGGTAACCGATGTTGTGTCTACAAAAAAAAAAAAAAATATATATATATATATATGTATTTATCAGCCTTATTTATAATCAAAAATTAGCAGGTCGTTGTACACAGTGGCTAAGTTTGACATTCCTATATGTGGAAATTCTTGCTCAAACGTACAAGGTATTTAATTTTTTGGATTCTCTGACTAGTTATCAAATAGGAGGTATTGAAAGTTTTAATAATATCAGTCTATAGCGGGTGATCAACTTGCCAATTTTTTGTCCCATATGCTAACAAGTTGCTAAATTTTCATTATACATACAGCGGTATATATGTATGTAATTATTATGATCTTTGTTTTTGGGTCTGGAGTAAAATCAAAATCAAATTTTTCGTTAATAATTTTTAATACATGCATATGTACGAGTATGTATTTTTTGTTTTGAAAATATTTTCTATACTTATTTTCTTGACGATTGCAAAACACCGCGTTTGTTTTTATGATTTAACTGAAGCCGCTACACAGTGGTCCAAATACTCAACCTATCTGGAATAGTCATAACTCCCTTTTGAAAAACCGTACTGAACCGAGTGAACTGAAAACACACAAAAATTTTGCGAAATCTGCAGTGGGCATGGCATGGCAGATTTTTTTTAAATAAATAAAAACAAATGCGATACCTGTATTAATGCTGAACATTATTTATTTATTTATCTAAATTTTCGAATTTGTATTACAAATTTTAATCTACATTAGAAGGAGTTATAGAAAGCAATAATGTGTTCAATTTGATGGCAAATTTCTCACCCTGGAATAGAAGCTACTGGGAAACTTTAAGTATTTACATATTTCTCTTATTGATAAGTCAACCTTCATTTAATTTAATATCAAGTTCATTATTCTGCTCATGATTCAGTTGTTAGTATTTGTTTTTGTGTCTTTGATTAATTTTTATTACTGATATTCTTATTATATTCTTTTTCGAACAGTGGTTTCAGTTGACTTTTTATATGTTTATATTTATTATTATATTTTTAGAAATCCTAAAGATGATATCCGAAGGAGATCGAAATATTGATTATTAATTTGAAAATAAACTTAACCTTGAGCTTAAAAAAGTAATTTCTTATTAATTGGACTAATAAAAGTTTTTATTTTAGGTGAGTGAAAATACCTTTTATTAAAACTACATTTGCCTTTAAAACCTTTTAACACGTTTTACACTGTGCTTTTACTGCTCCTTTTAAGTCCAATTAAAAATAACACCACAAAGAATTTGTATTGTAAGTTTTTTATTTGTGTTCTTCAAAAGCCGTTCTTTTTTTTTCAAAATTAATATACATATGTACTTACATATAAGATGTGCGTCACTATAAAGTGTAACACCCATTTTTCTTAATAACTTTTTTCACCTTTAATCAAAATTATTTTTCTTAATCACAATATCTTTGAAAAATGTGTCAGATTTTAAAATGTATCAGTTTGTCTAATTTGACTTGTTAGTTAGTTCACAATGGATAATCAAAGACAAGTGCATACAAAAATTATTCAAGTAATTAAAAAAAAACCATATTGGAGTTATACAAAAGTTGCTAGGGAAGTCCACGTGACCAGGCAATGTGTTTCCAGAGTGGTCAAAAAGTTCAACAACGACCTAAAAATTGAAAGAAAGCCTATAACAGGTAAAGCAAAACTGGTAACGAACGACGCGAAAGCCAAAAAGGTTGAGAAGCTTTTGCTGGTTCTTCCAAACATTTCTGGTCGCGAAGTGGCCCGGCGCGTGCAATGTTCGGAAAGTTTTGTGCGCCACGTTAAAGCTAAAGCTGGCCTTAAAACATTTAAAGTCCAAAAAGTTCCGGATAGAAATGCTAAGAAGAATATTGAAGCAAAAAAAAGAGCAAAACTCCTCAAAAAAGATTTTTTCAAAAGTTCGAATGTTGTGTAATGGATGATGAAACTTACGTTTTTGCAGACTTTGCGCAGCTTCCTGGCCAAGAGTTTTATGTAGCGGATAGTAGAGGCAATGTTTCTGAAGAGTTCCGAACTAAAAAACTATCAAAATTTCCCAAAAAGTTCCTAGTTTGGCAGGCTATTTGTAGCTGCGGCAACAGAAGTGCATCGTTTGTTACATTGGGATCAATAAACTCGGATATTTATATCAAAGAGTGTCTTCAAAAGAGGTTGCTCCCATTTCTAAGACAGCACAACATATCAACATTCTTCTGGCCAGATTTGGCAACATGTAACTACAGTAAAAGCGCAATAGACTGGTATAATAAAAATAATGTTATTTTTGTTCCAAAAGAGGCTAACCCACCAAACTGCCCAGAGCTGCGGTCTATTGAAAGATATTGGGCTCTGGTCAAAAGAGAACTAAAGAAGAGTGCATCTGTTCCCAAAACCATTACTAGTTTTCGATATAAATGGACAGCTGGTACCAAAAAAAATCACCGAAAACACTATAACATTGCTTATGGATGGCATAATGAATAAAATAAAAAATTTTATAAAATAAAATAATACAGAATATAAATCTGTAATAAAAATGCAAAATAATATATATAAAAATATATATATAATATATATATATATATATATAATATATATATATATATAATATATATATAAAAATAGTATATATAAATTTAATAAAATAAGAGAATTTCAGTATTTCTTCTGATTTGTGATTGATTGATTTTAATATATTAAATTAAATTATATTTGATATTTCTTACTATTATAGTAGGTATTAATATATTGTTTATTTTTTATCATTTATAACAAAATAGATAACTTACATACATTTTAATGTAAAATAAAATAATGTTTGTGTATTGTTCTGACATAGTTCCAGTATGTAATAGAATTATTTCTCAGTGGTGTATTTGAAACTATCATAAAATGCGTGATAGTCCTTTTGGTATTAATTGTTTTAGTGACTTTATACTTTTGATGAAATAATGAAATTTCTTCTATATATAAGTACTTAACTTCGACGTCAATAGGATATTTCATATTTCAAGATGAGGAAAAATTTTCCACTCACTATCGAAGCATTTTATTATTCTTTCAGTATTTTAATCCTATTAGCTGTCATACAGTAGGAGATCCAATTTTAGATCAGAATAGTTTTTAAAAAACTTAAAAACTTCAAACTTCGGCCTGTATGTTTTCCTCTGTCGTTGTTTTTCAACGATTTTAACCAAATTACAAGGTGAGTATAATTCATGGTTTTTCGTACGCTCCTCGATAGCAGTATGAACAAAATCACATTCCATTTGTGTATGATCCTTAACTAAATATTTTTGATAGAATTTGACATTGTTTTTTGGACGTTCCACTTCGGTTTTAAGGAAATCAATTGGACAGAAAGCAAAAATGTTACTATCCATTCCGCCTTAACCTTTGTGTCAGACGTAGCATAATACATCCTTGTTAGCTAGGTTGTATACTGTGAACTGATGGCATTTTAATTTTTGATTAAAATAAAGAGCACTTGTGGGTAAATAGGGTATCATCTGCACAGCTTGAACATCTATCGTGAAGGCTTTTATTTTTCCAGCAATAGCATTAATTTAATCATTATATTTTTCATCCCTAGCATGATTTTTTTTCTATAACATGATTGTCATACTCATCAACAGATATACAGTGACTCAAAGTGAAACTGGGACACTGTATGAATTTTTGCTAACCTAAACAATAATTGGTCACAGCATTATTTTTTATTTAAATAAAATGTATCTTTTAAAAGCTTTATTTAGGAAGATTTCAAAACAAAACAAAAATTTAATTCATTTACTTTAATGCGTAAAAAAAAACAAAAATGTTATGAAAACTCTTTTCTTATCTCAAAATAATTCGCTTTGTTTTATCTGGCAATGCTTATATGTTGTTGTTGAAATTCATAATGGTAATTTAACAATAATCATCAAACATATTTTTTTTTTATAAAAAATACAAAAATGAGTCGACAACGTGGTCAAACTTCAAAGGACCTCAGACTTTTAGTAATAAAGCACTTTGAAGATAGAAAATCCGATCGAGAAATTGGTAAAATGGTGTATAGAAGCCATTCAACAGTGCATAATATTATAGGCGCTTTAAACTGTCCAAATCAGTCGAAAACAAACCACATTGCAGCACAAAGCGGATATTTTCTGAAGCAGAAGAAAGGTAGATCGTGCGACAAATTAAGAAGAACCCAAAACTAAGTGCACCAAAACTTGCAGCGTTATCTTCCCAGAGTCTTAAAAAAGATGCTAATCCCAAGACTATACGAAATGTTTTAAGAAAGCATAATTTTCATGGAAGGGTGGAACGAAAGAAAGAACAAGCACAGCAGGCTGAATTTTGTTAGAAAGCACCAAACTAAAGTTATTAGTTTTTGGAATAAAGTTTTGTTTGCTAATGAGAGCAAATTCAACCTTTTTCGGTCTGATGAACGCTCATTTGTTTGGAGAAAACCTAATGAAGAGCTCAAAGAACGCAATTTACGATCAACGGTAAAACATGGTGGCGGATCGATAATGGTGTGGGGCCGCATATCAGCAGCTGGGCCTGGAAACCGTTAAAAATATGGAAATATGGATCAAAATATGTACTTAAGTATATTGAAAGAGAATTTGAAGGATTCTCCTTAAAAACTGTGTATTTTGGATGATTTTTATTATTACCAGGACAATGACCCAAAACACAAAGCTCAAAAAGTGAAGCTGTTGCTACTAAGGTGTGCGTCACTATAAACTGTAACACATCAAAAGTCAAATAAAAACTGACTGGAGTAAGCTAGAGTTAAAAATAAAACAGTTTTATTTTGCATTTTTATTACAGATTTTAATTCTGTATTATTTTATTTAAAAATTAATTTAATTTTATAAAATTTTTTATTTTATTCATTATGCCATCCATAAGCAATGTTATAGTGTTTTCGGTGATTTTTTTGGTACCAGCTGTCCATTTATATCGAAAAATAGTAATGGTTTTGGGAACAGATGTACTCTTCTTTAGTTCTCTTTTGACCAGAGCCCAATATCTTTCAATAGGCCGCAGCTCTGGGCAGTTTGGTGGGTTAGCCTCTTTTGGAACAAAAATAACATTATTTTTATTATACCAGTCTATTGCGCTTTTAATGTAGTGACATGTTGCCAAATCTGGCCAGAAGAATGTTGATATGTTGTGCTGTCTTAGAAATGGGAGCAACCTCTTTTAAATACACTCTTTGATATAAATATCTGAGTTTATTGATCCCAATGTAACAAACGATGCACTTCTGTTGCCGCAGCTACAAATAGCCTGCCAAACTAGGAACTTTTTGGGAAATTTTGATAGTTTTTTAGTTCGGAACTCTTCAGAAACATTGCCTCTACTATCCGCTACATAAAACTCTTGGCCAGGAAGCTGCGCAAAGTCTGCAAAAACGTAAGTTTCATCATCCATTACACAACATTCGAACTTTTGAAAAAATTCTTTTTTGAGGAGTTTTGCTCTTTTTTTTGCTTCAATATTCTTCTTAGCATTTCTATCCGGAACTTTTTGGACTTTACATGTTTTAAGGCCAGCTTTAGCTTTAACTCGGCGCACAAAACTTTCCGAACATTGCACGCGCCGGGCCACTTCGCGACCAGAAATGTTTGGAAGAGCCAGCAAAAGCTTCTCAACATTTTTGGCTTTCGCGTCGTTCGTTACCAGTTTTGCTTTACCTGTTCCAGGCTTTCTTTCAATTTTTAGGTCTTTGTTGAACTTTTTGACCACTCTGGAAACACATTGCCTGGTCACGTGGACTTCCCTAGCAACTTTTGTATAACTCCAATATGGTTTTTTTGAATTATTTGAATAATTTTTGTATGCACTTGTCTTTGATTATCCATTGTGAACTAACTAACAAGTCAAATTTGACAAACTGATACATTTTAAAATCTGACACATTTTTCAAAGATATTGTGATTAAGAAAAATAATTTTGATTAAAGGTGAAAAAAGTTATTAAGAAAAATGGGTGTTACACTTTATAGTGACACACACCTTATATAACTGCCCACATGTTTTAAACACTTGCTCAATCACCCAATTTAAATCCTAATGAGCACCTTTGGGCCCACCTAGAAGAACAAATACGAAAACATCCAGATATATCTAACAAAACTCAGTTAGAGAGAGTAATAAAAGAGGAGTGGGCGAAAATAGAACCGTCGTATTGCTCAAACCTGGTAAAATCAATGCCTCAGAGACTTTTGGCCGTTATATCTAATAAAGCATTACCTACGAAATTCTAGCATCTAAAAACGGGTGTAAAATTCTAACACATTAAAGCGAGGTTAAGTCTTATTGTATCCTGTCCCACTTTTATTTTGAGATAAGAAAAAAATTTTCATAACATTTTTGTTTTATTTTTACGCATTAAAGTAAATGAATTAAATTTTTGTTTTGTTTTGAAACAGAGTTCAGATTTTTCCATTTATGAATACTCAAAAACTAACATTTATGAATTTTATCAAGAATGCGATTTTTAAAAATTTTTATTTTTCTTCACGTACATGAACGAGCAGCATAAATTTATTTTCTTAAAATCACACGCGAACGTGCATTCATTTTTTTTCTAAGCGTCCATATATGAAGAGTAAAGAAATTTTTTTATTTTCTTCATGCACATAAAAGAGCAGCACAAATTTGTTTTCTTATGCTATAAACACAACAAAGGCTATCGAACACCGAACACACGACTACAAAAATCGCTGGCTACGAAAGTAGCCAAGTAGCCAGCTACTTAATTATAATAACGACTACAGCTACAAAATAAACATCTGTTTTGACACGTTGAACATAACCTAAACAAAATATATTTTTTGTAAGTAAAATTGTGAGGAAATAAAAAACAACAAATGTCTGAAGAAAACTTATAAAAATTTAAGAAACTAAAAAGGCAATAAAATAATAAAATAAAAATTAAATAAAAACTGATGTATATAAATGAAATATGTAAATGAAAACTAAACAAAAAATGTAAACAAATGATTATTTATTTTCAGTGGTGCAACTTAAATTTTTTTCGCATTTTTAATGCATATATTTCATATATTGCGTTTTTAAAACACCTTTTTCATGCATCTTATTGTATTGGCAGCACTAAACTGTTTATTGTCGCCAAGAAAAATAGGAATTAGCCTAAGTTGGCTACGGGCTACAAAAGTAGTCGTGTGTTCGGTAGTCGTGTTGCCGTTAAAATAATTATTCTCATATGCACACATGTATTCTATTTTTGACAGATTGTAGTCGATGGTCGGTAGCCTTTGTTGTGTTTATAGCATTAAAATCACACACGAACGTGTGCATTCATTTTTTTTTCTAAGTCTATGTCCACACTCGGCGAGGCGAGTCGGCAACTTTTGTAGTTTGTTGACGATTACGGTGAGGGGAATAAAAGAAGAAAAATACTTGCCCGTTCTCGGCGATTCTTTATATTCCGTCATTCGTTTTTTGTCTTTGTAGTTGATTATTTGACATTTCCTTTCATATTTTTTTTTCGCTTTTTGGTGTACGCGTCTTTTTCATACAATCGCAGCGTTCGTTTTTCTTGTGTTTTTTCTTTTTAATAAGTGCAGCGTTGCCAGTTTATGTGTAATTACACAAAAATGGAAGTGAAAAATTTTTCTTTAACTATTTTTAGACCATATATTTTTTCTGTAATTTTGTTTCACCATTATTTCAATCAAATTATTTATAATAATTTAATTCAATTCTTTATGTTTTTAAGTTAACCCATAATATTGGTCACCATACAATTTCATTTCATAGAAATCAAACATTATTCAATAATAGAAACAATATCAATCTTATGATATGAAGATGTCGGTTAGAAACTACGAAGCAACGGATTGAATATACGGATAGTATGGAATTTAATAATCTCCCTCAAGATATTAAAAATATACAAAGAATTTAAATTTTCACAAAAGAATAAAGGAATATTTGCTTCACGACTTAGAAACTCTTCTCATATGATTTACAGCAATCGTATACAATATCCTATAAATTAATAATTAAATTTGCCAGAAGACTGCTGAGAGGTAATCGCCGAAAGAAATGTTTTTTCATATTTCTTTTTTTTTAAGATGTCGGAGCTGGGTGTCGAACCCAGAGCTCATGTCTTAGTAAGCCAACACACTAACCACTAGACCACGGCGATCATTCATACACAGCAGTAATAACATGTCAACGAAATAAGACAAATAATCACCCTTATTCCATTTGGCGTCGGCGACGGCAATGGCAATTTTACGGCAACAGCAATTTAAATCAACGATAACATCAATTTGGTATTCTGTAAGAGTGTCGTGTCGTCGTTGCCTATTTATCGATAATGTTAATAAAATACAGAGCACATCTCCAATATTAGAGTCAAATGATTTATTTTGTTTATGGTTTTTAACAAAAAAAAGTTCTGTGTGAAAAAACTAAAATTTAAATAAAAATTTTTCTTAAAAAAGTGAAGTTTAAATAAAAATGTTTTTTATTTCTGATTCTGAGTCATCTAGTGATGACGAAAGTAAACAAAAGTTAATACTGGAAAGGAGACTACTTAGGCAAAAATCTTGCATTTTTAATTTGCCCGATGAAAAGTAAGTGACATACATATGTATGTATCTAAAGTCATAATTACCAAAGTAATAGATTTTGTTATTCATTTTAAGATTTATAAATTACTTTCGGTTGAATAAACCTTCATTTAAACATGTAATGGAAATAATGGAACCCCATTTGAAAAAAGGGACGAGAAATTCTCTCCCACAATTCCTTAAAATTAGTAGGATCAAGGCCTTTACTAAATCCTCTAGCCAAAGATGGATTCTTTTCAAGCTCTTCCACAAACTTCTCGAATTGCAAATTATTTGTTATTTTGATTTTATCCATTATTTTATTTATTAAAAAAAAAAGAAAAAAAAAAAACAACACAATTATATAAAAAGCACAAAAAATACCGATATACAGATGAAATCAAAATCAAAACGTATTAACGTTGAAATTTTTTTCAAATTTTAAAAACACAACACAAAACAGCACAAGACAACAGCAAAAATGGCGACGACAAAATCAAAGGCGACAACGACTGCAATTCTTCTTACAGAATACCGATCATATGCTAACAGTCATCGATAAATAGCAATACCGCCAACTGGAATACCATTTTGCAAAAAATCATAAAAACCGACGTCGTCGAGTGTTGCCGTCGCCAAATGGAATAAGGGTGAATATGAAGCAACAAGCAAAGATAACGAAAAGTAGAGAAAAGAAAGAGAATGTCAGATACAAACATTTGTGTATTGTACTCTTCCCGAAAATCCCGGCGGCAAGTTCATCCCTGTTACCAATACACACTGTACATAAATTTAAAGATGGAGTTTGATGTTTGGGCATGATGCTGTACACTAACAAACGACACTTCAAACTAAAACCTCCAATACAGAAAAATTATATTTGAATCTGAGGTTTTATATTACAATAATAACATATTTTTTTCTAGTTTTTTGTTCGTAAATTAATCTGTTTTAAATGACAGAAAAACAAAAATGTCTTTCCTTGATTTGAGCGATCATGATTACGTTGTAATGAATAAATTTGTTTGTTTACATATGAGAAATTGAATGTGCATCTGGGATTTTGTATTTTTTTTGCCTACAAAGCATTAACGTATGAAAAACAAACCATAAAAAATTTAACGGTCTAATTCATAATAACTTCTTAATTTAGGTTTTATCCATACATTAGTTATGAGACGTTATCTGTCTTATAAGCTCAAAATAAAAAATCTTATTCATAAACCTTTCATATGAGCAAATTAACTAATAAACGATTTTAATGTCATGCTGGCAATACCATGATGTTATTTCAGCATAGTGATGCATAATAAAAGCTATCGGTTACTTCGGTAATTTTTTAATATTCATAAAAATAATGTAATAGTAACACAATTATACATAAAATAGATGTGATTGAAGTAATATTTACTGCTGTTAAAAAAAATAACTAAAACAAATAGAAAAATTAAAAAAAATGTTTCCTTTGCAACACATTTTTTTTAATTCATGGATAAAGTAATCGAATACTACCAATCTCTTTTTGGTTTGTGCATCAGTATTCTGTTTACATTTTTTTATCTCAAAATTTGGTAAAATGGAATTGTAAACTGGAGAGAAAGAGAAAGAGAGATTTACATTCGTAATTTCTACAGGCACTGATGACAGAGCCTGTAAAGGAAAGAGATGGGATATGTAATACAATATAAAAACAATTTCTTGGCCATTTAGAAATTTTATTTTGTACAGAGACTGCAATCATTTGCTATTATACGAAAATTTTTATTTATGTGAATTTAAATATGTACATATGTATCTATACTTGCAACTATATAAGTTTTATTCATTGTAATACTATATTATTCCACTTTTATTTATACAATATCCAATCTAACTCACAAATGTCGTGTTATTGTACGGTTAAAGTGCCTAGAAACCTACAATAAAAATTTCTTATTTATAAATGGTTTATAAGAGCGTTATGACACTGTTTCTTGTTTATGAATACAAAATTAAGAGATTTTACTTATAAGGCTCTTATAAGCAAGTTTTATCTCATTATGAATTAGACAGTAAGTCTGCAAATCAAATTTGGATTAGTTATGTACAGTGGTGGCCATATAATTAGAAACAACTTAGGAGAACACATTTTTCTTAATATATTTTAAAAATTAAGTTCACAATACCAAAACTAAATACTACAAATTGTAAAGTATTAAATCATTATTGAATTTATGATAAAAATATTTACAGCTGAGTTAACATTTAAAAAAAAAATTACTTTAAACAATACATAGCGCTTTTTTGTTGGTCTTATAATTAGAAACGACACAAATGTTTTCACAAAACCTAAAATTTTTTTCACAAAAGTAAACAAAAATTGGCATATCTTCTAATAGGATATTCTCTTACATATTTTATTTTTGACAATATTGGCTAGTATTTGTCTTCTCTGTCAATTTTGTATTAAATGTTGGCATGTTTACAGAGACATGTGTCTCTAGGTTTGCTGCATCATTTGAAACTATTAGACTTTTTTTTTTGGACTGTTGTTCGCGTGATTCCTTTTTACATTTGCCTATAAGTTTTTAATTGGGTTTAGATAAAAATTTTACGATGATAAGTACAAAATGTCAATATTTTATACGAAATCCAGCATGTTATTAACTTAGGATTTTGATTTGAGTCATTATCATGTTGAGAACGAGCATATTTTCAAAAGAAATATTGTCCTATTACATTTTTTAAATTGTTTTTATATTGATGTTAATAAACGTTTCCCTTTAGTCTTAGAATGGGTTCACACCACACCACCAAATCGCATCCCAAGTTATAATACACCACCACTGTTTTAACAAAATACTTAAAGTCTTAAGGATTTTACTGAGGAACATCTTACGTAAGATTTTTCGTCAGGTGAAAACAATATACATATTCTTAAATTCGTTGCTTGGGAGAATTCTATTTCAGATAACATGCATCTTTGTTGAGCATTTTGCTTGCGAAGCGTCAGTGTTTCTTAATATTTTTTTGAGACATGCGGTTTCTTTTATACAATACTTCTACGAAAGCCAAAATGTTTATAAACGCATTGTTATTGTCCGTGTAAATAGTTCTTCTCTCATTTGTTGCACAGTTTCATCCCAATTTTGTGATAATTCAGAAATTGGTTACCTTTATTGATGCCGCAAATAATCTTATCTTCTACTTCTGCACCAAATTTCACTTTTTTGGATTATGAAAACCTTTGTGCGATAGCCCACATTGACGATATTTCCATTGGATACGCCTTGTGAAAGCCCTCCCTTATTTATGGAGTGCATCACTTATTTTTTCCTGTTTTGAAAACTAAAACGTATTAAGGTTATTTAAATACGATCTACTGAATTTTAAATTTATGACTCATAATAAAAAAGTTAATTAATTAAAGAAAACCTAAACGTTTCTAATTACGTGGCCAGCTAAAAACCAAGTACTTAGAAATTAATAAAAATTTTTTTAAAGTGCAAGCTTTAAATTCAAAGTTTTTTTGCAGCGGCAATATTGTGGATTGTGTGCTTTTCGAATAGCGGTGCTTGTAATTTTAGTAATGGTTTTAAAAGAAGTTCATTTTGATTTCATTTTGATTAAACATCGATTCTAATTATATGGCCACCACTGTATGTACTTGTTTTTTTTTCTTTGCATATTTTTTTATTCTTTTATCAACTCATTTCTTTATACATAAATTAAAAGAACATATTTTTCACAAATTTTTTTTTTATTATTTATAGCGTACATGATCAAATTTCATTAGAGGCCAAAAACTGTTTGTGATTACATTTTAAGAGAATTTGAAAATCCTAATACATCATAGTAAGCAAATTCCTTTTAAAAATATATTTACATACGTTGTTTTTACTTAATGTTTTGCAATTATTGCAAAAAAGGAACCAATTTATCGAGCTAATACCATTTTTCTGAAGTATTTGAAAGATTTTTTTTTTCATTATTTTATCAACAAAATAGTATCAACTCAAAATAAAACCAAATTTAAATAAAAAATTTTATTATTTTTAACTTGAACAAAGGCTTAAATCAAAATATGTAATAAGTTTTTATGAAAATATACGATGAAGTTTTATTTCAACTTTTGCATTAGCTCAAAATTATATCTTTTTGTTGATAAGAAGGTAGTTACTACATTATCACGAAATTGTTATTAAATGTAGTTTTAGAGTAGTGGTCTTCATCCATATTACCCAGCTAACGAAATTGTTCGGGTATTTATTTATAGGTAGATTATGGATGACAATTGAACTGCAGTTGCGTTGCTAGCTGGCAACCAAAAATTTCTAGTTGCCGAAAAAATATTTTTTTTAAGTAAAATTTAAATATGTTTCTTGCCAGTTGCTGTCTATAATACAATTTTTGGCAATTGGAAACTCTAAAGTTCGGTTGCGATTCATAATCGACCCACCAATTTTATATACTCACTTCTAAACTTAAAACTTTGACAAAAAAGCGTAAAGCAAAAGGTGTATGACACAATAAAAACTTTAACAGTAGCATTGTTTGTTTATCTCCCAATATAAATTTACCATTATAGTTTTAAAACAAATCTTTAACACAAAACTAAATAAAAAACTCTAAACTGCAAATTTTCAAAACTATTTAAAGAAAAATTAACAGCAGATTGTCATAGCGCGCAAAAAGATGAAAGTTGGCCAACTTTTCACTTTACGTTGCGTTAAAAGTGCTTTATGTGACAAGTGGCATATAAACATGTACATTTTATCCTAAATGTCAAAGCGAATCTGTAACGCAACGCGAAGCAAAAGCTTTATCTGACACGGTCTTTCGTGAATATTACAACCAGGGTTGCTCAACTAATCCTATACTTTTTCAAGATTCACTTCATTAACGATCCATCGTTGTAAACACTCTAAAAATTATATAAAAAAATTGCGATTAACAGGTATGTAGTTCGCATTCTAACTGTAAGATATGCAACAATAATATAAAGTAGTTGCATTTTTTAGTGTGCAAAAAGGAAAATATCTGTAAGTGCCGTATTGCATATTATAAAATAACATGAATATAGTCGTTCATATCATAACTTATAATTGTATTTTATTTAGAATAGTCAGTTTACTATTAAAAAAGGAAACATTTGTTGTTGTTGCAGTTTAATTTTATTTTTGTTTTATTTAACTATGTATAAAAGCACTAACTTGAATATTTACTGCGTTATTTATTTGTAAAAAATTATTTACAATAAACATCATTATTTTTAATTTTGCTGTCTTAAGATCTATTTGAAAGAATATAAACGTATGATGATTCAGCTTTTGGCGTGCTTTTAATAGGAAAGTTTATATTCTAATAATTTAAGGAAATAATGGCTCGAAATAAATACTTAGTGGATTTAAATTTTAAAAGAAAAAATTGTTTATAATTTTGTTCATAGTGAATCAGTGAAGCAAATATAAAAAGAAAATAACATTCACTATGGTATAATTTCCCGTATTATAACTTATTTTAGACCTTCGCACTACTTGTCTACTGAACATAGACACGTAAAACCAGCAAACGTGAAGACAAAGTCATAATTAGTTTTTTAAAAAGGATCACTTTATGTCAGTAAGGTTCATAGCTTCTTAACTGGCTTTAAATATTTCATCTAAAATGATTTAAAGACGAGCTGTAGAACGTGGCATAATATTATATAGAAGCGTAAAAAAACTTCATTTTTTTTCGGAAAAAAAAGTGAAATTAATATCGATTTTTAAAAAGTGCACATTAACTAGACTACCTCTAAATGAAATTCTGTGCTTTTCTCTGGTAAATACAAAAGCAATCTATAAGATTCTGATGAATTAAAACCACAACGACTCCAAACACACATCTAAATGTGTGAAATAGTGGTTTATTGAAAATAAAATCTAGGTATATAAAATGGACAGTGTAGTCACTTGATCACAATCACACAGAAACTATATGGGAAATTGTACAGGGTGTTTTTTTTTAGAGGTATAGAACTTCGAATTGAAATAAAACACAAGAAAATCGTTTTAATGTCCATCAATTTGACTTTATTGGAAGGATAATTTTATGCCATTAATGTTTAAATATGATTTCGGGCATGTGGCCGCCGCGGCTAGCTCGAATAAAGCCAATTCTATAGGTCCAATTTTCAACCACTTTTTCGAGCATATGGGGCCGTATGTTGGCAATAACGCCACGAATGTTGGCTTCCAAGTCCCCTAACGTTTCTGGTTTGTTGGCGTAGACGAGCGACTTCACATATCCCAATGTGTGTCAAATCACACGATCTTGGTGGCCAATTGACAGGTCCATTCCGCGAAATTATGCGCTCATCGAATGTTTCCTTCAATAAATCCATTGTGACGTGCGCTGTGTGGCATGTAGCGCCGTCTTGTTGGAACCACAACTCATCCACATTCATGCCATCCAATTCGGGAACAAAATAGTCGGTCTATACCGGTCTCCATTAACGGTAACTGACTCTCCAGCATTATTTCGGAAGAAGTATGGCCCAATGACTCCACCAGCCCATAGAGCACACCAAACAGTCAGTTTTTGTGGATGTAATGGCGTCTCAAGGGTCTCATGTGGATTCTCTTCACTCCAAATGCGGCAATTTTGCTTGTTGACGTAGCCATTCAACCAAAAATGAGCCTCATCACTGAACAAAATTTTGCGATGAAAATCAGCATCGAGATCAATCTTATTTTCGGCCCATACACCAAAATCACGACGCATTGCATGGTCTCGCGGCTTTAATTCTTGCACAAGCTGGATCTTGTAAGGTCGCAAGCCAAGATCTTTGCGCAAAATCTTCCATAAAGTTAATGGACAAAGCTCCAATTGCTGTGCACGGTGGCGAATCGATTCATTCGGGTTCTCTTCAACACTTTACTCTACAGCGGCAATTGTTTCTTCGGTGCGCACTGTTCGACGTCTCTGCGGATGCGTATTATCACATAGAGTAAACGTAGTGCGAAAACGATCCATCGTTAACCGAATTAATTGCTTTGATGGACGATTATGTCGACCATAAAATGGACGGAGCTTGCGGTAAACTTCGCGAACTGAACCATTATTTTCGAAATAAATTTGCACGATTTGCAAGCGTTGTTCTTTTGTCAACCTGTTCATGATGAAATGGCAAACCAAACTAAATATTAATCACTTGTCAGCTGACAAAATGGTCGCCAGTTAAAAAAGTGATGCCAACTTAAAGTTCTATACCTCAATAAAAAACACCCTATATATCGAAGAGTATTGCGTGATAACTGCAAAAGTACTGATGATCATTTCCGGCAGGTGAAAATTTCTTGGAATGAAATTTCTAGAAAAGAAATATCTTACTTGAGTTCACGCCCCACAGGTGTGCAGAAGATTAAAAAAATAGCTCTTAGGCCACTAAATATTAGACTATTCTTAATAAATATTTTATTACTTTAATATGTTATTTAAAAAAATATTTTAAAAATATAAAGCAAAGTTTAACTTGCAAGAATTCCGTGCTTTAGTTTTGTCGCATACTGTATAGGTATATATTTTTCCTTGTGAATTTTTGGTTTTTTATTTATTTGTTTTATTTTATTTGTATAAAAATGTCCGTTGCTTAATTAATTTGTTACTACGATACTCTAAAAAAATCTTCTAATGCAATTAAACAAATTGGTAACGAGTATAAAGTTTACAGCATATTAATATTTTTATGATAATTAAAAAAATAACTTGAATGTCAAAGTTGTCTTGACCCCCATATGTATATATACATATATAATATATAGAAACATATGAACATACATATACATACATATGTATATTATTAATAATATAGCAATATTTGTCTATATACTTTATTTGTAATGCATTTAAAGATTTCTTACAAGAACCAACCAACCCCAATCTGAAAAATTATTTTAGAACTTCGCATTATTTCTTTTCTCACATTAAAGGGTTTTGCAATAATAATATTTTCTTTAAAATGTAATAACATTTTAAGTATAAATAAATAAATATTGCACATATATGTACGTATAAATGTACGCACATCGTTATAATAAAAAGAACAATTACAATTGCATGTGTATACTTACCCTCGCAATTAAAAGGAACAACTAGGAGACCGAACAAGAGGCATACAATAAGACAAATTCCCGATGATGATTTCATTTTCGATTGCACTTTTTTGCTGCGTATTAAGGAAAATTTCAATTTATATATTATTGAATATATTATCTGCTTATGTAAATATTAAATTCCAAACAGAAATTCAACAAGAAATATAATTTGTTTACTTAATTGCAATCACGTACATACATAGGTATAACACCTATTTAAAATATATTTTATGGATGAGAGGTAGTAATAAATATTCTCTTATGTGGCGAAATCTATAATAAACAAAGAAACCAAATTAACCTGTTATACAATTTTATTCACTTGAAGTTAAAAATTCGATATAATTTTAAGCACCACGAAAAATTTACCTTATTTCGTATTCAGTATATTTGTCCAGCTTTTCTTTCGAAAATCTTAAATACTACAAAATTTTGCACTTAATCCCAACTTCCACACATAAATAATTCTAACTGATGACTGAGTCCTGAAAAGAGTAACCAAACTTTGAGATTTATAATTGAATGAACTGAACGTACGAAATGTAATAATTTATTTAATTTTCTGGCAATACAGCAGACAGTGTTACCGGGTTATATTTATATTATAATAAAGGTTCATGCGATTAAAGTCAGAGTCTGAACACAATGTATGCGGTGCGCAGCGTTTGTGTGCCACTAAAGCACAGTGCATATTACACTCTGACTAAAGTATCAATTTGCTGCTTTTCTGAATTACTTGCCACTGTTAGTGCCACTCTTTTAATATGTGCTAAATCTGCTACTTTTTTTTTAAATACCAAAACTTTTCAGAAATACCATAATTTTCTTAATTTTTTCGCAATTCTTATGCCAGACTATTTTTTTCCCAACTGTTTGTTACAAACATTTCAACTTTCCTATAGCAACTGTCACTATTTTGGTTTCTAAATGGTCAAACTCAATATACATTTCTATGTATATACATACAGGAAAATACCGTTTTATTTTTCAAATGTTAGAAATTAAATAAGATTATGCAAAATATAAAGGACTCCAAACATTGGATTAGCGCGTATATGGCGAAATGTGAGAGGATATCATTTATAATAGTTATAGTTTATAGATCACCAAGCTACAGTAAAGCGGAATTTTGTGAAGATTTTCAACTGGCTTTAGAAGACCTATGTGAAATGAGTAGTGATATATTAATAGCAGGAGATTTCAATATCGACTGGCATTCAGATTTTTATAAAGACAAATTAGAAAGCATTTTGAATGATAACGGTTTAAAACAAATAATGAATGAATATACAAGAATATCGAAAAACTCTAAAACTTTAATAGACTATATAATCACAAATAATGAAATGGTTTCGGTAAGAAATAATATAAACAATAAAATGACAGATCATGAATGTATAGATATTTTTATTGAAGTTGGAAACGCTCGGAAAATACAGAACAAAGAAAGAGAAATATTCAAATACGATAAAGATAGATTTAAAAATGAACTTAGTGAAATGATACAATTTAACGAAATAAATAACATAAATGAATGCGTTCGTAATTTTGATAATATGTTTGAACAAACAATTGAAAAATTCATAATAAAAAGAAAAGTTAAGGCAAACCATAATAATAAATGGCTCAGCAATGAACTTCGAATGTTAAAAAATGAGAAAATTATAAAATATGAAAAAGCATTATTCGAAAATACAACATCGGCGTGGAACAATTATAAATTAATAAGAAATGCCTATAAAGTAAAAATTGAAAATGAAAAAATAAATTTACAAGCAATACAATTACAAATACTAATAACCAAAAAGAAATGTGGTATAAAATAAAAGAACTAGTCCTAAAAACACCCCAAAACGTGATCAAATCTGTGATATTTAATAATATAGAATATAGTAATAACTTGGAAATGGCTGAAAATTTTAATAATTATTTTGTAAACAGTATTAAGGACATAAGAAACTCCATAGAAGTGCAATATATAAATAAGATTCCTGTGATAACCTGTAGATTTAAATTCAGTGCAATATCTTTATTAGAAGTAAGAAATATTTGTAAAAATATTAAGAAAAACAATGACTACAGAAGAATATCGAATAACTTAATATTGGATAACTGGGACCTAGTAGGTAACATCTTGCTAAATATTATAAATAATTCGCTAAGAACTGGAATATTTCCTGATAATTGGAAAGAGTCGTTAATAACACCAATTGAAAAAATAAAAAATACAAATAAATGTGAAGAATTTCGTCCTATAAATTCACTGAAAACCTTTGAAAAAATATTAGAAATAGTTGTTAAGCAGCAATTGGAAAAATACATGGAAGAAAACAACCTACTGTCAAAATATCAGTCAGGATTCAGAAAAAAATTCTCGTGTGAGACTGCAGTCAACTATGTCGTAAGTCAATGGAAAAATAAAAATAATACTAATAAGATTCTGGCGATTTTTCTGGATATTAAGCGAGCGTTTGAAACCATCGATAGAGACATATTGATACAAAAATTTATTAAGTATGGGATTGAAAAGGAAGAGCTGATATTGTTTAAATCATATTTGACACATCGTAAACAAGTTACAAAAGTAAACAACACTGAATCTAGCCCAATTGTAAATAACTATGGAGTACCACAGGGATCAATACTAGGACCGCTGTTATTTATTATTTATATTAACGATATGGAGAAAGTATTAACAGAATGTGAGATTGTTTTGTATGCGGATGACGCTTTAATTTATATCGAGGATAGAACGGATAATTCATGTTATGACAAATTATCAGTTGATATTGAAAATATAAATAAATGGCTATTGATGAACAAACTCAAACTTAATGAAAGTAAGACCAAATTGTTAGAAATTAATATGGACAATAATATAACATTTAAAATAAATAATATAATAATAGAAAAAGTAAATTCGATAAAGTACTTAGGTTTCCTAATTGACAAAGATTTGAAGTTTAAAGAACATATAGAGCATATTTGTAAAAAAATCGGGAAGAAAATTGGTTTTTTCAAACGCATACGAAATAAAATATCAACTATCACATCTATAAATATTTACAATACGATAATTAAACCACATTTCGAATTTGGTTCGACGATATTATACACTTGCTGTTCAGATCAACAAATATTAAGGCTGCAGAAGTTACAAAATAAGGCGATGCGTGAAATACTCAGAGTGAATAGATTAACACCAACGAGATGGATGCTAGAAAGCTTGAAATGGTTGAATGTGAAGGAGAGACTACAAGTTAATACTTTACCTTTTACATTACAGAAAATGAAGATGGAAGAGGCACCAAAGTATCTGATAGAACAATTACGTTATGTTGGTGTGGTTCAACCGTACAGATTAAGAAACGCAATGGATTTTAGACTTAACAAGCTGGTACTAGTGCGAAGCAAAAATCACTGTTTTACAAAGGACTGCAACTCTATAATATGATGCCATGTGATGTGAAGAATGAACCAAACTCTACTGCATTTAGAAAAAAATGTGTAGCTTATGTAATGAGCATTAATTAGACCTTCTATATTCAGAAAATATTATTATTAATCAAATTGTAATTTGAAAGTATAAATAATACTACTTAATTAAATAAAAAAAAAAAAAAATAATGTTAGGGGACAATTTTTAAAAGTTTCTTTTTTTCTGCAATTGTAAGTAAAAGCAAATCGTTGCAAAATTAGAAGTGAATTCCAAAATTTAAATTTTTTGCTGTTTCAATGATGGAAATGTATTTATCATAAATGTATTTATCTTCGTTTAAATCCAAAAGGCCGTATTGACTCTATATACATAGTTTTTTAACAGAATAAGCAAAAGGCTTAAGAAATTATTTAAACATATACACTCAGTCACAAGATATTTAAATATGAAAAAGTGAGTTCATACTGTTCTATAGTCTCGAATATGACAAAACACGGAGTTTCTGAACATTTAAGGCTGAGATATCTTAAAAACAGGATGCGACAGGATAATGCTAATATCATAATCAGATTCAGCGCGGCTTAAACCTTTAGAAAATCACACACTAGTCTCTGGATTAATAATACTTAACACCATATGTAGAGTTTCGCGACTAAATGTATTTGTATCTTACGGTCTTTTGGGTTTACTTAATAAAATTTGCATATGTCATTAACAATATGAGCAAACATTAATACCTATTTTATAGGTATTTAATAAAACCCAATAAAAGTCAGCGGGAAAAACAAAATATTGACTAAAAGTTAGATTTCGACAGACGTTTTTACAGACGAGGAAATCGTGTCTTCTTCTACTGATACTGGTTCACAGGAACAGAAGAAAAAAAGAAACCTAAAAGGAAATTTTTAGGAAACACAACACAAATGGCTTAAATATGATCTAGAACCAAAAAAACCATTTTGTATTGCTTGCAAACAGCAGCTAAATTGCGAAAAAAAAAAACATTTTGATTGTCATGCAAGAACAAACATTTAAAAAAAATTTGTTGGAAGTTGATCTGCAAGATTGGATTCCGACAGAAAACCTTGTAAAGTTTTTTAAGAAAGTTTTACCTAAATATTCAAAAAATACTTATTAAAAGTATAAAATCTCTGATTTTTTTATAAATGCTTTTATGAATATTAACGTTTTATGTGTGTTGTTTATGTTGTTAAACATGTAAATAAAATTTAATGTCTAATAAGAAAAACAAAATAAACTTAAAATTACGTTTTTACCTTGAATTTTTGTTACTTAAATAGTTTGTCCCTTTTTTACAAAAAATCCTCTTTTTTGTGCCACTTTTATTTTTTCCATCCCCTTTTGATGCAACTTTTCAAAATTTGTCAACGGTCACCCTGGCGGTGCGGTGCGATTTCTCGTTGAGGAGAGAAAAATAAACATAATAGAACGGAAGACGGTGACAATCAAAGAGAAAAAGTGAGAGTAAAAATCATACGACAGATATTAGGCCGTATTCCAATTGGCGATGTCGTCGTCGTGTAACGATATTTTTGTAATAGATTAAAGGCAAGAGAAACATTTTTTCTTTATTCTGTTACAAAAATGTAGTCAGACGACAACGACGTCGCCAACTGGAATAAGGCCGATTTTTTGCGTTGACACGGTTGGTAAAATACCACACAAAATTTACATGCATTGTGAATACATTTAACACAAACAAAAAAAAATGCATCCCTGATCTAATGAAATGTGATGGTTTTTAAAAAATTAAAACAAAACAAAGATTGCCGTACGACCATTCATACATACATACATAACTGGCCTTTACAACCCTGTGTCAGGATTACGGCCTAGCTTCTCGCAGTACTGATGTTGTGTGTGTAAATTTTTATCCATGAGTACCGGGACCTACAGTTTAATGTCGGCTCCGAACGACAGACTTGAGAAGCTTTTTCATGGCAATTAATTACTCTCAGAGCTTTTGCCAGAAGACTGCTGAGAGGTAGTCGCCGAAAGAAATATTTTTTTCATATTTCTTTTTTTTTTTAAGATGTCGGAGCTGGGTGCCGAACCCAGGGCTCATGTCTTAGTAAGACAACACACTAACCACTAGACCACGGCGACCATAGCTGCCAGATAAATGGACCTTGAAATCGTTAAACTTCGACAAAAAAATCGTCAAAATCGTCAAAATTATTCCTTCAAATCGTCCAAAAATCCTCACCAAAATTCAATTAAGAAAACAACATATTCTGAAAAAAACTTTTGTTTAGAATTCACAGTACAAAGGGTATATATAATAATAATTTATAAAATTTGAAAACCTAAATAAAAAAATCAGCAATAGCCATCATCTTTTATTATCTACGTACATATTTTACCATTACACACTTTAGTTAGTTTAGGTACAATTTTGAAGTCAAAGGATTCTCAATTTCTTTTTGTAAGCGATATGGCCTAAAATAACGGTTTTTGTTAGTAGTTTTTAAGTTATGTTTTGTTTAGATTTACTTGACTAAATATTCGTTTTCCGTTTTCAATATAATGTGAAGAAACTAGTTTATTTCATATTAGGATAGGATAGGAGGAAGTGGCAGCCTCGTAATTACAAGGCACACTTGAGCACGCATAGCGGCCCATTGTGATACCACATGATGTGGGGAGCCCTGATAGGCAGGGGCTCCACACAAGAAGCACTACTTCCTCAGAAAATTATGCTGGAAACCAGCCAGAGAGCCTAATAAATTTGGCAATTGATCCAATATCCAGGATCGACAGGTCAGTCAAGCCATCGAAAAAAGGAGATCCTAATGTAAGAAATCTGCGTCGAGCCAGAGGTGGACACTGGCAAATATAGTGGACCAAAGTCTCCTCTTCCTCAGCCGACCCACAGCCACGACAGAAGTCATTTGCGGGCAAGCGCAGTCTCTCCGCATGCCTGCCCATCACGTAGTGGCCCGTGAGGATAGATACAACGGAAGAGATGTCCCTGCGGTCTAGTTTAAAGATTTGATTGATACGCCTCAAGTCCAGCCTAGGCCAGGTGAGTCTAGCAACTTGGCAAGACTCCTCCCGCGACCAGGCTGGGTCTGCGTCCAATTAATGTCTCCTTCTAATAAGGAGCCTAATGGAAGAAAGAGGTATACCCACTTCCACGTGAGGATGAACCTCCGGCAGAGACGTACCCGACCTAGCCAGTTCATCCGCAGTACAATTACCCGCGATGTTCCTGTGACCAGGAACCCAGATCAGATTAACGACGCACTGTCTCGAGACTGCCACAAGGGCATCGCGACAGTCGCCGACAATTTTGGAGTTTGTGGTCAAACTCGACAGGGATCTGACCGCAGCTTGGCTGTCAGATAATATGGTGATACTGGCAGTGGGAGTGCCACCCCGAAGTATCACCCTTGCAGCGTGACACATAGGCATTATTTCGGCCTGAAAAACGCTGCAGTAATCAGGGAGGCGAAGGGATATGGAGAGGGCGAGCATCTCCGAATAGATCCCACACCCCACTTTATCTCCAATCCTGGAACCATCAGTATAGACTTCCACCGATCCACCGGGGATGACCCCGCCAGAGGCCCAGTCATCCCTACTTGGGATCATCACGTGGAAGTCTCTGCGCAGTTCCAGTCTCGGTGAGGTGTAATCGATATTGTCCCGTATCCAAAGTTCCTCCAAAAGAATAGAGGAGTGCCCCGAGGGTACAAAATTCCACCGTGTTAGTGCGTTAAGTCTTACCGCCAGATATTTAACCGAGGTACTCAACTGCAGTCCAACCCCGTTCAGGTTGGGTAAAGTGAAATAAGGTACCTTGTACCGTCTCGTAAAGAGCATCAAATCCGTCTTGCCAGGATTAGCACGTAGTCCAAATTTCCGGCACCACCTAGACACAATGTCCAGAGCGAAGTTGAGCTTGTCAGACAATGTCTGTGGGCATATCCCAGACGCCGCGATGGCGATATCATCAGCATAAGCAACAACCCTGTTACCAGAGCGTTCCAGCCCGATGAAAAGAGTGTTAACAGCAAGGTTCCAGAGAAGTGGAGAGAGGACACCGTCTTGTGGGGTGCCCCTAGCAGTCGCCCTCTGGCACTTTGTAGTTCCAATTGTGGCGGATATCAATCGCGACCTAAGAAGAAGCTCAACAAATTGAACCAGACCAGAATCCAGTCCAAGATTGATCAGAGCATTAACGATACCCGTAGGGCAAATATTGTTGAAGGCGCCTTCTATATCGAGAAAGGCAACCAACCTATACTCCCTGAAATGCAATGTCCTCTCCACCTGAGAGATCAGTGAGTGCAGAGCGGTCTCGACCGATCTCCCTTTGGTGTAGGCATGTTGGGAGGTAGATAGTAGTGAAGGGTTGATCGAGTTCCTGATATGGAGGTCAATAATTCTCTCCAACGTCTTCAATAGGAAGGAACAAAGACTAATTGGTCTAAAGTCCCCGGGGAGCACGTGTGAAGCTTTTCCGACTTTGGGAATAAACACCACATTTGCGGTCCTCCAGCGCAGAGGAATATAAATGAGGTCCAGACAGGCATTATAGACAGCCAAAAGCCAGGGGAGAATGAGATCCTCGCCATGTTGCAGATCAGCTGGAATAATGCCATCTGGACCTGGAGATTTGTATGGTTCAAAAGAACCTATGGCCCAGTGCAGTTGCCCAGGGGTTATACGAATTGAGGAGTGGTGCCCTGGAGTGGGCCTGACCCCTTGAAAGACAGTATGGCCTGCAGCGTGGACACTTTCCGGAAAGTGAGTATCCAGAAGCAGGCTCAGCGTCTCATCAGTTGACGTAGTCCAACTACCATCAGATCTCCGAATACTTCCGAGAGATCCCTTGGAGGAGCTTAAAACCTTACGAAGACGGTTGACCTCCGCCGAGGATTCAACGTTATCGCAGAATTCCCTCCACGAAGCCCTTTTCGCCCGTCTAATCGCATATTTCAGCTCTCGTTTCTTTGCCTTGTACAGATCCCATTCGCCCGTTGACTTAGCTCTGTTAAAGAGCCTGCCGCACAGACGACGTAGATCCTCGATATCCTGATTCCACCAGTTAGGCCTAGGATTGCCCCTGTACACAGGAGTCTTAGTGGAGGATGAGGCAGCATTCTCGAGGGCAGCGGACAATATGTCCACAGTCCTGTCGATGTCCGAACAGTTACGGAAGATAGGAGGAGACTCCGGAAGATCATGCCGGAGCTTGTCCCTGAAGAGAGACTAGTCCGTACGTCTTCTGTTAGCACGGAAAATCTCCCTGCAAGGGGAGATAGCTTGATCAAGAGAGAAGACAATGTATCTGTGATCCGAGAAGGAGCACTCACCAGATACATGCCAGCTCAAGATTTTCCCAGAAAAATTATCACTAACCAAGGTGATATCAAGAACCTCCCTCCTGAACGAGGTCCAGAAAGTTGGTTCATCACCGCGATTAGCAATGCTAAGATTATTCGTAAGGATGAAATCAAAAAGACACTCACCTCTTTCGTTGGCATCCGAGCTACCCCACACCACATGATGTGCGTTGGCATCGCAGCCAATCAGAACCGGGATACCTAGTTTGTTCGCCTCTGTAACCAGCTGACCCACGGGTTCCTGCGGGGGATCTGGCCCGTAGTCATGGGCGAAGTATGAGGACACTGTCCACAGGGATGTGTTGCCCAAGGTAATCGCCATGGCCACAGTGTCCTTGTCGCTGAACCTGTGAAGAAGAAAAGCGTTAATACAAGATTTAACCATAATACAAGCCCTAGGCCTACCTGTATGATGAATATACACCGTTCTGTAACCGACGGCGTTGAGTCCACAAACCTTCCAATCTACGGTTCAAGGTTCCTGGACTAGCACGAGCTCCCAATCTCCCTTCGCAAGAAGCAGGAGCAAGGCCGCTGACGCAGTTTTAGATTTGTGGAGATTGATTTGAATGACCCTCATCATCAGGAGCAACCATGGTGGCGTTGGCATCTTCCTCCGATAAAGGAGAGACAGCGCCCGCCTCAATCTTCAACCCGTTGAACATGTCCCCAACCAGCTCTGAATTGGAGACATAGCTCAATTTGGAGCTCTGTGAGGAATGGCTTCCCATGTCCTCATCTAGAGCGATTGCACCAGAGCAACTAGGCTGAACCTGCGGGGTCGGCAACCCAATTGGGGGTAGCCGAGCCATCTGGGCATCAGCCTTATACACGTTTAGTGTAATTGCTCCGAAACCATAATTAATCACACCATCGCGGGTGTTGATTAATTGAAGCGACTTCTCATTCAAGATGATGATGACGTCGCGCGAGTTGCCCTTAGCCTCACCAACCTTTGCTACCCTCCAGTTATCAGTGTGTAGGTCGGTGTTACTATACTTCAGAATCTGAAGTATCTCTTCGGGCTTGGAGGGCTCGGAAGGAATACGAGCCCGTGATCGAGGTCTTTGGAGGATCTTATCCAGAGGAGTGGCTTCGAGCTTTGCCCCGGGCCACACCTCTCCGACCTTACTAATATCGCTTTTGTACAGCTCCATCGATCGAATGTCTGCACAGGCTATTACTTTGATATGCCCTTGGAACCACCCTGCATCGCGGCAACTGGAAGAAGGGCCGGGATTAGACGTCATAACGTCTAAGAAGACCTTGAGGAGGGCCAACTCCACCAACTTCCACTTAGCGGGAGTGATGGTGCCCTCCGGGTGACCATGGTCGATCACCGCCCAGGTCAAACTCTCTTTTACAACCTCGCTAAGAGGCTTAGAGGGTTTGGGCCTGGGTGGTAGGGTTCTAGGCCGCTTGGAAGGTTGCAGAGGAGCCCGACCAGTTTGCTCGCTGGACCTCTGCCTCTTCACCGCAGCCTCGGGTTTAACCGATGAGGCAGGCGGACGATCATCGACATGAGCTCTTGCCCACGTCATTCTGCCTCTTTCCTCCTCCGACAAGAGAGCGGGATCCTTAGCACCCAATTTGGAGATAATGCGTGCAGCAGATCTCCGCGTCCTGTACGCCCTAGTGCTAGCACTAACAGAGGCGTTTCCGCTCGTGGGAATAGTTGTACCCGAAGTGGGTTTGGTACTTGTGACTGACGTTTTCGATCTGTTAACCAGTGTCTTGACGTCAGTCGAAGAGCGCTTTGCTATGGTAGCAGCCGCCGATGTGGATGGTAAACACGTCACCGCCCCAAATTTCGCGGGTTTACGGGCCGCAGTAGCGGGTTTAACCGCAAGTCCCGAAGAGGAGCCTCTGTTGCCAGAGGTTGGACAAACACCAGTTTGCCTGAAGAGCCTCTTACGCCCACCTGCTTGAGTGGGCGTAGGTTTTATATTTTTGCCTTCCATTTATTTGATCGGGTCCCCACTCTGTGCGGCTATCCTTGCCCGTATGTGTAGTCACCTTTGATGGTCCCATGGTTATCTGTGCAAAGCAGGGAGGCCATGCGTGGGTTGGCACCCACCTTCATGGGGTTGAGTGCTCAGAGCCAGACTGGTGCTAATCGGGAGTTAGTCTCAACCGAACCTACACCGCCAACTTAACGGCGACGGACAAGGAACGTACACAGAGGACTGCCAAGGTTTTAACGGGACGGAGACAGCCGCAGCCCTAGACTGGAGCCGTTCGCGCCGGGTTTCAGCCCGTTGTTACTAGGTCCAGAAGACTACAGCCGCCAGCCCAAGACGACAAGTCAGGAAGAAAATAAGAATGAGTCCGTGGACAAAGCGAGGGTCGTGCCAGAGAAGAGTATAGACCATTTAGCATTACCCAGGGTGCACCACGAGGAGGCGGTCTATCTACACCCCTTATTTCATATTAAATTTAGATAAAGTTAGGAAAAAAAGAGTAGAGTTTCTCATTTTAAATTCTGACATTTTTTTAATAGATTAAAGTTATTTTAGGGAAAAATTTGATGTAAAATGAATAGTTTTAAATGTTTAATGTTTTAATTCCTGCCTGTCACATTTTTCAATAAATTTGTTGAATTCTTTTATAAAACAATATAGTTTCTTCGGTTATTATGTATTAAGGACTAAAAGTTATATATACGTTTTCAAAATTAAATCTTACTAATATTCGACCCCATAGTTCATATAAAAATAAAAAAACATGTAATAATAGTTTTTCTATTCTATTTCTTCAATTCTTTCATTAGCAAAAATATCTTTTTTTCGTAGTCTACAAAATTTGATTCAGCTTTACAATTTGCAAAATAAAAATGTTCGGTCTTTAGCACATTGATTCTAAACAATTACAAATTACCGATTTTAGTAAGTTTTTCATTTCTATATAAAAATTGTATTTCCGTTGTTTTACGTTGAAACATATGTATTTAAGATAACTTAAATACATTTTTAATCCTTGGAAAAATTTTAGAATACTGACTACAACTAATTTTAGCAACAACCAGCGTGTTTGAGTTAGATGTAAAATGTTTCTTTTAAATTGTTTTTACTTTTACCTAGCTGACCCGGCAAACGTTGTTTTGCCCTGAAATATTTTGATTTTGTCTCTAATTATTTATTTTATTTTCGAGTGTACCTGCCAATGTTTCCTCCTCTAGATCGGGTCGGCATTATTTTAAAACAAATAGGATTTTCCCGAATTTTGAATTATTATTATTTTTTATTGAAACTTAAATTCTGTTACAATATATTGACAATTTTTTATTTTTGAATGCCCATAAAAGAAAAGGATAAGTAAAAAATTGAAATATTACGACAATAGCGCCACCTATCGTTGTTAAACTGGCTCCTGTCTAAACTTATATATTGTCCAAGTTTGGTGTCAATCGGTCCAGCGGTTCTTGAGTTTTGGTAACACGTAACCGGCACTAACGTTTTTATATATTAAGATAATAATATTTTATTCATTTCTAAATATATTTTATTTATTTCTAAAATTAATCTTTTGAATTTTGGAGTATTAAATTGGTTGGTATAAGAGTTGCTAATTTTGGATATTACTATTTAAAAAAGGCGTAAAAATCCCTTCAGAAATAGAGTAATATTTTACACTTGAATTTCTAAAAGCAATACTTGTAAATAGTGTAATAATAATCGTAATAATGTAATGTTAGTGTAATAATAATATTAGTGTAATAATAATCGTAATAGTAATGTTCAAACAAAATATAACCGTTGTAAATTTTGAATTTCCAAAAATCGTCAAAATAATCAAAAATCGTCAAATCGTCAATATGCTATTTTTGTGTCATAAAAACGTCAAAATGGCGATAAATCGTCAAATCTGGCAGCTATGCGTACGACTATCGTATTTTCTCTCAATGTCGTACGCTCTCATTAGATACCAAGTTTACACGATACTATTCTTTCTCTTCTACACAAAAATTTTACATGTCGTACGACTTGTATTACCGTCTTTTGAAAGTAGCTTTACAGTGTCGAAGCACAATTTAGAGGCTGCATACTCTTTAAAAGAAAGAACTATTCGGTGATATGTGGATGGATTTAAGACTGAAGGCGGCACAGGAGCGGGGATATTTGGCCCTGGGAGGAAATATTCTGAGCCCTTGGGCAAACTCGCTAGTACCTTCTAGGCTGAGGTTTATGCCATTGAAAGATGCATTCAATTCAACCTGGCCAGAAGGTACAAGAGACATGAAATTTGTTTTTCTGAAAGTCTGAGTTTATGGGTGAGAGGTGAGTGAAGAATGGTTAACGGGTACAGCTTTTCATGTTCTTTTGGTCCTTTATTCGTAATTGTCAAACTGAAGTTTGTTGTAGTTTTGTTTATGTAAAAACCTAAAATTTCTCTAAAAATATTTTCAATATGTAGCCACGAATGAAATTTTAAAATAGAATAGGAAAACGTTTCAGCAAGAAAAATTTCATAATGTGACACATTGATATAATATGAAAGAAAACGCAAGCAGAATAATGGATTTTTCATATTACTATTAATTTTAATGATAACGTATATTTTTCTGATAAAAATGATGCAAAAAACGTATTTTCGATTTTTTTCAGTTACAGCGTTCTTTAATTCTTGCTATGATATGTGTGCTTATTTGAGAGTTCGTCTCATAACATAGTTGTCTAGAGAAAAGTCATAAGAACAATCTTATATGCACAGGGGTCAGGAAATTATAACATCTTTTAAGATTATTTGAAATGCATGGTCCTCTTCTGTAACATTTGTGTTAATATTAACAAATTAAGTCCGTTAATCTGTCTGATTTTTCTTAAATATTAAATTACACTGAATCACATGTGTAGACGCTGTGTAAGATAATTTTCTTAGCGATTGAATTTACCATTTGCTAACAGAAAAATATTATTTATTTATTCATTTAATATCAATACAAAGAAATACATAGAAAGAAATATTAGATATTATGTTGCGTGTAAATCGCATGTATATGCTCTATAATTATTTAAATAACTTGGTTTAGTCTATTCGGTTACTTATTGCACTAATTACCACTCAAATGTTGACATTTCTTCAATTATATTTATCAGCTGCTGGGCAATAGGAGAGTAAGTAAACGATAAATTTATTTCAATACAATTTGAAGAAAATCTATTTATTACTCAGAAATACGGTGAAAGAAAAAAGTCCACATTTGAAGTTAATGTGTATATTAACAATTGGTATTAATTTATTTTCAATAAACATAAAAATTTAGGTAAGTACGTGATTATAGAATTGCCATAGGCAAAAAAAAAATTGCGTATCTGCCACATGGATAGGTCCGAGCGGATAGGTGGTTACCGCGATTGCATTAAAATTATAATATATTCTCAATAACCACCTATGTATGTATGTATATATTTTATTGAAAAACTATTTACAATTTGTGGTGCAGTTTCATATATACAGTATAATTTTTTTTTTCATTTATTACTCTTGGGTCAAGGTCTGATTTTCCTATACATATGTGTGTATGTATGTATGTAAGATTTCAAAAACAATGATGCTGCAAGATGTTTAGATGCGTTTCAATTTAGATTTGTTTATGCAAGTACTAGTTACTATAAGTCTTTTTTTGCTCAAGTAAAAATTAGGTATGATTTATAGAAAAATGGTTTTATAATTTCAACACTTGATTATAAACTTAAGATTTCTCTTTTATGGAATTAAAGTGGCAAATACCTGTATAAATATGTCAATATTTGCATTAAATTGCATAAGAATGTGGAAAGATTTAAAGTGTGACGTAAATTTCTTTGAAATTACACTTGAACCTGTTTTTATGCTTGGTTACTTGGGACCGCACAAAAAAAAAAACTCGTTTCAAAATAAACTTTTTTATGCGATATGAACCGCACAAAAAAGTTTTATTTTTAAAAAATGTTATAATTCATTTAAAAAACGGTTAATTATACATACAGTTACGAGCAGATAAATAGGTTCACATCAAAATGATAAATCAATTTTGTTTGACTATAGTTTACATTACAGCAATAAAAAAGGAAAAGTCGCTAATTACTAAAGCAAATACCCACTTTGAATACTGCATCACAATAATTAAATTATTATGTAAAAAATTGCCCAAAATTAAAAAAAAATAACCGTATAAAATCAAAGAGCAAATACATAGGTTCACTTTGAAAAATTTGTTAGTATAAAATGTTAAACGCCAAAATTATAAAAATTATTGTAGAAAACTTTAAATTCAGCCTTTTAATAGAACTTATTAAAGCAAATACCTCTAAAAATTTTAAAAATGGGACGTTCTAAACATTGTAGTGAAGAGGAAAAAAAGATTATAAAGGATCTACACAGCCGCAGTTATAGCCAACGGAAAATTGCTGAAATTCTTGGGAGATCGCAGAATATGATAAGAACTGCATTGCAGCCTCCAAAACAAAAACTTAAAAGGAGTCAACAGCGAAAAACCTCGAAAAGAGACGATGATCGCATTAAGATGTTGTCAACTCGTAATCCTTTTATATCCGCAGTTCAGCTGAAAAATGAGTTAAAGCTTCCCGTATCAGAGTGGACCATTAGACGTCGTTTAAGAGAAAAAAATTTATTCGGAAGATCGGCCCAGAAGGTTCCAATGCTTAATAACAGACAGAAAAAAGCGCATTGAGTTTGCAAAAGTACATGTTGAATGGGCCGGCCCGGAAGGTATAAAAAAATGGAGAAACATACTATGGTCTGATGAATCCAAGATAAACTTAGTCGGACCTGATGGAAGAACATGGGTAAGGCGTCCAAAAAATAAAGCACATGATCCAAAGTACACCACGAAGACAATAAAGCATGGCGGCGGCAACATAATGATATGGGGTTGTTTTTCCTGGTACGGTGTTGGGCCAATATTCTGGATCAAGGAAAATATTGACAAACATCTTTATCTGCATATTCTTAAAGAAGTAATGCTTCCGTATGCCGAGTAGGAAATGCCTTTAAAGTATGAATTCCAGCAAGACAATGACCCCAAGAATACTTCTAAGATCGTAAAAGAATGGTTCCAAAAGAAAAATATAAAGTTAGTGGAGTGGCCTTCACAATCGCCGGATTTAAATCCCATTGAGAATCTTTGGAGAATCGTTAAGGACAAAATTGCACCACTCAAGGCTAAAAATAAAGAAGATTTGTGGACAAAAGTGAAGGAAGCTTGGTACTCAATTCCATTAGAGACTTGTCAGTCACTTGTCGAATCAATGCCCCGGAGATGTTCGGCGGTGATTCAAAATAAGGGATTTTCAACAAAATATTAGAAATTTTCTTGCAATTGCACTTTTTTTGTATAAAAATGTCATTCTCTTTTCAATGAACCTATTTATTTGATCGACAGGCATCAATTAATATATTAAATATATCAATTTTTCTCATTTTTTTTAATTATAATTAAATACATTTTATGTGATTATTTATGTTTAATGTAATAAATATCGCTTTATTGTATATTACCGCTGTTTAAGTTATTTGAAGGCGAATTTATCAATAAATGTGATGTGAACCTATTTATCTGCTCGTAACTGTATATGTACATAAATTCCATTTGAAAAAAAGCAAAACAATCCACTTTATTTTAAAAATATTATATAGGTACATGTAATATGCACATACTTATTTTATATACATACATATATACATATTTAATATATGTATACTACGATTTACTATATGTGTTAATTTAAAAAGCTAAAGTTCATCATCACTTGGAATTTAGATTTTGCGTCGTTTTGGTTGTACAATTTCACTGTCGCTGCTTAACTCATCTTCACTTTGAATCACATTCGTTGATGGAACCATATAATCAGTGATAAGACTTTGGGAGGGAGGCAAGAAATGTAACTTTTGCCTGTACAGGCTTTAATAGACAGACATACAAGATCTCAAATTATTTTGAAATTTTAGAGCTCTTTCAGAATTAGGATCTGTAGAAACAAAATATTTTTCTAATTTATTGGCGATATTGAGACCTTTATATAACTGCTGTTCGGTCATCGAAACAGGTTCTTCTGCATCGATGGCAGGTTGAATTACATGACCTAAAACCTCGTCGTCAGAAATGACTTCGTCCTGCGTCAAATCCAAAATATAATTTTCGGTGATGTCTTCAGCACCCATATCATGAGGTAGGTAGGTTCTACATGGCATCTTTTTTCATTAAAAAATTTTGCGATTAGCAAAAACCAGTAATGAAATTCACGTCAGTTAAAGGTCGTTTCTATTTTAATGGCCATATGTGTATGTACTTATTTAACTTAGTAATCGTGTGAATTGACTCGATACGTTTAGGTTAAATTTAGACCAAATGAGGATTAATTTGTATTTTTTATGTAAAAATAAAAGTCCAAAAATGAGTTTATTTTTTGACGGAACAAGAAAACACACTTTTGCCAAACAAACTTTATTTTTGTTGGAAGAAAATTTTTGGAAAAATTGTCAAAATAATAATAATTATGGCGCCTGATATGTAGATAATAACGTTAAAAGAAATTCAATACTGTGTATGTTCATTTGCGTTTATATAATAAAAATATAAACTTTTTTTAACATAACGATGATTAATGTCGAACTTTGATCATAAAAAAATTAGTGGGGAATGTGTATTCTAAAAGGCGTAACATACGTACATATGTATGTACTCGTATTAAAAATTAAAATTATATTTTAGTATATCTTATCGCATTGTTTTTTGTCCAAAGATTGTTCACTTTTCTGTTTTTTCTTTATTGCATTTCCCGATAATATTTATAAAGAAAAAGTAATTATTTCAATATTATTTATTTTTTTATTAAGTTATATATGTATAGACAGCTGTTGTCAAAATAATAGCACCACCTTCATAACATTTTTTAAAACATACAAAAATAATTTTATTTATAGCATCTTCCTTTTTCAAAATGAACGCAACCTTTTTGAAATTAAACGAGACCTTTTTCAAATTAAACGAAACTCTTTTCAATATAAATGAAACTTTATTCAAAATAAATGAAACTTTATTCAAATTCATTTAAACATTTTTCAAATTAAATTAAACCAGTTATAGAATTTACTAGAAAACAAAAAAAAAATAAAACATTCATTTTTAATTATGGATAATGCCAAAATCCATAAAACCCAGGAAATTCGAAATATGGTGGATAATAGTGACTGTACGCTTAAATTTTTACCACCTTATTCTCCTATGTTGAACCCGATAAAGAAAACATTTTCTAAGATAAAATTCCACGCCCGATCATTATTAAAGTGACATTACCACAGAACATAGTAAGTGTATATACATAATTGAGAAAAGTGTCGCACAAATTAATCAAAATGATTGTGCGAACTATGTTATGGATATGATCATGTAAAGCGGTCAATGGACAAATTCTTCATTAATTTTAACAAGTATTATATAAAAATGAATATGTTTAATATGTTTTATTTTTTTTTTTTTCTTTTGTTTTCTAGTAAATTCTATAACTGGGCCCAAATCGCGGCACTCGTTATCGAATGAACTTTCGTATCGAGTAAAATTTCGTCACGTATCGAATAATCAAATTATGGCACTCGATAGCTATCGAATCGAAATTTACAAGAAAAATGTAAAAGATTTTTTGTTTTGTAAAAGAATCACAAATGTGATTCGTACAAATGTAAACAAATAAACAAATAATTTTAAAATAAAAAGCAAGTAAGTAAAATTATTGTATAGTTTAATTTTAACTTAAACAAAATTATTTAGATTACATCGTAAGGACCACCGCCAGTTTTTTTCTTCGATTCCATATTAAATGAAAGTTTCTTTTTAACATTATGCTTTTGGTCAGCAAACACCTTAGAAAAATGTTAGAAAAAATATTAACGTTAAATAAGAAGAACTACACTATTTACCTTTCGCCATACAGCCACTTCCTTAGTTGGTGGACCAAATGTGTTTAGACAATTTGACAACTCTTCCCACAACCTTTCAGCCGTTTCTTTTCTCTGTCCGCAATTTGGCAGCAAGTTCTTAGCCAAATGTGGATGTTCAAACATGAACTGTGCCATAACATCCCTTTGTTTGCTGTTTATTTTGTTTGCATTTGTCCTGAACGGGAAAATAAATTTTTTATGTATTTTACGCTAAAAAATTATTTGCTACTTACATTTCTGTCGATCTTATTAAAAATAATAAATTTTTTTCTTGTTATATTTCCAAATAAACAACGCGTATATAATTTCGATTGCTCTTTTAGTATCGAATGGTATTTCGAGAATAGGCATTCGATCGAGTACTCGTTATCGAATGCCATAATCTAAAATTTCGATACACCTTACTAGTTATCGAGTGCGATGATCTCAAATACAAAAATTTCGATTAACTTCATTCGATAACGAGTGCCGCGATTTGGGCCCTGGTTTAATTTAATTTGGAAAATGTTTAAATGAATTTGAATAAAGTTTCATTTATTTTGAATAAAGTTTAATTTATTTTGAAAAGAGTTTCGTTTAATTTGAATAAGGTCTCGCTTAATTTGAAAAAGGTTTCGTTCATTTTGAAAAAGGTTTCATTTATTTTGAAAAAGGTTTAATTTAAACTGAAAATGCTATACATATTTGTTTTCCTTCTTTCCAAAAAAAATTAACAAATTACTAAAATAGTCATTAATTTGAACAGAATTTCATTTAAATTCATATCAATTGCAAAAAAATAAAGTTTTTTTTTTCAAAAGAATAAAAAAAGTTCATGTCAAAATAATAGCACCACTCGACTTCTACTATAAAAAAATAAGGAACATTTGAACTCAGTATTTTGTAGCATTATTCTTACAAATTGTTGCTAGTACTTGGTCGCAGTGACCTACTAGTAATAACGCCTGAACATCGCCTACCCATAGATTTCACCAAGTTCTGTCATCTCTCAATAGATATGAAGTACCATGTCTATTCCACACAGCTCCACAAGTCGATATTATTTATTGGTTTTACTCCAGATACCTTTTTTTTTACGTCTGTTCACAAATTCCCTACTGAGTTCAAATCAGGCGACTGCGTAGGTCATTCCATCACTTTGGATTCATTGTCCTGAAACCAGTTTTTCACTTTTTCACTGGTATGCTTTGGGTCATTATTCTGTGGAATGACCCAAATGAGCAGCATTTACTCAGATAATACGACATCATTTTATTTTTAAGTAGTTTTACATATTCTCATATATTCATAGTGGTTTTTTCATGGTCCAATACCACAGAGAAAAAAATCCCCATATCATAATACTAGAACCGCCGTGTTTGACAGTCTTTGCTGTAAATTTCGGGTTGAATTCAGAATTTGAAGGTCTTCTTACATAAGATCGAGAACCTTTACCAATAAATAAAACTATTTTGGACTCATCTGTCTATAAAATATTACGCCATTTTTCAATTGGCCAATGAAGGTGGTCTTTTGCGAATTGTAACCTTTTTACCACATGTTTATTTGTTAAGAGTTGAACTTTTCTTGGGCTGTGGGCTTTTAATTTGTGTTCTCTGAGTCTTCCGAATATAGTTTCAATACTCACTGGTAGATTTATTTATTTAATTGATATCAATACAAAGAAAGCCAAAAAGGCCAATTATACATGTATTGTAAGATAAATATCTATGTTGTGTATTTGTAAATACGTATAATTAATTATCCTATGTAATTATTTAAGAAACAGAAAATAATTTCTTTTTAAGTTCTGCAGCCGACATAAACAGTCTTTTTTTCCTTGCCGTATAATGCGGTTGACCATTAAAGGTGTTGTTATGCTTTTACGACCACGCTTTTCGGGTTCATCCAAAAATTATTCTTACTAGGGAGTATGTTCTTCCATCCGCAATTAGTTTTTTTTTAATGATTTCACGTTTCTCTCCTAAACTGTGCTTACGACGACCCATTGTAAACTTTATAATGCCAAAATTCTAGATCTAGATGTAAATATTAATAACACAAACGCAACTTCTCGTTTTAAATTGCATTAGAGAATCCTTAATAAGGAAATATAACGCACCCCTTTGCTTCTTAATAAGAAATAAGAATATCGGTGCTATTATTTTGACAGACCGAAATTGCTCTTTTTAGCATTTTGCATTATTTTGGGTGCATGTTTATAAGATAATAAAATCATTTAAAAGAACTCAAAAAAGCAGACAATATTTGACACCTCTTTTGGTGATGCCGCTGACCATCGTCATTCATACAAAAAATATTCAAAGCCAGAATGTAAATGCTACGCCTGCACTTTTTATTAATGCAAGAATATGGCTCGCTTCATTTTTCAATCGTAGGAAGATATTTTGTTTTATATATGATTGGTAGATATACATATACACAAGCTAAAGTAAAGGGTAGGTTAAGTTAAATTTTCATAATTAGTATATAAGCAAATTACATTTTTTAAATAAATTAGAATTAATAAGATCTATCAACCGCAACGTTGTTTAATTATTTAATTATTATTCTCATTAAAGGGCATTTTGATGTTCGGCAAATGCGGCAGAAGTGCTAAGATAATACTCGAATCAACTCCCGAATAATTTTAAACTTAAATAAAGTAATATTTCGTTACAGTAGTGAATGTTTCTTTTTTCAAAGATCATAGTATAAGTAACGAGACTGCAAAATTATGAAGAAAAATTTAGATGTACAAAAACAGAACTAGAATACTTATAGTGGTGCTATTATTTTGACGGTAACTGTACATATGTACACATATTTATAATTTTCTATGCACATATACATTAATATTAAAAATTGGTTATGTTATCAAATTAATTATATATCCGTCTTTAAGTTAGATACATATGTATGTACGTATATTTTTTTTATAAAATTAAGCAGCTCATTAGTTATCAAATAATTTTCAAAAAGGTTGGAAACAATTTCTTGTGTTTAAATCTATAACTTAAACGAATTGTGACATTTTTCTTTTCATATTTTAATTACTTACTGTATTACTAAAATTATTATTTATTTATAGTGCATTTACACCAAACTCAAATCAACTAATTACTAGATTTCAATTGAAATTTAGTCGTTTTTTACTTGATTTCCCATATAAAACAAAATCTACTTCGTTACTAGATTTCGACAAAATCTTGTTGAAATCTCATATACTTTCGGATGCAACTCTGTATTTTTTTTTAAGTTGTACTAAAAAATACAAAACTACAGTAAGTCGGGATTTACAATGTGGAAATGGAAAGGCAGGTATTTTTCAATTCTCTTTTGCTCTTGCCTAAAACTTTTAGCATATAGAACTTAGAAGACAAACAGAAGAAGTAAAAACAATAAAAAGTGGAAAAGCAAAAGGAAAAATGTCCTGTACAAACATTTGTATACTACATTCTTCGCATTTTCGTCACTATTTCTACAAATTTCGCCTGCCTGTCTGTCTTTCAATTTCTACATTGTAAATTCCGACTAAGAAACTGACAATTAAAAAATGCTTCATAAAACTAAAACGAAAATAAATTTAAGACTTTTGAATTATTTTTCATTGAATATGGAAAAATAAGAAAAAAAAAATTGTTTTATATATTAATTTTTTGTATTTTATACAAAATAACAAGAAAAAAATTGTTTTATTTATTTATTTCTTTATTGGTTGTTATTTTTATAAAAATAAAATCCTGCTAGTTGTCAAAAATTGTCGGTGTAAACACTATAGATTTTCAGAGATTCCAAATTAAATTTACTTGATTTGAGTTTGGTGTAAATGCACTATTAATTAATTTTTGTATAAACAAGTACTTCTTTACGATTTTTTACATATTTTACTGTGATTATAATCAGTTTTTGAATTATTTTTTTAATATTCCAAATATTACATACATACATACGTAACTGGCCATTACCACCCTGTTTCAGAGTTACGTCCTAGCATCTCGCTGCACTCATATTGTGTGTGTTAATTTTTAAGTTTAAAGTCGACTCCGAAGCTTTTTCATGGCAATCAATTACTCTTAGAGCTTTTGCCAGAAGACTGCTGAGATGTAGTCGCCGAAAGAAATAATTTTTTAATATTTCTTTTTTTCAAGATGTCAGACCTGAGATTTGAACCCGGCGCTATCGTCTTAGTAAGCTAACACACTAACCACTAGACCACGGCGACTAAAATTAGTGAAAGTTACATTCTGTTCATAGAATACGAATGGTTTTTGACATTCGTCCTTTTATATGTTCCAAATATTAAATGACAAATATTTCAATTCTGTTTGTAGACTTCAAATCATATTTTAGTTTCGTTTATATTTAGTTTCGAAAAACGAAAATTTTTTTTTAATGAAATGACGACACAAAAAGTACCAATTCCATTTGCTATAAACACAACAAAGGCTATCGAACACCGAACACACGACTACAAAAATCGCTGGCTACGAAAGTAGCCAAGTAGCCAGCTACTTAATTATAATAACGACTACAGCTACAAAATAAACATCTGTTTTGATACGTTGAACATAACCTAAACAAAAAACAACAAATGTCTGACGAAAACTTATAAAAATTTAAGAAAACTAAAAAGGTTATTAAATAATAAATTAAAAATTAAATAAAAACTGATGTAATTAAATGAAATAAGTAAATGAAAACAAAAATTGTTAACAAATGATTTATTTTTTCAGTGGTGCAACTTAAACTTTTTTCGCATTTTTTATGTATATATTTTATGTATTGCGTTTTTTAAACACCTTTTTCATGCATCTTATTGTATTGGCAGCACTAAACTGTTTATTGTCGCCAAGAAAAATAGAAATTAGCCTAAGTTGGCTACGGGCTACAAAAGTAGTCGTGTGTTCGGTAGTCGTGTTGCCGTTAAAGTAATTATTCTCATATGCACACATGTATTCTATTTTTGACAGCTTGTAGTCGACGGACGGTAGCCTTTGTTGTGTTTATAGCAATTAACAAAATTACAAATTACTTCATACCAAAAAATTAGTTTGTTTTACGTTTATATGTATAATGTCGGGGTTTGAAGGGAATGGATGGCCGAATGAATTGACTGGGGAAGGTACTTCCTAAAGGGTGTTCGTTAGTTACGAATATATGGAGAAAAAAAACCAGTGGTATGGTAATTGACTCCTGAAGGATCTAGAGGCTGACTTGGCCAGCAGTAGGAAGCGCGTTTTTAAATTAGTGGCTGTACTTACTACTACTACTACTTACACTGACCGATTTAAAACCAAGTGTGCCGGATGGATATTCTACACAACGACCATACGGAGGAGGCAGTTAAACACTCACTTTGCGATTTTCCGGCCCTCCTTAAACGAAGTGTTGATGCTAAATACCTTAACCTAACGTACTGGATATAAGGGATATTCTGACCATCATTAAGAGTGCTGTGGTATTTTCCAAAACGACGTTCTATGATGTTAATTGACGACCGTGCATGAGCGGCTATTAACCAAACAGAAAATACAGTATACATATTCCGATTTTGAACGGAATTAAACTAATCGGTGGAATTATCATTGGCGTTAAAGATAAAGATTAAATGTAACCAAATGTTTAGAAAAAGCATTAGAGTAAGAGACAGAACAGCGGTCCTTCCGAATTTAATCTGATCTCGATAAAAGAGACACTGCCTGTAACCACTCATATAACGCGGGCAAAGCCCCTAGGAAGATTAAAAAGGAAAAGCGGCTGATACCGGGGGATATGAATATCCTATGGAGCAGCATCCTCAGAAAACTGGATCTTACAGATTGTCTATGGAAACAAATATTAGATAAATAGAATGAGAAAAAATTTTCTCTTAGCCCACGCATTTTTCAGTTTTTCATGATTAATAATTTGTGTTTTTCTAAACATCGATTATTTTTTTAGGATAACTTCTGAATTTGAGGATGTTTTTAAAATTTTTTCATACAATTTGTAATATACCTAACAATACATACATATAGCCAAAATTAGATCGTTTTCCAGTTTTTTTTATTTACTGTAGCACTGTGTTATTATTAATCTATTAAAAAAATAAAATTTATACTCAATAAGTTTTTTTTTTTATAACTGAAAACTATCTTATTTAGATTAATTTAAACTATAAACCAATTAACATACTCTATATTTTTATATGTAACCCGTAAAGTTAAATTTTCATTGTAGATTGTTTTTCTTAAACGGCGATCATGTCTTCTCTGGAGAAATTAAAACAACAAAGACTGACTCATTTTTGTATAGCAATAACTTTCTTCACATCTGGCTTAATTATTAATTTTATACAAATGCTATTACATCTAACATTAAAACCAATTAATATCAAACTTTTCCGTAAGATAATGTATTATTTATGCTATTCACTTTATTCCCGTAAGTATTTTTATATAACTTGAAATCGAAAAAAAAATAAATTTCAAGTTAATTTTTGTAGAGCTGATATTTATAACTGACTGGTACTCAAATTCATCGATGAAAGTTTTTATGGATGCCGATGATGAAAAGAAGTATAGCGGCAAAGAACATGTTCTATTAATGATGAATCACAGCTATGAAATCGATTGGTTAGCCGGTTGGATGTTTACGGAAAAAATGCAAGTTTTGGGTAATTGCAAAGCCTATGCGAAAAAAGTAATTGCCTATGTTCCTGTTATTGGTTGGGCTTGGAAATTTGCTGAATTTGTCTTCCTGGAACGCTCATATGATAAGGATAAAGAAATAATTGCTCGCCAAATAAAGGAAGTTTTTGCATATCCCGATCCAACATGGCTCTTACTGAATGCTGAAGGAACACGCTTTACACCAAAAAAACATGAAGCTTCTGTTAAATTTGCTGAAGAACGCGGAATGCCAATTTTGAAACATCATTTAATTCCACGAACAAAAGGATTTATTGCAAGCCTGGGTAGTTTACGAGAGGGATGCCCCGCTATTTACGACGTTAATTTAGTCTTTAAAAAAGATGCTGTCGTAAGTAATAAAAATTTTGCATTCTAAAATATAAATTTTTACCAATATATTCCTGTGTTTTCAGAATCCCCCTACTATTGCAACCCTTTTAAATGGAAAGCCTATTGAAGGTTATATGCTTGTACGTCGTATACCAATGGATAGTGTACCAACCGATGAAGCAGAGGCAGCTGAATTTCTTCAAAACTTATTCCGTGAAAAGGATAAAATTGTTGACAGCTTTCATACCACAGGAAGTTTCTTTACAACGTCTGGTATTAAGGAAACTCCTTACAAATTTTATCCCAGACGTCTTTGCTCTCTGCTAAATTTTGCTTTATGGGCAGTATTTTCTATATCTTTAATCCTCTACTACATAGTTTCTTCATTGGTAATGCATAATTGGATTGGGTTTTCTATTGTAGTCGGCATACTTATTACATGTAAGTATATTTAAAAAAAAAATAAGAAATAATATTAAATATAATTTTTTTTATTCTAATGTTTTTCATTTTCAGTCTATGTATTTATGGTTAAGGCTATAAATATGTCTAAAATGAGTAAAGCTTCAAATTATGGAGCTGATACTAAAACTAGCACAAAATGAACAAATCATACGCATAAAACAGAAAAACAGTGAATTAGTTGTATGTATATTAAAGTAAAACATCAAATGCACAAACCCTTAGAAAATGTACAGTAAAAGAACGTTAACGTACAAAATGTTAAACCTTGATAAGAGTTTTTTGTTACCTACATAAATTATCTTTTAACTGCAGCAAAATTTATCTCTACATAAAAATTTATTCTCTGGTTAAAAAGTTTATTTACACATCTTCTACAAATGGAATTTATATATTTGGTATAGTAGGAAACATAAAATTGTCTAAATTATTTTAATTATAACAAACAAACAGACAGACTTTCATATAATGAATGAATTTATTTAATACATAATTGTTGAAAACACTAACTAAACTCTAAAATGTTTATGCATTATACACATTCACATAAAAGTGGATATTTTAATTTTTTTTTTATATATCAATCATTGGTATTTTACAATATAATTAAGTTACTTTTATTTGTTTGTGGTCATCGAAACAATTTAATAATTTAAATTGATCGTTGATTATTATTAATTACAAACGTTTTTTTACAAATTTATTTTTAACGTTGTCTATTTATAAAAATAAACAAACTTGCATATTGTTGTTTGTAATAAAATAAATAAATATAAACTGGAAATAATATAATTTAATTGTAAAATAATTGGAACATCTATTTATAATTATTATATATGTATGTCTTAAGATCCTATAACTGGCATTTCTTATGAGAATATGTATGTAACTGAACTAGTTTTCGAACGCCGCTATGAAGGTTTAATGAGAGTTCGTTGTGTTGTACATGTTCATTTCGCTATATTACTTACTTGACCATCTATTGAAATTAGATTATGCAAATTATATATTATATACTATTATATTACTCTTTCGAATGAAAATTCGCACCAGTTTATTGTGTTGAGTTACTTTTATTTATATATGTACATATGCATATTTAGAAAATCGGAAGTAGCAGAATACTTTTAGGTCACTGTCACACAATCAACTGTAATCCGATACGCGATCCTTTGTCTGGATTTTAGAAATTTGGAATATTCTGTGACATGGTTCACGATCCAATTGCGTTTGTTTACTATATATTTCCGTTTGTATTTAAATCGAAAAAGTCAAATAGCGTGTTTATCAGAAAATGCTCAAATGCGCTTTGTGTTTTTAAAATGAAATATGATTTGAAAACGTATCGTTTTTCAGAACATGGGTGTAACACAACCTAAAAGTTAAAAAAGTGTTCATATAAACTTTGACTGTGTTTACACGTAGAGATTCTTATTTTTAAGATTGCATGTTTATAGGCGAAGGCGGCGAGGGGTAAAGAGACGAGTACACTCTGTCTTTTAGTGGCAATACGTTTTACTCTCTCATTCGTAATTGCACACATGCATACACACAATTGTAAATAACATACGTGACGTCAAAAATAAGAATTGTATTGTCTGAACGCCGAAGATAGTTCAAAGAAGAATAAACCAAAATCTTAAAAATAAGAATCTCTACGTGTAAACACAGAGTTTGGTAAAGAGCATGCTTGATGTCAGTCTGGAGATCAAGCGACGAATCACACTGGCCAACAAGTGCCACTATGATCTCGGTAAGCAGTTAAGAAACAAAGACTTCTCTCGTACGACGAAATTTACACTCTACAAGACGCTTATTCTTCCGGTGCTTTTCTATGGTGCAGAAGCATAGAGGCTGCCTTGTGCCGATGTGACGGTCCTAGGAGTGTTCGAGAGAAAAGGCATGGTGATGGGTTTCGTATTAGAACCAACCATGAGCACTATGAGCTCCTAGACGATGTTAGTGTTGTCCAGTTATTAAAAGAATATTTATATTCAAGGCTCGTTATTTGTAAATTAAAAACACAGATACTTTTTCTTTAGAGCCTTTATATACATTCAATAACGTTTTATATACAGCAAACTCAAAACAGTAATGTGAAGCTATATTTATAGTACATTCCCCCAGTTTTTCTAGTAATTTCTATTGTTGGTATATACCAGTTTTTACATAATTCTACAACAAAAATTTCATTTAATTTGTTTACTACCGTAACACCATCAGCATAAGCAAGACTTATTAATATGTTCAGGTTGAAGTTCCACATTAAGGGTGAGAGTACTGCTACCTTTAAAACGTTTGAGGCGCCTAATGTAGTTTCTATTCTAAGCAGTTTTTCTGGTTTGAGAATGACCTTTCAAGTGTCTTAAGTATAAATGAGGATAGACTGATGGACCTAAAATCTTTTGCCTGGGTAAGAGAAGCCTTACCACCCTTGGGGATGAAGACAGTATTGTAAACTGTCAATTTTGAAGGAACATGAGATAAACGCAGACAAACTCCGAAAATCGTCAAAAGCGTATCTCTTTTTAGCTGTAAATCCGCTGGTATGATGCCATCCGGGTCTGGTGACTTAAAAGAATGAAAACTTGTTACTTCCCATCTTGTGTGATGCCCTGAAATCGGTATATCCGATATATCGTTTGGATCCACAAATACTGAAAAAGTACGTTTCTAACAATCAAGGAAAAAGAGTCTCCAAGAGCAATTTCAGAGTGTCTTTACTGTTGTTACTCCAGAAATCATCGGATCTCTGAATGCAGGATGGTATTTCTAGACTTGCCGATAAAATTTTTGCAGCCGACTTGTCCTTGAAGAGTTTTCTACATTACCGCAGAAACTTCTTCATGACTGTTGTTTTGCCTAGCTGAGTAAATTCGATTGTTAACTTTTCTTTGCTTTGTTAAACAGTTTTCTACAAATTTTCGCAAATTCTGCATCCCATTATGTGGGCTTAGCTTTTACTTTCCTAATAGATTCCCTACAGGATTTTACAGTCGTTTCAGCTAAGACTTTAGTAAGACGCTCCATTGTGTAGTCTAGTTAAAATCTATTGTCAATAAAGAAAGGACACGACGGTAATTTACTGTCCAAACCATTAGCGAAAGTGGACCAATTAGTTCATTTTTCTATTCCAAAAGATATACATATGCATATGATCAGTATTCACAAGTGTTAATCTATTCTGTACTTTAAAGTTCAAAACTAATTCACTTCTAAGGTTCATGTCCGTGCTAACCCGGATGGTATGATGGTCACCAGACGAATATTCCTATTGTTAACATAGGATATCGCCTTCCTACTTGTTAAGTTTGGTGGATCATCGACTTGGTCAGGTGTCATATGGAAACACATGATCAAGACTACTCGCCTCTTGCCTTCGATGGCGATAGTCAAAGTAACTTCATCGCTAAAATCATAAAGGATAATGGCTGCATACAAAAGCTTGTTTTAGTCCGCGAATCCTGTCTTTATGTGACAAAGGCTCTTGGATGCATATAAACTCCCTGTCTGTAGACATTCGAAAAATTAAGGGCAGCTGACGCTGCTTTAAGATGATAAAGTTTAATCTGAGAAAACTTCATAAGCAGTCATTGTTGACAACAGTAGACTCTAGAAGGATGTGCTCATCCTCTGTTACAGCCATAACTTCAAAGAAATCACTCACAAGTCCAGAGACCGATCGAGTGTCTTAAATTCTAATGAGAGAGCATTTCCAAAGTCAGAACTCTCCTTAGCAGTGTGTAACAGTATTTCCGGGGTAGGTACAGCAGTTGTCCAGGGTCGATCAGAATTTATTTAGTACACCAGATTAAATGAAAATAAGTACACCAGGTTTCAGCAAACAGTATAATTCACAGTATTAATTTATTTTCAAATTCAAAATGGATAGAATACAATATGTATTTATTTTAATTTAAAATATATTATTAAATATAGGAGTGTAATTAACACGGTACTCAAAAATGTAAATAGAAAAAAAAAATCAAGTGACGCAGGTTACCCGCGTGACGATGTGTAGCGTTAGGCGGCCAGTCCAGAAGAGACCTTTCAGTCTCAAAGCCAGACATTTTCATGGGTTTTCTTTGTGGGTGTTAGTATTAGTACCAGTACTACTAACTACACCATTATGCCTGGGATAAATGGCCGTTAGTACCAGTTTATTCCCTGTGCACTACTACTATTGCCTGGGCCCTATGACCGTTTGTATCAGTAGGGACCATCTGCACTACTACATTGAGCTGGGCTTGACTGTTTTCGTGACCGGCTGCGAGCAGAGCTGTAAAAACTCGTACCGGCTGTCCGATCACTACGACAGCCAAAGCCCAACTGAATATGTAGTAGAGCTTCCCAGTCAGCATTTTTGGTCAATTATGAGTCTTTTTTGACTCCTCTGGGCGATTAAAATAGTCACTTATGAGCTCATTTATGAGTCGAAAATGAATGTTTTGTCGGGAGAAAAATGTACCCTTGCCGCGACTCCCCTGAACGAGTCATTTTTGACTCCCCTGAACGAGTCATTTGTGACTCCGCACACTAAACGAGTTTTACTTATCTTTTTATTATCTTTACAATAATGAAAATATTGTATTTTGTTTAAAAATGTAAAAAATAAAAAAAAAAATAAATTCATCAAGCTCAACTGAAGGAAGTCTTTTTTTTATATGTATATTATGCACCCTTTTTATTGATGAGACAAGTTTCTGGTGGAATAGACTGGAATGTAAGGAGCGGTTTCTTGAAGATAAACTTCTTCTTATTTTTTTAAATTATAATTTAGTAGTCGCCGTGGTCTAGTGGTTAGTGTGTTGGCTTACTAAGACATGGGCCCTGGGTTCGACTCCAGGCTCTGACATCTTCAAAAAAAGAAATATGAAAAAAATATTTCTTTCGGCGACTACCTCTCAGCAGTCTTCTGGCAAAAGCTCTGAGAGTAACTAATTGCCATGAACAAGCTTCTCAAGTCTGTCGTTCGGAGTCGACATTAAACTGTAGGTCCCGGTACTCATGGATAAAAATTGACACACACAACATGAGTGTTGCGAGAAGCTAGGCCGTAATCCTGACACAGGGTTGTAAAGGACAGTTATGTATGTATGTATGTATATATTTACATAGAAACGCTATTGAGTTTGACAATTTGAAACACATATAAGGTGTGTTTCTTTACTTTTTGGGTAAAGTTCGGTTAATAGAGAGTAAACAGTAATTTCTCTCAATAAGAGACAAATTTACCTAAAAGTACGGGAACGCAAAAAAGCAAATATTTTACCTATTCACATAAAAATACGAAAAAACACAACTTTATGTCACACAAACACATATTGAACATGTACTTTCGCAAGAAATAAAAGATAATAATTCGAATTATACATGTTAACTAAGCCAAAAAAAAAACGTTTTTATATAAATATTGAATTAAATTATACTATAAGCCTTTCACTGCAGGTTTAAAAATATTTTTTAATTCAACTTTAGAATTTTTTTTAGTTTTTTGAACCATTAATTTTTCTATTATTTTTTAAACAGCTGTGTACGGGAACGCTTTTTGATAAAATTGGGATCCCGCGGGCGCCCAATGTTGAGTAAAAAAACAGAATTATAGTGACAGTTGCTATATGAAAGCTCAAATGTTTGTAACAAATAACTGTTACGAACTGTTTGTAACAAACAAACTGTTACAAACATTTGAGCTTTCGTATAGGTTGGAAAAAAAATATTTTGCCATAAGAATTGCGAAAAAATTAAATAATGATGGTATTTATAAAAAGGGGCAATGTTTATAAAAAAGTAGCAGATTTAGCATATATTAAAAGAGTGGCACTAAAAGTGGCAAGTAGATCAGAAAAGTAGCAAATTGATACTTTAGTGGCACAAACGGTCACGCTGAATAAAACTGATATAAAGAGTCATATGAGTCGTATTGAAAAATAAAGAGTAAGTTAAGAGCAAATAAATGAAATAAGTTTTACACTCTTATTAACTGAGAATGCCGAACACACAGGAGTGCCAGATGCTTTTAATTGAAAATCGGCAAATTCTGAAAAAAATCGGCATTATCGGCACTTCAAGGTAAAAAAATCGGCAAATTAAAACTTCCCGTTTTAAGTACCATGCACCTATTTTTATTAACAAAAACAAAATAATTCAGCATTAACATTTATAGAAAATAAAATAAAAATCAATAAAAAATATTAATTATTAAGTTTAAAATTTTTGTATGAATATATGTATCTAAATATATAAAATTGAATGTGTGTTTGTTTATTTGTTTGTTTGTTTATTTGTTTGTTTGTACCTTATAGGAGACCAAACCTCTAGACCGATCTTCCTGAAATTTTTACAGCATTTAACTGGGACTCTGACATGATTAATAGGGTACTTTTTTTCGACCACGCCCACTTTTACGCCCACTTTTTTAAAATTATGTAATTGCTCCCATATAGTTTTTAACAGATTTACTTCAAATTGTATACACATTATACTCCAGGCGAGGTATAAATAAACATTTCTTACGCCACGCCCCCTTTCACGCAAAATTTTATTTGAAAGTTTTAAACGTTTTGTTCTCTGTATAAATTTGTTCCTTCCAGCGGATTTTTTTTATTTGGTAGTATATTGCTCTTAATACTGTTAACGTCACCATATAACTATGAACCTGTCACCGCCGTTATTCTTATTCTATAACGAGGGGGTAGCGAAGCACACCGGGTTCAGCTAGTTCATTATAAAAATTAGTATGATTTAGTATTTGGTTGCTTTTCCTTTAGCTTTAATAACGGCACTTAGTCTTTGGGGCATCGATTCCACTAGTTTTTTGGTTATGTCAGATGAAATTTTCTGCCACTCCTTCGTTATAACGGATTTTAGCGTATCCTTGTTAGTGATTATCCTCTTTCGTATTTGCCGGTCGAGATGCTCCCACAAATGCTCAATCGGGTAGAGGTCCGGTGATTGGGGAGGATGATCTAATGTTTTAGGAGTATGATAAAGCAGCCATTCTTTTACTATCCTTACCGTATGTTTGGGATCATTGTCTTGTTGAAAGATCCAAGGTCCCTGTAAGCCCAATTTCTCTACACTACATGGCAAATTGTTTTTCAAAATGTTTAGGTAGTCCATTTTATTCATGGTATCTTCAATAAAAACCAAGCTTCCCACTCCACTAGCCGCCATACATCCCCACACCATCAGCGAACCTCCTCCATGCTTAACCGTGGATGTTAGATTTTGTTCAGCATATTCTGTATTTTTTGTACGCCATACTTTTACAGGTTTTTTCTGGCCTAATATTTCAAATTTACTCTCATCGCTAAACAAAACGTTATTCCAGAAGGAACCATCTTTAGTTTCGTACTTTTTTGCATACTCAATACGTTTTTTCTGATTCAATAACGATATTAGTGGCTTTTTTCGCGGCAGTCGACCATGTAGACCATTTATACTGTGCTGGCGCTTACGTCGATATTTTTTGTTGCTGAAACTTCCTCCGATATTTTAATAGCACTTTTAAATGGGTTCTTCTTCACATCACGCACAATAGTCGGCCATCACCAGGACGATTTTCTACTTTGCCGAATTTTTCGTGCTTATCAACTATTTTCTTTACTGTATTATGGCTTCTGTTTATAATAGACCCGATTTCACGAAAAGTTTTACCCTCTTTTCGAAGTTTTATCACAAGTTCTCTGACATCTGTGGATATTTGTCTACCCATTTTTAATAAAATAAATAATTTCTTTCTACAAAGAAGTTATAGTCCGAAAATTGCGTCTGTCTGATATAAAACATTAATAGTGATTTAAAAGAATGCAAGAAAGTAAATAAACAACCAAACATAACGGTATTTTATATGGTTCTACTTCGCTAAAATGCTACAAAAAAAGATGTACACTTTATTTTGACGCGTAAAATATGCAATAGATTTTGTTTTTGTTTTATAACTTTTGTTGTTGTTAGTTTTTTGTTGTTGTTTTTTTAGGTTTAAGTAGAGAACTGAATAACAATTAAAAAAAACATAAAACGTTAAATAAAATCGTATTTTTAAAGACTGAAATAAAAACTAATTTAGAGAAAATGTTTTTGTACACTTTATTTTGAAGCTCACAGTATATTATAAATAAATTTTGAATTTAAATGTTTTGTATGTAAAATAATGTGTAAGAGGAAATATGTATTTTGTGAAGTAAATATTTAGCATTTTATGGTTTTTAGAGTAACTTTTAAATAGGATTCCCATGGATTTCCGTAAAATGAATTGCGCTAGGTTTATCTGTGTAATGTCTACCTTAGATGAGAAAAAAATTAGCTGCAATTATTAACCGGTAAACTTTTTATACACATAAATAGATTACATACCCATAACAGGGAGAGAAGTATGTGATGTGTGGATTGCCGAAGTACAAAGCAAAGAAAAGGCAAATGCTATTATTAAATATTTTTTTGCTAAGAGTGGGTTACAGAAAATTAAAACAGAAGATTATTGTGGTAACGTTGAGTTAGCTGTACGGAGATTAAAGTTAAAAAAAAACCCAAAAGATCTAAAAAATATTTTGAAAACTCCAACAAAATCTGGTTAGATGGAGTTTTTTGTCTTCCTTCTGAAAACGTATTAAAAATTCCAGAAGATTTAGGGATCCAACCCTCAACGTCAAATTTTGGCAGACCTCGATCAGATTTTTTAGGTAAATCTGAAAATGGAAAGCGTTTAGAAGTGTCTGCTTTAGTTAGTGAATGTTCACCTGAGAAACTAGCTTCTGGCGTTAGTCTGTATAAATCTGGCAAGAGGGATGCTGCCGCGATTCTAAAAACATAAATAAATCTCCAACAAGCGCAATTAAAATTAAAAAAAATTGTTAATGCACATTCGAAGGAACCAGTACCATATACATATGAAGAAGCACTACGTCGGTTTATCGATGGAAAATATACGAAAGCAAGTTATAATGCGATGCGTACTGGTACTAAGATTCGTAACGCGGACATATACCCATACACAAGTTATGGAATAAAAGTATCAAATGTTATAGCAGAAGTGACTCTGCAGGACTTAGTTGATCCCACTGCATGTAGAATTGTAAAGTTACAAAAAGAGCTCTTAGAGAACTTTAATTGTACGGAATTGACTTTGATTTGTAAATGGGGTTGTGACGGTAGTAGTGGACACTCAACCTATAAGCAAAACTTTACTTCAAATGATTCCGGCAAAACAGATGAATAATTGTTTGCAATATTCTAAGTCGTTACATTTAGATATTCTTAAAAACGCCATTAAAAATTACCACGCCCACTTTACCTACAACGCCCACTTTTTGCACAAGGAATGATTTCGATAAAAAGTACATAATACCAAAATTTCATCGTTCTAGATGCTTCCGAATAGAAGTTATGACTTTTTTCCAGCTAGATTTGCATCTTGAACCACTGTGATGCGTCTCGAATTGAATTTTCATTTATCTGCCTGTAGTCGACACTTGCGTGCTAAAACTATGGGCGAGCTGTATGGGCTTTTTGATTTTTCGATTCGGCCGTCAGCTAAAAATTCATCTATTTGTTCGTCAATAACTTTTTGCATAGCAGGGTTTCTGGGATAATATCGTTGTCGAAGTGGGCGTGAATGCTTCATAGTAATCACGTGTTCGGTTACGTTGGAGTATTTAGCGATTGAGTCAAAATGGGGCAATTCATTTTCAAGAAATTCTGAAATACGTGGGTCTATTGGGGTGTCACCCTGAGTATTTTCTGGTGGAGTTGCCTTTAGGGTTGTTATCAAAGAGTCATTGATTTTATGGGGAATAATATGAAGTTCACAACCAGTCTGTACTATAACATTCATGCCGATAATTATTGGATCAATGCTTGACTCCAAAACTAAAAATTTATGCCAGTATACAACGCTATCGAAAATAAACCATAGGTCAACTGATCCTAAAACTGTAACTGTAGTTTTATCAGCGAGCTGTATTGTAGAGAAATTCGCTGCTACGATTGGAGCATGTAGTTCTTGTTCCACAGCTAAATTTATACATGAGTGGGTAGCGCCTGGGTCGATTATTGCTTGAAAATTTTTCTTCTTTATAGTGAGCCATATTCGTAAGCGTAAGTCGTCATCAGGAGTAATAATAATAGGGAATGGCTTGAATTTTAGAGATCCCTCTCGCTTCCCTCCATCGAGAGACCTCCCGCGGCGTTTCCCGTACCAGACCTGCAGCAATCGATTGTTTTAATACCCCTTTTTCCACAGTCCCAACAACAATAGGACCTGAGGCTTCAAACATGTGGCTCGATTGTGACCAGTTTCTCCACAACGATAGCATACACTCTTCTAATTAGCAACTACTGTTTGCACATGGCGGACTTGAAAACTCACGCCTCTTTATGTAAACTTTATATTCACCTCGACAATTTCTAAAAATGCGTTCAAGTTGCTCTTGATTTCGGGCATATAATTCAGTAATGCATTACGAGATATGGCATAACACGAGGCCAGTTCTTCAATTCTCTCTAAGAAGCATAATGGGTCCTTGCCACCATCATATTTCACACCCCACTTCCTAACCTTATCACAAACCTCAGGGTCACTCAAATTATAATTTTCATTCTCACCTGTGAACACTAAGAGCGACGAACTCTGAGAAACACCTGCTGTTGGGACTTTCAGTTCTTTTTCTGATGATGGATCGCATTTTACTCTTAAATTATTTTTCATGGCTTCTTGATCGGGAGTAAGATTACTCTTGTCTAAAAAATTTCGCAAACTGCTTCTCATCTCATCGACAATACCATCACTGCTTAGACCAAGGCCTTCCAAGCATTCAGTCAAACCTTCTTTTTTCACAAAATTAATAAAGGTACGGCTCATGTTGTTGTGCGTTTAAATATTAATTTTCAATTTTAGCAAATAATATTTTTTTTTTCTTGTTTAAAGTTGGTCGAATCTTTTTTTTTCCAAGTATATAATTACCTCTTGATTTAAATTAATTTCTTTTTTCCATGTGTTTAATTTTTCTTAGAGTCCCTGCTCGGGCGCCATTTTGTAACAGTATTTCCGGGGTAGGTACAGCAGTTGTCCAGGGTCGATCAGAATTTATTTAGTACACCAGATTAAATGAAAATAAGTACACCAAAAATGAAAATAGAAAAGTATGAAAAAAAATCAAGTGACGCAGGTTACCCGTGTGACGATATGTAGCGTTAGGCGGCCAGTCCAGAAGAGACCTTTCAGTCTCAAAGCCAGACATTTTCATGGGTTTTCTTTGTGGGTGTTAGTATTAGTACCAGTACTACTAACTACACCTGGGATAAATGGCCGTTAGTACCAGTTTATACCCTGTGCACTACTACTATTGCCTGGACCCTCTGCACTATTACATTGAGCTGGGCTTGACTGTTTTCGTGACCGGCTGCGAGCAGAGCTGTAAAAACTCGTACCGGCTGTCCGATCACTACGACAGCCAAAGCCCAACTGAATATGTAGTAGAGCTTATCACTACTAATACTTCGCAACAGAGTAGTCGTGCACAGAGAAGTTCAACTGTAGTGAGCATGGTGAAATTACTTACAAGGTGGTGGCAGGTGAATATAGTACAAAAACAACAGGGAATTTGTTTTTGTTTTTTCAGCTCTTTAATGTCAAAAGCAGGCATGGTGAATTAAAAAAGCACATGTGAGAAGTGTGTGTGTGTATTGTTAGCAACATACATGTCTCTACACCAAAACAAAAACACGAATACACACAAAGCAAAATGTAAACAAAACATAAATACAAACAAAACTTTTGACAGGAGCGGTATGACCAAAAAAAAACCCAGCTGGTTTGGTAACACCACCTTGTAAGTAATTTCACCATGGTAGTGAGTTACTATCACTCAGCGTTGCCACAGAAGAAATTTTTTTCCTACCAAAAAATTTCAAAAAACCTACCAAAATTTTTTGCAGCCGACCAAAAGTCAAATATATAAAAACATTTTAAATAATTTTTGAGAAAAAAAAAATTATTTGTATTTATTATTTTCGTTGTTTGATTGTACGGCAATACAATATTTTCCACTTACTGTTGGTAATTTTGATCTAAAAATTTGATACAACTCATACACTTTTTTCAACACAAAGAAAAAATATTTGTATTGTAGCAGCAAATTAAATTAAAGAAAATTTTGATTTTAGACGTTTAATACATAAAATACATTCATATACATACCATAGGTGTTCACAAGCAAAAATTGTTTTCAATACATGAAACAACGACATAAAACCTTGTGAATTCAGTTATACAAATATTAATGTTTATAATGTTACAATCTACAGTGCAAGTCAACTGTTCAGCTATCAACGAATCTAAAATTTCAAAATTGTTCAACTTCTATAAGTTAAATGATTTGCCAATTGTACCAGTAATTTGCTTTCTGAAAATTCACTATTTTAAATTTTTTGACAGCAGTTCAAAACACACAATTGGCACAACACATGGTATGTTTAGGTTCTTCTACCTTAAATCATCCCTATGTATGCAATAGAAGTAGCCGCCGTGGTCTATGCTGAACCACTTGTGAAAATAATTAAAATTTTTTTTGTTTCTTACTCAAAAATTATAAATATTGGCCCATAACACTGGTTTACAGCCAAAAAATACCAAGAACGCCACATGCCTAGATTAGTTAATTAGGACCTCCTGAGCACGAAAAACGCTTTTATTATTTTTTTCTAAGTACAGTTTTTTAGATAACGGTACTTTTTTGTTTTTCGGTGTATGGCCCCACTCAAACCCTTGTGGAGTCCAACCGAAAAGTTCGATCGAGATAAGTGGTATATCAATGAAAAGGTAATTGAATGCCTTTTCCGTCGATATGCTGGAAAATTCTATCTGATAAAAAATGGTTGAGATATGGCACCTCAAAGTTCAAAATTTTCCTATTTTTTACGTTTTTTTCAAAATTTTTCATTTTCATTTAAATTTTTTTCTACGTTATATTGAAGATCTGGAATGTTTTATTTTTTTACTAAATAGTCTATTTAGTTACCAATATTTAAAGTGTATTTTCCAAAAAATCTGATGAAAAATAAAGTTTTTATTAAGGATTTTGTGGAACGACAATATTTTCATTTTCATTGCTCACACAGTATATTCGGCGTAAATTCAATAAATTTAAATTAAAATGACGAGCGACTTGAACTTTTGCGTTTTTTTTCGGATGGATCTTCGCGAATGAGGAACCATCAATAGTCCGCCATCATTTGTTCATCCGACCAGCCTTTGTAACGTCTCTCAATTTCTTCCATTTCCTGGTGAAATATTTCACCTTGTTCATCCCTTTCGGAGCACAAGTTCGTGGTTAAAACTTCCAAATGACTGAATAAGAAGTGCAAGAGGGCAACACGATTCACGGATTCACTACACCCGAAAAGTTTGGCTCGAGCGAAGTGGACGTATGCACGGAGAGTACAATATTAAAAATGACCCACTCATTCCTCAGGAGAAGATAATACTTCCTCCATTAGATATTAAGCTTGGGTTATTTACAAATATTGTGAAAAAGTTTAAAGACAATAAAGTAGTTTTATTAACAAAAAAGAAGAAAAATAAACAAAAACATAACAATTCAGCATTAACATTAACGAAGCTTTTAGCTGAGCGTTGCACAATTTGCAAAAAAAAGTATTGTTTATTTTTTCAGCCCACAGTTTTATATCGTCAGAAATCCATTCTTCCTTGCGCTTTTTCTTCTTATCATCCTAAAAAATTTAAATGACTTTGTTATCAATATTTTTGTACTTCTATTGTGTTTGGAATTCAAGTATATTCACATAAGATTGGCTATCTTATGTACTTGCATTATCTTCCTTTTTGATGTAATCTAAAAAAAAATAATTTTATAATTTAAATTATATTCATTGAAAGTAAATATAGTGAATTTTTCGTATCTTTACTCTTTTGTAAATATCTATCCAATTTAAAACACAAATATTTAATTTTTTATATTTTTCTGAAAAATTGTTTGGTCTTTAAAATTTGGTAAAAAAAAAGTTTTCGTTATGTTTTTCTTTTGTTTTGATTCTTTTATTCTTCATAGTTGATTTATTTTCAAACAAAAATGTACTAACCGGCAACACAGAACATACATACGCTTAATTTTAAATAAATGTAACGTTTTACCCGGGGTCTCCACGAGATATGAAACGAAATATTTTTATATCTGCGTACGTCAAATTCGATAGCCGAAATAATTTTGTTACGTGTAGACTGCGAATCAGCTATCATAATATCTATTATGATATCGATATCATAATATATATTATGAAAACAATATCATGATATGAATTGTCAAAAACAGCTCATATAGAGAAACAAAACAAAAACACAAAAAAAAACTGAAATTGAATTTTTTAAATTCAATAAAAAAGCAATAAAATAATAAAAAAAAATATGTTAATTAATAATAATTATACACAAAATTATTTAATTTTTATAAAATTTTCCCTTTATTTTTAAACAAATTTCTACTAATAAAATACTCCGACATGTTCTTTCTTTCATTGCTGTACAAAAAAATATGAAATATTATAATATTTCAACATCAACGTGTTCCTGTTGTTAGATATGAAGAGAAATATTAAAATGGCATTTTATTTTCTCTGCCGACGTTTTCTTTCATATTATATCAAAGTTGATATCAGGTGTAGACCCCGGGTTAGTCTCTTTTGCAGAAGCGATGACTTATTAACAGTTGTTTATTTTTATGCAGCAAATATTTCAGTGTTGTTAAAAATTGAAAATTATACTAAAACAACTAAAGTTTCCGTATTTGAAGTTTTTATGAACAAATCGGCATTTTTAAAGCAAAAATCGGCAAATCGGCATTTTGGTAATTTTAAGGTAAAATATCGGCAAAATGCCGATAAATCGGCAAATATGGCAGGCCTGCATATGAGTCGTATTGAAAAATAAAGAGTGAGTTAAGAGCAAATAAATGAAATAAGCTTTACACTCTTAGTCTATGTCCACACTCGGCGAGAAGAGTCGGGCAATTCTTCATCAATTCTCTTTTAAACTTGTCTTCGTGTCCACACTCGGAGATTTTAGTTGCCCAACTTTTTGTTGTTGTTCAGCAATTTTTGTGTTTTCTTTTGTTTGCGTTTTCTTACAATTTGACATTTATGCCGTGTTGCCACAGAAATACTCACAAATTACACAAAATTTTATAGATTGCCCAAAATATATTTCATACATAGAATATAATGCTTTTTATTTTTGTAATTATTTTAATATGTGAATAAATATTTGTGTATTTATAAATTTCCCTGTAGAAGACAAAGCCTTAAAGTTATTACTAGAGCTATTGGAACAGCCCAAACAATATTAAAGTATTTATAGTTGAATACTAGTGCTAATGAGGACTAGTACTTGAAGTAGTTCGGGAGCACCGCTTAAATTTTGAAGAAGTTTATAAGATAAGACATATTTTATCCTAAAATTAAGGTATGTTAGATACAAAATAATCTATATATAATACAAAATAATCGGTTGATATAAACAAAATATTTTCTTTTAATGTAATATCGTTATGCTACACAATTAAATTTTCTACCAAAGAAAAATAAAAATGTTTCTCTTCCCTTGTCTTTTAACAGCTAGATTATGTATTCACCTATTATGTGTCGATTAGACATTCAGCAGTTTAACGGTCATATACAAAATAACAAAGTAAATTTGCTGTCTTTATTTTCCATTTTAATTTTGAATTAAAATCTATTTTAATTTTTTTGCATACGGGCAGAAGAATTTACATTTCATTATGATTCTTAAAATTTAAAAAGCATGTTGTCCCCACTGAAAGTCAAGTTACTTATAGTTTAATAAATTCCAAAAATGTTTGCTTTAGCTCACCAGTGCACATATTTTAAAATTGGTATAAATTTTGAAAAAATCACCTTGAAAATATTCAAATGTTTTACTATTAATGCGTAAAGAATTTTTATGTTTTTTTTATTATTATTTATTCCTTTATATCATTAGCATATCAAATTAAGATTGTCTCAGCATCACTTAGTCATTATTGAGGCGAGCTGGTAAAATATTTACAGCTTTGAATTACACATGTACAATATATAATTGGGGTATTCAAACGGGGTCCTATCAAGTCATATTGTCATAATATCATACAATTTCAAAATAGTTTAAAAAATTTGTTGTTGGTCTTTGAATAAAAAAGTCATAAAACAATAAGACTTTTCAACCAATGTTTACCATTTTGTCATAAATTGAAAAATAAAAAAATAAAATTAAAAATAATATACCAAACTATGACGGGTTGTTTACAGCAATCAATTTTTTCGTTTTATTGTTTTATGATATATGACTTTAAAACGACCATTTGAATCCCCCAAATATTTTATTTTAATATATTCATCTAAAGGTTTAATTCTATATATTTATATAATTTACAAAAGAAAGGAAATAAATAAAAGAAGTAAAAAAATAGTAATATATACACACAAAATTTAATTATTAATTTATAGGATATTGTATACGATTGCTGTAAATCACATGAAAAGAGTTTCTAAGTCTTGAAGCAAATATTCCTTATCCTTTTCTTGAAAATTGAAATTCGTTGTATATTTTTAATATCTTGAAGGAGATTATTAAATTCCATACTATCCATATATTCAATTCGTTGTTTCGTAGTTTCTAACCGACATCTTGCTATCATAAGATTGATATTGTTTCTGGTATTGAATAATGTTTGATTTCTATGAAATGTAATTGTATGGTGACCAATATTATGGGCTGCTTAAAAACATTAAGAATTGAATTAAATTATTATAAATAATTTGATTGAAATAATGGTGAAACAAAATTACATAAAAAATTTATGGTCTAAAAAAATTGTTCTCTTCCATTTTTGTGTAATTACACATAAACTGGCAAAGCTGCACTTATTAAAAAGAAAAAAACATAAGAAAAACGAACGCTGCGATTGTACGAAAAAGATGTGTACACCAAAAAGCGAAAAAAAATATGAAAGGAAATGTCAAATAATCAACTACAAAGAAAAAAACGAATGACGGAATATAAATAATCGCCGAGAACGGGCAAGTATTTTTCTTCTTTTATTCCCCTCACCGTAATCGTCTACAAACTACAAAAGTTGCCGACTCGCCTCGCCGAGTGTGGACATAGACTTATTAACTGAGAATGCCGAACACACCATGATAATAATAAAATGAGTAGAATATTAATTACAATTTAAATTATCAAAAGGGACATAATTAATAACATAATTATGATATCAAACTGAATTAAATGATATGTATTGATTAAAGTAAGAGTTAATGATAGTTACAGCAAAAGATAATTAATAACATAATTATGATAATAATTTGAATATAGTACATACATACATACATAACTGGCCTTTACAACCCTGTGTCAGGATTACAGCCTAGCTTCTCGCAGCACTCATGTTGTGTGTGTAAATTTTTATCCATGAGTATATATATTTGAGTATATATATCTGAATATAGTATGTATGAAAAATGAAAACAATTTCGATAATAAAATATAGAATTAAATAATACAAAATAAGTAATACAAATAATATAATAATAAAATTATTATGTAACGAAAAACTTCCTTACAAGTGCTCTCTAGGACTTCAGGCTTCTCCTTGTCGTCATCTTTGTAGACTCTTGACGAAAAAGACTCTAAAACATTACAACCTTTCCTTGAGTTTTCTTTAACAACGGCAATAAATCACTATTCAGGATAACTATGGTGGAGTTTTTCATTTCCATTTCTGATATTTTTTTTTTTAATCTAACAGTTTAAGGTTCTTTTGGGCGAAATTGTTCTATAAATTGAATAACTTTAACTGTCTTAATTCAGCCTTTAGCTCTTGTCTTTCACATTCTTCAATAAAATGGTTAAGTTCATTCACAAAACGAACTATTTTCTTTGTTTAATATATATTAAGCACTTAAAGCTTAATATTCGTTTTTAAAATCAAATCTTATTTGGCCACACTGTTGTAAAAAAATGTTTGAAACAAATAATAATAGTACGTTTTTATATTTCTTTAAAAAAATATCTTTTCTTCGAAGTTTAAAAATTTGTTTATCTTTATAATCTACCCAATCAAAATGTTTGATCTTGGCTTTATTTCTAATAATAACATCTTTCAAAATTAAATGCATTAAATTGGTGGATGCAACAGTTGCCAATTTTGGATTTTACTGTATAAAAACAGCATAAAATTCCTTTCAGAAATAGAATAATATTCTACATTTAAATTTATTATTTTGAATTTCCAAAAGCCAATTTTGGATTTTATTTATGTAAAAAATACAAAAATCTCTTCAGAAATAGAGTAATATTCTATATTTGATTTCCAAAAGCAATAGTTACAAATAGTGTGATAATAATTATAACAATGTTAAAGAATTCAAAGAAATACATACATACATAACTGGCCTTTACAAACCTGTGTCAGGATTACGGCCTAGCTTCTCGCAGCACTCATGTTGTGTGTGTCAATTTTTATCCATGAGTACCGGGACCTACAGTTTAATGTCGACTCCGAACGACAGACTTGAGAAGCTTGTTCATGGCAATTAGTTACTCTCAGAGCTTTTGCCAGAAGACTGCTGAGATGTGGTCGCCGAAAGAAATATTTTTTTTTATATTTCTTTTTTTTTTTGAAGATGTCAGAGCCTGGAGTCGAACCCAGAGCCCATGTCTTAGTAAGCCAACACACTAATCACTAGACCACGGCGACTTCAAAAAATCGTCAAAATAAATAAAAATCGTCAAATTAAGGGCAAAAATCGTCATGATACTATTTTTGTGTAGTAAAATCGTCAAGATGACGATAAATCGTCAAATCTGGCAGCTATGACAAGAACGAAGAGCTAATTGTTTCATTTGCGCTCTTTCTCATTTAGAAAGTATTTGTTTTGGTTTTGCTCATGTACAATACCATTAGAAATATTTTGAAGAGTGTATGACTTTGTTGTAACTTTTGCGAAATGTTTTGTTTGTTTGCCCAGTCTGATTCTGCGTTTAGATAAAGTCTTCGCTCCGCAACGATCGTAAATTCGTATTCCACCAAAAAAAAAAAAACGGAATCGAAAGAAAATGAGGAAGACAGGTAGGTATACGGCATTAATAACATCAGTGTGGAGTGTGGAAATGTAACAACAAAAAAGCAACTATGTTACCATTTTTATAAACAAATGTCAAATTTAATACAAAAAAGTGGTATAAATTGCAAAAAATAAATTGTGGATAAAGATAAAAATGCAGAAATAAAGTTGAAAGAGGAAAAATATTAAAGGCTGATCAGTGAAAAAGATGTTTTTGGAGCAATTGCGACAAATTCTAAAATCCAAAAAATGTTATTTGTGAATAAATATTCCAGTGTGTAAAGCCGGAGGTTATAAAAAAACAATAGTGAAGTACTTTAATACGGAAAGAACAGAACAAATTAAAAAACAGAAGCTTGATAAAAATTGGTTGTGGACGAATAATTCAGTGTTTGCTTTTTATTTTAATTTCAAGGAGGAATGGAGTCTATCGCAGCCGCAATATTGTGCAAAGAGAAGGCTTGAAAAGCGCAGATTTAAAGACATCTGTAATCCATTCGTCTTTCTGTCGCTGGTGGTATCCGAAAGCAATGTCTGCTTTCGTTTCAATAAAGTGATTAGTCTTTTCTATTGCTCTGGTGTTGTTGTTTTGACATGTAATAAATAATTAAATAAATAAAGTATTTACATTCTCATACAAAAAAATAAAACAAAAACAAAAATTTTAAAAGATATTTGAACAATTTGTGCAAATATTGTTGTATATTAAACTTACATTTTATAAATTTATTATTTTTACCTACAAGAAAAAAACAAAAATCAAGACAACCTCCGTTAATGAAAAAGCAACGGAGAAAAACGGAGCACCGATCGAAATGCAGAATACCTACTATCAAAAGAAATTGAGCAGAATCGAAACACAGAATACCAAAATTGCCAAACGGAGAAAATTTCGATTCGAATCGAAATGTACAATAACAGCCTGTTTCTAGAACACGAATGGTTTCTGAGATTTGTCTTTTCATATGTAAAACAACAACAAAAACACTCAAATTTGTTAGTGTTTCTCATATAAAAAGACGAATGTCAAATACCATTCGTGTTCTAGAAACAGGCTGTAAGAGTGAGTAAAATTGTTGTGTTGGTTGTCATTTTTGTTACTGTTTTCCTCACTTTGTATACTCTGATTATTACGAGAAGTTTTATTTCAGTATCTAAGTATATGTTCTTGTCATTTTTTATAATAACGGTAAAGGTATATTTAATTTCGAATAATTTCCCTATTTGAGGTGCACACTTTTAATATTTTCTTAATTGATAAGACATTTCAAATTATTGAAAATTTATATAAAGCGCTCAAAAATATTTGAAAAATTTAATATTTTCCATTTAATGTTTCCTATTTGCGTGTTTTATGGAAATAATAAAAAATGTTTACGACCAAAAATTTATATATATATTCATCTCTAAACGGTCATTCAACATATATTTTGTATCATGCTTAATTAATATGTATGGTAACATTATTTAGGGTCTAATGCTGCCATATATACGTAATAAAAATGAAATTTATTGCAAAAGACTTGGTAGCTCTAAGCAATTGTCTTTGACATATAAGTAAAGACATTTGTGACTTTTCGTATATCAATTTCTCGAAAAAATACATAATTGGAACGGGATTTTTAATTTGCAATTTTTATTTATTTTAATGAATATTTTTTGTGTTCCACTGAATTTAAAGAATAAATAAAATTATTTATTGTGAAGTTTGCAAAATACTCAATTTGTAATCTGCTTGATAATAAAGAATTTGGAAGAAAAGAATAATATGTGCATTTTGAAGGTGTGTAGTTAAAGAAAAAAGTTTGATGACGACCAGACAAAAATGTTGAAAAAAGTGAAACGTAACAAAAGGCAAAAAAATCGAAAGATGTGTAGTTAATTAAAATAATTAAAAAAAAATTCTTTATTTTACTGTGAAATTTTACTTGTCTGCAAAGAATTAAATAAATTTCAAAATTTTGAGAAAATTTTACAAAAAAGTATACATCTGCTTAAAAAACTTTGTGCTTGTGAAATTTCAAATGAGTGCATCGCTACGTAACGCAGCGCTGCTGACGTTGTCTTTTTTTCTTTATTCCTAATCTTTTGTTTTTGTTGGTACAATAAAATTGTATCATATCGATGATGATGATATTTAAAGATTTTCTTGGTATGCTTTTGGTTGACAACCTCCCCCACAACATTTTTTAAGTTTTTTAATATGGTATATGTGTAAGCATATGTATATTGTTTTAAACAATTTTTTCGTTCATAAACAATTTTAAGTTTTTATTTTGAATTTTTGGAATTAAAAAGCATTTGGAAATTGCTTTACATATTCCTGTATATACAACATACACACACATGTACATATTTATATTTTTACTATTAAACAGCTGAGTTTTATTTTTTCCTAATTTTACTATTTTTCTTTTTTTTTTATCTAGCTTGTTGCTCTCTATCTCTCTTTCTCTGAATTGCAAGAAAGTTTTAGGAAAAGCATCTGTTAACGTCTGCCGTTGGCGTGTAATTCATAATCTGCTGCATAGCAAATTGCTTACGTTTCCGAATTACTAAATATTTTACTCTACTATATGACTAAATATCTATAAAAATTACTAAATATTAATCAGAAATTTCAAGAGGTTTAAGGGACAATATTACATTGTCTCCACCAGGTTTCAGTACATATTTGCTGAACGTGACATCTTTGACTTTTTCCATTAGGTGAGCGTTGCAAATACTGTTTTCTGCAGTTTAAAAACGATTGAATATTAAGTTTTGGATGACCTTATAAAATTTTAAACTGACATAAACTGACATCGTTCTTTGACAGCACAGATTGGATTCTCTTTAAGTTTTTTTATTGCCATGTTATCGTAACTTATCGTCTTGATAACATGTTTTTTTTTTCGTCATCAATTATCTGAGCAATATTTTGTGATTAAATATTGGGATAACTAATGTAAACAACAACCACCTAATACAATATAAATAATAAAGTAATAGTATTGGATTAATTTTTTAATATGATTTTTGTTCAAATTGAAAAAACACATCGTCCTGACTAAGTTCTGCTTTCCACAGTGTGTATGTATTAGGCTATGTGTTAAAAATTATGTACCTATATAATGGTTGGTGTTTGGTTAAATTCATAGATTATAATGAATTTATACCCACTGAATCTATGTAAATCCCATAACCAAATAATGATTATTTTATGATACGTTATGATTTTAATGTTTTGTATGAATATAGTTATTTTGTAGTTAAAATACATAAATAATCGCAAAACTTAGTGGTTAAAAACGTTCATAGGTATAAAATATATATATTTTTTCTCAATGTCATTTAGGATTTACATATCGCTCATTTGCGTGAAGAGTGGCATATCTCAAAAAAAGCAATTCTGATATAAATGCATTTAAACATTTTAATTTAGCCAAACCAGAGTTGTAAATTAATCATTCTTTTTTGTTTTCAATTCATTATAAATTAGCTAAACTTTGAATTAATTCATTTCAACAAAAAAAAAAAAAGAATTGAATTAAATTTGAATCAATTCATTTGAATTTAACGAACATGAATTGCAATTCATTTCCAATTCAAATGAATTGGGCAAAATGAGTTGCAATTCATTTGAATTAGGCAAAATGAATTGCAATTCATTTTTTAATTTTTTAATTTGAATTGAAATGATTTGGAATTAATTCAAATGAATTAGAAAAGTAACTTGTAATTCAAATTTATCAAATCAAAAATGAATTGCATATAATTGAAGTAAACTTGGTGTTTGGAGTTTGGTTCTTCAAGTACTACTTATTTCGATTTGGATATACGCCGAATAACAAGACATTCAGTATTTAAAACCTATTAATAATTTATGACATTTTGTGACCCACGAACATTAAAGGACAAACACTTTAGTAATACTTATGTATGCATCGTTTATTAAAAGATTTTTTATACTTAAAGCCTAACGGTTCTTAACATAAATTGAAATAAATGTAACAAAGAGAATTATTATAAATAAGTAATAAATACTTGGATTAAAAGTAATACACAATGGGTGATTCATTACACAGGTTTACAAATTTTTAATTTGGAAAAATACCAAGATCGCCCCATGCCTAGATAAGATAATTTAAATTCGAACTTCGGGCCTCCAGCACATTAATTTTTGAATTTACGCCGAATATACTGTGTGAGCAATGAAAATATTGTCATTTCACAAAATCCTTAATACAGGGTGTTTTTTTTAAAGGTATAGAACTTCGAATTGAAATAAAACACAAGAAAATCGTTTTAATGTCCATCAATTTGGCTTTATTGGAAGGATAATTTTATGCCATTAATGTTTAAATATGATTTCGGGCATGTGGCCGCCGCGGCTAGCTCGAATAAAGCCAATTCTACAGGTCCAATTTTCAACCACTTTTTCGAGCATATGAGGCCGTATGTTGGCAATAACGCCACGAATGTTGGCTTCCAAGTCCCCTAACGTTTCTGGTTTGTTGGCGTAGACGAGCGACTTCACATATCCCCAAAGAAAATAATCCAATGGTGTCAAATCACACGATCTTGGTGGCCAATTGACAGGTCCATTCCGCGAAATTATGCGCTCATCGAATGCTTCCTTCAATAAATCGATTGTGACGTGCGCTGTGTGGCATGTAGCGCCGTCTTGTTGGGACCACAACTCATCCACATTCATGCCATCCAATTCGGGAACAAAATAGTCGGTTATCATGGCTCTATACCGGTCTCCATTAACGGTAACTGACTCTCCAGCATTATTTCGGAAGAAGTATGGCCCAATGACTCCACCAGCCCATAGAGCACACCAAACAGTCAGTTTTTGTGGATTTAATGGCGTCTCAAGGGTCTCATGTGGATTCTCTTCATTCCAAATGCGGCAATTTTGCTTGTTGACGTAGCCATTCAACCAAAAATGAGCCTCATCACTGAACAAAATTTTGCGATGAAAATCAGCATCGAGATCAATCTCATTTTCGGCCCATACACCAAAATCACGACGCATTGCATGGTCTCGCGGCTTTAATTCTTGCACAAGCTGGATCTTGTAAGGTCGCAAGCCAAGATCTTTGCGCAAAATCTTCCATAAAGTTGATGGACAAAGCTCCAATTGCTGTGCACGGTGGCGAATCGATTCATTCGGGTTCTCTTAAACACTTTGCTCTACAGCGGCAATTGTTTCTTCGGTGCGCACTGTTCGACGTCTCTGCGGATGCGTATTATCACACAGAGTAAACGTAGTGCGCAAACGATCCATGGTTAACCGAATTAATTGCTCTGATGGACGATTATGTCGACCATAAAATGGACGGAGCTTGCGGTAAACTTCGCGAACTGAACCATTATTTTCGAAATAAATTTTATTTTCTTTTGTCAACCTGTTCATGATGAAATGGCAAACCAAACTAAATATTAATCACTTGACAGCTGACAAAATGGCAGCCAGTTAAAAAAGTGATGCCAACTTAAAGTTCTATACCTCAATAAAAAACACCCTATAAAAACTTTATTTTTTTTTATCCGATTTTTTTCAAAATACATTCCAGATCTTCAATATAACGTAGGAAAAAATTTAAATGAAAATAAAAAATTTTGAAAAAAACGTAAAAGATAGGCAAATTATGAACTTTGAGGTGCCATATCTCAGCGATTTCTTATCAGATAGAATTTACCAGCATATCAACGGAAAAGGCATTCAATTTCCTTTCCATCGATATGCCACTTATCTCGATCGAACTTTTCCGTTGGACACCACAAGGGTTTGAGTGGGGCCATACACCGAAAAACACAAAAGTACCGTTACCTAAAAAACGGTACTTAGAAAAAAATAATAAATGCGTTTTTCGTGCTCAGGAGGTCCCAATTAACTTATCTAGGCATGTGACGTTCTTGGTATTTTTTGGCTGTAAACCAGTGTTATTAGTAGTGGATATATTTTTATTATAAAGTACAGAATAGAAGTACTTGGAAAAAGGGTGATGCTTTTGCATTACAGTCTTTTTTTCAGAATCAATTCAATTCAAATAAATTGGAAATGTATAACAAATTCATTTTTCGAGTTAATTCAAATGAATTGGGAATGAATTGCAATTCATTTCTTCTAACTCATTTATATTTATTCAAAATCAATTCAATTCAAATGAATTGGAAATGAATTGCAATTCTTTTTACCAATTCATTTGAATTGAAAATGAATTGCAATTCATGTTCGCTAAATTCAAATGAATTGATTCAAATTTAATTCAATTCGTTTTTTGGAGAAAAAAATTAATTCAACATTTTACCAATTCATTGCATGAATGATTTACGAATTAATTCAAAAATGAATGATTCGTTTACAACTCTGAGCCAAACTGATGGGAAGAGTACAAGACACTTTTGGTCGCCACTCAGTCAAAAAAAGATAAAAATAAAATTTTTATATAAGTTTAAAATTACAGTTCGTCTCATATTTCTCCATTATTAACTTAAAAAATTTGTTTTTTGAGTTATGTCACTCTTATCGCAAATGAGCGATATGTACATGTACATACCCTGCGGACAAAGTAACTAGGATGTGATTAGAAGTATATTAGTTGCTTTTTACTTCAGAGTGGTTGCCTGTCCTTTTTGCATATGTATATCGAACTATGGATTTTAACATCAGATTGACATAGGAGCCCAAGTAGTTCATTTGTCCATGGTCACGTACTAGTACTATATTAGTACATAATTAATAGCTAGAGCATGTACTATATACGTAAGTTTTAGTGTTTAGTATTTCAACTAGTTTACTAATGCTTACCATGCCATTCTAAACCAATTGCATTGTTGAAGTTTGTGCACCAGTTTCAGTGTCCAATATATTGCCGAAATGAATTAAAATCAATGTTTTTTAGTATATAACAGAACGCACCATTCGTGATTTTTCAATTTTTCAATCTTTCTTTTTAATTTTGTCCCTTTTGGACATAACTGTTTCAAAACGTTACTATGTAGTTGTAACTTTATCTGCAGGGTACTTATGTATGTATTTATAAATTTAATTAATTAAACAAAATTTTTTTGTTTGTTTTAGGATAATGTTTTCTATATTCGGGTAAAGTTGGCATTGCACATTTTCTCCATTGATCGTGTTATAAAACTTGAAAAAAAATTGTTTAACTTAAAAAATTTTGGAATATGTATATGATACAACTCCAAATGACTCTTAATGTATGTATATCTGAATTGAATTGGAAAACATTTGCCACTCTGAAAGGTAATCTCAATTAAATTGAAATGATAATGAGGCTCAAAGCTGGATTCGAATTCAATTTTATTTATTTATTTAGTATTAGCAATACTTTATAAAACTCATTAATAAAATATATCACAAATTACGAAAATATATTAGACATTAACGAAATATATAAAAAATTAACAGAATATGTTATAATTTAACAAAAAATATTACAAATTAACAAAAGGTATATTGCAAATTAACAAAGTAAAGAAAAGAAAAATATTAAAATTTAACAAAACAAAAAAAATATTACAAATTATTTCTTACAAATTTTACACATTCTCTTTTAAAATATTTAAAATTTGGTTCTAATTTCAAATAATCTGGCAATGTATTAAATAATCTAAAACCCTTGTGAAATAGTGATCTTTGCATCGCCATTGAAGTTGCCCGTTGAATCCTAAAGTGCTGTGTATTTCTCAAGTGATACGGTTGGACATCTCCTACATAAATTGCCTGATCACATAGATATTTCGGTGCTTCACCCACCCGCATCTTCTTTATGAAGCATAACGTGTTTAATTCTAATCTTTGTTTAATATTCAGCCACTTCAACGTATTTAACATAAAATGAACAGATGTATATCTACTACATTTTAAGATGATACGCATCGCCTTATTTTGCATCTTTTGCATTCTTTCAATCTGTGATTCTAAACAACATGTGACATGTGACCCATACTCAAAATGTGGTTTCACCATCGTGTTATATACGTTTATTGCTGTCATTAAGGATAATCTGTTCCTAATCCTTTGTAAAAGACCAATTTTTTTTACCAATTTTCCGACATATATAATCAATATGTTGTTTGAATTTTAACTCCTTATCAATCATAAAGCCCAGGTATTTAATACATTCAACTTTCTCAATTATTACGTCGTTAATTTTAAATATTGTGTTTGTTGACATATTAATCTCCATTACTTTTGTTTTCTTTTCATTGAGCTTTAGTTTATTCATATTTAACCAAATACTTAATTTATTAATATCATGTATCAAATTGCTTCTACATTCTTCCTCTGTTTTTCCGACTGAGTATAATAGAGTATCATCTGCATATAACATTATATTACATTTTTCAATGGCATTAGGCAAATCATTAATATATATTATAAATAGCAGGGCACCCAGTATTGATCCTTGTGGGACACCAAAATTGTTTTCACATGAAGTTGATTTGATACCATTTATTTTTGTAATTTGTTTTCTATTCTCTAGGTAAGATATAAACCATTTCAATTCAATCCCTTGTATGCCATACATGTATAATTTCTGAATAATAATGTCTCTATCTATGGTTTCGAAAGCTCTTTTAAAATCTAAAAAAATTGCCATGACTTTTTTATCTCTATCAATGCTTTTCCATTCGTTAATAACGTAGTTTACGGCTGTTTCACAAGAATATTTTTTCCGAAACCCGGATTGATACACAGATAATAAACAATTATTTTCAAAATATCCTTCCAACTGAAATTTAACCACTTTTTCTAAAATTTTCTCAAAAGTTTTAAGTGCATTTATTGGCCTAAATTCTTCAAATTTTTTTCGTTTTAGATACCTTTTCTACTGGTGTCACCATTGTCTCTTTCCAGGTTTCCGGAAACACTCCTGTTTCCATCGATCTATTTATTATCCTAAGAAGTTTCGATCCTATAATATTCCAATTATCAAGAACGATTTTAGTCGAAATTCTATTAAAGTCGGGTTTACCTTTTAGTTCTTTTACTATTATTGTTACTTGATGAGTATTTGTAAATTTTAACAGCGCCTTGATTTCTTATTTTAAATAAAACACTTTGTGTATCCAAAAAAAATGGTTTTAATTTTATTGGTAAAATTTGAAACAAGAAGCGCTTTAAAATTATTGTTTTCTACTCTGCGTTTTCTCACCAAGTGAAGTTTAATTAACAGTAAGAATATTTTATAATAAAAATGCATTTACATACAAATTTTTGCAAAAGGAAAAAATTCTACCTGCTTGACCATACATACAAGCCGTTATTTTCTTTTATAATAATACAAAAAAATTTAATAATAAAAATGCGTTTACATACAAATTTGTATACTACATACACGTTTAAGTAAAAAAGTGAAAAGAATTTTGTACAGATGTTTAAAAGATTTATTACTTTTATTCTGCGGCAACAATTATCTTAAGGTCGTATATTGTTATTGGCTTAAATTTGAATTTATCATTCACTAAGGGTATATAACTCCTATATTGCACATCTTCTATTGAGTCTCTTATTACCTTAATGCTATCTATAAAGTATTTATTAAATTGACTAGCTAAGATGTGCGTCACTATAAAGTGTAACACCCATTTTTCTTAATAACTTTTTTCCCCTTTAATCAAAATTATTTTTCTTAATCACAATATCTTTGAAAAATGTGTCAGATTTTAAAATGTATCAGTTTGTCAAATTTGACTTGTTAGTTAGTTCACAATGGATAATCAAAGACAAGTGCATACAAAAATTATACAAATAATTCAAAAAAAACCATATTGGAGTTATACAAAAGTTGCTAGGGAAGTCCACGTGACCAGGCAATGTGTTTCCAGAGTGGTCAAAAAGTTCAACAAAGACCTAAAAATTGAAAGAAAGCCTGGAACAGGTAAAGCAAAACTGGTAACGAACGACGCGAAAGCCAAAAAGGTTGAGAAGCTTTTGCTGGCTCTTCCAAACATTTCTGGTCGCGAAGTGGCCCGGCGCGTGCAATGTTCGGAAAGTTTTGTGCGCCGAGTTAAAGCTAAAGCTGGCCTTAAAACATTTAAAGTCCAAAAAGTTCCGGATAGAAATGCTGAGAAGAATATTGAAGCAAAGAAAAGAGCAAAACTCCTCAAAAAAGAATTTTTTCAAAAGTTCGAATGTTGTGTAATGGATGATGAAACTTACGTTTTTGCAGACTTTGCGCAGCTTCCTGGCCAAGAGTTTTATGTAGCGGATAGTAGAGGCAATGTTTCTGAAGAGTTCCGAACTAAAAAACTATCAAAATTTCCCAAAAAGTTCCTAGTTTGGCAGGCTATTTGTAGCTGCGGCAACAGAAGTGCATCGTTTGTTACATTGGGATCAATAAACTCAGATATTTATATCAAAGAGTGTATTCAAAAGAGGTTGCTCCCATTTCTAAGACATCACAACATATCAACATTCTTCTGGCCAGATTTGGCAACATGTCACTACAGTAAAAGCGCAATAGACTGGTATAATAAAAATAATGTTATTTTTGTTCCAAAAGAGGCTAATCCACCAAACTGCTCAGAGCTGCGGCCTATTGAAAGATATTGGGCTCTGGTCAAAAGAGAACTAAAGAAGAGTACATCTGTTCCCAAAACCATTACTAGTTCTCGATATAAATGGACAGCTGGTACCAAAAAAATCACCGAAAACACTATAACATTGCTTATGGATGGCATAATGAATAAAATAAAAAATTTTATAAAATTAAATTAATTTTTAAATAAAATAATACAGAATATAAATCTGTAATAAATATGCAAAATAATAAGCTTAATCCAGTCAGTTTTTATTTGACTTTTAATGTGTTACAGTTTATAGTGACGCACATCTTATTTCATAACTGCTCCTATATTCTACTTTGTTAAATATCACAGAATCTATTTTATTTGAATTTTTCCTTAGCACCAGATTTTTCAGCTCCCTCCACATTTGTTCCTGGCCCGAAGCTTTATTAATTTGATTATTGATGTAGTTATTTTTTGCATTTTCTATTCTCAATTTGTAACCATTTCTAATTCGTTTATAGTCACCCCAAGCTTCAGCCGTGTTTTCCAATTTTGCCCTTTGGTATCTCACTATTTTCTCCCTTTTCATATCACTTATTTCACTACTATACCATTTGTTAACACTGCTATTCTGCTTTATTCTCTTTTTGGCAACAAATTTTCTAACTGTGTCCTCAAAACAATTGTCGAGATAAAATACATTTTCATTTACGCATTTCAAATCATCATATAAGTACTAAATTTAAACAAATATTTCTATTAAAGTCAGCTTTATTATATTTGAAAATCTCTATTTCATTTTCGTATGAATCTGATATATTTACATAGTTATTTTCTACTATTACTTTCAGTATTTCATGATCCGATATTTTGTTGGTTTTACTCGCTTTAACTTTAATTCTACTACTATTAGTAATTACATAATCAATTATCGTACTTGTATTTTCTGTTACCCTTGTAAAATTAGTTACTATTTGCTGCAGTCCATTGTCATCTAAGCCCATTTCTATCTTTCGTTTATAAAAGCTATCTCTTGACCAATCTATATTGAAATCACCTGTCATCACTATTTCACTGTTCTCACATATTTCCTCCAATACCTCTCCAAAAATATCACAAAAATCTGATGATGAGCTACTTGGCGATCTATACACAGCTGCTAAACATATGTTAATATCCTTGCATATTGCCCTGCAGACTTATATCCAATATTTCGATTCTTCTACTATTTCTATAGTTCTTGTTAAATTGTATTTCCTTTTAAAATATATTATTACTCCACCCGTTCGCTTCGACTTTGAAAAGGTAACTAAATGGTTATAATTATCTAGCGCTATTTCCCCCTCATTTATATCATCCGTAAGGTGAGTTTCGGACAATATTATAAAATCAGGTTTCTCAGTTTCTGCCAATATTTCAACTTGGGTAAAATTATTTATCAATCCTTGAATGTTCGTGTATATAGCCCTTATATTTGTCGCTAGTTATGCCATCAAACCTAATCTACGTTTCCGGCTCTTTAATTTATTTAAATATACTGGGCATTGCCTGTTATTTGTCAAATGATTTACATCTAACCCCAAATTTAACCTATTATTGACTCGCTCACAGTTTATGCATTTTTCTATTATTTCATTCTTACAAACGTTATGATTTTGTTCGCCATGGCTCTTAAAACATATTTCTTTATTTTTGCATTCGCTAGCTAGATGATTACATCCTTTGCATTTGTAACATTGAATTATATCAGTTCCATCAATAACTCTGCATTTTTCCCATCCAATGTTTACCTTTTGTGCGCTAATAAATTTTGTATATGTCTCAATATCCGTTGCTATTTTTACTTATAGTAGATTCTATTATTTCGCTTGTATTCGAAAAATTTTATTATTTTAAATTCACCTTTATCTAGGAATTGGTTTTGCTTTCTTAATTTTTCAGTTAACTCTTTTTCTGAATATTTAAAGCTCATATATTTTATGTCCAGGTACAGATTATTTGGTTTGGGTATACGTACTTCATAATTTTCACCCAACTCATCTTGTATTGCTACTTTTATTTTTTCCCGTTCTTCGTTATTTACAGTTTGTATAACTAAAGTTCCGTTCTTTTTGTCTTCAACACTGGATATTTTTAAATTTCCTGGATCTACTCTTTTATTAAGTTCTTCTTTGGTTTTCTCACTATCTTGCTTTTTTCTAGGCTTAACGATTAAAGGAGTTTGTTTATTTAAGTCTGGCATCTCTATTGGTTTTTTAACGGCATCTGTACCGGGATTCAGTAACTTTTAACAATACGATATTCGCAAAAGAAGTCGACAGTTTTTATTGTTTGCAGTAACGATTAAGTGATTCACTAAGTACATTTTATCGACAGTCTACAACCGTAGTTTTCTTTATGTTTAAATTGCAATAATTTGGCAGCACTGTATAAAATCAGTCAGTTTTTGGGTAGAAAGTTAGCAAAGCTACAAACCTCTAGTTTCTTTGGGTATACAAACACACAAAACTGGTTCTCAAACAATTAATAGCGTAGGCACATCTCTCTACAAAATTTCAATATAAAAAATTTACGATTTTCCAACTGAATAAACAGCATAAAAATTTGTATCGTTAGTTTACGACAACAGCCATCGTAAACAAAAAATAATGAATAGCAATATCGACAATTCTGTTGTTTACTGTTGAAAGCAATGCGATTATCGTAAAAATATGTTACTGAATCGCACCACTGAATATACCACTTGCTTCTGTTTTGTATTTGTTTCTTTTATAATCTTTTTTATTTCATCACAAACCGCTACATTTGACTCTTTTATTAAGCTGCATACTTCTTTTTTATTTTCATCTTTGTTTATAACATCATACATTTTTTTTATCTCTTTAACATTTACATCACAGGATTTTTGGGCATCAATTAGTTTTTTAAGTCTTTCATTATATCTATTCTCAATTGCCTCAAGAAGTTGTTTAATTTCGCGCTCATTTTGCTTAAGAGATTCTTTAAATTCATTTTTGTATTCAGCCAAATTCTCTTTATTACGCTTAACATTCTCTTGAACATCACAAAGCACGAAATCAACATTATGTATATACTGAAGGCAATCATCACATAGAAATCTTATAAAACCTCCAGATTCTAATTTTCTACGTGAGTATTGGTCAATCCCGGAACACTTCTTTGTACAGTGAAAAACTTTTTTACATATCCCCTCACATATTAATCCAGATTCGCCACGTATTGCTGTTTTGCAGTGATAGCACTCTGCCATTTTGTTAAATTTTTAATTTATATTTAATAATTTCTTATTCTTTCCGTTATCACTCAAATACGTGTGTTCTCTTCAACGATCAAAATTCAAATTTTTTTAGAGAATTTTTCTTTTGAAAATTAATTAAAAATATCCCTGCAGTGCTCTGGACCGGTCCCAAATTGGTACATTCACCTATCACTAAGGGACACTGTTAGTCTTTTTACCGGTAAAACGACCGGAGATTTTAACATGTGGTAGTCGTAGAAACAGTCAATTGACCCCCCTATAGATAACTATGGGACAGTCTATTTACCGGTGCCACAATATCAATCCCGTGGTTGATGCCGTCGTACCAGTAAATTCTTTTGAGTACAGGCATAACTTCAAATTAACACCTCTTAGATAACAAAGGGACAGAAAAGTGTGAATTGAAACCTCTTCGATAACAAAGGGACAGAAAAGTGTGAATTGACATCGCGAAAGACAACGTTGAGTCAGAAAAATAACCAAAAAATGGGTCAATTGACAGAATAAAACTGCAGGGATATGTCTCCAAAATTAATACATTGTATGTATGAACATATTTATATACATACATATGTACATACACACATACATACCCTGCAGTGCGCTGGACCGGTCCCAAATTGGTACTTTCACCTATCACTAAGGGACACTGTTAGTCTTTTTACCGGTAAAACGACCGGAGATTTTAACATGTGGTAGTCGTAGAAACAGTCAATTGACCCCCCTATAGATAACTATGGGACAGTTTGTTTACCGGTGCTACAGTATCAATCCCGTGGTTGATGCCGTCATACCAGTTAATTAACTGGTGAATACGGTCAGGTTAAATAAATAGTTCCAAAGTACTTTACATCTTATTTTCCCTGAAGCCAGTGATTACTTATAAACATGTACATAATTACTTATAAACAGAACAATAACTGAAGCATATATTATGTGCACAACTCACCAAATAAATAAATAACGGATTATTTTTCTGCATATACATTTACCTCACATAGCAACAAAATTCAACTTTCATTGACAATGCTTCTGAGTACAGGCATTACTTCAAATTAACACCGCTTCGATAACAAAGGGACAGAAAAGTGTGAATTGAAAACTCTTCGATAACAAAGGGACAGAAAAGTGTGAATTAAAACCTCTTCGATAACAAAGGGACAGAAAAGTGTGAATTGACATCGCGAAAGATAACGTTGAGTCAGAAAAATAACCGAAAAATGGGTCAATTGACAGAATAAAACTGCAGGGTATGTATGTATGTATGTATGTATATCTTTTACTACAGCAATACATTTGGATATTATATTTACCCAATTCACAAAATGTTATAGTTGTAATAGATCGGTAGAAACTATGATAAGCTACAACTATTGTACATAATGTTGTTGGTAATTTCCATGTCAAAAACTACTACAACATGTACGACAATTTTTCCTGTTTCCGAAATGTATCAATACACCAGAGTTGGAAAACTTTTTTTTAGTTTTTTTTTTTTATTTATTTATTTAACTATAATCTACAACAATATAACATTTTGTGAATTGGGTTATTAAGTTGTAGTCAAACACAATACATATTTAGCAAATTAAATTATAGACTAAAAATAACTTTTGCTTAAATCTCTAGTGACATTGGATTAAACCATTTAATTAAAACTATTGTATACAGTGGTCAAAAAACAGAAACTATTCGACATTTAGATTTATTTTCATATATATCATTAACTTAGTAATATGCTTGTAAATTGTACTTTTGTGTCAGAATGTATAATTACATTAGAAGTGTTTTTTAGATTATAGTTGTAAATTTAGTAAACAACTAGCATAAATCCGGCGTTCTTCTCTACACCTATCGCTATCATTTGTACAAATTTTTCGACTGATGATTTTATTTAAATGACTACGAAATAAATTACACAAACTCAGAAACTTCAGCTTTAACACTTCTTAAGATACAAAAAAAAATTTACATTGAAAGTGTATGGGAATATATAGAACAAAAAACTTCACATAAACAATCCACAGACTATCCACAAGGTACCCTAGAATTTTGTCTGAAATCGATCCATCCGTTTCCGCGGTTAGTGGTGACATCAAAATGTACATTATTTTTTATATATTAGATGCACTTTTTCAAACGAGTAGATCAATTTAAATATTTTTGTTTTGTACATAAAAATATTTACAACTTTATGTTTTTGTTGCACATTTTTTATCATTATTGTGTAATTAATCACATACATAGATGGGCCGTTAAAGATGCGAATCTTCAGTCCAATTAAGTGAAAATATGATAATAGATATTGTTCAATGATCAAGACCTACTGTACACTACGTTAATAAAAAGTATAACAATTAAAACAGTGTTATACAATGGTTGCCAATTACGATATCAGTAAGTTTAAATCAAATGTCCACAAACACTACCTCCTCTTTCCCCCTTCCCACAACATATTTCCCTAGACCAGCACAATGTATTGCATGAGTAGGGGCCGTCCCCTGAGTGCTGGCCTTAAAGATAAAAAAAAAATTTTAGAATTGAGCGCCTTTACATTCCTATGGAAATAGATAAACGGTGAATTTTTCGTAAAAAAAAATAGAAATGAATGCAACTATTTAAGTCAAAACTACTAAGGAGTTCTTACACACCTTAGCTAATTCAGAAACAATAAGTAATGGCTTAAAAAGAACGACTTTAAGCAAGAACATACAAAAGAAGCCGTATAATTCTAAGAAAACGTTAGACTTTTCCAAATAGTATGTAAATAATTCTCGAAGGTTCCGGATGAATGTACTGGGTCTCAGAGGTATCTGCTAGCATAGCATACTCCTTGAAAGTTCCTTTCATATGTAAAGTCATTTTTGTGAAATAGCTTTCCGTATTTCGTCTTCCACTTTAAGAACTTGTGAATCTTAAGTAAAATGGGGTCAGGCCAAAGATGGTCTTTTGTATTGCGATCACCGTTGATCTATTATTATTGATGCATACCAATATTTAATGGTATTTATTTTTAATAGATTGGTATCGCTGTAATATTTCAATATTTGAGTTGCTTGTAATTTCCTATATTGTATTCCATATGTCCATATGTGTTTAAGGGTAGCTTTGGAAAGATATACTTTGTTCATAAGACTTAATTGTGAATTTTACCGAGAAGCCAGGGGGCAAATTACGGCATTCGATATCGAACGAAATTTATATGAAAAATGTTTTTAAAATGTATGAAATTTCGCTCGATATCGGATGCCGTAATTTGCCCCCAATACAAAAACAAAGAGAATATTTTATTTTTTTATGGTTCTTTCATCCAATTGCTTATCAAAATATCTATCACAATTAGATTGTGCTCTTTGAAATATTACAGTAAAAGTGATGGTAATAAATTTTTCAAACTCTATTGTTACAAGATTACCCCCAATGAAAAAAAAAAAAAAATAAAAAAACTAAAATATTTGCGTGTGGTGTATGGATGAGAATAGAACCCATCGTTTTTGTATGGGTAATAACATGTACAACATGGTTAAGATAGTTAAAAACCAAAGCATGTCTGTTATAACTGTCAACTGTTATTGGTAAAACATGCTATTGCTAAAAACCGAAGTGTTAATATAAACGTCCTTAAAAACTGGTGTTATGGATACATAGGTTTTTCGTCTGCATAGATAGCAAGAGTAATATTTTTTTATTCAAGCATTTAGAATGCGATTTATTTACAATACAATGACATTATTCAGTTGCATAAGTACTATGTTTATTGGAAAATCGAAATAGATATGCTGGAATAAGAACATTTGAAACATTTTGATAAGGGGATACGGTATTCTAATTAGATTGGCATATACGATATTCCCGTCCAATTTGTAAATAACTGGCCATTACAACCCTGTTTCAAAGTTACGACCTAGCTTCTCCCACTATATACTCTTATTATTCTATAAGGCCTAGAAAATCGCAATTTTGTTTGTATTTAAATCCATTAAAATTTGCTTCTATCTTGTTTATACGGGGTGAAATAACACTAAATCTCTCTATAAATTTTTCTAAAAGTTGCTAAAATGACAATCTTAACCTTATAACCTATTTATAAATGACAATTGACTTCAGATATATAAATTATATAAACTTTCGGCTTGAGGTTATTATATATAAATTAAAAAAGTTTAACACCTTTTTTTGTGTTTTTTTTTACATACATACATAAATGGCCTTTACAACCCTGTGTCAGGATTACGGCCTAGCTTCTCGCAGCACTCATGTTGTGTGTGTCAATTTTTATCCATGAGTACCGGGACCTACAGTTTAATGTCGTCTCCGAACGCCAGACTTGAGAAGCTTGTTCATGGCAATTAATTACTCTCAGAGCTTTTGCCAGAAGACTGCTGAGAGGTAGTCGCCGAAGGAAATATTTTTTTCATATTTCTTTTTTTTTTCTTTTTTTTTTTATTTAATTTATTTTTCCAATATTTCGATCAACCTCGCTGATCATCCTCAGGGAATAAATTATTACTACAATACAATATAAAACATATAACATAAATTTAATAAAAACTACAAACAGAAAAATATCACAACTTTTATAACAAATATCTTACATTACTATTATCCGTGGTGTCGTCAATCTGGTTATATTATTTGTCACTCACTGTTATGTGCACAATTATCAGTATCAGTTTTAAATTTTATTCTTTTATTTGTTGGTATATTTATTATATGTAGCATCTCTTTGAAATATCTCTTTCTATAATTATTCTCTCTTTCCCATATCATTACTTTATTAAACTCAGGTTTATGACCAGTTATGCTACAGTGGGCTGCAAGTGCTGTTTTTTTATTTAAATTTTTATCATTGTTTTTTAAGTCAGATTTATGTGATGATATTCTGGTCTTTAATTTTGTTTTTGTTGTACCAACATAAACTTTTTGGCATTTATCATTGTCGTCACCATTGCACGCTATTTTGTAAACCAAATTTGCTTCATCCATTTTGTCTAATTTTGTTTTCATGTTTGTAAATAATCTTTCAGTTGTATTTTCTGATTTCATTGCCAGAATATATTTGTCCTTATTATATATATATCAGATTTTTTAATTCTCTCGGACAAGCCTGGTACATAATTAATAGCTGAAAAGATCTTTGTAGGTTCATCCACAGGTTTGTTGTTACTACGATTTTTTTCAGTTTTGTTTTTCTAGTTTGTTCTAATAAATTCTTAATTAACCGCTTTGGGAAGTCATTTTTCATTAGTATGTTATATATTTTTCGTTTGTTTTCATTATGGAATTCAATGCTACTGGTATTTAAGACTTTAATTATAAAATTTTTCGCTGTGTTGATTATCATATTTGTAGGGTATTTTGAGTAAAAATTTATTACTCTGCCTGATGCCATTGATTTTTGATACCAGTCTATTTTCAAAGTGTTACCATCTCTAATGACGAGGGCATCTAAATAGGGTAATTTATTTTCAGACTCTTTTTCCATAGTAAATTGTATTTGTCTATTAAATGTGTTAAGTATATCCAACGTCTCATGTATTTTGTCAGTTTTTACAATCCCAAAGAGGTCGTCAACATATTTTATAAATACTTTGGGAATTATATCCATTTTATTCATCGTATTTTTCAAAAGTTCCTCCATTATTAAATCAGCTATTGTTTGGCGATTGACTTCAGATTTATGACTTTACATTAATTTTAGGACAGCTCAGGAAAGAAAAAAAAAGTTGTTAGTACTTAATTTAATTTCACATTAAAATATTGTCTATACATAATTTTTTTTTATATCCAGACTTAATGGAAATAGTTTAGAATGAGCCCCATTTAACTTAATTTCTTTATGTTGTTAGGGGAAGCTACCGAAAGTCTATTCCAGTGATAACATTGAAAACAACACTCAGTAATATATTTGACATGAAGTTGTCTTTTAATGTAATAATAAAAATACATACATACATACATACATGTATTAAAAATACATAGTGTTGCGTCAGAATTTATTATGTTTCACGAAATAAGTTTAAATTAATAATATATCGAATAACTAATTTACATACTGGCAATTGTTAAACAAATTCTACTTTGAAGGTAGTAATTCAATATAAATTGCACTGACATTAAATGACATATAAAAATATAGTAATAATGACTGCGTTTGTTTACAGAATGCCGTTTCAGGCGCCTTCTTGGACAGAATTTTATACCTGTCCTATTTGTGAAAATGAATTTTCCACAAATCAACGTTTACCAATAAGTTTGGGTTGTGGTCATACTATATGCCGCGTATGTTTAGCTACTGTTTATAATCGCCAGTGTCCATTTGATCAAGTGAGTATTATTTTGTGTAAGTTATTTTGGCTATACTAAAATCATTGTATTCTTTTTTCCAATTGCAGACATTTATATCAACAGACGTTGATAACTTACCTATTAACAATGCTTTATTACAATTACTCAACTCAGGGGATGGTAATGATAATGGGAATGGAAATGAAAAATCTAATTCTACTTCTACAAATACTAAAACTTCCATTAGTAGCAATGCAAACGGCGCTAATAGCAATAATAACAACAATAGAAATAATAAAACGTTTGCTACGAACAGTGACAATGACTCAGCAGCAGGCGATCAGCAGATGCCACCCAGTGTTCGTAACCTAAAGCCAGAAGACCTGAAGAGTTATAAATTTTCAAAAAAATGTATCGAAGAATTGGCCCAATATCTGAAATCATTTGTTACAAATAGTGGGAGTAATTTACTGACGCGTCCAATGCTAAGAAAGTTGGTAACATTAGTAAATTGTCAGTTAGTGGAAGAGGAAGGACGTATACGTGCAGTTCGCACGTCGCGATTTCTCGGTGATCGGACAGTTACAGAACTACTTTTGCAACATCAAAATCCACAACAATTAAGTCTGTGCTTATGGGCAGCTGTTCGTTCTCGTGGATGTCAATTTTTAGGACCTTCAATGCAAGAAGAGGTTTTAAAACTTGTTTTACAAGCTTTGGAAAATGGATCCGCTCTATCACGAAAGGTATTGGTTATGTACGTAGTTCAACGATTGGTTGATAAGTTTCTACCAGCTTCTAAAACAAGTATTGGCCATGTTGTTCAATTATTATATCGAGCTAGTTGCTTTAAGGTGTCAAAACGAGAAGGTGATTCATCATTAATGCAGTTGAAGGAAGAATTTCGCGACTATGAAGCTTTAAGAAGAGAGCATGATGCTCAAATTGTTCAAATTGCTACTGAGGCTGGTCTTCGTATAGCCCCAGATCAATGGTCATCTTTGTTGTATGGAAATACATCTCACAAATCGCATATGCAGAGCATATGTGACACTCTTCAAACGCCTTCTTCATTTGCCCAATCCATACAAGAGTTAGTATTAGCCTTGCAACGCACGGGGGATCCAACAAATTTATCTAATCTTCGTCCTCATTTTAAGCATTTGGCGAGTATTGATCCATCACTAGAAGGAGCGACGCCAACATGGCAAGATGTTGAAAAGGCATTAGATGCTGTGCGTCATGTGGTATTGGGTTTAGTAAAATTTATGCAATTTCAGAGCAATCGGAAAGTGCAAGACTTCCCTGTGCCACCAGTCAACGCAAACGGAAAGTACAAAATAAGTTTGTGTCGAGATTACACTGAGCGGCGAATGTGTCCTCGTGGCACGAGTTGCACATTTGCCCATTCTGCTGAGGAACGGCAGCGATATCGTGCAAAGCAACGTCGTACTGGTGGTACTGTTGAAAAAAATGCCTTGCGTACATCAACGTCTACTGCTAGCGGTGCACCTGGCACAAGTGGTTCATTACAAATCTCAGAAAATTTAAAAAAAGAATTTACTACGAAACAGAACTCGCAACAAAGTCAGGCAGTAAGTACAACACACCAACAACATCACAACCAAACTATTGGACATTTGCATACCAGTCCAGTTGAGCTGGTAAATTCTCCTGTTAAAGTCAAAACTTCTCCAATGAGAAAATACAACAATAGTGATAATTCAAATGGGGGTATGATGCGGCCTAATTTAATGGATGCTACATTTATTGGTGACTTAGCACACACAACTTCACCTTTACATATTCAAAGTACAATGAATCCGATACATTCAAGTCCCGTACCTCCAGTTCACATGTTGAGTATAAATGCCCCTACCCCTATTATAAATGTACCACCAGTACACCAGCATCCTAACTATGATACCATACCGTTTAGTTCTATAAACTACACTGGAGCTGTAGGAGGAAAATTTGTAAGAATGCCATTACCACCACCAGCACACATACGGCCACCAAATTTAAGAGGCCCCATTAGTAATACTTCTGGTGGAGGCGCACAAGGGCTTTCACCTAGATCATCAATGCATAATCCTATTAATATGACCACCGTTGTTAACCCACCGAATTTACAGGGCACAAACTCTAGTAAGTCACCGTCAAGTCCACTACATAAAAACCTATATAACAACTCAAACATAGTTGGAGAGTTTTACAGTACTGGGCCTTCATTTTTTGGTAATCCAAATGCTGACCGACAATTGCAAAAACCTCATTTTACACCTAATTCAAACACGTTGTTGTGGGACTCACAGCAATCACAAACACAATGTCAAAATCTACTAAAGCCTACAGATTATCCACAAAACGAACATCACCATTTATATATGCCAACGACTTTAAATCAACATCAAGATTCAAATGTGTTTTTTGATAAAAACTCAATAGACTTTAATAAATCTCAAGCAACTAATATTTGTGACCCTCCGCTCCAACTGAATGAAAATTTTATGTTCAAAACAGCTACTAATAATTTCTTAGAAACTTCGAGTGGTCATGCTTTGAAAGAATTAACTAAAAACGGTCAATCAACTTTTATGCAAGAGAAACCAAATATATTTTGGCATGCTAATAATAATCGGAATAATTCAAATTTTTCAACCTGTCCGTCTGTAGTTAATAACAATAACAGTAACACAAATAATAATGGAGCAGTTAGTATGGAATCGACATCGTCTTCACTATTCTTTCGTGATAGGGAGAGCTTTGTTCGTTCAGATTCTATCCTCGACGATGATGCTACAACATTTGATGTGCCTCCGACGTCTACAGCCACTTTAGGAAATAAATACGGTCCTATCTGCCCTATGTATAAAGGTCTTAATTCTTCAACATCGCCGAATAGCACAACGAATACATTCGTTGGTTCATGGAATGCACTTATTTCTCAAGAGAATGAAAATCAATGCACAGTTACTAATAATCCTAAGGATTTATCAGTATTTTCATTAAACAATGATAAAACACTAAACATGCAATTAGAAAGGCATATGCCAGAAACTTCAGACATGACTGTTCCTGCCATTACTGCTTCATCTCAGACTTCAACAGCATTTGGTAATTTTAATAGCATGCAAGCTGCCCTTTCAAAATTATCCCTAAACTTTAACAATGAATCACAAAGGGATGAACAACAGCAACAGCAGATAAACCATTTTGGTTTTGATTCTTTGGATAATATATTAGGTGTAAATAGTTTCCAAACAGATATAGTAAAGGTATGTATACAAATATCACAAAATGTTTTTCATATCCTCAAAGATTTAAGTAAAAATATTCAACTTTATGTTTTACCTTTTTTTAGAACAATGATTTGTTGTGGAATAACGTTGGCATTCATGACAACAGCTCAAAACAGCCAACAATAAATTTAGGTTTAAATAGCTTTTGGAGCGATAGCAATACAACAGCTGTATCAGCTCCTGCTCATCTCTCAACATCCGCTATTATGAGTAATAGTCATCATTTAACACAACAACAACAACATTTGCAACACAAATTAGATGACACAGAATTGGACATCACCGAAATTGTCGATAAAATTTTGCCATATTCTGATGGCAATGGTGGTATAAAAACGGACTAGCGAAGGTAAAACTAAAATAAAACACTTTTTCACTTTCATATAAAAAAAGGCTTTAGAAAGAAGCAAATTTATTTACATAAATTATGTATATGTGTGGGTATATTAGAGTAAAAAAAAATAATTATGCAAAAATCTAAAGTTAAAATAATTAAAATTTTATTTATTTCTATGTATCATAAAATTTTAATTTTCCTTTTTTTTATAGAAAATATTAGTGCTTTTATTTTTTTTTTTTCTGTGATGTTTTTCTAACTATCTCTTCAATGTAAAAAAGATAGTACATACTCAAAAATATTTCTAAAATATTCTTGTTTATACTATTTATAAGTAAGTCCTAACAACACAACAGTTGTTAAAAAAAATCATTTTTATTATTGACAAAAAAAAAACGAGAAATTATGAGATTGTAGGTGATAAAATTAAAGTGTTTTTTTTTTGCTTTAGGAGTTTTTATAAAATTGAGGAGTTTCTGGAAGTTTTTATTTTGTAAGTCGTTTTTTGTTTATAGTTTAAGGGTGCAACCATTTTGGAACGATATTTATGTTTATTATTGTAATTGCTATCAGAAATTGCATGAATAAATATACATAAATATAGAAAAGTATGTAATTTAAATACATATACATACACAAAATTGCTTATAAACCAAACTCATTTTATATATTATATCTTTATTCACAATTCTCAACTAATATTTATTTAAAATTTCATACCGTGTCCGTTTATTTTACCGAAAATAGTTTTAAATGCATAAATATTAAAAATTCTTCTTAGTCTCGGGATTATGAAATGAAGTACGCATGTCTTTTATTGGATTAGTATAATGCAAATTGATATAGAAAAAAAAAATAAAGTTGTTTTAAAAATTTTTGTTATTTGTTGTAAATTTAATGTTTTTAAAAATTTAAATTATTCACAATATTTTATAAAAATTATTTAGTTAAATTTCTTTAATAATTCTTCTATGCAATTTAATTTTGTACATATTAACCTACTAGAGCATAAGGCCTTATAATTTGTAAATTGCTAACTCTTTCTTGTATAAATTACATAATTTATTAGGTTTTGTTTTTAAATGAGAGCTCTGTTTGCAACACAATTACACACTTTTGTTTGCTACTTTTTTCAGTAGGATTTATTTTATATAATCTGATATGTGATGAATTTCGATCGAAATTGAAATCGAATGACATTTCAAGTTCCCTTCTTACTTATCACCTTCGTGACTGTTGCCACTAAGATAAGTTTTATATGACTTTTTTATATACAGACAATTTCAATTATGAACTATATCGGTTTTCGTCACATAACGGAATATCTTGAATTAATTATATTTTTACTACATACAAGAAACTTACTACATACTAGAAAAATCTTTGTGTAACAGCATGGCATTAAATTTTTTTTCGATAGCAATTTATAAGGCAAATACGCTTTATTTTGAAATTCTTCATAGTATTGTAAAAAACGAAATCGCCCTTACCACCACAATCATTAAATGGTTATTTATATAAAAATTTTAACAGATTTTCTAAACATTTTTAAAACATTTACTAAATAGCTTATAAATAGAAAAGAAAACGAAAAAAAAAATGATATTCAATGATACATACATATAAATATATATAAACATATATTTCTTAAAGAAATTTAAATTACGCTATTATGCGAGTGTTAACTATTACAATTTAAAATTTACATACACATATATACATTCAATTATAATTATACAAATATGTTTAATAAATAATATCTACATATTACTTTTATTTTGAGGAAATAAAATTGTAAAATTTTTATATAAATATGTATATTTTTATAAAATCGATACGATGATATGTTATATGCTATATTAAATATAAATATATATATAAAAAAAAACAAACAATTTAAATTATATTTTTTTTCTTTAATTAATACAACTTAATAATAATAAATATATAGTGATAGAAAATTTCGAAAATGTGAAATTATGTATGTAAATCCTCAATGATTTGGTGTGCTCTATTATAACTATTATTGTATGTATGTTTTAATTACGATTTTTTTTATTTATTTAGCTATTTTAGGGTTAATATAATAAAAATCATAAAAAAAAATTTACAATATTTTAAGCTCAAGTTCACATGAGTTTATATGTGTTTTTAACATTGAGTTTAATACTAAACACAATATTTATGTATGTTAACTTTTTAATTTATTATATAAATTTAATTTTTAAATCTCTGGATGATTGACAAGAACGATTATTTATTCAGTACTTTGATAAAGTGTTTTAATTTAAAAAAAGTTTTTATATCAGAATTTCTCTATACTGAAATTAAGTTAATAAATAATTACCAAGAAATTAATTTACCACAATTTTATTAAAATTTTAAGTACCAAAGAATCATTAGCTTGAAGAAATGTACATACATACATAAAATCTACATATTTTTAATTCAAAATAGTAGACAACAGTGTTAAACAATATTTTAATAAGATGTTTTTTTTAAACCTTTTTAGAATTTTTATTTTTAATAAAAATTTCCTACTCACTTTCTAAAAGTATAAAAAATTCTCGAATTGCACTGAAAAAAAAAAATAAAATCAATCTTGTCTAACACGTCTGTCTAATTATCCCAGCAGCTTATTTGAAGTTTTTTACTTAAAATTTTCCAATTACTAAATAATATATATATATATATATATTATATATATATATATATATATATATATATATATATATATATACAGTCGAAACTCTCTATAACGAATTCCAAGGGACTGGATATTTACTTCGCTATAAAGAAAATTCGCTATATGGAAAAGAAAAAAAATATTGCTCCTTTTAACATTTTTTATTTGTACTAGTCAGTTATTTTGGTTTGAAGTACATTTTTCCACATTCTTTTTCAATGCAAAGGCAAACGGATAGCGACTGCAAGAAATGTGAGAGATGGTAGACGGTGGGGTGGTTACCCCACTTTTAATTTTATGGTAAATAAACGATTCAAAGCATCAGACTCTGCTTGTGCGTTGTGAAAGCAAAAAAGTAGACACAGAGCAACAATAACAACACCGATAACACAAAGCGACATCGATTTCTTTTTTGTGTGCGTGCGTTCGGTTTTACCTAATTCGTTATATGGAGATTGAAAACGCTTCAATCTTGAAGTTACGGTCGCAAAAATGCTTCGTTATAAGGAAATATTCGCTATATGGAAATTCGTTATATGGAGATTATAATACACTCAAAGTAGACCCAAAACACAGTGTTCTTATAATTGCTTCGCAATAAAGAAATCTTCGTTATACTGGAGTTTGTTATAGAGAGTTTATATATTTATACATTTATATATGTAAATATGTACAGACATACATACATATATGCAAATAATTTTAATAATGGTCATTTATTAGAAAAAAAAAAAACACAAGTTGATGTGAAATTAGTATACATTTTGTTTTTCTTTATAGAGAATTCATATTTGAGGTTATTTACTAAAAAATTACTTTCATCATATTGATGAAATTTAAATGAAAGAAAACATTTTATCAAAATACATATTACGATATTTTTAAACATAATATTTATTCAAAAACTTGTTTCTAATTTGTATAGTAATTTTACTACACTTACCATAAAGCTAAGCTTTTCCAATAAACGCCAAGGGCATAAAATAATTTAAATCAAAGAAAAGTAAAAAAGCATAATTTGCGCTATAAATATAAACGCTTTGTCTTCAAAATTTCTCAGTTGGTTTTATTATTTTTATATAAAAGTAAAAAAGTTAAGATTTAACAATTTAAACGAATCATTTACAATTAATTTCACAAGGTAATTAGTTCCGAGTAGGATATGATATTTACATACAATTTTTATTTTATTTGCTTATTTAATAAAAGTGCAAAGAATTTCAAAATATTTAATGATCACAATATTGGAATCCCGAATTAGTCAGCTGAATACAATGAGAAATCTTTGATTTAAATTTATATTAAATACATACTTATAAAAGAAAAAAGTAAAACCGTTAAATAAACATTTTTATTCATAATATGTTAATTTATTGTTAATTAAAATATCTTAGAAATCATTAAGTACCTTCAAGCTCAAGCTTAACAAAACCGGTGAATGTTATTCACTGTGAAAGTAGAAAAAATATAAACGAACTGTTTACCTCTTAATTGCGTACTTCTTGTTGTTGCAACAACCAAACCAAACCATTCAGAAAACAATTTGTTCAAAAATATGAGATCAGTACTTAATTATGTTTCTATTAAACATAAAAAAAGGAAATAAGAGAAATAAGATACAAGTTTTGGTTGTAAACTTTTTTTTTTTTGCTTTGTTTTTAATTTTTATCAAGAAGTACGTCAAGTTAGTGGTACAGTTTTAATTTAAACCCAATGGGTTCGTATAAAAAGCAAAACAGTTAAATAATAAAATATAAGTACATACATCATTAATTTAATTATGACCATGTTTTTCTTTATATTTTTATTTTATTTTTTGTTTGTTTTAATATTTTATTAAATAAATACCTAATTAATATTTAAATTAAAAAAAAAACGAAAACTACAAAACAAATGTATAGATTGTATTTATATATGTACACGTTTATTAGGGAAATGCTTATTTATTACAAACAAAAATATGTATGTATGTATAATCAAAAAAATTGTAACAATTTTTTTTAATTATTTTTGTTTTAATAGCCAATATATTCAATTGTACGTTATTTTATATATATAAACATTGTAAAATTTTAGGCAAAAAAAAATTTTTTAATCTATTATTATTTAATTCAGAATTTCAGGAAATTTCGTTTCTTTAAGTTGCTATACACATACATATATACATATATATATACGTGCAGCGCGTGTGTGCGTACTAATTAATTATACTATAAAGTTTTAAATTAAATGAAATTAAATATTTTTTGTATTCATTTTTAATAAATATTGTGTTAATGTAAACACGAATTAATATTTATCTATTAATTTTTATTTATTTTTCTTCTTTTCTCTTACAAAAATATTTAACTAACAAAGACTGACTATCTGACATGTTTAAAAATCACTTATGAAAGTTATTTTAATTTAAGGGGGACTATGCACAAAAAATAATAAAAAAAATTAATTTTAGTAATTTGAAAGGAGTTATAAAGGTTACAGCACAATGTATACAGTGATGAAACTCCAACAACTATAGCAAGAACAACACACAGCAAGATAGCCACAACAAAATTTTTGCACACACAATATCACAGTGTATAACAAGATAGCCACAACAAAATTGCACACACAATATTACAGTGTATAACAAGATAGCCACAACAAAATTGCACACACAATATTACAGTGTATAATAAGATAGCCACAATAAAACACAGCTGATTTTAAACTTTTTGAGCTGTCATTTCCTTCATCACTGTATGCACTGTGGTTACAGTCAATTTGAAATTACTTGCGTAACTCTTCAGCCATTTTATTTTCAACTTTAAAATATTACATGCAAAAACACTCGAACCGCTTCGATTTTATATTGCGCTTAATAGTTCATGTATATGAGCGCTCTTTTTGGTACAAAGAACAAAGATGAACTTGTTCACTTTTCTAGTTTAACGGCTCCTTTTCCTTTACTTGCAGCTACAACGAAAATCTAATAATCACCCTTATTCTATTTGGCGTCGTCGATAGAAGGCAATGCCGTTTTTAAGACCTATTTAGCCAAACGTAGAATTCGTAAATGTTGCGTAAATGTAAATGTAGCGTAAACGTAAATGTAGTTGCACTTATCCAAACGTAAAAACGTGTCAGCTGTTTTGGTCATACATAAACATTGAGATGGCAATTCAGTTTGTTACTTTTTTTTTGATTGTTTGAAAAAGTACGGAAATATGTGCACATTACGCGAAAAAAGTACGAAAATTATTTAAATGGTAATTGTTTAAACTTTTATATTTAAATTTTAATAATATTTGAAGCATAAGGTATCTTAAATAAAAATTCTTTTATTTTTATATATATGAACATATCGTCGATGGAAGTAAAGAACGCTGTAACTGACAAAAAATCGAAAATACGTTTTTTGCATCATTTTTTATCAGGTCCTGGTCCCAGACTTCTACGATGAAAATAAAATCACTTACGCCGTTTGCCTTTTGAAAAATACCAGTGTCTTTGTTCTACATTCATAAAGGTTTTTTGGCTCTGGTGAACATTTACGGTTTTGTCAGTTACACCGTTCTTTATTTCCATCGACGATATTAATGTGTATGTACAATATATACATGTATGTACGAGTATTATAAACTTAACGGCCAGGCCCACGATATCGAAGGAAAACTTAAGCGAACGAAACTCAGTCACTCACTGTGAATCTAAACAGCGGCCCACTAATTGTCACTTTATCGTTCGCTTTGCTTTACATTACCAACGTAATGCAAATAAACAACAAAGCTGCCATATCAACATATAAAAAAAAAATCACGAATATACACGATAAAAGCGCTGAAATGCTTAAATTGTACAGTAAAAAATGCAACCGTGTGCTAGTTTAACTTGACAGAAATGTAGTAAACAAACTTATTCCGATTTTGTTTATTTATGTATATGTGTGTAAAAAAATTTTGTGTTACCAATCGCATTTATTTTTGGCGACACAAAAATTAGTGTGCCGCAAATCAGCTGTTTGTCGCTTAAAACTACACGATTCGATATCGTGGGCCTGGCTGTAAATATAAATATAAACTTAAAATAAACTTTTTCCGAGCTTAAGGTCTTTTTATATTAATATTAAATAAATATTTATTTGTTTTCAATATTTCGCTGCCCCTTCGTGTAGCGTCTTCAGAAATTATTATTAGTTAAAATAATAAAATTTGTTAAAATAAATTTGTTATTTGTTAAAATAATAATTCCTGAAGACGCTACACGAAGGGGCAGCGAAATATTGAAAACAAATAAATATTTAATGTTAATATAAAAAGACCTTAAGCTCGGAAAAAGAGATTTATTTTTATTTAAAAAAAGAGGTCAATAAAGTTATTATATTATTATAAACTTACAGTCAAATTCATAATTACTCCTTAATTTAGGTTTTATCCATACATTAGTTATGAGACGTTATCTGTCTTATAAGCTCAAAATAAAAAATCTTATTCATAAACCTTTCATATGAGCAAATTAACTAATAAACGATGTTAATGTCATGCTGGCAATACCATGATATTATTTCAGCATAGTGATGCATAATAAAAGCTATCGGTTACTTCGTTAATTTTTTAATAGTCATAAAAATAATGTAATAGTAACACAATTATACATAAAATAGATGTAATTTCTACAGGCACTGATGACAGAGCCTGTAAAGGAAAGAGATGGGATATGTAATACAAAATAAAAACAATTTTTTGGCCATTTAGAAATTTTATTTTGTACAGAGACTGCAATCATTTGCTATTATACGAACATTCTTAATTATGTGAATTTAAATATGTACATATGAATCTATACTTGCAACTATATAAGTTTTATTAATTTTAATACTATATTATTCCACTTTTATTTATACAATATCCAATCTAACTCACAAATGTCGTGTTATTATACGGTTAAAGTACCTAGAAACCTACAATAAAAATTTCTTATTTATAAATGGTTTATGAGAGCGTTATGACACTGTTTCTTGATTATGAATACAAAATTAACAGCCAGGCCCACGATATCGAATCGTGTAGTTTTAAACGACAAACAGCTGATTTGCGGCACACTAATTTTTGTGTCGCCAAAAATAAATTCGATTGGTAACAAAAAATTTTTTACACACATATACATAAATAAACAAAATCGGAATAAGTTTGTTTACTACATTTCTGTCAAGTTAAACTAGCACACGGTTGCATTTTTTACTGTACAATTTAAGCATTTCAGCGCTTTTTTCGTGTATATTCGCTATTATTTTTTGATATGTTGATATGGCAGCTTTGTTGTTTATTCGCATTACGTTGGTAACGTAAAGCAAAGCGAACGATAAAGTGACAATTAGTGGGCCGCAGTTTAGATTCACAGTGAGTGACTGAGTTTCTTTCGCTTAAGTTTTCTTTCGATATCGTAGGCCTGGCTGTAAGAGATTTTGCTTATAAGGCTCTTATAAGCACGTTTTATCTCATTATGAATTGGACTGTTAATATAAATAAAATAATTTTTTTGCCGAAGCTACACAAGAAGTAGCGAAATATCGATAAAAAATAAAGAAACTCGTATTAAAAAGTATCCTTGGCTTGGATAGTTATTAATATTTAATTAAAAAAGTCGAAAAACCAGAATAATAGAATAACTTTTATATGCAATTAAATTATAATTCTGGTTTTCCACTTACATACATATATTACTACAATGTTTTGTGGTTATAGGTACATATATATTATGTATATTATATACATATATTTTACGTATATGTTATATATATGTTGAAACACTATATTTATTTAATATATATGTACGTACCAAAATATGTAAGTACCAAAACAATAAAGAGTAAAATTACCCCCATATTGTTCCAATTACAAACAGCCCAACACTTCTTGGCAAATGTCACGTAAAGTTACGTAGAATTCTATTTTCAATAGGTTGCTACGATACGTTACTCTACGCTTGAGTAACCACTTGTATAGCTTTTCATATAACAGAAACGATCAGCTGACACGACTACATATACGGGTTTACGTTTGGCTAAATAGGCCTTTAGTCAGAGTACCAAATCGCTCACTCACTTTTCACTTATGAGTGGACGTGTGCATTTAGTTTTTATTTTTTTTCTCCTCACACATGTTTGAAAAAACAGAAAATATTTTGCTTTGCTCTTTTTCATGTATGAAAGAACAGAAAATATTTTGCTTTGCTCTTCTTCATGTATGAAAAAACAGAAAATATTTTGCTTTGCTCTTCTTCATGTGTGAATATTACTTTTTTTTCTTTTTTGACGCATATTCATTTATACAATTTTGACGAATACTCTTTTATGAGCATATTCATTTATGAAAAATTACAATTTTGACAAATACTCTTTTATGAGCATGAATATTTTTTTCACACACTTACTCGCTCATGTATACTCGCTTTGCTTTTCAAGTGACAAATTCAAATTTACAATTGTACGTATGTATGTATATACAACAACAATACTCTTCTATTTGGGATTTTTTTATGTAATTGTTGTATTGCGTGTTCGCGACAGGCAGGCGTCAAAAATTCAAAAAAATTATGAATGCATTACAACAACAACGTCACGAAACAATTTTGCTTAGAAAAATATGAACGTTCGCGTGTGAAAAAAAATTTGTGCTGCTCATTTATGTGCATGAAGAAAATAAAAAAATTTCTTTACTCTTCATATACAGTAAGGGACAAAATTGTTCACAAAATTACTAAAATTTATAATAAATCCAAAAAAGTATGTTTTATTCAAATATATTTTAATTTTTTTTACCTATATAGAATAATGTACATCTAAAAAACGTAAAAAGAACAAAATTTTAAAAGAATGTGTGTTAAGAGTAAAAAAATAAATATTAATTTAAAAATTCACATGTGAACAATTATGACCGGTGTTGAATATTCCATTGATTTTAGGTCCTAATATTTGGTATGTACACCATTTGCATTTTTAACTGCCTTAATACTTTTTGGCATACTTTTCACTAAATTCGTCAAGACATTAGGGTCAATACTTTCCCAAGCTTCTACAGCACGCTCCCAGAGTTCGTCTACGGTCTTTGGAGGGTCTTTTTGAGCAAAAATTTTTCTCTTTAATATGGACCACAGATGTTCTAATGGGTTTAGATCCGGCGACTGAGGAGGCCAATCCAATAGCTTGATCCCATTTACTTCAAACCAACGTTTTGTTATCTTCGCGGTATGCTTAGGATCGTTGTCCTGCATAAAGATGCTATTCTGTCCCGGATCTAAACCAAATATGTCGAGACTTGGAATGTATGAGTCTTCTAAAATGTCTATATAATCTTTAGCACACATTTTGCCTCTAATTCGGCGAAGTACTCCAAGTTGATTCCCGCGAAAACAGCCCCAAGCCATTAATGAGCCACCTCCAAATTTAAGTGTTTGGCAAATGTTTCTTTCTTTGACACCAACACTTTTATCCACCCATGTCCATTGTCGTCCGCCTGACCCGATTCTATTAATTTTTGTTTCATCGGACCATCTTACACTCATCCAGTCTTCAAAAGTGAATATTTCATATTTTTTCGCGAACTCTAGGCGTCTTAAATTAAATTTGGAGTTGGCTCATTAATGCTTGGGGCTGTTTTCGCGGGAATCAACTTGGAGTACTTCGCCGAATTAGAGGCAAAATGTGTGCTAAAGATTATATAGACATTTTAGAAGACTCATACATTCCAAGTCTCGACATATTTGGTTTAGATCCGGGACAGAATAGCATCTTTATGCAGGACAACGATCATAATCATACCGCGAAGTGAACAAAACGTTGGTTTGAAGTAAATGGGATCAAGCTATTGGATTGGCCTCCTCAGTCGCCGGATCTAAACCCATTAGAACACCTGTGGTCCATATTAAAGAGAAAAATTTTTGCTCAAAAAGACCCTCCAAAGACCGTAGACGAACTCTGGGAGCGTGCTTTAGAAGCTTGGGAAAGTATTGACCCTAATGTCTTGACGAATTTAGTGAAAAGTATGCCAAAAAGTATTAAGGCAGTTAAAAATGCAAATGGTGTACATACCAAATATTAGGACTTAAAATCAATGGAATATTCAACAACGGTCATAATTGTTCACATGTGAATTTTTAAATTAATATTTATTTTTTTACTCTTAACACACATTCTTTTAAAATTTTGTTCTTTTTACGTTTTTTAGATGTACATTATTCTATATAGGTAAAAAAAATTAAAATATATTTGAATAAAACATACTTTTTTGGATTTATTATAAATTTTTGTAATTTTGTGAACAATTTTGTCCCTTACTGTATGTACGCTTAGAAAAAATAATGAATGCACACGTTCGCGTGTGATTTTAAGAAAATAAATTTTGCTACTCGTTCATGTGCGTGAAGAAAAATAAAAATTTTTAAAAATCGCATTCTTGATAATATTCATAAATGTTAGTTTTTGAGTATTCATAAATGGATAAATTTGAACTCTGCCTTTAGTCTTTTATTGCAGGTCGGTATTTTAGTTGGCAATATTGCCATTTATCGATCACTGTTAACATATTTTTGGTATTCTGTAAGCAAAATTGACGTCGTTAGTCTATGTCCACACTCGGAGAGAAGAGTCGGGCAATTTTTCATCAATTCTCTTTTAAACTTGTCTTCGTGTCCACACTCGAAGAGTTTAGTTGCGCAACTTTTTGTTGTTGTTCAGCAATTTTTGTGTTTTCTTTTGCTTGCTTTTTCTTACAATTTGACATTTATGCCGTGTTGCCACAGAAATACTTACAAATTACACAAAATTTTATAGATTGCCCAAAATATATTTCATACATAGAATATAATGCTTTTTATTTTTGTAATTATTTTAATATGTGAATAAATATTTGTGTATTTATAAATTTCCCTGTAGAAGACAAAGCCTTAAAGTTATTACTAGAGCTATTGGAACAGCCCAAACAATATTAAAGTATTTATAGTTGAATACTAGTGCTAATGAGGACTAGTACTTGAAGTAGTTCGGGAGCACCGCTTAAATTTTGAAGAAGTTTATAAGATAAGACATATTTTATCTTAAAATTAAGGTATGTTAGATATAAAATAAGCTGCAAATAATGAAAATCGGTTGATATAAACAAAATATTTTCTTTTAATGTAATATCGTTATGCTACACAATTAAATTTTCTATTAATGAAAAATAAAAATGTTTCTCTTCCCTTGTCGTTTAACAGCTATATTTTGTATTCACCTATTATGTGTCGATTAGACATCAGCAGTTTAACGGTCATATACATTTGCTGCCTTTATTTTCCATTTGAATTTTGAATTAAAATCTATTTTAATTTTTTTGCATACGGGCAGAAGAATTTACGTTTCATTATGATTCTTAATATTTAAAAAAGCACGTTGTCCCCACTGAAAGGCAATTTACTTATAGTTTAATAATTTCCAAAAATGTTTGCTTTAGCTCACCAGTGGACATATTTTAAAATTGGTATAAATTTTGAAAAAGTCACCTTGAAAATATTTAAATGTTTTACTATTAATGCGTAAAGAATTTTTTTTTATTATACTAAACTATGACGGGTTGTTTACAGCAGTCATATTTTTTCGTTTTATTGTTTTATGATATATGACTTTAAAACGACCATTTGAATCCCCCAAATGTTTTATTTTAAGATAGTCATCTAAAGGTTTAATTCTATATATGTATATAATTTACAAAGAAAGAAAAGAAATAAAAGTAAAAAAATAGTAATACAGGTATACACACAAAATTTAATTATTAATTTATAGGATATTCTATACGATTGCTGTAAGTCATATGAGAAGAGTTTCTAAGTCGTGAAGCAAATATTCCTTTATTCTTTTCGTGAAAATTTAAATTCTTTGTATATTTTTAATATCTTGAGGGAGATTATTAAATTCCATACTATCCATATATTCAATGCGTTGCTTCGTAGTTTCTATTCGTATCATAAGATTGATATTGTTTCTGTTATTGAATAATGTTTGATTTCTATGAAATGAAATTGTATGGTGACCAATATTATGGGTTAACTTAAAAACATAAAGAACTGAATTAAATTATTATAAATAATTTGATTGAAATAATGGTGAAACAAAATTACATAAAAAATTATGGTCTAAAAATAGTTAAAGAAAATTTGTTCTCTTCCATTTTTGTGTAATTACACATAAACTGGCAACGCTGCACTTATTAAAAAGAAAAAACACAAGAAAAACGAACGCTGCGATTGTATGAAAAAGACGCGTACACCAAAAAGCGAAAAAAAAATATGAAAGGAAATGTCAAATAATCAACTACAAAGACAAAAAACGAATGAGGGAATATAAAGAATCGCCGAGAACGGGCAAGTATTTTTCTTCTTTTATTCCCCTCACCGAAATCGTTCACAAACTCAAAAGTTGCCGACTCGCCTCGCCAAATGTGTGGACATACACTCTCCGAGTGTGGACATAGACTTATTCACCCTTATTCCATTTGGCGACGGCAACACTCGACGACGTCGTTTTTTATGATTTTTTGCAAAATAATATTCCAGTTGGCGGTATTGCCATTTATCGATGACTGTTAGCATATGATCGGTATTCTGTAAGAAGAATTGCCGTCGTTGTCGTCTTTGATTTTGTCGTCGCCATTTTTGCTGTTGTCTTGTGCTATTTGTGTAGTGTTTTTAAAATTTGAACAAAATTTCAACGTTAATACGTTTAGATTTTGATTTCATCTGTATATCGGTATTTTTTGTGCTTTTTATATAATTGTGTTGTGTTTTTTTTTTAATAAATATAATAATGGATAATATCAAAATAACAAATAAGTTGCAATTCGAGAAGTTTGTGGAAGAGCTTGAAAAGAGTCCTTCTTTGGTTAGAGGATTTAGTAAAGGCCTTGATCCTACTAATTTTAAGGAATTGTGGGAGAGAATTTCTCGTCCCTTTTTTCAAATGGGGTTCCATTATTTCCATTACATGTTTAAATGAAGGTTTATTCAACCGAAAGTAATTTATAAATCTTAAAATGAATAACAAAATCTATTACTTTGGTAATTATCAGAGTTGGGTTTATTGCATTGAATTTATAATGCATTATCGTTTCCACTACCACTAAACCACTTAGTATTAATGCAGCAATATTGCAGCCACCACTAAATGCAGATAGAAATAGTTAACCACTAAATAAAACCATTTTAGTGGTAGTGGAAATTTATTGCATTAAATAAAAAAAATTTAGTAATAGTGGAAATTTATTGCATTAAATAAAAAAAATTTAGTGGTAGTGGAAATTTAATGCATTAAAAAAAACAAATTTAGTGGTAGTGGAAATTTATTGCATTAAATAAAAAAAATTTAGTGGTAGTGGAAATTTATTGCATTAAATAAAAAAAATTAGTGGTAGTGGAAATTTATTGCATTAAAAAAAACAAATTTAGTGGTAGTGGAAATTTAGTGCATTAAATAAAATAAATTTAGTGGTAGTGGAAATTTATTGCATTAACTGTTTTTTTTTATATTCTAAGCTGTTAAATTTAGTTTATTAAATAAATAAATAAATAAAATATAAGAAAAAGAGTAGTTGAAAAATATATTTAAATTAAAAAAGTTCAGTTAATGTGCGGTTCTGTTCCTGTTTTTTTATTCGAAAAAATAAAATTTAACTCCTTTTGCTTTTGTCATGCTAAATTTTATCCACTGTGGACGAGCTATCTCTATGGCGTCCAGTGTTTCAGCCAAAACCTTCGCCACCATTGGCTGTGAAAGTCCCAGGTTATAATCGTTTCCAACCCCTGGCCTAGAATCGTAATGTCGCTGCCAATTTTATGATGTTTGGAAAGTACGTTGATAGAGTTCCTTTTTTTAAATTGGGCTCTGTGGTATCCAACACATATTTAAATAATGCCTTATTTACCGTGAAATAACTTTCAAATCTTAAAAAATGTAATGAAATTAATAAAAAGAAAACTTTGAACATGATGATTTTAAATTTACTTCTCATTGGGCAAGTAAAAAATGCACGACTTCTGCAGTCTTTTTTCCACAACTAAATTGGTTTTAATTTTTCCTTCACTGAATTTTTTTTTTCACGAAACTATTTTTTTTTTTTTACCAAACAATGAAAAAAAAAGTGAAAAAGCTGTCTCAAACATTAGAGATGTGTGCTGTATTTTATTAACATTATCGATAAATAGGCAACGTCGTCATAATACTCTTATAGAATACCAAATTAACATTAAATTGACGTTGCCGTTGTTTAAAATTGCTATTGCCTTAAAATTGCTATTGCAATAAGGGTGAATATTTGAGTTCAATTTTGTTATCTTGTACTCTATTTGTTTTTTTTTTGTTTTGTTATTTTTTTTTGTTTTATTATTTTTTATTTACTCATTTACATTAATTTTGGTTTAAAAAAAGTTTTTTAGACAAACTGTGAATATATAGTATAGTATATAAATATAAAATTCTCGTGTCGCGGTGTTTGTTGCCAAACTCCTCCGAAACGGCTCGACCGATTTTCATGAAATTTCGTGTGCATATAGGGTAGGTCTGAGAATAGGTCAACATCTATTTTTCAGACCTCTAAATGTATGCCTCACCTAAATAACGTACCGACGTTGATGAAATTTTAAACTATATATGTACCGTAGAGCATATATGGTTCACTTTTTTTAAGTACTCAAAGGGGGCGGTTCAAGGGCTATTTCTCCCTATCCCCAACTAATAAACTGAATTTGATTAAATTTTGTTGGTGTCTTAACACAACTTTAGGTTAACAAAAGTCAATTTTAACATCTATTTTGCATCCCCTAAATGCTGAGGTACCCGCCCCAAGGGGAAATTTATGCCTCACCTAAATAACGTACCGACGTCGATGAAATTTGAAACTAGATATGTACATCTGGGTACCGTAGAACATATGTATATGGTTTAGGGTTTTTTTAAGAAGTACTCAAAGGGTGCGATAGAGGGGATATTTCTCCCTATCCCCAACTATCAACTAAAGTACCGAAAATGACTTCGAAAGATATACTTATATAAACATTTATGTCTAAAATTTAGAGAATTTTTCCAAAGGATTTTTTTCGATTTATTTATTTTGGACACTCTTCACAGACCAGCTGATAGTTTTAGTACTGTAAGGCCCATTATTACAACTTGCCGTTAGTTAAAGGTAGGATTTTATCAGACCGATATAACTTTATCGGTCACTTTAGGTTAAAATTTATTGGTAATAAAAAAAGCAGTTTATCGGTATGATAAAATCCTACCTTTAACTAACGGCAAGTTGTAATAATGAGCCTAAATATTATAAGTACCTAGATACCCGGTACTTTGCATTATGGCGGTAGACAATTCAATTAGTTCATAGATATATCACAAACAAAATAGGCAAAATAAAAGGATTTTTAATTAAAATCATTTATACAATTTAGATTTATATAATTTATATGTTTTTTTAATACATTTCTGAATTACCACCTTGAATAAAATGTTGCTAAGATCACAATGTTAGCTTATACAGTATTTTTCGTTTAGCTGCACATTCAAGTTTGCATGAAAATTCGTGCACTTACGCAAAATGTTCTGCTACGCAGTATTCACTTAGCAGCATAAATAACGCTGCTAAGTGAATTCGCCTACCTGAATAAAAGTGCTCTTACGCAAAAGTTTTTTCTCTTTGCAAAAATGGATTTATATATCTTTTAATAATCAATAACTTCAGAGTCATATGTAAAAATAGTTAAACAAAAAAAGTTAAAACAAAAACAATTTATTTAAAAATACAAGAGGTACATAAGTAATTTAAATTCAAATTTCATTAAAAGCAAAAAAAAAAAAAAAACAAGAAACAAAAGCCAACAACTAATAAGTACTACATATTAACCAAATAATATGTGCTTTTGAAAAATATTTAGTAATACTTGTTTGCTTTAAAGCACGTACTGATTGCTTAAGAATTGCATTTTCTATTTCATCCAAAGTGCCATCAATATTATTTAAAGAGCAATATTTTTGTAGCACATCTAAAACGGTTAAAGCCTCCATCATCGTCAAAACATTTTTCTATTGTTCCTCTGTTTGGTTGTCTCGTACAGCATCAATCAATAATATCTACGTCATTAAAAAAGATATTTGTTTATTAAAGCACTATATTCACAAAACACTATTTAGAGATACATTTGTAGTCTTTCGTATACAAACAAAAATAATTTAACCAAACAATTGGGTACAGACAATATTTTATCAGCTGACTCATAGAGTTACCATTTTATAACATAAAAAAGTATTTTTTACAAGAAAAAATGTAAACAAAAACTATAAAAAAAAGTAATGGCAATAATAGTTTTGACAAAGCAAAACTGTATAACGTAAGCCAGACAAAAATATTCTGTTGTGTTACAGAAATCCAATTTGTTACGTTATTGTGAGTGTGACAATCGTTTGTATGGTATTGTAATTGTCTCCTGGAAACATGCTGTTAATTTTTTTAACTCTTTTGCGAATACATTTCTGAATTAACACTGTGTGTTAAATTCTGTTGAAAAAAACAGAAGCATTTTTTATGAATCAGAGGCTTTTTACGCATCTTGAACGTTAGGCATTTGATACTTTTTGATACACTTTAAAAACCCTAATTTACACACTACACTTTTGAGGCGAGCGTTCGAATTAATTTAATATCTAACATTTTATGTCTTTATCTTTTTAACCTTTTCAATATATTTTGCCTTTGCGCGTTAGAGGCGTTGCAAATTTTATTTGTGTAACCCGCTTTACGAAAATATACTGTTCCAACTTTTTTTAACAGAATTATCAAACCTCTAACGTTCAAAGTGGTAGTATGAGCTTTTATCTTATGGAATTTATACTTTTAATATATATCTAAAAGCTTTTCTATTTCTTCTCAAATTCTTCATTAATTTTATTAAAAATAAACAATTTTAAAAGCGTAAAATCGCATTATTTTTACAGCAATGTATACAATTTTCCTAGCAGTAGTTATTAAGTACTCATGTATTCCTATATATTACAACAGTATTTTTGCTTGCAAATTTTTACTGGTAAAGTGTTCATTTACTTTTTAGAGTTTTTGAGAGCAATTAAGCAAAATTTCTTTTTACTCTCTCGTTACTAGTTTCTGCAAGTAAAGTACATGAACACACCTTATGTTAAAATCGAAAAAAAGCAAATCGCGCGTTTGTCAGAACATGCTCAAATGCGTTTTGCGGTTTCAAAATGAAATGCGTTTTGAAAACGCAGCGTTTTTCAAAAGAAACATGTCCTAGAATGAAACAATACCTAAATACATACTGAACTAACTCTGTGTTTACACGTAGAGATTCTTATTTTTAAGATTGTGGTTTATTCTTCTTTGAACTATCTTCGGCGTTCAGACAATACAATTCTTATTTTTGACATCATGTATGTTATTTACAATTGTGTGTATGCATGTGTGCAATTACGAATGAGAGAGTAAAACGTATTGCCAGTACAAGATAGTGTGTATTCGATTCTTTACCCCTCGCGGCCTTCATCAATAAACATGCAATCCTAAAAATAAGAATCTCTACGTGTGAACACAGACTAAGAGAGCTCATTGAAAAGAGCGACTCAGTACAATTGAACTAGGTCGTTCATGTACTACACAAGTCTGTCTATTGCTGGGTATGGTACATACAATGTTCGAGTAGTTGTAAATATACAGGAGAAGAAAAAAACAATAGAAACTGTAATACTCAAAATGTATTTTTTTAAATGCAGATTTTAATGAAAATCAAACACAAATTTACTGTTCACATAATTTTTATTTTTGGGAACAGGTTTGTAGGTATATTTTGTGTAAAATGTCAATTTCGTAAAAAACGAGTTAGGGCCTTTCTGCTTGAGACCAACGATATGTTGCATACCTATATTAAATTATTTTAGTTGATTTTAATAGAAAATGGAGATATTTTACATAAAAAGCGCATGAAATATCTAAGTAAAGGCGGATTCACCCATGAGTTTCTGAAACACTTTTGGTTCGGACCAAATTTTTTTTATATGTAGTTTGACGTTTCTCTCAGAGAGCGTGAGAAATGATTTTGTGCGAAGTGCTCTCAGCTTGATTTAAATTAATTTTAAATTTGATCCGAACCACACTGAAGAAGGTTGCCGCATCATACAAAATTTATACAAGAGTCATGCCATATTGCTTGGCATTTATATTAACCTTTAACTACGGAGGTAAAATATTTTTTCATAGTTATTGACGTGGGGTAAATTTTACCACCTTTTGTTTTACCAAAAAAATTAGTCAAAAAAAATTTTTTTGTTTAATAATTTAATTTTAAAAGAACAAGAAAATACATTTTTATATAAATATGATTATAAAAATAAAAAAATCAAAGATTTAGTATAACATAACAGGGACTCAACAGCGCTCAACCGAAGAAAATAAATTAAAAAATTTAAGGAGGGGGTAAAATTTACCACCACCTCAGTAGTTAAAGGTTAAAAAATTAGTATGGTAAAGTGAATAATGTAAAGAAAAAGCAAATGAGAAGTAAACTTATATGAAAATAAGAAATATTGGTGGCAAAAATAAAAAAATTTAAAATTTAAAAATACATAAGGAGGCAGTAGTATTAAATAAATTTACTGTAAAATTGTTACAAATGATTTTTATCCATTTCATTCATCACGAAACAAAATCTTTTTATTCTTGATCAATAATTCGTCACAAATACTATTAATTCTTTATTTACTTTAGTTATAAATTCGAATATTATTAGCTTTTTATTTGCTTAATTTGACATAACTATAATTAATTTTCTATTTCGTTATGCACATATGTATTTATGTAATTTTTAATTGAATATGGCAGCACTGCTTTTACGAACAAAATTTCTGAAATGGGTGAATCGTGGTGCAGAAAACTCTCAGTAAACAAAAAATTCGTTTGAACAAAAAATTTTTAAGAAACTTATGGGTGAATCCGCCTTAAGGAATTTTAGTTAGCTTTGCAATTTTTTTTTCATTCCACTCATTTCAATTTAAATTTTCTTAAAAAAAGTAGTTTGTGTTTGTTGTCAATTGATTTTTGGAGCAGAATGCTAATTAATTTACAATGCAAAAGAAAATTTCAATTATTTTTCCCTATCTTTAAAACCACGGCTGACTTCATAAATACATTTTGCAACGCAACACAGCAGAGAAATTCGTTTACAAGAAGAAACTAATTTATATAAAAGAAAAAGATAAAGAAGTACATAAATATATAAATGAAATTATTGTTGATAAAGTGGCAAGAATATACAATAAATTAAAGATACATTTATTTATTTACAAAGAGTGTTTTTTTTATTTGATTTCTGACAGAACGTATGTATGTACATGAATACAATGATACACTTGGTATTTACAAGCAAGTAAACAAAGAGTATTTTCAATACAGCATACAACGATACAAAAGTTGTGAATTTGGCAAGTATGTTAACCCTCTGAGACTGCGACCATTTTTTTATTGTTTATGAGTATAAGGTATTATTTATATAATTATTTTTCTAATTTATAGCGAAAATTCGAGTTTGATGTTATTAATCGGCATGGTATGAGTTTTCAAAATACTATTTTGTATTTGTTGGTGTCTGATAGACTACCACATCAGTCGCAGAGGGTTAAAGGTCGTTTTGAGCACGACCACCAACTAGTATGAAGTTTAGATTCGTCAATTATTATTATTATTCAATTCGCTATTTGAAGTGCTCTTAAATTTTTGTATATCCAATTTTTCTACGCAAGCATTTTTAATTGTTTACCAATTCATGAGAACACAATTTTTTTAGTGCCCCCTCATATTGTCTATATCAGAATTATAAGTACAAAATGGTAGTCACATCACCCTATTCATTAAAAGGAAAATTTGCTAAAGACGTTAAAATTGTTGTTGAATTTTACTGTTAAAAAATATAAGTGTTTGTTTTTATGTATTTGTTAGAAAATTGTTAAGTTTAACGATATTGAGGGATTAATGTATAATAAGCCTACCTTTTGACATAAAGGAAGCCATAATAATAAGGTGATGTTAATACAACATCAACTAATAAATACAACAGTCACAATCTACTACATCAGCGGGTGTAAACCCCTGAGTTTGGGCCTTAAAAAAAAACAAAAAAATTTCAAATTCAATATAAAAAAAGGAAAGAAATCTTACAACATGGAAAGTAAAAAATGTAATAAATATAATAGTTTATAATTTAATTGTTTGAAGCATTTTTTCATTGAAAACAAAGTATTTTAACGTTTAGTAACATAAAACTACGTTGGTGCTATTTAGTTTGCTTTTGCTGTTTAAGAAGAATATATGACATTTTCGCAGCACAAAATTAAATAAATAAAAAACAAACTGTATCCCTTATATATAATTACATCATGGTCTTCTATAAACAGGCTGTAATTATTTGTTATGCAATGTATGTAAATAATTTTAGAATTGAAATAACCACCAGGTTATTCCCATCGTTCTGCATTTAGCGCATTGTTGCTGCCAATTTCAGTATATTTGGCATCTCTTAGATTCTTGTAAATTGGTCTCAATTACATCTAAAACATACTTAAATGCCAATTTGTTCAATCTGAAAAGATCCAACGAATCTAAAAAGAAATATTCAGGCCTGTCTATTCCGATCGAAAGTAGAATGAATTCCGTATTTTGCTTCTCCAGAAAACGTAAAACGAAAACTTTTTGCGGAATTAAACCACTTTTATTGTTATTGTTTTATCTGTACTGCCTCCAAATATACAATCCATAAAAATAAAACACCTTTTTATTGATACATAGATCTATATATTTCGAACGCTTTGGTTCATCATCAGGATCTATAAAATATGTATGTAGGTAAATAGGTATTTTATTAACATTCGTCTTAAATTTTAAAAATTTTTTACAAACACTGCGTTATCCTATTCATTACCTTTTTAACAACAACAACAACAACAGTTTACACAATTGTATATTTAACTTATTAACGTTTTATCTTTTTAACACTTACAAAAAACAAACAAATATAAAAACTTTCCTCAAAAAGCTATTTTTATGACTTTCGGTAAAAAGTTTAAAAGTCAATACAAATATTACAAAAATAAAAATTAACAACAATTATAATGTAAATTCCTTGAGAGTAAGCAGTTACTTCTAGCAATCAGAGTCTCTCATCTAATTGGAAAGTAGAGTTGCCATAGTACAAATTATCAAAATTAATAGATTATGGGTAGTGACAATTATCGTTTTCTAAACTTTATTTTCTGCGATACATCAATCAACATTAGGTGTCAGATGTCAGCTTATGGAAGTAATTAAGTTGCAGTATGAATTAATATAATCCTTCTTATCACTTTTGTAATTGCAGGCATCTTGTCCATATTTAACAATATTATTAACTTTATGGATTTGAAGTTTAATTTTTTTTTTGCTCAGTTTTTAGAATTTTCGTATTCTGAAATTGGAACTCATGTTTATTTATCCGGGCATGTTTAGCAAGTGCCGTCAGATTTTCCTCATTTTTCTCCGTCTTGCAATCATTTTCATGTTGTTTTATCCGTTTAGCCAATTTCTGTGTAGTTTCACCAATATATACTGCATTACAATTTTTGCAATCAATTTTGTATACAACATCAGATTTTTCTCCAATGCTTAATGGAATTTTAAGATTTTTAAAAAATTGTTTATTGTTTGCTTCAGCGGAAGATTTGAACGCGAGTTGTAAATTAGGCGTTAACTGTTTGCATACTTTTGAAACCCTTTCTGACAGAGATGGCACGTATGTCATAGATGCATATGATGATGTTTTGTTATTATTAGAGGACGTATTTGCATTTTTAGCAAAAAGCATAACTCATATTTGTCTTTTTTGCATTATTATTTTGAGTTTTTTTCTCTTGCTCTACTGAACAAATGAGCTTCTTTATAACATTTTGTGGGTAATTATTCTTCCAAAGAATCTTCTTAATTTTTTTGATGTTCATTGCCCAGAAGTCTCTGTGTGACAAACTAAACACTTTTTTTTATAAAATTTTTTACAGTATTAGCCTTCATGTGGCGTGAATGTGCTGAAAAATAATTCAGAAGGCGATTTGAAGCAACTTCTTTATGATACCAGTTTGTGATCATTTTTCCATCTATTTTGCGGTGAAAAAATAATTAAGTTTGTTTTTTTCTTCCATTTCTACCGTAAATTTAATATTATGATCATACTGATTTAGTTTGTCTAAAACCATTTGTATTTTGTTTTCTGGAATAGCCGTTATATGATCATCCACATAAGCAAACCAAAATAAGGGAGAAATATCCAATTTTAATAACGTCTGATCAACAACATCCTGAAGTACTCTTTCAACCAAAATTGGTGCCAAAGAAGACCCCATAAATAGACCAGTTTTTATACGTAATATTCTTTCTTCATAACAGAAATAATTGCAATCATTAAGGCAAAATTCAAGTAATTTCAGAAATAATTCCTTAGGAATTTTTGTATTTTTACTAATATGTTGATCAAAATCCCTTTTTATGATTTTTAATGCAATTTCCGTTGATATGTTAGTAAAACAATTTACCACATCAAACGATACCAATTTAAATTCATCAGGAATTTTTGTCTTTATCACCTTTTTTACAAATTCAGTTGAATTTTTTATCGCATATTTTGCCGTAAATGATTTCCTCAAAATAGTTGCCAGAAAGCGTGATAAATTATATGCTACAGATTTAATAGTGGACACAATTGGCCTTATCGGTCTATTTTCTTTATGTATTTTGATTTGGCCATATATTCGTGGTGGAATTGACGTATAGTTAGTTAAGAAACGCTTCTGGTTTATTGTTATAAATTGGTTTCGTGAGTTATCCTTATCATATAAACAATTAATTAGTCTGTTGTGTTTTACTTCTAGATATGTTGATGTTGGATCAGATTTTAATTCCTCAAAAAGTTCATTATTACTTAAAAACTCACTCATTTTATTTTTATAATCATTTATATTTGCAATAATTGTAATGTTGCCTTTATCACTATTTGAAACATAGATTTCCGGATGTTCTCTAAGAAATTTTGCTGTTATCTTTGAAGCCTTAATAAGAAATCTTTGGATTCTGTTCATTGGAGTATTTTGTGATTGCATATGTAAGGTTTGCTCTCATTGTTCGTTTTATGTGTTCATCGGCAAACCGTGATATTATATATTCAATATCGGCTATTAGATCACACATTGGTAGTTGTTTAACGGGTAATATAAATTTTGGTCCAAGGCCAAGTAAAACCATCATTTCTTTCGGTATCTCAACATCTGAAATATTTTTAATTAATGATTCATCATACTGAACGTCAACCACATTTATGCAAGTTAACTGATGGAATGTCAACAATAAAGTACGCTGTACCAACGATTTGGCTACCACGTACGGAGCACTGCAATGAATTGTGCTACTTTTTCATAACTCTCGAATAACTAATGTAGAATTGGTTATTACAGCGGTCCTGTACTCACCAGAAGAACGTATAGCGGCTTCAGTGGAAATTTTTAATGATGTTCCCGAAATAAGCGTTGGAGAATCAACAGTAGTACCAGCAATGCTATCAACATTTCATGCATAGAATGCGAGATACGAGAGTCCAGAAGTATCGGAATTTGCACAAACACCCAGTGAACTTGGGATTGCAGTGCCGCATTTGTCGAGGAGAAGAGCGGAACTCTTTGCGTCACGCTTTAAGCAGTGGAATATAGTGGCGGCTGATTTTAAAATAACAGATATAGAGGTAGCACTATTCAATATGACGAATTTTTTAAATTGCACGAAGATCGGGAAAAAAACCTGGCTTATTGTTATGATATTGATTCGATGTTTGCAAAAATTGGTTACCCAGATGAAATATACAGAAATACGATGGATGGGTCGAAAAACAAATTTTTTTTCGGAACGCTTTAGTAGTTTAAAAATTTGGAGTCCCTTCAAGTTATGCTGAAAAAAGCGATAAAATTTTTTTTTTTAATTCAGGAAAATCTGAGAATGGATATAAATAATTTTTTTTTAATTTGACGTGATACAGACATTTCCACGAGTCTGCCTGCAAAAATTCAGATTGGATCACGGAAAAAGGATTAAAAATTGATCCAAAGTCTTTAACACAGGCGGACACACGGACAGTACGAGCTTTATACTTTATACATAAAAAACAAAAAATTCTGGCGTGTACATGAATATCGCCAATACACGTGTATTTTTATTTTTTCTCGCCTTTTCGAAAAAGTATATATCGTTCATAGTACATACAGAATGTGTGTAATTTGCCCTTATGTACACTTAAGTCTTTTTTAACCCATTAACGCCCAAATGAAAACCAAGAACAATTATTAAAATTCAATATTTATTACTAGATTTAAACAACATTTTTATAGTACAGTAAAAGAAAAAAACCCAAAAAAAATATTTTGAGTTGTGTTTTTTCAGGAGTTATAAGCTTAGTACAGCAGCACTTAATATGCTATAGCTCAAAAAATTCTATACGAACTAAACTGTTTTATATTGCTTTTATTAGAATGTGATGTTAACAAGTAAATAAACTGCTATTTAACGTTCTTCAAAGTTAACTGATGTAAAATAAACTACATAACCATTCACAATCTCACAAGAAATAAATCAATAGCCAAAATAGAGATTCCCATAATTGATATTTTTCCATTATGATATGATAAGTTGATGTACAACAGCTACGTGGATGTTGCATGTACTCTTATTGACTGATAAAAAGCGTTTCCCGAGTAAATAAACCGCATTTTATAATTTTTACTTGAACTTTAAGTTGTGTACTATATATAGTACAGCGGGCGGAAATGGGTTAATGCGGTACATGCGTTCAAAAAAAAAAAAAAAACCGCATGTATTTATGAAATCCGTATAAAAAAAGACTCATTTTCACACAAAATGGAGATGATTCGTTCCGAAAAATTGAAAAACCTCATAACTTTAAATTTAGGTGTAAAGATGAGATCAAAATCGCATAAAAAAGTCACAAAATAAAAAATTATCAAAAACAATTCACATATTTATTATAAAATTCACATAAATAGAAGAAAACAGTCATTTATCTTGTTAAACCAGTTTTATAAAAGTTAAAAAATATATAGGTACGAACTAGAAACCAAAAAATTCATTTTTAAAATATTAAGATTTGATACATAAAAGGAAGACATTACACATTATTGGAATCACTACTTGGCAAGGGTCTGATCACTTTTGAATTGGTGGAAAATTACCCTCATCGCTAGAGAAACTAAGCAACTCATTATCGTTATCATCACTTGATGAAATAGGACAAATATAAGCAGTTGATACGGTAGGACAGCACAAAAAAAATTGATTTTAAAACCGCATAACTATATAATATGTATTTCTACAGTATACCCTCCTTAATTCGGACACTCGCTAATTAAAACTACCCAGTAATCCGGATATTGTAATATTTCGCACAGTTTTGAAATTTTTTTCTCTATAGTTCGGTCGAGTGTTTTTTTTAGTAAAATGTTTTCATTATTTTAACACTAGAAATGCGAGCACGCAGTGAAAATTGATTTACTTACGATTTCTCCAAACAGTAACTAGAAAGAAAAATATTGGAGAAATTGATAGATCTTCGGAGGAATTTGGGAATGTTCAAAATAAAAGTTCCAATAAAGAGGCAAACGAACTGTTTCCAAAAGCTATTTTATAGGAGGAACAAACCAAGGCATCATTTAAAAAATTTAGAAATAGAGCCTACAAAAAAAAACATATTTAAACAAACATTTAACTCTTATTTTTGAAAAAATATTTTTGCCGACATACTATATGTTTTTTTATGTTTTTAGTAAATAAATTAAATATTCGTACAAATAAAATCTTATGTGTACTTATTTTTCTTTTCGCTAATAAAAATAAATTACATATACACTTATCTAGGTGTAGATATATGTAGTATCAAAGAATATAAATCATATAGAATGCGCATCTCAACACTTATCCAAATATTTTGTCAACATTTTTTCAGACGCGGGAAGGAAGGGCAAAAGGCAAAACAAAATAAAAGAGCGTAACAAAACAAGAGAAACCAAAGAGAAACTAATGTCACAGTGTATGCACTGTGCTAATGTGTGTTTTACTTCTTTTGCATTGTTGTTTAGGTTTTTTCGTTCAGCCACAGTACACACAGTGACGAAATTCCAACAACTATAACAAGAACATCACACAGCAAGATAGCCACAACAAAATTTTTGCACGCACAACATCACAGTGTATAAGACGATAGCCACAACAAATTTTTTACTTCGTGTTTTTTTTTTTGCTTAAGTACAGAAACGGTATCATGCTAACAACAATATTCACATACAATACAATTTATGTGTGTGTGTGTGTCTTATTCATTGTGAGCTGTTTTCGTTTTTTAAATTTTAAAACTTAGAGAATAATGTTGTTGGTTCAAATATTTTTGTGTATTAAAGAATACAGTGCTCCGATACGACTATGTAAGCTAGTGTAGGGCAAAGCATATGTAATTTGTAGTTGCGCGAAGGAAAATACATTAATCTACATCGAATATATAGCGCCCTATTTAATATCGTAATAAAAGTGTAGTTAGAAATATATTTTATTATTATTATTTATTTAAGCTCAACAATTGATTTTATATTTATTTAAAATAAAAGGTTAACTAAACCAAAAAATGTAATTCCAAAAATATAAAAAAACAAGTATATATTCATTAATGACAAATTTTCGAATGATAAATTGATGATTTTTCAATTTAAGGTGTTTGAGGCTCTAGGTTCGAGCCCCGGGAAAGTTCTGATCAATATTTTTATAATTTAATTTTTGTTTCGTCAGAAACACTTTATTTAAGATCAAAGTTAACGGCAATGAATATTTTTGGTAATTAAAGAAGAAATGATGTCCGTGAAGGAATAGTACACTAGCCAAACTGAACAATTGTTTTCGACTCCAGCTACGGTAGTCTCATCAGAGTTCTTTGTGTCCTGTGCATATTCAAGACCAAACATCAACTATTTAACTCACACTTTTTTTGGAAATCGCATACTGAAATTATATTCTTTCACATGTATGTACATACACTTGTATGAGTTAGTCGAAGTAAAGTCACACAACAGTTTTTATCATATTCTCCTTTTCTTACCATCATTGCTGTTCTTGTAATTGTCATCTTATTTGGATGAAACAGAATTACAATTTTTATTTTGTTTTTGCCCTCTTATTCCATTTAATCCACATTAGTCGGCATCGACGACATGCACGACTGTAGCCGTGGTGGTTAGAGTGCAGGGCTAGAAGCATGCGCATTATAACTTAAGGTGTTTGAGGCTCTAGGTTCGAGCCCCGGGAAAGTTCTGATCAATATTTTTATAATTTAATTTTTGTTTCGTCAATTATTTATAAGAAAATTCTATTTTTATTTTTAATTTATATATGTATGTATGAATTATATATATGTACGTATATATACATTTTTAAAAGAAAAGACACTTTAATTTTTTTATGTTAAAAATAAATAATAAATAAATAATAATCAAGATTAAAATTATTTCTTATTTCAAAGCATCAAAAAGTATGTATATTTTGAGGATTTTCATCTCCATAAAAAGGCTAATAAAGTTAATTTTTTTTTAAAGATTATTTATTGGATAAAATATCTAATTTTCTTTTTTTGGAACTTCCTTTTTCTGTAGTCCAAGAGCAATGTTCCGAAGGAGAATCAATAATAGAAAGTCCAATACCTCTATTCTGTGTTGAGAACAAGTGTCGGCAAACCACTCTGGGGTCATTCGTTTACATGACTCAATAATAAAAGATTTTGTATCAATTTTTCGCGGTTCAGATTTAAAGACAGAAAAAGTGTTCTAATTTGTCTTGATTGAGGGACTTTGTCATTAAGAAATATAAATCACCACCTTCCCTTAAAATTTCATTTGTTAACATAAGAATTGAATTTAGGGTGAGTTTCATTTTATTTGAAAAGAAAATACGCTTGTTTTGATCTACAAACTCCACTTTTTTTAAATATTCTAGAAAGAACTGAATATATTAATATACTTCATTGTTAATCTGAATTGCAGATCTGTAGCAATTATCTCGATAAAGGGAGCCACTATTAAGACAATCAAAAATTTTGCCATTTTTTCCATAAACTGAGCTGTTGATAAAGCCAATTCTGCGGAACATGTCTTAAATTTTGTGGTTTCAGACGTTGTTTTAATAGCAGCAGAAACAAGCCTGCTGAAAATTTGTGTGGCAAATACTACAAGCATTTTTCAAAAGTGTTAGGAAACATATGTTGCCGTGTTAGTTTTGGGCACATTTTTGTTTTTGCATTTGCTTCCATTTCTTACAATTCCCTAATTACCTGAAAGCTTGCCGTCCCATCCGGGGTTTTTATGTCACATTTCAGCCACCCATTCCGCAAAGATTTAATTGAGTGTGGGAAATCATAAAGGCAAAAAACATTTTGATCGCTTAATTCAAAAAACGGTTTTTTAGCAGATACTTTAAGATTGGAAAATCATTTTCGGTTAGTCGAGCCTTCATCACATATAAGGGCATAAACATTAATAGCAATGCTTTTTAAAATATTTTAATATTTCATAATGTCTTTAAATCTGAACCTCAAAAAATTGGTATAAAATCTTTTATTATTGAGTCATGTAAACGAATCACCCCAGAGTGGTTTGCCAACACTTGTTCTCAACTCAGAATAGAGGTATTGGATTTGCTGCTCCTTCGAAAGCATTGCTCTTGGACTACAGAAAAAGGAAGTTCCAAAAATAGATATTCTATCCAATAAATAATTTTTAAAAAAGTAACCTTATTAGCCTTTTTATGGAGATGAAAATCCTCAAAATATACTTTTTGATGCTTCAAAGTAAAAACTAAGAAATAATTTTAATTTTGATTATTATTTATTTATTATTTATTCTTAACATAAAAAATTGAAGTATCTTTTCTTCTAAAAATTAATATATACATACAGTTATATATTTTAAACATACATAAATTAAAAATAAAATTTTTTCAATTTTCTTATAATTGAAAAATCATAAATTTATCATTCGAAAATTTGTCATTAATGGATATATATTTGTTTTTTTTTTAATATTTTTGGAATTACATTTTTTGGTTTAGTTAACCTTTTATTTCAAATAAACATAAGAATACTTGTTGATCTTAAATAAATAATAATAATAATAAAACATATTCTTAACTACACTTTTATAACGATATTAAATAGGGCGCTATATATTCGATGTAGATTAATGTATTTTCCGTCGCGCAACTACAAATTACATATGCTTTGCCCTACACTAGCTTACATAGTCGTATCGGAGCACTGTATTCTTTAATACACAAAAATATTTGAACCAACAACATTATTCTCTAAGTTTTAAAATTTAAAAAACGAAAACAGCTCACAATGAATAAGACACACACACACATAAATTGTATTGTATGTGAATATTGTTGTTAGCATGAAACCGTTTCTGTACTTAAGCAAAAAAAAAAAGACACGAAGTAAGTATACACTGTATACACGAAGTATACACTGTGATGTTGTGTGTGCAAAGTAAGAGAATAAACGAATTCTCTTTGCTAAGTAAGAGAGTAACAATTCTTTTTGCGGGTTCCAACATTACGACCCGCCATAAGAAATTTTACTTGTACATGATGCACATTCTATATGATTTATATTCTTTGGTAGTATGTATTGAGTTTAAAATTGTACTTAGACTGTAGTCTGGAAGATCCACTAATCCGGACAGTAGGTGAAATTATATCTGTCCGTATTTACATACGGTGGCTTAATCGAATAATTGGACACTAGATATGAGATTATTCAAAAGCCAATTTTTGTACTTTAGTTACACTAATTCTAGACAAATGTATAGGGTATTAAAAAACATTTAAAATAATGTATAATACTTATTGTTTAAATTACTAAAAAAGCAAAACCAAAACAATTCATACCAAACGCATAATTGGACAGTCAAATATACATAATATAAAGTTTTAATATTTGGTAGCAAAACCTTTTGCTTATATTACTGCTTCCAATTGGCCGGGCATCGATTGCAAAAGGCTGACACAAAATTCCGGAGTTATGTTGTTCCACTCACGTCTTTTTCCCTGCTTCAACTGCTCCACTGTGTTGAATTTGGATTTATAGAGCTTACTGGAAAGTTCTTTCCAAACGTGCTCAATAATGTTAGATTTAGGGTCTAAGCCGGTGTTTTTAGTAATTTCGGACAGTTATTAAGAAGCCACGTTCTTGCAAAATTGAAGTGTGCTTCAGATCATTGTCCTGATAGAAAGCAAGAGTGTCCAAAAGGTTTAACTTAAGGGTACTTTGCTTCACATTTTGTTTTATAATGTCCATATATTGTAATCGATTCATTTTACCTTCTTAAGTATATATAAAATGAATATTCCCTAATCTCCGACTAGAAAAAATTCAGTATTTAGCTTACGTCAAACATATTGCTTTCCGTCTGATCCTTGGAGGTTATTTATACTCTCATCAGTAAAAAGTACCTAAAAACACAAACAAAAAGGTAAAAAATTATTAAATTAAACAAGGTTTTGCAAAATTACCGTATTCCAAAACAATAAATTTTTAAGCAAGTATTCCTTACAAAATTTAACCTATGTAATATGAGGGCAAATTACTACATTCGATATCGAACGTAATTTCTATGTAAATTGTTTTAAAATTATATAAAATTTCGTTCGATATCGAATGCCGCAATTTGCACCATGATTTTTTTTTTTACTGATATAGGGTTTTTTCTGGTTATTCGCCCATGGAAATCATTTTTCCCTAATACATTACGAATTGTTTCGGCACAAACATCCTTTTATAAATCTGTCTTGACGATGTTTAGCATTTCATTTAGCGTCGTGAATGGATTTGTTCTTATTTCTCTCAAAATCCGCCGTTCATCATAATTACTTAATTTTTTTTCCTTGTGCAATACGTCTTTTATTTTCAACTTGAAAATTTTGTCGGTACTTTTGAATGATTGCATGAACAATTTCATCTATTTGATGAACTGATTTTCTCTCTCCATGTAATCTCATAATTAAATTACGTATTTCTGCATTTGTTTGTTTTCTTTTATTCATCGCAAATTTTGATTCGCACTTTTAGAACTACACTCGTAAAATGATTAGTCGTTTGCCTTAAAATAAATATGAACTGACTCAGAAGAAAATATAACGGACCAAGAAATCGTTTTAATTAAGGCGACCAGATTTTGAAATAAAAATAGAGGAGATAAAGAAAAGAAGTAAAATATTTATTTGACGTCAAATTTTGTTTAACATATTTTAGAGAAAAATTTAATTTAATTCTTAATTGTATAGATTATGTGAAAATGAATATATCGTCGCAAGAATTAAAGAACGCTGAAACTGACAAAACATTTAATGTTCACCAGAGCCAAAAGCCTGTATGAAAGTAGAAGGAAGACACTGGTATTTTTCAAAACGCAGACGGCGTAAGTGGATTTCTTTTTATCATAAAAATCTGGAGCCGGGACCAATCGACGCGTATTTTTTTCTGATAAGAATGATGCAAAAAAACGTATTTTCGATCTTTTGTCAGTTACAGCGTTCTTTAGAACGCTTCCTTTAGACTGCTTGTTTATATAATCAAGATCTTCCATCTGTTCACCCCTTTCTTCAAGTGATCCGATATTTTGTTTGGATTTTTGAACTTCCTTTATTTGCAGTGTTTGTTCTTCAAATATTCTGCACTGCAATATAATTTTCTCTATTTGAATGTTGTCCATCTTCAACAATTTCTCTTGAAGTTTTGAATTTTCTACTCCCAACGCAATTCGAGGAATTTGTAAATTCACATGAACTAGATAATTCTTTTAAATCTCTTACAAATTCATCAAATGGTTCATTTTGTCTTTGACTGCGATTATAAAAAATAAATCTCTGATATAAGATGTTCTTGTTTGGGGCAAACTATTCATTTAAAGCTTGTATTACTTTTGTGTAATTGGCGCTATCTTCTACTGGAATATCCAAATTTCCTATTATTTCTTTTCCTTCTTGACCAATTTGATTTCGAAGTAGAGCGAAATAATAAAATCTGCAAAATCTCTTAAAAATATCTGCTAATTCTTGGATATATTGCCCGTAGTTTTTAAGTCAGGAATTGTTTTAAGATCCATAGTAATTTTTTCTTTAATTAGGTTTTTGCACAAATGTATTTATTTATTTCTTATGTATTTTGCGTAGATTTATTTTTCGACTGCGCCATGTAATAATAATCTTTAGTTTAAAGTATTCATTTCAATTTATTTTTATTAACTCTGTTTTAATTCTATATATATACATATATATGGGCAATTTCAAAAATATTCGACATTTTGATATTTTTTTTTTCGAAATTTTTTTTTTTGGATGACACGAATGACGCTTTGGTCACGTGAAGGGTGATATTTTAGCATACCAAAACAGTTCGCGTTAATCATTTATTGCAAACGGCGAGAAAGTTATGGAGGTTTTAAGTTAAATTCTCTTAAAAAAAATTTAAAGTTAAATTTATTGGTTTATTTTAATAAATGTTGTATGGATGCATGAAACTCATTTCAAATTCATCAGTGCAGTCAAAATTCATCAATGCACTGATAAAATACATAAAAAATATCAATTATAATTAAAATTTCTTAACATTAAAAAAGGCGAATTTTTGCAAAAATGTGAATGTTTCACCGATTGTTATAATACGTGTTTATATAACGCATAACTAATTTACAGAAAAACATTGTTTTAACTTGGAAGTTTAAAAAATAAAAAAATTATATAAGAATTATTTTTGAGGTTAGGATTTTTTATTTTGATCTGTAAAATTTAAAATCATGAAAATTTTTTAATGCCTATTCGGTTTTATTATCAAGCTTAAAAAAACCTATCATTTGCTGTTAATCGCGGCGGAATCTATACATAACTGCAGATGTCACAAAGCAAAATGTGTTTGAAGAAAAATGCCGCTGTACCCGCTAAATATGGACCGAATTCAACTGTATTTATATATGATCTTTAGTTCACCGCCGCACTTCATTTCCAATACTTTACATTGATTTTAAACCACTGATTAACTAAAAAACCGCGAAACAAAATCATGAAATTTCGCAAAATTTTTATTTTCTTTATAAAATTTTTGCGTTTCAAAATATTTTAACGCTTTCTTGACGTTGAGGTGCCATTTACTAAGAAGTTTAGATCACGCAATACACAAACCAGTTTTAAATAAGATTGCAAATGTCAGGCGCGAAAAACTGTCATTTTTAAAAAATTTACGCCAATTCTATAAAAGTTTGAGGTCATCGTTCTCAGCAACTAGCAGCCCGACATCGACGTGATATGGCGCAAATTTTAGCAAATTATACCATCTTTTAAATACTGTTGACGAAATGCAATTTTCTTGAACGGCGCAAAAACGCTATAGAAAAAACTGGGAAAATTGAAAAATCGGAAAATTTTGGTTTCAAAAATGAACCGGTGTACAACTTTTTCCCAAATAATAGTATGGGCATAACTTTTATAGTGTAAATATTTACTAAGTCTAGTGACTTTATTTTATATCAGTGGGCATCGGAAGTTTAAAACTAAAAGTAGAAAAGTGATGAAATATGAAAAAACTCTTGTAAATTTCAAGCCTGTTTTTGAGTTTTTCAATATTTGAGTGCCCATAACTTTTAGAGATAAAGAACTGATGGTCTGAAATTTTGAATTTCCCAGTTTTCTAGTGTGGCCTACCATTCCCTTTTGACCGTTTTGGTCAATTCGAAAAACTGGAGAAATAATAAGCATCTGAACTCAGTTTCAACAAATGTTGAAAATTTTTGAAATTGCCCATATACATATATATATAAAACATTCTATAAATAATACAACAAATATTTCCCTACATTACGTGTCCAATTATGCGTTTGGTTTTGTATTCTTTCGTAATTTAAAAAATAATTTTGAATAAAACATTAGTATTATACTTTAATTTTTGTTTCGTCCGAAACGCTTTAATTATATCAAAGTTAACTGCAATGAATATTTTTTGGTAATTAAAGAAGAAATGATGTCCGTGAAGGAATAGTACACTAGCCAAACTCTTTTGGAAACAAAAATTAAATTATAAAAATATTGATCAGACCAGGCTCGAACTTCGGGCCTCCAGCACATTAAATTAGTATTATACATTATTTCAAAGATTTTTTTATACCCTATAAATTTGTATGAAAATTTTCTAAAATTAGTGTAATTAAAGTGCAGAAATTGGGGTTTGAATAATTTTAAATATATCTACCTATAGTGTCCAATTAAAGGATTGAGCCACTGTGTATGCATACGAATAATGATGAAAATAATTTTATTTTTCTAATCCATCTCCATATGTTTGTACGTATGTATGCATGTGTGTATGTATGAACCATATGTATGTATGTAATTTTTTTTTTAAGAAAAACAAATCATAACTTTTTTTAATATTTAAAAAGAAAAGCTTCATACAATTCTAACTTGTGATGTGAAATTTAGAGTTAACATAAAACTATAAATGATTTATCGCCCAGTTCAATGGGATAAAAAATTGTAATTTAAGATAAAACAAACAAAAACAATACTATTAAACAAAACCCACTAAAATATATATACACTCAACATTTAAAATAGGCTAAAAAATTAAAATTACATACAAGAATATTTACAATTTAATATTTTTTAATTAATTACGTACTCTGTGTAACAGCTACTTTTTATTTTTTGTCAATATTTCTCATAAGAAACGTAAAAAATTATGTGTTAGTGCTTTAAAATTAATACAAAAATAATTTATTATAGTAATTAAAAAAAAAAGAATATATGTAATTATAAAAAACGAAGAATAAGCATTAAAAGATAAATTGTATTACAAATATTGTACATCAAGTATGACATCCATCGAGGTAATTGTTGTGCTCGTGTATAGAATGTCATGAAAAAGAAAAATAAAGAAACAATTAATCCTTATGTCTGGGATGTATATACATACATACACAATTTCTTATATTCAGTAAAACGCAAGTTAAAAAATAAAACGCATACATCTGTTTATTTTTTTAATAGAAACAAACTATTTTTTAAATTATGACAAAAAGAAAAAGCTGATACCTTGATCTTAACACAATCCAATTACAACATACATTCATTCAATACTGTTTTTTAAACGATATACACACATAGGCATGGAAAAAGTTATCCTTATTCTATTTGGCGACATCAATATAAGACAACGCCGTCAGTGATGCCAACTTTTTTCGAACAAAAAGCACATATAAATTTAAAAAGAGTACTAAAAAGCGTAATTTCGAATCAAAAAAGGCGTAGAAAAGCACAAGGTTTATTTTATTTGATCATTGTGAACAACAACAATACAAAAGCAACATTTTAAGCCATTTTCTATTTTAGAAATAGTATCGACATATCGACACATATTGAAATGTTTTACGAAACTAATAACATAATTTTTATTATTATTACCAAATATATTACCAATCCTTAAACGAGCAACTTTTTGCAAAACTTCCAAATTTTTGCCAATACAATTTAACGTACACAATTATTTTTTATCTCCTTCTTTGCATTTTCCGTTATCAATATGTCCTTAAAATCCTTTTCAAAATTATGTCTCAAATAACAAAATTAATCTAATGCACTGTTTAAATCTAAATCTATAAATTTTATTAATTAAGGTTACAAGCAAAGGATAAAGTTTAACGTGCTTTTTTGTTATCTATAGTGGTCCGCAGCAATTTTTTAAGGAGTGAATTACGTTCCAAAGTTTTCTATATTTTTTGTCCATCTACATACAAAATAGTGATACAAAAATATATATTAAAAAATATATGTACTTGTTGAAAATGTTAATTAAATTCTTAACTAGTATTGACAACATTGTTATATTTATCCTGAATACAACACTGTATTATTATCTATTTTACTTGAATCTTATTCGTTATTTTATCTAATTTTTTTTATAATAAAAAAGCTTCTTGAATTGAAACCACGCGCTTTGCTTTGCTTTAATTTTATTAGTTAATTTTTCGGACATATTTCATCAGGTTAAGGGCCCAGACTCGAAAAATGGAGAGGGTATTGGAAATTGACAAATTAACGGGTAGAGACAATTACCATAGTTGGCGTTTTGCAACAGAACACGCCTTAAAATTGCAAGGTTACTGGAAGTCAATTCTTGGCACTGAAACCAATGTGGAGACTCAAGAGAAGGCGATGTCAAGATTAGTCCTGTACATTTCCTCACACTTGTATATTCACATTCAGGGGATAACTACAGCCAAGGAATTGTGGGAGAAGCTAAAGGCCACTTATGATGACTCCGGTCTAACTAGACGCTGTGGACTGCTGCGAAAATTAACAACAACACATCTTGTTAACTGCAACAACATCAGTGAGTATGTGGACACGGTACAAAAGTTGAATGAGATCGGCATGAATGTGAGCAATGAATGGGTTGGCAGCCTATTACTTAGCGGATTACCAGAACATTTTGCCCCCATGATCATGGCAATTGAAAGTAGTGGAATTATAATTACGGCTGATTCTATCAAAACAAAGCTTATCCAAGATTTTGATAATTATAGTAATGCAGCAGTTAATAACTCGTCCGTTGATACAGTAATGTATAGTAAGCAAAAAATTAACCAAAGTTCAAATAACAACAACAAAAAGAGAAATATAATTTGCTACAAATGCAAGAAGGAAGGCCACAAAGCTAAAAATTGCAGAAATAAAAACTACAACCAGCACACACACAACTTAAACAGCAGCACTTAACAGTCAGTACAGATACGATGGAGATCACTGGTTAATTGATTCCGGAGCTACGGCTCATATGACAAATAGAAAAGTCTTATTTAAGAATTTTGTAAATTTTATATCGAACGAGACAGTAATGGTTGCAAATAGGACAAGTCTCAGGGCTGTTGGTAGAGGAGATATTTTAATAAATTTAGAGGTAAATAACAAACTAGAGAGAGCCACCATTGAGAATGTGTTGTACGTACCGCAAATTTGTACAAGCCTTATATCCGTTAGTCAACTTGTAAAAAAGGGGTATGTTACTAAATTTGAAAATGAAAAATGTATAATAAGGAGTGATTCAAAAATAATAGCCAGCGCGAGCTTATATGGAGAAGTTTATAAGCTAGATTTACACTTTCAATCGCCAACAAATTTTGCAGGTATTACGCAGAAACTTCTACAAAAGCGGTTGGGTCATGCTGTACGCATAGATAACAATTTGTCAGACGACTGCGAAGGGGAAAAATTAAAAATTGAAAGGTGTATTCCTTGCTTACAGGGAAAGCAAACAAATTTGCGATATAAATTATCATCAACGAAATCATCAGGTATTCTCGATTTGATACATGCGGATGTATGCGGCCCCATGGAAAAAGCATTAATTGGTGGCGGTTCATATTTTCTTTTATTTTTAGATGATTTTTGAAGTAAAGTATTTACTTACATTTTAGAAAACAAATCTCAAGTTCCTGAAAAATTTAAAATTTTAAAAGCAATGGTTGAAAACCAGACTAATAGGAAGATAAAAATTTTGCGTTCTGATAATGGACTGGAATTTTGTAATAAACAAATCAATAAAATTTGTGAAGAAAGCGGTATTATACATCAGACGTCCGCACCTTATACTCCGCAACAGAATGGAAAGGCAGACCGAATGAACCGGACTATCGTTGAAAAGGCGCGTACCATGATGTTAGATGCACACCTGGAAAAATCTTATTGGGCTGAGGCAATAAATACTGCAACATATTTGCTAAATAGAACACCCCATGAAAAACTTGGTGGCAAATGACCTGAAGAAATCTGACATGGTAAAGCTCAAAATCTTTCCCATCTCAGAGTTTTTGGGTGCACAGCAATGGTAATGATCCCAAAACAATTTAGGAAGAAATGGGACTCGAGATCTAAAAAATGTGTAATGCTTCTTAGAGGATCAAATGTTTTTCTCAGATAATGAAAACTGTGGTTCGGTTGAAAATCGTAAACTGGTGAAAAAACCTGTTACTATAAATGATGGAAATATAGTGAGGACGATTATTGAGGATAATTCCAATCATTTTGAATCTAGACATGATGAAGAAAATGTGGATCTCCAAGAAAGTTATTCTAATTACGAGTCAGCTGACAGTGATGATGATTTATTAGGTTTTACGTCCAAAGAAAATTCACCAGAAAGTGAGGAAATAAGAACACTCCGTCGTTCATCAAGAAATCCACGCCCAACTAATATGGAAGACTATATAACATATTCAGCAATTAGTAATAAAATAGAACCACAAGATTATTTAGAGGCCGTTAATTGCAGCGAAAATATTTTTTGGAAAAAAGCAATACATGAAGAAATAAAATCTATAATTGAAAATAATACTTGGAGCGTCATCAATAGCAGTGGAAATGAAAAGAAGCTTTCCACGAAATGGGTCTTCAAGCTAAAATATAATGAACGAGGTGAAGTTGAGCGTTGCAAAGCTCGTCTGGTTGCCAAAGGCTGTGCTCAGCGGTCGAATATAGTTTACAATGAGACTTATTCGCCAGTCATGAGATATTCTTCACTGCGTTATTTGTTGTCGATAGCAGTTGAGTTCAACTTAAATATAAACCATTTGGATGTCTGCACCGCATTTTTGCAGGGTAATTTAAACGAGACTATTTTTATTAACGCACCTGATGGCTATGAGGTTCCTGAGGGAAAAATATTAAAATTAAACAGACCCATATATGGGTTGAAACAATCGTCGCGAATGTGGAATATTAAGCTAAGTGAAAGTTTAAAGAGCTTTGGTCTTAAACAAATAAAAAATGACCAGTGTATCTATTCAAAAATTAATAAGGAAAATATTTTGATACTGGCCGTTTATGTTGATGATATCTTAGTATTCTGGAACAACGAGGAACAAAAATCATCTTTAATCAATAAATTGAAAGAAAAATTTAAACTGAAAGATTTAGGTGAAGCCAAATCGTTTCCGTGTATAAGAATAAGAAAAACAAATGATGGCTTGACAATAGATCAGTCTGCATATATTCAGAAGATGCTGGAACGTTTTGAAATGCCAACTTGTAATTCAGTATACACCCCAATGGATGTTAACCCTAGAACCATAATGCTAATTTTTACGCAATTTTTCAAGTTAGAAAATTTTCAATTTATTTACTTTAATTAAATTAATTTATTTATTTTAATTCATATTGTATAAAAAGAAAAGAATTTTTACTATATTTACATTATTCAGTTATCGTTTTGATACAATTTTGATAAATTTAAAAAAAATTTACGTACGTTATGGTTCTAGGGTTAATGTAAAACTCAGCAATTTGCAAAGCCCTCAAACTGAAGCTGAAAAATCTGAAATGTAAAATTACCCCTACCAGGAACTTATTGGTAGCTTATTATTCGCAGGTCAACTTACAAGACCAGATATATGCTATGCAGTTAACTTTCTGAGTCGTTTTAATAGCAATTATAACAACACAACACTGGCAGGCGGCAAAACGTGTACTACGTTATTTAAAAGGTACTATGAATTACAAAATATTGTTTAAGAAACCTGGAAGTTGTAAATTAGAAGGCTACTGCGATGCAGACTATGCAGCTGACTTAGACCATAGAAAATCCATAAGTGGTTTTATATTTATGAGACAAGGGGCAGCAATTTCTTGGGCATCAAAAAAGCAGGCAACTATAGCATTGTCCACCTGCGAGGCTGAGTACATGTCGATGAGTGCAGCAGTACAAGAAGGTATATGGCTTAAAACTTTCGAAGAAGAGCTATTTGGAAAGAAAACTGAACCTATAAAAATATATTGCGATAATCATGCAGCAGTACAACTAGCAACGAATGGTTCATACCACTCCAGAACTAAACATATAGATGTCCGGTACCATTTTATGAGAGATATTTTAGACGATGGAAAGGTTATTTTAGGAAGAGTTTCTTCTAGTGAACAGATAGCGGATGCTCTTACGAAACCATTAGTAAACCAGAAACTGTCTTATTATCTAAGTCGTATGGGAATAGTTTAGTATTTAATTTAGTGAGGATGTTGAAAATGTTAATTAAATTCTTAACTAGTATTGACAACATTGTTATATTTATCTTGAATACAACACTGTATTATTATCTATTTTACTTGAATCTTATTCGTTATTTTATCTAATTTTTTTTTATAATAAAAAAGCTTCTTGAATTGAAACCACGCGCTTTGCTTTGCTTTAATTTTATTAGTTAATTTTTCGGACATATTTCATCAGTACTCATACCTAAATTGAATCTTATAAAGATTTGTAAGATTCTTTTGAAATAATAATTTTTTTTTTTTGCAAAATATAATTTTTCTGGATTGTTTCTTTTAATGACTTTTTCGTTATAACGGGATTTCTCTTTTCAGATGATTAATCAAAACCGGCTTATGTAAATGAACGCAAAAATTGCTATTTGTTATCAGTCTACAATGCGTGACTTAAAAAGGATTTACCAATACAAAAAATTATAAATTTTACAGAGATAAAGTAAACAGCTCCAAAAAGTCTTTATTAGAAAATGTAAAAATATTAAAATTTCTAAAAAGCACTAAAGGCACCATTGGAAAATTTGAAAAACACCAAGTTAGTGCTTTTTCTGGCACCAGAGCTAAAAATTTGGCATTTTGGAACATCAAAAAGCACTAAAAATAGTGCCAAAAGCACTAATTTGGCATAGCTGAACACCGCTTTATGTCTTTTCTTGCAGATCGGTATTCTAGTTGGCAATATTGTCGTTTATCGATGACTGTTAACATTTGTTCGTTAGTCTATGTCCACACTTGGCGAGAAGAGTCGGGCAATTCTTCATCAATTCTCTTTTAAACTTGTCTTCGTGTCCACACTCGGAGATTTTAGTTGCCCAACTTTTTGTTGTTGTTCAGCAATTTTTGTGTTTTCTTTTGTTTGCTTTTTCTTACAATTTGACATTTATGCCGTGTTGCCACAGAAATACTCACAAATTACACAAAATTTTATAGATTGATATATAAATAAATATTTGTGTATTTATAAACATCCCTGTAGAAGACAAAGCCTTAAAGTTATTACTAGAGCTATTGGAACAGCCCAAACAATATTAAAGTATTTATAGTTGAATACTAGTGCTAATGAGGACTAGTACTTGAAGTAGTTCGGGAGCACCGCTTAAATTTTGAAGAAGTTTATAAGATAAGACATATTTTATCCACAATTAAATTTTCTATCAATGAAAAATAAAAATGTTTCTCTTCCCTTGTCTTTTAACAGCTAGATTATGTATTCACGTATTATGTGTCGATTAGACATTCAGCAGTTTAACGGTCATATACAAAATAACAAAGTAAATTTGCTGTCTTTATTTTCGATTTTAATTTTGAATTAAAATCTATTTTAATTTTTTTGCATACGGGCAGAAGAATTTACATTTCATTATGATTCTTAAAATTTAAAAAGCATGTTGTCCCCACTGAAAGGCAATTTACTTATAGTTTAATAAATTCCAAAAATGTTTGCTTTAGCTCACCAGTGCACATATTTTAAAATTGGTATAAATTTTGAAAAAGTCACCTTGAAAATATTCAAATGTTTTACTATTAATGCGTAAAGAATTTTTTTGTTTTTTTTTTTTATTATTATTTATTCCTTTATATCATTAGCATATCAAATTAAGATTGTCTCAGCATCACTTAGCCATTATTGAGGCGAGCTGGTAAAATATTTACAGCTTTGAATTACACATGTAGAATATATAATTGGGGTATTCAAACGGGGTCCTATCAAGTCATATTGTCATAATATCATACAATTTTAAAATAGTTTAAAAAATTTGTTGTTGGTCTTTGAATAAAAAAGTCATAAAACAATAAGACTTTTCAACCAATGTTTACCATTTTGTCATAAATTGAAAAATAAAAAAATTAAATTAAAAATAATATACCAAACTATGACGGGTTGTTTACAGCAATCATATTTTTTCGTTTTATTGTTTTATGATATTTATGACTTTAAAACGACCATTTGAATCCCCCAAATATTTTATTTTAAGATATTCATCTAAAGGTTTAATTCTATATATTTATATAATTTACAAAAGAAAGTAAAGAAATAAAAGAAGTAAAAAAATAGTAATATATACACACAAAATTTAATTATTAATTTATAGGATATTGTATACGATTGCTGTAAATCACATGAAAAGAGTTTCTAAGTCTTGAAGCAAATATTCCTTATCCTTTTCTTGAAAATTGAAATTCGTTGTATATTTTTAATATCTTGAAGGAGATTATTAAATTCCATTCTATCCATATATTCAATTCGTTGTTTCGTAGTTTCTAACCGACATCTTGCTATCATAAGGTTCATATTGTTTCTGGTATTGAATAATGTTTGATTTCTATGAAATGTAATTGTATGGTGACCAATATTATGGGTTGACTTAAAAACATGAATAATTGAATTAATTTATTATAAATAATTTAATTGAAGTAATGGTGAGACAAAATTATATAGAAAATGTATGGTCTAAAAATATTTAAAGAAAAGTGTTCTCTTCCATTTTTGTGTAATTACACATAAACTGGCAACGCTGCACTTATTAAAAAGAAAAAAACATAAGAAAAACGAACGCTGCGATTGTACGAAAAAGATGTGTACACCAAAAAGAGAAAAAAAATATGAAAGGAAATGTCAAATAATCAACTACAAAGAAAAAAACGAATGAGGGAATATAAAGAATCGCCGAGAACGGGCAAGTATTTTTCTTCTTTTATTCCCCTCAGTCTATGTCCACACTTGGCGATTCGAGTCGGGCAATTCTTCACCAATTCTCTTTTAAACTTGTCTTCGTGTCCACACTCGACGAGTCTAGTTGCCCAACTTTTTGTTGTTGTTCAGCAACTTTTGTGTTTTCTTTTGCTTGCTTTTTCTTACAATTTGACATTTATGCTGTGTTGCCACAGAAAATACTTACAAATTACACAAAATTTTATAGATTGTCCAAAATATATTCATACCTTATATACAATGCTTTTTATTTTTGTAATTATTTTAATATGAGAATAAATATTTGTGTATTTATAAATTTCCCTATAGAAGACAAAGCCTTAAAATTATTACTAGAGCAATTTGAACAGCCCAAACAATATTAAAGTATTTATAGCTGAATACTAGTGCTAATGAAGACTAGGTACTGGAAGTAGTTCGGGAGCACCGCTTAAATTTTGAAGAAGTTTTTATAATGTCTTATGATAAGACATAATTTATCTTAAAATTAAGGAATGTTAGATATAAAATAAGCTGCTAATAATGAAAATCGGTTGATATAAACAAAATATTTTCTTTCAATGTAATATCGTTATGCTTCACAATTAAATTTTCTATTAATGAAAAATAAAAATATTTCTCTTCCCTTGTCTCTTAACAGCTAGATTTTGTATTCACGTATTATGTGTCGATTAAACATTCAGCAATTTAACGGTCATATACAAAATAACAAAGTGAATTTGCTGACCTTATTCACCATTTGAATTAAAATCTATTTTAATTTTTTTGCGTACATTTACATTTCATTATGATTCGTAATATTTTAAAAAGCATGTTGTCCCCACTAAAAGGCAATTAACTTATAGTTTAATAATTTCCAAAAATGTTTGCTTTAGCTCACCAGTGTACATATTTTAAAATTGGTATAAATTTTGAAAAAGTCACCTTGAAAATATTTAAATATTTTACTATTAATGCTTAAAGAATTTTTTTTATTACTATTTATTCCTTTATATTATTAGCATATCAAATTAAGATTTCCTCAGCATCACTTAGTCTTTATTGGGACAAGCTGGTATTTGAATTACACATGTACAATATATAATTGGGGTATTCCAATGGGGTCCTATCAAGTCATATTGTCATAATATCATACAATTTTAAAATAGTTTAAAAAATTTGTTGTTGGTCTTTGAATAAAAAAGTCATAAAACAATAAGACTTTTCAACCAATGTTTACCATTTTGTCATAAATTGAAAAATAAAAAATAATAAAAAAACAAAATTAAATATAATATATTAAACTATGACGGGTTGCTTACAGCAATCATAGTTTTTCGTTTTATTGTTTTTTGATATATGACTTTAAAATGTCCATTTGAATCCCCAAATATTTTAAGATATTCATCTAAAAGTTTAATTCTATATACATACATACATAACTGGCCTTTACAACCCTGTGTCAGGATTACGGCCTAGCTTCTCGCAGCTCTCATGTTGTGTGTGTCAATTTTTATCCATGAGTACCGGGACCTACAGTTTAATGTCGACTCCGAACGACAGACTTGAGAAGCTTGTTCATGGCAATTAATTACTCCCAGAGCTTTTGCCAGAAGACTGCTGAGAGGTAGTCGCCGAAAGAAATATTTTTTCATATTTCTTTTTTTTTTGAAGATGTCGGAGCCTGGAGTCGAACCCAGGGTCTTAGTCTTAGTAAGCACACACACTAACCATTAGACCACGGCGACTATTCTATATATGTATGTATATAATTTACAAAGAAAGAAAAGAAATAAAAGTAAAAAAATAGTAATATATACACACAAAATTTAATTATTAATTTATAGGATATTGTATACGATTGCTGTAAATCATATGAGAAGAGTTTCTAAGTCGTGAAGCAAATATTCCTTTATTCTTTTCGTGAAAATTTAAATTCTTTGTATATATTTAATATCTTGAGGGCGATTATTAAATTCCATACTATCCGTATATTCAATGCGTTGCTTCGTAGTTTCTAACCGACATCTTGCTATCATAAGATTGACATTGTTTCTGGTATTGAATAATATTTGATTTTTATGAAATGAAATTGTATGGTGACCAATATTATGGGTTGACTTAAAAACAAGAAGAATTGAATTAAATTATTATAAATAATTGTTTCTGGTATTGAATAATATTTGATTTTTATGAAATGAAATTGTATGGTGACCAATATTATGGGTTGACTTAAAAACATGAAGAATTGAATTAAATTATTATAAATAATTTAATTGAAATAATGGTGAGACAAAATAAAAAAAAAAATGTATGGTCTAAAAATATTTAAAGAAAAAGTGTTCTCTTCCATTTGTGTAATTACACATAAACTGGCAACGCTGCAATTTGCAACACAAGAAAAACCAACGCTGCGATTGTATGAAAAAGACGCGTACACTAAAAAGCGAAAAAAAATATGAAAGGAAATGTCAAATAATCAACTACAAAGACAAAAAACGAATGACGGAATATAAAGAATCGCCGAGAACGGGCAAGTATTTTTCTTCTTTTATTCCCCTCACCGTAATCGTCGACTAACTACAAAAGTTGCCGACTCGCCTCGCCAAGTGTGGACATAGACTTATTCTATAACAACAGTCGATAATGCTATTGTATGCTGCTAACTTTAACTTTGTCGTCTACGTTTTGGGTGTTGCCTTGCACTGTTTGTATTATGTTTTAAAAATTAAACCTGTTTTATTTTTTTTATTACCTTTTTTATTTTATATTTTTGTTATATTTATATTATGGAAAAAACTAAAATAGCAACATAACATATTTCGAAGTTTATCCATTTTGGAAAAACTTTCTTCTCCCTCTCGTCCAGAGGCTTTGATAAAATCTTTGACAATTTAATAGTGCTTGGAACAATAGTATGTATATCTCTTCCATTTTCTTAAATGATGCTCTATAACATTTAATACATTCTTGAAAGCAATTTTGTTTAGCCGAAAATAACTTTTAAATCTTAAAAAAGGACAAGAAAATTCATATTTTAAATAAATGTATGTATGTAACTTACTTTTTGTTGGTCAAATTAAAAAGGGCAGATTTCTGTTTAAGCAGTCTTCTCTCCACTATTAATTTTTTTTTTCTTTTCTTCGTCACTGGATGAGTCCGGATCAGATATAAACAGCATTTTTATCTAATTTTCACTTTTTTTATAAATAATTTTTGTTTTTAACCCTTATCGGACGCGACTTTTCAGACGTTTGATTCTCACCAGGTTTTAGTTATTTTTAACATATATGAAAAAAAAAAAAACAATAGTATGTTATTATACATTTATATTCATTTCTTTTCAGTTTTGTTACAAATTATTTATTTTTTGTACAACTACTACATGTCTGAGTTTCTGAGTTATCAACTTCTGATTCTGTATCATTTTCTTCTTCACTTGAGTATTGTATAGGATAACTCTTCTTTTCTTAGAAAATAACGAAGCGTTATTGCTAAACTCATCACTAGAGCTAAAATCACTTTCAGAAATTTCTTTGATATTTATAATATTTTCTTTATTCATTTTATGGGCAAAAAATAAATTCAGACATTAAAAAAAAGAATTGAAAGTTTATTGCACAAGTTAAATGCTCTGCTGATAACGACAAACTGAAAAGATTCTTATGCTCAAACGGTAACGGTAAATTGATAGTAACGGTAAATACGTATTTTCAAATGGTAACGGTAAATTGAAGAAATGAATGCATTTTAAAAACAAATCTCATCAATAGACAGTATGTTTCGACATAATTCGCCTTGTCACTTCACACGTGCCATACGACCGTTGCAGAAAAGTACTGTTGTCACGTCAGAGGTGACTTACGACCGATAAGGGTTAATTTTATATTTTGGACTGACACCTTTTTTTTCAAAAACACTAAACAAAATGTATGAACTGACTTTAGCATTAGATATGTATGTGTACTGTATTTTATTGATGTTATCGATAAATTGGCAACGTCGTCATAATGCCCTTGTATAGGGTGTTTTTTATTGAGGTATAGAACTTTAAGTTGGCATCACTTTTTAACTGGCGGCCATTTTGTCAGCTGTCAAGTGATTAATATTTAGTTTGGTTTGCCATTTCATCATGAACAGGTTGACAAAAGAACAACGCTTGCAAATCGTGCAAATTTATTTCGAAAATAATGGTTCAGTTCGCGAAGTTTACCGCAAGCTCCGTCCATTTTATGGTCGACATAATCGTCCATCAGAGCAATTAATACGGTTAACCATGGATCGTTTTCGCACTACGTTTACTCTATGTGATAATACGCATCCGCAGAGACGTCGAACAGTGCGCACCGAAGAAACAATTTCCGCTGTAGAGCAAAGTGTTGAAGAGAACCCGAATGAATCGATTCGCCACCGTGCACAGCAATTGGAGCTTTGTCCATCAACTTTATGGAAGATTTTGCGCAAAGATCTTGGCTTGCGACCTTACAAGATCCAGTTTGTGCAAGAATTAAAGCCGCGAGACCATGCAATGCGTCGTGATTTTGGTGTATGGGCCGAAAATGAGATTGGTCTCGATGCTGATTTTCATCGCAAAATTTTGTTCAGTGATGAGGCTCATTTTTGGTTGAATGGCTACGTCAACAAGCAAAATTGCCGCACTTGGAGTGAAGAGAATCCACATGAGACCCTTGAGACGCCATTACATCCACAAAAACTGACTGTTTGGTGTGCTCTATGGGCTGGTGGAGTCATTGGGCCATACTTCTTCCGAAATAATGCTGGAGAGTCAGTTACCGTTAATGGAGACCGGTATAGAGCCATGATAACCGACTATTTTGTTCCCGAATTGGATGGCATGAATGTGGATGAGTTGTGGTTCCAACAAGACGGCGCTACATGCCACACAGCGCACGTCACAATCGATTTATTGAAGGAAACATTCGATGAGCGCATAATTTCGCGGAATGGACCTGTCAATTGGCCACCAAGATCGTGTGATTTGACACCATTAGATTATTTTCTTTGGGGATATGTGAAGTCGCTCGTCTACGCCAACAAACCAGAAACTTTAGGGGACTTGGAAGCCAACATTCGTGGCGTTATTGCCAACATACGGCCCCATATGCTCGAAAAAGTGGTTGAAAATTGGACCTGTAGAATTGTCTTTATTCGAACTAGCCGCGGCGGCCACATGCCCGAAATCATATTTAAACATTAATGGCATAAAATTATCCTTCCAATTAAGCCAAATTGATGGACATTAAAACGATTTTCTTGTGTTTTATTTCAATTCTAAGTTCTATACCTCTAAAAAAGACACCCTGTAGAATACCAAATTAACATTATTCCGTTATTTCATATTGCTGCTGCCTTAAAATTGCCGTACTGTTGCCGTCGCCAAATGAAATAATTGTATAAATGTTGTAGTAAGATTTACTCATATTTTGTGTTATTCACCATTTCCTGATATTAAAAGTGCATAAAAACAAAAAATTTTCCTATATTTTTTTAAAATAAAAATTCTTCGAAATCAGCGATGCAATATTTTACAGATTAGTAAGAAGAATAAGCAGTTTTTCATTTATTTTATGAGAGTCATTCAATTTGAGTAGACATCACATCACAAATTAATGGATATAAAAAAGGGTGTAATAATTTAAATTATTTTGACATTTAATTTCTTGGCGCAAGTTCCGGTTTCAAATTCATTATCAGAACCATGTTCACATTTATCAAATATACATACATATGTATGTAAAAATTATTTGTTTCTATCTGGTATGTGATGGAAATCGAGTTCGATCGAAATTGAAATCGAATGAAATTTCAAGTTGTTATAACTTTTAAATCCTTTCATGTTTGGAATTCCTTTTTTATTCATTACCTTACTGACTGTTACCACTACATACTTGATTATTAAAATTTTAAAATAATTAAAGCAGATAAGTTTTATATGACTTTGAAAATACAAACGATTTCAATTTCGATCGAAATCGTTTTTCATCACATACCGGTATATTTGTTTCAAATTACGATCAAATATTTGTTCGTTTTTGTTTGTTCAAACAGCTATTAGATGATAGATGATGGTTCCAAAAGAAAATAAGCAAAAATAAATAAAATAAAAACGTACGTTCAGATTGATACAAATACAGTAAGGGACAAAATTGTTCATGAAATTCAATTTATTGAGAACTTATTCAAAATTCTTTGTTTTAATACAATACAACGGTCCCAAAAATCATCTACAGTTTTAGGTGGTTCTTTTGTTGAAAAAATCTTTCTTTTTAGGATGGACCACAGATATTCGATTGGGTTGAAGTCCGGGGACTGGGGTGGCCATTTTAAAAGTTTAATACTATTTTCTTCGAACCACTTCTTTGTTATTTTTACCCCAAGTTGATTTCCACGAAAACATCCCCAAGCCATCAAAGATCCACCTCCAAATTTCATCGTCTGGCATATGTCTCGTTCCTTTGGTCCAACACCCATCTGAACCGATTCGGTTAATTTTGGTCTCATCTGACCATGTAACACGCATCCAGTCTTCAGTTGTAAAATTCTGGTAATTTTCGCAAACTCGAGTCGGTTCTTCCGGTTACTCTCACTTAAAAGCGGCTTTTTCGGCTTCGCTCTCGCTACTAATCCACTAGTTTTTAGGCTTCTACGTACAGTTTTGGTACTTACAGATAGATTATGTTTTTTATTTAAAATTTGCTTAACCTCAACTGCAGTATTAGCTGTAAGAGTCACAATTAATCGCTTAGCTCCTCGAGCATCCGCCGGTGAAAGCTTTTTTTGGTCGACCTGCTGCATTGCTTTTGATCTCCAAATGGGACTGTTTTTTTATTTGGTTGATAAATCCAAACGATATGTTATACTTTCAAGCAATCTTACGATATGTAACTCCTACCACCAAATCATTTGCCACATTTTGTTTCAGGAGGGCCGACTTAGCTTTTGCCATTTTAAAAAACTGCACAAAATCATATTTAATAGAAAATTCTTTAATACACTTTTACATAAAAATTGCACTCACTTCTGAAGAAGAATCCACCAACAAAAATTTTTATTTATTCAAATTAAGAAAAGAATTTAATATTTTAATTAAACAGGGACAAAATTGTTCACACACGTGGTTTTAAATTTGTTTAAATATTAAAGAGCCATCCCTAAATAAGAGTGGCAACGTTTTGTGAAAACATTAAAAACAGGGTAATACAAAAACATATGCTTATATAACAATTCTGACTATATTAATAATAAACTGCATTTCTCTGTTGGTATTTGTAACATAAACTAAATTTTATAGTACTATTTTATTTATTTTTATTATATTTTATTTATTTATTTTATATTAATATTTATTATCTTCTATTTTGTTTACTTTTTGCCTTTACGATTAAAACATGGTTATGCAAATAACATATCTTAATATCACAACCCTGTTTTTTCCTATTTGTTTACATTTTAGATGCCTTTTGCGACCAACTTTACTATTAAACGCTCTGTCAAAATTGGATTTTCCAATTGCAAAGCGTTGCCGCCGCGATATTTTGGGATGCTCCATACAAATTGTATGGGCATGAGAAATTTTGACAGCTAGAAAACGCTTGCCGCTTTTATTTAGGGATGGCAGAAAAAAAAAGCTAACGGTACTTTAGGAAAGAAGTTGCCACACAAAAGATAACTTAATTCGATATGATCTAAGAAACTCACAGAGTTACCAGACTTATGAATTTTAACCTTTTTCATACATGTAAATTTTACATGGAATTTTGTGAACGATTTTGTCCCTTACTGTATGTATTTATTTTAACAAATTGTCAGAAACAACTGAAACAAATATATGTAATACATAATTTAATATTAACATTGAAATGTATTGCTTATGGGAACAAGTATGTCTCCACCTCTATGGCCATTTCGTCTCTGCTCAAGATACTCGTCAGAAGACTTTTTCCCGAAGATGATATCCAAATTATAAACTCTTATGTTCAAGAAATTGTACACTAAATAAGAAATATATTAATATTGAATGTAAGTATTTGCCTAAATGGCATGCATCGTATTAAATTTGTATAGAATAACAAAACACACATAAGATATAGAAATTTCAATAAAAATAAACATTTTGTTTTACCAAAATTTTGTGTAATTTAATAAGTCCCCATATTATTTGTCTAGAGTTTGTAAAAATAATATTTTATTAACCCTTTTAGCCTGCACTTTAGTGTGCCAAAACTGATGAAGCATTTGAAAAAAAGCTTTTCATATGGCACGGAACTGGCAACCATTGTTAAGAGCTTGTTACAGGACTACGTAAATACACAGACAGCTCGTCAGACAGGCTTTCTTTTTCTTTTTTCTATTTGTTTTTCAGTTTTTGTAAACTTATTTGAGATGATCGCTCCAAAGACTAAAGTCGTCTGTTACTCTATCTGAAGTATAAGAGCCCGAGTCGTTTGGTAAATCCTTTGCTTTCATCTCTTGAATATTTCCAAAGGCTTTGGAACAAGCAATTAGGTTTACACAATGTAGTGTTTTTACGTGTGGATCCAATAGATCCAAAATATTTCTGTCATTTAATTTTCTTAACTGTAAATCCGAACTAATTGCAAACATACTCGTACATACATAGGTATATGTTGGTAAAATGTTACCACTTTGTCCAATTTGTTTGTGATTTGCAAATAGTATCGATAAATAGAAATTCTTATTGTGACTTAGTACTATATACTACACAATTTTGAGCAGCGTTCAAGCAGGGCTGTCGGGTAAAAACACCTCAAAACTATAAGTATGCGTTCCGAAGTATCGATAAACATCGAGAATCCCTAGGCTACAGGCATTTATGCCAGCTATTTGAAGTCTGACTGTAGTGAAACAGAAAAATATAATTTAAATTTGAAAAACAGGAGTGCACTGCTTTTAAATTCAAATGACATATAATTCTTATTTCATGTGTAGTTTTTTGAACATAAGAGGTTATAGTTTTATTACCATCTCTTGAGCAGAGACGACATGGTCATAGAGACAAGCTTTTCCCTTAAGCAATACATTTCAATATTAATATTGAATGTATTTGCCTATATGCCAAAAAATATTTTTTTTATACAAATATACATACATATATTATTTCTTCAGCCTATGGAATAATTTCTTGCAGGTTATTTTAAAAAATTAATATTTTAAATTTTTAACTAAATATCCAAAAAGAAAAATGTTTTTTGAAAAATTCCTTTTCACATACGCTATCATCGTCACAAGCGAACATGTCGAACTCAATCATTTGACCATTACTTACTTACTTAGCTGGCCATAACAACCCGTTAACGGGTTTCGGCCTGCCTCAACACTAGTCTCCAGGCGTCTCTGCTAAGCGCACGCCTTCTCCAGTTGGTCACACCAATTGATGACAGGGCTCCATCTACCTGGTCTTTCCAACGTAAACATGGACGTCCTCTACGCCGACGTCCAGTGACCTTCGCATCGAAAACCTTTTTCGCTGGAGCAGATTCTTCCATCCGAACAACATGGCCGAGCCAGCGCAGCCGCTGGATGTTAATGCGCTGGACAACATCTACGTCGCCGAGGAGCTCATACAGCTCATAGTTGGTCCTAATGCGAAACTCATCGCCTTGCTTCAGTGGACCAAAGATCTTGCGAAGAATTTTTCTCTCAAACACTCCCAGGACCGCTGCATCGGCACAAGACAGCGTCCATGCTTCCGCACCATAGAGAAGCACCGGAAGAATAAGCGACTTGTAGAGTGTTAACTTCGTCGCACGAGAGAGGTCTCTGTTACTAAACTGCCTACCGAGACCGTAGTAGCACCTGTTGGCCAGTGTAATTCTTCGCTTGATCTCCAGACTGACATCATTCTTGCTGGTAATGGCGGTGCCAAGGTAGATGAACTCCTTGACCACATCGAATGTATAGTTGCCGGCTGTAACCTGGGAGCCGATACGATTAACGTACCTACTCGTCGACAACATGTACTTCGTCTTGCTCTCATTTACCGCCAGACCCATTTTTGCAGACTCTCGTTCAATAGCATTAAAGGCTGCGGTGACATCTCGCTTGGTATGCCCAATGATGTGTATGTCGTCGGCATACGCAAGGAGCTGGACACTTTTATTAAAAATAGTGCCATTACGATGCACACCTGCCTTTCGCAAAACGCTCTCCATGACGAAGTTGAAGAGGTCGCAGGATAAGGGATCGCCTTGTCTGAAACCTCGCACGGTATTAAAAGGCTCGGAGAGGTCTCTTCCTACCTTGACGGAGCTGCAGGAGTTGCTCAGCGTCATTCTGCATAGCCTTATCAGCTTAGCAGGAATACCGAGCTCAGACATTGCGGCATAAACGCGATCCCTTATTGGGCTATCGAAGGCTGCGTTATAGTCGACAAACAGATGGTGTGTGTCGACTTGACTTTCATGGGTCTTCTCCAGGATTTGGCGCAGTGTGAATATCTGGTCAATGGTGGACTTACCAGGTCTGAAGCCGCACTGATAAGGTCCAATCAGTGAGATGGCGAATGGCTTCAGTCGTTCACACAATACGCTCGTAAGAACCTTATATGCGATAGGGAGGAGGCTTATACCCCTGTAGTTGGTACATATCGTGGGATCTCCCTTTTTCAGGATGGGACAGAGAGCACTAAGATTCCAATCGTTGGGCATACTTTCCTCCAGCCATACTCTGCAAATGAGCTGGTGCATGCACCTAACCAACTCATCGCCTCCATTCTTGAAGAGTTCAGCTGGCAAACCATCAGGTCCAGCTGCTTTGTTGTTCTTCAGTCGCCATATGGCAACCTTGACCTCTTCATGGCTGGGGGACGGGATCTCGACGTCGTCGTTAATGATTGGGTCCGGCACAGCATCTGTAGAGGCGGAATTTGTGTCGCCATCGCCCTGCAATATATTAGAGAAGTGCTGTCTCCATAATCTTAGTGTTCCTTGTGCATCTGTAACCAGGTTACCATGTTCGTCTCTGCAGAAGGTTGCTCCGGGCTTTAAACCAGTAGTAAGACGCCTTATCTTTTTAAAAAAATTTCGAGCATCATTTCTACTCCTGCACATCTCGATTTCCTCACGATCACGCCTTTCTTGCTCTCTTTTCTTCTTTCTAAATAGGCGTCTCTCTTCCCTCCTCTTTTCTCTATACGCCTCCACCGTTGCTCTTGTAGTGGTGGACTGCAGTGGCCTCACGGCACTCTTCATCGTACCATTGGTTTCTGCGGGGAGGACGCTCAAAACCAAGAACTGTTTCGGCAGCGCTGCGCAGAGAGTGAGCGATGTGAGGCCACTGTCTACCAATACTTTCGAGAGAGGATGGGATGTAATTGAGCTCGTTAGAAAGACGATCGGAAAACGACCTGGCTGTCTCTTGTGATCGCAGCTTTTTAATGTCCAGCTTCCCCTGCACACTAGAACGTGTCGTATTCGACGCGTATATACGCAGTCGCATCTTGGCTGCGACAAGATAATGGTCCGAGTCGACATTTGGACCTCTAAACGTGCGCACGTCTAGTATGCTGGATACACTCCTTCCATCAATCACAATGTGATCGATCTGGTTGTTGGTAGATCGATCAGGAGAGAGCCAGGTGGCCTTATGGATATCGAGATGCTGGAACCTGGTGCTACAAACTACCATGTTTCGCGCCGCGGCGAAATCGATCAGTCTCATGCCGTTCAGTGAGGTGGAATTATGAAGACTGAACTGTCCGACAGTGGGGCCAAAGATACCTTCACGTCCAACTTTCGCATTGAAATCGCCGAGGACAATTCAAAAATCATTTGACCATACCGACTGAAAACCACCTCCACTTTCCGGAGTTTACACACCTTGGGACCTGTTTTGCATTTGCCTCCTGCTTTTCTGTTTGCGTCCAGACCTACCATTTACGTTCAGTCAAGATCAATTTTCTTCAAGCTCAGAATCTTTTTCCGAAAATTTTACGCATATTTACAATGTTTTTCGTTGCTATCATCTTTTCCGTGATGTTTTCAGGTGTTAGTATTCCAACTTTTCGTTTTACATCCATTTTTTCATTTTGCCATATTTTGCAGTGAAAGAAATTGTTTCATTAATGCGCTGTTCTTCGTAGATATGTACACTTATTCATTCTATATAAATACTCTCTGAAATAGCCATGACCCAAAAGCAATTGTGTCACGTAATAGTTCACTTCGCCATGTTTTCTTCTTATCCACTTTTCTATATCGGCGGATGAGTTTAGCTGTCCACCTTCCCCTCCATTCATTGTTCCATTGAGCTTGACACTTTTGCAGGGTACCTGCTTTAATATCTTTGTACCGAACTGGAGTCAATTGCCCCACTTGCCTTGCCATAAAAATGCTCATTTTTTCATCCACTTGAAGATCTATCGGGAAAATTACTGATATAACCTGTACTGCTGGTGCTGATACTGTAGGGTAGGTATGCCGATGCAACTTTTAAAGCAGAGGTTCACTGCACGAAAAGTACATTATATTAGAGGCGGTGAAGTAAAACTTTTTATTCCCTTGTAAGGTGGTACGCTCTAGTGTATGTACATATACATGGTATATGTTTAGTATATAGTTATTGTTTATTTTATTATTTGAGTGCCTTCTTCACTTGTCATATAAAATTTGTATCAAAAAATGGGAAGCAAGGTCCAAAACAGGAAAAAAGTAGTAAATGAAACCAGACCAAAAATACAGATCGCGTTCAGACAAAAAACCAGACTCAAATGACGGGAATACAGATAGACGTTTTTTTCAAACTCCCAAAGTTTCTTCGGAATTAAAAAAAAATCAACGTTGAACTGATCAAAAACTTGCATATTATTTTGGCTGGTGTATCGTGCGGTCATCAGATTAATGGTGAAAAATTTATAAATTTTGCTTTATCGACCGCAAAATACTTCGCTGAAAAATATCCATGGTATAACATGTCTGCCACTTTACGTACATTTTAAATACATGGTCCACAGATTATTACTCAGTTATCAGAGGAAGCGCAGGAGTCTCGTAATAAAGATTTTAAATCATATATTTTCCACGGAAATGCAGTCGCGAAAAGTCAAACGAAGATATTTTCAATAGATTTTTAATAAGAAAAGTAGCATATTACCTACCATAACAGGTATTGAACCTTCTAATATTATCTAAAATTTCTGAAGAAAATAATTCCGTAGATATTTATTTTAGTGACAGAGAATATAAATATAATATATATTTAATAATGTTAAACATAAAATGTAAATTTAATATTAATAAGAACTTTTTAATAAATAAAAATTAGTATGGACTATTTCCGGGAAAATTTTGTATTGGGGCTATACGAAATAATTTATCGATTTCGTTGAATTTTTGTACGTTGAGTTATTAACCTAAAAAATTCAAACGCGCCAAATTTCATTCATTTATCTTTAAAAATGGAACTGGCAAAGCTATTCAAATATTCATACGAACTGACAAACAAACATCACTGGAGTTAAAAAAAAAAAAATTTTTTTAAATCCTTTTTAACTAGTAATGACCCATTTAATATTATGAAATTAAAAAAATAAGTGCTATCTCTTACGCCTAAATTAAGAGCCCTTTTTAGTAATTTCAACTAAATGTGCGTCGGCTAACTTCCTAGTTGGCTCTGCTTCTTTAAAGACATTAAGAGGAAGAGTGCAGGACAATAGACGACAACCAGAACAATTCGTCAACGACTTTTTAAAAAAATATCGTATTTTTGATTTTTTGTCAGTTACAGCGTTCTTTAATTCCATCGACGATATACATATATATATATATATTTTAATGTGCTTCATATAGGTATAATATTTATAAATAAAATGAAGAAAAAAATTATAGACAATCATCTTAAAAATCGTTAAACTACACCATTAGAAAAAAAAAATAAAAAATAAAAAAAAGAAAATATTATTGATGATGACCTCATTTGTACATATACATACATACATACATACACATATAAGAATATTAATTGATACTAAAGTCCTATTGAAGTATTTCACACTAAAAATCAATACATAAAATAACAATCTTTGAAAGTTAACCAAAATATCGCATACATCAAAAACAAAAAAAATATATATATGTATACTTAAATATATAAATAATAATAAAATATAAAACAGAATAATTTATACTGAAATTGAAAAATAAAAATAATATTACTTAAACTCAAATTATCCCACTGATTAAAATTATAAATGAATGTCCTTTAATTTATTAAATTAAATACAATTAAGAATTAAATGTTAAATACAAAAATTATTCATCAAATTTAGATAATAAAAATATCTGTACATACATGCAAAAATATTTAAGTGCATATTACTCGTATGTACTTATTTAAATTGTGTTTTAACAGAAAGCAAATACATATATCGAATGTATATTTTTGTTATTTTCTTAACAACAAAAAAAACACAAAAAACAAAAAACGTAAAGCCTATTAGAAGAAAAAAACATTTTTGTTTTGCTACAATTTATTAAATAAATAATTATATTAATTTGTGTCTGTGTATTTCGAGTATATTTATATCTGCGTGCATCATAAATGACTTCATGATCCAGGCAAACTTTCGGTCGAAAAGTGAGCGATATTGGAAAAGTGGGCGTGGTACATCCCACACAAACTAAATATTCTTTTTGTATATCTTGAGAACGGTTAAAGTTCATTCCTTATGCAGAAAAAATCTTTTTTTATTTTGACTGGCAAAGCAGGCACAGGTTCGCTAGTACTACTTATACAATATAATCGATTGTACAATTTGATTAAAAACACTTTTGTTTCCGTTTTTGAGTTCTATTTAAAAAAGTTATTGCTATTGCAAAACACTGTGGTATTTAGGTAGAGTGTGAATGTGTTAAGAACCTTAATTCGTCTTTCATTTATTCATCTTTTAAAACAAGCAAGTAATCTTTCTATAACGGGTTTTATTTTGCTAAATTCATTTTTTTCTATCCAACTCAATTAGTATTTCGGAAACTTTACTGAGCGTAAAACTAAATAAACCTAAACATTTGCTATTTTATGCCCTAAATTGTACATAAAAAATTAGCTTGACACACATTGTTCGAGTTATTTGTTACTCGAAATTTGCGATTTTCATTTTTCAATCAAATAATGTCAAAATTTGTTCTCTTAATCAAATAACGCTTAATCGATTGGATGGGTACTCTAGTAAAATATCATTGTCGACCGGGGTAATTTCTCTGTGTATTCTTAAATACCTATTTCGCTCATCTATTTGACAATTAGTTTTAGAAAAACAGAATATAAGATTACACTATTACATATTTATAAAATATACTTACTTACTTACTTACTTACTTAGTTGGCATTAACAACCCGTTAACGGGTTTCGGCCTGCCTTAACAATAGTCTCCAGGCGTCTCTGCTAAGCGCGCGCCTTCTCCAGTTGGTCACACCAATTGACGACAGGGCTTCATCAACTTGGTTCTGCCAACGTAAACAACGCCGACTTCCAGTGACCTTCGCATCGAAAACTTTTCTCGCTGGAGCAGATTCATCCTTCCGAACATATGGCTAGCCAGCGTAACCGCTGGATGTTAATGCGCTGTACAACGCCCACATCGCCGAGGAGCTCATACAGCTCATGGTTGGTTCTAATGCGAAACTCATCGCCATGCCTTAGAGGACCAAAGATCTTACGAAGAACTTTTCTCTCGAATACTCCCAAGACTGCTGCATCGGCACAAGACAGCGTCCATGCTTCCGCACCATAGAGAAGCACCGGAGAATAAGCGACTTGTAGAGTGTTAACTTCGTCGCACGAGAGAGGTCTCTGTTACTAAACTGCCTACCGAGACCGTAGTAGCACCTGTTGGCCAGTGTAATTCTTCGCTTGATCTCCAGACTGACATCATTCTTGCTGGTAATGGCGGTGCCAAGGTAGATGAACTCCTTGACCACATCGAATGTATAGTTGCCGGCTGTAACCTGGGAGCCGATACGATTAACGTACCTACTCGTCGACAACATGTACTTCGTCTTGCTCTCATTTACCGCCAGACCCATTTTTGCAGACTCTCGTTCAATAGCATTAAAGGCTGCGGTGACATCTCGCTTGGTACGCCCAATGATGTCTATATCGTCTGCATACGCAAGGAGCTGGACACTTTTGTTAAATATAGTGCCATTTCGATGCACACCCGCCTTTCGCAAAACACTCTCCATGACGAAATTGAAGAGGTCGCAAGATAAGGGATCGCCCTGTCTGAAACCTCGCACGGTGTTAAAAAGTTCGGAGAGGTCTTTTCTACCTTGACAGAGCTGTAGGAGTTGCTCAACGTCATTCTGCACAGTTTTACAAGCTTTGCAGAAATACCGAGCTCAGACATTGCGGAATATACGCGATCTCTTATCGGGCTATCGAACGCCGCCTTATAGTCGACAAAAAGATGGTGTGTGTCGACTTGACTTTCATGTGTCTTCTCCAGGATTTGGTGCAGTGTGAATATCTGGTCAATGGTGGACTTACCAGGTCTGAAGCCGCACTGATAAGGCTTCAGTCGTTTACACAATACGCTCGTAAGAACCTTATATGCGATAGGAAGTTGGTGCATATAGTGGGGTCTCCCTTTTTCAGGATGGGGCAGAGGGCACTGAGATTCCAATCTTCGGGCATACTTTCCTTCAGCCATATTCTGCAAATGAGCTGGTGCATGCTCCTAACCAGCTCATTGCCTCCATATTTAAAGAGCTCAGCGGGCAGACCGTCAGGTCCAGCCGCTTTGTTACCTTTCAGTCGCCGTATGGCAACCTTGACCCCTTTATAGCTGGGTGACGGGATTTCAATGTCGCACAGTGTGACAGCCCCATAGTAACCGCGGTAAAAAGTGGTTTTTGGCGTGTCGTCCAATTTGGATGAAATTTTTACAGTATATTAACAGGTATATGAGTAACAATTCCCTGAAATTTCAGCCTCATAACTTCTTTACTATTTGGTTTAGAGCAAGTCAAAGTTGAGGTATGCCAACGCGCTTGAAATATGTTAGTTTAATATGTAATATTCAAAAGCTTATTAATAAAAAAATACATAATAAATATACATACATACATACATAACTGGCCTTTACAACCCTGTGACAGGATTACGGCCTAGCTAATAAATATAACTTTAGACTATTTTTTTATTTAATTTAGTTGTTTTAGAATGAGTAGATGAAAAAATAAATTTAAAAAAGAAAACACGAAAAAAATTTCTTAACAACACAATTGTGGTGTAAAAATTTAACATTTTGCATTTTCAATGGACTGGAAATATAGAGCAGCCCCTCTCCCTAGGTGCAGACTTATATCAAATGAAAGATTGAAGTCTCAGCTTTCACTTAAAATAAAGAACATATAGCAAAAGTTTGCAAAAGTACTTTCAACATACAAAAAACTGCACAAAATACGCATTCTGTCGCTAATTTTTTTTTAATTGCTTACAATTTTTTATATAATTCACTTAGAATTAGAATTAAATTGAAAAAATTAGAATACCATGATGATATTAACAAATTTTTGATAGAATGAAAAACAAAATTTTTCTTTTTTATTGCGTTTCAATGTGAGGTGGGCGTAATAGTGGGCGTGTTATTGTAATTTTTCCATGAAACATTTTAAATAATATAAATAATATTATATATATAATATCAAAGTTGAAGGTTGTACCTAAAATATTTTAGAATATATGGCATTTTTTATGTTGAGGTCGTATGGGTGGTGGGGGTAAAAGTGGACCAAAGTTCAAAATTTTTTCCGATAATGGTTGTAACAATATAACATACAAGTATACCAAAATTGAAAGTTATACCTAAAGTATTACGGACAATACGGCATTTTACAAATTTCGATTGTATGGGAGGTGGGCGTAAAAGTGGGCGGATTTTCTTAATTTTTTTTTAACTGGAATTGTCTCAAAAATAACATGTGCAAAATTTCAGAGCTCTACAATGGCTCCTTGTATTTAATGCCGGCGTTGTCACACTGTGTGTCGTCGTCATTGATTGGATCCGGCACAGCATCTCTAGAGGCGGAAAATCGCCCTGCAGTTGATTAGAGAAGTGCTGTTTCCATAATCTCAGTGTCCCTTGTGCATCTGTAACCAGATTTCCGTGTTTGTCTCTGCAGGAGGTTGCTCCGGGATTAAAACCAGTAGTAAGAGGCCTTATCTTTTTGTAAAAATTTCGAGCATCATTCCTACTCCTGCACATCTTGATTTCCTCACGATCATGCCTTTCTTGCTCCCTTTTCTTTCTTCTAAACAGGCCCCTCTCTTCCCTCCTCTTCTCTCTGTACACCTCCACCATTGCTCTTGTAGTGGTGGACTGCAACGTTCTCCTATAGGCAGCGTTCTTTGCTGTAGTTGCCTCACGGCACTCTTCATCATACCATTGGTTTCGCCGGGGAGGACTCTCGAAACCAAGAACTGCTTCAGCAGTGGTGCGTAGTGAGTCAGAGATGTGAGACCATTGTCCACCAATACTTTCGAGAGAGGACGGGAAGCCTTCGGGCTTACTAGAAAGACGATCGGAAAATGACCTAGCTGTCTCCTGTGATCGCAGCTTTCTGATGTCCAGCTTTCCCCGAACACTAGAGCGTGCCGTATTCGATGCGCATATGCGTAACCGCATCTTGGCTGAGACAAGATGATGGTCCGAGTCGATGTTTGGACCTCTAAATGTTCGCACGTCTAGAATACTGGAAACATGCCTTCCATCAATCACAATGTGATCGAATCTGGTGGAATCTGGTGCTACAAACTACCATGTTTCGCGCCACGGCGAAATCGATCAGTCTCAAGCCGTTCGATGAGGTGGAATTATAGAGACTGAACTGTCCGACAATGGGGCCAAAGATACTTTCACGTCCAACTTTCGCATTGAAATCACCGAGGATTATTTTGGCGTCAGGTGCCGGACACTCATCGTACACTTCCTCGAGCTTTGCGTAAAAAGCATCCTTGACCACATCATCCTTCTCTTCCGTCGGGTCGTGAACACAAATAAGGCTGATGTTATAAAATTTCGCCTTTATGCGGATCTTAGCAATTCTTTCGTTCACAGGGGTGAACTCCGAGACGTGGTGGCGAAGTCTCTTGCTAACTACGAATCCGCAACCAAATTCGTGTTTCTTCTCAATGCAGCTGTAGTAGATGTCACATGTTGCTTGCCTTGTACAACCTTGCCCTATCCATCGCATTTCCTGGATGGCGGTGATGTCAGCCCTACATATCGTGAGAGCATCCGCCAGTTGGATAGAGGCACCTTCACTATAAAGGGTTCTCATGTTCCAGGTGCATATCCTTAAATCATAGTCCTTAAAACGTTTGCCAAGTTCGTCAACATAGAAGGGGGTCCGTTTAGAGGCTATTGTCATAGTTTTCATTGAATTTTTGTTTTTACGTGGTGGGTTTCAAGCCCCACGCACAACCCTAATTTAAAGTCCAGGGGATTGGACAATCGCCGCATACATTAGTTAACAAGCAAGCGGGTGCTAGAATGTTATCCAGGAGGGCCACGAGGAGGCTGTATGTCGACTTGAATACAACGGGAACAAGGATCGTTCTGGAAGCCGCCAGGTTGACCGCAATCAGAGACTTTACCTTGTCCGAAGTATCCCATCCATCCTATTTGTAAAATATACTAGTCCTTAAATATGCGGCTTGAATATACATATATGTAATCTATACAAAAAAATCTATCTTTCTATGTATCTTCAAATTCCAATGCAATGTACTGCATGAGTAGGGGTTTACCCCTGAGTATTGGTCTTAATAAAAAAAAAATATATATATATATATATATATATATATATATATATATATACTATATATACTAGATATCCACTGCAAGGAAAGCTTTATACCAGTCGACAAGAAGGAGAAGAGCGGGAAGTGAATCAAGTTGAAAATCTTATGCTTAAACTCGAAAAACCGTACAGCAACACTGACCGTACAATTGTAGCTGACAACTTTTGTACCACTTTAAAAGGAGTACAGCGTCTGGCCAGAATTGCTCTGGCATTTGTTGGTACCAATAAAAGATGCATCCCTAACGAAATGAGAACGGATCGTTTTCGTCCTGTTCTGTCATCTATATTTGGATTCCACGAAAATTTGGTTTCAATGTGAAGCTACGTGCCAAAAAAAAAGTAATAAATGTCTGGGACTACTTTCGACCGTCCATTATACGAGACATTGTGAAGGGGAAGCAATGAAACCCAAAGCATTTTTTTTTTACAAAGATAATAACGCTGGCGTAGATTGTTTGGACCAAATGGTTACTCATTTCACTACAAAGCGGCCAACAGGACGACGGACTTTTGTATTTCTCTGCAATATGTTAGAAATCGTGGCGTGGGCTACATTTTGTATTTCCAAAGAAGTTGATTGTCTCAATAAAAATAATGCTTGAAGAAAATTTCTTACAATGTTTCTTGATGCATTGGTTCTTCCAAATATTGAAAACCGAATGAACAACATTCCCTTCAGCCATGGAATCATTTTTTTTTTTTTTTTTGTTTGAAGACCACTAAATGTAAGTTTGATTGATATAAACAGGGAAACCAAAAGTATGCTCTAAAAGTGGTTTATGAGCATAAAATATGCAGTAAAAACTTTGAAATATGATCTAAAATATAAAATGTATGCTGTTAAAGAATACGAGAACGGCTTTTAGTTTTTAAAAAACAAGCTTTATTGAAAACTTCAATAACATTTGTGTATTGAAAAAGTAAAATAAAATGCATAAAAACAACGAAACAAAAAGCAGTACAACAAGAAAAAATTTACTTGAATTATTATGAAATCTTTGCAAATAAATACCTAGTATGTATGTATATACCTTTTTTGTTTTTTGGTAAAATAAAGTATTTTCATAGACAACTGCTAATGCAATAAACTACAAAATATCTCAAGTTTTCAAAAATGAAACCTTCAGGGGTGTCACAGAATCCAAGTCGGTTTTGCTTTTTATCGTTTTTGAAAACCAATATTGGATTCATTTGGTGTCACAAAACCAAGTCGGTTTTGTTATTTTCGAATGAAAACAAAACCGATTTTCGAATCAGTTGTTATTAATATTTGTTTACAATATTTATTATCTTTTTGATAAAAAAAAATAAAAATATTACAAATCGTTATTTTTTAAGTAATACAAAAGAGAACAATATATAAATAACGATAATGAGGTTTGCAATTGTGGCTTATATATTATGGAGGAAGAACGTTCTGAAAAGGTAAAAAGAAAAAAAAAAACGGTATTGCTGCAATCCACTTGAGCTGCCGCAGACAGCGTAAGTACATAAATATTTTACGCTATACATCCATACGAGTATTTAAAGCTGCTTTGCAGATTTATAGCTAATTGCCGCTTAAACAAATATGTCTTTCGTATGGTCTGAAAATGATTGATTGATACAACCTTTAGCTACGTTACGATTTTTAGCTAAAGGAACCTATTAGCGATCTGTTGGAAATGACTCCATCATATGTCTAAGTAAAAGCACAGTATTTTCAGTTTTAGATGATGTGCTTAAGGCTATTGAGCGGCTCATTTGCCCTCAATAGGTACAGCTGGAAATGAATCTTAACGAAAATAAAAAGATAACAAGAGACTATTTTTATATCAAATATAAGATCCCTTCAATAATTGGTTGCAACGATGAGACACACATAAAGATTATTAAACTAGTTGTAGCAAGCATTTATATTTAAATCCAAGTTATTTATAAATCTAAATTATGTATTTATCTACATATTTTTATTTAGATTTGTGACAATAATATGAAAATTACAACTGTAGATGCACGGTATACCGGGTCTAGCCATGATGCATTTATTTGGAATATTAGTAGCGCCAGACATCATTTTAAGTATTATACTGTATGAGTCAAGAGAACAAACCTAAAAATTATTGTGGGTATGGGATTGAACATTTTTTGTTAACGCCATACACAGATCCAAGCTACAACTCGAGGGATATTAAATTCAATATGGCTCATTCATCGGCATGTAATATTGTGGAAAGAATAATACGAGTATTGTAATGAGTACATTACACTACCATCCGGAAAAAGTATTGAAAATTATAAATTCTTGCTGCGCTTTGCACAAAATTTGCAGGAGCTATAATGTACAAACCAGTGAGAATGAACTGACATTACCATTGCATGATAGCGAAGACAGTGTTATTTTGCAATCAAGCACGTCTCTGCAAACTGAGGATCAAGGAATCAGAGAGGAAAAAGCTAGCATCTTGTAATAAAATTGATATAATAAAAGCTATTCATAAAATAAAGTCAATTTTGTTTTTATTTCATGTAACATAAAGATAAAATTCACATCACAAACTCTTAAAATGATTCTTATTACAAAAAAATAATTAAAATTCAGAGTGCAAATTCCGTTATTCGATATGGGTCGAAATTTCATAGTAAATTATTTTTAAATTGTATGAAAACTGATAGCTGTTAGCTGCTTGGTTTATTTTCAATATCAAAAACGATAACAAGTCATTCTTTGACACCTAAAACCAATACTAATTTAAGTTCGAAAACAAAGGGGACAGTCTTGGATTTCATGACATAAAATTAATTTTTTTGTCGTTTTTAAATCCAATTTCGACATTATTGGATTCTATGACACCCCTGGTTGTCTCTTACATACATACGTACACATTTTACTACAGTAATCCCTTCGTTTTTAGCTATGATTTGTTTGAGCTTAGTTTCAATATTAAATTTAGTATCACAATCTTTTATTTTACTAATACAATGAACAGTCAGAGTTAGTACGGAGTATTGCTCAACTAATATAACACCAGTGGTTTGCAGTTTTGTAATACATCTTTTAAGAAAACCAAAATTTTAAGCAAAACAAAAACCAATTCCCGTTTGTGTTTACATTTTTTAATGTGTCTATTGCCATTTTAATATGCTGAAACTCTGTACAATTTAAGGCACTTAGTACTGGTAGTTTGTTCACAATTGTTGACGTAGTAATTAACTGCTGCATGCCAAGTTCACCAACGAGATGTGTATGTACATATATCTGGCTCGGGCGGTAGTAGAAGACCGAATACACATGTACATATATTTCAAATTATCAACTTTGCTTGAAGCTTTTAAACACTTTTTTTACATGCCTAATTACACTCTTTACCTTTTCATATTGATTTCGATGCAGTCCATGAGCTGTGTATGTTACATGTGTTACTTTAGGGTAAAACACCTTTATTGCGTTGCCTTAATGTTTTGATTTTATTGCGTTTTATTGTGCTGCTATGTATGTTTAATACAGCAATATAAAATCTTTGTGCATTAGAGAATTTAATATTGAAACTGTGCAACAAATTTCAATTAACGAATGCGTAAAACAAAACTTTTTTATGAAAACATTTAAATATATATCAAAAAGGCATAAAATGTTTTTTAGGGGGGAAAATATGCCAAACATATGCCATTAAAGTTGAAATATGCAAAAAAAAGCTGTTAAGAGTAAAATATGCACCAATATGCTCTAACAAATCGATGCCAAATTTAATAAAAACTCTTGAAACGGATAAATACCTCACACCTAACGTCATAGGCCGCACGAGAAAAAAGCATGCAATATTGCATATTTTTTTGGTTTCTCTGGATATAAACTTTCCTCTTCATTTCATCTCATTTTCCTCGTTTTTCTTTCAAATTCCAGTAGTACTTTCTACCTGAATTGGTGCTGATACTCTACAAAAGGCAAATAGTTGTCAGCGTTGTACATTGGGAGAAGATTAAAATTGTAAAATTATTAAAACGGATAGTTAAGTTACTATATGACTTTGAAAACACAGACAATTTCAATTTCAATTGAAATCGTTTTTCATCACATACTGGATTAAATAGACTTTCAGTATTATGTTTGTTTTTATTAATCCTTTTTGTATTAGTTTTACATTTACACTTTTCTTAAACACGCTCTTCAGTAATAAAATTGCGTTTCTAAAATAAACCATAAATTAAAACGGTTAATTCGAACCATTTTGAAGTAAAAATTAAATTGTCTTGGAGAATAATTATATACAAATGTATACACATATAATCATATAAGTTTAATCAAATTAAATAGAAAATAAAATTAATAATACTTAATATCTATATGCCACAATACTAGCACGAGTATGTATAACTTTTTTAAAATCCAAAAAAACTGAAAAGAAATGAAGAAGTAAATTAAAAATGAATACAAGAAAATATGACCAACATTAATGTAATGTCGAAAAAGCGAAAAAATATTTATAATTTAGTTTGTGAAAATATCATCCGGTAGTGAAGAAAAAACACCAATATTTGCGGTTAAAAACTGATTTTCGTATGTAGAATTTAAAGAAGTACTCTGGGTTAAATTGTTATTTGTATTATAAATTGATGCATTATTTCCTACGTTTCGGTCTTCTTTAGGAAATTTGTTAACATCATCTTCACCATTATCACCACCGCCAATATTATCATCATCTATTTTTTCTATAGGGGGTTCAACATTGGTTGATAGAGCGCGACATCATTTGTCCCATAAACCTAATTCCCGCATTTTGGTCTGAAAATAACGTTCCAAGTTGTTAGCACAGCGATAGTATTCAGTTTCTGGAGAATTGTAGAACCGACAATTTGAAAATATACGAGCCATATCGGCCATAAACAGTCTGCGTGTAACATAATATCCCTTCTTTAGTCGTTCGCCCATAGTTTTTAAATCCATTGGATATTTGATGTGATCATAGTAATCAGGAACCTCTGCCGCTGTTACTGGTTTCAAAAATGGCCAAGCTGACGCATGATGACGTACAGATTGTAGCACGGCAGCAAATGACGCCGCTAGCTTCTCTGGATCTGATGCTTCTTCCAGGGGTCTTGAAGTTCTTTGTGCACGCATTTGTGGTTTCCAACCGATTTCACGGAGGCCTGGTATCGATTCTACAGGAATCGATGGGAGACCTTCTTTAAAGCAAGTCAAACCAGGACGAACTTTCTGAACTTCGCTGTGGCGTTGAGCTATAAGTTCCTTTAGAATCTCACTTTGCCGTCTTATTACTACTTAAAAGAGAACACGTTAAACACAATTTAATATTATGTAAAAGAAAATATATATTACCTGATATAAATTGCGTATTAACAATATTTTTATGCAATTCACAATGCATCAAGGTAGCGCCATCATACTCCTTTATAAAACCAGCATACACCGGACGAGCTAACTTAATATCCTTCGAAAAACCTTGCTTCTTGAAATAACCAATTGCGTCGCAATCTGCGTACGTCAATAGGTGCTGTATATTCTTTTGAATGCTGTAATCTTTTAGATGGTTCATTAGGTGTGTCCCATAGCCCTTAACTTGTTCAGACATTGTAACAGCACAAAACACAATTTCCGTAAATTGTTGATCTGGAAATGGTCTAAAGCAAATACCACCAATTGGCACATTTTCCTTGATAAGAGCTAGCGTTTTATGCTTTGTATCAAACACTAATTGCGATATATATTCACGTGGCATTTCTGGTAGCTGATGAGCAAAAACACTTTGCAGTCCTAATAGCCAGAGAATTGTTTGTTTATCCACAGGTTTCGTTAGAGAATTACCTACTACATGAAATTCAATTGCACGCTTCTGTTCTTCAGCTTTAACATTTTCATCTCGTGACACATTAACAGGAAATAAAATTTCCGTCTTATTAATGGCCTTTGATTCAGAAATTGCTTTTAAAGCACGTAAAACAGTTTCATCTGAAAGATCTTCATATGTAGAATCCCTAAAACGGAAAAGTAATTACAGGTATTTTTAAAAATATTAGTCTATATGCGAAATTTTTTATTGTCGTCAAGCTAGAAAATTAATAAAAAAAATTGAGCCTGTTCGTAAATGCATCACTGCGCCGCATTCTATGACTATTATGCGTTGCCACTGCTAATCACATGTTGCTGAAAATTCTTTTTGCTTATTTTATTATCTAAATTTAATTATTCATGCATTATCAAAGTTTTGAATAGTGTTTTGTGTTTATTTGCCCGGTAATCCAAGTAATAGAATCTAATATTTTCGAAAATCCATTTGAAAACGAGAAGATAAAGCATGTATTGGCGTCATACAATCAAGGATTATATCTCTTATGTTCGAAATTGAACTAATTCTCGTCGATAACATTGGATTTCAAGATTTCCAATTCCGACGACACCGGATTCTATGACATCCTGAATAAGTTTGCTTTTTCATCTCAAGTTAACAAGCAGAGCTAACAAAAGTTACAAATAATTAGAAATAGAACAAGTTTCTCATTTTCAATTTTCACTTAAATGAATGTATTATATGTATGTACATATATTCCTCCCCTGCAGGAGTTTAAAAGAGAATTATCTAAAAGCTACTAGTACTGCTGGCACTAATATAGACCGGCCTTAAGTTTTTTTTATAGAAAAGTACTAGTACTAGAAGTAATTTAAATGCACCACTCATAGACTAATGGAATTCTTTGTGTAACGAAACCAAAACCAACATAATGGTTTTGGAATTTAATTTTGAATCTTTGGTCTACACAATTTTATTTTATTTTCATATTTATTTTTGAAAGAAATAAAATTTTTTTTGATACGAAATGCTAATTTTCTATATTAATTAGTTGTTTTTGTAAAAGTTGACATATGAAACCGCTGTAATCGTTTAATAGTTAATTACCGATTCATTAATCGCCCCTATTGTGTTTGGCGTAGTCGTTGTCGTATTTCGACATTTATGTCCTAGATTTTTTTTATTTTTATTTTGAGACCAATACTCAGGGGTAAACCCCTACTAAATGCTTGCATTGTATTGGAATTTTGAAAAGGACACTACATATCGTCGATGGAATTAAAGAACGCTGTAACTGATAAAACCTTAAATGTTCATCAGAGCTAAAAACCTTTCATAAAAGTAGAACAAATACACTGGTATTTTTCACTTCGCAGACGGCGTAAGTGAACTTATTTTCATCGTAGAGATCTGAGACTGGGACCAATCGACGCGTAATTTTTTTCTGATAAAAATGATGCAAAAAACGTATTTTCGATTTTTTGTCAGTTACAGCGTTCTTTAATTCCATCGACGATATATTATTATTAATTATTATATTATTATTAAGCGCCTTAGGAATGAGACAAATTGCTGTGAATTAAAGAAATCAAGTAAAATTTCTTTCTTTAATATATAAATATAAACAAAATATATATATACCACGAATATTTCTTCCACAAAAACAAAAATCAAACCAAAACAAATTAATCTTTTACACTAATTTCGAAATATTTATGTAATACAAACTAATAAAATAAGTAAAAAAAACAATTTTACAGAACATTTCAATTTGCGTTTGTTCACTGAATACTTCCATTTGTATTTAAATCAAATCTTTTTATTTTTTGTCAAAGCATGCTCCAACACCTTTTGCATTTTTAAAACAAAGAGCGATTTGAAAACGGGAAGTATGTCAGAGTATGAGATTATGGGTTAGGACGGACTGCCTTTGCGATTGATATGCAGGTTGTTGATTTTAATAGAATCAGAGAACACAAGAAAATATTTTTATTCGCCTCCTGACGAGTCTCTTAAGCAGAGGCGAAATGGCCATAGAGACATGCTTATCCCCAAAGCAATACATTTCATATACACAAGAAAATATTTTCAAAATGAATACACTAATTATTTTTTATTTGATACAATTGCAACAAATGCCCAACATTGATATATCCTTTTAATTTTTTTATATTACAACATATTTACATTTCTTGAAAAAAAAAGAAGTGTATATTACACATACATATGTGTGTTGCTATTATCATTAAGATTATAATATATAGCATACTATATACTTAAATATTTATATGTATACATACATATGTATTTAAAATACAGTTTTTTATTAACAATATTTATCACTACAACATAAAGCATACTTTTTAGCGAGAAAATAAAAAAAGTACCAATCCTCGAATATTTAATATTATTATAATCTTTTGTTACTGAAGTTTTATTGTTTCCGTTTGCGATAATTTCGCAATTAAAATTGCATTCTTTCTAGTTTATTTCATAATATATTGTAAAACTTTTAATTACAGTCTTTTATCTATGGCATATTACCAACTAAATGAACACTAACTTACCCTGCAGATCTTTCAATAATCTCTCTTTTTGCTCTTTTGTGCATTGGTTCACCACTAATGATGTTGCGTTTGGCAACAGTTGGACCAGCGGTACTTGATAGACCTGCTGCACCAGATGCAGCTGTATCCTGTTGGCGTTTTCGTTGCTGCATTAAAAAGGCAGTGGGTGGCCGATATGATTGATCCCATATTGGTGAATCGTCTTTTAAAAGTTCTCCCTTAAGAGCTTCTAAAAACTTGGGCATTTGTGTTATAATAGACCTTTTGTCAGCAGGAAAACGATCACGTTCAGAAATGCATTTCTTTTTTAATTGTTGGGCCATATACTGAAAAACAGTTCTTAAAAGTGTTCTTCCAAAAACAAGAGATGTCTCAAAATGTCTCAGAGAATTACAAAAGGCAGGAACATGACAAAAGACTAACCATCTGGTATAATTGATTTTATATGTGGAAGCATCATCGTTTTTCAAGTCAGCTCTTCTCATAGACGGTGGTTCAAAATTGTAATGATTTAAAAAGTTTAAAAATGTTTTGGCTACCTCCGTCATAGTTTGCAACTCATTTGGACTCAAATGGTTGTACTTATAAAATACAAATGAATATACAGCCTTAGCGATGCAGGGCGATTCAAATGGTGGATCCCCCAAAGGACCACGAATAACAGCCTGTTGCCTAGTTATGACACATTGGCGCAATAAACGAAAAAGATACAAATATACTTTTTTTGTGTCCTCGTCGTCAACCCGTTGCATAGACATAAACAAATTTTCCATATCAATGATTGCACCTAATAGATTATTCATTTCGGATCCAGATATTCCATCCAAATGTGCAATGTGACTTTGCAAAGAGTGGCGACAACTGGCATTTCGGCACTCTTCACTGAACTCAGGACAATATGATGATTCTACATCCCGATGACGATTTTCTTGCGGAGTCTTCCAACCAGTGCAGCGACAGCCTTCAGCTTGGCAAGCGGAATACATAGAAAGTTTAGCTAATTTTTGAGCTACTGGTAAGTTAAAAACCTTTTGTTTTCGCTGCTGAATGCGCTGTAAGCTATTTTGTCTCGTTCCCTCAGCGGGTGCAGCGGCATTTGATCCAGATGCTCCATTCTGCTGAGGCGCGGTCGATGACTGCTGCTGTACGCTAGCATTATTAGCAGCTGCTGCGGCAGCAGCGTTGCCATCAATAGATTCCTCTTTTAGTGTTATAAGGGAACCTCCTGACATTATACCTTTCAAGTGTATCTCTTGATATTCTTTTCAAATAAAATGGAAAGACTTTTAATAAATTTACTTTTGTTCCACCAATTTCACAATGTTACAGTAATTCAGAAAGAACATATAAACAAAGCGAAAAAGAATTCACTGAAAAAGTGGTGCCAATTTACCTTTTGTTATACCGAGAACACACATTGAATCAATTTAATGAGAATCATTAATCATAACATGGGTTCTCCACGTAAAATAATATGTAACATTTTTCTGTTAGCAAACGTCAAATTCAATCTCTGAGAACATTTTATTACCTCTCGTCTACATGTTTAACAAACTTGGAAATAATTTAAAAAAAGGTATTTTGAAAATGTTATTTTTATATTTAATGCTGATAAAGGTTTAACTACATACATACATAACTGGCATTTACAACCCTGTGTCAGGATTACGGCCTAGCTTCTCGCAGCACTCATGTTGTGTGTGTAAATTTTTATCCATGAGTAGAAGACTGCTGGTTTTTAGGTTTAAGGTTTAACTAAACATTCTAATATTTCGGGTTCAAGGAGGATTATATGTTTTATATAAGAGTCTTCCAAGTTTTTTTTTAAATATACATATTTTGGTTATTAATCGAGCCTATGATTAATTAAATTAAATTTTATATGTAAAAAATTACCAGAATTAAAATTTTTATTTCTAATTTAGTGACAAACTTGGAAATAATTATGTTTTAAAATTGTCAAATTCTATATCAAATATCGAATTTTTAAGTCGAGACCGCAAAAACATGTATTTGTACATGTATGTTAAAATAGTTGTTCGCAAACTTTTCATATTTTTCAAAGAAATAATGTTAAACATAACCTGTCAAATTAGAATTTTGATCTCCATTATTGCTTGAAAAAATAATTATTCTCGGTTGTACTTACGCTAAATTATTTAAAAAGAGAGTTTTAACTGTTCTATGAAAAAAATAATAAATAGGCTGTATATTTTGAATTTTTTAGATATTTTATTTATTTATTTTTATTACATATGTACGTGTTCTCTACTTAAAATCATAAACATGAACATAAACAATGTTTTACTCTGCCGTCGTTGGTCCTATGTTTGGAAATAATTATTGTACGTGTAGATAGGGGGTTATTAAATTTATTTCTTTTATGTAGCTACTAAATCTATTTTTAGGTAGTATTTATATAAAAATGGTAGATGTTAATAAAATAATGATTCACATTTTCAAAATCTTAAATTCGTTTGTAAAAAATGTACATAAATATGAAAAAACTAATAGTTATAGGCTTTTTACACTTGGTCACATCTTTCATCAATTCACAAAGATGCTAGTCTATGTCCACACTTGGCGAGAAGAGTCGGGCAATTCTTCATCAATTCTCTTTTAAACTTGTCTTCGTGTCCACACTCGGAGATTTTAGTTGCCCAACTTTTTGTTGTTGTTCAGCAATTTTTGTGTTTTCTTTTGTTTGCTTTTTCTTACAATTTGACATTTATGCCGTGTTGCCACAGAAATACTCACAAATTACACAAAATTTTATAGATTGCCCAAAATATATTTCATACATAGAATATAATGCTTTTTATTTTTGTAATTATTTTAATATATGAATAAATATTTGTGTATTTATAAATTTCCCTGTAGAAGACAAAGCCTTAAAGTTATTACTAGAGCTATTGGAACAGCCCAAACAATATTAAAGTATTTATAGTTGAATACTAGTGCTAATGAGGACTAGTACTTGAAGTAGTTCGGGAGCACCGCTTAAATTTTGAAGAAGTTTATAAGATAAGACATATTTTATCCTAAAATTAAGGTATGTTAGATACAAAATAAGCTGCAAATAATGAAAATCGGTTGATATAAACAAAATATTTTCTTTTAATGTAATATCGTTATGCTACACAATTAAATTTTCTATCAATGAAAAATAAAAATGTTTCTCTTCCCTTGTCTTTTAACAGCTAGATTATGTATTCACGTATCATTAGCATATCAAATTAAGATTGTCTCAGCATCACTTAGTCATAATTGAGGCGAGCTGGTAAAATATTTACAGCTTTGAATTACACTTGTACAATATATAATTGGGGTATTCAAACGGGGTCCTATCAAGTCATATTGTCATAATATCATACAATTTTAAAATAGTTTAAAAAATTTGTTGTTGGTCTTTGAATAAAAAAGTCATAAAACAATAAGACTTTTCAACCAGTGTTTACCATTTTGTCATAAATTGAAAAATAAAAAAATAAAATTAAAAATAATATACTAAACTATGACGGGTTGTTTACAGCAATCATATTTTTTCGTTTTTATTTAAAACGACCATTTGAATCCCCCAAATATTTTATTTTAAGATATTCATCTAAAGGTTTAATTCTATATATGTATATAATTTACAAAGAAAGAAAAGAAATAAAAGAAAAATATTAATATATACACATAAAATTTAATTATTAATTTATAGGATATTGTATACGATTGCTGTAAATCATATGAGAAGAGTTTCTAAGTCGTGAAGCAAATATTCCTTTATTCTTTTCGTGAAAATTTAAATTCTTTGTATATTTTTAATATCTTGAGGGAGATTATTAAATTCCATACTATCCGTATATTCAATCCTGCTTCGTAGTTTCTAACCGACATCTTGCTATCATAAGATTGATATTGTTTCTGTTATTGAATAATGTTTGATTTCTATGAAATGAAATTGTATGGTGACCAATATTATGGGTTAACTTAAAAACATAAAGAATTGAATTAAATTATTATAAATAATTTGATTGAAATAATGGTGAAACAAAATTACATAAAAAATTTATGGTCTAAAAATAAAGAAAAATTGTTCTCTTCCATTTTTGTGTAATTACACATAAACTGGCAACGCTGCACTTATTAAAAAGAAAAAACACAAGAAAAACGAACGCTGCGATTGTATGAAAAAGACGCGTACACCAAAAAGCGAAAAAAAATATGAAAGGAAATGTCAAATAATCAACTACAAAGACAAAAAACGAATGAGGGAATATAAAGAATCGCGGAGAACGGGCAAGAATTTTTCTTCTTTTATTCCCCTCACCGTAATCGTCAACAAACTACAAAAGTTGCCGACTCGCCTCGCCGAGTGTGGACATAGACTTAACATCTTGTTATAAGAAGTATACGGGGCTGAATGTTCAACATCTTTAAAAGATGTTCCTATCTCATTTTGTTTCATTCAACATCTTACGATAATTTTTGTGTCATCACAACAGATGTGTCAAAAAAATATACACACAAAAAGAAAAACACACACAAAAAAAAAAAATATACAATGAGCTTCGGGGGTTTACAATACAATACGTTTGGCCAAGGTCCATTAATACAGGTCATTGCATCTCTCAGGCTGATTTTATGTAAACCTATCTATAAATGTCAAAGTTTGTTTACATTTTTATCGTTTTTGTTTTTATTTGAATGTTTATGTTTTCAATCAGTGTTGCCATATTGGCTATATCTAACCAAAGTTGGCTACTTTTTTCTTACATATATATTTTCTTATGGTGTTTTTTCTTTCTTTAAAAAGAAAATGGTATTTTTATTTTAAATGAATAATAATAGTTTTAACTAAACATTGTAATATTTTAGGTTCAAGCAGGATTATATTGTTATGAATTGTCCTTTATAGTTCGTTTTGTATACTAGGGCTCTTTACTGCAAACTAAAAATACAGATACTTTTGAATTTTAAAGCTTTTATTTACACTCTATAATCTTGTATATATAACTAAAAAGAGTAATGTGAAGCTTTATTTATAATACCTACAGTTTTTCTACTAATTGTTATTGTCTCTATTGCTTAGTATTTAACTAATTCCACAGCAATAATAAATCTTTTATAATTTAAAAATTTATATAATTTTAAACGTACTTGATTTTCCGACATACATTTTCTTATTGTAATAATTTTTTTATATAGCCCAAATGCTAGAAATAGTGAAAATACTAATTTAAGGGAATGCAATTATGATTTTGTTTTACAAAATTATTTCTTCGTAACAATATGTTTTATATGGGAGAGTTTCACTTTATTTTACAGTTTATATCATAGAACGTATGTTGAAATTGAGTTTTATATGTGTAAAATTAGCCGACATTTAAATGTTTAGTTTTAATTTATTGAATTTTTTTATTCAAATTTGGTTACTAAATTTTACGGACTGTGGCAACACTGATTTTTGTTTCTTTTCCACCATTTTCTACAAAAACCTTTTATAATTTTGACAGATATAGATAGATCACATGACACAAAATACGTGTGGTTTTTTCTATAGTTGTATTGTTGTAGAGATGCAATGACCTGTATTAATGGGCCTTGCGTTTGGCAAAAATAAATATTTCATCATCATCGTCTTCGTCCTCGAACATGTCGTTCACTAATTTTGCATATTGTAGTAATAATTGTCTTTGATTTTGAAGAGCAATTATTAATCCAATTACTGCAAAATTTTTAAATTCCATTTTATTTAATTTTTATTTCTTCAAATTTTTTTGCGTACTCAACTAGAAAAAAATATTACAGATGAAAGATGTTGCAATGTAAACAAGTTTTTTCAATTTTTAACATTTTCCACGCGATCCTCTAAGATGTGAGCAAGTGTAAAAACCTATTATATGTACATGGCGTATTGATTATAAGGTGCATTTGACATGGCAGCTGAGCTACATTTTTTTCCAACAATTTGTGAATATAGTTGTCAATTTTTGCTTTGTTTTATGTACATTGTTTTTGTTTTCATACTTTTTGTATTGGTTTTTTTGACAGTTAACTACCCTAACAAGCATCAAAATGCTGTGTTGTTTTTGTTACTGTTTTACTTGTAATCTCAAAGGCACCTTATGATAATTGCGCCATGTATATGTATATACATACTTTCACGTTGTATCTTTTCCATGAACATAAATGAAAGGAACGGAATGAAACATAAACTTGTTCATTTTCAAATTGTCACTTTTACTGAAAGAAACGCGCCATACGATTATTTTTTGTTTTGCTTTTACTTTTTTTAGAAATCCATGGATTTCGAAGACATGTTGGATATCTTTTTTGTCAGGAAAGAAAATGATATTATTTCCTTCAACCTAGATAAAACGAATTATAAGTCTTCATATCAGCCTAGAAATGTATTCGCATGTATTCCCGTAATGTTGACACATATTAAAAAAATAAATATTGAATGCTCGAAAGGACCAACAAATGTGTATGAAATGTTTTCAGGAAGAATTCGTTTTAGAAATTGCATAGTTTACGGAAAAATAATGGGCAGAGGTAATGATTCAAAGCTTATGTTCAATTACCTCTTAGATGATGGGACGGATTGTTTAAATATAAGTGTACCACGCAAAACGGAAGACATGGAAGCGATCAGGAAACTTGAAAGTGAACTGCAGGCGATTAGGAAGAATACGGTGCCGTCACGAAACGAACATCAAATTGTTCAATGTTTAAGAAATATTTTGTTTAGAACGAAAGAACAAATCGATCAGTCTAATTTAGCTAATGGAACAAAAGTTTTTTTGTTTGGAAAACCGAATATTTTTCGAGGGCGAATATCATTAAACGTGTTTTGTTTGGCAGAAGACAACACTATTGATCGTGATGCAGAAATTGCTTTTAAAGACTTTTTAATTGACTGGTTCAGAAAAAACATTTTGTAGAATATAAAACTATTTATTTGAATTTATTTATTATAGTAAATTATATTTAGTTTTGTTTGTTCTAAAGAATATAAAATTTAAGCTTTTTCAAACGAACCTGTCGTAATTTTAATTTTCTCTTGCGATATTCCTCTCAATGTTGACATGGTCCTGTTTCAAATTGTTTATGTTGGAAAAGGTTGGGGGGATTATGATTTAAAATCAGTAACATAAAAATATTACCAAGCTGTATTTTGAATTTATGTAGTTTTTGCTCTGATAGCGGCACGTTTGCCCGTAACAGCCTGGAAACCTGATTTAATACTTGCTACAGAACAACGGGAGCCGCAGGATTCACATTGCAGGAAAAACAGACGGGTATCTTTTTGTAGAATCGTTTCGGGGGACCGACATGTATGGCAGGTGACATATTCTTTTATATAACGACGCAACACATTTTCAATTTGCTTAGGCTGGAAGCGGCCTTTAATAATAAGCTGTTGATTACCATCCATGGATCCACTGGTACCCAATTCAGCTAGCAAGAAATCCAATAAATGTTTTGGCAAACGATGTAGTGTTCTCGCAATATCGAGGAAATTTGCAAAGGAGGTCTTTTTAGTTCCCACACGCAATACCTGTGGTGGTCTCATAACAAATTTAGGTTTACGTCCTGCAGCCATTTCAGGATTTTTATCCAAAATTATTTCAAATATACGTTTTAGTAATTCGTCATATGAGTAGTCTTTATCAGAATCACGCTCTGCCTCTAAATTTTCATCCGTTTCAAATGGTTCACCGCTGTTTTCTTCTCCCCCAACTTCTTCACTATCTTTTGGCAGAGCCCCTTCCAACTCATCTAAATTAAAAGCCTTCTTCTTCTTTTTCTTTTTTTTGCCAAAACTCTCCAAGTCCAAATTGTCATCAATTTCATTTGCCGCTGCTTCATCAGCAGCAACCTCTTTAGTTTCCTCTTTTTTTGAGCCATCATCTAAACCCAAAGCAGCGTCCAAGTCGAAGGTCTTCTTCTTCTTTTTCTTTTTTAACAAAGTTGGATCGAACTAAAAAATAAAGTAAATCATGTATTTGTTGGGGAACACCTTAGCAGCTAACATAACCTCAAATTCGGTAGAAATATGATTCTAATTACCAATTAGTATTTATTTTAAACGATTGTTAAACCAACTTACATCTTCACCATCCATATTTGCAATTAAACAATTTTTACTTAATTTACGAATATATAAATGTTTATATTTTCTAATTTAACAGAGAGATGTATCGTATTGCATCAGAAAAATTAGCACAGAAGAAAAATCGTGGCAGAATGACACCTAGGCTTGCCAGATCGTATATTATTCACACTTTGAAAATTAACAAAGCCCATTCATTGGCGCAATTATCATAAGGTGCCTTTGAGATTACAACAAGTAAAATAGTAACAAAAACAACACAGCATTTTGATGCTTGTTAGGGTAGTTAACTGTCAAAACTGTCAATATAATCAATACGCCATTGCCCATTCACAAAGGAATATATTTTGTTAACCATACTTTGTTCTTACATTTTTTGAATTATATGTATAACGTATGTGAGTGTTCCTTTTTTTGAATTATATGTATAACGTATACACAGCTTTAAACTGGTTTTACACTATTGTACTGAGTATAACGACATGTCAAAACTCAGATAAAATGAGAAAGTAGGATAGGGTAAAAACAAATACTTAATGAATTGTCAAAAAATACGTATGGAAAATTTGACAATTGCATGGCGCTCATCATTTTTAGAAATTTTTCTAAACAATAATATTTTTCATTTAATCAGAGTTGCTTTTTACACAAATAAAAGAAAAAAAAAACAGGAATGCAAATCTAAAAATTATAACCATAATTGTTTAAGACAATCAGAAAAAAACATAAACATCTTTTTTCGTCTCTCTGGCTAACTAGCTATCACTTTTTGCGGGCAAAAGTGCTCTCGTCCAAATCAGTCTAATTAGAGACATTATTTCCAGTTTCCTTTCACATTGTGGAAATTACTCCTATTTCACACATGTTAAGTTTGGCTTGTCAAATCCTGTATATATCACATAATTTTAATTATATAAAATATGTATGTACTTGAGACATTTTACCAGTTCCACATATAACCTCGACCATTGTTATTGTTATAAGGTGCATTTGACATACCAGCTGAGCTACGTTTTTTGTAGACAATTTATGAAGAGATTTGTCAATTGTGTCCTTGTTTTATATAAACTGCTTCTGTTTTCACACTTTTTGTCTTGGTTTTTTTGACACCTCTATACCCTAACTAACAACAAAAAACAGTTATGTTGTTTATGTTATCATAATAATACTAATCTATAAATAAGTCTTTTTATTTTTTAAACAATTTTTTTTCTACAAGATACAGCTGTTAACGCTTGTAAAAGTTGAAAGTTTCCCAATTCTCTGGCGTTAGCAGTGTTGCGTACTTTGCTTGTAACTTGCTTTATGGCAATACACTATTTCAACTATTTTGACATATGCTTGCCACGGATGACGGTAAGAACGCTTGTTATGTACTTCTACCTTAAGTGCGCCGTGATCTAATCATTATTTTTCCATTAAAAGAACTATAGTTCTCTATTTTATATATATTTGCTTTTTTATATAGTTTTCATCTGGCAGCACTCTATATATTTGGGCTTTGGGTTTTTTATTTTAATTAAAGTTTGCCAGATTAAAAATAAAAGTTAGAACTCGTTAATTTCTTAAATTATTTAAACTATAATTTAGTTCTAAACTAACGAAACTTGGATAAGGAGGATTGATTTTATTTTTACGTTTGGATACAAACTTATAAGTTTGAAAGTGTGTCATATAATTATCTTTTACTCCGTTCTATTCAATTAACAATTTTACGTATGTATAGTGCTTTTTTCATAAATAATAATAACTAACTTTCAACTTTTGTATTGTAAACATCTCCAGTTATTTGAAAAAAGTAGTTAAAGTCATATAAAAGTATACATATAGTGCATAAATATAAGTAGATAAAAAATGATTATTTGTGCCGAGATATAAAACTACATACATATTTCTAATGTAATATTTTAATATATTTTAAATTGTTTTTAAGTACAAAATATGAACCTTTTTGTAAACGAGCGGCAACAATATATCGTCGTAAGAATTAAAGAACGTTGTAACTGACAAAAAAATATCGAAATTACGCTTTTGCATCATTTTTATCAGAAAAAAAAATACACGTCGATTGGTCCCGGTCTCAGATTTCTATGACGAAGACAAAATCACTTACGCTGTTTGCGTTTTGAAAAATACCAGTGTCTTTGTTCTACTTTCATACAGGCTTTTTGGCTCTGGTGAAAATTTAAAGTTTTGTCAGTTACAGCGTTCTTTAACCCATTAACGCCCAAATGAAAACCAAGAACAATTTTTAAAATTCAATATTTATTACTAGATTTAAACAACATTTTTTACAGTACAGTAAAAGAAAAAAACCAAAAAAAAATATTCTGAGTTGTGTTTTTTCTGGTGTACTAAGCTTAGTAGAGCAGCACTGAATATACTATAGCTCAAAAAATTCTATACGAACTAAACCGTTTTATATTGCTTTTATTAGAATGTGATGTTATCAAGTAAATAAACTGCTATTTAACGTTCTTCAAAGTTAACTGATGTAAAATAAACTTCATAACCATTCACAATCTCACAAGAAATAAATCACCAAAATGAAGATTCCTATATAACAGCTAAAATGGAGATTCCAATAATTAATATTTTTCAACTATGATGTACAACAGCTACGTGGATGTTGCATGTACTCTTATTGACTGATAAAAAGCGTTTCCCAAGTAAAAAACTGCATTTTATAATTTTTACTTGAACTTTAAGTTGTGTACTATATATAGTACAGCGGGCGGAAATGGGTTAATTCTTGCGACGATATGTACAAGCATATATACATATTACGAATTCTCCAGACAATGAATTTCTAAATTGTTGCTATGTCTGTCTGTGTATGTGCATATGGGAGAGTATTCAGGCGTGATCAAGGCGAAGTTGCAAATCCTTTATTGAAAATTTTGAAAAAGGTAGGTACATACATACATACATGCATACATACGTAAATACAAAATCCAATAAAGTTACTTAAGTTGTAATCACAGGTGCATTCTAAGTCATTGTTTATGTGATTGTCTTTGTCTCTGATTGATTCCAGTTCCAAACAAGATTACAAGGCAAAGTGAAGAGCAAACGTTTTCGTTTTAGTATCACATAAATAATCCAGTAATTCTAAAACCGATGGCATAAGAGTTTCGGAGAGGTAGGGCTGGCTTATTTCAGATATACATATGTAGGTCTTAAAATTGATCCGCCTGTATTTTAATCCAAGTGCCTGTGTCTAGGTCCCTTAGAAAATGCCTTTTCACGCATTTTTCTTATTTACATGATGGCTTTATTTATTTTTTGAAATATTTTCTAACCATTAATTTTAAACATAGGTACATATGAGTATATGTACTACATAAATATTTCTTGTTTTCGTTGAGTACATATCTGTGGAATTTTGAAAAAACGTCTTCTCTCCAAATAAGACAATTTTCCAAGATTTTTATAGTAAATATAGAATTTCCTTGTCCTTCTTTTGCTCTAATCCCCGTATTTCTACGTCCTTTGGAACGCAAGATATGCAGTTGACTAATCGACCTCTTTCAGACTTTCCCCCAATATCAATTTGACAAAACGACTTCTTTCAGTGAATTAAGAATAATTTGAAAAATTGAATGTCTATAAAAAATTTTATTTAATTTTTATTATTATTTTTTTAATTATTTGTAGGTATATTGTAGGGAAAAATAGAAGTATTTTTTTAATAAAACCGAAATATATTTTCCAGATCAACTTCTTTCAACATTTTTTCATATTCTATTTTAACAAAACAACGTGTCTGGACTTAAGCGATTAAGATAATTTTCAAATTTAATAAAAAAAAATTTGACAAAACGACTGGTATGGTGGAAACTAATTTTTTTCTTTAACATCTATTTAACAAAAAGTCTTAAAATAATTTTTTGTCATTTAAAAGAAAACTATTGCTTCTAGAAAGAAAAAAATGTTCTTTAAGTATTTCTGTGGACATTTGACAAAACGTCTTCTTTCAAAATCAACAACTTTTCAGTAGAGCAAAAAAACAGTTAAAAAGGCTAATACAAGTTATTGCTTAGAAAATTAAAGAAATTTTGAACTTGGATATTATACACAAATACTTAACGAACATTATGCGATCTTTTTTTTCCCTCTAGAAGCAATAGTTTTCTTTAAAACGACAAAAAATTAATTTCAGACCTTTTGTTAAATTTTTTTTGTTTAAATTTTAAAGAAAAAATTAATTAAAATTAATTAAATTTGAAAATTATTTTAATCGCTTAAGTCAAGACAAGTTGTTTTGTTAAAATGGAATATGAAAAAAAGGTTGAAAGAAGTTGATCTGGAAAATATATTTGGGTTCTATTTTTCCCTTCAATATGCAGATAAATAAAAAATAATAATAAAAATGAAATACAATTTTAATAGACATTCAATTTTTTAAATTATTCTTAATTCTCTGAAAGAAGTCGTTTTGTCAAATTGAAATTGGGGGAAAGTCTGAAAGAGGTCGATAAGTCAACTGCATATCTTGCCTTCCAAAGGTCGTAGAAATACGGGGATTAGAGCAAAAGAAGGACAAGGAAATTCTATATTTACTATAAAAATCTTGGAAAATTGTCTTATTTCGAGAGAAGACGTTTTTTTCAAAATTCCACAGATTTGTGTATAATATCCAAGTTCAAAATTTTATTAATTTTCTAAGCAATAACTTCTATTAGCCTTTTTAACTGTTTTTTTTTTGCTCTACTGAAAAGTTGTTGATTTAGAAAGAAGACGTTTTGTCAAATGTCCACAGATATGTATACAAATGTTAATTTTGCTTACCGCGTTGGCACAATTGTCGTACATGATGTCAAATATGTCTTTAAGACAAGTCACTAAGGGTTGTCAACAACTTCGCGGAGGTGTTCGTGCACGATATTTCGTAGTATATTTCCTTGACGTTGTCGCTGATCTGCCATGCTGATTAATATTTATTCAAATCCTTGATACACTCCGGTTCACTTATTTAAATGCACAAAGAATTCCATATTCAGGAGCCGGAATCTTTTGCAATTTTTAACCGATTCCAGAATTTTAAAATAGAAATGGAAGGTAGACATCTTGAGATATAAACAAAATCATGACAATGGTGGTTTCTTAACTAAGGAACCTTTTTTTGAGGAATTTATAATTTATAATTTATAAGTGCCTTTATTCAAGTGAACAAAAAAAAAAAAAAAAATACCACATTTTTAGATTTTTTTTATAAATTCCTCAAAAAAAGGTTCCTTAGTTAGGAAACCACCATTGTCATGATTTTGTTTATATCTCAAGATGTCTAGCTTCCATTTCTATTTTAAAATTCTGGAATCGGTAAAAATTGCAAAAGATACCGGCTCCTGAATATGGGATTCTTTGTGCATTTAAATAAGTGAACCGGAGTGTATTTGAGTCGTTATCTACACATGTACATATATGTATAAATATCTAAATACATACCCAGTCAGCATTTTTGGCGAATTTTGAATCTTATTTGACTTCACAGGACGATTAAAATAATCACTTATGATCTCATTTTTGAATCGAAAATGGTACGCTTGCCGCGACTCCGCTTAACGAGTCATTTGTGACTGCGCACTCTACACGATTACAACTCATGTTTAAAATTTTTGCAATCCTTTGAGGATCAATTGCGAGTCTATTTTGAGTACCCATACGGTCTTATTTTAATCGTTTTTCAACTACATATTTTGATTTCTTTCTGAGTCAGTTTTTACTTATATTTTCAATCATAAGAGATTCTATTTCAACTTATAGTTTTATCTTGTTGTACTTACCTTTTTAATTCTCTTTACAATAATAAAAACATAGCGGTTTTTTGATTTGTATGTATTTTGTTTTAAAATGTATTAAAAAAAACAAATTCATAATTTTGTAATACCTAAAGTGACGCAACCGCAGCACAAGCTCAACTGAAGAAATAATTTACAATTACAAAACTCTTTGTCTTGCGAATAAAATAAATCCCCCTATAATGAAATGCAGAAAACAATAAAATACGATGCAAAATAATTATTAAAGTAGTTATATAACAAACGTCTGCATGATTAATTTATGATTCCGCACATTTAATCAGTTTTTGATCACCTAAGGGATCATCTTAATGATATTTGAAAAAAAAAACAATCTTCCAATTGCTGACAGGGTAAGGACAAAACTATTTGTACGCTATATTTATTTTGTAAATCTTAAACAATTTATGTATAAACTACTTAAAAATGGTTATTGTCTTTTTATGTCGTCTGAAATACATTTTTATTTAATTAAACTATGGATAACAAGCAGTGTTCGAAAATTTACCTTATAAAACGTACTTTAGTGTTCTGTACTGTATAATATTAAGTACAGAAACACTAAAAGTGTTTGTGTAGGAAATTCAATACAAACAAAAAACATTATAATATTTTTGAATTTTCTACATAACGAATATACTGTTCTTAACCTATAGAAAAAAAACAAAGGAAAAAAAATTTTTTTGTTGTAATTTTTTTCAATTTTTTTATTTTAAACTGATTGATAAAAAATGCAAAAAAAAAAAAAATATTTTGAAATTTGGGGAAAAATAACCCAAGATCACTAAACCAAAATGTATACAAACACTAAAACTGTACTGTTTTAAAACAAAAAACAGAACGACTTATTCTGGTTGTGTAGAAATACACAAACACTAAAAAAATAAATACCGTTCTTGGATTTGTGAACCGTACATATAATAATGTACAGTTTATTTTCGAACACTGATAACAAGTTTAATATTCATATTGTATGAATTTTAATAGTCTTCTTATGAATACTAGTATTAGGAATCCTAATTTAGGATCTTAAGACAATTAAAACTCATACAATAAGTATAATATATGTATATTCATTTAATTTTTATTTAATATCCGACTCCAACGGCTGAAATTTTGTAGGTACGACTCCGACTACAACTTCAATGCTTAGTTTGCATTTTATTTAATGCTTGGAAAAAGTATATTTTAAATTTAGTTAAGACTGTGTGTATTTCTATGTGTATACTGCTTTCTACTGAATTTAAGCGACATCGTTTGAAATGCTCCTGCTCGTCTAAATATTTTTTAATAGAATAATCATTATTTTGTTCATCTTTCAACTGTGTCTTTCATGGCTATATCCAATTTATATAACACCCTTAGCTCTAATTTTACGTGCCTCGGTTAGTAACACTTGAATCATGGGATCGATGTATTTTTAGGCGCCGGTACAAAACCCTTTTAACAAAAACAATAATTATTTAATTCCAATCCAGCGATCCTGCCAAACAAATAAATCAACAAGATCACTCTTACATTTTAATTCCACCTTTTTACAGCGCATTAAATACAAGTTCATTTAATATTTTTTTATTTACCTGTATAATTCATATCAAGTTCTTTAAAATTTTTCTATGTCAAATACTAATAATTCAGAAAACAAAATAATGATCAAAATAAATGAAAAGTAAAAAGCATGTACATATTAAAGGTCTGCATGAATGTTTTGCTTTTCTGCCAATTTAGAATGATTCGAGAAGTGATCTCTAATTGAGGGTAAATTTAAGCATGGAAACAAATATTCATTCTATTCGTTTTGCAGCCAACGAAACGAAACTAAACGAACAGCCATGGTGGAATTACTTACAAGGTGGTGTTGACAACCCAGCTGGGTTTTTTTTTTGGTCATACCGCTCCTGTCAAAAGTTTTGTTGGTATTTATGTTTTGTTTACATTTTGCTTTGTGTGTATTCGTGTTTTTGTTTTGGTGTAGAGACATGTATGTTGTTAACAATACACACACACACTTCTCACATGTGCTTTTTTTATTCACCATTCCTGCTTTTGACATTAAAGAGCTGAAAAAACAAAAACAATTTCCCTGTTGTTTTTGTACTATATTCACCTGCCACCACCTTGTAAGTAATTTCACCATGCGAACAGCCTCAATAAACAAATAGAATAGTCTTGGGTTTTTTAGCTCTTTTGAGTGAGCACTCTTCTTAGTTCAGCTCACTTTAATGAACTATGTCGCTCATTTAGTTCAATAGCTCATTTAGTTCAATAGATCATTTAGTTCAATATTTTCATTTGAATCATATTAAACTTTTTTCCACTGGTGCTGCTCATGTTGTGGGCATCAATTGTATACGTAGCTTTTGTATACGTAGTTTGCCTTTAAAATCAAACTCAATCGATTTTGTTTTACAGTAATCGGTTATCAATTATCATACTCTAGTGAAATTCAGGTATACAAATTAATTTTAGCCTAACAAAAAATTTAAAGAATTTTGTAATTAATATACAATTTTATTTTCGATCTCAAAAATTACGCATGTATGTATATACATGTGCGAATTTATTATTATTGTAATTGCAAGTTTGGTCATTATCTAATTATTTAAAATATTTTATTAAAAATGCTAATTTTTATTCAAATTCGACAGTAAAAAATAAATATAATTTTCTTTTATATTGCTTCTAAAATTATCATAAAAATCGTTAAATTTCCAAAAATGTAACGTACTATAAAGTTTCTGGCAGCTACGTATGTTATTTGCAGCTGGCATTACCAATTAGTATGTACCTTCAACATGAAATGTCAAAGAATAAAAAAGATTCAAGAAAGAAAGAAACATGAACTACTGAGCGAAAAGAAACGTGGATTCACAAGAAAGAAAGAAAGAAACATGAACTACTGAGCTAAAAGAGCATATTGTAATGAATGGCTCTTTTAGCTCACTTGAGTGAATAGCTCAGTTGAACTAGTTCGTTCATGAGCTACACAACTCTAGAATAGAATACAATGGCTGTGTTTGAAACGGTAGCAAAGTTCTCTTGTTAGTAAAATTTTGACAGTCTTGAGGTGAATAAAATTTCACTAGCCTTAGGGGCATGGTGAAATTACTTACAAGGTGTGTGGCGAATCTTACTGGTTACGGGATATCTGTTTTTATTTATTTTTTTAATACAAATGGTACAAAATTTTTTTTTTTTATTATTAAAATAATATTGACTTTAACGTTCTGTAGGTATCCTTCTCAATAGTATTAAATTGCGAGAAATTTTGTTACTATTATGATTGTATCCCTTTTAATGATCATTATATGTTGCTGAACATTAAACGAATAAAGCTTATCGAAATGTGTAGCTTACGTTCCACAACAGAGTCTAGGATCAATTTGAGTATGTCAACAGACAATTTAGTATGGACATGATCCTGCGCATTAATGTTAATATGAATCATCAAAGGCATTTTGTTTATAATACTATTTCTATTTTATAATTTAATGTCAATATGGCAATGCCATCATAGTAACTTTACGTCGATATTGTAATAAGAGAATATTCGGTAATTTTAGTACTCGTTACAAGTACACCAGCAACTCCTAAAAGTTAACCACAAGTTTCTTCTAGAATCAAAACGTGTTAAAATATCTTTCCGGTTTACGATCTACAAGAGTGAAGTGCTCTAAATTTGTACATTCATTAATAGCGTGGTAGTAATATAATTTAATATAAGGTACGTTATTCTATTATTTTAGTATAATTAAATATTGGGTTATGCACATTTTTTTCTACAATTTGCTTTGCAAATAGAAAGTGACACCATATCGGTCGTGCCTTTGAAGTATTATAACCATTTAGACGCTTCAAAAGGAAATTTATGCAACCCTCAAACACGTGAACATTAAATTTCATTATTTTAACTAACCAGGGATTCATTATTCGGAAAAAAAAGAAATTGCAAAATTTGGCTGGTAAGAACCACTATCATAAATTTTTTTTGTAAAAGTGAAATTTTTCTAAATTTGGTATGTTTTACTAGGTCTATCGTCGGTATGTTGCTGATCGATAGCCGGCCAATAAAATTTTGCCGGAAAATATAGAAACAGTATAAAATATTGTATACACTACATCCATGTATATAATTGTATAGAATTTGTCCAACCACGTTTAGGCAAAGGGACAAGCACTGAAAAGTAATTTAGAGTTATAATTTGGGTATTTTACTCAAACTACAGTGCAGAGAATCAATGTAGGCCATAAACATATGGATATTTAAATATATATGTACGTATACATATATTAATGTAACTGGATGAAGATGAAAAGATAGTAAGAAACAGAAACTTCATTTAACTTAAAGAAAAGTAAAAGACAATTTGTTGGCATATTAATTGTTAAACATGCCACCAACAACGAACGATAATGCCAAACTTCAACTTCATTCTTTTCTAGTATTATTATAATTTGTTTAAGTTTCCATTCTCCAATAAGTTTTTTTTTCTAACATTATAATGTTTTTCTTCTAAATTAAGTAAGTGTATAAAATGTAGTTATTTAACAAATTTTAGTAATTATATTGCAAAACCCTTTATTTTTCAATATAATTTAAAACTAAACTCAATATCATATAAACTACAAATAGAGTTCATATGTTGTCCTAAATATGGATATAAAAAGAAAACAACAATTTAACAATTGATATCAAAACAACTCCAACAACAACAGCTATTAAACAGCAAAAGAACCTGACATATCGAGAGGCCTCTGCGACGTCATGGATTTTTTGGTGAGTCTAAAATTTTTTTATTTGAAATAAAAGAAATAACAACAATTTATATAGCTTAATAAAGAAAAAAAGAAATAAGAATTTTGATTAAATAAGAAATAAGATCAGAAACGAAAAGAAATATCTGAACAAAACAAAACAAAAATTTCTTGCATATAGAAATGACATAAGAAAATTAGAAAGTAAAAGCAAAAGAAATTAACCCAGAATAAAACAGATTAATTATAGAAAGAAGATATATTAAAGTAAAGTACAAATAACAACAACATTGAGACGATTAATAAGTAATGTAGATTCCTATTCAAGTTAATTCTCTTAGTTCAAATATTCATGAATATCATTTTCTCTTAAATGTCATTACAAAATTTAACTCATTTATAACTCTTTTAATCAGTTAGAGTGTTTTTGTTATTTGCAAGTTTTTATATATACTAATGATAAAATTTAATTTAAGTTCTGCTAAATCTTGAAAATTAATTTAGTTCTAATAATTCATAAATGTTATTAATACTTAAGATTTTACTTATCTATAATAATACTATTTTTTTCATATATTGAATTTGAAATGTGAATGGATAAAGATTTAGATAATAAATTCAAAAATGATTTGCTAGATACGTCATCGTTTTCAATAATGGTATAATAAGTTAGGATAGGTATGTTTTGGGATCCTGGAAATCGTATTGCCATCAGGATATTGGTAGGTGTGGGTTTTGAAGGCACAGTTTCCTAAATCCATCTAGGAAGCTCACTTTGATTATGAACAGTAAAGTCTACAACATTAATTAATAGAGTCAAGTCAAATTTTCTTCTCATAAGTGGCTATATCGGGGATTTGTTTTGTGTCTATAGCTACTTGGTCCATGTAAAGTAATGAAAAGTATGAAAATTAGGGAGTCTATATAAATAATATCTGTAACTTATAGAGTCAATTTTGAGAAACAAGAACCTCCCCACCCGGCTGTTGCTAGCGATATTATGGCTCCCACCGTTTCTCTTGATTGTCTCGCTAACACCAGGTGATGTTTAAGTATTAAACATGAAGAGGAAGAAAAAAAGGCAAGTTTTGTTTGTTTTTTTTCTTCTGGCCTACCATTCATATGAATTTCTTTGAAATTCATTTTTACATTGATAATATTCTACTACCGTGAATAACGCATGACGTGCGTAACGTGTGTGGCATTTATTGCGGTAAAATTAACAACGATAAGTTATGTTACAGAAAATGGCGCCCAACGTAGGGCCGAATATGTTCACATTTTACAGATAGATAATTAAGTATTACAGGATTTTAGTTACTTGAGGTTCGAGTAGACTAACCGTTTTGCCAATGATTATTCGTTTTGTTATTTTATAACATAGTCGGTTCTGTTATTATATAAATTTTTTTTTAGAGTTCAGTAAACGCATTTCTTAATAGTTTTTGGTGTGATTATTCCTTCTTGCAAATAGATAATTACGTATTACAGGATTTTAGATACTTGAGGTTCGAGTAAACTAACCGTTTTACCAATGATTATTCCTTTTGGTGAAGAGTAAATTTTCATAGAATTTCTATTATATTTTTTGCGGGAAAATTATTTTGGGTACTTGCTTGATATTGCTGACGTAGTTATGATTATCCTTTGATATATCTGAGACATGTTTTTTTTTGGTTCTTGCCAATGGACATCCAGTATATTTGAGATAGTTTTATTATTGATTAGAGTACAGTTTCGTCAGGATATTTTGCATAGATACCACAGATAATTCCATAGCCCAGTTTATTATTCCAGTTGTAGATTTTTACATGTTGTTAAAACCTAACTTATTTTTTTGCCATGATTGAAAACGAAATTTGAATGAAAATTTTAAATTAATACATATATGTACATACATATATAATTTTTCTTCTGACATAAGGATGAAAATATTTTTTTTTTAATTCAAAACTTTAATGAACTGTTATACATAGTTCGTATGTTCGTCTGTTATCTTACTATACTTGAATAATTTTTATTGAATCGTTATTTTATTTTTATGATACATTGATTAGCTTGAGTGTAAAGGGAAAAGTATTGAAAACGAAAAGTAGACAGAAATCTTTTTAACTATGTCGGTGGAACATTCCCCACCTCAGTCAGCAATCATGCCTGCAATAGGTTCACCGCAAACTTCTTCTACAAGTAATGCATGTCATATTTGTACGAATCGGATGGATGATAAAATTGAATGTTCGTTAATAGTTAGATGTAATCATACTTTTCACAGGGCATGTATTGAAAACTATTTATCTAAAGACAGTCAGTGTCCTGTATGTCGACTTCACTGTGAAGTATCTGATTTACGAAAGGCTAATTTTTCAGCTAAAATGGGGAAAACTAAAAGTAATAGTCGTGGTGCTATATCAAAACAGTACCAAACTCGAAGTTTCAATCGTAATGCTAATAATGAACATAATGCGCCGTTAATAGATATTGGTATTAGTCATCCACATGAAAGTTTATCCACACCTCGGAAAAATAATATTAATATATCTGAAAGTGCTAAGGCGAATAATGACGTAGGTGCTTTAAATAGTAATCCTTCTAATGCAAATAATTCTCAGAATACATTAATTGATTATAACGAAATTAACAGGTTAATTGAAAGCAACATAACCAGAGTATTACAAAACCTAAATTTGATTCCCAATATTACAGCTCATAATGTCGTTCAAAATAGAGAACAAAATGAATTTCCAAATACTACTTATAGTAATCCGCCAATAGGGAGAAATTTGAGTCCTAGATTATCCAATAGTCATAATTTAAGCCCACTATCATCTGGTTTTTCAAGTCAACAAATTGATAAAGTAACTTCTATTATACAGAACTGGGGACTTAAATTTGATGGCTCTTCTAATGGTCTGACGGTTGAAGAATTTTTATATCGTCTTAAATCATTAACTCATGATAACTTCAATGCTGACTTTTCTGTAATTTGTAAAAATTTACATATTTTACTAGCAGGAAAGGCCAGAGATTGGTATTGGCGATACCACAAACAAGTTGATGTTATTATTTGGTCAGATTTTTGTGAAGCAATTAGATTTCAGTATAGAGATTTTAAATCCACATTTGACATTCGTGAGGAAATTAGAAACCGAAAGCAAAGAGCAGGAGAAACATTCGATATGTTTTATGAAGCTTTGTCATCTATAATGGATCGCCTGCCCAGTCCTATATCAGAACAGGAGCTCATAGAAATTATTACTAGGAATTTAAGACCGGAAATACGACACGAATTGCTGTATATACCCATACATTCAATACCACATCTTAGAAAGCTTGTTCAAATGCGGGAAAGTTTTCTAAATGATGAATATGTCCGAAGCAAAATTACTAACAGGAACCAGAATCAATTTTTGCCTCGGCGACAAATTTCTGAATTAGATGCAGATTTTAAGGATGATGGAAATTATGTAATACCTGCTGATTCATCTGTTGAAGCAATTGAAAAGTCTCAAAGGACTCCATGTTGTTGGAATTGTGATCAGTTAGGGCATTTTTATGAAGACTGCTTACAGGGCAGAACAGTATTCTGCTACGGATGTGGAGCTAAGAATATTTAGAAGCCGCAATGTCCAAAATGTTTGTCACGTAAGTTTTCAAAAAACTGCAAGCCTATTGTTCCACCAAAGGAACAATAAATGAATCTAACTTAGTGGAAGATAATAATTTACCTAATTGTGACGTCAGAGTACCAGATGTGAATAATGTGTCAACTCAGACTGACAGTAACTCGGATGTTTATATAAATATTTCGAATAATTATAAAATTTTGAAGAGGAATACCAATAATGAAGATAATTTGACAAAGTTAAATTTACCAAAATTACCTTATCATAAGAGATTAGAGATGTATATTACAAAGCGCAATGAAATTTTTAAAGATTTTACTAATTCTCAAGTAGATAGAAAATATCGAACTAAACGTTCCACACGTCGTCTCAGAGATTTTTATAAACGAGGGAAATACTGTGCTAAATTACTAGTTTCGGCTATAGTTAGTAATGGTAGTGATGGTCGTTTCTATGCTAAAGTGTCATTTTTAGATTTTGTTGAATTAGGTCTTTTGGACACAGGTGCAAGTATAAGCTGCATAGGAGCTGATTTAGCTAAAAAGGATTTCTCTAAGTTACCAAACTTTTTTAAATATAACTCATTTGTGAAGACTGCCGATGGAAAAGTCCAGCCTGTTGTTGGATGGCTTAATGTAGAAATGACATTTAAGGGTATAACGCAGAAAATTGATCTTTTTGTTATTCCATCAATTTCACAAAAGCTTTTACTAGGAATTGATTTTTGGAGAAAATTTAAGTTATTGCCGAATATTATAGAATCTGTAGACGTAGTTGATAGATCGAGTATTAATGTTTATTCGTCGTCGGATATATGTGAATACGGAACAGCAGAACGCGTAGATGATGACAGCCAAGTAGCCAAGGCAGAAAGGGTAGATGAAAGTTTATATAAGCTTACGGCGGAACAGCGTCAAAAGCTCGATGTAGTAATTTCAATGTTTCCCAATTTTGAAAAACAAGGTCTCGGTAGGACAGGTTTGATTAAACACGAAATAGATGTTGGCAGTGCAAAACCCATAAAGCAGAGATTTTATCCCGTTTCTCCGGCTGTTGAGAATTTAATGTTTAAGGAAATAGATAGAATGTTGGAGCTTGGAGTTATTGAACCCTCGTCCTCTTCTTGGAGCTCACCAATGAGGTTGGTGATAAAGCCCAACAAAGTTCGATTGTGTCTTGATGCACGTAAGATAAATAGTGTAACCAAGAAAGATGCGTACCCGTTACCATCAATAGAGGGCATATTTTCTCGCCTACCAAAGGCAAACATCATATCTAAACTTGATCTGAAAGATGCTTATTGGCAAATTGCCTTGTCTGAGGAAAGTAAGCCAATAACAGCATTTACAGTACCGGGTAGGCCGCTGTACCAATTTGTGGTTATGCCCTTCGGCCTCTGTAATGCTCCTCAGACCATGTGTCGTTTGATAGATGAAATTATACCAGCCGATCTTAAAAATAGTGTTTTTGGTTACTTGGACGATCTCATTATTTTTTCCGATAATTATCAAGAGCATTTAACAACACTGCTAAGAATTGCAGGTCAGTTTCAGAAGGCAAATTTAACTCTCAATATTGCAAAAAGTCACTTTTGCGTAACTAGGGTGAAATACCTCGGATATGTAATAGGAGACGGAGGGATCACTACTGATCCTGAAAAAGTTAGTGCCATTAAAAGTTGGCCAGTGCCCAAAAGTATACGTCAAGTGAGAGGATTCTTAGGCCTTGCTGGTTGGTACAGGAGGTTCATCGAAAATTTTTCGACTATCGTTTTTCCTATCTCAGAAACTCTTTCTTCTAAAAGGAAATTTGTGTGGACTCCTGAAGCTAACCAAGCGTTTGAGAAAGTCAAGGAGCTTCTTACCTCTGCGCCTATTCTTATAAATCCAGATTTTTCGAAGAAATTTTATGTTCATTGCGATGCTAGTGACTACGGCATTGGTGCAGTTCTGGTACAGTTGGATAGTGAAGGCCAAGAAAGACCTATAGCTTTCATGAGTCGGAAACTTAACTCAGCTCAAAGGAATTATAGTGTAACCGAGCGCGAGTGTCTCGCCGCAATAGAAGCCATACAACGTTTTCGCTGTTACTTAGAGTTACAAGAGTTTGAGGTAGTGACTGACCATGCTAGCCTAGTTTGGCTAATGCGACAGCCTAACTTAACCGGACGATTAGCTCGATGGGTGCTGAAATTACAAACTTTTAAATTTACGATTAGCCATCGCAAGGGTAAGGACAATGTCGTACCCGATGCACTATCAAGGATTCATGCTACTGAACTAAGTGCACTTGAAACTGAGTATCCGGTAATTGATCTGAATTCGCCTTGCTTTAAGGAAGCTGATTATATTGAGTTGCAAGAAAAAGTTAAGGAAAATCAAGCTAAATATCCAGATATCAAAATAGTTGACGACTTTGTTTATATTCGAACTGAGCATAATGATGGTACTGACAATAATGAAGAAAAATCGTGGAAACTATGGATTCCACTTAATATGCGTAAAGAGGTAATTGAAAATTATCATGACACAAAAACAGCTTCGCACGGAGGTATCGTAAAGACTCTTGAGTTAATGCGGAGGAATTTCTTTTGGCCAGGGATGGTAAAAGATGTGCAAAATTACATAAAAGATTGCGAAACTTGCAAAACGATTAAGGCACCTAATTTTATTATGAAACCTGAAATGGGAAGGCAAATCATTTCAGAACGTCCTTTCCAGCGATTATATATTGATCTGTTAGGTCCCTATCCTAAAAGCAGAGCTGGTAATATAGGTTTGTTAATTGTTTTAGACCACCTTTCTAAGTTTCATTGGCTTTGTCCATTACGTAGATTTACTTCGAAGACTATAAAGGACTTTTTGGAGAAGAATATATTTCATGTGTATGGTGTACCTGAATATATAGTGAGTGACAATGGTTCGCAATTCAAGGCCAATGATCTGAATGCCTTCTTTACCTCTCTTGCAATTACTCACATTTACACAGCCTACTACTCACCGCAGTCAAATGCCTCGGAGCGTGTGAACAGGTCGATTATTTCTGGTATTCGATCCCTTTTGAAAAATGATCATACTCAGTGGGATGAAAATTTAAGTTTTATTAGCTGTGCCCTACGTAACACCTACCATCAAGCTATAAATACATCACCCTACCATGTACTGTTTGGTCTTGATATGGTAACACACGGGTCAACATATGCGTTACTAAGAAAACTGAAACTTTTGGATGATCCTTCTTGTAAACTATCCCATGATGATAATCTCCAATTAATTCGACGTGAATTGCAAAAAGCCATGAAAAAATCATATGAGCAAAATAAATATTATTATAATTTGAGGTCTAGACAACAAGTTTTTCAAGTCGGTCAAGAGGTTTATCGAAGAAATTTTGCTCAAAGCAATGCCGAAAGAAAATTTAATGCAAAGTTTGCTCCTCTGTTTGTAAAGGCCATAGTCAAAGAGAAATTAGGAAGTCATTATTACAGACTTGAAGATGTTGAGGGAAAAGTTGTGGGCACATACCATGCTAAGGACCTTCGCTTATGACATCTTTTCCATCTAATATCGTTACTCAAAGGTCGATATTATCTGGTTTGTGGCGAATCTTACTGGTTACGGGATATCTGTTTTTATTTATTTTTTTAATACAAATGGTACAAAATTTTTTTTTTTTATTATTAAAATAATATTGACTTTAACGTTCTGTAGGTATCCTTCTCAATAGTATTAAATTGCGAGAAATTTTGTTACTATTATGATTGTATCCCTTTTAATGATCATTATATGTTGCTGAACATTAAACGAATAAAGCTTATCGAAATGTGTAGCTTACGTTCCACAACAGAGTCTAGGATCAATTTGAGTATGTCAACAGACAATTTAGTATGGACATGATCCTGCGCATTAATGTTAATATGAATCATCAAAGGCATTTTGTTTATAATACTATTTCTATTTTATAATTTAATGTCAATATGGCAATGCCATCATAGTAACTTTACGTCGATATTGTAATAAGAGAATATTCGGTAATTTTAGTACTCGTTACAAGTACACCAGCAACTCCTAAAAGTTAACCACAAGTTTCTTCTAGAATCAAAACGTGTTAAAATATCTTTCCGGTTTACGATCTACAAGAGTGAAGTGCTCTAAATTTGTACATTCATTAATAGCGTGGTAGTAATATAATTTAATATAAGGTACGTTATTCTATTATTTTAGTATAATTAAATATTGGGTTATGCACATTTTTTTCTACAATTTGCTTTGCAAATAGAAAGTGACACCATATCGGTCGTGCCTTTGAAGTATTATAACCATTTAGACGCTTCAAAAGGAAATTTATGCAACCCTCAAACACGTGAACATTAAATTTCATTATTTTAACTAACCAGGGATTCATTATTCGGAAAAAAAAGAAATTGCAAAATTTGGCTGGTAAGAACCACTATCATAAATTTTTTTTGTAAAAGTGAAATTTTTCTAAATTTGGTATGTTTTACTAGGTCTATCGTCGGTATGTTGCTGATCGATAGCCGGCCAATAAAATTTTGCCGGAAAATATAGAAACAGTATAAAATATTGTATACACTACATCCATGTATATAATTGTATAGAATTTGTCCAACCACGTTTAGGCAAAGGGACAAGCACTGAAAAGTAATTTAGAGTTATAATTTGGGTATTTTACTCAAACTACAGTGCAGAGAATCAATGTAGGCCATAAACATATGGATATTTAAATATATATGTACGTATACATATATTAATGTAACTGGATGAAGATGAAAAGATAGTAAGAAACAGAAACTTCATTTAACTTAAAGAAAAGTAAAAGACAATTTGTTGGCATATTAATTGTTAAACATGCCACCAACAACGAACGATAATGCCAAACTTCAACTTCATTCTTTTCTAGTATTATTATAATTTGTTTAAGTTTCCATTCTCCAATAAGTTTTTTTTTCTAACATTATAATGTTTTTCTTCTAAATTAAGTAAGTGTATAAAATGTAGTTATTTAACAAATTTTAGTAATTATATTGCAAAACCCTTTATTTTTCAATATAATTTAAAACTAAACTCAATATCATATAAACTACAAATAGAGTTCATATGTTGTCCTAAATATGGATATAAAAAGAAAACAACAATTTAACAATTGATATCAAAACAACTCCAACAACAACAGCTATTAAACAGCAAAAGAACCTGACATATCGAGAGGCCTCTGCGACGTCATGGATTTTTTTGCTGTTTAATAGCACATACCATGCTAAGGACCTTCGCTTATGACATCTTTTCCATCTAATATCGTTACTCAAAGGTCGATATTATCTGGTTTGTGGCGAATCTTACTGGTTACGGGATATCTGTTTTTATTTATTTTTTTAATACAAATGGTACTGAAATACAAATGGTTGCTGAACATTAAACGAATAAAGCTTATCGAAATGTGTAGCTTACGTTCCACAACAGAGTCTAGGATCAATTTGAGTATGTCAACAGACAATTTAGTATGGACATGATCCTGCGCATTAATGTTAATATGAATCATCAAAGGCATTTTGTTTATAATACTATTTCTATTTTATAATTTAATGTCAATATGGCAATGCCATCATAGTAACTTTACGTCGATATTGTAATAAGAGAATATTCGGTAATTTTAGTACTCGTTACAAGTACACCAGCAACTCCTAAAAGTTAACCACAAGTTTCTTCTAGAATCAAAACGTGTTAAAATATCTTTCCGGTTTACGATCTACAAGAGTGAAGTGCTCTAAATTTGTACATTCATTAATAGCGTGGTAGTAATATAATTTAATATAAGGTACGTTATTCTATTATTTTAGTATAATTAAATATTGGGTTATGCACATTTTTTTCTACAATTTGCTTTGCAAATAGAAAGTGACACCATATCGGTCGTGCCTTTGAAGTATTATAACCATTTAGACGCTTCAAAAGGAAATTTATGCAACCCTCAAACACGTGAACATTAAATTTCATTATTTTAACTAACCAGGGATTCATTATTCGGAAAAAAAAGAAATTGCAAAATTTGGCTGGTAAGAACCACTATCATAAATTTTTTTTGTAAAAGTGAAATTTTTCTAAATTTGGTATGTTTTACTAGGTCTATCGTCGGTATGTTGCTGATCGATAGCCGGCCAATAAAATTTTGCCGGAAAATATAGAAACAGTATAAAATATTGTATACACTACATCCATGTATATAATTGTATAGAATTTGTCCAACCACGTTTAGGCAAAGGGACAAGCACTGAAAAGTAATTTAGAGTTATAATTTGGGTATTTTACTCAAACTACAGTGCAGAGAATCAATGTAGGCCATAAACATATGGATATTTAAATATATATGTACGTATACATATATTAATGTAACTGGATGAAGATGAAAAGATAGTAAGAAACAGAAACTTCATTTAACTTAAAGAAAAGTAAAAGACAATTTGTTGGCATATTAATTGTTAAACATGCCACCAACAACGAACGATAATGCCAAACTTCAACTTCATTCTTTTCTAGTATTATTATAATTTGTTTAAGTTTCCATTCTCCAATAAGTTTTTTTTTCTAACATTATAATGTTTTTCTTCTAAATTAAGTAAGTGTATAAAATGTAGTTATTTAACAAATTTTAGTAATTATATTGCAAAACCCTTTATTTTTCAATATAATTTAAAACTAAACTCAATATCATATAAACTACAAATAGAGTTCATATGTTGTCCTAAATATGGATATAAAAAGAAAACAACAATTTAACAATTGATATCAAAACAACTCCAACAACAACAGCTATTAAACAGCAAAAGAACCTGACATATCGAGAGGCCTCTGCGACGTCATGGATTTTTTGGTGAGTCTAAAATTTTTTTATTTGAAATAAAAGAAATAACAACAATTTATATAGCTTAATAAAGAAAAAAAGAAATAAGAATTTTGATTAAATAAGAAATAAGATCAGAAACGAAAAGAAATATCTGAACAAAACAAAACAAAAATTTCTTGCATATAGAAATGACATAAGAAAATTAGAAAGTAAAAGCAAAAGAAATTAACCCAGAATAAAACAGATTAATTATAGAAAGAAGATATATTAAAGTAAAGTACAAATAACAACAACATTGAGACGATTAATAAGTAATGTAGATTCCTATTCAAGTTAATTCTCTTAGTTCAAATATTCATGAATATCATTTTCTCTTAAATGTCATTACAAAATTTAACTCATTTATAACTCTTTTAATCAGTTAGAGTGTTTTTGTTATTTGCAAGTTTTTATATATACTAATGATAAAATTTAATTTAAGTTCTGCTAAATCTTGAAAATTAATTTAGTTCTAATAATTCATAAATGTTATTAATACTTAAGATTTTACTTATCTATAATAATACTATTTTTTTCATATATTGAATTTGAAATGTGAATGGATAAAGATTTAGATAATAAATTCAAAAATGATTTGCTAGATACGTCATCGTTTTCAATAATGGTATAATAAGTTAGGATAGGTATGTTTTGGGATCCTGGAAATCGTATTGCCATCAGGATATTGGTAGGTGTGGGTTTTGAAGGCACAGTTTCCTAAATCCATCTAGGAAGCTCACTTTGATTATGAACAGTAAAGTCTACAACATTAATTAATAGAGTCAAGTCAAATTTTCTTCTCATAAGTGGCTATATCGGGGATTTGTTTTGTGTCTATAGCTACTTGGTCCATGTAAAGTAATGAAAAGTATGAAAATTAGGGAGTCTATATAAATAATATCTGTAACTTATAGAGTCAATTTTGAGAAACAAGAACCTCCCCACCCGGCTGTTGCTAGCGATATTATGGCTCCCACCGTTTCTCTTGATTGTCTCGCTAACACCAGGTGATGTTTAAGTATTAAACATGAAGAGGAAGAAAAAAAGGCAAGTTTTGTTTGTTTTTTTTCTTCTGGCCTACCATTCATATGAATTTCTTTGAAATTCATTTTTACATTGATAATATTCTACTACCGTGAATAACGCATGACGTGCGTAACGTGTGTGGCATTTATTGCGGTAAAATTAACAACGATAAGTTATGTTACAGGTGGTGGCAGGTGAATATAGTACAAAAACAACAGGGAATTTGTTTTTGTTTTTTCAGCTCTTTAATGTCAAAAGCAGGTATGGTGAATTAAAAAAGCACATGTCAGAAGTGTGTGTGTGTATTTTTAACAACATACATGTCTCTACACCAAAACAAAAACACGAATACACACAAAGCAAAATGTAAACAAAACATAAATATAAACAAAACTTTTGACAGGAGCGGTATGACCAAAAAAAAAAACCCAGCTGGGTTGGTAACACCACCTTGTAAGTAATTCCACCATGATCCCAGCTGTAAAAATGTACATTACGTAATCGCAGCGGTGCCAATTTAGCGCGTTTCGCGCTAGATTTAACGCTATTTAACCATACAAAACGCGTTTTTTTTCGTCTTAGCGCGCTTAATAAAAAACGCGCTAAATTGGCGCCTTTTTAATAAACTTAATAAACCACTTCAATCCAACATTTTCTTATATTTTTCATAAATTTTCTAGTGTTATTTTTTACAACTATACTTATAAAAACAAACTTGTATAATTTTTTTAAATACCAACAAATCAAAACGCAAGTATAGTTTCGCTGGAAATTTTTTCATTTCGCTTTATATTGTATACTTAAATATAGTGTTTTTAACAATATTTTAAGGAAATTATTTTTGACTACATAAGTACATATACGAGTACATATATGTATAGTTTGTATAATGGTAAACCACACTGTTAATTATGATTTTGAATTAAGATTCACAATTTTAAGAATTTTCATAATGCCAATCCTTATATCAAACTGTCTTCATTAGTTATAAATTTATTATAACTTCTTTTTATATAATTTTTTCAAATCCAGAAAGAGCTTTTAGTAGAATGAATTATTTTAAATTAAAAATAAGAAATACAATTTCTCTTAACACAGTCAATTCCTTAATACACATTAAATATGGCCTAAGATTAAACAACTCTTGTTGTGAAAATTATGATATTCCATTAGATGTATATGCGAAAATTAATTCAATTAACACGTATAATAATTCGAAGTATTACACGCTCCGAATTATTCTGGTTTTATGGCCAGAAGATGAGCTAGACCAGGGGTGAGCAACCTTTTTAATCAACGGGCCACTTTAAATTTTAAAATTTTTTGGCGGGCCGCACATAAATACTAATAATTTACAAAACTCTATTTATAATAAAAATTAGAATAAATGATAAGCAAATACTTTTTTCAAGCTCAAGGTCAAGTTTATTTTCAATTTAATCATCAATATTTCGATATCCTTCGGATATCATCTTCAGGATTTCTAAAAATAATAACAAATTAAACAGATAAAAATACACTGAAACCACTGTTCTAATAAGAAAATATCATTTACAAAAACAAATATAAAAATACCGATCATATAACAATATACAAAATGTAAACAAACTCACAACATCAGTAATAAAAATAAAACAACAATTCTTATAGGATAAAAATATAAACCAAAAAGAACTTACAAAAATTATATAAAAACAACAAAATAAAAAATATTGATGATTAAATTGAAAATAAACTTGACCTTGAGCTTGAAAAAAGTATTTGCTTATCATTTGGATAATTTGGAAACAGGTCGAACAATTATATCAATTTTCTGATTTGATTTATAAAAACGGAGAGCACGCCGAATTATGGTTTACAACAACATTAAAAAGAATAATAGTTACCTGAAGGGTAACATAAACAGACAAAAAGCACTGATGAGACAACAAATTAACACTATGTCTACCATTACATTTCTGATAAGATGCAGAAAAACGGGTATAATATCGAGATTTTTAAACAATTTGACAAAGAATGTTAAGATAATTTTTGACGACAAAAGTTTGGCGAATAGAAGTATTAATAGGGCGTTAAATAATATAGTGGACAATTTTCATCGGAAACTTTTAAATCTCTTGATCAAAGCGAAACATGATACCCTGAAAGAAACAAAATTACAGATTGAGAGGCAGAAAGAAGTAATAAATGAAAGTTTGACAACGGAGGAACAAAATATTTTCTGGAAAAGTGAAGATGTTATATATAAAAAGGCTAGTCATGAAATTAAACAAAGACATAAAAATAAATATGAACGATTGAAACAGGAACAAAATGATGAACTTGAAATTAAAATGAATAAAGGTTGGTTTATTAATAAGACAAATGTAGATATACCTAAAGCTTCCCAGTGGCTTCTATCACTCGGTGAGAAATTTGCCATGCCAACAGAAAAGAAAGAATTCCCCCTATTTAAGATGATAGCGGACGTAGAGGACTGTATCCAAACTATAGAGGACAAGGAAGAGCAAGAGACAGCAAGGACAAAATTCACATCAATGTTAGAGGATCATATAAACAGAAAAAGTTTATCAAAACGAGAACGGTTCATACTAAGAACATTTCATCAGACAAGAAGTTTTCTTCGCAAGAATAAGAATATTGTTATACTAAAGGCTGACAAAGGAAATGTCACGGTTGCAATGGAGCATCGGGATTATGAGAGTAAAATGGATAGAATCGTAAACGACATCATGACATATAAAAGAATAAGAAAGGATCCAACATCAACATTACAGACAAAGAATAATAGTCTTGTGGATGAATTATTTGCATGTAAAACTCTATCCGAGATAGAACGTAAGAGATTAAAAAGTGACGTGGCATGTGCTCCGAGAATTTATGGACTACCTAAGATACACAAAGAAGACTGCCCATTGCGCCCTATTTGTTCGTCTATTAACTCACCCTCCGATAAACTGGGCAAGTACGTGAAGAACATTTTAAAAAGGCTGACAGAAAATTCAAATTTTAATATTAAGGATTCCGTGCAATTTAGAAATAAGGTTAGCAATAGTACAATAGATGAGGACGAGAAGATGGTTTCATTTGACGTGGTGTCACTTTTCCTTAGTATTCCAGTGGACTATGCTATTAGATTGATAGAGAGTAAGTGGGGTGAAATAGAAGGGTATAGGAACATACCGCAAGACCTCTTTTTGAAAATTTTAAAATTTTGTGTGAAGGACAATAGATATTTTAAATATAAGGACAAATGTTATACCCAATGCAGAGGATTACCAATGGGTTCGCCGCTTTCGCCTATTGTTGCGGACATTGTTATGGAGGAACTACTAAAAACATGTTTGGACGATTTGGAGGAAAAACCTAAATTAGTAATTAAGTATGTAGACGACCTTTTTGTAATCGCTAAAACAAGTGCAATAGATGGTATCCTGACTAAACTAAATAGTTTTAATAAAAATATAAAATTGACCATGGAGGACGAGATTGATGGAAAGTTGCCCTATCTTGATGCGCTGGTTATAAGAGACAAGGGAATACTAAAAATTGATTGGTATCAAAAGCCAACAGCATCCGGCAGACTCATAAATTTTAATTCAAGCCAGCCTAAATATATGATTATGAATACTGCCATGAATTTTATTGAACGGGTGCTTTCTATCAGCGATGAAGTATTCCATTTACAAAATATTCAAAAAGTGATAGAAATTTTAAAGAAAAATGACTTCCCTAAAAATACCATTGACAGACTTATAGCTAAATGTAGAGGAAATAAAGGACGACTAGTAGAACAGGAGAAAACTGAAAAAGTATATAAATCGGTGATATATGTTCCGGGATTTTCGGAAAGATTAAGGAAGACGAATATTTTGGACAAGAATAGATTTAAAATTGCTCAAGCATCAAATAACACTCTCAGACGACTATTTACCGACACAAATTCAAAACTGGAGCAAATGGATAAATATAACGTAATATATAGAATAAATTGTCTGGGAGATGGTAAAACCAAATGCAATCGAATGTATGTCGGTACAACGAAAAATAAAACTAAGAACCAGAATGGCAGGACATAAATCGGATTTTAAAAATAGAGAAAAATTAAGTACACAAAAAACAGCACTTGCGAACCACTGTGCAGATAATAATCATACACCAGATTTGGAGAAGGTACAAATATTACAAAGAGAAAATATGTATAAAAAACGGTTTACTTTGGAGATGTTACATATAATAAATACACCAAAGGAGAGGAGAATAAACTACAAAACAGACACCGAGAATTGTGCTCATAGTTATAGATATATAATAAACGGGGGAAATATTAGCAATAATTAGTATAATATGTAATGTGACAGCGTCGGTGCAGTGATACACATATATATTAATTTTAATTTTGTTGTTTTTATACAATTTTTGTAAGTTCTTTTTGGTTTATATTTTTATCCTATAAGAATTGTTGTTTTATTTTTATTACTGATGTTGTGAGTTTGTTTACATTTTGTATATTGTTATATGATCGGTATTTTTATATTTGTTTTTGTAACTGATATTTTCTTATTAGAACAGTGGTTTCAGTGTATTTTTATCTGTTTAATTTGTTATTATTTTTAGAAATCCTGAAGATGATATCCGAAGGATATCGAAATATTGATGATTAAATTGAAAATAAACATGACCTTGAGCTTGAAAAAAGTATTTGCTTATCATTTTGATAATTTGGAAACAGGTCGAACAATTATATCAATTTTCTGATTTGATTTAAAAATTAGAATAAAAAAATATAAAATTTAAGAAAGAGTAAAAATTTCATATATACATTTTAATGCCAAAAAAAAAAGTATTTGCTTGAAATTTTTAATGAGAAATTCGGCACTGTTTTTTCGATACAACCTGATCAATATCAGCCGGAATTGATGAGGTAGCTACACATACACAAGTTTCTAATCGTGCATTACTCAGTCCTGATCGGTGGTAATTGGTCGGTTTTCGGATTTATAAACATTCTCGATGTTTACTGAGAGAAATACATTTTTTACATCAGTATTATTCTGCATGTCCATCACTTCCCTTTGAAAGTCTTCGGGAACTGTATCCACATCGATAATTAATGGTTAGGAAAACATTTTCATGGAAACTGCTGTCTTCTCAGTTTCTTCGTAAATTAAATTCGTTGTCTATATATTATGTGTATTTTTGAGAAGCAGCAACATTTGTTTGGCGGGCCGCATAAATATGTTAAAAGAGCCGCAAGCAGCCCGCGGGCCGCGTGTTGCTCATCCCTGAGCTAGACGGTTTGAACGAAAGTTTGAAAAAAAGTTCTTTATTAATGATTTTAGTCAGTAAGATATTAAAAGTTTAATATCAAATAAAAAAAGACTGAGTTACTATCTTAATATTTGAGTGATTATTTTAAGTAATCAAGTACAATTTCAGGTAACAGTTTAAAACAGTTAAATTTTTACTGATATACCAAAAAAATATTTTAAGTTTTTGTTTTTTGTAAGTTTGTAAGAATCTACTTTTTGTGCCTGAATTAAATTCAAAAAGAAATATGTTTATCGATATTACTTATTTTGCTTGAATAAATACTGTATTTGTTCTAATATATGGGTCGACTTTTATTAAAATGTAATTTAGCGCGTTAGGAAACGGCGCGTTTTTCTTATAAATATTTGCAAACGCTGTGATTTGGCGCGTTTGGGGACGGAGACCAGCGCGTTTTGGTTACAAAAAGTTGGCACCACTGCGTAATCGCTGATGTAAGCAACACAAAGTAGCAATCAGTGGTAATACCTTCGCTTATTTCTCTGTTTAGATTTAACACATGGTGGAATTACTTACAAGGTGGTGTTGCCAACCCAGCTGGGTTTTTTTTTGGTCATACCGCTCCTGTCAAAAGTTTTGTTTGTATTTTTGTTTTGTTTACATTTTGCTTTGTGTGTATTCGTGTTTTTGTTTTGGTGTAGAGACATGTATGTTGTTAACAATACACACACACACTTCTCACATGTGCTTTTTTAATTCACCATACCTGCTTTTGACATTAAAGAGCTGAAAAAACAAAAACAATTTCCCTGTTGTTTTTGTACTATATTCACCTGCCACCACCTTGTAAGTAATTTCACCATGGATTTAACATATAAATGATTACAGAATACGACCGCAACTTCACGAACTGTCATTTATTGTTTTTACATTTCTTGCATGTAAAGCTATTAAAAATTAAGTTTATGAGAGTTTTTGCAAAGAATTGAACTTATATTTTATAATTTAATCATCTTTACACACTTTTCCAATTATTTTTACTAAAATATCACTCATTTTATTTAACAAATTCCAAAATTTATTTAAACTTTCAAATGTTTTTTCGATTTTCTTTTGTTCTTATTTTTCTTTATGCCAACAACAAAAACAAATGGGTTTGTTTACAAAATGTATAAAATTTAATAAAAGTGTGGTAACATTGTTGAGAGAATTTGTTTCTAAAAATGAGAGCATAAGAAAAATTGCTGTCAATTATAAGCAGGTTTTATGATATCCCTATTAACAGAAGCAAATTGGAACGTAATGTATATGTATTACAATCTACTTTGCAACTGTAAGTTATGCTATAAACACAACAAAGGCTATCGAACACCGAACACACGACTACAAAAATCGCTGGCTACAAAAGTAGCCAGCTACTTAATTATAATAACGACTACAGCTACAAAATAAACATATGTTTTGACACATTGAACATAACCTAAACAAAATATATTTTTTGTAAGTGAAATTGTGAGGAAATAAAAAACAATAAATGTCTGAAGAAAACTTATAAAAATTTAAGAAACTAAAAAGGCGATTACATAATAAATTAAAAATGAAATAAAAACTGATGTATATAAATGAAATAAGTAAATGAAAACTAAACAAAAAATGTAAATAAATGATTATTTATTTTCAGTGGTGCAACTTAATTTTTTTCGCATTTTTAATGCATATATTTCATATATTGCGTTTTTAAAACACCTTTTTCATGCATATTATTGTATTGGCAGCACTAAACTGTTTATTGTCGCCAAGAAAAATAGAAATTAGCCTAAGTTGGCTACGGGCTACAAAAGTAGTCGTGTGTTCGGTAGTCGTGTTACCGTTAAAATAATTATTCTCATATGCACACATGTATTCTATTTTTGACAGCTTGTAGTCGATGGTCGGTAGCCTTTGTTGTGTTTATAGCATTAAGGTTAAGCGCTGTCGCCACTTTTCCTACTGATTTTGTAATTGAAAATATAATGCATGTTAATTTGAATTCAGCCTAAAAAATTGCAATATTTTTTATTATTTATACAAATTATTTTAAAAATTGATTAACACAAAAAAAAGAAAATATAATAACAAAAATATAAAATAAAACAGTGTTGTAATTGCTTTATATACACGTAAATGGTATGGCCCTCTTTCTTTACGGCTTCTAAAAAAAAAAAATTGGTATATACAAAAACTTACATATCTATATAAATACATATATAGCAATCTCAAAGTAAACTTACCAAAAATTGCATTATGCATGACCTTAAATTCTTTAAACCCACTTTTACCATTTACGCCATCATAATTAATGGATAGAAAAACATTACTGTGAAGTATTCTATCAAAGATTTTTCTAAACCTCCTGGCCTTAAAATTGTTTTAATTTTTTAAATCTGAAAATACAAAAATATATATTTATTATTATTTTCAGCTAAATGAGTTTATATCTTAAATCTTCTTTACCAAGCTACTTAGGCCCAAATTGTTTCATATAAATAGAAACAAGTTTATTATATGTTTTCCCGATGTTTCGTGACTTTTTTGTTCACTTTGTTAAGGGTGTCGTCTATTAAAAACCATAATAAATGCATGTTTAATTAAAATTAATAAATAACTTTTCATATTTTCGTAAGTATCATATAATTTGCTTAAAACTTTTAAACCCGTGTTGGCTATATAAACGCACAATACAAAAAACAAATTTACAAAACACCACAAGACATTCTTCACATCTGAATTTAGAGCTGTTACTGTGTTTACATTTATATATGCATTTATTTATTTATTCTTTAATCGCCAATTTATATTTGGATTGTTTTTGTTTTTATTTATATGAAATAATTGGGGCCGAAGTAGCTTGGTAAAGAAGATTTAAGTCAAAAATATGTATGTAAAAAATTTTATTTATATTTTTTATCGTAACTTACATAGGTCTCTGGATCTGCGTAAATAAAGTTATTCATCTTCTCCATATCTTGTAAGATAACAATTGGAAAATCATTTTCATGTCCCACATGAAAATTTCGTTTAACTAATTGCTTAATAATTGTAACTGCTTGGATTTGTTCAACTGAAATAAAAATAATAACTTGCTTCATCTAGGTTTTAAACAGACACTGAGTAAAGTTAAAATAAATAAATTAACCTACCTTTCAATTTCTCCAAATCACTTTCAATTTTTGTCATCTTTTAATTAATTAGTAATTATTAGGGCAACCAAAAATATGCTCTATAAAATAAGTTTTAAGCGCCTAAAATATGCATTGAAAAAACAGTTTTAAGCGTTAAAAATATGCTCTATAAAACTCATAATACGAAAATACGTTTATGTAAAATTACGTATATTTTTTAAAAATTTTAAAACATGAAGAGTAAGAATTAGCCACCAACCAGATAAAATAATTTCCTTTATATTTACATAACTCAAAAAATTTGGTTTTTGAGTTATTAATGCAGAAATATGAGACGAACTGTAATTTAAAATATATCTAAAATTGTATTTTTATCTTTTTTTTCACTGAGTGGCGACCAAAAGTGTCTTGTACTTTTCCTATCAGTTTGGCTAAATTAAAATGTTTAAATACATTTATCTCATTATTTTTGCAATAAATAACAATCATATCGCCCAAATTTTGAAACATAAAGCTTTGTCGTAAAACGCTCTTGTACATCGAGAAACTTCTTTCGACATCAACGGAAGTAATTGGTGCAATTTTGAAAGCAAACGTTTCCTAGCATAATTTCTTGCGTTGAGCTCAATATGTTTTTGACTTTCGAAGTGTTATTTTATGGTAAATATTTTTATTTTTTTTTTTTGCTGACACTGGCTTATTGCAAACTTTACAAAACGGAATATTCCTATTAGTTTTAAAAACTCAGTATTCGATAATATATTATTTAGTCTGAATGACACAGATTGCTTGATTTTCTGCACATTCTTACGAAAATTTAATTAATTTAAAAACTAACTTTTAATTTAATTTTTTATAGCATGCAATAATGGCAATTTTTCTCCAATAGGTACAATATTGAAAAATACGTTACTTTTAATTGAGAAGTCATTATTAAGCAATTTTTTTAATACCCATAAATGTATTTAAAATTTGTAAGCTTTGTATGTAATTTCTTCTTGCTTTGACGTTTTTATCAAATTGACACTAACTATTGCACAATAGCTTCGCCAATTTTCCCAATGTAAGTTTTAAGCGTTTTCATAATTACCCTTATTATTTAATAGATAATACTTACATAAGTAATGTTTCAGTCATTATTTTGAAAAAATAAAATTTGATAATAGACGTAAATTCTTTTAACATATGTAAAAATTTGTAAAATATGCCAAATAAATATGAAAAAATTTGAAAAATGCAAAAGTATGCATTTATGACGAAATATGCAAAAATGTTCCGTAACAAATAGGGGTTAAACGTCGTAGTTTTTCCTAAAATGAATTAATATTTTGTTTGTTTTGTCAGTAACATTCAGAAAAAAAAAGATGCTAATGCATATTTTTGGTTGCCCTAGTAATTATTATTAAAAATATAAAGACACCAAAACACCTTTCTAAAAACCACTTTTCCACTCTGTAATGAACTTTGAACTAATTTAAATTGCAAAAATATTTTTTGTTTCACTTGTATTTCCTATGCACATTGAAAATAACGGCATTTTATTATGTAAAAAAAATAAACAAATTTTATTCTGAAACAGTAACTGACTCGGCCGCTTACATCCAGGGACCGGAAATAAGAGTTATTTTTCAATTTTTGAAGAAATAAATCATACATAAATGAACATTGTAGAAAACTTTTAATTACACCATCATGATTTTTAGGCGAAATGCATCCAACATATTGCATGATTTTTAAATTTTTGATTTTTATTTTAACAATCAAAAATAAGAGTTATTTTTGATTTTTATTTTTTTTAATGAAAAATAAAAGTTATTTTTGATTTTTATATTTTTATATCAATAATAAAAATCAATTCAAAACTCTTATTTATTTGTTGATGCCGTATGTATTATAGTATGCTGCTTCATTAAAATTTCTATATGAATATAATATATTATGTGACTTATTCATTATCAGCTATAAAAACATGAATGCATAGAAATAGCTTATAAGTTTTGGCTGCCATTCAAGTCAGTGTTAAGAGGTCGTTTTCAGGTGTTCAATTTTACCATCATAATTGATTTTAAATGTTCCTCAGATAATTATATCTCAAATCTCCCAATACTTATCTGAGTGCTGAAAATGACCTTTCTACACTGACTTGAGCGGCAGATACAGAATGAACAATTAAAGCTAATTTTCGAAGCCATGGAAACACAAATTTTTTGCTCTCCCAATATTCCAATAAATTAGCAGAAGTATCTAAACGCTTTTCGTTGACATATTACCTATGTCACGAATTTTGAATTGATTTTTATTATTGATATAAAAATATAAAAATCACAAATAACTTTTATTTTTCATTTAAAAAAATAAATATTAAAAATAACTCTTATTTTCTATCTAAAAATATAAAAATCAAAAATAACTCTTATTTCTTGATTTTTTTGATAAAAGTCATAAGAGTTACGATCCCTGCTTACATCGTAGGTGAAGTTTTAATTTGGGTATTTTAAATTTGTACATATATCGTAAAAACAAAAACAAATGCTCTATATAAATATATGTTTTTATATGTATATATGAAAGTAACGAAAGTAAAACCCTAAATAGAAGAGCAACTGAGCCCTTCGCTTACATCGTAAGTGGAGTGGTAATCTCGGCATATTGAATTCTTGCATTTAAAGTCAAAATAAAAACAAATACTCTCTATTGAAACAGTAACTGACTTAGCCGCTTACATCGTAATCCAAGTTTTAAATTGGGCGACTGATTCTTTAGATTACGCACAACTTACACTTTAAGAGTCCGCTTAGAATGTAATGCATACGTCATCGATGATTGCCTAGGTACTTCGTTTTTTTACCACTGGGATTCTAACGACAACAACCACTTTTTATGTTTCCTTTATTCGTTTCGCTTTTACGAATTAGAGTTGGAAGTGTGTTTGAAAATTTGAGAATGTCTTGAAGATCGTTTCAAATATACCCGTACAGACCTTTAGTACATATGTATGTAAGTATGTAAGAGAAAGAAAATTCGTACATAAAAAAATTAATTATGTAAAAATATGAGATTTTAAAGGCAGGAAAGTGTTACTTCTTATTTGTATTTAATTACTGTACTATAATTATAAGTAATATTGCTTTAATAATGAACACATTTAAAAATGAGCTTTAACGGAATTATTTGGATGAGTAAGTTCCGGACCAACACCACCAGCCATTTTTTGAACTAAAATTCCAACATCATAAGCAAGACTATCACATTCCTAAAAATTAAATGAGAATTTCGGTTATAATTAATAGACGAAAGTTATATGGCATAATACCTCTTTTGTTAAAGCCTCTGCATACACTCTTACAATATCTTCTGTTCCTGATGGTCGAACAAAAGAACGTCCCCTTTTGTAGTTCGCCACAACTTCATTAATAGCATCTTGCAATCCAACGGGTGTAACGCAAATTCTCTCAGCATCGGTTGTTGTTATTACATTACGATTTTGGACTTTAATTTTTAGTTGTAAGTTCGGCAAATCTTTATAACATGACAACCAATCCTTTACATCCCAGCCCTTATGATGAAGTATTGTTTCAACCAACAGCATATCCGATATAGCGTCCCCAACGGTTTCATTTATTAAATCAATAACATGTAAAAATGTTTCTGCATCGTTATTACCGTTCTCAGCAGCTTTAAGAATTAATTTTTTGATTGAATCTCTAACAATGATAGTGCCGTGACCATTAGCTTCAAAGTAGACACCAATATCGAATTCTAAGGCCTTGTGATGCAAATGCTTCACCCCAGTCGGAACACAAGCTACGGGTACTTTTAATTTATTTACAATATAATCTGTTGACGCACCATTAGCATAAGCGGTTTGCACTAAGCCTAATTTTATATCTAAGCTGCAACGTTTCACTAAATCCATAAGATAATCTGCCACTAAAGTTGCAATGCGATCACCGTCTAATAAATGAAATACACCCTCTTCATCCGTAAAGAAATATACTATACGATCAGCGTCTCCGTCTACGCTAACACATCTCGTATTTGGTTCAGCTATCGGCATAGCAATTGGTACTTTTTGACCAACTTTTACATGATCAGCACCACATTCATGATTTATTTTTCCATCACCCTTATTAAAGACCTCAACATCTAAGGATTTATTCATGCGTTTAATAAATTGCAACATTTTACGAGCGCCAACACCGTTAGCACCATCAAAAAGTAATCGATTTTTATAATTTCCATTTTCTAATTTGTCACCTCTTAATAACTCAAATGCCTTAATCAACTTTGTATAATAACCTTCTTCAGTTGGTTGTCCATAAGCGCCTTTAGTGTTTGCTGCTACAACAAAGTAATGCATCATTGGGGTAGTAACAATACCATACTCTTTAACGTTTCCTTTTAAGGCTATAACACCATCAGCTACAGCTTTTAACAATCTAGGACTATGGTAGCGATTGTCCATGCCAACATAGACATTTGACGATGTTCCAATATCTATATTGTTTTCTCGTATAATTTTTCCAACATGTTCTTCAAGCTCCTGATCGCTAACATTTGCTAATTCAGTTGCAATCACTTCCCAGCTTGTGTCTAACATTTCACCTTTTGGATCAATTAATTTTACACCATTATCTGGTTCAGGATTATGAGAAGCCGTTATCATAACACCAATAACAGCGCCACCTAATATACGGGATCTTAATGTTGCTAAAACACCCATTCGAAACATGACACTATCTAAGTTGTCGGCTCTATTAAAAAGAAACATATAAAAAACAATTTAAAACTGTTATGTGCATACAATTGCTAATTTTATAATTATCCTATATCTACATACATATGTATGCCCAAATATATACAGTCATGGACATAAGTATAGGCACAAGCAAAACCTTCAAATAAAATAAAAATTTTTACGTATTCCCAGACATACAATAATAGTTTTATTAACTGATAATGACTACCGAATATGTACATTAATAAAATAACAAAAAAACTAAAACAAATTAGTTTCAGGAATAAAACAATAACAAAAAGTACTAAATAAACTCAGTTTTCTATAGGATAAAATTATAGGCACAGCCATTCTTGTGTAGGCAAAAAATCATACATAAGCTTGAATTAATATTTTGTTGTCAATCCATTTTGTTTTATAATAGCCTTTAACCTATTTGGCATGGAATGTAAAAATTTTTTTGTGAGCTCTTCGCCTATTTTATTCCATTCTCCGATCGACGTTGACTTAAGATCAGCTTTGCTTAATAAATAAAAAAAAATATAAAATCCCGTAATTTTTCGAGATCTCGAGATGTGCTCGATCCCGGGATTCCGGAAATTTTAGTATACCAGAATTAAATTCTTTTATTTACTATATTCATATATGTACATATTTTTTTAAAGTAATATTCTTTATATTTTAATGCACGCTTTTTTTTATAGGTATTTCTAAGCCGGAAAACCGTTAGCAGATATCATAGAATATTCTGTTTTCTACACAATCTTTTCCTTTTTTGTGCGGAATATTCCTAGTGTTTTTAAATCCCGAAAAATACTGAGACGGGATTCGGGTTTTCTTGTTTGGCATCTCTAGTATGGATGCATAATAATAGAAAGCTCACTTTTATTCCTGAGTATTGTATAATGTTGTTACTCTTTTTATCTACGTATGCATATTAATTTATTGTATGATTTAAAATCTTTTAAATGCATTAATTTATTTGTAGTACTTATAAGTTTATTATGTACTGAATATTGCTCTGCAAAAGCGGAAAAATAAATAAGATAGTAGTTAACAGCAGGAATTGGAGCACCAATTTTGGTTGCATTATACATATGGGTGTTTTTTTTTTTGAAAACCAAATCGAATAAAATTAAATCGAATGTTTTTCAAAGAAAGAACGCTGCCTACAGAAGAACGTTGCAGTCCACCACTACAAGAGCAACTGTGGAGGTGTATAGAGGGAAGAGCGACGCCTATTTAGAAGAAAGAAAAGGGAGCAAGAAAGGCCTAATCGTGAGAAAATCGAGATGTGCAGGAGAGGCATGATGCTCGAAATTTTTATAAAAAGATAAGGCGTCTTACAACTGGGGCCGAATTACCGCATACGTGAACGAGTAAGCTGTCGTATCGAATGAAATTTCGTTACGTATCGAATGGATGGATTATAGCATTCGATAGCAGACGTATCGAAATTTTTACACAATGTGTATCATTCTCAGGTGAATGACACTAAAAAGAACAAAAAGTGTGTATATGTTAAATACAAAATAAAAAAAAAACAAAACCAATTTTTTGAAGTTATCTAAATAAACAAGTGAATTTTAATATATTAAAAACCAAAAATTATAAAAGAAGTGACTACACTCTTATCGCTGTGCTCATCGTCTTCGGATTCTGAAGATGATTATAACACAATACGTATCAGAAAAGAAATGAGGTGTAAAAGCGATCCAATGTCCTTGCCGTCTAATGCGTAAGTAAATTAAATCTTCCATAAGAATTCAGCTTAAGAGCAAGTTCATCTCACTAGCTTTTGGCCGTTGCTTTTTCTTGGCTACAATTTGGCAACATATTTTTGGCCAAATTAGGATGTTCAACCATGTACTGCGCCATAACATCTTTTTGTTTTTTATTTATTTTGTTGATGTTAGTATTATAAACAATTATAATTTTCTTTGATTGTTTTAAAATTTAAATATTAAATAAAATTTATATTTAATAATAATATTATTAATTAATACTTTAAATATTATAATAAACTTACATTTTATTTTTTTTTTTTTGCACATACGTTTTTTGCACACAAAATGTTTTCGATCAGTCTTGAGCAAACGAGTAAAATGTAAACAGCTGGCACTCGATTATACCCTCGTTAACGTATGCTATCATCTCAAATTTCGATAGTAAGGTGTGCGTCACTATAAAGTGTAACACCCATTTTTCTTAATAACTTTTTTCACCTTTAATCAAAATTATTTTTCTTAATCACAATATCTTTGAAAAATGCGTCAGATTTTAAAATGTATCAGTTTGTCAAATTTGACCTGTTAGTTAGTTCACAATGGATAATCAAAGACAAGTGCATACAAAAATTATTCAAATAATTCAAAAAAACCATATTGGAGTTATACAAAAGTTGCTAGGGAAGTCCACGTGACCAGGCAATGTGTTTCCAGAGTGGTCAAAAAGTTCAACAAAGACCTAAAAATTGAAAGAAAGCCTGAAACAGGTAAAGCAAAACTGGTAAAGAACGACGCGAAAGCCAAAAAGGTTGAGAAGCTTTTGCTGGCTCTTCCAAACATTTCTGGTCGCGAAGTGGCCCGGCGCGTGCAATGTTTGGAAAGTTTTGTGCACCGAGTTAAAGCTAAAGCTGGCCTTAAAACATTTAAAGTCCAAAAAGTTCCTGATAGAAATGCTAAGAAGAATATTGAAGCAAAAAAAAGAGCAAAACTCCTCAAAAAAGAATTTTTTTAAAAGTTCGAATGTTGTGTAATGGATGATGAAACTTACGTTTTTGCAGACTTTGCGCAGCTTCCTGGCCAAGAATTTTATGTAGCGGATAGTAGAGGCAATGTTTCTGAAGAGTTCCGAACTAAAAAACTATCAAAATTTCCCAAAAAGTTCCTAGTTTGGCAGGCTATTTGTAGCTGCGGCAACAGAAGTGCATCGTTTGTTACATTGGGATCAATAAACTCAGATATTTATATCAAAGAGTGTCTTCAAAAGAGGTTGCTTCCATTTCTAAGACAGCACAACATATCAACATTCTTCTGGCCAGATTTGGCAACATGTCACTACAGTAAAAGCGCAATAGACTGGTATAATAAAAATAATGTTATTTTTGTTCCAAAAGAGGCTAACCCACTAAACTGCCCAGAGCTGCGGCCTATAGAAAGATATTGGGCTCTGGTCAAAAGAGAACTAAAGAAGAGTACATCTGTTCCCAAAACCATTACTAGTTTTCGATAAAAATGGACAGCTGGTACCAAAAAAATCACCGAAAACACTATAACATTTCTTATGGATGGCATAATGAATAAAATAAAAAATTTTATAAAATTAAATTAATTTTTAAATAAAATAATACAGAATATAAATCTGTAATAAAAATGCAAAATAAAACTGTTTTATTTTTAACTCTAGCTTACTCCAGTCAGTTTTTATTTGACTTTTGATGTGTTACAGTTTATAGTGACGCACACCTTACTTGTTCGATAGCGAGTGGTGTAATCTCAAAAAGAAAAATTTCGAACGATTTTGCTCGTTCACGTATGCGGTAATTCGGCCCCTGGTTTCAAACCCGGAGCAACCTCCTGCAGAGACGAACATGGTAATCTGTGCCTCGTTTCTGTATTACTCGACTCGAGAAATTACTCACATGTGTGCTGAAACAAAAAATCCCATCGTTTTTCGAATCGTCGTTAAAAAAGTGTTTCTGTATCTGCATGCAAAAACAATCAAAACAAACTCTTTTCCAACTGGAATATTTCCAGTTTAAATGTGTGAAACGAAAGCAAAACGTCAAAAAAAAAATATTAATTGTGAAAAACAGTGTTGTCAGATTAGGAGATTTATCACCAAAATGGGGATTTTTTTTTCTGAAATGGAGAAAAAAAATTCATTTGGGGATGGGGATTTTATTGTGGATAATCGACAAATGTTTGACGATTTTTACAATTTTGTTGCTTATTTAACTATATATTATAGATTTCTTTCATTCGGAACACACAGTGAAAGAATTTCCGATGAAAGTATGAATTTATAAGCATGACTTGTTTAAAACTCATGCTTTTTAGTTTGGTTTATTTTCTCATATAAACAAAAACATCTCTATACCATTATATTTCCCCCACTGATTTTAATGGCTTTATTGCGTAGGAATTTAGTATTAGAGGGTCGCCTTTTAGTTAAACTACTACTGAATGGTATGGGAATGTTTTTCATATTATGGCACAGGGCATCTATGTAGAATTGAAGGTACAACAGATACCGTATACTATACAAATATTTTAAACGGCATAAAGATGTCTTATTCTGAATATGAAATGGCACATCGATGGGTGTTCCATCAAGTTAACAACCCAAAACAGACATCGAAGCGAGCAAAAAGTTATTTTCAAAATATATGCTTCAAAATTTTAAGCTGATCTGCTCAGTTTCCAGAGTTAAACCCTTTTGAAAATTTATGCAAAATTGTCAAAGCGCCTCTTTGAGAAAAAACCCTTCTAATAAAGTACTTTGTGGGAATTTGTTAAAGATGTGTGCAAAAACATTGCAATCAATATGTTTTAAAGACTTGTGAACTCAATGCCAAAACGCTTTTGGGACTTTATTTAAAACCAGGGTAATTCCACTAACTACAGAATAGTGGTAATTTGGTGCCATTAATAAAAAACTGTTTCTTTTAGTCCATCAAAATTGATGTGTATATTTTTATGTAGAGGCAAAATTAGTTAATTTTAGCAATATTTTTGAATATGTACATGGTTTTTTAAGTTTTGATCTTGGGAAATTTTAATGTTTTTTATTTTATTTACTTTATAAATGATATTTTATATAGAAACAAACAAAAATATAAATCACATTGTTCTAAAGTTTTTTGGTCATGATGCTAGATCATGGTCAATCTTTTTTATAGACCACCACTGTAATAAGAAATACATATCAAATAAAATAGTATATATTTATACCTATATCAAAGCATATGTATCTATGCAAAATTATTGATACAGTTTCTGTGGGGATTTTTGAGGATATGAATTTTAAAATCGGGGATGAAAACTGAAAACTATCTGACAACCCTGGTGAAAAATGTAAACAAACCAATAAAAAAAATTATATGAAGAGAAATGCAAAACTATAAAAATATACAGTCTGTCAATAATGAGTTTGCACATTAAAAATAACCAGCATTTATTTACATTCATTCGTAATTTAACGGTACTTTCATTGCCAAAAATTAATTTTTTTATATGTATACCAAATTTATAGGTGTTTACAGTAATCTTGTAGAAAAAAATCTTGGAATTAGTTTAAAACAAGAAAAAAATGCAACAAAAACAAATTTTTCCCTCATTTTACACTGTCAAGAAACTCTTTGCACAAAAATGATTTCTTTCATTTGATGTTAATTGGGAGTTAATAACTTGTAGTTTTTACAACTAAACGGTGATTTACTGTTATAATTTAAGTAAATTTTTTATACCAATCACTTTTTAAATTAATTTGCACTGTATTTTTGTATCACATACCTCTTATATATACAAAATTTGAAATTTTAAAAATGATGGGAAGAAAATAATCGTATAGTACTATTCCATCGCTTTATTATAATCGTCAACGGGAAAGAGTGCAGTTGAGTTGTCGGCAGTGTTTTTAGTTTCACCCAGTACAATTTACAACATAATAAATCGAGTTGAAAAAGAGAATAGATTGGAATTAATGTCAGGAGGTGGGCGAAAAAAATATAATAAGCAAAGGTGCCGAGCGTTTTATTATAAGAAAAGTGGTTCAAAATTCCTAAATTTCGACTAGACTACTAGCGGCAGAGTTAAAGGAAGAGCTTGGTGTTATTGTTCGTCACGAGACATTTCGTCAGACTACGATAAAAAATAAATATTCAGCGAGGAAAAAACCACTACTGTCAACAGCAAATATAGAAAATTGATTTTCATTCGTTATTCTTAACGTTTCACAGAAAAATGATTATTGGAACAATGTGATATTTTGTGACGAAACGAAAATGACGTTGCACTACAATGATGGACCATCTAGGGTGTGGCGCAAGCCTTAGCAACTCTAAAACAGCAAAACATTATTCCAACCGTAAAATTTGAAAAATGTCAATAATGATATGTGGCTGTATCTCAAGTCAAGGAGTGTTATATACTCAACAATGGATGGGCATCAATATTTAGACATTATGCGATCCCATTTATTTAGTATTTCGCAGAAATGTGGACTTAAAGGTGCCACAAACCAAAACTTATGTTTTAACAAGATTATGACGCAAAAAATAAGTTACACCTGGTACACATGTGGCTGTTATATAACTGCGGATACGTCATCGATACACTGGCTCTCAAAGTCCCGAGCTCAATCCATTGAGATTCTATGGTGTTTTAGAAAAAACGAGTCACTAAACGACAGAAAAGATATGATTTCGCTTAAAAAAACAGAATTAGAAGAGTGGCAGAAAATACCAAAGAATTATGACCTAAAGAAATGAATAGATTCAATGAAAAATCGTTTATAGTATGCTATAGATGCTAAGGCTTTTCATAGAAAGTGTTTTAATAGTATAAAACTAAATTTTAAATGTTTTCACTAAAGCCAAAATTGAAAAATCATTTTTGTGCAAAGACAGTGTAAAATGAGATAAAAATTTGTTTTTGTTGTATTTCTTTTTTGTTTTAAGCTGAATCCAATTTTTTTTTTCTACACGATCCCTGTAAACACCTATAAATTTGGTATACATATAAAAAAATTAATTTTTGGCAATGAAAGTACCGTTAAATTACGAATGTATGTAAATAAATGCTGGTTATTTTTAATGTGCAAACTCATTATTGACATACTGTATATCATATATAAATATGTATATTAAAAAAGCTACGCAATATTATTTAAAAAAGACACAAAATACAAAAATTGTTTTTTTTTTTTTTTTGTTTGCAAAACACTTTTCGCACCGTTTAAATATGCGGCTTATTTTGACACTTCATTCGGTTCAGTTTTCACAAAAAAAAAGATACAGAAACACTTTTACTCACATTTTTCCAATAATAATTGGAAAATGGCATAAATGACAGATAGTACTAGCATTATTTTACATACAGAAACACGTATGTGAGAAACAACACTTTTTGTGTCAATTCGCCTAGTTTTTGTTTCAATTTTTTCGTTTCACGTGAGATATTACTCGAGTCGAGTAATACAGAAACGAGGCACTGGTTACAGATGCACAAGGGACACTGAGATTATGGAGACAGCATTTTTCTAATCTACTGCAAGACGATGACGATACAAATTCCGACTCTAGAGATGCTGTGCCGGTCCCAATCAATGATGCCGACGTTGAGATCCTGTCGCCCAGCTATGAATAAATCAAGATTGCCATACAGAGACTAAAAGGCAACAGAGCGGCCGGACCGGATGGTCTCCCCGCTGAGCTCTTCAAGTATGGAGGCGATGAGCTAGTTAGGTGCATGCACCAACTCATTTGCAGAATATGGCTGGAGGAAAGCATGCCCAATGATTAGAATCTCAGTGCCCTCTGTCCCATCCTGAAAAAGGGAGACCCCACGTTATGCACCAACTATATGGGTATAAGCCTTCTCCCTATCGTATATAAGGTTCTTACGAGCGTATTGTGTGAACGACTGAAGCCATTCGCCATCTCACTGATTGGACCTTATCAGTGCGGCTTTAGACCTGGTAAGTCCACCATTGACCAGATATTCACACTGCGCCAAATCCTGGAGAAGACCCATGAAAGTCAAGTCGACACACACCACCTTTTTGTCGACTATAAGGCAGCGTTCGATAGCCCGATAAGAGATCGCGTATATGCCGCAATGTCTGAGCTCGGTATTCCTGCAAAGCTGATAAGACTGTGCAGAATGACGTTGAGCAACTCTTGCAGCTCCGTCAAGGTAGGAAAAGACCTCTCCGAACCTTTTAATACCGTGCGAGGTTTCAGACAGGGCGAACCCTTATCCTGCGACCTCTTCAATTTCGTCATGGAGAGTGTTTTGCGAAAGGCGGGTGTGCATCGAAATGGCACTATATTTAAAAAAAGTGTCCAGCTCCTTGTGTATGCAAACGACATAGACATCATTGGGCATACCAAGCGAGATGTCACCGCAGCCTTTAATGCTATTGAACGGGAGTCTGCAAAAATGGGTCTGGCGGTAAATGAGAGCAAGACGAAGTACATGTTGTCGACGAGTAGGGATGTTGAACGTATTGGCTCCCAGGTTACAGCCGGCAACTATACATTCGATGTGGTCAAGGAGTTCATCTACCTTGGCACCGCCATGTCCGAAGTATCCCATCCATCTTGGGAGTAATTGAGAGAAGTAAGATCTTTGGTCCTCTAAGGCATGGCGATGAGTTTCGCATTAGAACCAACCATGAGCTGTATGAGATCCTCGGCGATGTGGGCGTTGTTCAGCGCATTAACATCCAGCGGCTGCGCTGGCTCGGCCATATTGTTCGGATGGATGAATCTGCTCCAGCGAGAAAAGTTTTCGATGCGAAGGTCACTGGACGTCGACGTAGAGGACGATCGTGTTTACGTTGGAAGGACCAAGTTGATGAAGCCCTGTCGTCAATTGGTGTGACCAACTGGAGAATGCGCGCGCTTAGCAGAGACGCGTGGAGACTAGTGTTAAGGCAGGCCGAAACCCGTTAACGGGTTGTTATGGCCATCTAAGTAAATAAGTAAGTAAGTAAGTTTTTCAAAGACAATTAAAGCTTAATTGCGTCAATTATTTCAAAGTTTTGATGACCATAGAAAATATGTTAACGGAAATGATTAAAAAATTATATAATAAACTTGGCGTATTTTAAATTTATAAAGATTTAAAAGTTTATTCGATTTTAAATTCATTCATATCCGGTTTAAAGTACATACCCGATAGACTAGTTTTTGTTTAAATTTTTGCTACATTAAATGCTAATTGAGTATTAACATACATATGCATTTAGTTTTCATTCATTTTATACGGTCCATGAAAAATGTGGTCGAAATAGTACAATATATTGAGGAACATGCATTACATGAACACACATTAACTTTCCATTAAAATGAATGATAAAACAACGTTCTTTTTATGGCATAAAAGAGTTGTGTTTTCTCCTTAATTTATAATTGAGAAGCTTGTTCATGGCAATCAGTTACTCTCAGAATTTTTGTTAGAAGACTGCTAAGAGATGGTCGCCGAAAGAACAGTTTTTTCATATTTCTTTCTTTTAAGATGCCAGAGCTGCGGTTTAAATATCCAGCTCTCATCTAGTAAGCCAACACACTACATACTAGACTACGGCGATAAATGATAGTTTTTAATTATTCAACAAACAAAAAAAATATTAATTTATATTTTGCAATCTTTGCTGTAATGCAATTTTTTACAGTAAAACCTCGATTATTTGCGCTTCTATTAACTGACATTTTCCTAGCTTTATTTTATAATCTCTACTATCCGTGCTTTGTTTTTATAGCTCTACCAACTGTGCTTTCTCTCTATTATCCGTTCAGCAAACATAGATTTTTTCAGCCATTTCTGTTTGTATAATGGCTCTCTAAAAATAGTAAGAAAAAAAAACCAGAAAAATTCTTTCGATTAAAGGCAAAATTTCTTTTCCTTATGACTATCGCGAACACAAATAGTGTCAGAACTTTTATGTTTGTATAAAATTTCTTTTAACAGTGGTTTTGGATTATTCGTCCGTTCGTCCATTCCCGTAAGATCCGTATAATCGGGGTTGAATTTTACTTGACAAAGCAATTAAGTAAATACTTGTTGTTATCATTTAACAATTTTGATTTTTATCAGTGCGAAACCGTTTGCTTTATTAGATTGACATTAATAAAAAACGAAGTGACCATATTCCTAAACAAAATTGGAACTTTTACCAATAGATTTCTAAGAGAGGTTCAATAAATTGAAAAAATGTTACATTTAAAATTTAATACATTTTTTATTTATTATATACTATGTATGTATATAATCTGGCTAAAAGTCAAATATTCAATCATATTATTTACTCTAATTTATAGTAACGAAAAATATTGATTATAGAAGGTGTTAGAAAATATATTATTTTGCACATGGTCATAATTTGACCCATAAGTGAGCCAATTGATACTTTTAAGTGTACTACTCTACAAACTACTATTTTTCTTTTATTAAATTCTACGTCAGCATGCCAATTATTTGCTGTATTAAACGAGGCTAATATGCTTTTATATCAATAGGTAGGTTGTATATGCTAAACAACATTTCTTGTTTGACCTGTCCAAATATTACAAATACATACATATGTATGTATGCATGGAATAGTATGTGAATAGATCTGTATAGTATCTGTCTTGGCATTTCTCGTTGTTGCAATTCTATTATGTGCTAGAAAAGTGGTTGTGTTAAAAGTAAAAGTGCTTTTACAAACAATATCCAGTCGTGTCAAGTTGTTGTATTTGCAATTTCTTTGCAATATAGGTATTCAACTCTTCTACATATTTTTCCAGCGTATTGCCTGCCTGCCAACACACCTTTCGCTTTTATCTTAACAACATATTTATAATTATTATTTTTTTCTTAAAATCATTACTCATATATTTATAAAATATTTAGTGCAATATGTTGAATATATAGTATGTACATACATATGTATGTGATGATCAGAAATGTTTCATTCTGTCTATATGGAGTAACAAAAACAAGACGGTTTTTAAATACTGTTTCTATAAATACATTTTGACAATCGATCGACCCACCTACCAAATTTTGCCTGTGATTCCTGATAACGCTCTTATTTCTAATTATGCAAAAGACCCATAAACAAATAATTTTAAAGTTCCAATTGTATGCAAAGAGTACTTACTTGCCACGAAATCCAGCAGTACCATATTGTACACGTTCGTTAGTTTTTTTGGGATACATTTCCCTTGCAAATGCATATACCGTTCTTAAATTAATAGACATTTTGAGTTAACAAATTAAAAAAAAAATGTTTTATTTATCTTAAAGGCGAATGTTTTTGTTGTTTTACTTTTCTTATTTTGGAACACCGACAGCCTCACCACCCAACAGCGAGCATTACTTTTCCACATCAAATGACGGAAGACTGACTGATTTGCTTAAAGAGATTGATAAAAGAAATATAAAGAAGAAAACAAAAACTACAGAAGTCAGTGTTGCCATACTATAAAATATTATATGAGGGAAAAATTTAAACCGTTACAAATTTCAAATTAAAGAAATCCCTCTTCAAGAATATTAAAATTTCGTAGTTGGGCGCCGTAGGCTTGTGGTTAGTGAATTTGCTTACTAAACAAAACCTCCAAGTTCAAATCCCAACTCTAACATCTTAAAAAAAGAAATATGAAAAACGACTACCTCTAAGCAGTCTACTGGCAAAAGCTCTGAGAGTAACTGATTGCCAGGAAGAAGCTTCCGAAGTCCGTCGCTTGGAGTCGACATTAAACTGTAGATCCCGGTAATCATTGATAAAAATTGACCCACACAACGTGGATGCTGCGAGAAGCTAGGCTTTAACTGTGAAATGGCTGGAATGGCCAATTATGTACATATGTAAATGAGGTATTATAAACAACACACGTTGAAAGATTTTCATATAAAAATTAGAATATATCTTGCCGATAAACTCATAATTTCATAGGAAATTCTTTTAACGAAATGGAGTTGTCAAAAAATAGTACTAACTCCGATACTGGTCTAAAAAATTATTCTAAAAAATCTAAGTGCAAACAAATCAGTTAATCAACAAAATAAAAATTATCAAGAAGTTGTTAACAAGATAGTTAACTCTAATCAAAATAAGAGTAAATTGTATTTTGAGGATTTAGGAGCACATTTAGAGATGATGAAAATTTTAATAAGAGTATAACATATCATTCTTTTACTTCAACGGAACTTAAACGAGCTACAATGATTTTGAGGGACTTATATCATTTAACTGAAGTTTCTGTAATTAAAAATAGACTAGTTCCTAATACTGTTGAAAAAGTAACTAAATTAGTCACGCAGTTTTCTGTCTGCCAGAATGCAATTTGAAACAGGTTTGCTTCTTGTAACTTTATTACCTGGAAAAAATTATAACGAAATAATTAGAATTCGATAAATTTTAAATCAATCTGTAAATTGGAAACACCGAAAATCTAGAAACATAGAGATTCAGTGTTTCAGATGTCAGTTATGGGGCCACTCAGCTCGTAAATGTCTTTAGTTCAAAATTTCGGTACGTGAACATGAGCCTGGGTCTTGTAGTGTAATAAAAGGTGAATCATCTAAACTATGCGTAAATTGTAATGAATCAGGTCATTCAGTAAATTACTAAGGCTGTCCAGTTTACAAATCTTATTTAGAGAATAAGAAAACTCTATTAGCAAAAGCTAAAATTAAGGAAACTGTTTTAAATACCATACATACCCAATATGGAATTGGAAAACCTTTCTTTGCTGGTTTATTTCATCCGGAACCAATAAATTCTAAAACCAATAATCTTAAGACACCCCCCCCTATTGAAAAGTCTCAATAAATTTGAATTGAATTGAAGATATATTCGTAAAAAATTTTATTGTAAAATGTATACACAGTTCGATTGGACGGATTGATTGTATAAAATTTCAATATAGGCACTATCGTAAATAAACTTTTAATATAATTATTGTACAAAAACAAAATAATACATTTGTACACATGTCTACTTTAAAACAAAATTAAAACAGAATAAGATTTTCTTTTATAATTTTGTGCTTTAAAATATGTATGTAACTATGACTTTGTACCTAATTATTCGAGATATGTGTGTTTATACTTAAAAATTAACTTTTTGTCTTAAAAACAATTGGAATGTTCGAGTTAGACATAATGATACAGAAGAATTTTAAAAAGATATTCGAGTAATAATACAGATGAGAGAAAATATAAGAATATAAGATGTTTTTAGGTTGCTAGAACCAGCATAACAGTCTGTAATGCGTCTGGCACGCATAAAATTGTTACCTAAGTAAATGTCATAACGGCGACTTTGTGTGGGAATTACTTTTAATTGTCTGGTGGCATCTTGGAAAATAAGATCATAGAAACCTATGGGAGATGAAAACATGCTAAAACTAAAGGCATCTGCATTTTTGCGCCCATATAGTTGTTGGGCATAAGTTAATAGGTTGATGTAGGCATTTATTTGCGTTTCATTGTAGCTAATACCGCCACGAGTTACAATGGCGTTTGCCTTTACTTTTCCCAGATTACATTTTTTGTAATCATGTAACTCCGCTCTTGTACCGTCTGTACACAATAGCTCAAAATCGTCGTTAAGAGCATTGCGTGCCCACCATTCTTTCCTTTTACCACCAGTATTTTCCATTACTGTAGTATGTTTCAGAAATGCAACATGACCACCGCCTTCAACCAAACAACGAAACGCTCCCGTATGTCCGTAATAATCCTCGGATGCATCTCGACGGCAATAACGATAGCTAGTGCCATGACAAAGATCGCACATACTGTCATAGGGAACACCAGTATTGTATTCATTACTTATAGCGCCTGGAATACAAGACTTTGTAAAATATTCAGCAGCCGCTCTTACAGAATCGCAGCCATATGGCCGTATCCAACCATTAGATATAAGATGTGCCATTGGATAAGTCCAACCTGCAGCAGTATTAATACCAGTGTGACATGTATATTTGCCTTTTAAGTAAGTTAACTCAGTATCAGGGTCTTCTTCTTTGGCCACAGCGACTACGTAATATTCCGGTTCACCCAGATTGTAAACCTCAGACATAAAAGGAATTAAATCATAGTTAAGCCCTCCAGTGTAAACATCTCCAGCATCAAAAACAGCAATGTCAGCCTTACCAGACTGTATCCACTGCATGCAATTAATGTGCGAATGCATTTTTTTGCAAATTAACTCTGGTTTCAAAATCTGCGCCTTCAAAGCAATCTAAAGACTCAAATTTGTATATTAATTTATTATAAATCTTTTAAGGCTTTAACATTTACCCTCATTTTTATGCACTTTTCCAATTCAGGGTCTGAGGTAACACATAACGTCATGCTTGTTACAGGACATTCCCTTAAACCATAAATGAAATCGATAGATTTGTGTAGATATTTACTAAACGACTGTTCATCTTCATCTATAACAGCTAAAGATTTTGCTGCATCCTTTAAAAACATAAAATAAAAATTTACTTTTCTGATTTTTTTTAACATACATTCATATACTTGTATCTTGGACAGGGAAAGATATGAAGCAATTTGATTTGTTTGTCACATTCTTACCTGAAATAATAAATTAACTTTGCCGTAACGTTTTGACTCAAAAATATGGAACTTCTCATATAGTACAGATTCGTTTAATCCCTTCTCATTGAAAGTGCGATCCGTAGTAAAACTACTATCTAAACGATCATTACGGTAACCATTGTTGTTAAAGCGATCACGATTGTATGTATTATATGGATTATTATTATTATTATAAGGGTTATTTCGATCATTATTATAATAATTATTATTGCTACCCAAATTATTTTCATAATTGTTAAGATTGCCATTTAACCCTTGAGCTTGGGGATCATCTTTTAACCCGTCAGAATATAACTCAACAATTTTCATTAAGAACTTTTGATATTTTCTGCGTTCTAAAGCGTTTCGGGCAGATGACGTTACAATCGCATCTGATGGTATAAGTCCCCAATTGCACTGCCGGTATTCAGTTATGGGCACACGTCTGCCATCTGTACACAAAAGTTCGAAACGTTCTGGAGACATATTCTCTGAAAATATATTACAAAATAAGAGATGCTATATATTTGAAATTATTTTATTTTATTTTTTTTTGAAACTTACTAAATTCAGGACTAGCCAACATTTCGAAAACAGTCGAATCACGTAAGAATGCTACATCTCCTGCTTCGAGTAAACAGCGAAAAGCACCATCATAACCATAATAAGGATCAGAAGCAGAACATCTTCCTCCAGGTATTTTTCCCGTGCATAAGGTACACAATCTAAAGTGAAAAAATATTTTATATTTTTAAATCAGGGACGATAACAGTTATAAGAGAAACTACGAAAAAGTCATATTTAACCATTAATGTCAATGAATTTATGTAATGGTTATAATTAACCATTAACAAGAAATATATTTTATTTTGGTCATCGTAACCAATTAAAATGAGAAATATTTTTTTTTTGGTTGAAAATAACCATTATATCAACCTAAAAAGATCAATATTGGTATCATTGGATCTCTCTAAAGCATTTGACCGTGTAAATCATAATATACTAATAGGAAAACTTCAAGAGAATTTTAATTTTTCCAGAACTGCATCACAGATTATTTATTCCTATTTAAGTGAACGTTCCCAATATGTGTCAATTGGTAATATTTGTTCAGGCATTAGTTATGTTACATCTGGTGTTCCTCAGGGATCTGTGTTGGGTCCTCTACTCTTTCTTGTTTACTTGAATGATTGTCTCAATATTATGGATTCTGGTATTTGCATGTCACATGTATTTGCTGATGATATTCTTTTATTATTTAACATTGATTCTGGATTGAGTACAGATCCTGTAATATTTATTAATGATCATTTAAGAACTATATGTAACTGGATGGAACAAAATTACTTGGATATAAATCCTACTAAAACTCATGCTATCTGTTTTCACTTACCTTCTCAACATTTTACTTATCCTAGTATATATGTTAAAAATCAGTTAATTAATTATGTTGATACTTTTAAATGTCTTGGTATTATTACAGATTCAAGGCTAAATTTTGAACAACATATAAATGTTGTATCTAATCAAATCTCTTTTATATTAAGAAGATTGTATACTTTTTACTCTTATACTCCTGAACATATTAGATATCGTCTGGCTCATGCTTTACTTTTATCGAAGATTAACTACTGTCTTGAGATTTATTCTGGTTCATTAAGAGGTAATTTACTTATTCTTGAAAGGATTTTTAGGAGAGTGATTCGTTATATCTTTAACATTAAAGTTCGTGATCATGATCGTGTTACTTCACATGTGCCTAGAGTTTTAGGATGTAGTATTGGAACTTATCTTAATGTACGATTGCTCTTATTATTCTATAAAATAGTTAAATTAGGTCAACCTTATCAACTGGCACACAATTTTAGATTTATAACTTCTACTCGTAATGTTCAAATTGAGGTGCCTCGTATAAATCTTTCTGTATTTGAACGGTCATTTTTAATTAGAATATGTCGCCTTTGGAATAACCTGCCATCATCTCTAAAAGTTTTTAGATATTCTATTTATACATATAGAAAATTACTGATTCAATATTACTGTGAGACTTTTTAAATAAGTAAAGGATATTGTATCATTTATCTGTGGTAATGTTAGGATTATTATTATATGATTATTGCATAATAATAAATTGTCTTTAAGTGAGATATTTGTGAGGTTGGGGAACCATATACGAGTATGTAATAAATAATTTAGTTATACTTAGCTTTTAGTCTCTAGCTTTTAAAATTTTCTATAAATACATGTATTATTGGCCTTATAGGCTTCCAATGTATTGAAATAAATGAATAAATAAATAAATAAATAAAAAAATTTGTTTTGGTCCCAAATAACCATTATATAGGGTGTTTTTTTAGAGGTATAGAACTTCTAATTGAAATAAAACACAAGAAAATCGTCTTAATGTCCATCAATTTGGCTTTATTGGAAGGATAATTTTATGCCATTAATGTTTAAATATGATTTCGGGCATGTGGCCGCAGCGGCTAGCTCGAATAAAGCCAATTCTACAGGTCAAATTTTCAACCACTTTTTCGAGCATATGGGGCCGTATGTTGGCAATAACGCCAACGAATGTTGGCTTCCAAGTCCCCTAACGTTCTGGTTTGTTGGCATAGACGAGCGACTTCATATATCCCCAAAGAAAATAATCCAATGGTGTCAAATCACACGATCTTGGTGGCCAATTGACAGGTCCATTCCGCGAAATTATGCGCTCATCGAATGTTTCCTTCAATAAATCGATTGTGACGTGCGCTGTGTGGCATGTAGCGCCGTCTTGTTGGAACCACAACTCATCCACATTCATGCCATCCAATTCGGGAACAAAATAGTCGGTTATCATGGCTCTATACCGGTCTCCATTAACGGTAACTGACTCTCCAGCATTATTTCGGAAGAAGTATGGCCCAATGACTCCACCAGCCCATAGAGCACACCAAACAGTCAGTTTTTGTGGATGTAATGGCGTCTCAAGGGTCTCATGTGGATTCTCTTCACTCCAAATGCGGCAATTTTGTTTGTTGACGTAGCCATTCAACCAAAAATGAGCCTCATCACTGAACAAAATTTTGCGATGAAAATCAGCATCGAGACCAATCTCATTTTCGGCCCATACACCAAAATCACGACGCATTGCATGGTCTCGCGGCTTTAATTCTTGCACAAGCTGGATCTTGTAAGGTCGCAAGCCAAGATCTTTGCGCAAAATCTTCCATAAAGTTGATGGACAAAGCTCCAATTGCTGTGCACGGTGGCGAATCGATTCATTCGGGTTCTCTTCAACACTTTGCTCTACAGCGGAAATTGTTTCTTCGGTGCGCACTGTTCGACGTCTCTGCGGATGCGTATTATCACATAGAGTAAACGTAGTGCGAAAACGATCCATGGTTAACCGTATTAATTGCTCTGATGGACGATTATGTCGACCATAAAATGGACGGAGCTTGTGGTAAACTTCGCGAACTGAACCATTATTTTCGAAATAAATTTGCGCGATTTGCAAGCGTTGTTCTTTTGTCAACCTGTTCATGATGAAATGGCAAACCAAACTAAATATTAATCACTTGACAGCTGACAAAATGGCCGCCAGTTAAAAAGTGATGCCAACTTCAAGTTCTATACCTCAATAAAAAACACCCTGTACTAATAAAAAAAAAATTTTTAGTTAAAAACAACTAAGTACTATATTAAACAAATTTTTTTTTTGGTTAAAAATAACCAATATCAAAAAAAAATTTTTTTTTTTGATTATTACCCCACAAAATGCACCATTTTTTGTATATTTTGGATGATGCAAAGGAAGCTATCGCAAGAATGATTAAAATCAATAAAAAGATTTTACAAATGTTGATTTATTAAGGATGTAACCAAAATTTTTTTTAGGTCAAATGGTTATTTCTAACCATAAAAAGTTTTTAATTGAAATAATGGTTAATCTTAACTAAAATATTTTTTGGTTGATATAATGGTTACTTATAACCAAAAAATTTTTTTTTCTCATTGTAATTGGTTGCGGTAACCACAATAATATAAATGTATTGATAATGGTTAAAAATTACCAAATGCAGAAGATAAAGGGCATTTTTGCGTAACTTTTTTCCTCAGAAAAAAAAATAACAATTATTTCCGGTCCCTGTTTTAAATAGTTGGAAACTCTTTTATAACTTAAAATTTAATCATTTGTCATATTAAAACCGGTCCATAAATTTTAATTTCTAAAGTTTTGCGTAAAACTTGAACAATATATTTTTAGCTTTATACGTAAGATTATGTGTCTCATATTTGTTATAGACTCAAAATTGTGTCTGGCACTCTGTCTGACTTGATTTCCAGACTTAACCGTAACCTAAATTTTTTTATTGTGCGCTTTGTTTACAATGTTCGCAGATATGCCTAGTAAGCCTTTGCCTAGTAAGCCAACATACTTTCCATTAGACTACGGCGACTACTATACACTATTTCAGAAACACGAAATTTCAGTTTGGAAATAATCTTTATAAACGAAAAATTGCTTTAGCAACAAATTTTGCCACAAATGTCATATATGATTGCTTTTTCAAAATTAATTAAAAATATTTTACAACGGACGTAAGAAGTCACATTTGAAAAAATAAACATTTTTAATTAATTAGGTCGCAAGTTTTCAGCTGTTTCCATAAACAATTGTATTATTGTTAGAATTACACTGGCTGACAAAATGAAGGTTTTTTATGGCACATGGACAAAAGTGGTAAAACTTAAAGAATTTGATGTTTTGAGCAAAACGGATTTTTTTGGATTTTTTCCATCAGATTACAATTTTTTTTTAATGTGTGTGACAAATTTTATCTATCCCCTTTGTAAAGCGACTAGTCTCTTATATTAGATCATAACTCAAAAACAGTTAAGCGGATTTGAAAAATTAAAACAGTAAAAGATGTTGAAATTATTACACAAAAGCAACCCTAATTTGTATTTCTATGTTTTTCTAATATATGTATGTACATGCAAATATTGTCAAATATTGTCAAATATTTTTTCCTGAAAATTGTTCATTCAAATACATACTATTGTTTGATTAAGACGTGTCTTTTAATTATTTATAAAAGACTAAGAAACTGCGCTGCAGACCAGAACAAAATTATTAACAATAAAAGATACTGCTGAAAATTGCTTCTAAAAAACTTAAACTGAATTTTATGCTCTTTTAACAGTTTTAAAATTATTCGGAATGTAACTTTGAAAAATTAAAAAAAACATACAAAATTTCAATATTCTTGCTTTTTTAAACAAAGACCTTTAAAAGTTAAACACAACAGGCATATCAAGTTTTTGTAGTTTCTTCTAAAGATAATCTTATTACACACAAGCTAAGCTATATTTTATGAAAATCGATAAACAAATACATACATACATACATAACTGGCCTTTACAACCCTGTGTCAGGATTACGGCCTAGCTTCTCGCAACACTCATGTTGTGTGTGTCAATTTTTATCCATGAGTACCGGGACCTACAGTTTAATGTCGACTCCGAACGACAGACTTGAGAAGCTTGTTCGATAAACAAATATTCATTTTATTTACATTCAAGTGAAATATCTCATTGTCAGCTAAAATTATCATAATTACACTGGTCAAAAAAAAAATTATAGTTTATTTTGCGTTACAAGAGAAAAAGTAGCAATAATTACGACAAAAATTAGTTCACATTATCGCGAGTTCACTGTAATTGAGGTTTTACTTCATTTCTAAAATAATAATACTGGCTGTTTTTGCAAAATCACCATCTTCAGACAAAAATTATATGTATTTTGTTGTTGTTGTATTTTTATAGAGCCGTTCACCTTATCTAGAGGCTGGCTTTCATAGAATGTCATAAAACCCTGGGTTAGTGTGTTTCTAAAATCCGAGTTTTTACCAAGCCTGTAATTTGAACCATTTGAGAACTTAACTTTGAATTTATTTTAATACGAATGCTAGCGGTTTGGAAATACTCGTATGTTTAGACATTTTTCTACAATAGCGTTTTTACTTTACCTACAAACATTAACAGCAAAACTAATATTAAAAAGGTGGTTTCTTTCTTAATAACTCCTTTAATTTTATTCTTCTAAATGCGTTATTATAAATTCAGAATAACTTACTTGTCAGAATTATCACCAATTGGATTATATTTATCTATTAACGAATATACTGCACATGAATCGTTAAAAAAGTTGGCTGCAGTCTTTACTTGATTGTTGCAATCAACTACTTCCATACCACCCTCACGTTGTAACTGGAATAAAAATTATATATAGTATATTTTGTATTTAATTATAAGCTTTATTAGCTCCGACTTACTGTGTAGATAGGTACAATCCAACCAGCCAAACTTCCAACCCAGGGAAAACAAGCTTTTTTTTTACGTAAATCTCGTATACTTGTTACATCAGGCAATGAGCCTGCTTTAATTACTGCCACTGCGTGATAATTGGTAAAACCACCTTCAAATTTTTCCTGTAGTAGCGGAATTAAAGAGTTATAACGACCAGCTGTAAAAACATCACCAGCATCTAAACTTGTTATATGGGCATGTTCTCTATCGATGTGATGTATACATTCGTCGGCGCTATAAGCCATAAAACAGTTTAAATTTAAGATTGCGTCGTCAAATAAAGCTCGATCTCGAACAATAGCTGCAGTTAAATTAAGACATTTATATTGTTCTTCTTGATTTTTTGTGCACCAAACAATATCGGTAACTTCTTGTTCGTTGAAATCATATTTAGCTGAAACAAAAACATTTATTATTTATTTATTTACATATTTATGGAGGTTTCTTATTATAGCAGTAACATATTAAAAACTTTTGGATTGATTCGAAGTTATTTAATATGTAGATTGTACAACTATTTATGGCATTGGTTTGATTTTCTACGCTAGTAGAATGGTGGCTAGTTGTCTAGTAGTCTAGTATTAGAATCCTGGTATCGATTCGCATAAGGCACTTTTTTCCTTGGGCATTGTTTTTACAATTTGCCTCTTCAAAAAAAAAAAAAAAACGTTCATCATAAAAAAAAAATACTGACTCACAATGGTTGTCACAAATCACATAAATAACGCTACTGCATTGTAGTGGGAAATTGGAATTAATGAAGTAATTTCATAGCCATCAAACAAATTTACATATTTGATACTTGAGATATGTTCAAAATGTTCACTAAGTCTGAGGCCAAAATTTGGTTTTCTATAACGAATGAAATGTCCAATTATTTTAATATTGTGCTAAATATCAATTATTATCAAATACTAAAATGGGACCCAGAATAATAATAAAATAAAAATTCGGAGATTTAATTTCGCCGAACTAAAGTTAATGTTCTCTTATCTTTAGGTTTGAAAGAGTATGTGCTTTATGACTTATGAATTATGACTTGAAACAAAAAAAAGTTATTTATTTTATTATTATTAGACTAGTAATTAATTTTAAGCCTAATATACAATTAAGAGAGCACTGGCATCGAAGGCCTCAGCTCTTGGTACAATTAAATTTCAGTGATAATTTGTCTTTTTATATTTTTTTTAGTTTTCAGAATATGGTACAATGTTACGTGTGCTGAGATCGCGCTGTAATGGCGTTTCCAACCAGCTCAGAAGGTTCTAATTTTAATTCATGGAAAGGTCCAAGCCCGCTACTACAGCCCATAGGACAAGCTCAATTAAATTCTGAAAATTAAGAAAAAAAAATATATTGTATATTATACATATATAAAAAAACAAACAGCACACACAAATGAAAGCGGCGTTGAAGATTGCAAGGGAGGTTTTTGATGGCCATAACCTCCACGTTTGCCCTCCCAACCTAGGTTATAAGCCTTGGCCATGAATTACGCCAATATGAACCCTACAATTTATTTTTATATGCTCGTTACTCACACAAATCGGTCAACTTCCCCACACTCAAACACAATTTAGCAATTCATTATTTCTTTCTATAATTTGGACATTCACATTATTTTTATTAAAATTATTATTATATACAAGAGAAAAAAATATATAAAATCTTATAAGTGAATTAAATTCTATACAAAGTAATCTTTAAATTTACATGCATACATACATAATTGACCTTTACAACCCTGTGTCAGGGTTATGGCCTAGCTTCTCGCAGCACTCATATTGTGTGTGTTAATTTTTATCCATGAATACCGGGACCTACAGTTTAAAGTCGACTCCGAACGACAGATTTGATAAGATTTTTCATGGCAATCAATTAATCCCAGAGCTTTTGCCAGAAGACTGCTGAGAAGTAGTCGCCGAAAGAAATAATTTTTTCATATTTCTTTTTTCAAGATGTCAGAGCTGAGAATTGAACCCGGCGTTATCGTCTTAGTAAGCCAACACACTAACCACTAAATTTAAATAAAATAATTGAGACCCATATTGCCCTGTTCAAAGCGAAGGGTTACGACTCCATTGCATTTTTGTCAAAAAGCGAACTAGCGCGGATTTAAAAAAAAAACTGAGAATTTTTATTACAAACCAGAGTTGGGTTTATTGCATTGAATTTATAATGCATTATCGTTTCCACTACCACTAAACCACTTAGTATTAATGCAGCAATATTGCAGCCACCACTAAATGCAGATAGAAATAGTTGACCACTAAATAAAACCATTTTAGTGGTAGTGGAAATTTATTGCATTAAATAAAATAAATTTAGTGGTAGTGGAAATTTATTGCATTAAATATACAAATTTTAGTGGCAATGGAAATTTAATGCATTAAATATATCGATTTTAGTGGTAGTCGAAATTTAGTGCACTAATTTTGAATAATTAGTGGTAATGGAATATAACTCCATTGGCACTATAGTGGAATGGAAATTTAGTTCCACTACCTCAGTTCCACTATCGTTTTAATATACCTTCATATATGGATATAATATTATTATATGCATACATAGCTTAAGTCAATGTCAAAATAAATTGATGTGAATGTTATTTTCTTAATTTACTGAGTACGCCTGTATAAAGTAAATAATTGTTGTTATTGTTTTAATAAGAATTTTAGTACTTTCAAATGTAATATTGTATTATTCAGTTCACCATAGGTAAGATTTTAATGGCGCGGACTGTTAATATTGCCAGCCGCTAATCATTCAGAAGTAGTGCACTAAATTTCCATTACCACTAAAATCGATTCATTTAATGCACTAAATTTGCACTACCACTAAATTTGTTTTATTCAATGCACTAAATTTCCACTACCACTAAATTTATTTTATTTAATGCACTAAATTTCCACTACCACTAAATTTATTTTATTTAATGCACTAAATTTCCACTACCACTAAATTTGTTTTTTTTAATGCAATAAATTTCCACTACCACTAATTTTTTTTATTTAATGCAATAAATTTCCACTACCACTAAATTTTTTTTATTTAATGCAATAAATTTCCACTACCACTAAATTTGTTTTTTTTAATGCACTAAATTTCCACTACCACTAAATATTATAGGCGATAATGCACTATTTTTTCCACTACCACTAAATTTAGTGGAAAATTAAATCTAATGCAATAAACCCAACTCTGATACAAACAACCCCGAACCAATAATTTTAAAAACATTTTTTTTTTACAAAATATCCTTAAAAAAGGACATAAATGATTATCCTTGGACAAATTGTACATACAGTTGTACGCGCCTTAAAAAACCTTTCTTATGATACCCATATTGTATATGTTGGTAGGAAAACAGATTCTCAAATTAACAAAACCTGCAAAAATAGATCCTTTTTCAAAATGATCCAGCTCACGAGGTCAAAGCTGGAGCCGAAATATTTTAAATTTCATCATAAAAAAGTCCAAGGTTCATTTTTAGGAGGGTACATCGAGCACTTTTTTGGTAAGTCGCTATAATATACATATGTATGTAACCTCAGATGAAATTAAATAGGTACAAAGTTATCATATTTTTATTGCTTGAGGTATTAAACTTTTTTGGTAAAGGCTGATAAGTAAACATTATACAAGTTTATGCAAGATTACGTGTCACGACAACCCATTAAATGTGTGAACAAATCATAAAGCAATTACAAACGTAATTGTTATAATTTGTAAAATACGTCAGGCAATATCATTTTGAACTTATTCGGGTATAAAATTATTTGACACCATTGTAGAAGAGTATGCTATTTTTCTTTCCATAGATGTTTAAGTCTAAAATGAGTGAAGCGTTAACAGGTAGTTGTTCAATGAAATTTGTAGTTCCACTGTCTATTTAATAAATTTTCATATTTATATACATATATATATATATGGATATAAAGTATTTATTTATTTATTTTATGGAAATATACAATATAAATTTACCACAAACTAAACAACGCCCATCTCTTAAACATAATCTGGAATCATTATAAACTTATGTCCATTTCTTATTTACCTTGTATTTGCTGGAACAAACTTAACAGCAATATAGAAATTATTAAATGTAACTTTATTGTTTGCATTTTATATTATATGTAAAGCTTAAAACATATTTTTTAATAATATAAACAAATTATTTTAAAGGCACACCCAATTTATGAATGAACTAAATTTAAAGAATCTTATACGAATGAGTAAAAACAGGGAATTGTCAAGAAGTTGTAAAAATGACAACAACAAATAAAACAGAGACGTTTTTACTATATGTTTTAGAGATGCCAGTTTGTTTGTTGGGTCGATAAGGGCTTCAATATTAAATGTAAAAAATATTTAAATGTAAAGTAAAATTTTCATACATATGTATATGCTAGAGACCTGCAATCGTTAATTGAAAAATATTCATAAAATATTTAACATCCTAAAAATTTGTTTTTGTGTTTAAACAATCAAACTGGCTCTACTCAAACATTCATAGTCGATTTTTGTTCGTGCTATTTTGCTCATTAATGTCATTCATTGGATTATTTTTACAAAAACTCGGATAAAATGTTCTTTTGATTTTGAAGAATTATAATTAAAAAAATGAAACAAAATGATCAGAAGCAATTAGTTGACTGTATTATAAAAAAAAACCAAAAAAAAAAATTAATGCAAAAAAAAAAAAAAAACAAGTCAAAAAATTCAATGTACAACATGAAGTGTTTATGTTAAAGTAATTCGCCTCAATATGCTCTAAAGAATATACCGATTTTAACCAATCTTTAACACATGGTTAAAATCCGAAATCGTGTATATACTCTATGTGTGATAAATAAATATTAAGATACCATAAATTCATGGAAATTGTGAGTGCTTGTGTCACCTTTGACAATGTAGGATAATTGTAATTGTAGGAATAGAGAAAATCCGTTTTTAACCACACTAGTCGTTTATGGAACAATCTAATCGCGAAAGTTTTCCCTGTCAATTACAATATTAGTAAGTTTAAATCAAATGTCCACAAACACTACTCACGTATTTCCCCATCCCATAACACATTTTCCTAGACCAGCATACTGCATGCGTAGGAGTCGTCCCCTGATTGCGGTTCGTAATAAAAAAAAATAAAAATAATTTAAAATTAATAAAATGACTCTCAAGGGTAAAACTTTTCCACTATGACATAAAGCAAATGAAAAATTATATCTTTAAAATTTGGAATCAAAATAACAAAAGTAAAAAGAGTTAAAAATTAAAATATAGAAACTTGAAAATATTTTTATACTAAACCAGGGATGGCGAACCTATGGTACGCGTGCCCAAAGTGGCACGCAGGTAAATTTTCCCTGGGACGTATAATATTTTTCATTTTCATACATATGTACTGACTAATCCAAATGCATTTTTGGTATTAAAAAAATTGTGAGCTCAAATTAAATTTAATGCATAAATTTTGATATTTAAAACAAACTTCCAGATTTCTGGCGCCTCTATTCATAACGTTAAAATATAATTATATTATTTGCGTATGTAGTAGAGGTGAGCACAAGAAATTGTACAGTACATATTGTATTTTTCTCATGAGCAAATACTGATTGTAGTTGCAAATATAAATAAGAGTAATGCAAAAACAGAGAACAAAAAACAACACCACACAAAAGCCATTGTACAATACAATATTTTAATATACAGTTGGTTCAGAGTACAATAAAGTACTCTTCATAGTGTAACAACTGATTTTCTTTTTAGTAGTTAATGGGAAACAATGTTGCTACAACTTTTAAATTTTTGTAACCAAATTTCAGCAAAAAACTTACCAAATTTTTAAGTCCTAATTCTAATAGAAATAATTAATAAATGTTAAATCAATTATAACTATTTGGTTTTTTGCAATATAATGTAATATACATACTTTGATTAATCTGTCAAGATAATTTTACTTTCTGGTTATATGGGAGAAATGGCAAAATATATAAAACCTCTATTCGCATTCACATTAATCAAGCTCATAAGTATATTAAATCAACACACAATAGTACAATGATGAAATTAAATTAATATTTTTAACGGATATTTCCAACCATTTAAATGAATTAAATAAATAATCAATTGATGTAATGTTCGATATTATTGAAGGTTTTGAGTCCAAATTAGTAATATTTAAACGCGATATTGACAACAATAATTTTAAGTATTTTCCTTTGTTGAAAGATCACCTTCAAAAATTTTCTATTCATGGAGTCTATGAAATTAATATAAATTTTTATAGCCAAGTTATAAGTGACATAAAGACAATTTTGTTACGAGATTTCCAGATTTCAAAAAATTTCAACCTTTAATTAACTTTATTAAATATCCAGACAAGTTTGATTTGGAAACTGCTAAAATAGATCAATTAGAATAGTTAAAGTTTCTGCATATAGAAATGCAGTTGGCAGAGTTTCAATCAAGTTCTATTTGGAAGCAAAAATTTATAGAGTTGAGGCAAGAAATAGAAAATAATGAAAAAAAGAAAAGATTTAATCAAGAAGAATACGAAACCATGAATAATATGTTGTTTAAGACACTGTGTTCGCTCCCACAAACATTTAATGCGATGAAGAAATTGTTTTAAGCTATTCTAACAATATTTTCATCAACGTATAGCTGTGAAAGTCTATTTTCGATTATGAATAATAAAAAATCTGATGTACGAAACAGACTTATCGATGAATGTGGGGAGGCTAGTATTTCATTAAAATTGTCAAACTATGATCCGGATATTGATGCATTATCGAGAAATATTCAACAACAAAAATCCAATTAAAAAATATGTCAGCGTATTATAGAAATGAATCTATATGTATTTTTAAAATGCATGTATTTTCATTTAGTAAAAGTAATTTTTGTTGGCACGCATGTATTTTAATTTTATAAAAATAATATTTATTGGCACGCAGTCAAAAAAAGGTTCGCCATCCCTGTACTAAACGTTCTTAACAAAAATTAAAAAAAACATCATGCTTAGAAAAACTTCAAAATGGTAACAAATTTTACACATTTGGCAACGCTGTTTCTCCAGAATACTACATTAATAAAAAATGTATGTTTTATTATGGGGTAGACGTGTACTTTTTAGTTTTATTAGTTTGTCATTTAATTTGTAGATAAGTACATTCATTAGTTCCTTGAGCAGAGTGATTTTGGTAATATATTTAAATGTCGGATCTAAAGAGAAATGAAATCCTTTTGCTGTTTGATGTGGACGGAACACTCACGCCACCAAGATCTACTGTTGATCCAGAGTTTGAGAATTTTCTCTATAATCAAGTAAAACCTCGAGCAACTATTGGTATAGTGGGTGGATCAGATTTGGAAAAAATGTTTGAACAATTGAATGGTGAACAAATTTTAGATCACTTTGATTTCATTTTTCCCGAAAATGGTCTGGTTCAAATTGAAAAAGGCAAAGAAATGGGAAAACAGAATATAATAAAGCACCTGGGAGAGGAGACGATACAACGATTTATAAATTTTGTTTTACGTTATTTGTCAGAGTTGAAATTACCTTTTAAAAGAGGAACTTTTTTGGAATTTCGTAATGGCATGATGAACGTTTGTCCCGTGGGTCGGCAATGCTCACGGGAAGAGCGCAACTTATTTGCAGCATATGATAAGGAACATAATGTGCGCAGTAATATGATAGATGTATTAAGAAACGAATTCGCTGATGTAGATTTGACTTATAGTATTGGTGGTCAAATTAGTTTTGATGTCTTTCCCAAAGGTTGGGACAAAACCTATTCACTGCGTTACATAGAAGCCAATTATAAATTTAACGAAATACATTTCTTTGGTGACAAGACTGAGCCGGGTGGCAATGATTATGAAATATTTATGGATCCTCGTACAATTTCACATAAAGTGAGCTCACCTACTGATACAAGAAAAATATTAACTGAATTGTTTAAGTTATAAAATGGATTTAATGTTTGAATAAATAAACCAATTGTTATATATTTCTAAAAAAAAATATAATATGCCAAATAAATTTAATCCGTATCCATTTCGGATTCATCATCGTCATCATCCTCCTCTTCGTCATCGTCATTGCTCTCATCAGAATCACTAGTATCACTATCAATCCAATCATGTGCATTCATATCATTCGGTATAATCGCTTTCCATTCGTTCAGTTTGTGAAGATCGAGTGCATAGAAATCATTGAAAGTGTATTGTTTGCTGTCCTCCTCATAAAGACCGCCGTAAATATACAAAGTACCCTTGCAAACACATAAGCCAGTATTCATTCTGGGCGAAGGTACATTTTTTGGCCTTCGACTTGGAAACAGACTAGGTACTTTTGGCAGAGCAGAACTGTTACTTGATCCAGCAACAGTAATTGTAAATATGCCATCCGTGGTAACTGTGGCTTGAGGTTTTGAATTTTCTTCAGTCATATCTATATCAGTTGTAGACGAGTTTGCTTTTCTTTCAATTTTTTGTTTTTTACTAATTTCTATTAGGCGCCAATTTAAAACTGATAAATCAAGGGCTAACAAATCATCTCCAAATTGACCTTTAATTTCTTCCTCGTCTTCGTCTATGTCCATAACACCTCCAAAACAATATACTTTACCATTTGGAGCTGTACAACAGCCAACACCGCTGCGAGGTAAAGGTTTATAACCACCAGTCTTTACCGTAACCCATTTAAATTTCACAGAATCTGGCGAATTTTCTATAACAAAAAAATGGTAAATATGTTTGTAGATTTTATTCAAATCTTTTTTCAAATGATACTCACTGTCTGGGGTTAAGGCGTACATATCTGTATGAGTTACTCCACGATCAATATCCTTTTTCATTTGAGATCTGGTATAGCCACCCCAAATTAGGATTTTTCCCTCGGATGTAGCACTTATACAACAGCCAGAACGTGGTGGTGGTAAAATTGCACCACTTATCTCTACTTGCAACCAAGTATACGACTCCAAGGAAAATACATGCACATCATTGAAATACCGATATGATTGATTGTTATCATGAAAACCACCAAAAACAAACAACTTTTTTTTGGATACCACCATGCGGTGACCACTGCGTGCGCTTGGCCCATTTGGTGCATTGATTTTCTCCCACTTACGAGTCTTTAAGCTCATCATCCATAAATCTTTGTAGTGGTAAAATTGCATTTGAGAGGGGCTGGCGTGTTCACCGCCAAATACCTTTAAGAACAATTATTTAATAAATGGGTTTAATTAAATTATATTTTGTATTATACCCATAATTGACCGCCGTCTGTAGCAACTGTCACCATTTGGTGACCACTTCTAGGTGCAGGCCCACCCGGTGATTTTACTATTTTCCATTCATTTTTATTTATATTGTAAAAGAATAGATCGTTATAAACACAGACCTTTTGGCCATTAAAAAATTCTCCGCCAAATAATATCAATTCATCCTTTTCTGGATGTGCAACCAGTGTAAAATTAGATCTCGGCGTAGGTGGAACTGCACAGATTTCTTCAGTTATGGTTTTTTGTCTGGCTTCTTCGGCCTCTAATTTAGCTACAACTTCCGCTATATCAGCCTATATAATATTACAAATAAATGACGGTAGTATAAAACTTCGGTGGTTGCTTTTAACGTATACGTACCTCACCAAGTTTTTCCAACATTTTCTTTTGTTTTGCTGCCAATTTTTTATCGGTCTTCATTGCAGTCTTTTCGGCTCCTTTACCTTTTTTCTTGTTTTTATCCTTTTTGCCCATTTTTCTTGTAAAAACTTCAAATATTTATAAGCTTTCTAAAAACACTTCTTATTTTGTTAAATGAAAACAAAACTATTGAAATGACTGATTGCACGTGCGAAAGAAAGATTACATGTGTCGGTAACATGTGCTAAAAGAAACCCGCTAATAGTTTACTTATACGAAAAACGCTAAAATAAAATTTAGTCTTCAAAGACTCAAAAATTTAATAAAAAAATCATGTAGAATATTCACATATTCTATTGGTAAATAATATATAAATGGTAATAATAATTGCAAAAAATGTCTACGGAAATACGTTATTAGCACATTTTTGTGCTGGCGTTGTTTTCCAATATAAAATAAGTGAATTTCTTTACATTTTTTTCTGAGAAGTATGTGCACACAGAGGGAAAAAAGGCGTTCTAAAATTGTTAACAAAGGGTATTAAATTAAGAACATATCGTGAACAATATTTCGTTAACTTTCGGTATCAAATCAAGCTTAATTCGTTAATAAAATAAGAACAAACGGCACAAAATACCATAAGTTAATAAATCAAGAACAACCGGTACTAAAATCGTGAACAATTGTATAAAAATACCATAATAAATAAGAACGATTTGTTATTACATTAGGAACGACCTGTTATCGAATCATGAACGATATGGTATCACAGTAAAATCATATTGGTATATGGCAAACTTTTGTATTGTTTGTTAGTTTTTTATTAAAGTTTTGTGTGGAAGTGTCATCCGAAAATGTAAACAATTTTATTTGCTTATTTTCTTTTAAAAAAACTCTGATTATACGGAGGAGCTAACTGTGGATGACAAGGACAAGAAAAGTTTTTTTTCAATTAATTGATATGGAAAGCATTTTTGATATGTTAAAAAGTAAGTGAACAAAAAAAAAAAAAAAAAAAGCAATAAGAAAAAATATAATTAACCGCTTTCTAGGTGCTAGTTTTACATTCAAAAGTTTGCGGTACTTAGAAAATTAGGATTTAAAGAATTACCACTCGGACTTCGAATTAAGTTTAGATGTTCCTATAGAAGAAACGAAGGTATTATTACGTTTTATATAGTTTGGGCACGTTAATGCATATTCTTTCTTTTTTTGTTTTTGGTATTAGTTAGGAATTGACGATGAGACTCTATCAGTTCAACTTTCAAGAAACCGGAGTTAGGAATATATGTATGTATTTTTGAAAATATATAGTTAATATACATATATACAATACATATATATATAAATTTATAACTTGAGATAGTTGGAAATCATTATTTCCGTATGATGAATTTGAAGTGGGGAATGGATCTACAGCTTTAGATTACAACAGATTAAAAGCATTTAATTTAAAAATTACTGCAAGTAAGTTTCCTTTAACACTAAATCCATCACTTCATATGTTATACTATGGAGTTAATATAAAATGTTTTTACCACCATTTTCAGCCATATGAAGAAGTTGGTTTCCTTAAAGGTAAAACTGATTTCAGAATTTGTGAGTACCCCACTGCATTTATATCCAATATATAATTGAAAATTCTATTAAGTATATATAAATTTGTTCAACAAGTCATCAATTTTAAAGTAAGGGAATTATGCATATATGTACTATATGTAAAATATATATCAACATTTTTATTATATATAGATTTTATTTAATAAAGAGTGTAATATAAATTTGTTTTTGTTTTTGTGTTTTAATTGTAAGGTCTTAATGGGTTATTTCTTTGTACATAAAATAATAACAAGTCGTTCACAAAATAAGAACAAGTGGTAACAAAACAATACTGCCACGGTATCAAAGTAAGAACCGTGTGTTAACAGAGAAAGAACGGTCCGTTATCAAAATAAGAACGATTGGTAACAAAGCAAGAGGATTGTGGTATCAAAGTAAGAACCATGCGTTATTAAAATAAGAAAACTCGGTAACAAAAAGGGAACAGTGTGTTATCAAAATAATAACGGTTGGTAATAAAGTGATACCGAGTTGTTATTAAAATATTGATACCAACTGTTAACGAAGTAAGCACAAACGGACTTAACTCAATTTCAATACCAAATGGTATCAATTTCGGTAGTTTTCTACCGCTTTTTTTTCTGAGTGCATACATGATGTTTGTATAGATTTTCGACCAACGCTTTTTTGTTTTAATTGCAAAGTTCAAAGTTTTTAATACAATATTAAAAAATTTACGTTAAACATTATTTAAAACAAATTTTATTGTACAAAAAATAATCATATTTTTACTGATGAAAAAAAAAAAATAATAATTCTGTTCACGAAAGTACAGATGATTTAATTGCCAACAAGTTTTTTCGCTTTACGCTGCCCGAAGCACCAAACTATAGACTCAATTTTGTTTCTGACATTAATTGAAGTCTGTGAAATGGTATGTTTTAATTAAAAAAATCATCACGCAACCTTATGCTAGGAACACAATTGGGACGAACGACGAATTTTTCGGTGCGAATTTTCGTCGTCAAAAATAAAACACATTTGTGCTTATAAAAATTAACACAATACCGCCGTCAAACAAAATTCGTCGGGCGTGACGAACACTGCGATAGATTTATTTTTAACGCCGACGAACGACGAACAAATCAGTACAGAGTTACTGTGTTTCCTTTTTATTTTCAAACATATTAGTAAAAGAAGATATATTTCAATTTTTTATAATTGTTTGATTTAAATAACACAATTTAATTTAAATATACACAATTATTTACCATAAAATTGCTTTTTAATTGTTTTTTGTTAATGCTTAATTTTTGCATTGAATTATTTTTTCCCTACGGTAACACTATCCACACACAACTTTGTTTTGTTTAAACACACGGTTTGTGTTTAAATAATAACTGACTTGCACTTAATGTTCATGGTAAATTTAAAACTATATCTTTGCTGGATATTTATTCAGCAAAGAGAACCGCTAACGGTGTTTAAATATTGTTGTCCACCTTCATATACCTTTGTCTATATGTATATATATTAAGTTAAAAAATTAATCACCTTTTATCTTTGAAAAACAACGAGAGTGTTTAATAAAGTGTACTTACGTACGTATTCAGAATATACGTTTTGAATTTATATTATGAAGAACGACAAGGTAAATATTTGTATTTATTTGGGCAAATAAGGAGGAGAATTTGTTCTCCTAAAGAATATATTAACTTACTGCCTTTGTTGTTGTTTTTGTTTTTCGGTTTGCATTACTCCCTCGGGATTTATTGGATATACGCCTAAACATTTGGTCAATACGAGCCGGATTAACATTCATCCCAAGGAACATCGTTTTTCATCGCTTAATTAATTAAATATTTATATCACAGGTTAGTAAATTGAATTAAAGTGATTTAATTACAAAAAAAATAATTAAAAAGTGCACTAAAAAGAGAATTAAAAAAGATCATCACATATGCAATTTACATGAGTATATGTGTTCGATTTGGTTATTGGTGCGGTGAAAGAAAATAGAAGATTGAAATTTGTGAATATAGTTGTCAATTTTTGCTTTGTTTTATGTACATTGTTTTTGTTTTCATACTTTTTGTTTTGGTTTTTTTGACAGTTAACTACCCTAACAAGCATCAAAATGCTGTGTTGTTTTTGTTACTGTTTTACTTGTTGTAATCTCAAAGGCACCTTATGATAATTGCGCCATGGTAATTTTATTGGTGATTTCCCAATGAGCATTTTGGTTGAAAATAACGTCATATGTTTTACACATGCGATCAATCAATTTTACTGTCGATATTGCGGATAATTTATATATTTTTAGATTGCGGCATTTACATTTACACATTTACATTTATAATAGATAAAATAATATTTATTAATTTCTTTATACTTAATTTATTAATTTCTTTATATTTTCAATTTAATTGAGTATAAACTAATACATTATTATTCACATACTCTATCGGTTTCGTTTTTTTACAATCCCGTCAGTGTGAATTTAGTGGAACTTTTTTTTTTTATTCTTTCTCTTTCCATCGTTTGTTATAATACCTCTGGTGGTAGTTCGAATTGAACAGCATAGATTTGGTTTGGTAAAATTTGATATTTGTTTGGTTCGGATTTTATTTATAACGAAATGTCGCCATCACCTTTGGAATTTTTACACGCGCTTCAGACGCTATTTTTGAGTTCGAAATGAATTTTGATAAAATTCGCGATGAGGATCACCACACTTACACAATCGAAGCGATGACGGAGGAGTTGAAGTACTTGTGGTCCGAGGTGAAAGCGGCTTATAGTGAGTGTTTGGATGACCTCGGAACATCGAAGTCTAAGAATGATTTAGTGGAGATGGCTAAAGGGAAATATCAAAGTACCCTGTCTGCGTATGCTCTCTGCATAAGGACAATGCGCGTAAAGGGCGATGATTTGGCTGTTAGCATGAAACCAAATATATCTAGTGAAAGGGAAGACAAACGAATGGTAACTCGGTATTAATGGGTTTTTGACAGCTATGTCGATATATGACATTTCGACTGAAAATTGGGATCCAATCATAGTATTCATTTGTATTCAACGTCTTCCAGCACAGACGGTAACTTTGTGGGAACAAAGTGTAAAGGATAAATCAGCTCTATCTTTATGGAAGGATTTGGATTTCTTTTTGACGGAACGAATTCAAACCCTAGATTGTATACGCGATCTAACTCAGGTTGAGGCTAAAAGGAAGAGCGGCGAGAAGAGGGTGAATGTACACATTTCTAACACAAATTCGGATGGGAAATGTATTTTATGCCCTAAGCACAGTCATATGCTGCGGTTATGCCCTAAATTTAAGAGGTTGTCAGTTTCGGAGCGTTTTTCTATTGTTAAGAGGCATCATTGTTGTGTTAATTGGTTATCAAGGTCACATGAGGTCAAAGATTGTAAGAGTGAACACCATTGTTTTACTTGTAATCAACGGCATCATACTTTGCTTCATCGTGGCACTACGACTGTTAATTCGGCTTCGTCGAATGAGGGTTCTAATTCGGGAACCACTGATCATGGTGTGAAGGTTGATCCACAAATGCCTTCGACTTCAGCGGCCGCTCGGGCTTCGGCGGGTCGTCTAGTTTTCCACGCTTCACGCAATTCTTCGGTATTGCTGGGGACTGCCATGGTTTCTATTCGTTGTAACGGTACTACGTACCCTGCTAGGGCTCCCCCCGGGGATACATTTAAGGGCTGCTGACGAGTGTCCCCGTCAGTAGTCTGTTTTCCCCGGGGTATATTGGGTTCGACCTAGCCCTGAGTGGTCTGGCGCTCAATATAGGCAGAGTATGGTTGGTGGTGCATATGGTGCGTGTGCTGTCGGAGACTTGACTATGTCCGTCCAGGAGGCTGCTTCTGTAGGTTGCAGTTCTCACTGGCTGTGGGCCTCGTGGAGACTTTGGTTTACTTTCGATCAGGGGAATGCTTTTGCGGTTGTGCCTGGTGGGTGGCCTTCGTCTGAGAAGCTTGGTTTCATCAGTCCAGGGAAGCTGATGCGTGTCTGTCTGCTTCTGGCTGTGGGCCTCGTGGAGATTTTGGTTTGCTTTCGATCAGGGGACTGCTTTTGCGGTTGTGCCTGGTGGGCGGCCTTCGTCTGAGAAACTTGGTACCATCAGTCCGGAGCAGCTTTCGTGCTGGTGGCTTGTGGTCTTCCTGGTGGTATTGGTCTTGTCGATGTAAGTGCACGTACTGGCATTCTACTGGCGTTCTCACGGACTGACCAGAGATGCCTTAATCTGGTACTACGGGCATCAGGAGCCCCCGGTGCTGACAACTCTCAGTCATTCGAGATAAAGGCCCGGCCTGATGATTGGTGATGTCCTCCTCGGAGGTACACGTAGTGGCCGTGGTACATGCTGGGTAGTAGTTTAACCTCCTCAACAAGGGGGGTTGCTACTATCCAGACAATGGTAGTGACGAAATTGTTAACCCAATGTCCATGGGCTCTCTTCTGACCGGTGTTACTTGGTGATGTCCGAAATTAGAGGGTACCGGCTTTGGGTGGCGTTGGTTGGACGTCTGTAATTCAACTACCGCCCGGACACGGGCGTCGTGTGATATGTCCACTGGACGGTGCGCACGATAAATCGACTCACTCATACCCTGCTAGGGCATTGATTGATTCGGCCTCAGAGGCCTCCTTTATTTCGGAACACTTGCGGAATCATTTGCGACTTACGTCACATTCTACGAATGTTAGGATTTCCGGTGTCGATAAGGGAGTTTTCGCTACTTCGAGGGGATTATGTCCTATTAAAATTGGTTCGCCTTTGGATGGGAATATTGAATTGTCTACGTTGGCACTAGTTTTACCGTCGATATCGGGTAATTTACCTTCGTTTGCTTGCCCTGAATCCGTGGGGGCTGAATTACTCGATATACCATTGGCTGATAGGTTCTTTTACGAGAGTAGGCCAGTGGATATTTTACTTGGAGCGGACTTATACCCTGATATTGTTCTGGGTGGTGTTCGTCGGCATATTTTTGGTAGCTTGATGGCTCAGGAAACCATTTTCGGGTGGATTTTACTGGGTCCTATTGATGCATCGGTTGACAATACTGTCAATGTATTTCTTTCGGGAGTTAACCCTTTGGGGGAGGACTCATTGGACCAGACCCTTTCGAGATTCTGGGAATTGGAGGAGGTGCCAAAGTTTCAAACGCGATCTCATACGGATCAGATTTGTGAGGACCTTTACAGGCGGACCACTACACGCGATTCGACGGGCAGATATGTGGTGTCTTTACCTTTTAAGCCGGAATTTCCGGATGAATTTAATTTGGGAATATCGAGGACCGGCGCCTTGCGGCAATTTAGGAGGATTGAATCCTCTCTTATTCGAAGACCGGAGGTGAAAAAGGTGTACGACGAAGTTTTGGACAAATATTTACAATTGGATCATATGCGACCAGCCACCCCCATTGATCGGCCGGTTACAGGCGTATGTTATCTCCCACATCACCCTGTTATTAAACCGGAAAGTAAGACCACGAAATTGAGAGTTGTTTTCAATGGGTCGAATAAAACTTCTAATGGAAGGAGTTTGAATGATTACCTTTTTGTAGGACCTACGTTGCAGACTGATTTGATCACTCTAATTCTACGTTGGAGACTTTTCAAGTTTGTATTTAACTGCGATATTACGAAGATGTATCTACAAATTCGTGTTCATCCGGACCATACCCCATTTCAGCGGATTCTTTACAGGAGTTCGGTAGACAGCGAAGTAATGGACTACGAATTAAAGACGGTGATCTTTGGGCTGAATTACGCACCGTATTTGGCGATTCGGACGTTGCTACAGCTAGCGGATGATTGTGTGATGGATTTCCCATTAGCGACGAAAATTTTGAGAAGGGACATGTACGTAGATGACGTATTATCTGGAGCTCATGATGCATCGGATGCCATTTCAGCGAGGGACCAATTAATTGCGGCGTTGAAAACGGCTGGATTTGATCTCAGGAAATGTACTTCAAATGAGAGTTCAATTCTGGACGGTCTCCCTGCGGATTATTTGGTTGACGCAATGTTTTTGAAATTTGATGAGGTTAGTTGTTCGAAGACGCTTGGCATTTTTTGGAATGCACGATTGGACTCTTTCTTTTTCAGGGTTAATTCATTGGAGATCAAATCGAAGTATACTAAAAGGGAAGTTTTATCCATTATCGCTAAGATTTACGATCCTGTGGGATGGTTGAGTCCGATTATTGTTGTGGCGAAGATAATTATGCAACGCATTTGGAAAGACGATATTGGCTGGGACGATCATCTTTTGGATTCAACAGGAAATGAATGGTTGAAATTTGTGGATAGTTTTCGGCATATTGTTTCTATACAGATCCCTAGGTGGGTCGGATTTGGCAGGCAATCATTGGTGCAACTTCATGCCTTCTCTGATGCTTCAGAGAAAGCATACGCGGGGGTGATTTACATTCGTGTTGAGAATCCGAACGGAGAGATTTATACGAATCTTTTAACTTCAAAGACGAGAGTGGCTCCGATCAAATCCATATCGTTGCCTCGACTGGAGCTTTGTGGTGCAGTATTGGCATCTGAATTGTTGAAGAATGTCCTTAGGGAGATAGAGATACCTATACATCGCGTGTATTGTTGGACTGATTCTACCATTGTTTTGGCTTGGTTGCGAAAGACACCCTGTTCTTGGACGACGTTCGTAGCGAATAGAGTGTGTCGAATTCAGGAAAACTCTGGAGGCAAGAATTGGTTTCACGTCCGTTCGGAAAATAATCCGGCGGAGCAGTAGAGGAGTGGATCCTCATAATTTGTCGGAAAGCGATCTCTGGTGGTGTGGTCCTAAATGGCTAGTCCAGAGTGAAGTTGATTGGAATATTGACAAGCTTGATGATCTGGAAACTGACGTGGAGCGTAGAGGTGTCAAGGTCCACTTATAATTTTTTTCGAAATTTGAGGATGTTCTGGACAGATTTTCATCTTTGGACAGGGCTCTACGCGTTATATCGTATATATTTCGTTTTTGTCACTCGTCAAATCCGTTGAGGAGAAGCGGTTTCAATTATAATAGCATTTCTATTACGAGTGAGGAAATTAAATTGGTCAAATTACGTTTGGCTAGTATTGCTCAAAAGGTTCATTATGCAGAGGAGTATAGGTGTCTTCTGGATGGGAAACCGTTGTCCTCGAAAAGTTCCCTACTGCCCTTGAACCCGTTTTTGGACGAGCAGGGAGTAATGAGACTAAATGGTCGATTGAGCAAGTTACCATCATTATCGTATCGCAAACAATACCCGATCATAATCCCTTATGATTGTAGGTTCGCTAAGCTTACAGCGGAATATATTCACAGACTTACCCTTCACGGCGGGAATCAATTGATGTTGAGGGTCTTTCGTTGTGAATATTGGATACCTCGTATGAGAACATTGGTGCGTACAGTTGTTCGTAATTGTAAGCGCTGTATCATTGATAGGCGACGTTCATGCAGCCAGATCATGGCTGCACTTCCCTCGGAACGTACAACTTTGGATAGACCTTTTACAACTACTGGGGTTGATTTTGCAGGACCATTTGACGTGAAGAATTATAATGGAAGATCATGTCGCATCACAAAGGGTTACGTTTGTATTTTTGTATGCTTTTCTACGAAGGCGATACATTTGGAGGCTACTTCCGACTTGTCGACGGATACATTTTTACTGGCCTTTAATCGGTTTATTGCTAGGAGAGGTTGCCCTCATACGGTCTTTTCGGACAACGGGACAAATTTTGTCGGCGCTTCTAATGAAATTTCTAGAGATTTCCGTACGTTTTTGAAGGAATGCCAGGCTAGGATATGTTCGACTTTTGGTCATCAAGGTCTGGTGTGGAAATTTATACCAGCTGGAGCACCGCATATGGGCGGTTTATGGGAAGCTGGTGTTAAAAGCTTCAAACTTCATTTTCGAAAGGAGGCACAAGCGTGCCGTTTTACGTTTGAGGAATTGACGACAGTCCTAGCGAGAATTGAGGCATGTTTAAATTCTCGCCCGTTGTTTCCTATGCCGGACCACCCCAGCGAACCGGTGGCCCTTACACCCGGTCATTTTTTAATTGGTACATCGATATTGGCTCCTCCGGAGCCCACTATCTATGATAGTCCTCTTAGCGTAGTGAATCGTTATCGGAAGGTGAAGGCGATGGTTCATGAGTTTTGTAGAAGATGGAAAGAGGAGTATTTGGTAGGCTTACATAAGCGGTATAAGTGGCAGCATCCCTAAAGAGATGTTGCGGTAGGTGATTTGGTAGTTGTTCGCAATGAACAGCTTCCGGCAACATCTTGGAGGTTGGGTGTTGTAGTTAAGATTAGTCCTGGCACTGACGGTCATGTTCGTGTCGCCGACGTTCGCACACAGAACGGTGTACTTACGCGACCAATAACCAAATTAATAGTTTTAACCGAATCTTCGTAATCACTTTAATTCAATTTACCATTACTAACCTATTTTTTTCCTAGCATGGACTCTAAGCCCTTAAGTACAATTGCCGATCTTTGGATGGGTTATCTCAAAACTATCAACATTTTAAATTTATTTCTCTTAATCAATAGTATAATCAATAAGATGTACCATCAGGGGTCCTTTCTGACCCAACTGTTAATAAAACATTAGAAGTCCTTCATGACTCATTTATTGAAATCATCGGGAGTCCTTACTGGCTCAAATTGTTATATGCTACTTAAATTCAACAGCAGTCCTTACTGACTGGAATATTTACTTAATTGCAACTTATATCGTTGCAAGGTGGCCGGCAATGTTTAAACACACGGTTTGTGTTTAAATAATAACTGACTTGCACTTAATGTTCATGGTAAATTTAAAACTATATCTTTGCTGGATATTTATTCAGCAAAGAGAACCGCTAACGGTGTCCACCTTCATATACCTTTGTCTATATGTATGTATATTAGGTTAAAAAATTAATCGCCTTTTATCTTTGAAAAACAACAAGAGTGTTTAATAAAGTGTACTTACGTACGTATTCAGAATATACGTTTTGTATTAATATTATGAAGAACGACAAGGTAAATATTTGTATTTATTTGGGCAAATAAGGAGGAGAATTTGTTCTCCTAAAGAATATATTAACTTACTGCCTTTGTTGTTGTTTTTGTTTTTCGGTTTGCATTACTCCCTTGGGATTTATTGGATATACGCCTAAACAGTTTATTATAACAGCTGTTATTTTTTCGTCATTATTGTGCGTCACACTGCGAATTTACGCAACGAACTTTCAACAACGAATTCGTCATGCTGGACGAAATTCGTCGTTCGTCCCAATTGTGTTCCTAGCATTACATTTACTTTAAACTGGTACTGTCATGATCGTAAGGAATACGGATTGGCTGTAAAAAATTATGAGATATGACTCAGGCGTTTAGACAGTAATTATAACAATTCATTTAAAACTAAATAGAGAGCAATAAATTTGAAATACATTTTACGGCAGAAAGAACTTTACATGAGAATGGAAAATAAAAAATTTTCCAGTAAAAATGATCAAAAACATCGGCATCTATTTAAAATCCGAACTTACCCTTGCATTTATTGATGGTTGTGACGAATGTTTTGTTGAAAAACAGCTAAAATAATTAAAATAGTAATGACGAGTTTTAAATAAATAAATACTGATGTAATATATGGTTAATACTTTCCATTTCCAATTTTTCCATTATTTTCTTTTATGGTGTACTTCTTATTTTAAAATTATAATTTTTGAAAATCCGCATATATTATTTTTAATTTTTTTCGCTGGCATTTGATCCTGGGCTGTTTGAGTTTTTATGTGAGCGCTCTATACAACGAACCCCCTTAGAATATATGTACTTTAATTTTGACTATGAATACCAAAAACTTAGTAAGAACTTTTTATTTAAAGGCTAATATTAGTCAGAGTCGACTTATATGTATGACTATGAATAGGGGCCATTTGTAACTACATACTAAAATCATCGTGCTTTCCGTTTTTATTTTGCTTTCCTCTTTTTCATTTACAAATCCCAAAACTTTATATAAAAATGACCAAAATTAGTGCTTTTTTCCCCTTTTGTGCTAACATTTTCTTTCTTATTGAATTAAAAAAACTTAAGATGTAAAATCACTGTTCAAAATTAAACTCACGTAATCATAAAAAATTAAAATAGGTTTGAAATTTATTTTACAAAAAAATTGTATGGGAAATTTGACTTAAAACTCATTTTAAATTTTTTATGAATACGGGCAAAAGACATTAAAATTAACAAGACATTAGCGCGGACAGTTGAAAACAGTTGACTGTGTTCAGCACAATTATAAATAAAAATTCACCCGAAGATTTTTCCTCTTTGCAATTTTTACAATTGAATTTATATGGGAAAATAGAAGAAGGAATAAAATTACCTAGAAATTTTTATTCGTAATTGGGTTGTTTGAATGTCATGACTGTACTGTCTAATATCAACCCTATGTAAGAAACAAATAATAAAATCAGATTCAAAAATAGGATAAAATCATTTTTCTGGCAACCTTGTTACATGATATAGCCCATGGTGGAATTACTTACAAGGTGGTGTTGCCAACCCAGCTGTCCTTTTTTTTTGGTCATACAGCTCCTGTCAAAAGTTTCGTTTATATTTATGTTTTGTTTACATTTTGCTTTGTGTGTATTCGTGTTTTTGTTTTGGTGTAGAGACATGTATCACAATGTATACAGTGATGAAACTCCAACAACTATAGCAAGAACAACACACAGTAAGATAGCCACAACAAAATTTTTGCACACACAATATCACAGTGTATAACAAGATAGCCACAACAAAATTTTTAGCATACACACAACAGCACAGTGTATAACAAGATAGCCACAACAAAATTGCACACACAAAATTATAGTGTATAATAAGATAGCCACAATAAAACACAAATGAACCGCGAAAATTTTTCAAATTATAAACCCAACCAGCGTTTCGATAATTTACCGCGACAAACAAATTGGAGGCAATCACAGCCACCACCAGAACCAATGGATACTAGCAGTGGATTTTCAAAATTTGAAAGGAGTACTGGCAAATTTAAAACTAGCCCGAGCACTCAATTCAGTAAGATATCAAACAGAAACGAAATGAATAATATTAATGAATTTAGGAGTCCACAAAATGAAAACTCTGCCTCAGGTCTTAATCATGCTAATAAAATAAATCTGGACCAATACGAAAATTATAATATTGATGACAACCAGGATTTTTGGCAATTGGCCTCAAACAACAAACGGGATATATAGATTGTAATAAGCATGGTAGTATTTTACCCTATATCAATATTAACTCTCCATTTGGCAGACAGTTAAAATTCTTAGTAGATACCGGAGCGTCTTCTTCTTTCATTAACCCAGAGTTTATAAATCCTTTGGATATCGAAAAATGTAACCCCATTACTATATCCACAATTTTACATAAATATATAATTGACAAGAAAGTAGTGTCTACCTATTTTCAAAGAAATTAGGAAATCAGGAACTTTTACATTCCTAGTTTTTAAATTCCATAGTTATTTTGACGGACTGTTAGGCTTAGATTTTCTGAGAGAAATTGGAGCAAAGATTGATGTGGAAAACGGAATACTAAGTACCAATGATGTGACAATACCTCTTAAAACAAAACCAAATTTTTCTTCCGACAAATTCACAATAGCAGAAAATTCAAAACAACTCGTAAAACTACCGGTTGATCTTAAAAAGGGGGATATAATTATAGATTCAGTAACTCTAGACAATGGTTTATTTATTTCTTCTGGCCTCTACTTTGCAAAAGACTGGTTCAGTACAATAGAAGTAGTTAATCCCACTGGGAATGATCAAACAATTTTCTTGAAGCAACCCCTTAAGACAAAACCATATAACTCAGAAAACTTTGTCGAATTCAATAACTTTAATATAGATCACAAACAAACCAATGAGCGGATTGCAAATTTAATTGAATTACTCCGAACAGAACATCTTAATAACGAAGAAAAACAGAAACTTCTAAAATTGTGTGTTAAATATAATGATATCTTTTATAGAGAGGGTGAAAACTTAACGTTCACAAATGAAATAAAACACAGAATTAAGACAACAGATGATATACCTATTCATACAAGGTCCTACAGGTATCCTTTCGTTCGTTACAACAGGGAATTATTAGGCCAAGCTTTTCACCGTGGAGCTCTCCTGTGTGGATTGTTCCAAAGAAAAAAGATGCATCAGGGAAAGTGAAGTGGAGGTTAGTCATTGATTACAGAAACCTGAATGAGAAAACTGTCTCAGACAGGTATCCACTTCCAAACATCTCGGAAATCTTGGACAAACTGGGCAAATGCCTTTACTTTTCGACTTTGGATTTGGCGAGTGGCTTTCACCAAATTGAAATGCATCCACAAGACGTACCGGAAACGGCCTTTACTGTAGAAGGGGGTCACTATGAATACGTGAGAATGCCTTTTGGCTTAAAAAACGCACCCTCAACTTTCCAAAGGGTCATGGACAATGTCCTAAATGATTTGGTTGGAAAGATCTGCTTGGTATACTTAGATGATATAATTATATTTTCCACATCCCTCCAAGAACATATTGAAAATCTGGAAAGAGTTTTTCTGAAACTAAGATCTTCGAATTTTAAAGTTCAACTGGACAAGTCAGAATTTCTGCGAAAAGAAATTGCTTTCTTGGGGCACGTAGTTACTACAGAGGGCATAAAACCAAACCCAACAAAAATCGAAGCTATTCAAAAATTTCCAATACCACGCACTAACCGTGAAATAAAGTCATTCATAGGCCTACTTAGTTACTATAGGAAGTTTATCCAAATTTAGCAAAATTCACAAAACCAATGACGGAATGTCTGAAAAAGGGCAGAGGCATAACATTGGACGACAGATATGTAAAAGCCTTTGAAACATGCAAGAAAATATTGCAATACCCTGATTTCACGAAGCAATTTCTGCTCACAACAGATGCAAGTAATATTGCACTTGGAGCAGTCCTTTCTCAAGGTCACATATGTAGGTAGCGACAAATCTATTTGTTACGCAAGTAGGACTCTTTCAGATAGTGAAATTAACTATTCTACTATCGAAAAAGAGCTTTTAGCAATAGTGTGGGCAACCAAATACTTCCGCTCTTATCTCTACGGTCGTAGATTTAAAATAATTACTGACCACAGATCACTTACGTGGCTAATGAGTCTAAAGGAACCGAATTCGAAATTGGTCAGATGGCGCTTAAAGTTGGAGGAATATGACTACGAGATTATATATAAAAAAGGAAAACTGAATAGTAATGCAGATGCATTGAGTAGGATTAGATAGCAACACCGCTGAAGTAAACTTGCATGATTCAATCAAATTGTCTACGATACATTCATGTGACGAGAACTTGAATGATGGGATACCAATTTCTGAAAAACCGTTGAATGAATTCAACTTACAACTTTTATTAGAAAAGTCAGACGAGGAGACTAGTATGACTGTTGAGACAATTTTTAGAAATAAACAACGTCGAATTATAAAGGAGAAAGCATTTTCTCAGGACACAATAATTCAAATTTTCAAAAAATTCATTCCCTCAGGTAAACTAACTGTCATTTTCTCCGACGAATCAACTTTTAAAACTATTCAATTAGTGTATTCAAAATACTTTTCAAACGGAAAACAGTTTCGTGTCGTCCGTTGCACTAAAATTTTAATGGACGTAACTGATAGCGATAAGCAAGTGGAGCTCATACGGAATTGCCATGAGAACAGAAACCACAGAGGAATAACCGAAACTTATGAATACCTTAAAAGACAATATTACTTTCCCCTCATGCAATCTATTATAAATAAAACATTGAACAACTGTGAAATTTGTAATACGTTAAAATATGACAGGCACCCACCAAAATTAAAATTTCAAATAACGGAAACACCAGACCAACCTTTTCAGATCTTACATATTGACATATATACAATAAGTGGTAAATGTATTTTGAGATTGAGAGCTTTTATTATTGCAAAAGTTCAAACGACTTCGAAAACACTAATAATTCAACTTGTTTCGGCAGAATATTGAATGGCAAAACACCAATATGTCCTGTAAATGATGTGGGATTCACAACAAATATTTTCCAACCGGAAGATAATTATATAATGTTTATTAATGTAAAAGATTTACCAATAACCTCTGATTGCAGACAAAATTTTACAATTAAGGGAACCTCTCTTCTCCACTATGCAAATTGTTCCGTCACTGTAGCGGGGACAACATACAAAGACAATCCTACAACCCATTGGGACACAGTTTTCGTCGCACTACCAAATCTCAAGAAAGTTCAGATTACATCAATATCAGAAACTTTAAGCTTAGAGAAAGTTAAAGATTACAGCTTCAATAACAAAAATGATATTCTAAAACTAAGAAAAGATACAACCCAAAGAGGAAGCCTAATATTGGTAACAACATTAATCTTCATCACCTTAACTATTACTAGCCTGGTCCTATTATGGAAAAATCCAAGAATTCGGTATTATTCTAAGCCTACTGATATCGCTCTGTCCCCACCAAATTCGTTGTGGCCATCGCTCTACTCCAAGGGGGGAGGAGTTATGTTATCACATCAACCCCCACCAAAACCCATAAGACAACAACAACAACAACAACAACAACAACAACATAACATTTATTTATTTCATTTTATTTAAACAACAACAAAACATTTATTTTTTTCATTTTATTCTATTACAACAACAAAACATTAATTTAATTTATTTTACTTACTTTATTATTTTTGCTTTTATTAGTTGACTGACACACTTTTAATAATTTTTCTATTTAATTTTAAATTATTAAAATCAGCAAAATAAAACATTGTAATAAATTTGTACCAATTAATACTTACTTCCTGTTCACAAACTTACATACATTATAATTCTTTTATTTCTCACACTTTAAATTTAAAACTAAATTTTGTATGCATTTTTCTTATTAATTTTATTTTATTGACTCATCAAAATTTATTTATTTACTTACCTTCTTTTTAAGTAAATCAAAGAAATAAAAATCAATATTGGTGTAACATTCAAGTAAACAGCAAGTGTTTTTATTTTAGTGTTTTCGATTAAATAATAACTCCTGCCTTTGCAATGCAATCACAATAACAACGATTACAACCAAATAATCACAGTTTTCTTCTTTCTTACAGGGATAAAGGAATAAATATTATATTCTCTTTTTTTTCAAAAAAGAAAGCAAATAAATAGAGATAATAGATTAAAAGAATTTAATATTAAAACAATTGTGGGTCTTCTTTTTTGTTTCTTTACTTATAGATCGAAATTATTTAACTTTACATACATATTGTTACGAAGAAATAATTTTATAAAGCAAAATCGTCATTACAGTCTTTTAAAGTAGGTTTTGCTGTTATTATTACAAAAACAAATATATTAGGACCATTCTCAAGTATGTTTATAAAATGTTGGATTAAAATGTATATAAAAATTATATAACTACAAAAACAAAACACATGTATATTTAAAATTATATAAAATTGAAAATGAAATTGTTGTTGTATAATTATGTAAAAACTAATACATAAAAACAATTGAAATTACTAGAATAAAACATTAGAACTATAAATAGGGCTAGGGCTACACATTAAGGTTTTGAGTTAGTTGTATTTTAAACGTTAAAGAGTGTAAATAAAGCTTTAAATCGAAAAGTATCGGTGTTTTAGTTTACAAATATCGAACCCTTGATTAATAAAACGAATTATAAAGGACAATTCATAACAATATTTTTATGTACATATATATCAAACATGATACTAAGAGAGCATAATAACAATTGAGATCACTGTTATATACATAATGTGTTGATTTTGGGGATTAAAATAAAATCTTTCAGTTAGTCGTTTTATTTTCATGCAAAAATGGATTAATATGGGTTATTATAGATTTTCGCTTTTTTTTTAATATATAAGCTTTTAATTAAGCTTTAGGTCGATTAAATAATTATTTTTTCGATATTTCGCTACTTCTCTGCGTACCTTCTGCAGGAAATATTTTTTATTTAAAAATTAAAAAAAAAAAAATACATACATACATACATACATATTAAAAAAATTGTGTCACATGAAAAAATATTCTATCAAGAAAATTTGTCATATAAAAACATTTTTTTTTTAATAAAAACCAACAAACATATTTAATTAAATATTACAACCAACAAACATTTTTTAGAAAAAATAATTACAAAATAATTAAATTAAATAACTAAAACATAAAAAAATATTAAAAAAAGAAGAATCATAATGATATATGTATGTATAAAAACAAAAATTATTTGTTAAGTGGTATTATATTAAAAAATTGAAACAAAAAAAGAAGAAACAAATAATTGTAACATAACAACTTTTTAGAAAGATTAAAAGCTTTAAAAAGGATATTATTAAACTAAGACTTATAATTTAAACATTTTTTAACAGCCTTATTTATAATAAAAAATTAGCCAAATGTACAAGTTCTTTAATTTTTGATTCTTTAACCAGTTATCAAATAGAAGGTATGAAAAGTTTAATAATATTAATCTATAGCAGGCTATAAACTTGCCAGTTTTTGGCCTATATGTTAAGTAGTTGCTAACTTTTTATTATAAATACAGCCGTAAAAATCTAATTTTGACAATTTTTGTGTATAAGATGTCTGCATGTTTGTGCAACATTGTCTGTGTCTGCTTTATAATTTATTCTAAGTGTTGTTGGTACATTAATTATCTGTAACATCTCTAATAAATAACGACGTTTATAATCATTTTCTGTATTTAGAATTGAAACATTTTCAAAGTTCGGGTAGTGATCTGATTCTGAGCAATGATAAGATAAAGCGGTTTTTTGTGAATTAATGTCCCTATACTTTTAGTCTGTCTTATGACCAGCGACCATAGACTTTATTACAAACTTCGTTGTCATTACCACCACAAGGAATCCTATATACAACATTAGACATATCCAATTTACTCATTTTATCCTTTGTCTTACTAACTAATTTTGCCAAAGTATTGTAAGTCTTAAACGCAATCTTAAACCTTCCAGAATTAAATATTCCAAAGTGTCTCAACCGTTCCGATAATTCCGATATATACGTAATTGATCTGTACTTCATCGTCCCATTATTATTATATCTGTTATCGTTATCAATATTATTATTATCATTACTATTGTTATCAGCAATACTATTATCACTATTGCCATTATTGCAAAACTTTATCCTGTTCCTATGTCGATCTATTAATGTACTAATTAGGTTCTCAGGAAAATCATTGTCTGCCAAAATGGCCCTAATTATCTTTAGGTTTTTGATGTAAAATTCTCTGTCACTAATTGTCAATACCCTATCTATAAAATTTTTAGCAGTATTCTTAATAAGCAAATGATCATGTTTTGAGAAATAATTAATAATTCTTCCTGAAGCTGTAAGTTTCTGATACCAATCAACTGTCAGGTGCTTACCTCTTCTAATCAATAAAGTGTCTAAGTAAGGAAGCCTGAAGTCTTTTTCCTTCTCAATTGTAAATTTAATATTGTCATCAAATCCATTAAATGCTGGCAACATTACACTAATCGCATCACCTGAAATTATACAAAACAAATCGTCCACATATTTCGTCATTAATTTCGGTTTTACATTTAATTTATCTATAGATGAGTCAAGTAATTTTTCCAAAAAAAATATCCGCTATAACTGGAGAAGCAGGTGATCCCATTGTAAGTCCTTTTTGTTGTACATATATTTTACCATTATGTTGAAAATATCTGTTATCCTGTATACAAAACTTTAAAATACGTAAAAAATGTTCCTTCCCAATCTTCGTAAACCTCTCTGTTAAACCCCATTTTTCTTATACAGTCGTCAAAGCTAAATTATCCGGAATACTAGGAAATAAAGACACTACATCTAAAGAGATCATTTGCTCATTATTTTCTATCAACTGTCCTCTGATTCTTTCCTTAAAGTGTATGGAGTTCTTGACGTTATAAATAGACTTCTCGGTAATTTTCTTCAGAATTTTGGATATATGTATATTTACATAATTCGTATGACGGAGAATGAATAAATGAACATATAGGTCTTAAAGGAAAATCTTGTTTGTGAATTTTTGGTAGTCCATATATTCTCGGAGTTAGTTTTGAGTTGGTTGCGTTCAAAAGTTGTTATAATATCTTGTCTAAATAATTCATCAACAATCTCATTGTTTGTCTTTTGTAGCCTAAAATTCGGATCCCTAGTAATTAGTTTATAATTTGTCGTATCGCCCAAAATATTGTCCATCCTTATGTCATAATCTTGTCTTTTCAAAGCAACGGTAGTATTCCCCTTGTCTGCTTTTAATATCAGAATGTCCTTATTTTGTTTCAACAATTTTTCCGTTTCCCTTACCTTATTAAGTATAAAAATGTCTCTACTATTAAGATTCATTCTGTTAATATGGTCATAAAAAATTGTTGTCAATTTACTCCTAGTATTTCTTGTTCTTCTTTATTTTCTAAAGTTTGAATAATATCCTCACCTTCTGCTATTAGCCTTATCGTAGGAAACTCGTTTCTCTTTAACGGTAGTGCGAGCTTGTGTCCTAATCACTTATCATTTAATTTAAAACCAAATAATATTCTTTGTAAACTTTTAAGATTTTCGAACTTTTTAATATGAATTCTCTTTACCTTTTTATTTAAAGATGATGCTAAACAATTTTGAAATTCAAGAAATTTATCCATTTCGTATTCACCAAAAATTGCTCTCAGCTTTGCTTTTATTATTACCAATTCTTTTTGAAAATGTCTCAGTTCTTCGTGTTTATGTTTAATTGCTAATTTTAAAATTTTGTTCTGTAGATTATTTGTGTAATTTCTAAATATATTCTGGATATTATAATAACGTTTACCATCAAAAATTCTTGTAACATTTTTAACAGAATTAACAATAAATTTTGGAATTAGTCCTGAATTCTTGCATTTAATTAAAAAAGTAATAGTTGATTGCACTTTAACAATTTTATCACTGATGCTTTTAAATCTATTAATAAATCCTCTTGTTTGTTGGTTCTTCTTAAATTTATTGAAAAACGCCATATGTATGTCTTCTCTTAATTAATGAATATTCGTGCTCTTTGATTATAAAATTGTATTAATAAGTTTAGTTGACCTTATTATTGATTAATATATAAGCTTTTAATTAAGCTTTAGGTCGATTAAATAATTATTTTTTCGATATTTCGCTACTTCTCTGCGTAGCTTCTTCAGGTAATATTTTTTATTTTTATTTTGTGTAGATATTTTAATTTCTTTTTCAATTCCAATATTTTCTTATATATTTATAGGTATACATACAAATAAATATAGGGGTTTTGTTCTTGTTTAAATGTTTACTTCTTTTTAAGTAAAATTTTTTTATATAAACCAAAGTGATAACTGTTTTTTTTTTTTTGTATTTATTTTTATTTTCATGAATTGTTTTTGTTTATTTTTTCAAAATTTGTATTTATAATTTTTTCTTTTAGTGTTTTGTTTTTGTATATAATTTTGCGGGAACGATTGTTTTTTAAGGAACAAAATATATTACTTACATATATATGAAAAATATGTATGTATGGCTTTTCATTTTTATTTCCTTATTTGTTCATTATTTTTTATATTTTATATATAAATATAGTATAGGTATTATGTTATTTATATATATATATATATATATATATATATATATATATATATATATATATATATATATATATATATATATATATATAGGTTTAATGTTATTTTATATTAATTTGTTTTTTATTTATTTGTTACTGATGGCTCAGAGAAGTGGAACCATGTATATATGAGTCCACAGGTAGCTTGTTCAGTGCTCGAAGGACCATGTATTATTCCAAGGGTCGCCGGTTGAACTGTTTTTGGTGGGCTTCGAAGGACCATGTATTGGTCAATTTCAATAAACCATAGGGAATAGGTTGGGTAAAAATAGGGATTAGTATTTATGTGTACTTACTTCGAAATAAGTTGATAGGGAAAATATAAAATAAATTATGTAGTAATAAGGATCTTCTCCAGATATAGGTATATTTTATTAGCACATTATAATTTTAATATTTCCAATTGGATATGTAAAAGTTCAATAACAAATTAAAACTGCATACATGATTGTATGTATGTACATATGTATCTATTTATGTTGTGTTCACTGTTGATGTTTATTATTGGATTGCTAAACAGTAAGTAATTTATATTGCCATGCAGCATAAAGCAGAAAGCAAAATGCAAATTATAAAAAAAATAAAATAAAGAATAAATAAACTCGTTGTAAATGTCAATTGACAATTAAAGCTAGTACTGTTTATCTACAGTGAGCGCAAACATTTTATAATTAAATTATATTAGCTTAAAATATATAAATAAATTCGAATTTTAAATACAATTTACTCTGTGATAAATATTATAAATTTCATTACATACATACATAATTGGCCATTACAACCCTGTGTCAGGATTACGGCCTAGCTTCTCGCAGCACTCATGTTGTGTGTGTTAATTTTTTCCCATGAGTACCGGGACCTACAGTTTAAAGTCGACTCCGAACGACAGATTTGAGAAGCTTTTTCATGGCAATTAATTACTCCCAGAGCTTTTGCCAGAAGACTGCTGAGAGGTAGTCGCCGAAAGAAATAATTGTTTCATATTTCATTTTTTTTAAGATGTCGGAGCTGAGATTTGAACCCAGCACTATCGTCTTCGTAAGCCAACACACTAACCACTAGACCACGGCGACTACTATAAATTTCATTGGAAGAATATATTTGTCTAAACATATTTGGACACCAAGCATATTAAAATTAGCAACAATTATACGATTTTGTGCTCAGGGATTGTACCAACTTAGCCTTGCAAATAAAAATATGCTTGGTGTTGCTCCTCCTGTTTCACGGTATTCGGACCTGTTTTGGCTTACTTTCTTTTTTGTTTTTGATATCATATCAGCCCATACTTGCAAAAGCAAGTACTTTAAGTTTATTTGTCTGATATTGCATACTTAGTCCACTTTGCTGACGTTCTAAAGGGTGGTTCCAAGCAATTTAGTTCTCGTGATATTTCATCCCTCTGTCTTTCTGCTTGTAGTTTTGTGCAAATTCCGGAAACGACATTTTTAATTGTTGCTTATTGCTTACAACTTAAGACCGGCATAAAATTAACGAAAATATTCATTTAGTGGTATTTGCTTCACAAAAAAAAAAAAAAAAAAAAAAAAAATACAAATTTACAGCGTCGAAAGCAAAATTGTGTTCGTTCAAAAATTCGATACACAACAAAATTTTCGTCAGTGATGCCAACTTATAATACAAATTTTACATTCCATAGTCGATATTCGATAGTCAACGAATATTGTTTGTCGAATGCAATTCATAATAGGGTCTTTATTTTAGCTTTACCTACTCAAAACCAAATATCATCACTAATTATTATTCATACAGGTTTTTGCCTCTGGTAAACTTTTAAGGTTTTGTCAGTTACAGCGTTCTTTAATTCCATCGACGATATGATGAGCTCGGTGGAGCTATTTTTTTGACGATAACGAAGAAGAAATAAAGTTATCATCTATTAGGTGGCATTTAAGTGACTAATCGATTAAGTTAATGCATGCACTGTAAGTAAAGGAATGTATAGTTCGTTTAAAGTATCACATGTTAATGCTTTTAAGGCATACATATTTCCGTATCCCAAAGCATGTTTTCAGCTACATAGTAGAGATTTTATATGAAGATTCAATCTTTAAGATTGCAGAAAAAATTGGTCTACTGCAACACCGCAAGTTTAAAAAGCTTGTGCCGCTCTAAGATTTTTTGTAGAAGACAAATTTCAGAAATTCTAAGGCTTTAATTTGCGAATGTCTGTGGTATAATTTCATAAATGAAATCAAAAAATATACTTACTTTTTAGTTTTTGAAGCCTTATGACTTAAATTACCTACACAGCAACCAAAAATATGCAGTTGCCAATATATTCACCATTTAGCAACTGAGTTGCAAAGTTTCAGTTGCCATCTGTAATACCATTTTGGCAACTGGCAACGCAACTCATGTTCGGTTGGCTTCCATATAAACCCATTAAATATAACTGTTGTTGGTAAGTCTTAACTAGGACCAATCTATATATAATTTCATTGTTTGTCCGAATTCTCTTTCCGCAGCATTTTGAAGCTATCTGACGTCGCAGAAAGCTGAAATTTTAAATACTTAAAGCTCGTTTGCTCCACATGAGCAAGGCGGAGCCAGATTTTTGATTTTCCGACTGTGGTCGGCTTTATGACTAGTTTTTAAAATAAATTCGTCTTGATTTCAACGCTTCGGTCCACTTGTGAGGGATACTTAGAGCATTATTTTTTGTTTAATGTAAATGCATATTTTTCTGCAAACGTCATCCTGTTTGTTCTATGTTTTTAGGCAAGGTTGGGTTTAGGTATGATTTTAGCCTGTTTGTAACGACAATTTTTATTAAGTTTTAAATTTCTAAAATATAATCAAATGATAAAACAATTATCACCATACGAAAGAAAAATGTAATTGGAAAAATATTTAATGAAGTGTTGCAAAAAAGTACTAAAAACATTTATTTATTTAGTACTGAAAAGTACTAAATAGTTGCATGTAACTGACAAAAATTTTCACACTTGTTTTCCATTAGCAATCCTGTTTTTAATCAAACCCGAAATCTTTTTCCATATACATATCTGTAATATTTTCAAATTTTATTAAAAAAAAAGAAAGAAAGAAAAAATAAAATCTTTACAAATTTTATTTTGTAATTAAAATTTAAAATAATTTTTTTTTAATATTTTGGCGATTTTAAATTACCACTACTTAAAGAAGTGCGACCATTTATCGACCAATTTGAATCGAAACCACAGGCTGAATCTGAATCCGAATCGGCTGTTAGGTTATTGGGCATGCCTAAGCCTAATGGTGATCTTTGTTGATTAGGTGTGGTTGGCATGCTACTGTAACCGGAATTAAAATTAGAACTGGATGTCGATGATATCGAATCTCGGGGCGAATCTGTGGCATTCGAAGCAATTGAAGAACGTTTAGCATTCTTTTGACGTTTATTGACGCTTGTAGGTGGTGGCATAAGCGCATCATCGTCATCATCGTCGTCATTCTGATTTCGTGTTGTGGTTGACACACCATTTTGTGTAATATTATCAGCCGAACCCCAAGATTTGTGCAATATATCGTATTTTGTCGTATTAATTGGCACACTGGCCCGAGAACCCGGTGGCGTCAAGTTCATCGACGATGATGGTGGGTTCCTCGTCGCCATCGTCATTGTTGAAGATTTTTTCATCATCATCGGATGTAGATGTTGTTGATTCCGCATCATACCACTGGCTGCGTGAAGATGATGAGGATAATGATGGTGACGGTGATGGCGCTGGTGATGGTGATTTGCTGTTGATGCTGCGTGTATATTGAGATGATGTTGTTGGATCGCGTTCCCAGTACCATTGCCTACTCCCAAGAAGTTGCTGAATGCTTCGGTCGTTTTCTTCACTCGAACATTCAAAGAGCCAATCCGTAGGAATCCCGAATCTTTTTCGGCTATATAAAATATATATGAAAAATTTAATAAAAGAGAAACAACAAAATTTGTCAAAAAAGGAAATTTTGCAAATAAAAGAAGGAAAATTAAAGTGTGGTCATAAACATACTTATTGATAGATAAGCCTTTTAAAATAAAAATATTTTAATATTTTTCGATCTTAAAACGGCCAACTACATATGTACATATATACACACAGACATATATGTAAATACTTTGAAATTTAATTATTTGGCAAATTATATTGAATAAGGTCAGCTCAATTCTTAGGCTGATTTGAATGCAAACAATTGCATTTTTCAAAACCACAGTAGAATCTCTTAAATTCGAACCGTCCAGAAATTAGAATCTGCCATTTCAATGTATTTTTTACTCTAAAACAGTGATGTCCACTACTACATAAACACACTTGCGCTTGTGTATGAAGCAGAGAAAAGACTCCGATTACGTCTACCAGGAATGGGAATGTGCGAATTACTTTCTGTTTACAACTTCATAATTATTTCTTCATAATTCTGAGTAAAGTACGTAATCGATTGTCCGATAGACATATGACCGATCTGTTAAGATTAAAGGAGTACCGAGGTCACATAGATTTGAAGGAAATAATAAATAATTATTTCAGTTAAATAAAAATGATACAAAAAATTTGCACTATCCATCCCTGCAATATGTTGGAGAGAATCTAAAATCTAAAAACAGCAAGAGTAACAATATTTCTTTTGTATTATGTACGTGTTTAACTTCGACGTAAGCAGAATTTGTTTTCCTGTCACGCGTTATAGGGAAAGAGATTTTTGGACATCACTTGTCTAAAATCATAAAATTATAAAGTTCTATATAACTACAGGTTCTAGTTTCTGGATGTTTTGTATTTTATTGTTTTTTTTACCCCCAATTATTTTTCTCGCTCATTAAAACAAAAAATGAAACAGAAAAGAATCACCAGGCGGCAAATTACGGCTTTCGATATCGATTAAAATTTCATACAATTTATATAGAAATTTCGTTTAATAGAGAAAGCTGTAATTATCCCCCCAGGTTATTCGTGGTGCTCGGTTAAAAGCGTGTGAAATTTGATATGATATGATTGTACAAATTTATTATAATTTTCTTACAAAAAAAAATTTCCAGAAATTCTCATTGCCCGGTCCACAAAGTGGTTCAATTTGTGAGATTATACTGTATTAGTACATTTGTTGTTGTTTTTTTTTTTGGAGTATTACAATTTTTTTGCTTCATTTAATATTTTCGAATTCACAAGTTGTTGTTTTAAAGTATGTACTACAATGCTTGTTGTTGGTAATTTTTAAGAAAAATTAGATGCACTCATACAATTGTTCTTCATATGTATGCTTGTAAAAAGTTGTATATATTGGTTTCTATTAGGGATGCCAATCCCGAAATTCCGAAAATAAATATATGCAAAATTTTTAGTTCTATACTTTTTATAAAAGGTGAACTAAATAAGTTTATTTTGAAATCACATTTACAAAATCTTTTTGAAAACTATAGATTCGATTCGCCCTTAGATAATGACACAATACTCATATCTATCCCTAAATAAAAAAGAATTGATTAAAGTGATAAAAAAATGCAAAAGGTTCTAATGATGAAATGAAGACATATATTGATAACGAAATAAAAGTGTTTATTTTAGGTTAAGATAGAGAGAAGTATTTCGAAACAGATTGTTGACTTTGAATGATGTTTTTCTTTTGTGGCATATATTGGCACTAAAATCCAAGCCTTTCAAATGACATACTGAATGCTTTAATTTTTCTCAAAAGTTTTTAAGAGAAGACAAAATGTAATAAATCGAAAACTGAAAAAAAGACTAAATAGATATTTACTTTAAAGTTGTAAAAATGTATACGCATGAACATATATCCATATCGATATTGATCAACAATAAGGAAATTAACTAAAAATATTTTAAATTTTACTTTTTGCAAGAAATCAAATAACATCATTGATGTGAAAATTTGAATATATTCCGATTACTCTTTTATCTTTGAAACCACATTAAAGACCATTTCTGTGATAAAGTATTGACTACCCTTTTATCAACAAGACGGTAGTATTTCAAATTAAAACAATAGTTGAAATAGAAATGTGTCGTATATTTTCTTAAAAGGTATTATTTTGATTTATGTCTTTATTCAAGTTAAAAAATAATCAAATTTCAGTTTTGTCAATAAGATAACAAAAAAAAAAAAATTCGAAATATTTCAGGCTTTGTCATATTTAACACTTTGTAGAATTCCACTTTACAAATTTCGTAGTAAATTTTTTTGTTTTGATCACAATTGCATTGGATATATTGGCAGAAAATAAGTAATTGTGAAATTTTTATATTTCTTTTTCATTGTAAAAGTTTTTTTTTTGTTGTGAACAGTCTATTTCTTTGTGGTGTGGAAATTAAATTTGAAGATTTTAAAATTCTGAAAATTGACTCTGAAAATTAATTTTTTTTATATCTGTGAATTTTGTGCACATTTCCTTTTGTGGTAAGTTTTGTTTGGAAGATATACATAAGAAATTAAGGGCCAGATGAGAATTGGGATAATGAGAATTTTTCTTTTTGTTTATTTTTCTTAGTTGGCATTTTGTTACCGGCCACGGGATAGCAAATTTCACGGACAAATTATTTATTGACGATAGCGGCTTATTTAAATACCTCTCAATTAAGGGAAAACGGAAGGGGATAGAAGACCTGTTCCTGGTTTGCCAGAATTTTTTATATCCCAACTTACTGATATACCTGTGATGACTAATCACGTATTGGTATTTCATTTGGAATTGGTTTGTTGTTGTCGGAGTTTCTGCCTGTTAGAAAAGTTCTAACGTATCCAATGGTGGTTGACTCCAAATTTCAAGAATAACGCATCCATCCACATATGCAAAAAATACTGCAAAAAATACTGCAAAAAGCTGTTGAAAATTGGTGTTCCAGATTGCGCTTTCTACGCGACAGCCATGGCGGCCACATTGCAGAAATTATATTTAAACATTAATTTCATAAAATTTTCTTTTCAACAAAGCCCGTTATATTGATATTAAAGATACGATATATTTCATTGCTTTATTATGATTTAAACTTGTGTCACTCTATAAAAAACAAGCTTTATATTTGAGACTTTTTTTAATTTCGAAAATGAAAACACTGACTGACTGTTTCTATCAAATATGACTTTCGTCCGTTATACAACAACAAATAACCGTTATTTTTTGTGTGGTTGATTCGATTTGACTTTTTAAATACGCCTAGATATTTTATTTTTCGAATTTTCGAGTCAACATGAATGTATGACCCTGAGTTGTATTTGAAAGTGTTGCACCCACAATTTTGATCCGTTTTAAAGGAAAACTGATTATTAGTGGTGTATTTATTATATAAAAAATACGTATGTATGTATATAGTTTGTTACTTTGTTCCTACACTTGTACACTCAATCCTGTTTTTATAAGCTAGATATCTTCCAAAGAATATCTTGTTTAAGAAAATTTTCAAGTTGTTGATCAGCCCAACGCTTGAGAACGACGTGTGAGAGACACATTTGGGCTTTCTTCAACTGAAGCCTCAGCGGCAGCACTACGACACTACGGGCACTTCTTTGTCTCACTGGCACGGGAACATTTTGTACTGTGCCTGTGGATTCAAATTTTTCCACTAGACTAGGACGATTATGACGACCATAAATTGGACGTAGCGCTCTTAACGTTGAGGCCACTGACTCCGAATTTCGATAGTAAATTTTAATAATTTCGACTCGTTGTTGGCTCGTATATCTTTCCATCATGAAATGGCATACCTTACTGAAGAGAAATGTCAAAAGAGCGGCAAGAAATATGGCGTCGTTTGCTGTCCCTGTCGCTCTACTTTTGTAGCGTTCCTGTAGAAAAACCCGTTAAATATACGACTATAAAGCTTAATTTTAAAATATGCATAACTTTAAATTTTAGATAATTTCTGGTAGTTTTTTTCTTTTACCATACTGTATGTACCTATCGTTATATTAAATGCAAACGGACGTAACTACACAAAACTTCGAAATTTAGTTTTTCATTCATTATTTTTCGTTTTATCAATATACTTGTTCGTGCAAAATATTAGGTTTCTACGATCAAAAATGGCGATTTTATTAACGAAATTCAAAGGGACATAACTACAAGAAGAAGATATAACTACATAAAGTACATATTCAAATGAAAACCTTACATTCAAACTCATTTGTTGTATATAGGGATGCTAATCCTTATATCTCGATCCTGAAATTTATATGATTTTCAGGATTTACAAAATTTTTGATTTTATGGTTTTTTGCTTCTCCTGTAAAAAAAACAAAAAGTGTGGTTACGTCCGTTTGCATTTAATATGACGATATGCATGTCAACAATTGTCCGTGTAAAAGAAAATAAAAACCATGTAAAAAGAGAACAAATTTATTTACTTCTAATCAGAGCAGGAAAATAAACAAAACTGAACGTTTGATCTCATTTTGTTGTATTCTTTACAATGAGTAAAACAAAAATAAAACAGAAACAGTGAGAAAGATTGTCCCATTTAATGTTGTATATTGTTTTTGTTTTGAGTACTACAAATACACTAACTCAAATGTGCGTAGGTACAACAAAAAATGAATGAGAAGAAAAAGGATAGAAGAAGAGAAAAAGAAAAGAAGAAGAGAAAAAACAACAAAAAACAAAGCAAGCACAAGAGCGAAAAGCTAATTGTTTTATTTGCGCTCTTTCTTATTTAGAAAGTATTTGTTTTTGTTTTGCTCATGTACAATACCATTAAAAAAATTTTGAAAATTGTATGCCTTTGTTGAAACTTTTGCGAAATGTTTTGTTTGTTTGCCCACTCTGCTTCTAATTGATGCAAAATAAAACCGTGTAAAGTCAGGATTGAGTGTATATGGAACCTCATTATTAAAATTGTTAGCCGAAAAAAAAAAAAACAATATAATAAAATTTTGGTAGCCCAAAAATTTAAAGCCTGAATGGCATCGAAGTATTACCAATAATTTGGTTTTGGTGGGTATTTAACTTGTTTAATTGTCAATATTTATAGCAAAGGGCAAGTTTAACAGTTATTTTAAATAAATTTTTATTAAAATATACTTAAATAAAGAATAAAAAGGTGCTTTATAATTGAAAAAAAAAATCTTACCTGTAGGTTTTCTCTTTGCTTTGATTTCTGTTATTAAAAAGAAAACAAGAAAACAAAAATAATTTTTTTAAATTCTATGGGTTAGAAAATAAAATTAAAAAAAGCAGCTATGAAAAGCATGATATAAGTTTAAGTAGATAAAAAAATATGTAATGGAAAGTGCGTTTTACTAAAGAAAATGTGCATGCTATGCTGGTGAGATAAAGGAAAAGCCAAAATAAAAGAAAAAAAGGAAATAATCCAAAATTAAATAAACTTACCACTATAGAAAATCTCATTGCAAAAAGTTAACCCAAATACATATGCACATAAATTCAAATTTTCAAATTAAAATCAAAAACATTCAATCATCATTCATTTAAAATAAACAAAAAAAAAAAAAAAAACAGACATGTAAGCAGCAGTTGTCAATTTGAATTCAGCAAAACTGCATGGCAGCAAAATGAAAATGGCAGCAGATTGATTACATTGCTTAGAATTCGCATGAGAGAATGGTGCTTCTTTCAGTTTAGAAATTTATGTGATTATATTGTAGAAATTATAAATGCAAAATAAGTATATAAATTTTTTTATTAAGTAAATTAACATCAAATACGAGTAAGTATAAAACGATTGTTACGATTAGAGATTTAATAAAAAATTAAACAAAATTAACGAAGTTAAGATGGTGAACAAATTTAAGATTATGAAACTAAATTGGCTGTCAAATAATAAAATGTCAAGAATTGAGCTGTGATTTTTAAAAATATGTATGTACAATATAATTCAATTATTGTACGCTACAATAAACCAGGTAATGATTAATTAATTCCTAATGCTTATGACTAGTTCTATGAGTAAAATATGAATATGAAAATAGTTTCTTTTTTCACTTGTGAGATTCTATTCAAAGGTTACTTATGTTCATTATGTTGTCATCGGGTTTCCGTAGGGTGTGCTAGATTAGTCTTCACTTCCCCTTTTATACACGTATGTATACATATTTTTTTTTAATTACAACTTGAAAACGTCTTTACCATAAGCAATAAATGTAAATTATTATTATTTTCTAATGTAGACCCGCACAACTGCAAGACCCTGCGACCTATAAGATCTATTGTGCCTATTTGAGTCTATTGTCTGTTTAGCAGACCAACTGCCTTCTTTATGAACACCAGCAAAGTCTGAAACTTTTGTGGTAGATGAGAACGCCAGTGAGGCCATATATCTATCAAGAGCTACACATTCATATAATATATGCTCTGCTGTTTCTGACGCCTGTGACCATAGACTGCAATCATCTACATCTGTGATCACAATTTTCTTCAAATGCGCTCCCACAGTACAATGATCGGTTAGGATTTTCAGGTCTGGCAAAATTATAAAATTTCTTATAGAATTCAATATAATTTTGCGTTTTATAATAGGTGCAGTAGGGAGCAGAACCAAGAAGAGCATGCTTACAACTTTTTTAAGTTTTTTTTAAGCAATACTTTTAAAATTTTTAGAACATACTTGTATATTTCATTTTAATTAGGAAATTATGGCTTGAAATCTTCCGATATATTCTTTCTGTTCTTCTTCAATCCATATTAATGAAACAAGAATTCTACCGTTAATTTATCTTAAATAACTTTAATCATACGAGTAGTATTAGTTATTAAAAAATAAGGAAAATTTACAGCCAGGCCCACGATATCGAATCGTGTAGTTTTAAGCGACAAACAGCTGATTTGCGGCACATTAATTTTTGTGTCGCCAAAAATAAATGCGATTGGTAACACAAAATTTTTTTACACACATATACATAAATAAACAAAATCGGAATAAGTTTGTTTACTACATTTCTGTCAAGTTAAACTAGCACACGATTGCATTTTTTACTGTACAATTTAAGCATGTCAGCGGTTTTTTCGTGTATATTCGCGATTATTTTTTGATATGTTGATATGGCAGCTTTGTTGTTTATTTGCATTACGTTGGTAGCGTAAAGCAAAGCGAACGTAAAGTGACAATTAGTGGGCCGCAGTTTAGATTCACAGTGAGTGACTGAGTTTCTTTCGCTTAAGTTTTCTTTCGATATCGTGGGCCTGGCTGTTAATACGAAAATAAAAATAGTATTGTGGCAGAAAATACCTTTACCGCGATTCAGTAACTTTTAACAATAAGATATTAGCATAAGAAGTCGAAAATTTTTATTGTTTGCAGTAACGATTATGTGATTCACTAAGTATGCTTTTGCGATAGCTGACAACTCTAGTTTTCTTCATGCTTAAATTACAATAATGGGGCAACTTTGTATAAAATCAGTCGTTTTTTGGGTAATTGGTCATTAAAATGGATGGAAAGTAAGCAAAGTTACAAACCTCTAGTTTTTTTTGGGTATAAAAGCATACAAGAATGGTTTTCAAACAAACTAGTTAATAGCGTAGACACAACTCTCTACAAAATTTCAAAATAAAAAACTTACGATTTTCCAACTGAATAAACCAGGGACCGTAATCATTATGAGTTTTGTAATAAAAATTACACAATAATGATTATATTGTGAGTTTTAAAGATTTTCTTCAATGGTAATGATTATTTTTAAGCAATATTAATAAAAATCAGCCATAATCATTATTTTTGAGCAAAAGAAATAAAACTCAAAACTAATCATTATTTATGATTTTTATTTTTTTCGCTCAAAATAAAACTCACTTTCAATTTATGACTTTTTTTGAGGTTTTTTACATTAAAAAATTTGGTCAGAACTAACAAAAGAAAAAAATATTAAGAAATGCTTGTTCATTTTGTTATATAAAATATCATTTTCTTGCACAAAAATTATATAATTAATTTTTTTATACATCATATATAAAGTCGTAAATTAAAAATGAGTTTTATTTTGAGCGAAAAAAATAAAAATCATACATAATGATTATTTTTGAGTTTTATTTCATTTGCTTAAAAATAATGATTATGGCTGATTTTTATTAGTATTACTCAAAAATAATCGTTACCATTGAAGATGCAAAGATTGTTAAAAAATAGTAATAATGGTGCAAAAAATTTTTGTTTATGTCTGTTCTAAGTGATTGATTTTTTATTTAAAAAAACGAACAATAATCATTATTTACGGTCCCTGGAATAAACAGCATAAAAATTTCTGTCATTAGTTTACGACAATAGTAAGCAAAAGTTAATAAATAGCAATATCGACAATTCTGTTGTTTACTGTTCAAAACAATGCGATTAGCGTAAAAATAGGTTACTGAATCGCGCCACTGCCCAAGTAAATGCTACTTAACGCACGGTCGTTGCTGCTCAAAAAGTAAACAAATTTGTGGAGGACGGCCAAAGCTGATAATAATGATCCTTTACGTCGTATTTGTGATAATATATATTGTGATAATATAATATAATAACATAAGTCAAAAAAAAGGTGACTGGTGTCGAGAAACCGTTAGTGGTTCTGTAATATGTCGTCACTGGTAATAATAAAAATTAAAAAAAAAAAATTTTTTTCTACGTGTAGTTTTGGATATAATGTTCATTTTTAATAGTGAATGTCAGACGAACTTTTTCGGCCCGGTTTAAAGTTCTCTCGGTAATTTTGTTTAATAAATACATTCTAATAATATGCCGTCGTCGCGAAGAAGTTGTCACAATGATCCAAATGTGTTTTGTTACATTTGTGGTGACGACACGGTAAAAAAGTTTAGAAAACCTATAACGGATTTTACAAAAAGTTCTCATTTTTCATATTTAGACTTAAAAATTTAGGATGAAAATAAGCCGTGAATTCCCCAAATGTTTGTAAAATGTGCTGTGAACATTTACCCAATGTATGAATGGTGAAAGGCGTCGTATGAAATTCGTAGTACCTATGCTGTGAAAAGAACAAAAAAAAAAATTACTTAGATGACTGCTACATTTGCTGTATTAAATTACGTGGAATTAATGTGAAAAAAACTATTTATACAGTCGTAGAATCAGCCAGAACACCTATACCACATTCAAAGGAAGTACCCGTTCCAAAATTTGTCAAAGCCCTGGATAAAAATGACCAGTGTTTGTCCTATATAACGAGAAAATTTCCAGGACTAAGCTTAGAGATAATAAAAGCTGAAGTTTGTGATGGTCCACAAATATAACTATTAATTCAAGATTACAGTTTCTTAAATACAATGAATAATTTGGAACCACCTGCGGGAACTTCTTTTCTTTGAAGTTATAAAAAACTTTCTTGGAAACTACAAATCAAACAGCTACTACAAAATAGTTAACGACATGCCAGATAACTTTAAAAACTTGGGATGCAACATGTCTATCAAATTACACTACCTCCATAGTCATCTGGACCGATTCCCAGATAATCTTGGATCCTGTAGCGATGAGCAAGGTGAGCGGTTTCATTAGGATCTGAAAATTATGGAATAGAGGTACCAAGTCCGATGGGAACAGCATATGATGGCTGACTACTGTTGGGGAATGCAACGAGACCTTCCCACTGTACATCATTCACGAAATTCACGAAAAAGAAAGTTTTTAAGTAAGTAATAATGAAAAAATCACTTTTTCACCAGAAGACTACAAGTAGGAATTTCAAATTTTTGTTATTTTTGTAATCAGTATTAAGTCCTAGTTTAAAAAATATATGTATGTATACAGTTCGTTGGCACCAAAACTAGTGTTGACATGTGTAATTGTTATCATCTAATGAATTTTTTTGATAGTAAAGATATTGTTAAAAGGAAAATTATTTTGCATTTCCTGTAAGGATTTATTGTCCATAGACCTAAATAAATATATAAAATGTTCTGGTATTGTGAAAAATATTGATTAAAAATAAAGGATTCTTTTCACACAAAAACTTAAAAAAGTTGGAAGCATGCTCGGCTTTGCTCCCTACTCTGCATACAATTTTTTTTTTAAGACCAATACTCAGGGGTAAACACCTACTCATGCAGTGCATTGTATTGGAATGTAAATATGGTTGATAGATCGAGATTTTTATTTTTCATAGATATTTGTATATTATGCGCCTTTTTATTGATGAGACAAGTTGCTGTCAATTTGACCACTGAAGGGCCAGTGTTATATCTTCACTCTTGAATGATCAAACAGCTATTCCCTCATCTTTCGGTGGAAGCTAAATGTGAATGGTGAGAATCTTCAGTAGATTAGCTGTACTCCTGATCATTGGTTTCTGGTGGAATAGACTGGAAATGTCAGGGAGCGGTTTCTTGAAGATGGACTTCTTCTATGTATTTGCATTTAAAAAGAATTCTGCAATAACACAATTCATTATTTCGTAAATGAATCAAACATTTTGTAAATTGTTCAAAAATTTGTAATATAAAGTGTATGATATTGTATGAGAATGAGCGCTGAAAAACGTTAGACTTTAGCTTACAGAAAAGAAACTTAGATAAAACAATTTCAGTCCATAAAACAACAGACATGAAGTATTTATAGCATTGGTTCACTTAATTTTCGTTTTGACTATGTTTATTCGTAATTCCACCGTTCAGCTTGCTCGGCATATCCCTATAACAATGAGCCTTGTATATATTAACAGTCTAATTCATAATGGAATAAAACCTGCTTATAAGGGCGTTATAAGCAAAAGCTCATAATTTTGTATTCATAAACAAAAAACAATGTTTTAACGCCGTCATAAACCATTTATAAATGTGAAATTTTTATTTTAGGTTTCTACCTACTTTATCCGTACAATAAGACGACATTTGTGAGTTAGATTGGATATTGTATAAATAAAAGTGGAATAATATAGTATTACAATGAATAAAACTTATATAGTTGCAAGTATAGATACATATGTACATATTTAAATTCATATAATTAAAAATTTTCGTATAATAGCAAATGATTGCAGTCTCTATACAAAACTAAATTTCTAAATGGCAAAAAAATTGTTTTTATTTTGTATTACATATCCCATCTCTTTCCTTTACAGGCTCTGTCATCAGTGCCTGTAGAAATTAGGAATGTAAATCTCTCTTTCTCTTTCTCTCCAGTTTACAATTCCATTTTACCAAATTTTGATATAAAAAAAATTTAAATGTAAAAAATGTAAATAGTGATGCACAAACCAAAAAGAGGATGGTGGTATTCGATTACTTTCTATATGAATTAAAAAAATGTGCTTCAAACGAATTTTTTTTTTTTTAATTTTTCAGTTTGTTTTTGTTATTTTTTTTAACAGCATTAAATATTATTTCAATCACATCTATTTTATGTATAAATGTGTTACTATTACATTATTTTTATGAATATTAAAGAATTACCGAAGTAACCGATAGCGTTTATTGTGCATCACTATGCTAAAATAATAACATCATGGTATTGCCAGCATGACATTAAAATCGTTTATTAGTTAATTTGCTCTTATGGAAGGTTTATGAATAAGATTTTTTATTTTGAGCTTATAAGACAGATAACGTCTCATAACTAATGTATGGATAAAACCTAAATTAAGGAGTTATTATGAATTAGACTGTAAGTTTTTAGCTTATACCTAGTGGTGTGGATAAGGTCCGCTGTAACAAATACATTCTTATTTGACCTTGATTTATGCTGCCTATGCTAGTTATCTGATCCTCTGTGTACGTACTGTAGCGTCACACTGAGAAATAACTTTGCTGTTGATAACAACGTGCCTTACTTTGTGCTAGCTATTTCGAACACAACTAGCTTTAATCCTAAAATCTATACACTCATATTGATAACTTCTAGCATAACTGGATGCCAGATTATATTACAATGTACTTCGATAACCGAACAAAAAAATTGATCTTGCCAGATTCATTTTATGAAACTTCTAATCTGTGAGAGTCTACTGTATTTAATCAAATTTATAAACTTTTTGCCTATAATAGGCGGTTTAGCTGTTGTACTGTACAATGTTTAAGGACAAGAATAAACAATTACATGCGAAAAAACGTCGCTGTTCGAGAGCTAGTAGTCGAATTTTATTATCCCTGAGCCTTCTATTTGTTTCTAATCCAGTACTGGCTAAACAGACAATGACAGAGTTTTTTTTTTCATTTGACTGATAACACTTTGACGCTCAAGCTGGTCATATGACTTTCTCTCTCTCTGTCTCGAAGGCCTTTGAAAAGATCGTCCTTATCATTTTAATAAAATAAAATTCGATGCCTTGTAATAAAAAAAGTGGTGCAATATTTAAAAATTATGTACTTCTATCTATAATTTTTGAAAATTATATAAAATTTCGCTCGATAGAATGGAATGCCGTTATTTACCATCTGTTATCATTAGAAATATACACAGTTTCTTGACATTATTTTCATTGTTGTACTACAAAGCAAATTTAGTTCATAACCTTTAGTAATCAGTTCACTCTGAAATGAAAAAATTTTTAATTAAAAATCAACTGAAATGGTTTGGGGTAATAAGCTTTCGATAGCACAGCGTTCATGACTGCCATGATTATGATTATCCACTTGCCTCCAGGTGCCGTATCCACTGTTGATCAATTGTTGACGCATTGCTTGAATCTCTGAGCAATTTTAAACGATTTTCAACAAATCCCACGTAGAGTTGAGAAAGTGTGATAGAAAGTAGATTTTTGTTGTTGTGGTGCATAAAGAAATTTTCAAAAAAAAAGGAATTATTAAAGAAAGTTTTTTTTTTTTTCAAAAACAAAATAAATACATATGTGTGAGTGTAGGATTGTGCTCTTAGCAGTGTATTGCTTTATACGAGTAATATAGGATGTATGGCGTTTTTTCTACCTTATCCTGTGCGTTTCTTTTTGGTTATACGAGTAATGATCATCCAAGCAATATGAGATTGATTAATAATTTTCCATTTACTTAAATATGAAAAGGAATCTTAGTAAAATGTTAAAAAAACAAAAATACACACATATGTACATACAATGTGTTTTTGAATGAAATTATTTATTTGAATTTGGTATATGGTACAATATTTGGTAGCTGGGTTAAGTTTTCTTTTTAGTTAAATTCTTAACTAAAAACAAAATATTTTAATAAAAAAATTTATCATGCAAAAAAAGTTAGCAATTTCCTAAAATGTAATTTTTCATTTGATCCTAATAAAGGTAAAACTAGGCAGGAATTTGTTTGATTGTAACTAATTATGGAAATTGTTTCAAATGACGGTCTGTTCGACACTGTCCAAGATTATGGGAACAATAATATATCACCAACTTGTGAGGCATTTAGAGTTTAATAACTTGCTAAGCGACATTCAGTACGATTAACACAGTTGCCGCTTCACTCCCGAGAAGGGAAGCTGGTCTATTAATCGATTTGGTGAAAGCAAAGTTGTTGTTCTATTGTAGATATCTCCAGGGCATTCAAAGCTCTCGGTTTGAAACTTTCTGCTTACGGTGTCGGTGTCATTTCGAGTCATATTTCATTTCGTTTCATATCGAGCTTTCTCAGGGACTGTGCTCGAAGGGTGGTTATAGTAGTTGGTGTCTCTATCTCCTTCTTAATTTTTGATGTTTCTTAACGAACTTCTCTTTCTAATATCAGTCTTATCTACTTTTGCGCAGATAATAACAAATTACTCAATTACATTCATTTGATCGCAAGGCGAGCCTTTTAGAGTATGAATAAGTCTGGTCGAACTTAATGTGCGCAAGACTCCTTGTTGTATTTCCACTCATAATTGTAGTGGTGTTGATGGAATCTTGTCATTTAAGTCTATGGATGGGTAGTGTGCTAGACTGCTAGTGAGAGGATTTTCACCAAAGACCCTGGTCTGCGACACTACAGCGAGCTTATTTATATGTCACTTTGCTCCTTATAATTAATTGGAATATAATATAATATTTTGTTATAATTTCGTAAATAAATACATAAAAACTAAGAAATAAATTAAACGTATATGATCGTACCAACTTTCCTATTTATTTTACTGACAAAAGTTCAAATAAACAAAAAAAAAAAAAAACAAAAATGTGACGTCGCCAATTTTGAAGAATTTTTATTTTAAGACATATTTGAAACATTTTTTATGCACCGATTGAGTCGGAGTTGCCTAATTTTTGTAGGCAGTCGGATACCGAATCCGACTCCATACCCCTGGTTAATACTACCTTAAAAAGTTATCGGGCTCAAGTTGTAGATGCTAGCATTTATTTGAAACGCACATACATACGCCGTAGTCTAGTGGTTAGTGTGTTGGCTTACTAGACAAGAGGATCCAAATTCGAGCTCTAGATCTTAAAAAAAGTATATTTCTTTCGCCGATCACCATGAATAAGCTTCTCAAGTTTATCGTTCGGAGTCGACTTTAAACTGTAGGTCCCGGTACTCATGGATAAAAATTAACACACACAACATGGATACTGCGATAAGCTAGACCGTAACCCTGAATGGCCAATTATGTATGTATGTATCTATAGCATACCTGTGTTCTGAAGAGGTTAATACTGGTTTGTAACCGAATTGTTTCTACCATTTCGAGTACTTTGAAATAAGTGTACCACAAACGGGTTTAATCATAAATCAAGTAATAAAAAAAAAACTATATACTTAACTTAAGAAAGAGTCTAATGTTGTCAGTTATTGAAATTAGAACCTCATTATTCCAAAATTGAGGGTATTTGGGGGTCAATCTCGAATATATACACCAACCCCGGGAGTTTTTTCCTTCTCCCATTTTTCCCATATAAATTCAAATGTAAAACTTGCAAAGACGAAAAAAAAACTCTCGGGGAAGTTTTATTTATAATTGGCCTGATAAACTTTTAGTCTTTCTTTTGCTTTATTTCTAGCTTCCTAACCTTTTTTAAAAATTTTTAATAGGCCATAATACATATATATATACACCAGTGCCTCGTTTCTGTATCTTTTTTTTGTGAAAACTGAACCGAATGAAGTGTCAAAATAAGCCGCATATTAAAACAGTGCGAAAAGTGTTTTGCAAACAAAAAAAAAAACAATTTTTGTATTTTGTGTCTTTTTTAAATAATATTGTGTGGCTTTTTTATTAAAAATAGTATTGCGTAGCTTTTTTAATATATATATGATATATATTTTTATAGTTTTGCATTTCTCTTCATATAATTTTTTTTATTGGTGTGTTTACATTTTTCACCAGGGTTGTCAGATAGTTTTCGCTTTTCATCCCCGATTTTAAAATTCATATCCTCAAAAATTCCCACAGAAACTGTATCAATAATTTTGCATAGATACATATGCTTTGATATAGGTATAAATATTTATATATTAATTTATTTTTATTTATTAAAACATTAAAATTTCCCAAGATCAAAACTTAAAAAACCATGTACATATTCAAAAATATTGTTAAAATTAACTAATTTTGCCTCTACATAAAAATATACACATCAAATTTGATGGCCTAAAAGAAACAGTTTTTTATTAATGGCACCAAATTACCACTATTCTGTAGTTAGTGGAATTACCCTGGTTTTAAATAAAATCCCAAAAGCGTTTTGGCATTGAGTCCACAAGTCTTTAAAACATATTGATTGCAATGTTTTTGCACACATCTTTAACAAATTCCCTCAAAGTACTTTATTAGAAGGGTTTTTTCTCAAAGAGCCGCTTTGATAATTTCGCATAAATTTTCAAAAGGGTTTAACTCTGGAAACTGAGCAGATCAGCTTAAAAATTTGAAGCATATATTTTGAAAATAACTTTTTGCTCGCTTCGATGTCTGTTTTGGGTTGTTAACTTGGTGGAACACCCATCGATGTGCCATTTCAAATTCAGAAGAAGACATCTTTATGCCGTTTAAAATTTTTGTAAAGTATACGGTATCTGTTGTACCTTCAATTCTACATAGATGTCCTGTGCCATAATATGAAAAACATTCCCATACCATTCAGTAGTAGTTTAACTAAAAGGCGACCCTCTAATACTAAATTCCTACGCAATAAAACCATTAAAATCGGTGGGGGAAATATAATGGTATAGAGATGTTTTTATTTATATGAGAAAATAAACCAAACTAAAAAGCATGAGTTTTAAACAAGTCATGCTTATAAATTCATACTTTCATCGGAAATTCTTTCACTGTGTGTTTCGAATGAAAGAAATCTATAATATATAGTTAAATAAGCAACAAAATTGTAAAAATCGTCAAACATTTGTCGATTATCCACAATAAAATCCCCATCCCCAAATGAATTTTTTTTCTCCATTTCAGAAAAAAAATCCCCATTTTGGTGATAAATCTCCTAATCTGACAACACTGTTTTTCACAATTAATATTTTTTTTTGACGTTTTGCTTTCGTTTCACACATTTAAACTGGAAATATTCCAGTTGGAAAAGAGTTTGTTTTGATTGTTTTCGCATGCAGATACAGAAACACTTTTTTAACGACGATTCGAAAAACGATGGGATTTTTTGTTTCAACACACATGTGAGTAATTTCTCGAGTCGAGTAATACAGAAACGAGGCACAGATTAAAAAAAAAATCAATATTTGTTATTCAATTGTTTTGAAATATAAAAAAGAAGAAGAAAACAAAATATTAAAACATATATTAAGCACAGTGAGAAATTTCGTTTTAATCCTTTCTATAAACATAAGAAGCGTTTCGTCAATTAGCAAATTTAATAAATTTAAAGCCAAACTTAGCGAATTTGAAAAATTACCTGATGTAATATCAGTACAAGAAACATGGTTCAACGAGAAATATCTTAATATATATACAATACCTGGTTATGAAAGTATACATTGTTGTAGGCGGGATGGTTATGGAGGAAATTCCATTTTTATTAAATCTAAATTAAACTATAGGGTTTTGACTACTATTAGTGAAAATTTTATGGAAGTTGTAATGCTTGAACTGACAGATATCAAAATGACGAATAAGCCGCTAGTAGTTACATCCATTTACAGATCACAGAAATGTAACATGCAAACATTCTTATCTGAGGTTGATAAATTATTATATTCATGCAAAAATGCACCTTGTATATTCCTTGGAGACTACAATATAAATATTTTGAAAGATGATACTAATAAAACCAATATGTTTGATATCTTTTCGGAGTTTAATATGCGTTCTTGTCATGAACTCATAACAAGACCCCTTAGTAAATCATCAATTGACTGTGTATTTACAAATATACCTACAGAAATCTATGTGTACTCTATAGAGCATGAGCTTAGTGACCATAATATGATAATCTTTGGATTTGAAGGCCAGTCAGTGAAACTTGATGCTGTCGTTGAACAAAAATATATACTTGATTATGAGCAATTTGGAAGATATTTAGACCAAAATCTATCTAATACAAATTTGATTACAACCTCAACTGAATTGTGTGAAAATTTAATAAATATAATATCTAATGGAGCAGTACACTCAACAAAAACTAGAAACAAATATATTAATAGTCGAATAAGAATTACTCCTTGGGTTACTGACGAAATGTCAAAGCTGCTCGATCTTAAAGAACACTTATTGAAAACTCGCAGGAAATCTCGTAATAATAAATTAATTTCAAACCAACTTAAGAGAATAAGTAAAGTAATTAAAATATGTAACCGCTACCTCATGAATAATTATTATATAAAAAATTTACAGAAGTGTGCTGGAGATCCAAAAAAAACCTGGGCATTTTTAAATAAAGAGCTTGGTAGGAATATACGAGGTATGCAGGCTGTCGTAAACAGAGATAATGAATTCTTATCGAGTGACAAAGAAAAAGCTTTTGCGTTTAATGCGTTCTTTTCTAATTCTGTTAAGGACATACAAAGTCGAATAGAGGCAAATAACGAAGAAAATATAAACTTTTTTCGTACATTGACAAGAATTAGGTCAAATTTTGCTTTGCAAAAAGTAGAAAAATGTAAAATTCTAAATGTTTTATGTAATATTATTAATTCCAAAAGCCCTGGTCATGATAACATAACACCGAAAATGCTCTTAACGAGAAAGGAATTGGTAGCTGATATCTTAAACACAATTTTTGACAAAATGCTTGATGAAGGATGTTACCCAAACATTCTTAAGATTCAAAAAATAATTCCCATACCAAAAGAACCGGGATCGAATAAAATTGAACACTTCAGACCAATCTCTGTACTAAGTGTAATTGATAAAATTTTTGAGAAAATTATATATGATCAACTTTCTGATTACATTGAAAGGAATAATATTCTATTTTGCAGACAATTCGGGTTTAAGAAAGGAAGTGGTACAGAGGAAGCAGTGATTAATGTTATTGAACACATATGCAGTGAGCTTGATGCAGGTTGTTGTGGTGTAGCAGGAGTTTTTTACGACTATTCAAAAGCTTTTGATTTAGTGGATCATAAGATTTTAATACATAAACTGAAATGTATAGGAGTAACTGATCAAACTTTAAAAGTTTTCGAAGACTACCTGTCTAATAGACAACAATTTGTACAGATTGGCAATGATAAAAGCAGCATGTTATCGGTTACTTGTGGGGTTCCGCAAGGCAGTGTCTTAGGACCACTATTATTTAAAATTTATATAGATGATATAAAGAATCTTAATTTGAATGGGAATTTGTTTATGTATGCTGACGATATTTGTCTCTTTTATCCTTTCAACTACAAAAAAGTTTTACAAACGCAAATCGAGTATGATGCAGCTATTATTTCGGAGTTTTCAAGATTAAACAAATTAGTTCTTAACAGTAAGAAAACTAAATTTGTAATTTTTAAACCATACCGTTCTAGGGATGATGGTCAAATGGTTGTTCACATTGATGGTTCTCCAATTAATGAATCAAATACAGTGAAGTATTTAGGCGTTAATCTTAATTATAATCTGTTATGGGATGCCCATATTAACATCTTAAAATCAAAAGTCTCATCAGCAATAGGTATACTTTATAAATTTAAGAATAAATTAAAATGTGAAACTAAACTGCTGATTTATCAAGCACTTATTCACTCACATTTAACGTATTTGCCTATTGTTTATGGTTGTAAAGCAAATCAATCCTTGAAATCTCTTCAATCTGCCCAGAATAAAGCATTAAAGACTGTGTTTAATTTGCCTTTAAGATATCCTACCATTGATGTTTTCAAGAGCTACGCAAGGAATATCCTACCTGTCAGAGGTCTGTACAAACAGAAATTATTAATGTTTATTTTTAAAACTATTCTCTTGAATAATCAGCGATCTATACCATTTTTTCAAAATATAACACATACTCAAAGAAATACCAGACAATCGGAAATCCTAAGATGCTCGAGATGTCGTTTAGAGCTAACCAAACAACGTATTACGTATGCTGGACCACATGAATTTAATATCCTACCGAGGGAATTACAAAATATTCAAACACTATCAACATTCAAAAGCCATGTGAAGACTTATTTGTTACAAAATATAGAAACGCTTCTTATGTAAAAATCTTATGTAAAAATTTTTTTCTTTAATGTGCAAATATAATATAAAAAAAAAACTTATGAATTATAAACTATATTTATTCATTTATGTAAATATAACTTTAGCCATATAAGTTGCCTGTTTAGCCTCTCTTAAGCCTTTAGGGCGCTGAGGCATAAAAAAAAAAAAAAGTTTTAATTGTATATGAATGAATTTTAATAAATAAAAAAAAAAATAAAAAAAAAAAAATAAAAGCATTCAAGGATAGAACCCTTTGCCTTTAAAAAATACTCGTAGAAAAGCATGCGAAATTATTAATAAAGAAATAGCCAATTAAGAAAAAGAAAAATCAAACCATCATCATATATAAAATAAAAATAAGCAAACAATTTAATTAAAAACAGAAAAATAAGAAAATCTTAAAACTACATTAATAAATTTGGTGAATATTCTGTGTATTTAGTATGCAGGTAGCATTTAAAAATTCAAGATTAAATGCTGTTGTTAAGAGAAAAATATAAAATAGAAACTCATTCCATTACAGTTTTGTTAGTAAATTTATCTGGATTAGTATTGCTTCTGGAGGAGGAGGAGGTGGCAGCACGTAGTGTTTTACGCAAAAAGCTCTCCTTACGACGAGCCACTGTTCCGTGGCGTATGTCTTTAGGCGAAAGACTTCGTGGAGTTGATTCAGGTGAACTTTGTGGAGAGGGCCATAATATAGCGCAAGGAATCAAATCGCTATCATCATTATCGTTATGCATCATTGTTGGTATGGGTGATTTTTTTTGGCGTCGAATTGATGTTGTTTGTGTTAGTAGGGATTGGGTTCGTGCTAGAGAACTTGTTAGTTGAGAGCGTTTTTTACCGCGCACTAAAGCACTACCCACTGTACCACCTCCAGTAGCAAGTTTTAAAGTACCAAAGGTGTTCTTCGTGTTATGTGGTAATTCAAAGTGATAGTTGTTGTTAAGTTCGTTGAGGAGAAACTTTGAGCAATACTCACTGCTATAAGTGGAAGCTGAAACACTAGTCTGCTGTTTACTGTAGTCCAATGGTTTATTACCAGACCAGTCCAAAAGATCACGATTGGCCTCTGTAATAGAAAATTAAAAAAAAAAAACGTATTAAAACCGAACTAAAAATATATTTTAATTTTTAAGAAACTACGACATGTCCTAACAGTTTCTAATATAGGGTGGGCATATTTGAGGTTAGGAAATAAATTTGCTTAAAAACACATTTTAATTTTATTAATACCAATGTAAAGGGGAAAAAACGTCATTAATAATGGAATATGATTTCTGCCTCTAGCACGTAGGCAGTCGTCCGCTCTTTTCACAGTGCCGAACATAACCTTTTATTATCACATGCTTTTGAAAGGCAACCTTTATAGTGTTAGTCAGTTACGGGAGTTTGAAATGGTGTTAACTTTAAACATGGAGTGGTCAGATAAAGAAAACTGTATCGCAGTTATAGTACTACTTCTTAACTGTGGAAAGAAAAAAATTATATTTTCAAAACAGTCCGTCCGCACGTCGTTAGTCGCATATTCATCTATAGGTGCATACAACGAAATCCTCTCCGAAAACAGAAAATCATGGCCCGTGAGAAGAAAATCACACAAAAGTCCGTGAGTGTTTTATTATTAAAAAAGTCTTGGGTCTTGGAGCTTTCAAACGGTGTACAGAACATATGTGGACTGCAGCTTAAACAAATATAGGATAGAAAAACCCAAACGTCTTTTGGTGAAGTACGCTTATAACTTGCATAGAAAAATCTTGTTTACGGAAGAAAAATGTTTATCGCACAACGTTTAAAAAACAAAATGATGGGGTTTAGGCCTGGTCATCTAAAAAAGCATTAAAACTCATTCCACGGGTCAAAAAGGGTCCTCATACAGCTGCAGTCATGGTTTGGTGGGGTGTCTCTTATGATGGGGTGACTGACTTGCATTTCTGTGAACAAGGGGTCAAAACATCGGCCAAAGCTTACTAAGTAACCGTTTTGGAAACAGTTGTGAAGCCGTTTAACAATTCCCTGTTCCAAAACCTGCCATGGACTTTCCACTAGTCCACTGGGACACATACCTAATTCTTGAATTTTGGCCTGCAGACATATAAGTATAGTTTTGTTGCTTCTCAGCAAATTTTAACTTATTAAATAAGTCTTATTTATTTGAATGAACACAAATTAACAAGCACTGGGCACAATCTAATATTGATGGTTTAGAAAATTTTACACAATGATGGTCAGAACACCACAACTAAATGATATCGTATATGAAATCATTCATGGGAGTGCGAATGGGGGAATATAATTTTAGACTCTTATAACAATTTGTCCAAGTAATGTAAAGGCTGACATTACGATGTTAAAAACTGTCTGTCATGGGATCAAAAACGATGATAAATACTTATATTTCTCCTAATACAGATGGCAAAACACATTAATGTTAAAGGGGGTTTCTATTAGTGCAGCTAAAACTTATTCATAAATGTCCTTATCCAGATGAGGTACCAGTTAAAAAATAATGAAAATTTCAGTTCCGTTTTACATTTCAAACTTGAAATATTTGCAAGGTTTAGCAATTCAATAGCCAATTTTCTATAAGCCACTTTACTATGGATCTTAAGAAATGTATTTCGATATTCCCTTGTTGACAGACAAGACAGACTCTTTTCTTAACATTGGAATCAATCGTAATTTTCTTAGCTTGGTAAACACTACTGAGCTGACTGATTATTGTTAAATAGTATGTACACAGAAAAAAAAATTAAACAAAAATTCAATCAACAAAATGAGTTGTTAACCACAATCATTGAAAAAAGATGGTACGGTTACATTTTTTCTTTTTCTCAAAGTAAACTTTGACAAAAAAAAAAAAAAAATAAAATTAAATAAATTTTTACGCTACCATACATTTTCAATTAAACACACAAAAAAATATATAGGTTAATCTAACCAATTTCATTGGTTGGAATTGCACTAACCAAGAAAAAACAGTTAAAATAACTGATGCGAATTGTAAAATGGAATTTAACCAAAAATGTTGTTAAAGTACAACTTTTATGGTTGGGCAACATAAAAAAAACTGTAAAACTGACCATGAGTTACAGTAGCTTTACAATAATATTTGTAAAATAACAATTTCCTTGTAATAATACAATTGTAATAGTAAAAATACAACAAAATGAGGTAACTTTACAACAATAGTTGTAAAATAGCAGTTTTTACAGTAATGTTACTATTAAATTTGTAAAAGAATAATTTTTTTGTAATAATACTATTTTAATAGTAAAATTACTATAATATTTCTGTCTAAACTTTTTTCTTTTTCGTTTCCCCATCCCTTTCTCTATTAAAAGATATTTTTTTAGTTCATTTTAATTTATTGGAAATAATATAATCTATATAAATAAAAATCAATGTTGTTCGTTGGTCATCGCATAAGTTGAGAACGGCTGGACCGATTTTGGTGATTTTTTCTTTCTAATGATCGTCGTGATCCAACTTAGGTTTTTACGGTTTTAATTTTACCCCGCCTACTTCTAGGCCCACCTTTTGATATCAGAAAACGGCTGCATCGATTTGAATAATTTTTTTTTCAAATGTTTGTATTAATCCATTTTAATTCTTCATCGAGCGAAACATTTGCCACGCCTACTTTTACGTCCACTTTTTTCCGTTTATCTCTAAATACTGGAGAAATACCTATATACACTCCGGTTCACTTATTTAAAGGCACAAAAAATCCCATATTCAGGAGCCGGTATCTTTTGTAATTTTTAACCGATTGCAAAATTTTCAAATAGAAATGGAAGCTAGACATCTTGAGATATAAACAAAATCATGACAGTGGTGGTTTCTTAACTAAGGAACCTTTTTTTGAGGAATTTATAAAAAAAAATCTAAAAATGTGGTATTTCTTTTGTTTTTGTTTTTTTTTATTATTTCTAAAGTAAGCGGTGATTTTTTATTGGGGGCGTTTGTTTATTACAATTTATTACATATTAATCATTTTACGAGTCAAAATGGCAAAACAAAAAATTCTAAATCTATCGGAAAGGGCTAAAATCGATGTTTACCGTTCTGAATGATATTCTAACCGCGCAATAGCTAAAAAAATTGGACGGAGCCCAACAGTTGTCGACAATTACCTCAAGGACCCCGAGGGCTATAGAAAAAATTTTAAAGGAAGGGTTTCGTTGTCTTTATCTACTTATGAGAAAAGAAAAATCATCAGAATTGCTTCTAATTCTGCCTTATCCTTGTCAAAAATAAGAGCTCAAGCTGGAGTGCAAGCGAGCAAGTCATCAGTACGCAGAGTTATTAAGAGCTGTGAGTATCTTAAATACCAGAAATTACAAAAAAGCCCACTTTATGGTCCTCGTAAGGAAAAGCGTCTTCAATTTGCAAAGGACTACATGGTGTGGGATGTGCAGCAAAGAGGCCATGTAAATGACTGGAAAACCGTTGTATTTATGAAAAGAAGTTTAATTTGGATGGGCCTGATGGCTACAACTATTATTTCCACGACCTGCGTAAAGAAAAGCGATTTTTGAACCGATATCACGGCCGAGAGGGCGGCGTTATGGTGTGGGGTGCTATTACGTACTATGGCACCATCGATCTTGAATTTCAAAGTGCAAAAATGATTGGTGCAACCTATAGAACGTTAATGGAGTCGGCTTTTCCGAAGTTCAATGAACTATTTGGTCCAATACCTTGGATATTGCAACAGGATAATGCCCCTATACACAACGCCAGAGTAGTAAAGGAGTACATTGCAAGCCAAAATGTTAATATTCTTGACTGGCCACCCTATTCGCCAGATCTAAACATTATCGAAAATGTGTGGGGTTGGTTATCTCGTAAGGTCTATGAAGGAGGTAGACAATTTGATGACAAGCAGTCACTAATTCAGGCCATTAAGGATGCCTGGAATGAAATTTCGTTGGATTACATCAATTCTCTTTATCTGTCAATGAAAACCCGTATATATTTGAAGTTATTAAAAACAAAGGGGGTTGTACCCATTACTAATAGTTCTTTAATAAAGCAAATAAATTAATAATAACTTAAAAAACAAGAAAAGCTGTTTTTCAGTAAAGTTAGTTAAAATGCCTTTATTCAAGTGAACAAAAAAAAACAAATTTTTATATTTTTTTTATAAATTCCTCAAAAAAAGGTTCCTTAGTTAAGAAACCACCATTGTCATGATTTTGTTTATATCTCAAGATGTCTAGCTTCCATTTCTATTTGAAAATTTTGCAATCGGTTAAAAATTGCAAAAGATACCGGCTCCTGAATATGGGATTTTTTGTGCCTTTAAATAAGTGAACCGGAGTGTATATCCAAAAGAGGTGGAACAGTCAGAGTACTCATTAGTATTGAGTCAGTACTCAAATTTTTTGAATTGTTTGATACATTCGTACTTGTGGAAACAATATCAGAACAGCCCTAGAATATAATACATAAAGTTTTAATATTTTTTTTTATTAAAATTTATATTTATTTTTATGACACTTATACTCACATTGTAATTTTTCTAGCATGTATCCAAAATTCCATTCGTCCAACAATTTATAAGGGTCATCTTCTTGACTAGAAAGAGAACAAGTTGATGAAAAGGATTCCTGCTTTTCTTCTTTATCACTTAGCATTTTACCAATTTCAGAAAACATTAACTTTATACACATCTTTATAGTTCAATAATTTATTGTAAAATGAAAATTTTTTAAGGAAAAATGTTATACAAATTATGTATGTATGCATGACAGAAAATAAAATGTATAGTAGTAAAATAGTTGGACAATCCTTTTTGTAACTTTACCTCTTAAAATTCTAAGTATTTGTTTATTATTTTAACTTCGGGGGTAGGTAAAATTAAACAATTAAATTTGTGGAAATAGATAAAATAATAATTTCCAATAGATATTTTTAACTACATTAGCATGATTATTTTAACTGTCATAATTTGTTTAAAAAGCTTTCACATTTCATATCGAGGTTGTACTACAAATGTTCTATGGTTATTTTAACCCATACAATTTGTAAATTAAAAAAAAATACAATAACAATTTACATTGTAGGTATTGTTACTATTAGAAAAGGTTGTTTTAACCAAGTAAAATTGTTTGTTTATAAAAATTCCAAAAACAAATTACATTAGTAGTTCGCTTACTGTTGTGATTTGGTAGATGTAACCAATTAAAAAGTTGTAATCTAAAAAATATCAACAACAATTTACATTGACAATTTTTTAACAACCAAAATTGGTTAAATTAGTTGCGCATATTTAGTACAAAAATAACAATAAAAGTTATGAGTGACGTGGTGTAGTGGTTGGAGCGCTTGCGTACAACACACGACATCGCAGGTTCAAATCTCAAAGGTGGTATAGTTGCATTCGTTTTTTCTTTTCTTAAAGAAACCTATAAATTTCGTATTTGTATTTACAAAAACCATTGTTAGCGCAAAATTGAATAATATTTTAATTGTATATACAAACAAGTTTATAGTATTTACAATTTAGTTTTTTCTGTGTAATTGCGAACGCATTTTAAATTTATCCATCATAAAAAAATCACTTTTTTTTCTCTACTTCCATTACCTACCTACCTACCTACAAACTTAAAATTAGGAACTAAATGTTAAAATATTGTAATCGAGTAATCTTATCAGAGACTGTCAATCAAAAATTATCAATTTCACAGATAAAAATAAAATATATTTTTCCATAAAGTTAAAGAAACCTATCAATAAACACCTCCTACTATCTTCAATATGAGTACAAATAATATTATTACCACTTACATTTTCATATCGTGATTGAAAATTTTTTTTTTTAAACTAATTCCCAAATTCAATATTGACTCACTACGAGTATAATGGATATTTGTTTGTTTTACCTTTTTTTTTTGGTTTTTTGGTAACAATTATTAAATAGATTTATTTGTTTTGTTCTTTGGGTTGAGTTAAGTCTTTGAGATCCTCCCCTATATGTATGAAAACCAATTCTATAGTCAATTAAATTTGTCGGCTTCTCTTTGAATTTTACAGAACATTTCCAATATTTATGCAGTTGCCTATTATTTTTGTTTTTTTGTGTGTGTTTTTGAGCCAGACACTTTGGTGTCTCTGTAATTATCACTTTCGAAGAGTTGTTTTGATTTTTTTTTGTCAATTATTTTGTCAGTCATAATTATTACTTTTCAATAGTCATGTTTGTCTGTTTTTTCTGAGTAAATATTTATTCGGAAGTTCTATCGTTCTATCGGCAAAATTAGGAAATTTGTTATCTTTTTTTCTTCTTTGTTTTATTTATTTAGGGTACATTGATTTTGAATTAATCGTTATGTCTTTAATTGACTTTATGGAAAGACGAAAGTTATTTTTAGATAAAACCGAGTATACGAGAAGTATTTTATGTACAACTTAAAATTTTCAATAAAAAATTGCAACAAGGAGCCGTGAAAACTGGTGTTCGCTTCAATTTATAGTATATTCTGGGTCAACTGGACCATGTCGACAATATCACATCATTTGCGGTAGATATAATTATATAGTATAATGCTGCCGCAGAACATTTACAACTTAATTAAACAATTAAGTTGAAATTGGAAAAATATAATTAATGCACGGAAATGTAAAAGAGTCAGACTACCAATAGTTGCTAAATGTAATTCTAATATACACTCAAACCTCGTTTTATGCGATTTTTTTTATGCGAATTCTAATTTGTGCGATTTTGAATTTTTTTTTGCACGCTTATATTTTCGCTTGTAGAATTGCACATGATGTACTTATGACTTTTATTGCAGCGCGCTGTAATTTAGTGTGAATATCATTCTAGTTTTCAACTTAGGGGAAATCCCTTTTAATCAACAAGTTAAATAAAATAGTTTATTGTGGTGTTTGTTTTCACGTCTTAGTGAATATTACTCGTATAAAAAATTGAGATTAATTTATCGTAAAAGTGATTTAAGTGAGAACTTACATATAAAGTTTTGTTATTTTAAAGTGTCTGTGCTCAAAAATATTTGTGTACGTTTTCAGATTACAGTGAGTATAAATAAAAATAAGAAAAAACGACAAACAATATCCTTAGAGACAAAAATTAAAATTCTCGAACACTTAGAAAATGGTGCACAGTATACATCTCTTGGAAAGGAGTTCAACTTAGGAGAATCAACTATACGATCGATTAAAAAAAATGAAGATTCCATAAGAAAATCCGTAATTTCGGGTACAGAAATGAGTTCAAAGTATTCGTCTTATACAAGAGACATACTGATTTAAAAAATGGAAAAATCTCTTAATTTGTGGATTGAGGATTTAATTAAAAAGAGGATTCCCATAAGCGGATATATGATACAAGAAAAAGCCCTAATATTTTATGATAGAATAAAGCAAAATCAGCCATCAACTTCTGAACCAAAAGAAAAATAATTTTTAGCTAGCTATGGGTGGATCGCACGGTTTTTAAAAAGAAATAATATTCACAGCATCCAAATCAGAGCTGAGTCAGCATCAGCAGATGAACATGCTTCTATAAATTATCCAGAAAAATTAAAAAAAATACAAGAAGAAGGACAGTATTGCCCAGATCAAATATTTAATGCAGATGAGACCGGATTATTTTGGAAAAAATTGCAAAATAAAACCTACATTGCCAAAACAGAAAAAAGAGCCAGTGGATTTAAGCCTAGCAAAGAAAGATTAACGGTTTTACTATGCAGCAACGCTTCAGGAGATAAAATGTTAAAACCATTAGGCGTAAATAAGTTTTTAAAACCACGGGCCCTTAAAGGAAAAGACTTAAAACGTTTGCCAGTTCACTAGATGGCAAACACTAAAGCTTGGGTTACCTCTGCATTATTTAGTGAATGGTTTTACAAATTTTTTGTACCAGAAGTTGAATCCTATATGAAGGAAAAAAGTCTTAAATTCAAAATTTTATTTGTTATAGATAATGCTCCTGGACACCCACATTGGAAACATCCAAACGTTAAGATTGAATTTTTGCCACCAAATACAACCAGTATTCTTCAACCACTAGATCAAGGAATAATCTCCACTTCTAAGAAACATTATATAAAAAGCACATACCAATTTATTTTAAATAAAATTGAAAATGAAGAATTAACATTGACCGATGCGTGGAAAAAATTTAATATTTTCGACTGCATAGCTTTGGTTGCATCTGCAGTATCCAGTATACGACCAAAAACAGCTGGAAAGCTGTATGGCCAGGTTGTGTTCGTAGTAATACTGCTGATGAAATTTCTGTATTATCTGAAGAGATTTTAATGATGGCTCGACAAATTGAAAGCGATGGATTTGATTCTTTGAACTATAATGATATAGAAGATCTTCTCGTAGATGTTCCGTTATTTGATGACGACATTGTTAGTCTAAATACTGATAATAATTGCGAAAGTGATTGTACCTCAAAGAGGCAATTAATCGTATTCGTTTAAATGACTTCCACGCATAATTACCCTAAAATTTTGACATTTTTGTCGAGGCAATTATCCGTGGAATACTGTATATATAAAGAATTTATACAAAATTTGTATGGCAAATAAGGACTTCAAGTATTCTTTATTTTTTTCCCATTTGGCCCATAATGTATCAATCTTTAATTTGACTCATACTCATACTCGATTTGTTTCAATATATCACTCTCATTCATAGAAACGAAAATGTTTAAGAGCAGGTACATCATTTTTTACACGCCCAAGCAACGCAAATAATCGCATAATGTACTATAGAATGAAATCATTCTTTAGAAACACAATTTATTTGGGTAAAAATTTCTCCGCAAATGCTTTTCCTCTCAATTACGATACGAAAAACTTCAAATTAAACATATACAAACACTACTCCTACTCTTTTCTCCTACTCATAAACTAACTGAAACTAATTTATAGGCAGTACTCTTTTAAGAGTACCATATTAAACAATTGATGAAAATTTAGTGGATGCATAAGGACTTAGATAAGGAAACAATTCGTCGTGCGGGAGTTTATGTGCTCAATCCGCCATTTTATATATATCGAATTAATGATGCCACTTTAGGCTTTTGACACCAAAATGTTTAAAATCTGCAATCCGTTTTCTGCTATTTACTTATATATACACCTATCCCCAGATTTGCACGAAAGATCGGTTCGTGAAAAAACCGTGTAAAACGATATCAAATTTTTTTTATGTTAAATAAAAATACACCGAATAAAGAAACAAAATATCCATTCAGTTTGTAATAACAAATATGTACATGTAAAAAAGAATTACATATTTTAAAAAAAAATTAGAAAATTACAAAAAATATATCAAAGATTTGAGCAAATTTAATCACTACCGATGACTCTTAACCTTTTTTTCTTGATTGGTGACATGTCACTTTCATCACTCGATATTATTTGAGGCGATTCTCTAGTTGATGGATTGTTACCAGTTTTTTTATGGGTTGTACTCAGTGCTGTCGTTTTACAAATTTGGAATATAGTGTTTGAAATAAAAAAAGGTGTATCAAAATAACACAAATTTTTGTTTTTAACAGTTTTATTTTGTAAAATTCGTTCAGTTTAAAAATCGTGCAAAAGCGAAAAATAACGTTTAAATCGGGGGAGAGGACTTGAAAAAATCCGTGTAAAAGTGAAATCGTGTAAAAAAGTACCGTGTAAATCTAGGGATATGTGTATTTATTATATTTATTTATTGCAGACTTTGAGCTCGAAAACCTAAAGGGGCATCATTAACTGGAAATATATAAAAAATATGAAATGGCGGACAGAGCACATAAACTCACGCACGACCAATTATTCAAATGGAAAATGACATTCCTGTTAAATTGCAGTTCCGAAAATTTAAATATGAATTTTACACAAAAAACTAACACCAATCAACAGTTAGTATGACTTTCTGAATCAATAATATTCGGCTATGTTCTGGAAAACGAATTCGAGGCAAATTGAAATCGAATGAAATTTCAAATTGCTTTTTTAATGCTTTTTTATAAAACAATAAAAATATAGTTTTTTAAAATGTTAACCCATTATGTGGAGTATCGCTAAAAAGTTAGCTGTCACATACATTACGAGTATTATAAGAGAATTGGTGGACTTCAATCAATTTAGCTTGGGATCGGATAAAGTTTTTTGCTTTAATTGGGGTATTTAAAAGGTGCGCTATTACATTTTATTGTCTTAAAGTAATTTTTTTTTTAATATTATTTAATGTTAATATAAAAAGATCTTAAGCTCGGAAAAAGAGATTTATTATTATTTAAAAAAGGGGTCAATAAAGTTATTATATTAACACAGAACATATATATGACAATGCCAAGTAATAGCATACCTGGTGAATCCCCAAGTATTGTTTCACTAAAGTTTGCATAAAAATTTTGTCTAGTGTATAGGAGAGTTTTTGGTTGTGAAACTCTTTCAGCACATTAGATTTTATCTTCTCTGTCTTATTATTATTTATAGATACAGTTCATCCGGATTTAGTAATAAATCTTCAACTATAAGTAGATATTTCCATCGGGGTTCCTTCCGTCTTAATTTTTTTCTTATGAGCACATATTTAAACAAATTTTTCCAGCTGATAATAACAGATTCCTTTCTTCGCTCAAGTATCCATTAATTTTTATATGACTTATCGTATCAGTACAATACCGAAAACGTATAATTTGAACAGAAATTAAGTCGGTTAAGTTGTTCTTTTGAGTAGAGTACTTACCTGTGACAATATTTTTTTATATTTTATATTAAATAATTAAGAAAATTTCAATAGAATAATAAAAGCAAAATAAAAAAAAATATCTGATTTACTTACTGTAAGTATTACAGAGCAGAGCAAATATATTAGACCTTCCAAATTGCATGGCTATATGTAAAGGAGTATAACCCTAAAAAAAGTGAGAAAAAAAAAATTATTTTTAAATGACACGCATAAAGGGATTAAAATTTTATAATAACACGGTGCTACAAATGAGCAACTTTTTTTTATACTTGGAAAGTGACCTAGTGCACGTTGTAGGCCTTATTGAGTAGATCATAAATCAATTTTTAAAAGTTCGGAAACACCCTCAAATTTCGGAGTTATTCCGAAAAAACTATTTTCGGGAAGGTTCGAGTACTTATGAACACGTAACTCAGTTGATTTTAATCCGATTTTAAATTTTTAAACGGTTTTAGAAAGAAAAAATATGTGCCTTTTTAAGTATGTACATATTTTTGTATATATATTAAATTTTTGTAGTGTTATTTTTAATTATATCTGATTTTAATTTTATTTTTTCTAAATTTTTTAATTTTGGCGCCATTTTTTTAAATTAGATTGTTTAGAAACATGCCCTTATGTATATATTTCATTAAAGCTAATTTAGTTCTGAGTTAAGAAAGCTTCCAATAAATAAAATCGAGTAAAAAATAAAAAGTTATTAAGGTTTTTCAAAAGTTAAAAATTTTGCTATTACAAATATGTATTGAACAAGATACTACATTATTCTTTATTTTTTAGTCTTATGATTATAAATAAATAATTTTGCTACCATTACACCTCAAATTGCGATACATGAAGCAGTTCGTGAATCGCCTGGATAGGGAAAGCTATGCATTTTTACACTTAAAATCAGTTTTCCCAAGAATAAGTGAAGCAAAAATAAAAGAAGGTACAAATCCTTATTGATTTCTAAACATAATTGTATAATTTTTTTATTTTTGTTGGACCTTAAATCCGCAAAATCATGCTTGACGAAGAATTCGCAATTAAATTAAATGTGTGGAAAAAATAGCATGGAGAAGCTTTATTAGTTTATGTGAAAATTTTTTGGGAAATGAAAAAAGTGAAAATTAAATTGATGTAGTAAATGAATTTCGTGAGACTTATGTAGAAATGGGATGCAGAATGTCCATTGTAGTTCATTTTCTGCATGTACATATAGATTTCAATGAATGATTTCAAATTACTGCTGGTCACTTAAGCGATTTGATGTACAAGCGAAAGAGGTCTAGCAAGCACTTTTAATCAAATATTCAAAATTTTTAAAGAGAATAATTTGAATACTGTTATTTTAATATAATCATATCATTAAAATACTAAAAAATAAAGAAAATGTAGTATCTTCCTCAATACATATTTGTAAAAGCAAAATTTTTAACTTTTGAAAAACCTTAATAACTTTTTTATTTTTTACTCGATTTTATTTATTGGAAGCTTTCTTAACTCAGAACTAAATTTGCTTTAATGAAATATATACATAAGGGTATGTTTCTAAACAATCTAATTTAAAAAAATGGCGCCAAAGTTAAAAAATTTAGAAAAAATAAAATTAAAATCAGATATAATTAAAAATAACACTACAAAAATTTAATATATAAACCAAAATGTGTACATACTTAAAAAGACACATATTTCTTCTTTCTGAAACCGTTTAAAAATTTAAAATCGGATTAAAATCAACTGAGTTACGTGTTCATAAGTACTCGAACCTACCCGAAAATAGTTTTTTCGGAATAACTCCGAAATTTGAGGGTGTTTCCGAACTTTTAAAAATTGATTTATGATCTACTCAATAAGGCCTACAACGTACACTAGGTCACTTTCCAAGTATATTTTCACTGTAGCACCGTGTAATTTGTTTAAAATATAATTAAAGAAAATACAGCTACAGCTTTTTAAATAATGTTGTTTAAATAAAAGTAAAAATAAAAAAAACTAAAACTGACTACATGACAGTTTTAAAATTTGTTTGAAGAGCGTAACGATTTAAAATCTCCTTTACTTTTCTACCACTTTCACACCAACTCTTACACATGCACACACATATGTTACGCGTACAATATTTCTAAAACACCAAAAGTGTCAATCATTTCATGTTGATTTGATTTCAACATAAAACTGATTAAATTGAAATATGTATGCACACTTCAAGCCAGACCTAACAAAGAATGAATTGTTTCGACAGTCATGTGAACTTGATTGTTTGCAAGAACACTTGTTTTAACAGGTTTTGCAAATTGTCACAAAATAAGTTGCAAACAGCAAGTTACACCGCCGACTACAGACTGTTACTGAACTTATTACATGACCATAAAGAAATTTCTACTAAAATGTGAGTTAAATATGTCAATCATATATATATATTGACACATACTTATATAGCATACGAGTATATAGAACACACGAAGAACTCAGATGACATTGTCGTGGCTCAAGCCTAAAACCTGTGAAGTTTTGCCGGTCTTTCGTATTCCTACATGAATCTTATTTCTCGAATAACAAAAAAATCTGTAAAATTTCTACAGACTTTTGTGGTTGACTAATAAGCAGCAGTAATATTTGTAAGATCTGATCATCTTGAATGGATATAAAAATATCTAAATACTCGCATAAACGCGAATAAAGATTTATGTGTATGCTGTTATGAAAGATAATGCTGCCTTCGACATATAACATGCAGAGTGAACATTATGATCGACCAAGTACGAGGGCCGACAAAACAAATTTGGAAAAAAATCTTAATTTTTCAACATAATTCTTTTCTAGCCCATTACACTTTTCACAGCGATATTCAATAGCCCCAATATCTTGTTTATGGTATCAATTGTTTAGGCCTTAGAGTTGTCATCCACCTTACCTACCACGTCTTCATTGTTGATAAACTTTTCACCCCCTAACCAAGTTTTTATGTTTGGAAATGGAAATTAATCCGAGAGAGAGGTGATAGAACAATTCAAACTCTAATTTATAGATTTTAGCCATCGCAATAGTGGATGTGTGAATTGGTGAGTTTCTTTCTTTTTCATTCAGGCGATAACCATTTTACTTATGCTTAGTTAGCTTTAGTTTTAGGCAAATAGATTATAGGAAGAAAGAACAGTTGTTTTTTTGTCTTCAATGCGTCTTTTTTTTACTTAAACGTTTTTTTTTCTTTTTGAAGGTAATCAAAACAAATTATCCAACGCGCATTCCAAATAGCATAAGCCAATACCTTGCCTGCAGAAACTATTTTCGTCATTATTCTCCCATTCAAAGTGTACTGTTTCAAGTTTTTATTCCTGTAAAACTCTGCTCCTTCTGTTTTACAAAAAATCATTTCATTTATTGTTACAAATGTGTTGCCAATTTCAATTTCGTACAAATTAAATTCGTTCATTCACACGAACAAAACATGAACTTGTAAAATACGTTGATATTTAAATTTTAAAATTTCACGTTTGACATCTATTCAGCAACAATAGATATTGAAATTTCGAAAATGTTTCAAAAGCATTTCGCTCCTCAACCCTTTGCGTGTATATCACCACCGCCAATTGTACTCATGATTTGTTTTGGTTGTTAATGTGTATGTTTGTATGGCTGTTACATACATATATACATAAGAGTGAGGTATTACGACAAATTTTACACTGATTTTGATAAAAAAAAAAAAAAAAAAAAAAAAAAAAAAAAAAAAAAAAAAAAAAAAAAAAAAAAAAAAAATACTCTCTTGAGAAAAAATTTTTTTTTAAGTTTTGCGAATTGAATGTTTAAATCAATTGAGACATTTTTACTCTCTCCAGACTTATTAAAAAAAAAACAATAAAAGTACGGAACTGACAATTTGACTAAAAGTTCTATCAATTTAATTTTTTATTTTAAATAAAAATTTTTTGCCATATGCTGCCTTTTCACATTGTCTTTTAGTCTTGTAATGGTTGTTGTATGTGAGCGATAGTAAGTAGTACTCGTATGTCAAACTGAATTCGTGTATATTCGTATGGCTAAACTACTGTTAATAGCAAGCTGTGGCTTTTGTGTAGCCATAATCAAACGTTCATAAATACACTTTCATGACTTTATAAAATTCGCTGAAAATTATTAAACAGCACTATGTAAAGGTACAATCAAGTACACTAGCCAAATATTTGACGAAAAAAGCGTATCCACTATAGAATCTCAAGATGAAGAAATCGATGATGAAGAGCAACGAAATATATCCGAATATGATGGGGATTGTCCCGGTTTGACAAGAAATGAAAATGATGAAGACAGTGAGCGCAATGCGTTCTTAGAGAGCACGACGTTGACCTAATTTAAATGATTGCATACATATCTGGATAACATACGGTTTAGTTGATAGAAAAGTAGAACTGCAGAATTTTTAATAGGCCCTGAATGTAGTGAAAAAGTCTTTTGGAAGAAGCCGTTTGATGATGAAATTAGCTCATTGAAAGAGAGTGACATTTGGAGTATTATAAATTGTACCCGAAATGAAATAAAACTTATTACAAAATGGGTATTTAAATTAAAATACGAGTATGATGAAAATGGCATCAAATCTACAGGGCAAGACATGAGCTTCTTCTCGAAATTAATCATCTGGATGTTTGCTCAGCGTTTTTACAAGGCGATTTGAAATAAGATATTTGCATTAATGTACCACAAGCTTTTAAAATTCCTAATGGCAAAATTTTAAAATTGAATAAAATAATGTTGTATATCAACTTATCATATCATAGTTGAAAAATATCAATTATGGGAATCAACATTTTGGCTAGTGATTTATTTCTTGTGAGATTGTGAATGTCAATGTAGTTTATTTTACATCAGTTAACTTTGAAGAACGTTAAATAGCAGTTTATTTACTTGATAACATCACATTCTAATAAAAGCAATATAAAACAGTTTAGTTCGAATAGAATTTTTTGAGCTATAGCATATTAAGTGCTGCTGTACTAAGCTTATAACACCTGAAAAACACAACTCAAAATATTTTTTTTGGTTTTTTTCTTTTACTGTACTGTAAAAAATGTTGTTTAAATCTAGTAATAAATATTGAATTTTAAAAATTATTCTTGGTTTTCATTTGGGCGTTAATGGGTTAAACAGAGACCAGTGCATTTACTGTAAAATAGAAAATTAAATTATTTTTATATAGGCGTTTTACGTTAATGTCAACGTTTGGAATCATGAAGAAAATAAGATAATTAGATCAAAGTTAACTGCAATGAATTTTTTTTGTCCTTCACGGACATCATTTCTTCTTTGATTACCAAAAAATTCATTGCAGTTAACTTTGATCTAATTTAAGCGTTTCTGACGGAACAAAAATTAATTTAAAAAATTAATCACTTTTCCTGGGGCTCGAACACGTGCCTTCAGCACTTCATTATTGTTTTGTTGCTTGTTCATCTTTAAGGCTTGGGGCTAGTGTTTCTGAACATCTGAAAAATTACTTGAAACTAAAAAAAATTAATTATAAACGGACTATAGACTCCGGAACTATAGCCATTGTCACAGCAAATTCAATCCTGAGTACCTTTATTAATGAAACTAATTGAGCGCAGACTTTTTAGCAATTGTCTGTGCTAATTATACGATTAAGGCTGTATAGAATAAAAAATAGTTTTAACTTACCCCGTTCTGCAATAATATTCCAATTAAAGGTGAGAAAGAAATATGTAAACATGCAAAGAAAAAAAAAAATAAATCTGTATAATAAATACGTACGTTTATATGTATATACATATATGTATATAGGTAGATATGATTAAAAGATTATTTACATGAACTGTTACAGAATCAGTCCATTTTGATTGAAGCAATGAATTATAAAAATTCTTATATTATAAAAAAGATTTTAAGATTGAATTAAAAGAAGGGTGCATTCATAATAATTCAAAATGATGGCAAAAAACAAAATAAAGGGTGTCCCAAAATTTAGGAAAGAATTGAATTTGCGACGAGTTTTGCAAAGTGTTGTTGGCAGTTGTGGAATATAAAAAAGTGTTTTCATTCGGCCCTATTCCCGTTGGCGTTATCGTTTTAAATGTCGTTTTTATTCAGTTGTCGTTTTTATATCGCCTCGTTTCTAAAATGGTATTCCTGAAATAAAACGAAGACGACGATAAAAAGTTATCGAAAACTACAATAAAACAAAAGAAAAACTTGGTAACACTAGAAAAAAACCTGTAATACAATATTATGTGGTTTTGTTTACCAATAAATTTCGTTTTTTTTTAATTAAAAATCAAATGAAATGGTGTTAGATTTGTTGTTAAATTTAAAATGAATTTAAAAAAAGAATTAAAATATTTGAGTAACTCCTTTTTAAATGTGGTAGCATTGCGCGTTTTCTGAAGGTTATTTGGAAGACTATTCCAAAGACTTATAGTATAAATATGGAATTGCCGTTTAGACAAAAGGCTCTTATATTTCGGCACAATAATTTTCGTTCCACGATTTGACTTTGCAAATACAATTCTGTTATAAATGTAGGGAGGATTTTTTGAAACAATAATTTTGTGCACAAAGGTCAGACACTTGTATTTCATTAAATCTTCAAAACTGATATTAAAAATCTGAAACGAATAACTAGAGATACTACGGTCATGGCGAACTCTGCGGAAAATATATCGAGTAATGTTATTATAAGTTACCCTAAGTTTACGTAAGTCAATTCTGTCACAGTTTGCAAATAATTCACATCCATATAGGAGTGATGGAAATAGGTCTGTTTTGCGCAATAACATCCGTATAGAAAGTGGCGTCGAATCAATTATATACATATTTTAAAATTTTTTAGTAATATTTTGTTGTTAATTTAGTTTTACTTATTTTGTGCCAAACATCTCCGTCACAGAATGGAGGTCCAAATGGATTTATTTTTGCAGCCACTTCCTTCCAAAAATTATTAAAATTTAAGTGTTTTATGCCTTTTTTGAAACCTTCACGATTTTTTTTTAAATTTCTGATACTAAAATTTCAAATTGTTGCAACGTTGTAATTTTAATTTTCTATTTGTCAAACCTTTCGTTTTAATGTCGCTACTAAAGATGAAAGCGACAAAAAACAGACGTTTCTTTATCGTTTCTATCTTCGTTTTTAAATAGAGAATACCGACATTTTTCGATTATTGTCGATAACGACAACGGTGATACCAATTTGTCGTTTTTATTTCGTTTTAAAATAAAAACGCCAACGGGAATAGGGCCGATTATTGAATGATATTTTAAAAATAATTAAAGTGTTCATATTATAGCAATGATATTTTACTTTTTACTGTTAGTGATAGTGGACTCCTGAGGCTCTAATGTGTGTAAATAATCTTTAAAAAATTATTATTAAAAATTAAAGAAAAATAAATAAAAATTAACACTAAATTACCGTTTGAGCATTAACATCAGCCTTGTAGGTGCCTGCAATTAATTTCACCACGTCTTCATTACCATGTTTAGCAGCCCAGTGTAAAGCAGTCTAAAAAGAAATAAAAAAAAATAAGTTTAGAATTAAAAAATTAAAAAAGGACTTAATTTTTATTTTAAAATTTGTATTTTCCTTTCAAAACATTTTTTTTAAATATCTATTCGACCCCAAATCTTTCAAGTCTGCAATCCGTTTTCGGATATCTCATCCAGTTTCGACGAGAAATAGTCGAAAACGGATTGCAGATTTTACAAATTTTTGTGTCAAAAGCCTAAATTGGCATCATTAACTCGAAATGTATAAAATGGCGGATAGAGCACATAAACTCCCGCACGAAGAAATGCATCCAGTACATGGGAGGACTTATTGGATAGCCATAGCGATTCTGGTATTACAGAGCAAGATTAAAAAGTTAGTTAAAAACAATATGAACTTTAAAAAGAAAAACCAAACAACATTACATGTTTTTTTTAAGAAAACATGTACGTCAAATAATATCCTTATTTATTCTTTATTGTTGTTTGAATAATAATTTAAATTTACATTAAAAAATAAAAAATTTTTAAAAACACTACTCAAAATTGTTACTCAATTTACTGAAAAAAATTGAGTATCCAGAATCCTTCCGGTCCCGACCTTTACGGCTAATCGGGATCCTACTGTATTTATAAGTACCAATCCAACTAACAGCAGTGTAATAAACGGTAAAATACTCAAAAAGTAAAACTGGAATCCTCAAAAATTTCCGCTGAAATTTTCCCGGAATTTCTAAAAAAAAAACTAATCCCGGGAATTCCCGGGAAATTTTTTCCGTGTAGAAATTAATTAAAATTAAAGAGAACTGGGGTACGACGTTTTTTTAGATACAAATTGACACATAAAAACGCTGAAGAATGCAGTCGTCAAATAGAATCTGTTTTATTTTGACAGCGATTTTTCTTATGCTCTCATTTTTAGAAACAAATTCTCTTAGCAATGTTACCACACTTTTATTAAAATTCATACATTTTGTAATTAAACTCAGTTGTTTTTTGTTGTTGGAGCACAGAAAAATAAGAACAAAAGAAAATCGAAAAAACATTTGAAAGTTTAAATAAATTAACAAATTTTTGGAATTTGTTAAATAAAATGAGGGACATTTTAGAAAAAGTAATTGAAAAAATGCATAACAATTGTAAATTTAATTCTTAGCAAAAACTCTCATAAACTTAACTTTTTTATAGCTTTACGAGATACAAGAAATTTTAAAACATTAAATGACAGTTTGTGAATCTGCAGACGACGTTTTAATTATGGGCATATTTTCTCTGACAGTCGTTTCTGCTTGAAGTTGCGGTCGTATTCTATTTAATCATTAACTCCAACTGAGACATGCCGAAAACTTGTATACCCTATGCCAAAACGTTGCTCGACTGTTATAAAAAATTAAGGATATTCCCCTAAATACTAAGAATGATTAAAGTTAATGACTTCGTTCAGCTCTTGCAATTTTATTGTTTTCTAGGTTCTAGTTGATGATGATGGCTTTATTTTGGTTCACACTAAAAAAATTAAGGTTTTTATTAAGACATGAATACTTATATTTATTTATTTATTCACATTAAATCTAAACATTTGTTTTGAACCTTTAGTGTCATTTTCTTTCTGAAAGTTTTTAGTAAAGACTGGCTCTATTCTACGGAAACACCATATACCCATACCCGTATGTATGTACTTATGTGTCTTGAAATAAAAAAAAACTGAATAAAAATTTGGCGATTTTATTGGCAATGGTACCCATTGAAACAAATACGAATTTATTTTAATAACGCCATCTATGTGCTAATCTTCGAACTTTTAAGCCCACCTGTTACATGCACATTCAATATAATTTCCAAGTGGTCTACATTACGACGTTTTTAGCATTTTGTGCCAAAATGTCATATCTTTTTTTAAGCACGCAGAAGATTATGGGCAGATGATAAAACAACGTGTTAATTTTATTTCAGTCAACTTATCGAATTTCGCAATTTACAACTCCCGTATTTGAGAAAATGTTTTTGAAAAAAATTGCGTGCTGGCAATTTACTTTAATAATACCACACGAATACGACTACGAGTACGCAAGTAAGTGGTGAATATTTAGCGAATATTTTTTTTTAATTTTTTCCATTAATGTTATGTGTAGATCTAAAGTAATAATTAACAAATTGCGAGTGTATTATTATTTTTTCTTTTCATTTCACATAAAAATACCCACTAATAATCGGTTGTTTTTTTTTTTTTTTACTCGTATACTAAATATGAGAAAAACAATATTCAAAATTGAAAACTTTAGCCCAAAGCGAATTTCATTGAATTTGAATGTCGTACAGAATTGGAATAAAAAAACGAAATTATCTTAAAAATAGAAATAAAAAACTGTTACCTAAACTATACGGGTATAATTTTGGAAAATTATATATAAGTATCTGAATAAAAAGTGAAAGTACTCGCAGATAGAAACATACTATGAGTTGTTGTTATTAAAATCAATATTTTTTATTAATTTAATAAAATATATACTAAATGCATATTGAAACAGGTACAGAGAGGATCATGGAAATACATATTCCTGCAAGCACTGCTTTATCTCCAGCAGAGCAGATGTGGTGGACAATAGACTGTAGATTAAATACCGACAACATAAGATTATATTGATATCGAAAGGAAGAAAAAAAATTCAAATAAAAAAAAAAAACAGCAAGAATTTCAGGTGCTGATACAACAATTGATTTTTATGTTGCGCTTTTGTTGTTTGTGCTGTGGTATGTACTTGGTTGTTGCAATGTATGTTTGGTATGTTGTATACAATATGCATGTCGTAGAGAGACGAGACTCTGGTTTATTCGGCCTGGTTTTACATGTGCAAAGGTTATAGGAAAACAAAAGATTTTTAAATCCTGAGAAGATTTTTAGTGTTCTGTTTTAATAGAAAAAAAAAATTCTCAAGAAAATTGACTAAAAGTGATAATAAACATTGTACTCGTACATACGTGGATGTGAATGATTTACGCTTAAAAAAATTAAAGATCAAAAGCAAAATTTTTACAAATCTACCAAGTTATGACTCAAAAAGCCTAAATGGAATAATTATTGTAATTTTGAAATTGTATTGATTAAATCAGTTGTATCCAAACAAGTATACTTACATATATGTAGTATAGTTTGATATTTACATTTGTGGTAAACAGATTTTAAAGTTTTTATAATTTTATGTATATTGGCAGCATTGTACGAGTATTGTTGCCACCAAGATCTGACCGCCCTACTATCGCATTCGTGATCGATTAACCTTTCGTATAGAGTTCAATTTCTTGACATGTCGAAAGAATGGATTCCAGCATTCGATAGCTCACGTATTGTAATTTAAGAACAAATCTACAAGATCTATTGTTTGTATCGTTAAAGCAAACAAAACATATGTTAAAAAAGGCAAAAAAAAAAAAAGAAGCAGAACAAAGTCGAATTTCGAAAACAATTAGGGAGTCGTGATATAGTCGTTAGAGCGCTCACACAAAATCTTAAACAACCCAGGTTCAAATCCCAGCAAAGGAGAAAATGAAGAATAAAAAAAACATTTGCAGTGTTTCGAAATTTTAAAAAAATGAGGTTCCCCCTCCTCCCCCCCATCAATAAATTCATCTACAAGAAACCGCTCCCTGTCATTCCAATGCCACTTTTGGCATTGATATCAAAAACGAATGATTTGGAGAAAAGCGCCACCTACTGGGAAGAAAGCACACAGAATCAACATCGAACGACGGCTAGGGCAATCGCTGTTGATTATTCAAGGGTGAAAGTATTACATTAGCATTTGAGTGATCAAATCAATTGACAGTAACTTGACTCATTCGTTAGGAAAAAAAAAACATATTTTTTCGAAACCTCCTTGCATAAATACTTTATGTTGGAGGGGGTATGGGGAAACTTTTTTTTGAGGTACGGTCTAATGTATATACGTATTAATCAAACTGGTGGACAGGTCTCGGTATGCGACGAAATTAACACTTTACAAGTTGTTTATTACACTGTACAACAATTTCAAACTTTTTGCAAAATTATTTTTTTATTATTATTTATTTTTATCTCTGATACAAGATTTGTGTCGGGTATTGTTCGATAATGATGTCGAATTACCAAGAGCGAAAAAGAAAATAATTTGAAAACAAATAAACTTATGTATTTACTTAGTATTTCATTTTGTACAAATGTCATTAAAAGTGTTTTTTTTTCCTATCCTAAAATATCAATGCTTCTAAGACTTTCTTATACTAACTCTAAATAATACTAAATTAACCCTAAATGGGCAATATTGAATTTGATTGTTTTCAGGTAATTGTGTTAAGTTTTGGAGTTTGGTGTGTTCTGACATATATAGTAACTTTTATAGCCAAAATTTTTGTAGAACATTTCATCCCCGCCCCCCCAAAACGCAATTATGCGGGGGAGTTAAAGAGTTAATATGCTCTACGAAAATATTTGCCGTGATATTTTCTACAAAGTTGCTGAACATACCATACATCTCAGATGTAAGGGAAACACAGTTTTATAAACCGATATGCTGCAAGAGTTGGTCAGATGGTAAATTTTATCCGCCTCTAAAATAAATTTCCGATGTGATCTGTCAAAACGTCAACACACGTGTATGTTTTTTTAGTATCCTCTACCAGGATTAATTGTCAGAACCCCGTAATTTTTTTTCGTGCTGAAAAGTGTTATTAGGGTTTTTTTTCTACAAAAACGTATAAATTTTTATTTATTATTTATTACTATAAAGCATAGCTAACCAAAACTCTAATTTTTTTTTTGTTTTGTAGCACAATTGTGTACAGAAAATGAAAATTTGGATTACATTGCTATAAAGGATAATCTTAAAAAAAAAACAATATTTTGAAAAGCTAAGAGATAAAAATACAAAATGTAACATTTTTTTGGTAGAAAAGAAAAATTATAGTGTTTTAATGGTTAAAATAAATTTAAAGAAAATTAAGGAATTTTTCACAGTGTATTTTGTAAAGCAAATTAGTTTTTGCATGTATTTACGCATATGGATGTATTTCATTTTAGCCATGAGAATATTCTGACCTTTTTTTGTTTTTGGTTTAATAACTATATCAAATCCGAGAGCTACTGTCGGTTAAGGTTAACTCATATTGTTAAAATGTCTATCTCTGACAGACTTAAAAAATTATTCTTAAAAAAAAATGTTTGTTGTAGGTGTAGCAATGCCTAAGGGGAAAAAACAGGGAGACATATAAAATGAGATAAGACAGAGCACTAATTATCCAAAGATAAGGAAAAAATAAAATAAATAAGAATTATAATTTGACACCTAAAATAAAGTACTCTTAATAGCTATATTTGTGGTTCCCTAAATTTTCGAAAAATTTCCAAACTGTATTCTTTTCGGCCCTATTTCCTTATTTCATTCATACATTGCGATAGAACACAGCTCACTATTGTAAACAAAGACAACAATGCAATCAAAAAACAAAGACCTATATATTACATTACCCAATTAAGTATCTTAGGTATTGTAAGCACAACACTAAAGCCTAATCTATCAAGTACAATAAATTCGCTAAAAACGCAGCCCACTCTTAACTTTAAAATCTGGAAAGGTTGAATACAGAGATATTAATTGATATCTGTTTTCACAGAGGCTTGTAAAGTTTCTCGCAAATCCACTCTACTGAGTGAAAGCACTTTATTTGAGAGTCTCCCATTAATATTTTTTTTTTTTTAGAGATTCACAACTTTGAATATTCAAATCAATCTATACGTCGTCTTTATCAGCAACTGGGATTGTGTCCTTCCAATTTATGAAATATTTAATGGATGGATCTGGAATAAGAAACTTTCAAGATTCCACTTATGAAGAAATCAAAGCCAAACTATCGTCGTATGCGCTGTCAATTCGAATTAATGAAAGGGTTGAAGTACAAATTGATATTGAATCAGCTTTCAGAATTTTGTTCTTCGATGAAGAGCATTTTTATTATAATGCATATTGAAAAACATACATGTAGTCGCCGTGGTCTAGTGGTTAGTGTGTTAGCTTACTAGGACAATAGTTTGGGGTTCAAATCTCAATATAAAAAAAAAATATTTCTTTCAATATTTCTTTCGGCGACTACCTCTTAACACTGTTCTGGCAAAAGCTCTGAGAGTAACTGATTGCAACGAAGAAGGTCCCGGTCAGCGTTGCCAGAATTTTCTTAAAAAAAACCGCAAAATTAGAAACAAAACTGGTTTTCAGAAAAAAATAACTGCACAAGAAAAAGAAGACAAAAATATAACGTATTTTAACCCTGTTTCAGGGTCACGGCCTAGCTTCTCGCAGCACCAATGTTGTGTGTGATCGGTTTTATCCATGAGTACTGGGACCTACAGTTTAAAGTCGGTTCCGAACGACAGACTTGAGAAGCTTCTTCATGGCAACAAGCTACTCTCAAAGCTTTTGCCAGCAGACTGCTAAGAGGTAGTCGCCGAAGGAAATTTTTTTTTTTCATATTTCTTTTTTTATTTCAAGATGTCTGATGTACATACACCGATAATGAGTTAGTCGAAGTAAAGTCAAACACAGAAACATTTTATCATACTCTCTTTTTCTCACCATCATTGCAATTTATTGTAATTGTCATCTTATTTGGAAGACTTTGCTTCGACTAACTGTAAGGAAAAATATAATTCCAGTATATGATTTCTAAAAAAAGTGTGAGTAAAATGGTTGATGTTTGGTCATGAATATGTACAGAACACGAAGAAATCTAATGATGTTACTTTAGGTGGGCTCCAAAACATGTTCAGTTTGGCTTGTAAACTATTCCTTTCCGGACATAATTTTATTTCATTATCAAAAAAAATCATTGCAAAAAAATTTAAATTCTTAATAGAATTTAACTCTTGATCTAATTAAAACTTTCCTGACGATACAAAATTAATTTAAAAATGATCACTTTCACTGGGATTCAAATCTGGATTGCCAGATCATACGAGTACAACAATTTTTATTATTATTTTTCACAACAGTAGTAGATTTTCAAATCTCAACACATTCTAAAAAATCGACATTATCTGTTTAACTCACAATCTATCGGAAATAGATTTTGTGAATTATAATGTTTTTACTCGAATGAAAATTCTAACCAGTTTTTTTTGTGTTGACTTTCTTTTATTTACAACTATGTATTGAAAGCTTTTATGAGACCTTAGTAGCGGGGGTAGAAACTAGTTCAGTTCCGCTAGTGTTTGGATGTTAATTCTTATAAAGAAACCAGTTTTAGAATCCCAAAACCGATAATAACAATGGATTTATAAAAAAAAAGATCCACAAGTGATTCCAATTAGGAATTCAAGAAATAAAAAAAATATCTTTTGGATCTTTGAAAAATGTGGAATTTTCAATTTCAATCTTTTTAAATTTGTACAACAAATATATTCCTTCTTTACTATCCAAAAATTTTTCCGTAAAGCCGGTAAATGGCATTATTAAGTAAATGTATTTTTGGACTTTTGTTTTGGAATATACGATTAAGTTTATTAATGTCATTTAATATAAATTTTAAAAACAGTAGACACAGTTAAAATAATAATATCAAAATAATAATGCAAAACCTGCACAATTTAAAGAAAAACTGAGTTTTTAAGCAAAAAACTGCTTAATGTGTTAAAATAATTCTTCTTTCTGGTCGAGATTGGAAGCGGTGGGATATTTGAAAGCAACTCGAAAGAATGGTCACTCCACTTGTGACTTAGATTTAATGAGTGGATTTATTTCACTTTGTTAATTACACATGTTCATGTAGGGTATTACGAATTGTGTGCAAGTCTCTAAAGCTACGAAAGAGTTTTAAAAATATTGTCATCGTAAATGCATTGCGTATGGCAACGATGCAATAATGCTAAGTTTTACATACAACAATCAACAGTAACAACAATAACAAGTTGGCTTTAACTAAATTATTATGTTAACATGGATATAATTGAAACAAGAATTCACTTATACCAGGCAATTTATTTATTTTACTCAACAATTTTGGCATATGCATCCAACAACATCCAACAACATCCAACAACGACAGCATCCAGTAACACCAGCACAAAATAGAAGCAGCTTCTGTTATTGCTCTCCCTATTTGTATTAAAGTTAAGAAGAGCTGGTCAATGCTAGCCATTTGGAGAAGAAAAATGCAATGGAGTCTCTGAATGCTATTGCCGTTTATATGTTACACTGGCTCCTGTTAAAGAGAAATACAAAACAATAGCCGGCAATTGATGGCTGAACAAATGTGTTTAGAAGTACAAGCAGATTGCTTATGTTTCTTCTTTCAAATATGCACTTAGATTTTATTTACCGATAGCTTAAGTACAACTACAGCAACAACAACAATACAAAAAATTGCATATTAACTCTGCTGCTACAAATAAGAACAACACAATCATCCAAAAGACGACTTCAGATTCAGGATGATGCTCTTATTTGTTGATAATTTTGTTGTTTTTTCTAAAACCATCTATTCATATATATGGTTTAATGGTATTGTCGCTTTATTGGTGTTGTTGTTGCTGTTCTTTTTGTTATTACAGCTTTTGCCGCTTTTATAACAAAAGAGTGTCTCCATTAAATGTCAATTTATTTAGGACCGACCAACTTGGTTTTGGCATTTGCTAAGAAACTTTTTTTTGTGTGTTTTTATTTCATTTTATTCTTTTGCCTTTTTTCTATACCTTAAATCCAACAATTTAAACCAAAAAAGAATATAAACCGGGATATAGCTTTATGCCTCTTAATACGAGTATATGAACATGTGATCATACACAATAAATTGTTATCGTTGTTTAGCGTCGCCCTATTTTGTCGAACGATTTGTTTAACTTCGTGTAATTTTTGTTCAGATACACGCAATAAAACACTTTTTATATTCGATTACATTCATATACTCGCACAGCAATATTGTTGTAGAATAATTTACCAACAACAATAATAATATTGAACAATAATTGTTAATGTTGTCTTTATTTGAAAACGACGACGATCATAATAAAAATGTCTCCGCCATATTCAACGACAAATGATATACTTTTATGCCAATAATTGAAAAGTTTTGGCGTTAAAGTACTCGAATTAAAAGCAGAGTGGGCAAACAAACAAAACATTTTGCAAACGTTACAACAAAGTCATACACTTTTCAAAATTTTTTAATGGTATTGTACATGAGCAAAACCAAAACAAATACTTTCTAAATGAGAAAGAGCGCAACTGAAACAATTAGCTTTTCGCTCTTGTGCTTGATTTGTTATTCCGTTACATTCGTATAATTTGCTCTTTTTTCACTTCTTCTTTTCTTTTTCTCTTCTTTTTTTCATTTTCTTCTCATTCATTTTTTGTTGTACGTACGCACATTTGAGTTAGTGTATTTGTAGTACTCAAAACAAAAACAATATACAAAATTAAATGGGACAATCGTTCTCGCTGTTTCTGTTTTATTTTTGTTTTACTCATTGTAAAGAACACAACAAAATGAGATCAAACGTTCAGTTTTGTTTATTTTCCTACTCTGATTAAAAGATTGTAACTCAAAGTATAAAGTGGGCAAAGAACTTTACTGAGAAAACAGTATTGTTGTCAGACAAATTCGATGCTCATTCGTAATGCGAGTAAAAATAAATAAAATCCTAAAAGCTGTCGAGTTTGATAAAGTAATCAAAAACACATTTGCAACATTTAACAAAACTGATAGGTTTTTACTCATTACGTTTTATTTTAATATTATTATTTCATTGTTATAAGTCCCATTGGCCAGTCATCAATAGCTGCACGCAACTTATCCATTGGAAAATTCGCTACAGCACGAACTATAGCTGCCTTATAGTATTTTTTGTGGAAGACCGTCCACAATTTGTAATCCAAAGGATTCAAATGAGGGTTGCCAGATGTCCAATCTTCAGAGCATATAAAAGCTGGCAAATTGCTTCAATGCTAGGTGTGTGTCGTTTTAACTTTATGAGTTGGTGCCAAATCTAGTTGGAAAGTCCAAGGCTGATTTTGAAACCGGAATTGTTAAGCGGCTTCACAACTGTTTCCAATATGGTTTATTGGTACACTTTGGCCGATATTTTGACCCCTTGCTTACAGAAATGCAAGTCAGTCCCCCCATCGTAAGAGACCCCTCACCAAGCGCTGACTGCAGCTGCGTGGTGACACTTTTGGACCCGTGAAATGAGCGCTGATGCTTCTTTAGATGACCGGACATAAACACTATCATTTTGTTTGTTAAACTTTTCCTGTACGGTAAAAATTGTTTCATCCGTAAGCACGATTTTTCTATACAAGTTATCAGCGTACTTCGCGAAAAGACGTTTGAATTTTTTTATCGTATTTTTTTAAAGCTGCAGTCAACAAAAGTCCTGTGCGCGGTGTGAAAGCTACAAGATCTTTTAATAATACAACTCATGGACTTTTGTGTGATTTTCATCTCACGCGCCATGATTTTCTGCTTCCGGAGAAGATTACGTTAAAATCTTGTTTTGACGGCCTTGATTACTTGCTGTGTCCGAACGGTACGTAGGTGGCCCGACCGAGGGCAGTCTTTTATATCTCCAGCCTACTCGAACAATTCTATGCAGCTGTAGACGAACATGCGACAAATGCCGAGTGGGCGGAGCGTTTTGAAAATATAATTTTTTTCCTTCCACACTTAAAAAGTGCTATAACTGCAATACCGTTTTCATTATCTGACCACTTCATGGTTAAAGTTAACACAATTTCAAATTCCCGTAACTGACTAACGCTATAGAGGTTACCTTTAAAAAAATGTGATAGTATAAGTAAAGGCTATGCTTCCTTTTACTTTTCTAATGGGTATCTTCAAAGTAGTAACAATATTTATATCCGTACTAAGTATTTATAAATTTGACAGAAATCTGACTACTGACTACTACTACTACACGTGTTTCCTCAAAAACTTCTGGAAGTCGACTTATAATACCTGCTTACACGACAAAAACTTCGGGAAGTCGGCTTAAGAAGTCAATTAAGCTGTTTTGTGAACCGAAGAAGAAGAATACGACAATGCAATCTTATTCGTTATTTTCGAATTGAAGGTTTGCTTTTAAAAATAAATTTTGCTATATACTTTTTTACATACGAGTACTATTCCTATAAAAATAATTTTACCTTGAAAGAACAAATAAAATTAATTTAAAAAATGTTAAATCTAAATTTAGCTCTTTGTAGCCCTTTTTTAATGTGGGCTTGGCTCTTGTTGCCCATAGTTGTAATATTCTTAAGGCAATGAAGGGCTGATACATTCGAATCTTAACGTACAGAATTCTAAAACAATTAGATTAGAAATCCCGATCGGTATCTAATGCCGGACTGTATCTACGGTCTTGGCATAAAACAACAATCGTGCAAAAGTTTTAGAAAGTATTAATCATCGTTTAAACCACTTTTGACTTTTGCTTACCGTGACATAGTCTATCAGGAGTTCAGAAACGAATATAATGAATAAAATCATTTGTTATCACAATATTTTTTGTATTTCGATTCGAATCGAAAATCATACGAATTCGCAAAAATTTACGAATTTTCCAACAATTTTTGTATTTATTATTATTGATTTTTCGAATAGGAAATTTCTTTCGAAATCATTTTCTTTGAATCGGAATACAAAGTAACCCCCCTAATCTAAAAAAGGATAACATCAGAATAAATCAGTCCTTAAATTACCATTCATATAAAAAGAACCGCTGAAATAAATAAATATAAAAATCCTTCAATTTTTAAAATTTTCTTTCCTATTTTTTAGTATCCTCTCTTAAGTAATTTTCTTGCGAACAAAATATTTATTTCTTTTAAGCATTTCATAAAAACGAGTAATAATTTCAATTTAAACGATATCGTAGAAGTATTTAAAAAAAAAAACAAAAGTAACAAATTTTTACTCGTGTTTTTGGCTTACTTGTTTTCCATTTTTTGTTAAGAAAGAATTGTATATATACATATGTATGTATGAATGTATATAACTTTTTTTATTTAATCTTTAAGGAGTATATGACACAACATTTTTATCCCACGAATTTTTGGTTTCTTTATTGGCTGAGTAGTGATCATATTTATGCAAATTTTCTGCTGCTGTTTTCATGTTTCTTCAGGAATATTTATCCAAAAGAGATTTCTTATCAACAGTTTGCAATCTTTACAATCAGCTGGATAAAAAACTTGATTCTTGAATTTCATACGCAAACGCATTCCTTCTACGAAATACCTTCGCAAAGATATTTCAGTAAAATGAAAACGTTGAAATAAAGAAGGAGAAAACAAAAAAAGTTTTGAATCAGAAAAGATTTATAACGATTTTGTTTAAAACTAAATTTAAACAATTCAATATTATCAGCAGCTTTTTTAAAAGAATAAAAAAATAATAAAAATACTGCATGAAATACAAACTACTACAGATCGTTTCGAAGTAAAGGCTCGTTGAAAAAGAGATTCACTACTTTTAAAGTATTTTTAAATTTATTTTACATTTATAATTTACAATTTTATAAAATTCAATACATACATACGTACATACATACGTACATACATACGTACAATAGAGATTATCTTTCTTTCTTGCCCAAAATGTTTCTAATTAAGCAGTCTTAGTATTTATGAATTTAATTTTCTTTGATGAAAGAAAAGTAATTTTTCTAAACCCGATTTTATTATTTCATGTTTCCTCAAATAATCAAAAATAATTGAAATATAAATCGTTTGTATTTTCAAAGCCATATAAACCTTTATGAGTAAAAAAGGTATTCCAAATATAAATATAAAAGAATTTGCAATTTCATTCGATGTCAATTTCGATCGACATCGATTTCCATCACATACCAGAATATACAGGGCGTTTTTTTTAGAGGTATAGAACTTCGAATTGAAATAAAACACAAGAAAATCATTTTAATGTCCATCAATTTGACTTTATTGGAATGATAATTTTATGCCATTAATGTTTAAATATGATTTCGGGCATGTGGCCGCCCCGGCTAGCTCGAATAAAGCCAATTCTACAGGTCCAATTTTCAACCACTTTTTCGAGCATATGGGGCCGTATGTTGGCAATAACGCCACGAATGTTGGCTTCCAAATCCCCTAACGTTTCTGGTTTGTTGGCGTAGACGAGCGACTTCACATATCCCCAAAGAAAATAATCCAATGGTGTCAAATCACACGATCTTGGTGGCCAATTGACAGGTCCATTCCGCGAAATTATGCGCTCATCGAATGTTTCCTTCAGTAAATCGATTGTGACGTGCGCTGTGTGGCATGTAGCGCCGTCTTGTTGGAACCACAACTCATCCACATTCATGCCATCCAATTCGGGAACAAAATAGTCGGTTATCATGGCTCTATACCGGTCTCCATTAACGGTAACTGACTCTCCAGCATTATTTCGGAAGAAGTATGGCCCAATGACTCCACCATCCCATAGAGCACACCAAACAGTCAGTTTTTGTGGATGTAATGGCGTCTCAAGGGTCTCATGTGGATTCTCTTCACTCCAAATGCGGCAATTTTGCTTGCTGACGTAGCCATTCAACCAAAAATGAGCCTCATCACTGAACAAAATTTTGCGATGAAAATCAGCATCGAGATCAATCTCATTTTCGGCCCGTACACCAAAATCACGACGCATTGCATGGTCTCGCGGCTTTAATTCTTGCACAAGCTGGATCTTGTAAGGTCGCAAGCCAAGATCTTTGCGCAAAATCTTCCATAAAGTTGATGGACAAAGCTCCAATTGCTGTGCACGGTGGCGAATCGATTCATTCGGGTTCTCTTCAACACTTTGCTCTACAGCGGCAATTGTTTCTTCGGTGCGCACTGTTCGACGTCTCTGCGGATGCGTATTATCACATAGAGTAAATGTAGTACGAAAACGATCCATGGTTAACCGAATTAATTGTTCTGATGGACGATTATGTCGACCATAAAATGGACGGAGCTTGCGGTAAACTTCGCGAACTGAACCATTATTTTCGAAATAAATTTGCACGATTTGCAAGCGTTGTTATTTTGTCATCCTGTTCATGATAAAATGGCAAACCAAACTAAATATTAATCACTTGACAGCTGACAAAATGGCCGCCAGTTAAAAAAGTGATGCCAACTTAAAGTTCTATACCTCAATAAAAAACACCCTATATATGTAAGTGATTTCTCTGCTTTCTTAGTAATTAAAAAAAAAACTTTTAAAAAGAACTGATGTTACGTGGATCGTCGACTAAAGGCAGATTTACTTCCAGGTCACATATGTACGAGTATGTTAATAATTAAAATCCGAAAGGTCTACCTAGGCCCCATGGGAATAGCCATTATTCTTGAGAAGGCTTATTAGCCCTTAAAACACGAGCCTAAAGTCTTCATTTGTCGTGCTGACCAGTTTTTGCCAAAATTATTTTACTTCCTTATCATGCACTCAAAGGTAGACTGGTATGACCTGAAGAGAACTAGATCGTTGTTGAGCTTGAAATGTAGAAATGCCAGTAGGATCATGGCTCTGGATGAATATTCTATTTAGAATGTACTGGCACATCTGCAAGTAACCAGAGAAAAGAGAGACAGTATTTCATTTTCTCTGTGAATGATCTGCCCTATGGAGGGAAAGATTATCAACTTTAGTTAAACCGCTTTTCGATAATATTGTAGAGCTGGCTTATGTGGACATTGATCGACTTATTAAGTTTCTGAATCGTACGGACTGGATATAGTTATGTGGTGCATGACGGTTTCTTTTTTATAAGTTGGTAGCGAGAAAGTGGATGACCACGAAAACCAACTAATCAATCTAATCTTGTACACACTCAGCAAATTTTAATTCTCCTTAAAGTCCCTCTATCGTTATCAGCCAATAATTCACACAAAAAAATAATGGCATTTTCCTGTGCTTCAAAAGCACTTAATAAATTTTTGATAATGCGAACTAATTAGTTGCCGTATATACTTCAAAACCCAGATGTACCAGCATCTCAATCCAAATTTCACATTATGCCCGAAGAGCTATTCCATTGTCTGATGTACTTTGACTCTAATTTTTTAAATAAACGAAAAACTTTAGTCTTGTTTTTGATTTGTGTTGATTAGATGTCTAGATTTTTTATTGCCGATTTACAGGATTTTTCATCACATGCACATGGATTCGTAACCCACAACAAAAATGGTGCAATCGGGAGAAAAAAAGAAAAAGCAAATCGGAAATGCAATACTTAGAATCTCGGTTGTAGTTTGCACAGTATGCTTTATTCCGTTTTTCAGTCTTAATTCGCCCAACTGAGTTTAGAGAAGGTAATTGAGCATGGATTTGTAGCGCTCGCCTCTCACACTAGTCATCTGGCCTGCGGCATTTTCGGAACATAGATTTTGATGACACCACACCATACAGTGACTCCACTCGCGAGCATGCCATAAATCCTTTTGTGTTATTTGTGGATTGTTATAGACCAACACTCTTATTTTGTAATTTTTCTATATTAAATCTTCATCGATAAAAGTTCATAAATGTTAAAGCAGAATCCACCCACAATTACCACTATTTGCAAAATTAGTACATTGACAATGACAAATTTTGCTGCCATTTAAAGACAGATTTTCATTACTTTTTGAATACCCTTTAAAAATAAACTGTGACTTTTTTGAATCCATTAAAGCGTTAATATGCATCACACATTTACTGATTTTAGTTTATTTCAATAGGTGCACAAATATTTCAAATATACCAGATTCACATTATCGCTTCTAAAACTCATAAGAAAAATGAAAAAATAAAAACAAAAGAATCAAATATTTGTGGAATCCTTTTTATGATCACGAACAAACAAAATTTTCAAGGTAATAAGAGTGCGTATAGAAAAAGCAGACAGAGACGTTTTCATATCCTATACCAACGTAGACTTGGCTTGTGATAGTGTTTGTTATTTGCTATCCACTAAACAGCAACAAATGACTTACAAACAAATAACTCCTAAAATATAGTTTTAGAGTAAAAAAACTAAAATTTTAAAGATAGAATTTAGTCAGCAGATGTTTAATGGTTGTATCAGCATACTTTATGCAACTGCAATGCTTTGGCCAAAACTAGATTCCGCACTATAAATAAGATCTTGCTAAATAAGATTCAAAAGATGTCAGGTGTTTAGCGAACAAAACGGCTTTCGGCATAGCTCTTTTCAGATACGAAACACTTACCTAGAAGAAAACTACTTGATAAATACGACGAATGGATGCCGCAGGACACACTAGGGCTTATGTAGGGATGCTTTACTTATAATGGTTTATTTATCATGACTGTAGTAGCATATAATATATCTTTTGGTATACAGTGTCTGCTGATAATTTAGCTACTTGATCTGAATATATAGTAAAAGGAGCATACTTTTCGAACAGAGGATCATATATCGCATTTCTTAAAGTCTTTACAAACAAAATCGTAAACTTCTTGCTTTTTTATATTTTTACAGCATTTAAAAATAATTTATTTTATGAAAAAATTTAATAAATTAATTTAAATTTTAAAATTAAATTTGTTTGAAACAAACATTTTTACTAATTTCATTTAAGTTTTACAAAACAACAGAAGGAGGAGGATAGGAGGAAGTGACAGCCTCGTAATAACAAGTCACACTTCAGCACAGAACAGAACAAATTTTGTCAGTGTAGTTCTCTGATTTTTTGTGTAGGCTACTGGTATAAATACCCGTATGTATATTAGAGCTGGCAAACAATCGATAGTACTATCGATAGCTCTATTTTTATTAGACTATCGATGTTTTTTTTTCGATAGCGATACTATCGTTAAATGTTGCTTTTGATTGACTTATGCAGATTTCTCTAGCTCAAAACCATAATCGCTTCAAAAATTGCAACAGGCCACATTTTTTTTAATTGCAATAACATAACACTGTACATATTTTTAATTGCATCTCCTTATAAATAGAAATAAGCAAGAAAAATCGTGATAAAGAAAGCGTAAATACTGAGGTTGATACTGAAGCTATACAGTTGAAAAACCTCGCGGAGGTAATTCGGAAGTTTGGAAATGTTTTCTAAAAGCAAAAGATTAAGAAAATGCACAATGTCGGCTGTGTTCGAAAATTTACAATACTAGATGCAGCACATCAAACCTATTTGACAACCTAAAACGTGCCCATCCATCTCATAACCAACTGCCGAAACAATCAAATACAATCCATTATTTTTTCAAAGAGTCTAAAACCTATAAAAGGGATTCCGAATGGAAAAAACTACTACATACTGGTTTAATGACTTTGGTCGCCAATGATTTACAGCCATTCAGTATAGTAAAGGATACAAGTTTCCGAGATTTTATTAAATGCTTAAATCCCCGCTACATATTGCCTTCAAGAAACGCTCTGAAAAATGTGATGATGGTAAATTTGTTCAATACAACCAATACAAAGAAGTGCAAATCTGGGCTATTACAACAGACTTGAGGACTTCAAGCGTAAAGGATGGCTAATTTAACCCTTATCGGTCGTAAGTCACCTCTGACGTGACAACAGTACTTTTCTGCAACGGTCGTACGGCACGTGTGAAGTGACAAGGCGAATTATGTCGAAACATACTGTTTATTGATGAGATTTGTTTTTAAAATGCATTCATTTCTTCAATTTACCGTTACCATTTGAAAATACGTATTTACCGTTACTTTCAATTTACCGTTACCGTTTGAGCATAAGAATCTTTTCAGTTTGTCGTTATCAGCAGAGCATTTAACTTGTGCAATAAACTTTCAATTCTTTTTTTTAATGTCTGAATTTATTTTTTGCCTATAAAATGAATAAAGAATATATTATAAATAAATATATATATAAATATATATATATATAAATAGGAAAACAACAGTATACTTTTGCGAAACATGCCAGAGAAAACCATTTCTTCATGTTGGAGATTGCTTCAAAAAATACCATACCTTACAAGTATATAAATAATTATCAGAAACTCAGACATGTAGTAGTTGTACAAAAAATAAATAATTTGTAACAAAACTGAAAAGAAATGAATATAAATGTATAATAACATACTATTGTTTTTTTTTTTCATATTTGTTAAAAATAACTACAACCTGGTGAGAATCAAACGTGTGAAAAGTCGCGTCCGATAAGGGTTAATGTAACGTGTCACTTTATATGAAACAAGTTTGTTCTTCGTATGACTGTTTTGTCTACGTGCTTACAGGAACGTGAAATTTAACATTTCTAAAAGAATTCGATACTATCGATAGTTTTTGAATCAACTATCGAAAACATCGAATGGCGCGACTATCGATAGTTTGCCAGCTCTAATGTACAGTGGCGAGCAAAAGTGTTCGTGTTTTTTAGTTTGTCAAATACTGCTCAATATTTTTTTTTTTGAATAAAATAAAACAAGATTATTTTATTTTTGTTTTATTGTTCATTTATTACATTTTACCGGAAAACAACAACATAAAAAATATTTTATTATTTAATGTTTTTTTAACGCAAAATAAAGAATAACTCAATTCGAAAACTCTTGCACGTACCTAATTATATTATTTTAGCTGAGTCTTTTTTTTGTTTGTTTTTGGTTTACCGTTATTTTTGATTGCGTTCTTCTCTGATACATTCTTTCTTGTTATTTAAAAAAAGTTTAGTGCGATTTAAGACACGTGGCTGTTCATTTATTATTATTTTATTTGTTAAATCGTGTTTTATCTTGTGTAATATATACATACATACATAATTTGTCGTTACAAACCTGAGTCAGGGTTCTCGCAGCACTCATGTTGTGTGTGTTAATTTTTATCCATGAGTACCGGGACTTACAGTTTAAAGTCGACTCCGAACGACAGATTTAAGAAGCTTTTTCATGGCAATCAATTACTCCCGGAGCTTTTGCCAGAAGACTGCTAAGAGGTAGTCGCCGAAAGAAATATTTGTGCATATTTATTTTTTTTTTTCAAGAAGTCAAAGCTGGAGTTTGAAATCTGGGCTCATGCCTTAGTATGCCAACACACTAACTAGACTAGGGCGGCTATTATCTTGTGTAATAAAATCATATTAATATCTTGTATAAGTATGTATACTCGCCGTTTGAGAAGAGAATAATACGTTGATGGGAATTAACGTGTGTGCCTGGGTGCTACTTGTAATAACGTTTTGTCTCAGCTGTGCTTCGGCGTTTATGTGGTCACATCATTAAGTTTTCTGGAATAGTGACATGTTTTGCTAATTGACAATATCTCTTATCACCGCCTAAACGTGCTTAATCTGTCCAATGTTTAAGATTAAGTAAATTAAGAATTATAGTAAATCATATAAATAAATTGTACTCTGGCGGTTTGTCCGATAGTATTTCTAATGGTCTTATCTTTGAGCCTATTCTCTAGGTTAATCTCCGTACATATAGCATAAGAGTATATACCATATATGCTATATATGCCATGAAAGTTTGAAAAGCATTTACAGCCTTATTTGTAATAAAAAATTAGCAGGTCGTTGTACACAGTGGCGAAGTTTGTCATTCCTATACGTGGAAATTCTTACTCTAACGTACAAGGTATTTAATTTTTAGGATTCTCTGACTAATTATCAAAGAGAAGGTATGAATAATTTTAATAATCAGTATATAGCGGGTGATAAACTTGCGAGTTTTGTGTCCCATATGCTAACGAGCTCCTAACTTTTCATTATACATACGGGCGTTTGTTTTTTTTTTAATTTTTGATGTATAATCGTTATCATTTAATCATTATGAATATATTTAATATATGCGGAAAAGGAAATGTTTAAACGTTAATCACTTAAAATGATGGTGTTCAAGGCATTGGCCATGTTTTAAAGTGAATGCTTTTTTGCATTTCATTTGCTAAAGCTTGTACTTTAATGCCTTATATACTGTTTATTGGTATGAATTTCTTTGAACACATTAAGCTACTTAACAATGTACGAGGTATGCTTTAAAAGTCCCAATTTAAAATTACCTATATAAAAATTATAAAAAAATTAGAGATACTGCGATATATTTAGCATTTGCATTTGCTAAAGCTATGTGAATATTTAAAAAGAATAATTAATAAAATCTTTAAAAAAATATTTAACAAACCTCAAAACACGAAAATAATTGCTCTTAACTTTTCTTATATATGAAAATACATACACGCTTGCATGAATATAAACAACGCTATAGGTCATGATACACTATCATACACAGTTGTACGTCCCACTTTCAAGAGTCGCATTAAAATGGCAATATTAGTGCCACACCATCACACAAAATAAGATACAAAGCATATGCAGAGTTGCTTTTTGCAAACATCTTGTAAAATGCAACCCTGATCGTATGGAGAAAAAAATGTTTATGCATTTTTTAAAAAAATTATGAAGTCGGACAGACTTGTCAAAAAATATGTCATACAGATGCATTTTTATGCTACACTGTGATACTTTTTAAACACACACGATTTTTTTGACAAATCGTACGACTCGATAGGATAGTGTATCACGGCTTTAAACAGCTGCTAATTGTAAACAAATAAAATAATAAAATATTGAAAATTATATTTTAAAAGTTTATATACAATGTGTAATCCTTGATTAAAATATAAAAAGAAAATACAAACATTTGTGGATCGGTGTAGATAATATATTCCGGTATGTGATGAAAAACAGTTTCGATCGAAATTAAAACTGTTTGTATTTTCAACGTAAAAAAAAATTTTATCTGTTTTAATTACTTTAAAATTTTGATAATCAAGCATGTAGTGGCAATAGTCAGTAAGAAATGAGTACAAAAGTAATTCCAAATATGCAAGAATTTGGATGTTATAGCAACTGGAAAATTCATTAGATTTCAATTTCGATCGAAATCGTTTTTCATCACATACCGGATTATGTATATAAATTCAAATTCCTCTCATTCGCATTGGTTTTGTTGTTTTCGGCAAGAAAGCACAATTCGTATACAAAAATCAAAACAATTTGTCAGTTGGTACGTTTTTTACACAAAAAATGACATTCGCTTTATATGAACGCAAATTTGTTTGCGTTCTAGGCAATTCGTGTTCTATGAACAGGATGGCAGCTTTGAGGTTTGGTCTTTAAGATACAAAAACAAATTTAAATCAAAATCAAAAGAGTTTACAAATATTCTCGGCTTTGGAAAAGAACACATAAAGTGCTTACTTTGTCATAAGAGATGTTTTTGTATGGGGGGCGGTTAATTACATATTCGAAAGCAAAATACAATGATGAATACATCAAAATGATAGAAGGTCAACAACAAATCAGTACTACTCCATGAACTTTTACGTTAACTTTTTTACAAGCCCAAATAAAAGGAAATAACATTTAAGGAATCATAAGAAAACAGTAACAAATGGTATTTTTCTAATCCAAAATCTGGCTATTAATAACTTTAAGGCTGCTTTAAAAAAGACGGGTTTTTTAGACAACATGTAAAATTGATGTTTTTATAGGATTAAAGAGTGTAAGTAAAATAGGATACTTGGATTATAATGGATTATTGTATATCACCAGTTAGGTCATTTTATTACCTTTCGATTGATACCATGGATGTTTCGATCCGTTGTGTCGTTTGATCACATTTTACAAAAGAATGGGAGTAGGTGGCGTTTTTAAGACAATTTGATAATTTTACAGGCTGTCTTCCCGTTTGAAATTCTAGGAAAATTCCAATTCATAGATTATAATAACAAATTGCATATCACCAGTTAGCTTGGGATCCCAGCTTTCCATTGGTGGTATGGGTATTCCAATCGGGGTTGCCATGTAGTCAGTCAGTAGTCTTCTGGCAAAAGCTCTGAGAGTAATACATCAAATCTGTCGTTTAGAGTCGACTTTAAACTGTAGGTCCCGGTACTCATGGATTAAAATTAACACACATAACCTGAGTGCTGCGAGAAGCTAGGCGTTACCCTCACACAGTGTTGTAATGGCCAGTTTGTATGTATGTATTACAATGTTGAATGCTAATAAAACTGCATATACACATGTATGTTATGTATGTACATACGCGGTTTATAAATATATTAATATGTACATTTACCTGTATGAACATTTTTTTTTCATACATTACTTTTTAAGAATGGTGAAACTATTTACTTTCACAAACGCCTTTGGAAAAAATGGTGAATTTATCATTCGCTACTAAATTGACATTTGCAACATCCCTAAAATAAATTATTTTTAAAACTTTATGATCAGGCCACAAATAATGTGAAGGCGCCTATAGTTTGCCATTAATTGGAATTACAAGAGAACATATTTCAACACCAGGCCAATGCTTGTCGGCTAGCGATTCAAGTAGGCAGAATTCTTTATTATACCGGCGTCAGACGATTCAATCATAATTGCAATTGTTAAACATGACATGATCATGTGTGAATTTAATTTCTTTTCTACACTTTTAACATCTTGTTTTAGATTCAAATAAGTATTATACGAGTATGTTGCAGGCAATAGAAGAAAGAATGTGAAGAGGTTGTGCAAAAAACGACAGAGAAAATAAGAATAAATCCCAGTAAAATGTGTTGTACAAAGAACACAAAATTATTCATATCCCTATATACACATATATACAGACATATGTATGTAAAGGGTGATTTTTTAGCTATTATCTTTTTGGAAACACTGGTTTAAACAGCTGACGCACGTTTCGTGTTTTGTTTCACTGTCATACATCTTCAGTTTGGTCTATAAATTAACCATGAGTCGTCTTACAAACGAACAACGCTTGCAAATTTTTGAATTTTGTTATCAAAATGCGTGCTCTGTTAAAAAAGTTCATCGCGCACTTCTTCCATTTTATAGTCAGTTTAATCGACTCACTGAAGCGGCTATTCGGGCTATTATGACTAAATTTCGCACCAAATTTACATTGTTGGACATTAAACCATCAACACGCTTACGTAGAGTGCGAAATGAAGAAAATTTCGCAGCTGTTTCGGCCACTGTTAATGATGACCATCAATTATCGATTCGTCGCCGTTCGCAGCAATTGGGCCTCTGTTACTCAACGACGCACACAGGGACGAATTGAAAATTTCGTGCGACAAAATTATTTACTGCATATGGATTCAATAATATTTAATAAAACTAGGTACCTTAAGGTTTTTAAGTTTGTTGATTACGAATCTGAGGTCAGTTTTTAAAAATTTAAAATAGCGGATCCAATATGGCGGACAATTTTTGAAGAATTGATCGAATTCAAATAAAACTTATTGCACGGGATTTTGTATGTCAATTTTTTATAAACTAAAAATCCAAATTCAAAACATTAGGCCTAATGAAAAACATAAAACGAGAATACTTATAAAAGCGGAAATAATAATTATATTTTTTAAAAGTTTTTATTTAAATTTATCAACTTGTATGATACTACTTAAAATAGTAAAAATTATAATTAATTGTTTCACATTTTTTTTCAATTATGAATACGAAAATTTTTATTTTACTCTATATTAATATCTTCATAGTCTTGAATGTCATCAAGCTCCTGTTCATAATTATCTTCTTCGTTGCCACAGAAAGTGGGTAGCCTTAACATACTCAGTACAATTTCGTTAAATTTTGCTTTGTTTTTTTAGCCTTTTTTCTCTTGTCGGCCATAACAGGGTCCGAAGAAATCAGCATCCAGTTAAATATGTCACTGTTAGTATTGGCTCTTGAAGTTTTTCTGGAGTGGTATTGTCTTAAATTTTTATATTCTTTATGACTTGCTTCAATTACATCTTCTGATACTTGGCCTACCGGTAAAGGTATATATTTTATAATATCAGCTCCATGAAATGAAATTTTATGAACAGTGGCACTCATTTTATACCAGCCATAAAGTTTAATGGCCATTTCTGCTGCTTCAAGGCAATAGTTTTTAAATACTTCTTCCTTGATGTAATGTCCACAAGAAATTATTGATAATATATTTGCAAATCTTTCTACTAAGACTTTATCAATTCCAGTTATTTCTGAAACAAGCGAAGGATTCTTAAAAAATTTTCGTGCTGTATTACCGTCATTGCTATTGCCTCCACCTTGTTTCGGCTGGTCAACAACAAGACCCATTTGTTCATAAAATTTAGTGGCTATTTCATCCTTTTTTCCTTTTACTTCTTGTTTTGCACTGCCACCTCTTGCTTGACATTTTTGTAGTTCCAATTTGTATGCTATACATATGTAGTAAATATTCATAACACCTAATATGTGCATGTAGAACCGAAATCCCGTACTTAAAGGTGTCTTCATTACAAACTCTATTCTTTAATTTTTCAAAATTCCCCTTTTTATAGCACTTTAAGTATACATCAGTGTAGCCAACAAGTATTTTGTAGGGAGACTTCATAGAATGAAAAATTTTACGAATTAAAAGAAAATTTCGTATGCATGCGGGTTTTTCAGAATTGGGTGTACGACCTAAGGAAAATATGCTCTATTTATTGAAGGGGGAAACGGTGGGATCACAACTCGACTTTTTTACACTTATTAGTAGTTTTATTTTTTAATTTCTAAGAAAAAGTCGTGGAACTGTTTGGAACTTTTTTTATAGCTCTTGCTAAAGTAAATTTTTCAACATATTTCATAATAAAAACATTATGCTATATGTGAACTACATATAATTACTATTTTAATAATAACTGTAAACAAAATTAGATACCTGATGCATAAAAATATACTTAAAAATCTTTAACCTGTAAGTTTACAAGAAATTGTCAAGTTGAGCAACAATAAACGTTACAGATGCAGCTGACAGGTATAAGTGAGTGTAACAGGTCATAATACTTCGCATGCACGTACAGGCTAATGTAATGTGTTAAAAAAATCAATACTTATAGGTTGATTGCCTACTGGTATAAAGAACATATTAAGTGCAATAATGGTCACATTTAACAAAATAAAAAATTCCATTTTTGTCGTCGTAATTCGGTTATTTGTCCTTATGTGCGACGTAGAAAATTTTGGGGAAGGATTTAGGTGTGAAGCCTTTCGAAATATAGCTGGTGCAAGAATTGAAGCCGAACGACCTAACGCAATGTAGAATTTTTGGTGAATAGGCTCTTGGAAAGTTGGCCGAAGATCCACTTTTTTATCGAAAAATTGTGTTCAGCGATGAAGCTCATTTTTGGCTCAATGGATACGTAAATAAGCAGAATTGTCGATTTTGGAGTGAATACCAGCCAGAAGAATTGCAAGAGCTACAAATGCATTCAGAAAAAGTCATAGTTTGGTACGGTTTATGAACATGTGGTATCATTGGACTGTACTTCTTCAAAGATGATGCGAATCATAAAGTAACGGTGAATGGTGAGCGCTACCGTGAGATGATATCCAACTTTTTTTTTGGCCAAAATGCAAGAGCTTGACTTGCATGACATGTGGTTCCAACAAGACGGTGCCACATGCCACACAGCACGTGTAACAATAGACTTATTGAGAGGCGAGTTCGGTGAACATTTTATTTCACGTTCGGAATCGGTCAATTGGCCGCTTAGATCGTTCGATTTAACGCCTTTAGACTATTTTTTGTGGGGCTATGTTAAAGCTCATGTCTATACAGCCAAGCCCGCCTCAATTGACGCATTGGAAGACAACATTGAAGCATTTATTCGTGAGATACCGGCCGAAATGTTGGAAAGAGTATGCCAAAATTGGACTAAGCGGATGGACCATTTGAGGCGCAGTCACTGTTAACATTTGCATGAAATAATCTTCAAACATTAAATTATATGGACCGTACTATTGATTCAAATAAAGATTTCATTAATTTTTCTGAATTTTATGTTTTTTTTTTTTTTTGAAAAACTTTTCTATAGTTTTAAAAAAATCACACTTTATATGAAGAGTGTTGATGTATTTATGAGATAATGACACCCGACAACAATAACGTTCACAGACTCAAAAAATACAAGCTACGACAGCAGTAAGTGATTTATGTTGTTGAGATTTAAAACAAAATACGCGAATAGGAGACAAATTCCATTGTTCTCGATCTTATCATTAAAAATTTTAAATATTATTATTTATCCAATAAAATTAAATCATCTCTGTGATCACTTATTTTGTTTCTGTCACAAATATTGAATATTAGGCCCCTATTATGGTTCACAAGAGTTGTAAATTAGATGTTGTATTTTTAAGATTACGATTATGGTTTACAACACCTACGTGTGTGTGTTGTACCATATACTTTTTACAACATTTATTGTTATATGCTGAAGCCCATACAACACATTATTTAGCTATTGTGAACGATAGGAAAAAATGACAAAGTGTGACAAATTTTGTCACATTATGTTTCGATTTGGACTGGACAAAAAAAAAAAAAAATCACACAACTAAGGGCTCTATTATGAGTTGTATCTTGGTTCTCTATAAAACAATGTCAGGTTAGTGCTATGAACTGACAAGTGTCGAAATTTTTGTTGCTCTTTGAATTTCCTGTCCACTAGTGGTTTGCTTTCGGTGCAGATTCCCTGTGAGAATCTCTGTTATAGACTAATAAGAAACTTATTGATAGCGGAATCCCATAGACAATTTTGACAAGTGCTTTCTTTCAAAGTGGTCAGTAAAATAAAATCTTGTTAATAGTTATATAGAAATTATTTTAACCTACCAAAATTATCGAAATTTCATGGAATTGGTGCATTACAGAGTACAACAAATTTCATCTCATTGATTTAGGACTCAATTCTGCGAATTGCGAGTAGCAAAGTAGCTTCAAAAATAAGAACTTCGGCATCAGTTGACAGCATTAATAATTGAATGGCCATATGACTTTTATTTATATTTTAACACGTTGATATCTTGACATACCGTACGTAATATCTCTTTTATGTCTGAAGAAAAGGAGAAAACAAAGCCGAACAAACCTACCGGAAAAAAGTGCATGAAGTTTTTTTTTTCTTTTTTATAGAGACCAATACTCAGGGGTGAACCCTTACCGATGCTGTGTATTGTATTGGAATTTTTGGAAAGGACAGTATATTTTTTTTTCTTAGATTGTTATTAAACGCCTCAGGAATGAAACAAATTGCTGTGAATTTTGATCATTCAAAGGCCAGTGTTATATTTTCACCCTTGAGTGATCAACAGCAATTGCCTCATCGTTGCATGTTGATTGTGTGTGGTGAGTGCCTTTGCTAAGAGGGTTTAGCTGTTATTTCTGCTACTTCCTAATATATGTAGGTGGCGCTTTTCTCCTGATCATTCATTTTTTTGTTGTCAAAGGTTAAGGTGGAATATAGTGGAGTCAGGGACCGGTTTCTCTGTAGATGGACTTCTTGGAGGGGGGACCTCTTATTTTTAAATTATAATTTATGAAAAAACCTCAAACTAACTTTTTCCGTTTTTTCATCTTCGCTGGGATTTGAACCTGGGCCATTTGAGTTTTTGTGCGAGCGCTCTAACCACTATACCACGCACCGACACCCCCCAGAAAGTCGCAGAAATTCCCATTTTTTTAATTTTTTGCTTAATAAGTGCATTACAAATCTACAAGTATGCTTTTTTTCCTTTTAAAGTTAATTTTTTAGAATTGAGTCCCAAAATCATGTGGTGTACTCTGTTATATTAGAGCATCATTTACAGTTTTAGAATACAATGTTAGTAACCTTCTTAAGTAAAAACTTTTATGCAATTAACTTTACTGAAATGTAGTGTAATTAATACGTACAAGACTTTTAAAAGTGCTTCTTTGAGTAATTTTCAAGAATAATTTCAATACTTTTACTATAAAACTCCAACAGCTTGCATATTATACTTTATATTCTCTTTATAAAAATATTAATTCTATTGATAAAGCAATAATTATTGAAAAATACTTGTAAATACTAAAGATATGAAAAATAAAATGTGCCGAAATACTTAGAATTTTGTCAATTTAAATACTTACATACTGTAGACGATGTTGTCACAAGAAAGAGGCCCAAAACATGTTACACGACATTTTTTATTTTACCAGTTCATCAGTAGCATGTGTTTGGAGGCATGAAAGGATATGGAAAAGAAAAACTTCAAATTAAAACATTTTTAAAAACTAAATTACAGAAAACTACTTAAATTAAGTATTTAATCTACCCCTGTTGTGAATACGAATAAACAAACAAAAAAAAAAAAAAAAAAAAAAAATAATAAAAACATGAGATAAAAATACAATTTGTTTGCATGTACTTTACATTTAACAAAAACACAAGATGAAAAAAAAAGATTCAATTCAAAGTACTTAACAAGGTGCTACATTTTGGTAAACGTGTTTTGTTTAAAAGAAATTGAAGAGCATGAAAATAAATTTGCAACAATACGCTTTGAGAACCGCTGTGGTTTGTTACTTATTCGCATTAACCTGAGACTTAAGAAAATTCCACAATAAAATCTAACGAAGTCAAACTGCAAGACGTCGGTCATCATTAGTTCACATCATCTCACGTCATGCATAATATCCAATATACCATCATCAGCTGTGTGCACCTTGTCGTTGGTATTCAAATTATTCAATACAGGCGAAATAAGTAGGTAACCATCGAGCAATATTGCTCGTCGTTAAGAGTGAATACCCAAAAGCCCAAACAGAATACCATTATGTTTTATTATTTACACGTATTTTTAAATGGTATATTCGTCTATGTTGATCTGATAAAACACACTAAAAACATACAACTAATTAGGCAGACGACTGTCAAAGTTCAAATCTCCTTGCTGGAAGGCCCTTTAAAGAGACACCCTAAATATTGCAATCGTGGTAGCCGTACTCTAATATGTCGTCGTGCGGGAATTTAAGTGCTCTATACGCCATTTCATATTTTTTATATATCTCGAGTTAATGATGCCACTTTAGATTTTTGACCCCAAATTTTTCAAGTCTGCAATTCGTTTTCTCATCCAGTTTCGG